>OX459006.1:16580975-17898641 GCA_949774965.1 Diarsia brunnea | reverse complement strand
TGCATCACTCATTGATTTCACACTACGGTCTTTCCAGACCCTGACCTCAACCAGAGCTAAACTCGCATCGCACACCCACAGTCAACTTGAGTTTCTTAAAAAAAACTCCAATTCCAACCGGGCTACGACTACGCAATAACTACTGGTACGGTCTAACACAATACAGCCAATAGAAACCGTAACTCGACTTCTACTACAATTTAACTTCATCAAAATACTTATGAACATCGACTGGTACGTGACCCATTAGCCAATCAGGTGCATATTTGTAGGCACGTTCTTGCAGTGCGTTCGTTCTTTGCAGTGAACCTGTATACGGCCTACGTCTTCACACGAAAAACAAGTCAACTGATCCTATTGCGTAGGGGTTTGCGTTTACGCAGATCATGGTTATTTGAGTTTGATGTGCAAACAAGTGCACTTTTGAGTTTCAAATATACAGAAAAACAAGACTTTTGACTGTACTTTAGAGTTCGTAGTCGAGGCTTTTATTTGAGCATCAGATATACCACGAATCACAACGTTACCCCACACTTAGGAATTTCACCTGTATCGTGGGTGTTTTCGCAAACATTGTAACTCACATACACAAATACCCAGATTAGAAACAACTATGTATCTGTAGGCCATACACATACTTGTTCCATACATGGATCGAAATCGCGGCAGCCTCTTGACGATATTTAACCGCACCAAGGACTTTCGGGCATAGCCTACATACGTGGTAAATTTATTCGAATTCGTACTCGTAACGTCATTTAGCACAGTGGCCATATCAACTTCACGCGGACACAATGATCGAAATCCGGGTTTAAAATTAGTCCACGTTCTGTTGGTGGTTACCCAATCGTTAAGCCACGTCTTAACACAACCATGTAAATAATCACCAATGCGTCAGAGGCATTGCCAATCGCCCCAGTGACTTAATAAACAAACACTTATCATAACATCACGCCTGTAATCCCCAAAGGGTTAGGCAGAGGTGTACCTATTAGTACACTTCGACAGTTGTGTTTAAGTCCCATGTAATAGGGGTGAGCCTATTGCCAACAACCGGGCACAAATCCAAAAAATAACACTTTGCCTGACCCGGGAATCGAACCCAGAACCTTCATGCTCAGTAGTCTCGCTTACGACCACTAGACCAACGAAATATAATTATGGTTCGATCTTACTTGTATCAGGGACGAAAGTAAACCCACAATCCTGTCCGGAGAGTCGCGCGTCGCCTCACGTGTTGCCTCAAAGGCAGTGGTTCACGTGAGCGCTCTTGTAAAGCCTTCAACCGCGAGGCAATAGTCTCAAGCGGTCGTCAGTAAGGCGGCAACACAGGACTTAGCGTCCTCACGCGGCTCCTACGACGATCTCGTTCGCGCTTGGAACGGCGATCGGATCCCGAAACTTGCTACGTGACCTTCTACTCCGCTTATGGCGGCTACGAGATCGCTTAGAACGCGAGGCACCAGTTTTTGAACGTGAACGACTCGATCTATTCATCGCTAACTACTACCCGCTTTTATTTAGAATAAAAAGCCTGAAAACTAGTTATTTAACTTGTGGGCGAAATGAATCTTTATCCCACTTCTGATATTAGGAATCAGAAGTGAAATACGTTAAAAAAATAAACAATGTTTAATTTCTTTAAATAACACTTTTACAAAAATTATAAAAATATCACGAGGAACATTTTAAACAATAATCAAATAGAAATAACACTAGCAAAATGGAATAATCAGTACACGAACAAAAACTTAAACCAAAATAGCTAAGCGCACGATAATGGTCGAGTAGCACGTCCGTTCCGAGCGCCGTCCAAGCAAAAGTGGCCGTTACAGCGCCGCGCGCTTCCTTTTATAAACTTCGGTCGGTTACCGGCTGATGGCGTGACTTTTTAAGCCGGATTCACCTCTCATAGCTAACAATATGAAATAATTATTATGAGTATAAATAACTAAATTATATAATAAATGAAACAACAACAAAACTTGCCTATTACTTTAAACCAAGAGGTCGGAATGCGCTGCCCGTCGTTCCTGTGATAAATTGCATTGCGTTTCAAATTATGTACAAACTGAAGGCATTCCATTATTTAAGTTCAGGCTAGATTTATTTACAGGTAAAAGTAATTAAATAAATGTGATACTATGACTTTTGTTGCGTAAAGGATGTTATTTGTTGCGTAAAGGATGTTGCAACAGGGTTATACATTTGTTGTTGTTACCGAAGTCCAAATGATAAAAATTTCGATAGCTTCATTCATAGCTTAGAAAAAACATTAGAATATTTTATTGACAAAAACTGTATTATATGTGGGGACTTCAATGTTGACGTACTTGTTGAAAGTAAAAAATCTTCTGAGTTTTTATGTACCTTGACATGTTACAATTTTAGATACCTTGTGAGAACTCCGACCTTCATCCGTAATAACTCTCAGTCGTGTTTAGATAACATAATCACAAATCTTGACAATGATTACATAGAGCAGTGTTTTGTGGATCATAATGGCTTAGCTGATGGTCATGGTGGACTTTTCTGTTTTTTAGCTTTTGATGAAATCAACTTAAAATCAAATAAAAACCAGTACACCACGGTAATCAAAAGATCTTTTAATAAGAAAAATAATTCTGCTTTCAAAAGAAGTATCACTAACAAAACTTGGACTAATATGGGAATAAATCAGTTTCTAAGCTACTTTACCAAAACATTCCAAGACTGTTATCCCAAAAAAACAATTAGAATAAAGTCTAATGATAACCATACAATAAAGTGGATTACTAAAGGCATTAAAGTATCAAGTAAAATGAAAAGAGTCCTGTGCTCTGGAACATTAAATAATGCCAGCATCACAAACTATAAAATAAAGTACGTTCGTATTCATAGAAGAGTTATTAAGCAAGCCAAAAAGCAAGCTATATCCCGTTATTTAAATGGTGCAAAAAATATAGCGAAAGAAACATGGAAAATAGTAAACGAACATACTAAAAAGAAGAAAAACAAGAAACGCAAAAACCTGATCTTAAATCTAGATAATAAAGTAATTAATCATCCTCAAGATATAGCAAATATTTTTAGCGACAGTTTTGTATTAAAATCACCGACAACGAATAAAGATAAAAACACAGCAATGCATTTTCTGATCGAATCAACGAACAGAGTTGATAGCGATATAACTTTCAAAGCTACCACACCAAACGAAATTACAAAGTTGGTAAAGAAAATGGCTAATAAACATTCTTGCGGCTTCGATGACGTACCAATAGCAATTTTAAAGGACAATATAGAAATATTAGCTTCTCCTCTTTCTGATTTCTTCAATAAATGCATCGAAGAGTCAATCTTTCCTGATCAGCTAAAGTTGGCCAAAGTGATTCCGATATATAAAAAGGGCACTAAGACCGATCCAAAAAATTACCGCCCCATATCCTTATTACCCACCTTATCTAAACTATTTGAAAAAATTATTAAAACTAGACTGATGGTACATTTAGGTATTAATAAAATTATCAATCTGAGACAATTTGGATATCAGAAAGGAGTTGGTACCTTGGATGCAATGAACACTTTAATAAACGACATAATTAGCAAATTTAATGAGAAAATGAAAGTAGTAGGACTATTTGTTGACCTCAGTTCCGCTTTTGACACCATAGATCATGAACTACTTCTAACTAAACTCGAACATTATGGTATAAGGGGCAAGACTTTACAACTTATGACTTCTTATTTACAAAACAGACGAATGTATGTAGAAATTAAAAGTACAGACGAGAACAATCACGAAGTGACTTATAAGTCAAAAATGACATATATGAAACGTGGTGTACCTCAAGGCTCAATTTTAGGACCTGTACTATATATTATTTTTACTAATGATTTACTAAACTTCTTAAATAAAACTCATCCAAACGAGAAACTTGTTGTTTTCGCTGATGACACAAACATAATAATTGGGGCAAAAGACATAGAGAAATTGACATTAAATACTAATATAATTACAGGAAAAATTTGTGAATGGTTTACAGCCAACAATTTACTACTAAATACAAGCAAAACCAACCTCATATTATTTAAGACTACGACTCGTAATAAAGAGAAATTAGACATACAAATAAATGGAGACAAGATTGAATTAGTCGATAAGGTTAGATTTTTAGGAATTAACATTGATTCGTATTTGAATTGGAAACCGGAGCTTGCTGCCATTGATTCATCCATATCGTCAGCATGTTACGCACTAAGGAGCCTTAGGGATGAGTTAAATATGGAACAGTTAAAGGCTGTATATTATGCCCTGGTCGAGTCTAGGATAAGGTATAGCATCGTGCTCTGGGGAAATAGTTATAGTTCAAACTGGCAGAGAGCTTTCATCTTACAGAAACGAGCCATAAGGACTATTGTCAAAATTTCACAGCGAGACTCATGCAGAGATTACTTTAAAAAATTGGGAATATTAACGGTACCTAGTCTATATATATTGGTCCTCTTAAGTCTTTTTGCGAAATACCTACATGAGTTTGAATCACTGGAGGAACGTGAGTTTAGAGAGAACACGCGAAGAAAAATCTTTAAACAACGAATAGCACCTAAATTTAAAATAGTAGAGCATTGCTCGAAGTACCAAGCTGTAGAGATTTTTAACAAGTTGCCTTCTGAGTTGAAGACCCTGATTTATAATACCCACTTGTTTAAAGCTAAGTTAAAGGCCTTTTTAATAGAAAAATGTATATATAACATATCGGAACTAATGCCACACAATAATAAATGAAAACTTTTGACATTACTTAAAATCTCTTGACATAATATTTAAATCTGTTTGACATTATATATTAAAACTGTTTAGACATTGTATTTTTAAACTGTTTGACATACTATTTCAAAACTGTTTGACATTTTAATTATATTGTTTTAAAACTGTTCTGACACTGTATTTTAAAATTCCTTGAAATTGTAATTGTAATTATTTTGGAACTGTTTGGTAGTATGTATTTCAAAACTTACGACATTTTATCTAAAACTGCTAGGCACTATATTTTGAAGTTTTTGGAATGTTAATTAAATTCATAGTTCTTAGAATTTTATGTAAATTGCATGTATATTCAACACAATGTAAATTGTTCACGAATAAATGAAATGAAATGAAATGGACTTGTTTACACCAGAGTATACCTAAATAAACAAGCACATGTACATGAATCTTTCAAGTCTTGAATGAATCTTTAAAATCAGAAATAATGTAGCTATATGGCCATACTTGTGACATTATAATTTGCCAATGTTAAACGGTTCATGAAACTCTCAATTTTGTGGTAACTAACATTTTAAAAAATACAACAAAATTGAGAAAGTCTCTTTTTCAAAAATCAAATGGAATACAAATAAAATGGTATACAATATATAAATAAAAATAGTTCAGCTGTAATATCCGAAGGAGAAGAGGTGGAGATGTGTTTATATACATTTTGCCAGTTATGTTTAAGTCCCATGGGACGCTAGTTCATAGCCATCAACCGTGCTATTCCACTTCATGGGCAGCCACGTAGAAATGGAAAAACTGAATGACACTCTGCCCGACCCGAGAATCGATCTCAGGATCACATACTCAGCAATTGCGCTTGCGACCACTAGAACAACGATTGAAAGTTGGCGGAATGATACTCAAGTGCCTTATAAAGCACGCTAAGCCGTTGATTCTAAGCCTGGTCTACCTCCATAGCCAGGTCCATGGCCAGTTAGCCTGGTCTGCTGGGGAGTTTGTTCCGCCACTTCTTCTTTCCAGCAAAAACAATAGGAAGTGTCGAATAGTGGCCGTTTTGGGGGACTGTCACTTGTAAATAAGTAAAGTAAATTCTGACGTTCGAAAAGTGCTGATTATCAGCCTAGTTTGAATAAATGACTTTTGATTTTTTAATTTTGATTTAGAATGCACAATGCACATGTGCACTCACTTTTTCTCTCCCGCTACTATAGCCAATATCCGTCAAGATTAGCCACCGTGACCGAAAACGGTCATTGGGGCAAGCCCGCCACACTATTCTCAAACCACTAAAACTCCTGTAAGCCAGAATTAACAGTGGCGATCACAAGAAAAGCGCCGCGACAATGAAGCCCGACGAAGTCCCAGAGAAACGATTTAACTGTCTTGGATTCCGCAACGAAATTAATCCGAAAACGGTCAAGAAGACTATAAAAGAAACTAGGTATATGAAAAGAGACTATTTAATTATCTACCTGCAGTAACATAAAAAATCAAGCAAATAATAAATTAATAAGTACTTATAAACCGGATACCCATTAACCAATCATCCGCAAAAACCCACTTACGCTCATTCAATTTGCGGTACTGACCACAGAAGACAAAGAAAACAGCGACACAGTAATAAATATTACAATGTCGTCCGAAGCGCATGGAACGAAGCGAAAGGACCGTCGGAGCGGACGGGCAAATGAAACGTGAAATAATCTGGGACTACTGCTCACAGTATGTAGCTATTTAAAGTAACTGTTGTATTTTCGTTTTTCGCTGAAGCTTATTTTTAACCGACTTTCAAAAAGGAGGAGGTTCTCTATGTGTATTTTTATGTATTATGTCAATTGTGGACCGATTAACAAAAAAAAAACTTTTTTGCAAAAAAAAACCGACTTCAAAAACACATTAAATTGCAAAAAACTAAAATACAAATAAGTGAAAAATAATCTTTAGAAGAAAAATCTGCTTCTACTTCAGAAGCAGATTTTTCACGGTGGCAAAAAAACTAAATTAAACAAACAATGATGTCACCGACAATATGGAATACAAAATTATTAATGAATATGAATAATTTAATGAAACCCCATACTACGAATTTCTCCTGTATCGTGGGTGCGTTTTTAGACATTTAAACTCACATGCACAAATACAGATCCGGAACAACTACCTGTAGGCCATACAAATATTTGTTCCGTGCGGGGGTCGAACCCGCGACACGCAGCGCAGCAGTCCAATCGCTCAGCCACTGCGCCATCCGTGTCGTCCATACTTTCGCATATATTATGTCAGGTACGCGCAAGCGTTATATGTGCCCATACACCTAGACTTATTTAATGCTAACATTCACTTTTTTATCATTCCGATACAAGGGTTGTTACACAAACGTGGTTTGCGCACAACCCTCTACAAAAATTTAGCAAATAGCAAAACGCCAGTAACACCACCAGTGAGTCCGTAGTTCGCACAAGTCCCGCTTCGACTATATATCAGAGCTTGTAACGAAACCATAGCGAGATTCAGAAAGTGCACACTTTCCTAACAACGCCATCTATCGAGCCATCAGTCAAACTTTGCGACATTTTACTATCCTTGTTTCTTTAATTTTCTACTACGTAATCTTCGAGTGTAAACTCGCACGGTTACCTGAGGAAATTGGTGTCAATATACTACTAGCAAATCGAAATCGGGGTAAATGCATAGTGTGAACGATCTACGCCAAGAAGGAGTGCTATGAGAACAAAAACTCTCTTCGTTTTAAACTCTGGTTTTAAAGTAGAATTTTGTTATGATTGGTAGAACTAGTGTGACTTTTTGTTGAAAGACATTATTGATTTGGAATCTGTCCTTATGTAATACAACCTAACTAATCTTGCTAATTTTAGAGTTTAAAGTTTCGACTGTCAATAATTGCAATTCAATTTATCCCTTAAAAAAATAATTTTGTGGAGATTGTACATGAAAATGTATTGTATCAATGTTGATGGAAGGTATATAACTCCTTGGGATGCGGGTTGTTCAAAAGAGATACCGCACCCTCGACACAAAGGGCTAAGAAGAAACATGGGTGGTTTTTAGTCAGTAGAAGTCTGACACTCCCTAGACCTCCCGAGTCATTTGATGATTTCCCACCACCCAGAACAAAAAAAGGTATAACTCCTTAACGGTTAGGATTCTGGAAGGTACTACTCTTCAATGGTAAGGATTTAAAAGTAATAATGAGGGAATCTTGAAGGTCAGGGTTCGGTTTCTGGGTTGAATGTTAAATGCGTCGTAAATATTAATTGTACATAAAGGATATACAACAAAAAATGGACAAATAAAAAATTAATGCAAAAAAGAAAACCGACTTCAAAAACACAAAAAGTGAAAAATAAAAACTTCAGAAGAAAAATCAGCTTCTGAAGTCAGTGGCAAAAAAAACGAAATCAAACAAACAACTGTCACTGTGTTTTTGAAGTCGATTTTCCTTGTAGTTGTGTCAGCATTTGCTAATTGGATAACATCTGGTGGACAACGGCTGAGGTACGGAGGAAACTCGGTATGTAATGGGTGGTTACCCATTCATGGCCCAACCTAGGCTAGCGTGAAAAAACCAATCCTCAAAATTGACCCGAGCAGCTTCAACCATTTACCAAGACCCACAGTTGGTTGAAAATGCTATGCTATGTTTATGCAATAAACAGTTTGCTCTGTTTCGAACGTTGTATTCGGTGAAAACATTCTATTCGGACCGTATAAACATTTCATTAGTTTGTTCTCTTCGGGAATTAAACTAGCGACTGAACATCACGAGCACTAATGTGTATCATCATCATTATCATCATCATCAGCTTATAATGTTCCCCCTGCTGGCTCCTCTCTAGGAGAGGGATGGGCTATAATCCACCAAGCGTGCCCAGTGCGGATTGGCAGATGTCACATGTCTTCAAATTATTTTTTTGGTTCTAAGACATGCCGGTTTCCTCACGATGTTTTCCTTCACCGTTTTGAGAGCAGTGGTGATGAAATAAATTACACAAAGTAATGTGCCTGCCTGGGTTCGAACCCACGACTCACTGTTTGTAAGTTCGTTCGTACTAATGTGTACATACTCGACAAAATTTAAACACGATTTTCTCGTTAAACAACAGTTTCTACTTTAAGATACGACCTATTTCACAAAAGTATGAGTTCCTAAATGCTACGACAGCTGTAGCGAAATACAGGGTAAAATCACTTTTAAAAGTCATTGCGTGTTTTTACCCGACTCCGGCGAAGCCCAAATGGAGGGTTATGATATTAGTGCTCGTATCATCGACGAAAACCAGAACATTCAATTAGTTTTCAACACAGATTTCCCAATTCTCATTTCTGATCAAAAAGTTACTGGCCAAAGACGGCACGGTTGGCGCAGTGGCTAAGCGATTAGACTGCTGCGCTGCGTGTCGCGGGTTCGATCCCCGCACGGAACAAATATTTGTATGGCCTGCAGGTAGTTGTTTCGGGTCTGGGTATTTGTGTATGTGACTTTATATGTTTGTAAATGCACCCACGATTAATGAGAAATTCCTAGTGTGAGGTAAAGCTTAAAAAAAAAAAAAAAGAAGACATAACCTCCATCTTTGTTTAAAGTCTGTTAAAAATACGTTCCCTACTTTTCCATATTTCTGCAAAGTTACTGTATCATACTTTTGCGTCGTATATGAAAAACAATGGCACATCATTTGAAACATTACGAAATATTGCATACTCCATATTATTATACTGTTTCTCAGAAGAGCCATACTCCCTAACAACCTTAACTAAGCCTGTGTATTAGTTAATTTAGACTTCATTACACATTACACAAAGTTACACAGAACTCTGGGACTTCATAAGGCTGCTATGTATAAATTGGACCAAAATTAACAAGAATTTTAGTGTATTTGGGCACGGAAATTGAATGAAAACGAGTAAATGTAGTTTTTTTTTTGGTACACAAAGAGAGGAGATAGTTTTGAACATTTTTAGTTCAATAAAAAGTAATTTATAGTAAAAGCACCTGTATTAATAGCTAATTAGGCTGCTACATGATTGTGTTAATAGATAATTAATTAATTAATGTTTGACTGATACAATCCCTTTAAATTACACAAGAGCTATTATAATTAGCCATCTAGAATTATTAAAGGTACTTAGTACCTAAATCTGCGATCAAAACCTTGTATACAAATTTGTGTATTTAAATATACGTGTAATTACCTATATTTAGTTGAGATCTGAACCCCAAACTAAGCAAGAATGCCTGTATTTAGGGAGTCTATAGATTCCTTCTAAATAGCAATGTCTTACTTACACTAATTTACATTATTAAGGTATATTGTTACTACTTAGTAAAATCTTAAGCTCCGCACTAATGCCTTCTTCATACCGAAAGTGAGCCGAGATATGAAACTGTATGTTTATACACTTTACACTCGTACAGTTAGGAAATCTCTAACCATATTTAGTTGAAATAGTCAATTAACATTAAAGAGTAGAGTTTAAACATGTGAAACTAAGCAATTTATTTAATAATGTGATTTTATGTAGCGTGAATGGAACACACAAGGGACAAACTGTCGGGGCTGCGGGTTGTTCGCAAGATATACCGCGGCCTCGACGTGAAGGGCTAAGAAGGAACATGGGTGGTTTTTAGTCAGTAGAAGTCTAACACTCCCTTTCGCTCTGCCCAAGAGCGGGAGGTGTTATTTGATGATTTTCCACCCGCAAAAAAAAAAAACAGGGACAAACTGTTTCGTATTCGTCATAACGATTTTACGTCTTTCATCATAACATCATCATCATCCTATAATGTTCCCACTGCAGGGACTCAGGCCTCCTCTCTAGGAGAGGGATGGGCTATAATCCACCACGCGGGCCCGGTGCGGGTTGGTAGATATCCCATGTCTTCGATTTTTTTGGTTCAAAGACATGCCGGTTTTCACGGATTACGTAATTACGTAAGAATACATTGTACATTATATCAACAGTTTCGGGCAAAGTGACATTGTGTTCTACTATCAGGAATTTATCAGTAGAGACAGGATTTTTGCCCGGTCGATGGCAATAGTCTTGCCCCTATAACTCAAACATAACGAACGAAATTTGAATATATTAATGAGTACACCACTGCCTAACCGTTCGGGGATTACAGGCATTATTATTTCGTGGCTGCGGGTTGTTCGCAAGAGATACCGCGGCCTCGACATGAAGGGCTAAGAAGGAACATGGGTGGGTTTTAGTCAGTAGAAGTCTAACAATCCCTTTCGCTCTGCCCAGTGCGGGAGGGGTTATTTGATGATTACCCCCCCAAAAAAAAAAAAAAGTCATTATTATTTGTAGATAGTTTCTGTAAGACCTACTCACACACAAAGTACTTAATTGGAACTGCCAAAGGTAACAGTAATTACAAACTGTCACTATCAGCTGAACCTGTACAACACAAAGCACATTCCAATCTAACTGTACCTCATAATGTAACGATTAGATGATGTCACTGACGGTTCCTAAATCATTTGCAGAGTTAACAGAATTGTCAGCTCGAGTGACAGTGCAGGCTTTTGGTAATATGGGTCTTGTATTTAATGTTATGTGGATTTCAATGATTTATACAAATACTAGCGGACCTTGCAGACGTCGTCCCGGACAGCAGCGCCACCTACCGGGTCCAATTGTAAATCTAAACCATTCTTAAATCCATTTGAACACATACAAACATTTCCATCAAAATCGGTCCAGCCGTTTAGGAGGAGTTCAGTGACATACACACGTACAGAAGAATTATACAGGGTGTAAATCAACCCATCACACAGCCGTCAACCAAGCATTCTGTACATCAAACTAAGTACCCCTACGCAATTTTTTAGCTGGGAAACGATTTTTTTTTTTGGTCAAAATTCACTTTTTATGCTAAAACTCAATGTAGCACTCTTAAAAGATGGTGCCGGTAGATGTTTTGAATAGAAAACGAGTCATGGAGCTAATTTAAGTAAAGTTAGAAAATGAAAAACTAGTAATTACAAAAACAGCTGTGAAAAATTTCGAACTTTGACCCCCAATATCTCCATAACTAAGGGCTTCTCAGGTATGGTCTAGAACAAAAAAATGATCGCAGTGGTGGGGAGAACAAGTGCCCTTCGTTTGCGTTAAGAGTACTTTTACACCCTATATATAATTATAAAGACTAGCGGACCTGGCAGACGTCGTCCTGCCCGGACAGCAGCGCCACCTACCGGGTCCAATTGTAAATCTAAACCATTCTTGAATCCACTTGAACACATACAAACATTTCCATCAAAATCGGTCCAGCCGTTTAGGAGGAGTTCAGTAACATACACACGTTCAGTGGAATAAATACATAATATAAAGAAGATGGGGCATATAACCATATACGGTGTAAATGGACCCTTCACGGGACCGTCAACTAAGCATTATGTACTTACATCAAACTCAGCAACCCTACGCAAAAATGAGAACGGTCAATGACTGAGAAACAACTTATTTCTTTGGGGTTAAAATGTTTTTTTTTTTTTTTAAACCTTGCCCGACACTAGGAATTTCTCCTGTATCGTGGGTGCGTTCACAAACATTTAAACTCACATGCAGAAATACCCAGACCCGAAACAACTATCTGTAGGCCATACAAATATTTGATCCGTGCGGGGATGGAACCCGCGACACGTAGCGCAGCAGTCAACTGCTTGAGCCACACCGCCAACTGTGCCGTCTCGACGGTTTAACCTAACGTAAACCACTCTAAACATTGTGCTGGTGCATGCATTGAATAGTAAACAGGGTCCTTTAAGACCTCATTGTGGGGGTATTTCAATGCTGCAACTTCCAGTTTGTGTTTTGTTCTCTTGATCTGTTATGCGTTGTATGTCTCTTTGTATACTCGTTATGTTTCTGCGACAAATAAATATTTTTTCTTTCTTTCTGAGTTAGCTGACCATGAGATCCGGACCATCCTAGTCTCGTTTCAGTCTGGGTTATTGGTCGCCGCTGAGAAATTCCTGATAGAAAAAACCAAACTTCGTGGTAGCTGCCACGTGCAGATTGATGGAATTAAGCTCGCTCCCGCCAGTTATATAAGGAATACCCGCATTTCGAATAAATTTGGGTGTGCCTTTGGAGATCACACGGGTGGTGCTACGTTACGTGTCGACTGGGTCCCAATACAATTAGAAGTTTCGTGTGGAAATGATTGTGATGTGTAGTTTGTGTTGCTTTCAAGATTTTTTTCTCCAAATCTCCAAATCTCTATAAAGAAAACCAGTACTTCTATACAAAAAAACATGAGGTACTAGCAAAACTTCACGGATATTTTTTTATCAAACTCCATTTTGTGAGTTTCGACGTCTTTATTTTGTTTTTCGGAACCTTTCTCAAGCATTGTACCAATTTTATTTTATTTGTCCCCTAATAAGACGTCCTCTTCTCAACTTTAAAAAAATATATATCTACATTACCATCCAATACACTTATTCCCAATATCACTTATCGAAAATGACAGCCATTGACAAGGGCTCCTTTCTCATCACAACACCATTCCAAAAACAAAACAACCTAAAGAGAAAAAAATAAAACCCAGAAAAAACAAATGACCAACGGAATAATGACGTCATTCCACGTGTTTATTTACGGGACCCTAAAGTAAAAAGGGACGAACAATGAACTCTGGATCGTCGGTCAGTCATACCGTAGATGTCTGAGGATGACATGTAAAGGAATTCCCGTATTTTCTCCCAAAAAAGGAAAATATTGGTATGATAAATACTGACCTATATAATATATTATACAGGCTGTTTTTGAATAGGGAGAAACTTGAATGTGATGCCCAGAAATAAAATAACCCCTGTGTTAAAACGTAAAAACATAAGTTCACCAATTTAAAAAAGAAATCATTTGAATTCCAGAGATTAAATTTCGCGATATGTTTATACGTTCAAAACTAAGTTTTCAACCAAACCATCTAAATACAGACATGATAACAACACTTAAAAAAAACACACCTGAAATTATATCAAATTTTTAAACAAATAAACTAGAGCTCAAGAGAGTCAAACACATTTACCTAGAAATAAATAAGAATACTTTTCATCTCAAAAAAATAAGAAGCACACGCGTAAAGCTATCAGACCAAACTTTTTTTTGTTAAAAGGTACAACTTGTACATAGTTATTGTAATATTTAAATTCGTTCAAGAGCCTTATCGGGAACCGACCCAGGAACTTATGGTCAGCAGTTGTGTTGGAGGCTACTAGACCAATGAGTTAAACACATTTTATAGTCGCGACATGCGTATTTTCTACGGCGCGACGCCGACGACGCGCTGACGACGCACGTATACGCGCTTCAAACAAAATTTGAACGCAACCTTGTAACGCAAGCACACGGGGCGATCGTGGCGTAAAACTCGCGTCTTCGGCGCGTATAAGCGCAGAAACAGTGATGCCAAACCGACCTTTGTACGCGCTTCAAACGAGTTTCGAAAGTGCTTTAGACGCGCGTTTGTATCGTGTTTCACCGAGTTAGAATCTATAAAAACGCAAAATTCTGCATCTACGGCGCCGACCGTCAGCGTGTATAAAATACGCCGTGTGCTAGGGGCCTAAACTGTTCACTTATTTTTGTCATTCTCTCCTGTTGTATTTTTTAAATAATTCTTTGTTACGCATTGTTTGTTATTTTTATCGTTTTGTCATTTTGTATGCACGTCATGGTGTCCCTGGGAAAAAAATATTTTTATCTTACTTTCTTTGAAGATAATGTATGATATACATACATACACCCTGTATCCTGTTATTGTAGTACACAATCATTCAAGAGGTTCGACATATTTACTTCATGTTCCTCTACCACTTAAGGGGGTAGCTCTCAGCGAAAACATGTCAAAAGGAAACCCGTAATATATAGTGCATGTTTATACATAAGTAATGTAGTTCTCTACTAGGTAAGCATATGTGTTACGGAGAAGCTTTCTACGTAATGAGAGTAAGTACTGGGTATGGGTCTTTATAATCTAAAGAGAAATTGTTATAAAAATAATGGTTTCGTGTTAAAGAGGTGAAGGCGAGTTTATTTTTCAAATAACGTTGGAACTAAAAAAGTGTTTTATGTGAGTACTAGCTGTTACTCGCGTGAAATTATTATAAAAAATATTACTTCCCTTGTTTAATCGGATTTTGTTACCAATTTCAAGTGTTATATTTTTTTTGCATGGAACTCGAATACAAAAATAAAAGTAGCCTCAGTTATTCCTTATGACATCGGCTGTCTGCATGTTAAAATCGGTTTAGCCGTTTCGAAGATTAGTCAGAACAAATAGACAGGCAAAAACTCTGAAGAAAAAGTGTGTTTTGTTATAAGTACCTACTTTCATATTATTATGCAATCAATAAAGAGCTGTTATTTTGAAATTATAAAGAGACACTTCAACTTTATTTATTTATCTAGATCAATTTTGAAAACACTTACAAGGGACCGGCAGACAATAAGACAGACACCTGATGCTAAACTATAAAGATACTCTGATCGTATCTTAAAAAAAACTAGGAGTACTCAATTAGATTGAAAAACATTATTTTATTCCTACGAGGTATAGTCAACAGCACGTCAACATAACACTTTCAATTTGAGTTGCCGTAGTGTCGTACGGAGCTTCAAAAGAATCAGAGACCAGCGATTACTTGTTTTGTTACAACTTACGTGCGTAAACTGTACGAAAAAAACCTGAAAAAAATATATAGTCCCTAAAAGGATTAGTTTAGGTACGTGTATAAGAGTAATCTCTTTTACGTTATTAATCTATGCTTATATAGGGTGTAAAAGTACTCTTAACGCAAACGAAGGGCACTTGTTCTCCCCACCACTACGATCATTTTTTTGTTCTAGACCATACCTGGGAACCTCCGAGTTACGGAGATATTGGGGGTCAAAGTTCCAAATTTTTCACAGCTGTTTTTGTAAATACTAGTTTTTCAGGTTATAACTTTACTTAAATTACCTCCATGATCCGTTTACTATTCAAAGCATTCACTAGCACAATGTTTTCACAGTGTTACATTGAGTTTTACCGTAAAATGTGATTTTTGATCCCAAAAAAAAATCGTTTCCTAGCAAAAATTTTTGCGTAGGGGTACTTAGTTTAATGTCAGAATGCTTGGTTGACGGCTGTGTGATGGGTTGATTTACACCCTGTATAAAATAAAAAGAGGTAAAGAAGAAGCTTGTGGGAAAAATAATAACAGTCTCTTGGGACGATATTCAAGATTAAGCTTACTTAAGTTCCCGTCGGGGCTGCGGGTTGTTCGAAAGAGATACCGCGGCCTCGGCGCAAGGGCTAAGAAGGAACATGGGTGGTTTTTAGTCAATAGAAGTCTGACACTTCCTTCTGCTCTGCCCAGGAGCGGGTGGGGTCATTTAATGATTTCCAAAAAAAAAAGGCTTACTTAAGTTGGGTGCCAAATACATGGGTGATTAACTGATTACATACCGAATTTCCTCCAAGCTTTGAAAACACGTTTAGTCGTTATAAGTTGTCAGTGGCCCGAAACCCATACAACCAGTCTTAATAAGAGGTATCGTATACCCTAGTATTAATAAAAATGTGGTACACTGTGGCATTCAATTGCATCCAGTTAGACTGGAAGCCGACCCCAACATAGTTGGGGATATGCAAGAATTTTCTTATCTTGAGAATTTGTAACGCTCTTTGCCAAAAACAGCCATCCAATTTCTTCTCAAGTATATCATAATGGGTGTCAGAAATTATACCAAAAGGGAGGAAATTATTAAATTACATACAAGTCTTTAAGGTCTTATGGTTAAGGATTCTTGAAGATCAAAAGGTTGTGCGTGTACACCCTTAAATTTGCTACATTGAAAACCAACCATTTTGAAACGATACAAGGTGTAATTTTGAGCACACGTGGCCCGTTTGCAGGATTTAGGAGGGCCATAACCAGATGATAAAATAAGAATAGAATTGAAAATGCTTGGAAAGCAAAATTCTAAAGGTATGATATTGTTTTATATTTTACAGTGGCTAAAGAAAAGCTCTAAAGGGTAAGAACAGTTTAATCGGTACATGCATCTGATGGAAATTACAATCGATTTTTCATCAGGAATTTTACATACTTTAGTGTTTACCACTGCAATAACGTACGACCTTTTTTATTGGAGAGTGGGAAATTAACAAATGGCTCCTCCCGCTCTGGGCGGAGCGGAAGAAAGTGTCGGTCTTCTACTGACTAAAAACCACCCATGTTCCTTCTTAGCCCTTTGTATCCGGGGCCACGGTATCTCTTTCGAACAACCCGCAGCCCCGGCAGAGGCGTCGGGGTTAGCGGGGCCCCTGTAATGTTGCTGACATTTCTATAACGTATGACCTCCGAAATTACAGGCGTGATCTTATTTGTGATGTGAACACCGATTTTTTTAAAGCTTTTCCTAAGAGATTTCCCGTATTATCTGAAAGGTGTTTGACTGTCTATATATTTCCAAACTACCTTAGGGTGAATTTGAAATCGATCGCAATAAGTATTTTTTACCGCATTCAAGAACTTTTCCGTCAATGTCATCATTGCGTTACACTGGCAACTTCTAAACACGATTCAGCGATGCGCCGCGCTCAGTTTAAAAAAAAATATATTTTGAATATCACAAATAAAACGACTTTCAAAGTTGGTGGACGCGTCCTTTTTGAACTTTTCATAAAAAAAAATTCCCTACCTACTAGTGTAGGATACAAATATCCCACACTATTTAAATAATTATAACTTGACATTGGCTAAATGCACAAACCGTGCAAAGCCAGAAAAAAAAGACGACTTTCCCTAAGTTTATAAATAAAGCGAGAAAGCGAGTCAATTATGTGAAATAAAATATTTGAGCAACGTCAAGTAAATATAATATTTATTTATTGACATAATATGTTACAGAAACTTGTTCGAAGCCTCTGACTCCTAAACTAGGTGAACATGTATGTCAAGAGTCAGCGCCCTCTTCCATTTTATTTGGCTTAGATACTAATGTCAACATAGTATACACAAACATTATTTGTACAAAATTCAATTTATAAAATAGAAAACAACAGAAATTATAAATTACAAATACTGAAAAATTACAAAAATTCAGACTATTCTCAAATAATTATTATTATATCTCGCTGAGTGTATGTGTGCGTAAACTGTTCAGTACTGAATATTACACTTTAAATTAGCTTAGAAATAAACGGTGCAAAGAAAAATAGCCCTAATGTACCAGCTGCTACTTGTCTGCAAGTTATAACTTGAGATGAGTTATCCCTGTAGTTTTCTAGTAATAATTCAAACTTTATTCATTTGAATCTGTTGGAAATTTCCTCGCAGCAATAATCATTGTTACAAAGGTATTGTATTTGAGTTTCTTGTGAATTTTGTGAAAATGAGTCCTAGTTTAGCCCTGTGGAAAACTGTGACTAGTAAAAGCAGTAACGTCAGGTATTATTTGGCCCGTCGGGGCTTCGGGTTGTTCGAAAGAGATACCACGGCCTCGACACAAAGGGCTAAGAAGGAACATGGGTGGTTTTTAGCTGAAGATGTCTGACACTCCATTTCGCTCTGCTCAGAGCGGGACGGGGTTATTTGATGATTTTCCACACCAAAATATATGCTATAATCCACCACGCGGACCCAGTGCGGGTTGGTAGATGTCACATATCTTCGAATTGTTTGGTTCTAAGACATGTTTCTCCACAATGTTTTCCTTCACCGTTTTTGAGAGCAGTGGTGATGAAATAAATTACACAAAGTAATGCGCCTACCTGGGTTCGAACCCACGACTTACTGTTCGTAAGTTGGGGCCGCAACCACTGGGCCACCACTGCTCTCTACTAAAAAGTAAATACAAAAAAAACTACATAATAAATTAAAAAAAAAAAAATATAGAAATATATAAATATTTTTTTATATATAAATATTAATACTGATATTTATATATTACCTGCATTAGGTTAGATTGATAACCGACGTTCCGTATGGTGTCGGACGTAAAGAATAGCGGCATCCCATATCTTCCCGTGGGTGTCGTAAGAGGCGACGCGACGGAGGGACTTACCAGAGAATGGGCAGCAGCGTTCTCTGTGCCTTCGTAACAACCATACTGCGATCGCCAACCCGCCTGCCAAGCGTGGCGATTATGGCAAATCCCCCCCTTCTGGGGGAGGCTTATGTCCAGCAGTGGACGTCTTATGGCTGTAATGATGATAACCGACCCTACTATAGTTGGGAAAGGCTCATTGCACATCTTCTTCTTTAACGTGATATGAGTGGCTAACCTGGAGTCAGAGATTTGATGCTGCCTATGGGCCTCTGATTGGGCTTTACATGTCGTCGAAATATATCTCTCAAGCATGATTGATTTTCTCGCGATGTTTTCCTTCCTAACATAATTATACAACTGCACATTTTAAGACACAGACAGGATACGAAAAAGGGGTTAATTAACGTCTTTGTGCTCTTTAATTGCCACAAATCGTTGACGATTGTTAGTAAAAGTTCAGACATAGTTCGTGCCGTATCATACTACTTAGCCCTCTTTTTATTTTTTTTGGAGATTGTGAAATCATCAAATAACCCCTCCCGCTCTTGGGCAGAGTGAAAGGGAGTCTCAAACTTCTACGGACTAAAAACCCCCCCTTATTCCTTCTTAGTCCTTTATGTCGAGGCAGTATCTCTTGCGAACAACCCGCAGCCCCGACGGGAGCAACACGCAGCCCCGACGGGAACAACCCGCAGCCCCGACGGGAACAGTCCGCAGCCCCGACGGGATACTATTTACCCCCTTCAGTAAATACAGACGAGATATTTTAGCAAAACATCTTTATTATTCTCCTCTTAGAAGTCACTTATAGGAGACTGTTCGAAAACGCGCACCTACAAACTGTTCAGTCATAATAAGCGTTGAAACTAGAGACCGCAAGGCGCAACATTACTTGAAGATACTTGTTCTAGGCAAGTTGGAGAGTCCTGTAGACTGGTTGCTATGGCAACGTAACACTTACCTTGTATAAACTGCACAGTTCTACCAATATAATAAGAGCTCCCGTCAAGAAGACTTGAAGGCTTATTTATTCAGAAATACATTTTATCAATACGTTACATCGTTTGTCTTTTAAGCCTTGTTGGTCTTGTGGTCGCTATCTGCTAGGTGTTTACGGGTGCAATTCCCAGGTCGGGCATTGTGATTTTTCTGTAAAGAAAGGCGATCATCACCATTGTTTAATTGTTTTTGTGCCCGGTTGCTGACTATTACGAGATATTTTAGAATAAAAAGTATTTTAAGATAGTTATACTAGCGATATGTGGGCCTACCCTAGGTACCTGTGCGGTGCAAACCGCAAATTCAATTAATCAAATTCAAATTAAACCTTTATAACTTTCTGAATTTTATATCTACGAATTTGCGGTTTGCACTGTTAATGTTTTACAAATTCCTTCGTAATGTTGACGTAGTCGTTTTACTTCTACGACAATGTGGTCGAGCAATCGAAACGGACACATTATGTCTAACGCTTCAAGAATTACAGGCGTGAAGTAATGAGTAAAGTTCCAGAATAACAAGGGCTCAATACGTTACTCCATCTTTGTTTTTCTCATAAGGGAAAGTGTAAACGCCACAAATATTTTACTTTTAATATGTCGTTTATCATTTTTATGTGAGGGCCTACTATCCGCGGTTGTACCTAAGGTTATTGAACCCCCGCGGTTATGGAGTGATGGAAGGACCATAATAAAGGCAATGGCACTTGTTTTGGGTCCAAATTGCTTGTTTTTTGTTCACTCATTTATAAATATACTAGGCTTTGCCAGCGGCTTCGCAAGCTATAACTCGTAAATTATCCCACGGGAAGATAAAATCGGGATAAAAACTATCCTGTGTGTTAATCCAGGTTATAAACTATCTGTTTACTAAAATTTATCCAAATGCGTTCATTAGTTTTTGCGTGAAAGAGTAACAAACATACACACGCACAGACAAACTTTCGCCTTTATAATATTAGTGTGACTAACTGATGCCCACGGCTTCGCCCGCGTGGATGTCGGTTACCGCGACCAAAAGTAATCTTTTCATCCCCCTTTAACCCCCTTTTTTCGCATCAAAAAGTAGCCTATGTCCTTTCTCAGGCTCTAGATTATCTGTGTTCCAAATTTTCTTTAAAATCGGTTCAGTAGTTTAGGCGTGAAAACGCGACAGACAGACAGAGTTACTTTCCCATTTATAATATTAAAATAAAGTAAGGATTGCATAAGCGAAAGGTATAATAAGTACGTAAAATAATTATCGAGTACAACCTGCCCGCTATCTCTGATGTAAACTCTCTTTACAAGAAAAGGAAGTTAAATCGTTTTTCCGCGAATAGCCAAGCTCTTTGTCGAGGCATTTTCTTGATAGTTCCCACTTGTATAGTCAGACCTTCAAGAGTTTTCCTCACTAGAGAGTAAGGATAACTATTGAAGGTCTGACTAGGAGTTAGAACGAGGCCCTCATTTCAAGCGAAAATACTAGTCCAGGGCCACGGAACTCGCATTAGCAAATCTGATGCGAGCTCCTAGGCCCTGGACTAGTCTTTCACTTCTATCGAAACAGAAGTGTGTAAAGGTACATGGGTGTGGTTTGAGTCTGTACCAGTCTGACTGATCCCTCCATGCTGCTCATAGTGAAGGACAACTATTGAGGATTTCCATATCCAGATACAAAAAAAGGCCTTCAAGAGTCATCATCATCATTCTCTTGCCCTTATCCCAATTCATTTGTGGTCGGCGCAGCATGTCTTCATCTTCCATACCTCTCTGTTTTTCGTCATCTCATGAGACACCTCCTGTCTTACCATATCATTCTTAACACAGTTCATCCATCGTTTCTTTGGTCTTCCTCTACTCGTGTATAAAAGGCCTTCAAGAGTAGCAGTTAAGAACACAGTGAGTTGGGTTTGTCCAAAAAGTCTAAGCCCTCGACAAAAGTCTGCGATGAACCAAAGTTGATTGATTAACACATTGAGGTGATGTTAACCTTTATCCTATTATAACAGACATATCCAATTTCCATATTAAATATAATAATTAGAGCCCTTCAAAATTATTAATCAATAAGCCCAAAAACTTACATACGCTGTATTGAAATTCTATTTATGGAACCTTTGTTACAAAGGAGGTTTATTTTGTTTGTACCCATAATAGAATACAAATATTTATCTTTTTGTTTGTGTTCTTTAGAACGGGGGCAAAGACGGGTGGTTTTTGGGATGCGGGTTCAGGGTTCAACGGAGTTGAAAGAGTAACCATGGAGTTCCTTGCCGATTTTTCTCCATAGAAAATGACCAACCCAAACCGTGCACTTTTATCTACATTTTATAAGTGTAAAGGCCCTTATAAAACGTCGTAAAATAAAATATTTTGATTTTGATCAACGCTTGCCATATTCGCCTCGCTGTCTTCTTAAATGAATGAATGAATGAATGAATGATTTATTTACTTAAAAAAGGTCTTAAAACTAAGTACATTGCCCCACAAAACTGCTTACGCAGTTTAACTGTGAGATCGCTGAGTCCTTTACAATAAACTTACTATCATATAGGTACATCTATAAACTATACACATAATCTTAAAAGTGAAGCCGTATTATACTGTCATGGAACTTAATAGTCATTCAAATTGATGCATTTCGGTTTGCCGTACACCTTTGAATACAACTGTCAAACCACAATAGTTGACATTTAAGTTAGAATTGTTTTTCCTGACTTTACTCGACCTATCAAGAAATACGCAGTGGCTAACACATTCGAGACCCAGAACACAAAGAAAGTACTTTTCCCAAATTCAGCAACTACTCGATCTCTATAACTCAAGTATCACGATTACAATGAAATAAAATAAAATTACGTTACCGTAAGACCTTAGTAACAATTCGATGTTACTTGGTATTGCCTTATTGGATAAAATGGCTGGTAGCGCGTCCATATTGGATTTAGTGACGTCACGTATTCTATGACACTCCGGGACAATAGACGTGTAATGGTACTCGTTTGTTGTTGGAATAGTTTGAGATTTCTATTTATATCTAAATGTTTTTCAGGTTTATACGTTGGCGCATAATATTTATGATTACAGATGTTTATGTTATTATAATTAGTCACCAAATTAAGCTAATCGTATCTCATAAAAAGCGAGGTCAACTAGTTATGTACAGGTTAATATGTCGCTGAATGTAAGTGTGAACTTGAGGACGCAAGGAGGTATAATGAATAAAGTTTCATTTACATTTATTCATCTAAATGCAGGCAACTTTAAATATCAAGAGACAGAAAAATAAGTATAATAATAATTATGTTTGTTTGCACAAATCGTCGGAATAAGGTGAGTAGCGAAATTATTACCCAGGTCTAATAAATAATTAAAAAACAGTGAATATAACCGCCTCGTAAAATAGTTTGCTGTGACGCAAAAATAAAAAAATACCGCACAAAATAAAATAATTGATGCCCTTTACTACTATATCTTTGATTTTGAGCCGCAATTGACAGCTGGCAAATCATTTACAAATAATTGGGCCTTTTTGACGCAGCTAGGAGGCACACAGTGTTACGATTTGTTTAGTTTTAAGTTCTTTTTTATATTATTTTTATTTTACGTTGTGTGTACTTTTGGCATGTGCCAAATTAATGCATTTTCTTTCTTTAATTAGCTAAAGCATTATCACGAAAATATGAACAGAAAATTAGTAGTTTTCCCACTCATCCCACGGTGCATAAACTCACAAAATAAGAGTCCAGAAGGCGTAAAATATAGCCATTAGCAACTCGTATATCGCGCAAAACTAAAAGCTACTGCAAACGCTTCGAGACAAGACTTGAAAGCAATTACATAAATTATTGCAGCGAATAATTGCTGCTAATTAAACCGTTCTAGCGATATGTGAGTTCAAGCATATATTCAGGCTCAAAAATAACTAGTTTGTACGCAAGGATAATATTTATGTGATGTCGTAGAAGAAATATACAGGGCGGTATTAAACATTCTTTCGGCGGTATTTACTAATATGAATTTTGTGTTTTGGTGAAAGTATGTGGTTGTTTTTGGGAGAAATGAAAGCTTTGTTTATTGTTTACCTAAAAATGATAAAATAATAAAGGGTTTTTTGTTATGCCCTTGAAGAAGGATCTTATACATTGCATTTTGCATTGCCTGTAAAGGATAAGTACCTTTTTTGATGTTCATCAACGAGCATGCTCGGTATTCGATAAAACTGAACAATTTTTGTCGTGCATGAAAAGCTTATTTCCTAGAAATTTTAGGTTTAATCAATAATGCTAATCTGTGAATAGCGCTGTGGGCTACATTATTATTTTAGTTAAAAATGTTACCATGGTCGCGGTAGACCGAAGAGAAGATGGCGGGACGCCTTGGATGGCTTCCTCAACAACTGGCGAGAAGAAGCACACCATCGTAAGAAGTGGAAGGAATCGGGGGAGGCCTTTGCTCAGGAGTGGGACAATACGGGCTAAATAAAAAAAAAAAATGTTACCATGTAGTAATATATATTCCATTATACACCTTATTGTTCCTGTTTGATCAAATAAATATTAAGTCGATTTTGTGAAGGAACGAAAGTGGATTTGGCGGGACATTTACAATCCTTTAACCATAATTCAACCATATTTTCACAGTCCTCTTAAGGGTGTCCAATTTCACCCCAAATAGTACGGTATCCTTATTATATAATTAATTAATATTACCTACCTACAAGTATACTCCCAGCGAGGAGGATTAACGCCTAATTGAATCCTCCATCTGGCGGTATAATTACAAACACAGCGCCATTTTTAAATTAGGTCACAGGTTTTCAAACGATGAATACCTCATCAAAGCCCCTTCAGTTGTGTTTGTGTTACGCCTAGACAAATATACACAAAAAAGGAAAAGAACTTTAAGCTTTGTTTCAAAAGAGTTTGAGTTCTTTATTAGGTACTGTCAACAAAAGAGTTAGGTGTGTAAGCAAGAGTATCGTCTTTCCACTTCGCTGTTTTAATATATATTGTGTGTTTAGTTTAACAACTTTTAAAGTAACACTATGTGGAGCGAAGAATAATTAACAAGATTCCTTGCATATGGGGAGTTGTCGTATCTGTTTACCCCTTTGGGAGGAGTGAGTGTATGAAAGAGTTTTGTATGTTTTGAGAACAAAAAAACAACAAAAAAAACAACATCAAAAAACAAACAAATAACAAAAAAACATCATGCCTGTAATCCCAGGAGGGTTAGACCGAGGTGTACCTAATATTACTAGTCAGTCAGCCAGTTATGTTTAAGTGCCATGTTAAAGGAGGCGAACCTACTGCCATCAACCGGGTACAAATCCAGAATCCGTAACTCCTACTGAGAAATTCCTGAAGGAAAAACCCTATAACACTCTGCCCGACTCGGGAATTCAACCCAGGACTTCATGCTCAGCAGTCACGTTTACGTCCACTAGATCAGCGAGTAAATAGGCTTCTTCTGGGTTAGCTCGTTCCATCGTCGACCTCATCTTTGCCCTTAGGGCAAGATTGAGGTCAAGAGCAAGCCCATTCCAAATAAAAAAAAAGAGCCAGTTTTGAGAATCAAACTACAGTTTAGAAAAAGTTTTTTAAGAAAAAGAACGAAGCTGTTAATAAAATACAATTGAACGACTTTAAACGCAACAAAATAAATAAAATATTCGTTTACGACTTCGAACTGACTTTATTTGGTTAAGCACTTCCATGCGGTTACAAAGTATGAAATTCTACTTTGTATAATTTCGGTCGCCTCCCGTTGGACACAAATAAAGCCTGAACTTTACAGGTTATAAGAGAGCTGAGCTCGGCTTTTCTCCATGTAATAAAATAGAGAATGAGGAAACTTTATAACCGAATTATAGTGGGTGTATAATAACTTAAGTTGGGCACTGGGGTTGACAATCCCCGCCCCCTCTCTTGGAACATTATCACACTGACGAATTGCTAGCGTATTTCAATGGAATCGTGAAAGAGTCAGCGTGTGAGAAGCGAGCTAGCTGCGACTACGCGGCATGTTCTCTGCGATTTTACAAAATGGACACTTGCTTGTCTCGTTCTCCAGTGTGTTCCGAGTTTCTTGACCGCTTTTCTCATTAAAGATTTATGGTTTGGTAAATTCAGATCTTTCACAAGTATTATGTCTTGTGTCTGGGACTATAGCTTCATCTTTTAAGCTATTGCATAGCTTCTATCGCGGGCCTTGAGCGTGGGGACCAAATCCAGAAATTCCGTAACGAAAATAAAAACCTAACATACTGACACTTGACAAATTGACACTTGACAATGAATTTTTGAAATATCACGCTTGTTCAGCAACCCGCCTTTAGGTAGCATTGGTTGTATTGGAAAACTACCGTAATCAGCTGTTTGTGAGAAAGTATATAGGTGTATAAGTATTTATCATCTATGCAGTGAACGAAAATAAACATGGAAGCATTCCTAGTTCACAAAAATGCCCCAACGTAGATTGCGCCGCGGTAGGCGGGGCTTACCGATTGCGCCGCTCACGCTTTTAGTTCGTCCGCAGTAAGCAACAGCGGCGGTCGACTTATTTAACGGTTTTTGCGTGTTAAATATTTTAAAATGCCTTCCTGTGCAGTGAAGTGGTGTATAAATAAATCAGATTTGCATAAAAAGAATGCTGGAATTAGTTTTCACGTGTAAGTACACCGCTATTTATTATATTTCTATTATTTTAAAAATGAAGTCTGTTTGAATTATGTCACGCGGAGTCTATGGGGATGATGTTATGCCAACAAACAATTTACTTTTCTACCTGACATTAATGACAAATTTTATTTTATTAAATATTTTGTTTACAATCTAATAGACAATAGGTACTGTAACTTTTTTTCTATGGGGACGGCATTATGCAAAACATTCTAACCTATTGAAGGTATATAAAAGTTTTTTTAATAGCTTGGAATCCTCCATCCCAGCCTGTGAATGGATCCCAAGTAAAAAGACAAGGATATGCTCGGTTCATTTTAGAAATGACGATTTTTATGTGACCAGAAAAGGATTTCCGAGCCACGTAACGTAGGTAATAGTCAAATGTCAAAATGTAAAATATGTTTGTATGCACATAAACACACAAATCTTTTAAAAAAATATTTTTATGTTATTTCGCAATTTAATACGAAATAATACGTAAAAAACTGATTTTAATTTAAAGATACCTAAATTGTCAATAATAATAAATAAAAAATAGAACACACATTTTTCTATTTACCTTATAATTTTACCCTACCTATTACTGCCTAAATACTGATCTATTTACAAATCTTATATCAATTGTTGCCATACAGTTCATTCAACATAATCATGTTTTATCATAATTCTATAGTTAAATACCATCAAAATCACGATTAATTATTTGCGTTGCACCTTATTACATAAAACATCCCGGGCGACGAATGGTGGACGCAGTGGTGTCGTAGAAATGTCTTTAGCGGCCCATACGTTACACGATAATTGTAACCCAAACAGTCAGAAAATAAGGTCCATTTTTAACTGTGCATCCAGAGTAGTAATAATATTGTTTGTGTGATTTCGCGAATCAGTGACAGGGTTTCGATGTGTGAGTTTGTTTGGGATTTTGTGTCAAGATGCGCGCTTAGTTTCCTTGAAGTACTGCTTCCATGTTTATTTTCGTTCACTGCATCTATGTACAACAGTGAATATCTGTACTCGTATAATTTGTGTACAAAGTGTTTTAAATATGAATAAACAAAGTGCATTTATTAATGAAGAAAGTCACGAAAAAGTAGTAAAAGAAAATGAGTTAGTACTCTATATACATTCATTTTATTATTATTATAACAAATTAACAAATGCAGTATTATTTTTTGTTTTGTTAATTTATATATAATACTGCTATAAAGATAACCAAAATGTTGGGGAAATATAGTATTTATACTTACACTTTTACTAATCATCCTCATCTTATAAAAAATATTAAATCTTATAATTTTTCAATGTTTAATTTTCATCTGACATTACGTCAGTTGTCAAGATGTCATTTACTTTTTCTTTTAATTTGTGTCATAGTTTTTCTTAGTGGTTAGAACTACGAAGGTTACATTTTGATTTATATAATTTAATTCATTTTTATTAATATGTTAGCTCAAATAATGTAATTTATTGATAATTTCTATTAATAGTATCTTATCTTACGCTTATAAAATTAACTAACAAAAAAATGCTATGCAATAGCTTTACCGCGGCAGTCTCCGAGTGCCACACGTCTTTTTTTGTTTTTAGACAGTACAAAAGTGTCTGTAATCGGTGTTTTTGAAATAAATGCTTTACTTTTGACTCACGTCAATCACGTTCTTCTAACCTAACAGACAGATGTTTTGATGGAAAGTTTTTTTCCGCTTCTTCTTCTTCCCAGCTAAAACACTAGGAAGTGTCGAAGGGTGGGCGTTTTGTGGGACTGTCTCTGGAAAATAAATTTTGACGTTCGAAAAAGGGGTGATTATCAGCCTAGTTTGAATAAATGACTTTTGATTTGATTGATTTGATCGCTCCCGTCACGCGGCAATATGTTGCGCACGCATGACGTGCTCACTACCTACACAGCTGTTACACAATTGCGTCGCTGGAAACATGCTTGCGAATCGCCAGTGTGGTAAGGTCCTAACAGATGTGGTGGTAATAAATGACTATCGGCCGATTTATACACGAATCACGATTAATATAAATCGTACGGCCATAATAGTGGAAATCAATTACAATGATGAAGCAGTTTTCCATTGTGAAAATGTTCATACTGAACCATAATTATACCGTAGACTTGTAAAGCCTTTTGAGATTTTGATAGCCAATAAGGTTGACAATCAATTAAATTATTTTTGATGTGAACGACTATGTGTGAGGGAAATGAATTGTGCTAAGCAAATTAACTACCAATTGACGAGAAAAATGGGGGGAGGCCTTTGTCCAGGAGTGGGACAATACGGGTTAACTAAAGAAAAATTGGATACTAACCTAAATATGGGCTACTGAAATGAATTTTATTACTTTGACAATTGTACGAGTTAGCTTTATTGCGGCAGAACGAAGTGTATCAAAATTAGAATAATTATAATTATAATTATTTATCTGTCTTTTATAAACTTCAGGCTCTTAATTTTTCACTTCAGTTACAAATTAGTGGAAGCTGAAATCAGAGAGCAAGTAAAGTGAAACAAATTAGGATCAAATTAGAACCTAGTGGTTTTTAAATGTAGGTCCTGAATCGTTTGAATTCGTGCCGTCCGCTCATTTGTGGTTTGTTCTGCTCGAAATTGAATTAATTTGAAAAGGTAAGAGATTTACTCAGACTAATACGAATAGTCCGACTAATGTTGGCATAAAAATAGAGTATAATAAGTTCTGCTAAGAAATAAACATGAAACTAGCGATCAATCGTGTTAGGAGGAAACATGTGCTGTGAATTCTGCTAACAAATGTTGTGTTGTTGTTTCTATCGCAGTCTATGGAAACAGGCTTAACGCAGCGCGAAGGGAATGGTTTCTTCAAATTATTACCTAAGTATTATTCTGCCTTGTTCCCTCTGAATAACTAACGGAAAGCTAGTACCTAGCTAATAAGCTCACCGCATAAATATACAGTACTTACAAGTAATTTTTATTAATTCATTCATATTTCACACATTCGTACAAATCCGAATTTAATCGAGCATGGCCAGTAACAAACACTTATGTAAACCCGAAATATAGAAAAACACCTATTCAAAAATACATGTTAATGCGTTTACCTCGACGGGAAACGACTGCCACGCCATTGTCTAACTTAAACTCCACTTAATACCACATAAAGGGTATATAATCGTGGACCACTGTGTGAACAGGTGTACGTAATGGCTAACAATGGTCCGTTTAGCGTTACAAACACAATGTCCGACTGACCGCAATGAATAAAACAGTAGAACACAAAAGTGCTGCATTTAATTGTTTTGCAGCTTTCTAAAATTCTTTTCATATTGTTTCGTGACTGGAAAGATGTGGTCAGGTGTGGTAAACTTACTTCTTCACCAGTGCATTGTGGTTTAGAGGTGATATAAACAACCCGCTGGCAAGAATCCATGAGGAGCGTTTTCAATGGCGTCTTTTATAGTGTTTGTAGACGCAGTGTACTATTATAAAGTACAGGGCGTCTAAAATGGCCACTCTAATCCTATGATTAGAGTGGCCATTTTAGACGCCCTGTACCCTACCCCCACGCCCTGGCCTGTTTTATGAACTACGTTAAAAAGCGTAAAATAGACCTTTCGTAATAGTAACTGCGTCTAAAAGCAGTGGTGGCCCAGTGATGGCGGTCCCGACTTACGAACAGTGAGTCGTGGGTTCGAAGTTTTCGAACCCAGTCAGGCGCATTTCTTTGTGTAATTTATTTCATCACCACTGCTCTCAAAACGGTGAAAGAAAACATCGTGAGGAAACCGGCATGTCTTAGAACCAAAAAATTTGAAGACATGTGACATCTACCAACCCGCACTGGGCCCGCGTGGGGGATTATAGCCCATACCTCTCCTAGAGAGGAGGCCTGAGTCCCTGTAGTGGGAACATTATAGGCTGATGATGATGATGATGGTATTATGATCTACTAAAGTGGCCATTTTAGACCCCAAGGTTACAAGTCAATAGTAAGTCACTGGACCTGTGCGTTTGGGTATACTGTTTTGACACGGTTCGCAAAATGATTTTGTTTATGTCATAGCAATAATATCAATCTGCTTAATGTTGTAACTTAGTGTAAGAAACTCCTCAATAAAGAAGTTTTCATTTAGAAGATATCAATAGACTCCCGAATATAGGTATTTCTTTAACAAATAACATTTATTAATGTTATTATGAATTATGTTGTCGTGGATACTGACAGTTACGTTCTCATTTCGTTAAACAAACTTACTTATTACTTATACACATATAAACTTATGTTTACCTAGTTAGTTATTATTTTAATATCTTGATGGATTCTACTTGCTCTCAGAAAAACTAATCTAGCTACGTCTATTTGCGAAAAACATACGAAAAGCAACACACCCCTTCGCGTTCGTATGCAATTTCGCCGAAACTATTACTTAGTATGTACCGCTCTTTTGCGGTAACATTTGACGCATCAAATAAAATTTACCTTAACAAGTAAATTCCTCTTTTCTTTTTCTTGAAGAAAGTGTTGTACCCCAGAGCCTCATCGATGGTTCGCCGGCGTTAAAATACAGGATGAATAATTCTTGTCTATATATTTACGGGATCTCTCCCTCGAGGGTTTACCAAACAATCAGCTCTTACTTATGTTCGCCTGGTAAGTGTGGGTCGAACTTTACTTGTAAATAAATACTGAGCTCGATAAGATTGAGAAAGGTGATAAGGAAAAACTAAAATATATTTCCGTTGATTTTTCCCGAATAGTAGGTTACTTTGCCAGAGTAAGATGGCCAGACGACATTGTTACTATTGCAGTTAAAACCTGAATGAGGCTGGCACAGAAACTTGGAGATTGAGGCGATGGATAGCTATAGTCGTCGCATCACCATGGACAACCATCCTTTGGCGACCCAAATAGATTTTGTTCCCGGAGACGGGCTGCGCTGGATGGGCCGCAAACGTCATGCGTAACATTTTTCACGGCACATACGTCAAGGTAGGCTCGCGGCAGTGTTTTTTTAGTGGGACTGAGCGCTATGCGCAGGCATTTTTCATCGTTTAATAAAAAAAAAGGAACGTGGAGATTGCCACTAGCACAAAGGGTCCTGTATCTACCACAGAGTGGGGGGTAGAAAATCATCAAATGACTTTTCCCGCTCTGAGCAGAGCGGTAAGGAGTGTCAGACTTCTACTGACTAAAAACCACCCATGTTCCTTCTTAGCCCTTGTACTGAGGCCGCGATTTCCTATGGAAAACGAGAAGACAGTAGTTTTATTGCCATTCTTGTTAAAGGTGTCGGATCGACATCGACTTTAAGAGAAGTATAGCTGAAGAAGCAAGCAAATGATGATGATAATGTGGTTTTCGTACATAAATCTACAGGTACCGTACCTACTAACAGGGTGTTATAATTTTATGATTAGTTTACGAGTTAAATTTTCAAGGAACTAATTTCAATTCACGGATGATTAAATCGAATAACAATATATTGAAAACTGGAACAAACATTTTACTAGATTAATTGGTTTTGAAGGATTTCAGCTATTGAAATTCGGAACAATTGTAGTAAAATTAATGAGTGATGGTAGCCATTTTCATGTTGAAACAGTTCAGTAGTTTAAATTTTAGAGGTTACTGGTAAAGATAATGAAATTCGTTACATTAAATTACATTGTAGATCTTTCTGCCCTTATCCAATTTAAAAAAAACAATTAAATATGGGGTCGGTGCAACATGTTTTTTTCTTTCATGTATTTTTCCCTTGTCAATCATCATACACAAATAAATCACGTAAATATGTCCATTAATCACAAAGAAAACGGTGTACAAACATTTTAATAAAGCTTACAAAACCTCATAACATAACATCACGCCTGCAATCTTCGAACGGTAAGGCATGAGTGTACCTAATATTGAAGTACACTCACATTTTGACGGCTTCAAAAGGGGTCTCATGTAATAGGGGGCGAGACTTTGCCACCAACCGAGCACATAACAATATGCAGACCCCGTGGCTGCTACTAAAAAGTTTCTGATTATGTTTTAGAAGGTCAGACTACCGCCACTAACTGGGCATAAATATATCACAAAAAACATAAGACCCTCCTTTTTTAGAAACCAGTTGACAATGAAACTACTTCTAATAGACACACACATATAGAGCACACACAGTAATCTGTGCAGTAAGCACGCTAAAGGGGTGTTGAACCTCTGTATCGAGTTACTCTCCCTTTGTTACGAGCTGATCTCGGCGCCTCTGTTGTTGAAATCCACACAATGCCGCGAGTAAGTCTCTCGTATTGTTTGAGCAACTGAAATTTGATCGCGACAACAAATATGTGGCTAAGTGTTGTCCTTTTTTGTTTAGATTTCTTTTGTTTTTCGCGATTTAATTAACAGTTTCGAGGGCTTTGTTTTCACTTAATTATTAGATTTGGAAAACAATAGTGATTGTTGTTTTTGGAATTTCAATTTGTTGATTAGTTTTTTCCTTTTGTATAGTTACTCTGATCTCTAAATAAGTGATTAATTATCCTCTTGACATTATCTCAATTTTCTTCTGTTTTTATTTCCTATTTTATATTGTTATTCTCTAGAGTCCCTTCCTAGTCATCAGCTCGAACAGTCTGTTCATCGTGTATTTGTAACCCTAGTCTTATAGCCTTCCAAATTCATATTCAATACCCTTCTCACAAGATTTTGTTGACATGACCAAACCAGGAAAACCAATTATCAGACTCTGATCTCCAAATACCTTTCTTTTCACTAAGACTTATGATCTTAACATGACAGGTGAATACATAACAACACGCCTTTAATTCCCGAAGAGTTAGCTAGAAGTGTACATAAGATTTAATAGGAAGCGAACAATTGTCATAAAACTATCTAAACTACTTCTATTGAGAAGTTCCTAATAGGGATGTTTACTGACTAATAAAAATATGATTCTAATTCCGAAAAATATTGGAAACGATTTTTTTGTTTTATCAAAATAAATCATTAAAAACCGGCCAAGAGCGTGTCGGGCCACGCTCAGTGTAGGGTTCCGTAGATAATAAAATATTATGTAAACGAAGTTAAAAAAAAAATACGGGCAAATGAAACTTGACCTCTGGATTGTATAGGCGCTCATACGATTCAGGGACCAAATTATATTGGTTAAATGCAGTTTCCATCTGTTGTTTCCATCCAAGTTCAAAATAATTTTCCTAGAAAGTCCTTATAAAGTTCTACTTTTCAGATTTTTTTCGTATTTTCTAAACTTATGGTTCAAAAGTTAGAGGGGGGGGGACGCTTTGTTTTTTACTTTTGGAGCGATTATTTCCGAAATTATTGACATTATCAAAAAATGATTTTAGTAAACCCCTATTCATTTTTAAATACCTTTCCAACAATATATCACACATTAGGGTTAAAATTAAAAAAAAAAACACTTCCCACTTTACATATAGGGGGGCTACCCTAATAAAACATTTTTTTCCAATTTTTATTTTAGCACTTTGTCGGCGTGATTGATACACATATTGGTCCCAAATTTCAGCTTTCTAGTGCTAACGGTCACAGAGATTAAGCGAGGACGGACAGACAGACAGACAGACAGACATGGCGAAACTATAAGGGTTCCTAGTTGACTACGGAACCCTAAAAATGACGAAAATAAAACCCGTCAATGATTTGAGTGGGAGGTCGTGACGTCACTCACCGGTAAAGAATGTCATACTAATGTCTTAGAATATGACGTCACACGAGTTTTCAAAGCACTGTTTCGTCTTCAGTGTTTGTTTACGTGAAAAAAGAAAAAATACGTGTCCAATATTTTTTGGAAATCTATCTGACGGGCTAATTATTTTTTTTAGTTAACTACCCTATTGAATTTGAAATCCAATAATTTATATACATACTTTGCCCGTCCCGGGAATCGAACACAGGATCTCATGCATACATATCAAAATTTCAGGCCACAGCTAGTATTTGTGAAACATTAAACATTATCAAACATTTAAATACCAAACCTTACTTTAATATTTATTGTGCAAAATCAACTTGAAACGGGTACTTAAGTTGCTTAAACCATTAGCATTTCCACTTCTGTTCCTAACTTATATTTGCGTTTAATTTATCTTCCTCCACTGTCACAGACTACACAGATAAAATGAATTACATTGAATAATTCCTGCTCTTTTCATTAGGTAATGGTTCTTCTACGTGTCACGCTATTTTTTGGATGGGTTATAAATTCTATGGAAAACTAACTTAGATTTATGTGCTCTGTTTTTACAGGTAGAGAGGCTGCCTGATGGAAAATTATTACCTTTATCCATGGTTCTATGTCACAGTCAGAAAGGAATAACAATCAAAAATAAGACCGGTTCATCATCATCATCATTCTCAACCCGACTTCACTAACTCTTGAATGGGACAAGCTCCACGCTCTTTAGTTTTTGGACTCTGTTTTTTTTTGTTTATTATTTATCCGAAAAATTTACTGAAACAGAATGCCTTGTGTAAGTCCGCCTATGTGCCACTATTGCACATGAAGTTTAAATAAATAATAATATACATATTATCTAACGCAATGAGTGTTTGGCGGGAGAAGTACAACATCGTAAGGCGTGGAAGGAATGGGCCTTTGCCCAGGTGCGGAATAATATAGTTCGCGTCAAATAACTGTGCCCCTCTGAAGTCGGCTACGAGTGGCTGCGCAGCAGTCAAAATTACGAAACAAAAAGTCAAAAAGCAGTCAAAAATTAACACAACATTTATACAAAACTATGGTATCTTTTAAAAATATGTATTTATTTTGTTCAAATAATTTTCTACGTGACTGCACTTGCGCGATCTTTGCAAATGGCTAACTTCAGAGGGGCAAAGTTATTTGACGCGAACTATACGGGCTAACAAAATAAAAATATCGTTTTATTGAATGGATACAGTAAAAGGCATTGCAAAGTTAAGTACGTTACAGAGCTACCCTGCTGGATTACTAACACAGTACTCCGTAATCGGGCCAGCAATAATTACATTTTCAATTCAATTGGCTCGCAACCCTTCAGACTCAGAAAACCCTGAGGTAACCTGTCTTTTTATAAAGATTTAGGTACGTAACGTCTTTTAAACCAAACTAGGTTATCCCGTGTAGTCAGGCATGTAAGTAGGACTTCACGTCTTAACAGATAAAAGTAGGTAGATTCATTTAAGAATTATTTTACTAACCCATTTTCGAGAATCCATCAGGATGTGCCCTTTATACTTAAGTACCTGCCTTAGATCTTTGAATAATAAAAGAAATGTAACAAGAAAAAACACTGAATTTCTTATATCATAAACCTGTTCTGATTAACTGTTTTATATGAAGATCTTTGTACCTTTTTTTTTGGCAAGTGGAAAATCATCAAATAACCCCTCCCGCTCCTGGGCAGAGCGATTGGAAGTGTGAGACTTCTACTGACTAAAAACCACCCATACTCCTTCTTAGCCCTTCACGGCGAGGCCGCGGTAATTCTTGCGAACAACCCGCAGCCCCGACGGGCAATAACCATTTGCCTGACCTAAAAATCGACCCCACGATCTAATACTCAGCAGTCGCACGTGCTACCACTACACCAACGATGCAATCAAAGCTTAATTTCCTCAGTTTTATTTCCAGCCCAATGTATTTTAAAACATGAATGGAACAACGAGTATTCACGTTCCAAATTCTCTCGTACTTTAAGACCCTGACAGACAGACTGCCAGTTCAAGTCATTAGTGCCCCTGGCAGTTTCCTCTAAAAATAAACTTTGAGTTCTGCCAAATTCTTTACGTACCCCGTCTGGAAAAGTAGTTAGAAAAGTACTGTAGTCTGTTTTGTTGAAAGCAAAGAGTAGTTTTTTTAAGTAGTTTTTTAGGGGTCCCGTAGCCGAATGGCGAAAAACAGCACCCATTTTTTTTTGGGGGGTGGGAAATCATCAATTAACCCGTCCCGCTCTGGGCAGAGCGAAAGGGAGTGTCAGACTTCTACTGACTAAAAACCACCCTTGTTCCTTCTTGGCTCTTCATGTCGAGGCCGCGGTATCTCTTGCAAACAGCCCGCAGCCCCGACGGGAAAAAAAAAAACAGAACACTTATTGATTCTTCATGTCTGTCCGTCTGTCTGTGTGACATTATAGCACATTTAAAAAACCGCAAATATAACTATGTCATTCATACTGACACTATGAGAAATAAACATATCACAAAATGTGTATTTCTGTTGGTGCTATAACAACAAAATATATAAATAAAAGGGGCCTACTCCGATGCTACGAAACCCTTAATGTGCGGGTCCGACTCGCACTTGGCCTGTTTTTTTGTAGCCTAGTTGTGTCGGACTGCCAAGTCTTGAGTTCGAACACAATTTTTTCGGATACATTTGTGTATTGTGTAATTATCACTTGCTTTAACGAAGGAAGACGTCGCGAGGAAACCAGAACGCCTGAGAGATATTTAAAAAAAAATATATAAAAATATATATAAAATATTTCTGGACGGCATGTAAAGCTAAGTCATCAGCATGGTCTGCCATGGGCGGTTAGGGTTACCAACTTTTATTTGCAAGAAAAACAGTATATTCAGGTTGGAGAAAGAAAATCAACAGTATTTCATTAAAATGAACAGTACTTAATTTTTTTATCTTTTAAAAACATATTTCTTGGCGCTTCTCGCACAACTTAGCAATTTAGCGTCATTTTTGAGGGCTTCACTACAAGTGAAAAGTAAATTAGGAGCTCATTTCTTTTTCTAAATATGGAAGATCTATTTCTATCGGCCCGCCACTTTGCATCTATGACAGAAAAAACAAAGATGTACAGTGATGTTAAAAACAGTATTTTTTATACTGTTTTTTTGTCCGACAGTAAAAAGTATAATGTAGTGAAAAACAGTATAATACTGTTTTTAACAGTATAGTTGGCAACCCTATGGGCGGTATAAAGACTCTGGCACTGACCACACGTAAAGAGAAAGAATAGAATATAATAATATTTATTTCTGAGTAGGTATATTATTATGGTAGGTACAACGATACCCCGTCGGGGCTGCGGGTTGTTCGCAAGAATTACCGCGGCCTCGCCGTGAAGGGCTACACGGCTAATATACCTACTCAGAAATAAATATTATTATATTCTATTCTTTCTCTTTACGTGTGGTCAGTGCCAGAGTCTTTATACCGCCCATAGGGTTGCCAACTATACTGTTAAAAACAGTATTATACTGTTTTTCACTACATTATACTTTTTACTGTCGGACAAAAAAACAGTATAAAAAATACTGTTTTTAACATCACTGTACATCTTTGTTTTTTCTGTCATAGATGCAAAGTGGCGGGCCGATAGAAATAGATCTTCCATATTTAGAAAAAGAAATGAGCTCCTAATTTACTTTTCACTTGTAGTGAAGCCCTCAAAAATGACGCTAAATTGCTAAGTTGTGCGAGAAGCGCCAAGAAATATGTTTTTAAAAGATAAAAAAATTAAGTACTGTTCATTTTAATGAAATACCTACTGTTGATTTTCTTTCTCCAACCTGAATATACTGTTTTTCTTGCAAATAAAAGTTGGTAACCCTAACCGCCCATGGCAGACCATGCTGATGACTTAGCTTTACATGCCGTCCAGAAATATTTTATATATATTTTTATATATTTTTTTTTAAATATCTCTCAGGCGTTCTGGTTTCCTCGCGACGTCTTCCTTCGTTAAAGCAAGTGATAATTACACAATACACAAATGTATCCGAAAAAATTGTGTTCGAACTCAAGACTTGGCAGTCCGACACAACTAGGCTACAAAAAAACAGGCCAAGTGCGAGTCGGACCCGCACATTAAGGGTTTCGTAGCATCGGAGTAGGCCCCTTTTATTTATATATTTTGTTGTTATAGCACCAACAGAAATACACATTTTGTGATATGTTTATTTCTCATAGTGTCAGTATGAATGACATAGTTATATTTGCGGTTTTTTAAATGTGCTATAATGTCACACAGACAGACGGACAGACATGAAGAATCAATAAGTGTTCTGTTTTTTTTTTTCCCGTCGGGGCTGCGGGCTGTTTGCAAGAGATACCGCGGCCTCGACATGAAGAGCCAAGAAGGAACAAGGGTGGTTTTTAGTCAGTAGAAGTCTGACACTCCCTTTCGCTCTGCCCAGAGCGGGACGGGTTAATTGATGATTTCCCACCCCCCAAAAAAAAATGGGTGCTGTTTTTCGCCATTCGGCTACGGGACCCCTAAAAAACTACTTAAAAAAACTACTCTTTGCTTTCAACAAAACAGACTACAGTACTTTTCTAACTACTTTTCCAGACGGGGTACGTAAAGAATTTGGCAGAACTCAAAGTTTATTTTTAGAGGAAACTGCCAGGGGCACTAATGACTTGAACTGGCAGTCTGTCTGTCAGGGTCTTAAAGTACGAGAGAATTTGGAACGTGAATACTCGTTGTTCCATTCATGTTTTAAAATACATTGGGCTGGAAATAAAACTGAGGAAATTAAGCTTTGATTGCATCGTTGGTGTAGTGGTAGCACGTGCGACTGCTGAGTATTAGATCGTGGGGTCGATTTTTAGGTCAGGCAAATGGTTATTGCCCGTCGGGGCTGCGGGTTGTTCGCAAGACATACCGCGGCCTCGACATGAAGGGCTAAGATGGAACATGGGTGGTTTTTAGTCAGTAGAAGTCTGACACTCCCTTTTGATTCTGGCTAACAGGAGTTACAGTGGTTCGGGAATAGTGTGGCGGGCTTGTCCTATTAAAAAAAAAAAAAAAAATGACACTCCCTTTCGCTCTGCCCAAGAGCGGGAGGGGTTATTTGAAGATTTTCCACCCGCCAAAAAAACAGGCAAAGGGTTATTGTGTTTTTCTGCCAGGAATTTCTCTGTAGCAGCCATGGCGTCTGGAATTGTCCCCGGTTGATGGCAATAGGACGGCCGACTTAAGCTTAAAGGCGAAATGTGGGTTTACAAATGGGTACACCTCTGCCTAACCTTTCGGATCACAGGCGTGATGTTTTGAAATTTATGTTTCTGAAATTTCCAATTGCTTCGAAAGTATCTCTATGGAAGATTTATTTGCATTGGATTGGATCGTTACTATGAGTCAGTAACATTTTACTTTATAGACAACTTCAAAGAAAGCTTTTAATAATTGTCGTAAAGACACTCTTAACGAAGCCGAAAGTCATTTTGTTCCATTGCAATATTTTGTTCCATTGCGATATTTTGTTCCATTGCGATATTTTTTTTATTCTGGACCATACCTTTTGTTTAACGATAGAGAAATCATCAAATCCTCCCGCTCTACTGACTAAAACCAAGCTATGTTCATGCTTATGCCCTTTGCGTTCCAGGGCCACGGTAACACTTTATAATAAATTCCGCTACTCTGGATCATGCCTAAGAACCTTCTAGTTACAGAGATATTAGATCACAGTTTATTTATAATAGGTACAAGTTTGTTATTTTACTTTAAATGCTTCCATGACCGTCTTTTTTTTTGGGGATGGGAAATCATCAAGTAACCCCTCCCGCTGTGGGCAAGCGAAAGGGAGTGTCGGACTTCTACTGACTAAAAACCACCCATGTTCATCATCTCTTTCGAACAACAGCTCGCAGCCCCGACAGGACCCGTAGCCCCGATGGGACCCGTAGCCCCGATGGGACCCGCAGCCCCGACGGGCCTCCATGACCCCTATCCTACTCAATACATCCCCTCAGCACAATGTTTTGATTGCGTTACATAGCTATGCTACCCTAAATGTCGTTTCCCGGCAATAACTTTTGCCTAAAGTTACTAAGTTTGACGTTCAGAATGCTTGGTTGAAGAGTTCGTGGAAGGTTCGTTTACACTTTGTATTTTGACAAGATTTATGAACGTAGAAAAATCTAAAAGAGTAGGTAATACTCATGTACTCGTATGGATTATAAATGAAAAAAATTGTTATGTAGTTTTACCCTGCACCCATGGAAAAAAACCTATGTTCTTCTTCTTATCGTGTGGGCAGTAAGGTCTAACGGCCCCAGACACCCTAGTGTCAGAGTTTGACCACCGGGTCAAACCATTTCAGAGGCCCTTGCGGCGTGCTTCGGAAGGCACGTATAAGCCGGTGCTTATACGTGCCTCATCAAAGCACGCACGCACGCCGGAAGCACGGAATCATCTTTTTATCAGACTGTCAGGTGATTCATGCCTGCAATGTCCTAACCAAACTGGAAACAACTTTACAAAGTATGCTTCCCATGGGAATCGAACCCATGAACACCGGGTCACAAGGCAAACGCCTAAACCACTCGACCACGGAGGCAGAACCTGTGTTTATTAACCGACTTCAAAAAAGAAGGAGGTTCTAATGTATTCATATTGTTAAAACTTTAGTTCGGAATTAAACATACTTCGATTTAATTGTGGGTCCCACTCTCACAATAAAGGGTACTACTTATGTATATATTACGCATATCTGTAAACGAAATCACGTACGTACAAGCGGGTAGGTGCGTGTGAATATTAAATAATCTGGTTAAACAAGTTGAACATTCGTGTGATAAACCTAAGACTGTGTTATTCGGTTTTTATTTAGTTGACTTATTTTAAAGGGAAATGTTGTGAGAAAAGTTTTGAGTATGATTAAGTAAGGGTTTTAGAGTAGAGGAAGACCAAAGAAACGATGGATGGACTATGTACAGTACCCGGCGATTGCACATCGACCTTTGAGAAGAGACAATCGGCTAATTTCGGCTTCGTAGAGCGTTATCTCTGTCGCACGAAATACAAACAGTCCGGTATCTATTAGGAGCTGTTAGAACAATTATGATTTGCTTCTTTTGATGATTATTTTTATTCTTTGTATAAAATTCACCTCTTTCCAAAGGTCGATGTGCAATATTTATCGCACGGGTACTGTAAGCAAGATATAACAAGAAAAGAGGTGTTTGATGAGATAACGAGTAATAGATAAGTATGGAAGAAGAAGACATGCTGCGCCGACCCCAAATGAATTAAGATTTATGGGAAAAAGACAATGATGATTACTTATTTTGACAATCAATCAAGCTACTAGAATCCAAATTAAACTGGTCTCTCATCGTACGGGAAGCTCTTACAAAACGAGGCCAGGTTATACTGGTCATGTATAGCTGGATGTATCTGCTGTGTGTACCTACCTAGTGGCCTAGTAGTACGGGTCTGGGTTACGTGCCGAAAGCAGTGTGCATATCAAGTTACCCGAAACTAACAAATTTTCTCAATCTGTCTTGAACCTAATGCTCAAGAAATAAGGTTGAGAATCTTTTAACGCAATTGGTTTGATGTAATGGCTGTACAATGATAGTTATGCTTGTTAATGCACCTACGAACTATCAGAAAAGCACTGTACGAGACAAACTTTCGAACAAAATTTAAAACACAATAATTCAGTTCGACTACAAACATAATTAAGTTTCCGCTACATTCCCACAGAGATTTGTAACGTTTCCTGATATTAAAGTTTTTCCCGTACGAGTTTTGAAACTAGAAAACGAATATTTCAACAGTTTTTCATAGGTACAACTGAAGTTTCAGTTTCACCCAGTGGATGGGTGACCGCCCGACATACCGAGTTTCCTCCGTGTCTCGGAAAGCACGTTAAGCTGTTGGTCGCGGCTGCCATTTACAGATCTTTGGCAGTCGTTACAGGTAGTCAGTGACCTGAAATTCTGACATCCAGTCTTACCAAAGAGTATCGTATTACCTAGTATTAACTGGGTTATGGAGGTCAGATGGGCAGTCGCTCCATGTAAAATACAGGTATTCAGCTGCATCCGGTTAGACTGGAAGCCGACCCTAACATAGTTGGGAAAAGGCTAGGCAGATGATGAACTGAAGTTTCGGAACGTGGGAAATAAATTGAAACGATTTTCAGTTCTGTTTTAAACAAACTAAACATTCCTCCATTACTAGCGAGTTAATTTGCTGTCTATTGTAATGCCCTTATCTAAATTAAGCTAACTGTGAATATTAGGCTTGCTCACCGTCCGTACGTCCTATGACAATGACAGGCCGTGTCAACGGCGCGATCGGGGTTCCACGTGCGCCTCAAAGCGATGTCAGCAACATTGCAGGGACTTGCAGGGGCTCCCAACGCCGGTCGGGGCTGCGGTTTGTTCGAAAGTGATACCGCGGCCTCGGACACAAAGGGCTCAGAAGGAACATGGGTAGTTTTTAGTCAGTAGAAGACAGACACTCCCTTGCGCTCCGCCCTGAGCGGGAGGACTAATTTAATGATTTCCCACCCCCCAAAAAAAAATTACCTAACTGTAGAAAACAAAATGTTAAAAGGAACAGCATTTTTAGGGTGGAAAGGGAGGAAATTAACACACAAACAATTAAATTGTTAACAAGGATCTAATTAAAAAAAAAAACAAACACATAGGTTCCTTGCAAAAGTATTGCCGCATCTAGCACTTTTAGTTTGTTTCTGTGTTTGCTTGGTTGGTGATTGACTTATTAGTTTTGTGTGATCGCTTACCCTCAAATTTGTTAATTTTTAATATGAACGTAGATCTCTGTACGCTCACAAATTATTATTTAAATTTAGTTTCTCAGTTTCTCAATTATTGTTAATTCTTGATGAGGAATAATAAAGTTCTTAACCATAAAAGTGGCAGTGTGCTAGAAACCTATACGGTCAAAATGTATGGGAAAAATTCTATTCTGTGGGGATATCTGCACTGGAATACTTGCTGAACGTACATGATACGTCGGTGTGCTTACCACCATGTACACTACAAAATGCTTGTTGACCTTGTGGGACCTACAGAACTCCTACATTTCCTCAGGTATATTCAAATTCCATGTAAAAGGACCCCCTGTCGCTGTCGCCATGAACCCGACTCAAATTCAAACTCCGCGACATACCCTGACATATATTATTATTATTATGGATGGAAAAACCTACTAAAACTTTGCGCGACCAGCTGGGGGCCACTTTATCAGATCATAATAGGAAAATAATATGAAATGCGTTAAATATCGTCCATTTTTGAGAATTTTAACGGAATTCATATTTATTATGATTTGCTGAAGTGGAAATTTTAGACCCCCTGCTCTAAAAGAGCGCTTGCAATCACATATTATAAAATGTGAATACCCAAGAGAGGGCCACGGTAATTCAACCTGCTATTGGTACCTAAATAAAAACCTCTTACTCCTCGTACCGGTCACGTTGGGGTTAATTCTAACTGCAAATACCCATTTTAGAAACAAAGAGGAGGTGCAAAGTGATCACTTTAAGTGAGGTTTATGGCGAATTTTAGTCTCGATTCGTGCCCCGTTGATGGCAATAGGTTTGTGAAACTTTTTTTTTATGTTTTGAAGTCGTATGCAAACGCCCCTTTTGTAGGGCAAACCCCCTACCTGCCTCCCTAGCCTCTACTCTTGTACACGAAGTTAATTCCATTCTTGGACGAGACATTGTCTTAGTATACACCCAAAATAATAAACAATACTTGAAAAAAGTAGTCTTGTAATACATATTAATTTGTGATGAATAAATCCAGCTTATCTTCTAGCAAACACAATTGTGTAAATTGCCCGGACGGACGCGCCTATTATTTGTGAGTGACCTTGAGTGAAGCTGGACAAGAGATTAGCCACACGAGTACAAAAATAACCAGCCAAGTGCGAGTCGGACGCGTTCCTGAAAGGTTCCGTACCATCGTGGTAACGGGTACCTTTAATTTTTAATTTATTGTTATAGCGAAACAGCGATGAATGGACTGTGTGAAGAATGATATGGCCAGAAAGGAGGTAACTGCTAAGATGACGGGTAATGGAGAAGTTTGGAAGAAGAAAACATGCTGCGCCGACTATAAACAAATTAGGATAAGGGCAGGACAATGATGATGATGATTGTTTTGCTGTAGCGCCGACAGAAATTCGCTTTCTGTGAAATTGTTAACTGTTCACCTATTACGTATCATAAGATTCAGCCCGCTGACAGACAGACGGACCGACGGAAGGGTGGACGGACGGGCAGGCATGCATATTAGTAATAGGGTCCTGTTGGTTACCTTTTGGATAAGGAACCATAAAAACCTTATTGTAATGTCTGTCCACATGAATTCGTGCGTTCGTTTATTTTGGAGAAGTATCCTTTGTTCTATAGTCCCTTGGGAGTGTGTACTTGAGATATTTACTAAAATGTGAAGTCCGTGGTCGTCTTCTTTCTTATCTTTGAACGGTCTATTAATATAAATATGTGGCAGGTCGTCCGTACGGTGAGATGAACACAAAATATAGTTACCTATTGGAGGAAAATCTGTATGAGACTGGATTTATAATACTGGAGATGATGATGATACGTGTTTTCAAGATAATTTTTAAAATCTAATAATCATGGAACGCAGCAACGATCTAACTCGAACGAACGATAAAGTACCTTGGACAGACTAAGATATATTTTCTTTTCCATTAGCAGAAAAGTCGTGTGCCGCACTGATATTTATACAGAAGAGTCTACTTCAGTGCTAAGTCCTAGATAAATCTCGATATATACTACAAAAGCTTGATACTCCGTGTGACGTCACAGGCTTCCCTCTTTGTGAATGCAGGTGTTGCTGCATATTATATACAAAGTATACACTGCAAGGCGTAGAACTTGCTTATCGCAACGAATTTCATTTAACGAGTGTGAGGATATTTCAGTTGCGACTTGCAGACTTTGTGAAGAATATTTTCGGTAAGAAATGGAACGTATTCTTTGTAAATACATGCCACTCACTGTTAGCTTAGAAATAATATACTTTTAACCCATCAAAAGTTGAAAAGTTCATCTCATTTAATTTATGCTAGAAACATTCAAGTCTACAAAGTTAAAACAATTTCAAAACTAATTAAAAGCTTATCGAAACAAAGAATAAACGCAGTACAAAACTTTTAAAGGGGAAAACTCGTAAACTTGATGCAGCGCAAAAAAAAACCTTATAACACCAGATTCTTTTATGATGCTCATAAAAATTCATTAAACTTTACTTAAAAAAAACAAAGCTGGACCAAAGTCGGTAACAAAATTTGAAACACCCAATTTTCTTTTCAAGACTTATGTAAAATGGCCGCTGGCTCTGCGGTAATCCACGGGCCAAATGCCCTGAGATTATGTATATTGGAACATAATTGGATATAGGATAAGAAGGTAAATGAATGGGATCTTTCGTGACATTTGAGCTTAATGTTTTGTTTTAATACGTTTTTTTATTGGATACCAAGTACTGGATTTGTTTGGGTATGTAGAACGTATAGGAGGTGTAAACGGGACTTTCACGAAACCGTCAACCAATTATCACTATTACTATCATCACTATCACTACATAGTTTAAAACAAAGTCGCTGTCGCTGTCTGTCCGTCCCTATGTATGCTTGAACCTTTAAAACTACGCAACGAATTTTGAAGCGGTTTTTTTAATAGATATAGTGATTCAAGAGGAAGGTTTAGGTATATAATTTGACCGACATTCACGCGGACGAAGCAGCGGGCATCAGCTAATTTTATATAATTTCATCAAACTAAGTCAGTCTAGGCAAAAAATATATATATTATTTTTTTAAACATTTTATTTAAAGAAAAATTAATACAGAGGTGTTACTTATTTCTAAACTCGCCAAACTTTTACGTTTGATGGCGAGAGGCGCTCTTTTACAAAAACAATGAACCTTACTTACTACTAGGTACCTACTAATAATTATTTAATCAATTAATAACAAAACCACCGACATACACAACATACTTAAAAAAACTGCTGAGAAAAGACTATCTTTTGAGGTGAAAAATCACATTTTACTCTCAAAACATTGTGCTAATGAATGCCTTAAATGGTTCGTGGGTCAAGAAGGTGTTAAAAGTTACAACATAAATAACAGGTATTTAAAAAACTTTAAAAAAAGTTAAAACTTGAAACCCCCAATATCCCTGTAACAAGAAGGTTCTCAGGTATGTTCCAAAACAAAAAAAAAAAGATCGCAATGACGGAAAGATCGAGTCGAGTACCTTCCGGGTTAGTTGTGTTGCTGGGCAGTTTGTTCCGCCAATTCTTCTTAATTTTTATAAAGGACTTTGTTTTTATTTTGTTGTAGGTTCAAAAGTGACCACTATGCATTTCATATTTTTAGGGAAAAATCTAGTATTTTCCATAGAAAATCAAAGCAAGCAAACACATGTACTAACTCATATTTAAATCGAATATAAGGATGTCTAAAACTCGTATACAAGCGCAGATACGTGTGAAATTTGCTAGTATTACCATGATTTACCAGGGCCAACGTCGGTTGGTGTTTGACACAAAAGGCAAGAAAGTTTTACACAACATCGTCGCTGAATATAAATCCAGAAACTTGCTCTCACACACATATTACGGCCAAAGCCTCACTGAGACTTATAGACCACCTGCAACCGACGTCAGAAGGATATTAAATATCTTTTTAAGTGCATGAAAAATCGAGATCGTGAGAAAGTAAAGGTGTCAGTCAGTCCGGAATTATTTACTGTTGGGTGTGTGTATGATAGAGTAGTAATAAGAATCAACTTGTTTGATATGTCATCATCCTCGGCTATTGCATACACGGTTTATAGTACATAGACCGACAAACTCATCATCTCCCTAGCCTTTTCCCAACTATGTTAGGGTCGGCTTCCAGTCTAACCGGATGCAGCTGAGTACCAGTATTTTACATGGAGCGACTGCCTATCTGACCTCCACAACCCAGTTAATACTAGGTAATACGATACTCTTTGGTAAGACTGGATGTCAGAATTTCAGATCACTGACTACCTGTAACGACTGCCAAAGATCTATATATGGCAGCCGGGACCAACAGCTTAACGTGCTTTCCGAGGCACGGAGGAAACTCGGTATGTCGGGCGGTCACCCATCCACAGACCGATCTAGGCAAGCACAGCTTTACCTAAAGATCGGCCTCAGTGGCAGTTCTTATTAAGCCACGAGCTCCTCATAGACCGACAAACTGTTACTATGAATTCAGCATTTGATTCTAGACCTTATCGGCCTCTAATATTCAGTACTGGCAGGGGGGTTTTGTCTCTATAAGGGGAATCGAACCTTTAGGCTCGGTACCGGTTATTAGATTCTAGTCACATTGTCATCGAGTTATTTGTTCTTGGACATGCCAATTTTGTGACGATGTTTTCCTTCATAATTTCGAGAGCACTGGTATAGAAACTGCCATCCCTTATGTACCTACCATATAACAATACTTCATGCCCGTAATAAATTGTCAAAAGTAACGTACCTAGCTAATAGTACACTAATGTTTCCGAAGTTTTAAAGTTTCATGTGATAGGGGGTAAGCCTATAATGTCATCGACTGAGCACCAATCCAGGCTCCGTGGCTGCTATTGACACAGTTTTATCGAACTCAGTAACTCATGTTCAGCAGCAGTCGGGCTTACGGTCACTAGACCAACAACGCAGTACTCGTTCCCAGAGGTACTTATCATCACTTCAAATAAAAGATGAACTAAATATTACAAAATACAAAAAGCCTTTGTAATTACTTAAACTAATGAAAAAAAAACCGGCCAAGTGCGAGTCAGACTCGCGCACCGAGGGTTCCGTACAAACCTGTAGGTATATAAGTAAAAGTTATGGTATTTTTATTGCTTAAAATGAAATTTAGCAATAAAAATATTAATTAAAATATTTATTTAATTTTATTATATGATGTAACTAAAAATTTATGCTTTTCGCAATTTTTCCTTTATCTGTGTTATAAGACGTTGCTTCGTACCAAATTTCAAGATTCCGAGTTCACGGGAAGTACCCTGTAGGTTTTGATTCCCTTGCGAGTAGTGGCGAGTTTCAAAATATGCGGTTTTAATTCCTGTTTCTTTTGATTGCGTTGACATAGAAGTTTGATTTTGTTACAGCTTAAAGGTATTATAGATTTGAGTATTTGATATGAATTTCAATATAATACCACTACGCGTTCATGAGGAAAGGGGTAGTAAGTTTAAAATTATTAAAAATATTTTTATTATATGATATAACTAAAAATGTATACTTTTCGCAATTTTTCCTATATCTCTGCTATAAGACGTTGCTTCATACCAAATTTCAAGATTCTGAGTTCACGGGAAGTACCCTGTAGGTTTTGATTCCCTTGCGAGTGTCGAAAATTTGCGGCATAAACGGGAGTATCTTTTGATCGCGTTGACTTAGAAGTTTGATTTTTTCACAGCTCCAAGAGACCGTAGACTTGAGTATTTGATATGAATTTCAGCTTGATGCCTCCACGCGTTCCTGAGAAAAAAGGTCTTGACAGACAGACAGACAGACAGACAGACGGACAACAAATTGATCCTATAAGGGTTCCGTTTTTACCTTTTGAGGTACGGAACCCTAAAAACTCAAAATATATATATTATAAATCATGTATGTACCAAAAATGTATATACGAGTATGAGACAATAAACTAAAAACAAAATTGTAACAAACCTGCTAATAACAGACTATGCCATCAATGACACGTCCAGTAAAAATCAAACTACATCCATGTTGTGTTTTGTTAAAGTTATGGTCGAGTTTAGGTTATTATTTATCTGTGTACCCACATAATCTGTGCGCTCTAATTATAAATTTTAATTTTAGTGTGTTTCTCAGTAAGTGATTTAACTGTGTAATTCTTATGAGAAATAAAGTTGTTCTTAAACCTTAAATCATTTAGAGTCAGTGCAGCATGTCTATTTCTTCCATATTTATCTATTCCTCGTCATCTCATGACACACCACCCTTCTTGCCATATCAACCTTTAGACAGTCCTTCCGTCGTTTCTTTGATCTTCCAAAGAAACTGTACAGGTCACTATTAGGTTGTTAGGTACGTAGTGAATTCAGTAAAACAACACAGTTTGGTTTCCACGCGCACGTCTTACTCGCACGGCCGACCAGTAGAGAGTGCGCGGTCTGTGCAACGACTACTCGACCGCACCCCCACCACTGCTCGCCCACCAGTAAGGCATGTCGGTATTTATTGATACACTACAGAAACCATACCAGAGGTAGGTACTAATAACAGTTAATAATTATGTCACAAACAGCAGAAAGGCACGCTTTCACGACAGTGATGGACGGTCAATCATTAATCGCAATGCCCATCGCATAAACAGTGTGATAATGACGGTCGTAATTAGCCACTTAACCCGAACCAGGCCGTTTGGGGTAATATCCGTGTTGATGATAAAATCAACCGTTTGGACCCCCGTTACATGCTGTTATAGTAACGATAATTATCGCATAGAAGGTCATATATATTGCTTTTCCATCAATTCGGTGGGGACCGGGTTAAAGAATTTCAATACGTTTGACACAAACCGTCAAAAGGATTTTCCATGCGAATTCATGCTAGAATTCCAACCAAAAGTTAAATATATTACATTCAAAAGTTGAATATCCACTCGACGAAAATGTAGGAAATAGTTTTCAATAACCAAAATCGGACCTCGACAACCCAGTTATTATCCTACTAATATTATAAACGCGAAAGTTCGTAAATATGGATGGATGGATGTTTGTTACTCTTTCTCGCAAAAACTACTGAACGGATTTGGATAACATTTGGTACACATATAGTGTATAACCTGAATTAACTTCCCATGGAATAATTTTTAAGTTGTATCACTACATTACAATCACTTCACTATCACTACATATTATAAGACAAAGTCTGTCTGTTCGCGATATACTTAAAAACAACTGCACCGATTTTCATGTTGTTTTCACCAATGGATAGAGTGGTTCTCGAGGAAGGTTTTAGTATATAATTTGACCGACAACCACGCGGGCAAAGCCGCAGTCATCAGCTAGTTATCACTACATATTATAAAACAAAATTTTTTCGCTGCATCTGTCTGTCTGTTCGCGATAAACTCAAAAACAACAGCACCGATTTTCATGCTGTTTTCACCAATGGATAGAGTGGTTCTCGAGAAAAGTTTTAGTATATAAATTGACACGTGCGAAGCCGTGGGCATTAGCTATATACCTATAATTTATACGCTCTGCCAAGGCTCAAAGTCAGACTTTCGTATCACTATAACTACCTTTATCTACTATAAAAGATATATAAATGACAGCAGAAACCTATGGCAAGTAATGGATGGTTAGATTACTTACTTACATTACATTAACTACGAATATCTCTTCCAAAGAGTATACTATACGGTACTAAAACGAATTGGTAATTATTATCAGTACACACGTTTGTACCAATAATACTTTTAATTCCGTAAGTGCTTTAATTGAAGCGGAATTCACATCAGTGAGATTAAATCTGGTATCTCTGTAGCGCTTGCTCAAAGCGGATTTGTATTTCACCGATATTATTATATAATACATAACATCACGCCTGTAATCCCCGAAGGGTTAGGCAGAGGTATCCCTTTTAGTACACCTTCATTTCGTTGTATTTGTCCCATGTAAAAGGGGGTGACCCTATTGCCATCCGGGCACGGATCCAGAGTCCGTGGGTCGACTGAGAAATTCCTGATAGAAAAACCCAATATAGCTTTGCCTGACCCGGGAACGTGCCCCAGGACCTTATACTTAGCAGTCGCGCTTGCGACCACTAGGTAGTCGAGGCAAACAATATTATTATAAACGTATTTATCGAAATTATCAAAATTGCAGACGATCATTATCGATATAATTATTTTCTTATATTAACTTCATAACAGAAAATGTCGAATAAGTAAGTATCGACTGAAGTTTTCAATTTGTTGCTTAAATAACGAAGCAATCGACTACGAGTATCAATTATGACACGATTTCAATTATCGACAAGTATTTACTGAATAGTACTGTGACGCCTTAAACACAATATTTTTTTTAATAATTGGAAGAACTGAGACAAGAATATCTGCAGCAAAATAAAGAAGGTAACATTTTTAAGACGATTATGTCACTTACTGAGCAGAATGAAAAGCCCCGACACAAATGTTTTCTTACGCCTCAAAAAGATAATAATCATTAGAAACATCTCATCATCTGTCTAAACTTTCTCAGCTATAGAGTCGACTTCTAAACTAACTGGAAGCATTTGAATATCAGTATTTTTAGCCCTTGACGCAAAAAGGATGGGGTGTTATAAGTTTGAGATGTCTGTCTGTGCGTCTGTCTAAGGCATCGTAGCTCCCAAAGGGATGAATCGATTTTGATTTGTTTTTTTGTTTGAAACGTGAGACTATTCACGTTTCAAACCAAAAAACAAATCAAAATCGATTCTTAGATTCGGGAGAATCGATAGATTCGGGAGAGTCGATAGATTCGGGAGTGTTCTTTGCTATGTTTGATTTAAATGCAAAATCGTGGATTACATATTTTAGAATAATAATAATAATAATAATAATCTTTATTGACATAAAAGTAAGTTACATTTTTGTATGGAAACCCTGAGTGCCCTGAATGAGTGTTTGATACACCTATTATTTTGATGATCAAGCTGAACCGATTGTTATTGTTGTCCGATTGTTGTTTGATTGTTGATTATGATTATTTTTTTGTCAATTTGTGTTGTCCTGTATGAAACCAATAAATACTTTTACTTTCTTTTTTTAACCGGCCTGGACTTTTGAGCATGAGATCCTAGTTTTCCCGGGCCAGGTAAAGTGGTACTAGAATTTTTTCTTCAGGAATTTTGCAGTAGCAGCCACGGAGACTGGATTTGTGGCCGGTTGATGCCTATTCCACTACATTACTATAGATGAAATGCGGGTGTACTATTAGGTACACATCTGCCTATCCTTTCATGGTTAACAGGCGTGATGATGAAACTATAGAAACTTAGAAACCCACACGAAAATGTCAAGCGCCAAAGGAAGCCAAAAACCGTGTTCATAAATCCCAGCATACAGCCCTGTCCTTGAAAATTTAATATCAGAGACTGCAGCATGTCAACATAAATTCTCTCAGTAAGCGTTATTAACACTACATATTTTAACACTCCTTTTGTGCCAGGCTAAAAGTTTATTAATAGTACGAAGTAATTTGCAAGTGCTTGGCCGTGCCAAGTAATTCCAGTTGATACGCTATTGTGGGGACTTAAGCTGAGGACATATTAGCAGGGTTTTCGCTTGGTGTGAAGTCTGGCTGATCTAGGTGCTAGGTGGCTGTATATCGGTGCTGCTTCGTTTATGTAATCGTTTTAGCTGCCTCGTTTACCTGGTAATGCTTGCAGTTTTCGAGTGGCTAGTGCCTAATTTCGTAAGGTGTCGGACGTAAAGAATAGCACTATCCCATATCTTCCCGTGGGTGTCGTAAGAGGCGACTAAGGGACTTACCAGAGAATGGGCAGCAGCGTTCTCTGTGCTTTTGTAACCATACTGCGATCGTCAACCCGCCTGCCAAGCGTGGCGATTATGGCAAATCCCGCCTTCTGGGGGAGGTCTATGTCCAGCAGTGGACGTCTTTTGGCTGAGATGATGATGATGAGTGCCTAATTTGGTGTGAGTTTTTATTAAGCCCATGAGCCTTTGACTTGTCTTTACAAATGTCTCTCAGGCAGGCATATAGTTATTGCAGGCGCTTTGGCTCATCGTTATGTTTTATTTCTTCGATAGACAATCAAGCAATCTCAACAGTTTGACAGTTGTTACAGGTAGTCAGTGGCTCAAATAGCCTGACAACTAGTTTTAGCCAAGAGGTATCGTATTACCCAGTAATATCTCGGTTGTGAAAGTCTAAATGCAGTCGCTCCATGTAAAATACTAGTATTCAGTTGCATCCGGTGAAATGGGAACCCTCAACATAGTTGGGAAAAGGTTAGGCAGACGAAGAGTCGACGTTCAATCGTGTTGACGTTCAAAGAAACGATGATTTTTAATTGCGCAGAAACAACATAAGAAATACGTTTTGTTACTCATAATGTGTATTCTTTATTTATTTGGTAAACTAGCTGTTCCCGGCATGCGTTGCAATGCCCTTTTTCCTACCTACTACCTGCCTGTGTACCAACTACCTACCTACCTACTACCTCCTACCCTACCTACCTACCTACTACCCTACCTACCTACTACCCTACCTACCTACCTACTACCCTACCTACCTACTACCCGACCTACCTGCTACCCTACCTACTTACTACCCTACCTACTACTCTACCGACTACCCTACCTATTCTACTATCCTACTTACTACCCTACCTACTACTCTACCTACCCTGCCTACCTACCTACCACTTTCTCACCTTTTAAACCTTCCCTGGACTTCCACGTATAATTCAACACTATAGTTAGCCAAATCGGTCCAGCCGTTCTCGAGTTTTAGCGAGACTTACGAACAGCTATTCATTTATATAATATAGCTGTACCCCGCGTGCGTTGCAATGCCCTTTTACCTGCCTACGTACCAACTACCTACCACCTACCTATTACCTACCTACCTACATACTACTAATTTCTCACCTTCTCTGGACTGCCACAAATGTTTCAAAACCAAAATTAGACAAATCGGTCTAGCCGTTCTCTAGTTTTAGCGCGACTAACTAACAGCAATTAATTTTTATATTATACGCAAACACCATTTGAAAAATCGTTTTTCTATTGGGAAAGAAACAGTAAATATTTGTGATTATTGTGATAATGTCGTATGGTCCGTTTGAAGTTGTCATTCGTTGACTGAACAACTGAACGTCACTCAATTGTTTTGCCTTCCCGGAATCTCTCCACTAACACTTGAACTTTATAGGTACGGTATTAAAGCTCAAATTGATTTGACGTTTTAGTTAGAAAACGTTTGTATGGGAAAAAGAAAAGGGCTGTTTTTAGGGCTTTTCCGGCCATTATTCGAATTTTTCTCGCCGTAAAAACCATCCTTGAACTTCAACGAACATTTAAAAAACAAAATCAGCCAAATCGGTCAAGCCGTTTTCATGCCAAGTCGTGACAACGGAAAACGGGTTTTATTTTTATATATATAGAAGATTGGGGAACATGTGCCTTGGGAGACGACATACGTCAGAAACGCGTAACGAGGTTCTTACGGTAAGACTTTTGTTGTAACGAAAATTAAACTTGGGTCTAAAATTGTTCCGCTTTAAAGGAAAGATATAATAACTATTTATTTGAAAATAGAATCGTTGATCTAATCGTCGTAAGCGCGACTGCTGTGCGTGAGGTCCTGGTTTCGATTCGCGGGTCAGGCAACGTGTTATCCCGTCGGGGCTGCGGGTTGTTCGCAAGAGATACCGCGGCCTCGACATGAAGGGCTAAGAAGGAACATGGGTGGTTTATAGTCTGTAGAAGTCTGACACTCCCTTTTGCTCTGCCCAACAGCAGGAGGGGTTATTTGATGATTTTCCACCCGCCAAAAAAAAAAAATGCAAAGTGTTGTGTGCGTGTGTGGGTGTGTGGGTGAGTTTTTCCATCAGGAATTACTCAGTAGCAAGTCTGGGTTTGTGCCTGGTTGATGAAAATAAGCTCGCCCCCATTACATGGGTCTTAAACATAACTGACGAAACATGGTTTTAGTATTAGGTACACCCCTGCCTAACCCTTCGGGGATTACAGGCGTGATTTTAAGTAACGAAAAGAGACTGACAGATAAAGCTCATCTTAAACTAAGCTAGATTTAGGAGCTTGAAATATTGTTAACGTTTTTATTTACCTACTAATGGTCTTAAGGGGGTAAAACCGGCCAAGAGCGTGTCGGGCCACGCTCAGTGTAGGGTTCCGTAGATAATAAAATATTATGTAAACGAAGTTAAAAAAAAAATACGGGCAAATGAAACTTGACCTCTGGATTGTATAGGCGCTCATACGATTCAGGGACCAAATTATATTGGTTAACTGCAGTTTCCATCTGTTGTTTCCATCCAAGTTCAAAATAATTTTCCTAGAAAGTCCTTATAAAGTTCTACTTTTCAGATTTTTTTCGTATTTTCTAAACTTATGGTTCAAAAGTTAGAGGGGGGGGGACGCTTTGTTTTTTACTTTTGGAGCGATTATTTCCGAAATTATTGACATTATCAAAAAATGATTTTAGTAAACCCCTATTCATTTTTAAATACCTTTCCAACAATATATCACACATTAGGGTTAAAATTAAAAAAAAAAACACTTCCCACTTTACATATAGGGGGGCTACCCTAATAAAACATTTTTTTCCAATTTTTATTTTAGCACTTTGTCGGCGTGATTGATACACATATTGGTCCCAAATTTCAGCTTTCTAGTGCTAACGGTCACAGAGATTAAGCGAGGACGGACAGACAGACAGACAGACAGACATGGCGAAACTATAAGGGTTCCTAGTTGACTACGGAACCCTAAAAAGGGTGTTGAAAGTTCATAAAGGTAAAGGTTCATAAAAAATATTTAAAAAATCACCAAGCTAGTTCGAATTATTTTATAAAACACTAGAACTTCGCCTGCGACTTTGTCCGAGTGTAAATTATACAGAGTGTTCAGTAAATAGCACGACATACTACAGGGGGTGATAGGTAGGGTCAATACCTACCAAAACAACACAATATATGTTCAGCAAAATCTTACAGATTTAGAGTTTTACAAAATTTTCCGAAATATCGAAAAATCTCTACCTTGAAACAGATTTTTAAGCACCTCGTAATGAAAAATTTATTTTCTAGTATTTTTTTTACATCAAATTATTCGTGAATAGTTACTTTACTCATTGATAAGTCTTTTTTCAATCAAAAACCTTCCTCAAGAACCACACTATCCATTAATGAAAACAAAATAAAAAATGGTGCAGTAGTTTTTGAGTTTATCGTAAACAGATAGACAGACAGACGCGGCGGAGGACTTTGTTTTTTAAAATGTAGTTATAGTTATAAAAAAATTTAACTGATTTGTTTTTTGCCAACGTATAAACGTTTTACACCGTGGAGATTGGAATAAGAAAAGAGTGGCCTAAATCTAACAGTGGATAAATTCAGGCTGATGATAAACTTGAAGCCCTTTGATTGTTGTCAGCTTTTGATACATATTTTTATTATTATTTAAGGCCTCTATTGGAACTGACCTACAAATTGCAAAAAACTACCTTAGCACATCCACCTTAAGTCCCATGTAATAATTTATTGCCACCAATCGAGCACAAGGTCCGTAGTTGCTCTCGTCGGGGCTGCGGGTTGTTCGCAAGAGATACCGCGGCCTCAACATGAAGGGCTAAGAAGGAACATGGGTGGTTTTTAGTACGTAGAAGTATGACACTCCCTTTCGCTCTGCCTAAGAGCGGGAAGGGTTATTTGATGATTTTCCACCCGCCAAAAAAAAAGGCCTATACAGTAAACTGTACAATTATAGGATTTATATTTTAATCTTGTTAATTTTATTTTTGATTTAAAAGGTAAGATGAGAGGCTGAATACACCTACACTATATTTTGTTATATACAATACATTACATTGGGGTAATCGTTCTCTTGCCCTTATCCCAATTACTTCCTCCTCATTCATTACAGTAACATTGGTATATAGAGTGAAAAACCTAGATAATTAGTGTTTATTAGTTAGAAATTGGCTTCAATGAAGGTACAATAGGGTTCCCGTCCAGGCTGCGGGTTGTTCGAAAGAGATACCGCGGCTAAGGGCAAAGAAGGAACATGGGTGGTTTTTAGCCAGTACAAGTCTGACACTCCATTCCGCTCTGCCCAAGAGCGGGAGGGGTTATTTGATGATTTCCCATCCCCCAAAAAAAAAGGTACAATAAGGTTCATTTAGAACTAGTTACGTTACCAAGTCAATATAAACTTCTTACAAATCGTATTAATGTGGACGAGGCAAAAGGAGAATGTAAGGATTGTAGCAGAGCATGGGGGTAGGCAGAAACCACAGAACGCCACCTCGTTCTGTGGTTTCTGCCTACCCCCATGGGAAAAGGGCGTGAGTTTATGTTATGTTATGTTACAAAACATACATACGTTGACCTGCGAGACGCCATTTCGAAAAAACAATAATATTTTTTTATTTATAGAAAAACAGCCCCTAGACATCTTGCCCTATATATACTTATGCAAAATAGTAGGTGGAGATTACAGAAAATAAAGCTTGTAACTAAATAATAAAAGGCGCTCGAGTCAATGTCCAGGTTAAGCCGCGCTTGCCTAGGTTAGTACGTGGATGGGTGACCATTCATTACATACCACCAAGCTAAGCCGTCGGTCCGCTCGTCATAAAATCAAAATCAAAAGTCATTCATTCAAACTAGGCTGATAATTTATAATCAGCACTTTTCGAACGTCAAAATTTACTTTACTTTACTTATTTACAAGTGACAGTCCCCCAAAACGTCCACCCTTCGACACTTCCTAGTGTTTTTGCTGGAAAGAAGAAGTGGCGGAACAAGCTCCCCAGCAACACATCTGTCTGTTTGGTTAGAAGAACCAGACTCGATACAATAGTAAGGTGTAAGTTAATATTACGATTGACTACAATCAATAATAAGAAAAAACTTGAGAGGTGTCAAGGAACACCCGGATGGAACGAAGTTATTGTTATTATTTTTTATTATGTAAAAAAAAAATAAAAAATAAAAAAAATAAAAAAAAATGTAGAAATGAAAATATCTGGCTTGCTTTCTATAAGAGAGAGAGAGAGACAGACAGAGAAACATGCGACGCCGCACAGCTTACAATAGCTTACTATAGCAAAAAGTGTCGTGACAACTTTTCGTAAGATTTTTTTCCGTCTAGCCCCCTTTCACAACGCGCGATAAGGAACTTCGTTCCAAAAAGTATATAAAAAGACATAACATATCAGTAAACTAATTTTGGAGAAAGAACATAAATAACAAAAATAACAACAACATAAGATCTTTAACAGTCCTTACAGATAGTCCAGTGGAAGTGGCAGTGACAGTCAGTTGTTTTAGTACAAAATCAAATCTAGGATTGTTACATTACAGGTGAATCTTCCAACAAAGCAGTGCCAAAAGGCTAGCTGGCTAGCTGTCATATCCAGAGATTGGAATAAACCTATTTCAATCTCTGGTTGAGACAAATAATACTCAATCGGTACCTACCTATATTTGCTTAAACTTCAAGTAAGAAAATGACATGTTTAAGATATAAGTTCCAAAAAAAGCTATTAACTTAGAGGGAGAGGTCAAGGATACTTAAACATTTAAACTACACAAACCGCTAGGAAACGTTAAAAGTTAAATTGTTGCCGTATTCTTTCGGTTGACATCGGTAAACTTTTATCACTTCCATGAATTTCCCAACTTCGTCGAAAGAAGTAAGTAATATTTAAATTCATTCGCTTCGTTCTATTTATGAAGTCTATGAGTAAATTGTGAAAGTACGATACGCGAACTTTTCCACTTCTTATCTTTTTCCGTTGAGTTCTGAACGATCACTGCTAAGTTCCGCCGTGATAATGCTCAACGAACTGTGAAATGAAACTTGAAAGTTCGTCTTCGTATTTTTTTTATTTGATTTTTTCGCGTCGATAACGGTGTCACTTTTTGAAATCGATTTCCGTGAGATCTTTTAGTTTCCAGGTTCACACTATTTTTTTGGGGGGTGGGATATCATCAAATGACTCGTCCCGCTTTGGGCGGAGCGGAAGGGAGGGAGTTTAAGACGTCTAATGACTAAAAATCATCCACGATCCATCTTAGCCCTTTGTGTCCGGGGTCGCGGTATCTCTTTCGAACAACCCGCAGCCCCGCAGGCGTCGGCCCTTGCCTGCAATGTTGCTGACATCTTTTTGAGAGGCGCGTGGAACAGGAACGCGCCGTCGACACGGCCTGTCATCGTCATCCGTCCTGGATGGACGGTGAGCTAGCCCATTACTGACCGCACAGTTCAGGTTCACCCTTCGGCTGATGGCATAGAGATGTCAATCTGTCGTTGCAATCCTCAGCCGTGAGGGAGTGACTAAAAAGACGAGAAGATCAAGCAATTTTCATTCTTTTTGCAAACTGTGGTCCCAACTAGACATGGTACCAACTTGCATAATTGTAGTATGATTGATTGTGGGTTCACCCAGGTAGGTACTTCAGTTCTCTTTATTTCATTATAGCGACTCTCGAAATGATCAAGGAAAACATCTTGAAGAAACCTGAAAGAAAATTTAAAGACGAGTCAACCCATCCTCGGCCTACGTGATGGACTCTGGTCCACTACCTATCTCGGAGACGGTACTTGTGTTCTATCAAATGGTGGAGGTGTATATCTGGATACTTTTAGGAAGCCTATGCCTTTCAGCTTCTTACACCTTATGTTTTTATGTTTAGTATTAAAGCAATAACTACGGATAGCACCCACATTTGCAACAACAATAATTTTCACGCAATCCCCAATTCACTTGCTAATCGCCGCGATTACGGCAATATCCAACGCAATTTCATTGAAATGGACTGGAAATCAGTACGATAGCCCACTAATCTAACATTAGCTTACGACCAAAATAACATGGCTTGTTTTGGTTATCATAGGTACACAAATTACATTGTACAGAGATGAAATATTTACAATATCTAAAGAGTATTCCAGCACATCACATCTGTAATCCTTTTTTTTTTCCGGGTGGTGGTTATTATTAAAATCATCAAATAACCCCTCCCGCTCTTTGGCAGAGCGAAAGGGACTGTCAGACTTCTACTCACTAAAAACCACCCATGTTCCTTCTTAGCCCTTCAGGTCGAGGCCGCGGTATCTCTTGCGAACAACCCGCAGCCCCGACGGGACTGGCCAAACCCTTAGGGCTAGAAGCCCTATTCCTCTTATGACGTAGGCATCCACTAAGGAAGAAATTTTCAAAATTCAACTCCCAAGGAGGTGAAATAGGGGATTAATGTTTGTTTGGAAATTTTCCGACATCCACGCGAGCAAAGCCGCGGACAAAAGCTAGTGTAAAATACTGGTATCCAGCTGCATACTGTTAAGGCAGATTTAGACAGATCCATTGACTGGCGCCGAAATCGAGACAAGCCAGCGCTGACGCGAAAAAAACACCGTGTAAATTGATTTCAAGTCAATCCAGTGGCGGGAAGTCAGCGCTGGCTTGTAAATTCGCACACGAATATTTAGAAGCCAGTCTAGGCGCGGGCACTGGCGCCGATAAATGACTTGTGCACTGACCCTGTCTAAAATTGCCATTAGACTGATAGCCGGCCCTAACATAGTTGGAACAAGATTAGGCAGATGATGACAAAAGTATTTTGAAAATTCATACCCTACGGGTTAAACAGTTGGTGAAAGTTTGGATGGAAGCTCGTCATTTTTGCCCGTGGGAAATCCTATCAAACCCAGCTTGTTACTACTAAATCACTTGGCAACTAAGCAAAGTATAAGTCTAGATTACCGTCGCCTAAGTTTATAAGCCTTACGTATAATGCAGGTGTTACTTTGATCCCTAATAGTTAGTTAAAGCCCCCAGTGGCCGCGACCTTTGTGTTCATAATATCCACTTTAAAGGCGGAATTGTTGGGACCAACATAATAGGTCTCTGTTTGGGATTAGAGCTGCTTCAGAAGTATACAATGGACAAATATGTACGGTGTGTACTGTTTATAAATTCTTGATGTGTGGACTTTAGAGTTGAGCTTGTGTGTGGGTCTAGAGTTTGAGCGGGATTACTGTTTAAGAGTATTTTTGGCTATATTGACGTATATGACTGTAATCGGTCTTTTCGCCTACTTAATGCTTCTAAGGTACTTAATCAGTATCGTCGTAATCATGGTATTTAGCTTTTCCATCAGGAATGTATTAATAGCAGCCACGAAGTCTAGATCAGTGCCCGCTTGATGGATTGTCATAAACCGGGCGCAGATCTAGACTTTAGTCTCATGCAATGGGCGAGCCTCAATAAATAGACAACTGGTGAAATATGTACACCTCTACACTTCAGGGATTATAGACGTGATGTTATGGAAAATATTAATTTCTTCTTTAATTTCTTTTTTCTTTTTGTAGAAAACTATTGCCTCATCTCTGACTTTGTACGAACGCAGTTATGTTTTCAGTAATTACAAAAGTATCAACTACTTTATGAATTAATTAATACTATCATGGCCAAAATGATAAGAACACTGATTGTTTGGTTTAAAAAAAAATATATTACTAAAACAACATGTTAACTGTGTCCACGTAATTTTGGTAGGCGATAAGGAATACCATTTAAAACAGTAATTGCTTGTATGCAACAATTACGCCATAAAATTGTTGTAAAATTTAAAAAAGAATGAGAAATACAGGACAGCGATTTTTTTTTTTTTTTTTCTTTTCTTTTTTTAAACGTTGCCCCACACTAGGAATTTCTCCTGTCTCGTGGGTGCATTCACAAACATATAAAGTCACATACACAAATACCCAGACCCGAAACAACTATCTGCAGGCCATACAAATATTTGTTCCGTGCGGGGATCGAACCCGCGACACGGAGCGCAGCAGTCCAATCGCTTAGCCACTACGCCAACCGTGCCGTCAATCGGATTTTGTTTCAGATAAACAAAAAGTATTTTCAATATGATCGCCAATATTTTATTGCATAGTAACCTTTTATTATAATATGAAAGGATTATAATATTACGTCTTTAATACTTTAGTTCATTTTACAAAACATCGAAAAATATAAAGTTTTGAGTTATACCATTCTTGTCGCAAACGAACGATATCTATAAAGAAGAACGCAAATCACTAAAAAACAAATGTGTAAAATAGCGCTCCCAATTATCATAATTTTAGTGCGAATATATCAAAGTAGTGCAGTTTGTAGTCCAATAACCAATTACCTAACAAAGCGATGACAGATGCACACAGTACAATCCGCCATGTATATTTTATTTTCAAAAAAAGAACGCATAAAATTCTCATGCAAAACAATAGACAGTTGGAAGCGCCTAGTCATTGCACTGACAATTAATAACAGTGTCACCATTACTGCCAGTGACAGCCGTTGAAATGTTTAAGCGACGCTCAAACCACTTGTGAACGCAAGTGTACACAATAGGGGTAACCTCAAAACGTTGATTTTGACGTGGCAACTAGAATACAGTGTTTTTTTTTCGCGTTATTATGTTGGTACGGTGACACTTGACGCTCGGTTTTCAAGAGTTTGTATGAGAGTCGGATTAAGGGCAAAAGGATTTTTGTTGTGCACGAATTTAAGGTCAAGACGAACTTAGACATCAAGGGATTCTCATGTTTGAATGGAATCACGACGAGGATTACTATATTTTGAAATTAAAAGATTTTTCTACTCAAGTACTTTATAAAATTGAATGTCAATATTTCAATTCGATTTATGGGCTCCTTGATTAATCATTCTCAAAGCGATAAGGATGATACTAAAAATATACACCAGATCTTTTTTTGGTAGCCCATATTTCTAGGGTATGAATGTGACCATATCAAAGAATCAACTGGCATTTTCTGTTGTTTTTGCTTTTTTCATACAAAATAATACGATATTATAATTTTCAAAAATATTTATTTTTGTATTATTATTACTTATAGAATATATCCCTAAAGTTGGGGGATATATAATAAAACAAAAACTTTTGTAAATGAAATTATAGTCTGCTACCGAAAATCTAGTGACGATTCTACTGACAAACCGTTGACGAAATTCAAGACGCCTTGAAAGAGCTAGTCACCTTGTGGTGTTGATCAAAGTCACAAAGATTAAGCCGACGTACTTTGAAGTGTGTTTGCTACTGAAAGTACTTACTCTTACCTCTAGCAAACATCTCAAAGATATAAAGTTTCTAGCCTTAATCCAATATCATTCCAAAACTTGTATTTACAATAACATTTCGAAATCAAACTCCCATCACAATGATTGACAGTAAAACTATTATGTCTATATGTAGTTCGGCCATGAATTATTTATCAGCCACGAAGAATAGAGCCCAAAACTTGCACAAAGGGAGAAACTTGCCCTCGGAATATGCAAAAAAGTTTTATTTTATTCTTTTGACCGATTTCTTACGAATTATATTATTGAAAAAGTTCCAAGTTTTGTTTCGTGCCAGTATTTGAGATGGGAAAAGGGATGTTGTGTAGTTATTTTATGGCATGGCCTATACTGATACATACATATCCAGTTTAACTTAACCTCTCTTTTTATGAACTTTCCGTACAATAAGAGATCAGCTTAATTTGGCTATGCATAGCTTGATTGATATAGTCTTATTCGTTGTGCGTACTTACCTGTACCTACGTATAAGGAAACATACGTGTTTTTCTGTTAGAAAAATATTATCTCCGAGGAACCCACGAAAACTCCCGATTTTTCGCTAATATTATCATTGTGGTTCACAAAATCAATTATTTTTAAATGTTTTTTCTTGACAGACGTAGGAATATTTTTACAGTGTGGGTTGAGTTAGAAAAACAGTCGTACAGTCGAACAGTGTAAACAGTCGCTCCAGAAATGAAAAATACTGCTGAGTCGTATTGGAAATTGACCCCAAGATAGTTATGGAAAAGGAATGGCCAAATTAAATAAAAATTACATTTTTTTAATTTTAAATTATAGGAATAACGGGTGTAACAAAGCCGGGAGGCACATGGTCTTTCCGTCATAGCGATCGTTTATATAAGTACTGGTTCGTGCGTGGAAACTTTCTATAGTTACGAAGATATTGTAGGTCAAAGTTCTAACTTTTTTTAAAGTTTTAGTAAAATATAAGTTTTCAATCATCAATTGACTCCTCCCGCTCTGGGCAGAGCGGTAGGAAGTGTCAGACTTCTACTGACTAAAAACCAGCCATGTTCCTTTGTGTCCGAGGCTGCGGTATCTCTTTCGAACAACCCGCAGCCCCGAACAACCCGCAGTCCAAATGTTTTATCTCTACTTTAAATACCTCCATAGCCTGTCACTATTGTAATTGCACTATTGCAATGTATTTATCGGCACAGTGCATTGTTTTGAATGTATAATTAACATTTAGCGCTACCATAAACCGTGATTTTTAATGTGAACAGTCGTTTCCCTGCTAAATCTGCGTTATTTAGTTTGGTTGAACAGAATGCCTGGCTTTACACCCTGTATTTTCAACAAAACCAACCATTTCACCCTTCGTTTGGCGTTTTATTTATTCTTGGAATAAAGCTACCAAGAATTTGTAAACATTTCTCTGAAATCACATCATAACCCCCAAAACTTCAGTGAAACTTAACGGATTTGAATTTCTAAGAATTTTAATATAACGTTTTCTTTTACATTCAAACCAATTAAATCAAAAATAAAATTGCGTTCTCAATACAAACATTCAGTTTCCGGGCAGTTTTTAATAGTTTTCAGTATTTCTAGTGGGTAGTATCAGTTTTTGTTATAGTTTTGAGGTTTCACGAGTTATTTCCAACTTCGTTGTATTTTTTAATTATAATCCCTAACTTCTCTACAATTTTGTTCTTGTTAAAAGCGGTGGTTGAAATTGTGAAATGTTTTCTGCTTTCTCCTCTACTTTCATAATAGAGAAACTAAATGAACTATTCTTTTATTTTAATATTTTGCAATTACCTAACCTCCTGACTATCCAGGTCAAATAAAACCATGAATTTAGTACAATCGAAAATCGTATTTCGTACAGTCGAAAATCCGGATAATCTATTTCTAAATAAAATCAAACAATATTAACAACTTTTCATTATAAATAACGTACGTCATTTGGACAATAATATATTTAAATACGGATAGAGTATCCGGATAGTCGGATAATCGGGTTTCTACTCTATAAGATTGGGTGTGGATGTCTGATAGTCAGTCATTCCATGTAAAATACTAGTAATACCAAAATAGCTGAGAAAAGGCAAGACAGTAAAGATGATGAACATGGTTCATTATCAGTTCATTAGCTAAATACAATATCTGATCTATTGACAGACAATTTTTTAGATTCTTAACAATGTCGGATGTGCGAAACGTAGAATAGTACGAACATCCTGACTTTTTACCAACCCATAGTACACTCTGTGGATTACTTAACTTGCTTAAATTGACATTATACGTAAAAGTTTGTGCGAGACTGGTGTCTGCAATAGGAAAACCAGTATAGCAGATCGCCAGGGAATTGGTGAATGACTGCTTGAGCTGTTGAAAATATATAAAAAAAGCTTAAAAAAAAAAGTTTATTTCTTCATCTTAAATAACTTAATTTGGTTACAATTGGGAGAATCCGCTTAAGCAAACAGTATGCTTGTATTAGTGAATAGGATGTCGAAGACACTTGTATCCCAGCTGTAGGAATATGAATACGAACAACTCTCTTATTACTGAACAAAACTTCAGTTATCTGTATTCCCATCGCAGCATTCTCTTATTGACAAAACAATGCAATGTATCTTCATCTACTATCTTAGAGTGACGCTCACTCTAAACTAAAACGTCAATTCCACATGCAATTTGTTGAAAACAACAAACGTTACACACCATTTACATTCAAGAAAGAAAGAAAGGCAGGAATGAAATTTATGTAGCTTTCTTCAGACACGTAGGAATAATGGTTTTCTCATATCGCACGCTTTTAGACTGAACGTACTGCATGAAACGTACGGTTTGAAAGATAGATCGGGATGTGAGACTCGTGATCAGATAGTATGTTTTTTTGTTTGTTTGTGTAGTTAGACATTTATAGAAACAGGTTGTTCAAAAACAGGCGGGACTTTTTTTGGAGGGTTGGAAATCATCAAATGACTCCTTCCGCTCTGAGCAGAGCGGTAGGGAGTGTCAGACTTCTACTGACTAAAAACCACCCATGTTCCTTTTTAGCCCTTTGTGTCGGGGCCGCGGTATCTCTTTCGAACAACCCGCAGTTCTCAATTCGGTTTCACTTTTTTATGTGTGGTACAAACGTGATGTTATGTTACTTCGTTATTTTGATGTAATATAATATTTTTAAATTTTTTTCAGTGCTGCACGATATTATCATTTTCTAATACCCAAACAAACGTATCAGAGGTATCTAAAACATAGATATATATTATACAGGTTACATTTATACAACAACTTAACATATTTCGTCGGTTTCAAGGGAATTAAAATTAATAGAGTACTTCCCGTAGAATCCTGAAATTTGATGAGAAGCAATATCTAATAGCACATGTAAAGGAAAACCGAAAATATGTTATTTAATAACATAATTCCAACAAGTTTAATTAGCACTTGGCAAGTTTTTTAAAAAGAAATCGATTTATTTCAGAAATCTTTGTCAAGCAAAAAATCATAACAATAGCTCCACTTCTAGAGCCAAATGACATCACAATTCTACACAATAGAGGCACGCCTTACATCTTTCAGACGAGATTCGAGCAAACGTGACTGAAATTCAGCCTGGACCTAACATAGCCTCAGAAAAGCCTTTAAGCACTCCTAAGTGAGTTTCTCATGTAGGTTATGTTTAGACAAACGTATTTATTTCGCAAGGAAAAGGATGAAAATAAACATTTCCATATTGATGTTGAAATAAAAGAAATTGGGCTTGTTTAGTGTCGTTTCACGCGATAGGATGAAGCTCCTTTTCTTGATATTATTATGTTTGCGCGTTTTGCGTTGCTGTATTATTTTACTGTATTTATATGAATATCGTTAGACCGCGTGTTAAAAATTGTAAGAGAAAGATGAACTTACAAACTAACAAAGGTTTGTCTGAATGCAGAAGTCGGAGGGTCAGGGAGTTGTGTGATTTCAGCTTGGAAGAGATCTTCATCCAGTAAAGGACTGGGACAGCATCAGTTTTCTGTGTCCTAATATAAGCGACCGTGTTACGGATACAGGATTTTTGCCAACATTTGTTCAAAAAACCGGGAGGCACTCTCGGTTGGTCATCAGGTTATGGCCTGAAAGGGCCAGAGCAATCTTCGCTTGTACTTTCACAAAGCGAAGGTACGATCCCTAGTTCAAAGCGAGGCGACTAATTTTGTACTCGTACTTGCTCGTTTTATTTTGCCACAAAATTATATCTTGGGACTATAAGTGACACTACATTAGCAACTACGGACCTTTTTTATTTTTGGGGGTGGGAAATCATCAAATAACCCCTCCCGCTCTTGGGCAGAGCAAAAGGGAGTGTCAGACTTCTACTGACTAAAAACCACCCATGTTCCTTCTTAGCCCTGCATGTCGAGGCTGCGGTATCTCTTGCGAACAACCCGCAGCCCCGACGGGAGCAACTACGGACCTTGTGCCCGATTGATGGCAATAAACTAATATTTATGGCAATAAAATAATATTACATGGGACTTAAGGTGGATGCGCTAAGGTAGTCTTTTGCAATTTGTAGGTCAGTCCAAGGTTTTATTTTGATTAAAATATGATTCGCGCACGTAATGCGTAAGTATTTAAAGAGATATAATCATTAAAATCACGAATAAAATCCTGAGTTGATTTAATTTCATTGAGTGAGTATTTGATGACAAAGGAATTCAAGGAAGTTTAATGAACTGCTCGAGAGAGCTGTTGTACTGGTAATTTTAATTATTATTACTCAGTAATGTCACATTTGTTACGGTCGCAAATCCTATTTTAAAAATGAAAATAAATTAAAACCATAAATATAACTGGAGGAAAGGGAATTACAGGCGTACTGTTCGTATCTTCGTTATTTTGATGTCTCTTCAATATTTTTCAGTTATTAACGGTTATATCACTTTCTAATACACAAGCTTACCTATCAGAGGTATCTAATACATACTCGTACCCAGACATAGATATACATGATACGGGTTGTATCAAGTGCCTGTAGCGATGCTAGGTTCTTGGAAAGCTCTCCTTTTGGAGTCAAACGTCTGGCACAGTGATGCTTGAAGTAACAGATCAAAGATTAGGTATTAGGTATACGAGTACTAAGAATTTCACTCGTGTAGTAATTATGTAGAACAGACTTGAGAAAGGTAATCTGTGTTTAACTTTTAATAAAATAAGGACTAAGATTTGTTTTGTTTATTAAAAACCATGTTTATCTTCATTCAGATTTTGTTAGACAATTTGTTAAAAATTGTATACCTATTAATATAAAACCTGAAGAAGATTTTTAGTAAATAAGTTTAGAATTCTGTCTGTTAAGTATTTTGAAGGTCAAGGTTAATTGATAGTTCATTTACAAAAGTATTTTACGAAAATAATTATGTAATACAATATTTGGACGTAGAAGAACGACAAGGCATCCAGTAGTGGACAATCTCAACTGAAATGATAAGAATAACAAATAATTTTTATTTTATCTTATAATTCACAAGCTGATGCCCACGGTTTCACCCGCGTGAATCTCGGTCAAATTATATGGTAAAACCTTCCTTGAAAACCACTCTATCCATTGGTGAAAACAGAATGAAAATCGATGCAGAAGTTTTTGATTTAATCGCGAACAGACAGACAGAAGCGGCGGAGGACTTTGTTTTATAATATGTAGTGATGCCTGTGATTACCAAAGGATCAGGCAGAGGGTTACATTTAGTACAAAAACGTTAGACATAGTTGACAGGCTAGTGGTGCAATGGGTCTGTCAGACTGGTCTTGAGTTCGAACACACGCCTCTGACTTTTCGATTCATGTAAGGTATAATTAAACCCAAGTCTCAGGCTAATGGACATTGCAGGGGCCTACAAGGGCCGACGCCTATCGGAGCTGCGGATTGTTTGAAAGAGAAAACGGGGCCTTGGACACAAAGGGCTAAGAAGGAATATGGGTAGTTTTTAGTTTAGTAGAAGTCTAACACTCCCAACTGCTCCACCCAGAGCGAGAGGAGTCAAAAAAAGGCATATGGACATAAAAACTCGGCGTTAACCACACAAAAAGAAAGAAGATTACCTACCATGTATTGAGATAAAAGACTCATTTCTAAATCAAATTCAAGATGGTGGTCGAAAGCAAAAGGTCCAAATGTAATCTGTCATCTAAACTTCGGACACTTCACTACAACATTCGACCCAAGCAACCAACATACAAGTACCAACATTACGACAAATCCTACTCTAGCCTTTCAGTCAAACGTAATCACTAGAGAATCCCAAGTATTTCTCACCACGAATATGCCAAACTAACTGAACATAAAACAAACGATTGCGAACCCGTAAAATAGGACCGCCCAAGGAAGAGTTTCTCTGACATTCAAACTTCCACTTAATTACTAAACGTCGAAACTCCACATTTGTTTGGCAAATGTCGGTCAAGTGCGTGTTGGAGGGCTTCATACAATTTGTTACACTGAATTGCTTTCAACGAAATGTTATGTAATGTGTTGGATGTACTGCGGAATCTGTTTTGTGAAGGAGTTTGTATCAATTTTGGCGCCAGTCATATTTTGAAGTGACGTGCCGGCTTCCAGTCTAACCGGCACCTAAATACCAGTATTTTAATATAAAATACTCTACCTGATCTCCAAAACGCAGTAGGTACTCACGAGTAATATGATACCTCTGGTAAGACTGATTGTCAGACTTACTGGCCACTAATAACCTGTAACGATTGTCAAAGGAAAAATCTACAATATCAGTCAACAACAATGATTTAGCGGGTTTTCTGAAGCAAGTAATGGGGACCATCCAGTCCGCCACCCATCCATTTCATTTATTCATTCACATAACAATTCACATTGTGTTTGAAATATTTGGTATACTAATTAATTTATTACAGTTAAAAAAAACCAATGAATCCAATCACATAATCCACGGACTGACCTAGAAAAGCCCGGCTTAACCCAAAGATAGACCCAAATGACTTTTATTCACCGGTGGAGGGGAACGTGAGTAAATACTGTACGAGTATGAGTAGGTACTGTGTTATTTTGAAAATGGTCACCTATTATGTTATGCGTACTTATAAATTTTAAAACAACACATGATAAGGTTACAAAAGAAAACATTGGAACTACCAACCAAAATAATAACAGCTTTTCTATTTTATTAAAAATAGATAGAGATAATAAGCACAAAAAATAAACTATTTCTAAATAATTTTTATTCAGAAAATGCCACTGTTTTATATGGTTGAAACTACAGATATACTAAATAACGCAAAAGCACCTAGTTCGTGTGACCGGCTTAAGCATTTTATGCTTACGCGTGACTACAGTCGCAGCAAGCTAATTTGTTTAAAACTCCAACGTTACACAAGAACTTAATTCTAGACATTTAAAAAACAACAAAAACGTTGTCGATTTTGTATAGTAACTATTTAATGCTTGTTACGTCATAGTATATTTACCATAACATCTCAACGTGAATGATGTTACCAAAGTTTTGTAACAATATTATGATTTAAAAGAGTGTCCATGGAGTTTCTTGTCGTCCTTCTCATGAGACCAACGCTTTGGAATGGGCAACTACAGTACACTCACAGTTATTATGCCTTGTGACTGGGACTGTAGCTTAGTTTATTAGTTTATTTAGTAATTGTTCGACTATTCAAAAGTGCCTGTAACTGGCCTACTTGAAATAAATGTTTTTATTTTGAAGTATGTTGTAAAAAATTGCACGCTTGGTTTTCATACGGATCATAATACTTGGGTTGACTAAGTTTGAAACCTACACTTCCATCAACATAGTTAAAGAGGTATCCTTCATCCTCCTTACTGTTTATCCACGTGCCTAAACTTCTAAATCTCAACCGTACGGATAACACAGTTCACTAACACCTCCACGTGATCTAAACCTGTATAAATACTTTCACACTCAACACTCTACTAAAACAGTAACTTAAACCTTTTTTTTTTTGACTGGTGGAAAATCATCAAACCATGTTCCTTCTTAGCCCTTCATGTCGAGGCCGCGGTATCTCTTGCGAACAACCCGGAGCCCCGACGGGAGTAACTAAAACCTAACTTTAATATAAGTTATTAAAGTTAGGTTTAAGTTATCGTTCAATGATAAACATCAGCCACTAACATAGACATAACATAACTGTTTTTCTTTCGTCCAATTGGGTTATAAGAAAAACTTCAACTTCAGAATTAAATTTGTTCTTCACTGAGCTAAATGAAGTTTGTTTTCTATTAGAAACTGATCTGGGAAAGAAAACCTTTAAGAATATTACTTGATTTATGGACTTTAGCTCTCAACTTATTGTTTTTTTGTAAAATGGTTTTTATTACCGATCTTTTAAATGTTACTAGCCTTTTCCGAACTGCGTTGGCTTTCTATGTAACCGAATGAAACTGAATACCTTTCATTTCACAGTATATAAGGATTATGCAGGTCGGTCACTAGAATAAATTATAGAATTTCTAGGTGCCAACCAGATTATTTATACAACTCAGGGGTACGTATAGACGCTTTAAATTAAGGTTAAAGGTTACTTATTATGCCGTTGGGGCTGTGGGTTGTTCGAAAGAGATAACGCGACCTCGGTGCAAGGGTTAAGAAGGAACATGGGTGGTTTTTAGTCAGTAGAAGTCTGACACTCCCTTCCGCTCTGCCCAAGAGGGACCCCTCGCTCTTGGGTTATTTGATGATTTCCTACCCAAAAAAGGGGTACGTATAGACGTACCCCTGAGTAATCTGGTTACTACGTACGAGTATATGCTTATGATTCTCCACCTGAAACGGCGCGGGATTTATTCTAAAATACTGTTAAATTATCAACAACTAAAAACAACGTAAATTTATAATTATTGACCAGGTAACGTAATTTAAATTGATAAATATATATGTTTTTTTTAAATTATTTATAACATTCTCTTAAAAACACCTTACCTTGTTTGTATAATAACTAATTAGTTTTCCAAGTGGAACACGGTAATTTGGTCTATACAAAATTAAAAGAGTACTTGTTAGGTTTTAAAAAACCTGTATAAATCGCTTGCTGCTTTTATTTCCCTACTCACAACAATGTAACAAAAATTAATATTCTAAACATGTTTATACCCTTCGCAGCAGTCGTTCAAACTCTCTGGCGTATGACAGCGTGTAAAACGCTTCCGTACGCCATATCTTTGTTGCGGCGGCAGTAAATACATTTCAAGAAACATTATTACAAACTGAATCTGTCTATATAAATAACATAATAGAAATATCCAACCAAATCGTAAGAAATATAGATAATCGTAATAGATATCTTTCGCCAGTTATATTTAAGTCCTGAGTAATAGGGGGCGGACTTATCAGAGAATGGGCAGCAGCGTTCTCAGTGCCTTCGTAACAACCATACTACGATCGCCCAACCGCCTGCCAAGCGTGGCGATTATGGCAAATACCCCCCTTCTGGGGGAGGCCAATGTCCAGCAGTGGACGTATTATGGCTGAAATTGTGATGATGATGAATAGGGGGCGTGCTTATTGCCACATTTACCAACAAAGTATAGCACAACCGCTACCGAGGAATTCCGGATGAAAAAACTCAGAACCTCAAGCTCAGACCAAAAGGGCAAGATCATTAATAAACTTCCCAGGAATCATGATTAATGAACATAAAACAATTTCTCAGCTTAGGCTGTACGACCAACCGCACCAAAACGCCTAAAGTCAAATAACTCACGGACATACACAAACACAGTGACCAATGTGACCATCCATACATCTGACCCGGGAATTCCAACATGATATACTGTCAAGAATAATGTTTGTTGGTCTTACAGCTTAGTTCGGTAGCCGAAACAGGCTTAACCGGACCGTGCTCGGAACATCGCCCATTTATTTCCGTATAAAATCATGGTTACCCCACTCGTCTGTCATGCGGGGTGTGTACTTGTATGTGCGGTTTTAAGTCTAAATGTAAATATTGGCCGAAGACAAAGTTTGTTGAAGCTTTAGGCTTTACATACTTACGTTATATAGGACGAAGTGCCTTTATATAAGATGGATTTATTTTCAGATCCGGTGTTGATAACCTTTCTTACTTTAGAGGTAGTTTGTTTGAACGGATTTGAGTTACTTTGGAATATTTTTCTTGGAAGGTCGGTAAACTGTTTATCACGTTATGTGTTCACTAGAATCAAGCTATTTCCATATGGCCACGTTTAAGCTGTCAGACCCAGAATCTACGAAAGTAGAGACGGGTCGAGAGGAGAGGAGATTCATTGTTAATCACCAATAGAATTGTGTTATTTACACTTCTCATCTCAGCTTAGCTTTAGTGGAATTCGTTGAGCAGAAAATATAGGCTGGAGATGATGTCACGTATTTGTACGGGCCAACTAGGCGCAGGTAGCCTACACACATCTCTGTTCCGTTCTAGCAAGTACACACCTCCGCACATCTTCGGTAGATACACTCTAGCTCCTAAACATCTCCTCTTCACTTCGCACATCTCCGCTTGTCTCCGCTTTGGTGAAGTCTAGGCTAAAGCATTTCTTAAGATAAGTATAGGGTTGGCCATACCGGTACGGACAAATTGCGGAACGGACAAATTGCGGAACGGATCCGCACACCGGACACTGACAGATATTTCAGTATAATATGAATTATCGTTTACAAATGAGAAGGGACTATAATTTGCCAGCTTGTCAAAGAAAGACGTCTACTGCTAGACATAAGGCTTCCTCAAGTATCTCCACATTGATCAGTCCCGTCCATCTCGCATCCAGCGGATTTCCGCAACCTTCACCAGGTCATCGGTCTACCTAGTGGGAGCCATCCTACGCAACATATTCTGATTCGCGGTCTTCAATCCAGAACTTTTCGGCCCCATCGGCCATCCGACCGGGAAAATTATCTTCTATCCACAATTGACAATATTATTCTATTTCAGTCACAAGGTCTTTGACACTACACCAAGAATTTACGAACGATTTTATACCAATATTAATTAAAATAGGAAAGTAAAAAGATTGCAAGATATTTTCAGCTTTTATTATAAAAAGGCTATTAACCAGTAATTAATGTTTTGATGAGCACAGGAATACTGAAGATTAAAAACCTTTGTTTGAGCAGATAAGCGGGATCTTTATAATTTACTTTTACCTCGGTAGTACTTCGAGGGTCAGGCTATCGATAAATCATTAGATTTTTTTAACCGAGTTCTGAAACATGACTGCCTTTTTCGTCTAGTGGTTGCAAACACGAACGCTTTGCATGAATGAGGTTCTGGGTTTGATTTCCGGGTCGTGCAACGTGTTGCTGGTTTGTTGGGCCTGGATATGTGCCCGATTTAGAACCAAAAATTCGAAGACTTGTGACATCTTCCAACCCGCACTGACACCGCGTGGTGTATTATTAAGCCTATCCCTCTCAGAGAGAGAAAGCCTGGTTAATAGGCTGATGATGATGATGTATTTTGTAGTACTTTGCTTACGTATATTTAAAAACTCTTAACTCTGAAGAAAGCTAAAGATTCACAAGATATTTTATTATTTTTGATTTGATGATAATCATATTAATATCTTTCAAAATTGAGATGAGATAGTCTATGTTTTTAAGACTTGTTACATAAAGCAGATTTCACTAGTGAAACTAAACGATTTCATCATCATGACTGTGTTCTACAGGGTGGTGCCGACAATACGACAATAAATGAAACCGCTGGTAGTTCTACTTCATGGGAACATTATTAAACTATCAAATAAATTTACCACCCTTATTGTCGGCACCACCCTGTATATTATTTTAATATTTTGTACATCATAATATTGTATTGACTAAGTCTGAAAGAAATTAATTAATTAAATAATCACATCATCTGCGTTCAAAGTTATCAGTCCCAATATTACATTTCCGGCATTTACGTCACTGAACTTCAACGTAGATGTGCTGATCGCATTCACTTCCAAAAGCGAAACTCTCCCTTACTCAATTAAATATTTAACAATCGACGAAACGAACAACATCGATGAACAAACATTTGTCTCTGTTTGTCTCTACGTAGCCAATTTACCTCAACAATAAAAAAACAAACACATTTTTTACAATACACGGCAGCAAATCGAATAAGACCCTTATTTACTCCGCGGGCAAAATAAATGATTCATGATCAACAAAATAAAAAGAAAACAATCCTATTTGTACCGAAATGAAAATTCAGCTACATAAAACAGACAGGGTCTTCTTCCTCACATTTATTAAAATATCATTCGGAATTTTATGAAACCCATATCAGCCTATCAAGGCCGCAAATGTAATGGGTATAAAAAATATCCTTGTTCAAAGGCAGCGGTGCTCAACTGTTTTTGTTCACGACCCAAAGCCCAACCTGCTGCGTAGACAAAAAAATTGACGTCGGCGAAGTGGCGTGGGCTATGCCCGGAGGCGTGAAAAGTCGTATCATAACATTATTTTGTAAATATTGCTTTCTGGGCATGGGTCAGCTAATGGCCACTACAATAAACGGTCAGCGAGGACATTAACATTACCGTTAGGGCAGACAGTTAATGACGGCAATTTATGGCCAGTAACACACAGGAGGACACTGTTGTACATTTTCATGACGTGAGACCCAAGAATCACCAAGGACTGAAGAAAATGTCAATTACAGCACAAAAGCCTGTTAACGATCAATAAAATCCCACTCCAAACACTTTAAGAATTTCGGCAAACAGTACAGGTTACTGACCCGTTTCACACTTAACACTTTGGGAACCGCTGTCCTAAGGGATATGTGTGTACGTAAAATTAATGAATAGCAACATCAAAAGTCCCGTTAATACTTAAAACCCTCTGTAACCTAAGCAAATTGAATTGGACTATCTACTCAGTGAGTGAAGGTTTCCTTTTGGTTACGTTTCCATTTTGTGAGAGTATTGCTGACGCGGGTTTGGTTGATAGATTTATCTTAGGGAATATTTTTGTGTTATTGATTAAATGTTTTTATTAACGTTGTCACGGAGGTTCTTTGGTCTTTTTTCCAAGAATAAGTGATACAATTATGGTGGCAATTTCCTTGTTAGAGTAAACCCTGTTGTTTCTTATGAACGCTTCTTAGGAAAATATAAGCCCTTGTGCGAATTTTCGTTTGTTAGAGGTCTCATTATGCAATGTTAGTGAACTATTGAAGTATGTAATTACGTAAAACAACAAAGGCGAGACTTGGTAACAGTTTATGTACTCTGTGTTCTGCGTGGTACTTTTCCTTTGGTTTTGGTTCATCATAAAATGTTATGTTTGCAAATGGAATGTTACTAGGTGTTTTTGAGAAAATATTTTCTGTTTATATTTCTTCAAAGAAAAGATTATCGTCGTTGTTCTGAAGGCGATGGTCGTCACCAAGGCCAGCCCAAGAAACAGGTGGCCTGACGATTTGGACTCGTTCTTGACAGATTGGCCAGAGAAGTCAAAACACCGGGAGTACTGGAAAGGAAGACCCCTTTCCAGCACTCCCGGTGTTTTTGACCAGCAGTGGGACAGAATAAGCTATTTTTTTTTAAACCTTGCCCCACACTAGGAATTTCTCCTGTATCGTGGGTGCGTTTACAAACATTTAAACTCACATACACAAACACACCCAGAGTCCCAGACCCGAAACCACTATCTGTAGGCCATACAAATATTTGTTCCGTGCAGGGATCGAACCCGCGACACGCAGCTCAGCAGTCCAATCGCTCAGCTACTGCGCTAACCGTGCCGTCAATTAAAAGAAAAGTTGTTGTAATACGAATTACTTTGTAGAAGGTATTTGTGTTTTATGGAAAATTCCAACTTTTTTGCCCTAAGGTAACAAAACAATCAGCTATAAATATGTATTATAACAAAAACGCTTTCATTTGAATCAGAAAGCGGTATCCTGGACAAAGCTCGTATTGTTAGGAGGTTTCATTCTCTGGAGCCCTGACCACTGCACGGGAGCTTGGACTCCTAATCCCAATACCGGTAAGTAACTATTTTTAATCGACTTCTAATAAAAAGAAGGAGGTTCTCTATTCGTGTGCATAATAAATAATTATATTAATATTAAAAATATAATAATATTTTATACATAATATTAAAAATATGTAAAACATATTTTTTTGTGTATGTTTTCCGATATCTCCCTCAGTATAATTGTGGACCGATTTTCAAAATTCTTTTTCTATTCGAAAGTGTTTACTCCCAAGGTGGTCCCATTGTCTTTTGTTATTTTTTATTACTTACTTTTTCTTTTTTAAATATTCCCATACGAAATCAAAAGATAACATTTCAAAATATAAAAAACTTTTCAGCAAAAAATAACCGACTTCAAAAACGCAAAAAAGTGAAAAATAAACTTCAGAATTATTAAAAGTGTTAGGGAATGAGTGCTACGTCGAATCACACGGCGCCGAATGTTTGCAACAACGAATACTGTGACAACGAATGCACGAGACTTCGAATTACGGAACAACGAATGTACGTTACAACGAAAATCCTTAAGCCCGATTACACCAAATGTGATTAAATTATCACCTTCGGTGTGTAATTGTGTGTCTTCAGTGTCTGTCAAGCTTTTTCAAAAGATAAAGACATAATTATGTTTAGGACTAGGTATTGCGTGAATGTGACCCATATTTTTCTCTAACTTGTCCTTTTTGCGTGTTCTATTTTCTTTTCAAATGCGTCTCGTTTAACGCAAATGCAAAATGTTCATAGCTCTTTCCTTTTATTTAGTGAATTGCGGTGCAAGCAATTTTAACTTTGTTTCCCTTAAGAAAGATGGCAATAAGCTTCAACATTTATTATGATTGATGTTAAGTAACGAATGTAATACATAGCAGTCATATTTCATACTTATTGGTTTAAATTACGTGCCTTTAATACTCGTTGTCTGTTAAATTGTTCACCTGTTTATTTAATTTTCTACCAGTTGTAAATTAAGCTCGTTTTAATGCTCTTGTTTTTGTTCTGGCGTAATTTGGACAAAGTGGTGTATTAAGGTATCATGTCTAAAACATGGATGGAGTTTTCCTGCATTATAATAACTGTGTTCAAAAACAATATCGGAAAACTTGGTAAATTGAAAATCATGTCAAAAATTTTCAATGTATGCATTTGGAACTGGGTTTGACCAACAACTTAATAAATATAATTAACTAGTTACTAGTTAGGCATACATTGAAACTCCATGAAGAAAGAAAGAAAGACAACATATATATTATTAATAGTATTAATAATAATAGCGAAAAACAAATCAGCCGTCCCTTCCATTTAAACAGAGTATTGTTTTGGCAGTTAAATATGTTTTCGCAATCGTGATGTTCCATGGAAAAATGTTCAGTTGTAAGGTCTATGCCACTACACTCTTATACAAGGTGTGTAGGGCACGCCAGGATAGTGGCGGTAAGTCCCCTCTTTAAGGAATGGCTTGAGAAGCGCCACGGTGCCCTCACCTTCCGTCTGATGCAGGACCACACCGGACACGGTTATTTTGGGAGGTACCTGCACCGAATCAGGCGGGAGGAAACGCCCGGATGCCACCATTGTGAGGATCGGCCGGAGGACACGGTGGAGCACAACGTGGAGGTCTGCTCCGCTTGGGCGGAGCCCCGCCGTGTACTCGTAGCGGCGATCGGCGGCGGCCCTGGTGCTAGCCATGGTCCGGGGCGAGATGGAATGGGACGCCATCGCCTCTTTCTGCGAAGCAGTGATGCTAGTGAAGGACGTGAGAGCCGCCGCAGCAGACGCTCCGGGCGTCGGGGGCCACGTGACGGCTTCCGGTCACCGTAGACGCGGGCCTGTGGACGGTGAGTAGTGGGCTAGCTCGCCATCTGTCGGTCTTATGACAACGACAGGCCGGACATAAAGGGCTAAGAAGGAACATGTGTGGTTTTTAGTCAGTAGAAGTCTGACACTCCCTTCCTACCAAGCATTCTGCACATACAAACTAAGTACTAGAAACTCAGAAATTATTGTTGGGAAACGACTTTTTTTGAGATAGGAAATCGCGTTTTACGGTTGGATTAAATGACACGCTCTCAAAACACTATTCTGATAAATGCTTTGAATAGAAAATTGGCCGTGGAGATATTTAAACCATATGAAACTTTTACCTCCAATATCTATAACTAAAACCAGCCAAGTGCATGTCGGACCACGCACAATGTAGGGTTCCGTAAATGCCCATCAAAATATGTGAACTTACTAAACTGATTAACTACCCTGCCTACCTGCCTCAAAATAAAACATATGTACTTACATATTTTGCAGTTTTGAGACTTGCGCTCCCATACATTATTTATAGGAAAATATTTCATACAAGTACATTTTATTTAAGTTGGTCGAATATTACTCGTAAACTTGTGAAACCTACTTAGCTGTGATAGTTTTCCTTTTATTTTCGTTAAATGTGCTACTACCATGAATTTTAGGTTTAGGTTGGCACACTAGATTCTAACAAAAAAAAATCAATTTAAAGCTTAATATTTCACAAACGAATTCCTTAATCGAAAAATTGTTTGAGCTAACTCGCAATATGTTTTAAAGACCTATCCAACGACATCCCACAGAATGGACTTCGCGAGAAAAAGAAATCATCCCCACTTGAGATACCCTAAAACAAAAAAAAATCAATTTCACTTTTTTGTCGTAACTCATGTATAGTCATGCCAAATTATTGCTTTGTAGTACTACGAGTCTTTGTGACAGACAGACCGACAGACGGAGATGGCGAAACTATAAGGGATCCATCTTGACTACGGAACCCTAATATAACTAAAAGAATTACAGGTATGGTCCAGAAAAAAAAAATTCTTAAGGAAGGCAACCGGGAAGCGTAGGTATACTCTGTATAACAAAAGAGAAGAGATAAGAATATTAGCATCAATCTGAATAAATGGACAGGTAACATCCTTTTGGATTTGTTAAAGGTATTTTCTTAGCCATTTAATGACCAGACGTTTCTAATACACGGTGAATTAAAGTAAACCGACAATATTGTTTATTTTCGCCTTCGTAAACTATATCTTGATCTTATATATGCATTCCTCTTACTAACTTACTCTTTAGATATACTTTACAACATCATCATCATCAGCCTATGATGTTCCCATTAGAGAGGCTCAGGTCTCCTCTCTAGCAGCAGGATGGGATATAATCCACCACGCGGGGCCAGTACGAGTTGGTAGATGTCACATGTCTTCGAATTTTTTGGTTCTAAGACATGCAGGTTTCCTAACAGGTTTTTTTACTTCACCGTTTTGAGAGCAGTGGTTATTAAATAAATTACACAAAGTAATGCACCTGTCTGGGTTCGAAAACGTGACTTACTGTTCGTAAGTCGGGGCAGCCACCACTGGGCCACCGCTGCTCTACAACACCTCATAACAACTTTACAAAATATACTAACTTTGTGTAATAAAAACACTGCCTTTGTCTATTACCATTATAAAATAATAACGAACTATAATGTAGATATCCGATTCAGCAACTATCATAAAGTCCTATCGTCTAACAGTATTGTAATTGCCACCCTGTACAAATACAATTTATTTAATTCCTAGAATCACCATTTTTCAATTTTCATACCTAGCGAATTTAGAAGCGTGGCGTGAAAAAAATAATGTTGTAAAAAATCAAAATTCGGTGAAACGTTACGTGATTTTTGGATCGAAATATTTCAAATATAACAAAACCTTTTCAATGTTCGATGGTTCATGTTTTGTGGAATCTATTTTTATTTCAAAAATAATCCCCGTGTTGTCAGTTGCATTATATACACTCGAATTCTTGTCCACCTGTTTTCTTTGCGGTACAGTAGAACAAACTATTTGATATACAAATGTTGGGAAAAATAGAGAAGTATGGAAGAATAAGACATTTTGCTTTCGAAAAACCCGCAGCCCCGGCGGAGGAAAGGCTTTGCCGTAAAACAAAATAGTCACCTGAATTGTAATAATGAAAAGTGGCCAATTAACTACCTATATATCAAAAAGCTAGTTCGGCAGTACTTTGTAGGAAGCTAAGTTATTTACTTCCTAAAGCGACTTGCAGAATGGTTTGAAAAGACCTATAAAGTCTTATACCTTTTCATTCTCTTGTACGAAACGTTTTAAGTCGTCTACGAGTTTAACTACTTTTCTTTTACATTCAAGATTGACTTTAATCCGTTGAATTTTAAATTCTAATAATTCTGACGTATATGAATGTACAGTCTTACCATCATAACCGAATAAATCAGCCTGAGAAGTTTGACAATACGACTATAAAAACTGGCTAATTAGTCAAATGGGCTGTCAATTACTACAATAGGGAGATAATTACAAATAAAAATAACAGGTCTTTCTAAAATCACCGATGTTTATTTCAACTTACTTAAATACATAAAGCATTTAAATATTGCATTCCATTTTGTTTGTCTCAAATAACCTAGTTTCCTCTTTGTCCTTTCTGTATTTTTTTTCCTATATTAAGTAACCACGTTTTGCTCTAGTTTCCAGTTTAATTAATTAGTTATTGTTCACATTATCAACAGCATTATTATTTCTGATATGTGGTTTGCGGTCCTTCGAGCCGGATCACAAAGAGATTATCAAGCAATATACATAGTAATCAGTGGTCATTATGTCTCTGATTTATAAATTACCTTCCTTCTTCAGTAGCATTTGTTCCCGGTATTATTATTGTATTTTAGAAACTAATATCCACAAAATTACGATAGTTTCAGCAATCTCTACATACTCGAGAAACTAGGGCTGATTATACCGCCTGCATTTCTGCTCACGCTGTAAAGGAAAATAAGTGTGTAGATAATTCTGAAGCCGCGACCTGAAATCGTGCTTTCACAGGCTTAATTAGGTTTGCTACGGCGTTCAGGAATATTAGTTGGGCTGAGCTAGCATCTAACGCGATGAGATTTTATTTTTAATCTTGTGCAGTTTTATTTCTAGATTTTCTGCGTAAAATAATTTAATGTAAATTCTTCAGACTATTTAGAGTGTTATTTATTTATATCACACTTTAACCACTTAGTACAGAGGTGGACATAATTCCATAGACATTTTCTACCAGTCAACCTTAGTTACGTGAATGATAATGAATTACAACTTATTTCAAGACGCATGTTTAATATACCACCACCATAATATTAATATTTTTTTTAAATGTGTTGGTAAAAAGCAGCGTAATAGGTACTGGTATAACTTTGTTTTACAATAAAACACACTTCATAAATTCGCTCTCACTCAATAGGCACTCAATATTTGTGATCATGTTACCAGTTTAACAAAAAATATCGATGTCAAGAGCACAATTTTCGTGACAATCGATACACTCACGCTCGAATGAGTCGCAAATTTATCGATAATAGACCTCCTCCCCCCACTTCTACGTTCTAAGTTTCCTCACTATAAACTGGAGTAAGAAGCCTCTAATCTAAGACATTTAAAAGCTTAGCTAGCTGTCTTAATGCCATCAGCTGATCCCACAAATGAAAACGTACGCAATTGTCTTGTACCGTACTTAGGTTACTAAGGAAAGGTTTCCTGGACCTTTTTAAATCCCAGAGAGCGGACAGGCAAATAGGTATACGTCACAACACAGCATTGTTAAAATAAATCTTTTAGGGGTAAAAGAACCCTTACTAATTAGGCGGGTACCCGCTTTCGTATATCACTTAACCCGTTTCAGGGAAGATGGTAATCTGTTCAGGGTTGCAGAGAGTAACCTTTGAGGATTATGTAGAAAAAAACCTTTTATTCACAATATGGAAAATTTTGGAAGTCCTTTATTTTTTCGCAATGCGGTATATGTTGGGTCTTGTGATATTTAATGGTTGATTCTTAATGACTTGCGGGACGTTAAGTACTTATTGATTAAGTTGAAAAAGAGACTCGTTTTCTTGAAAAAACTGCGGCGTAGATTTTTCAGTTTGGTATAATTAAAAAAAAATCCAGAAAAGTATCTTCGAAACAAACTACGTACTACACCATCATAACCCTCTTTTGGTTAGTAGGTTAAAAATAGGCATTTTTCTATCGCATACAAAAATAGTTCCTGTAACAAATAAATCACGAGGAATAAGGACATTTTTCTTATTTAGGCATGAAAGTTACTGAATGTCGGAAATATATCAAAATTACACTTTGTGTGAAGGCTTACGTTGCTATCTGATAAAAGGCGAGTGGTATTGAAGAAATATGGCTTTAGTAGGCTAATTGATATCTATGCCTATTAAGAAATAGCTAGGGGCTAGGAAGGGGCGCTTTCTATAACATTGGACCTAACACTAAAACTTAACAAAATTCAAAAGTGAATTTCCCATCTTATAGCGGTTTCTACTTAGAAATGACCTATTTCGTAATAGTATGGTATTCTAACATATTTGGTTCGTGAAAACGTTTCACAATACAGTAGGAGAAAATCACTTTTAAAACTTGCTTTGTGTATACGCTTTGTGTATGGTGCTCGTGACTACAATATAGAATCTATATAATACAAGTACCTATCTACTTATCTAAGTTAACTTATTTTTAACCGACTTCAAAAAGAAGGAAGGTTCTCAAATCGTCGGATCTTTTTAGAAAGTCGTTGTTGAGCTAGCAAATACCTACTTTCCATCGTAATATATTAGACTAGTAACACCATATTCTACAAGAAAACCTACACGATTTCTATATCAAACTAGCACAAATCTTGGCTCCGTATATCTGTCGTGTAATCTCATATCAGCTGAATTCCTGCGAATATCTGACAACGAAACCTGAGAATATCCATCTAGTATATAATTGGTGTGTGTTAATGGTATCTCCACCCAGTGCCTAATTGGATAACAGAGTTGTAATACATGGAATGTCTGACATCTGTCTAAATTACATAATCGTTGGAAATGTGACCTTTTCGACCTATTCCTTCGTGCATACCCGGTTGATGGCAATAGGCTAAACCTGAAAATATCCATCCATTATTGGTGTACCTACCTGTGTAATATCTCCATCCTGTACCTAATAGGGTAGTTAACTAAAAAAATCTAATTAGTCCGTCAGATAGATTTCCAAAAAATTTTGGACACGTATTTTTCCTTTTTTTACGTAAACAAACAATGAAGACGATACAGTGCTTTGAAAACTCGTGTGACGTCACATTCTAAGACATTAGTATGACATATTTTACCGGTGTGTGACGTCACAACCCTCCACTCAAATCATTGACGCGTTTTATCTTCGTAATTTTTTATTGATTTGTTAAAACAAAAACTGCGTATCCAATATTTTTCGAAAATCTAACAGACGGACTAATTAGAATCATATTTTTTTAGTCAGTAAACATCCCTATTGGGTAACAGAGTTGTAAGTAACGGAATGTCATGAATTACATAATAATTGTAAATGTGACCTTTGACATAGGTACACATACGTTCCTATTCAGAATTAGAATCAAAATCAAAAGTCATTTATTCAAACTAGGCATCAGCCTAGTAAATTTTGACGTTCGAAATGTGCTGATATATCATATATCAGCACATTTCGAACGTCAAAATTTATAGAGACAGTCCCCCAAAACGCCCACCCTTTCGACACTTCCTAGTGTTTTAGCTGGAAAGAAGAAGTGGCGGAACAAACTCCCTAGCAACACATCTGTCTTTTAGGTTAAAAGAACCAGAATAATAGGAGAATCAATATTACAACTCTAATTAAAGCTACTTACAGTACCCAGCGATAAATATTGTACATCGACCTTTGGAAAGAGACAATCGGCTAATTACGGCTACGATAGATAGATAACGCTCTATGTTATCTCTGTCGCGCGAAATACAAACAGTCGGGTATCTATTAGGAGCTGTTAAAATAATTATGATTTGCTTCTTTTGATAATTCTTTTTATTCTTTGTATAAAATACACCAATTTCAAACAGACGATATTGTGCAATATTTATCGCCGGGTACTGTAATATCCTAGATGACAAATCCAAAAGTAAATATCCTACCAAAGAAACGATGGAAGAATGGAGGTGTCTCACAAGGTGACGAATAAGACATGCTGCGGCGACCCCAAATTAATAGGGTATATGCATGATTTTTTTATCACTCTAAACAAAGCGTATTAATTAACGTCAGAAATAGCAAGGTGTAATTATTTTAAAAATATTTATAATAAAGACTAAGTTTAAGATTTGAAACTGATGTTAAGACAGAGAGATCCGATATTATTACGTCATTGGTCATGATCGATGTACAAAATCCATACTAAATTCCGTTTATATAGAAAGAAATAGAAACAAAAGATTGTTTGGCCGATTTTGGTCTTGTTTTCATTTTTTGACATTATTTCTATAGTACATATTTTTTTTCATTCCGTATCGAAATAATAAAAAATAAATTATGATTATGACATGATGATGATGACTACCGTTTTTCCATAACAACTGAAATAAACTTAATATAATGATTATTTTATTTTAATTAGAAAGTGGACTGCCTAATTGGTTTTGTGGTCGCAAGCTCGACTGTTGTGACACTGTGAGCATGAGTTTCTGGGTTTAATTCCCAGGTCGGCAAAGTGGTGTTGGGTTTTTTCATCAGGAATTTCCCAGCAACAGTCACGGAGTCTAGATTTGTGTCCGTTTGATGGCAATAGGATCACCCCCTACTATATTATGAGACTTAAACCTAACTGGCAAAATGTGGTTGTAGTAGTGAACACACTGCCTAACCCTTCAGAGGTTGCTGTCGAGATTTTATCATCATCAAATCATCACATCATTTCAGCCATAAGACGTCCACTGCTGGACATAGGCCTCCCCCAGCAGGGGGGGATTTGCCATAATCGCCACGCTTGGCAGGCGGGTTGGCGATCGCAGTATGGTTGTTACAAAGGCACAGAGAACGCTGCTGCCCATTCTCTGGTAAGTCCCTTAGTCGCCTCTTACGACACCCACGGAAAGATATGGGATGGTGCTATTCTTTACGTCCGCCACCAAACGGAACACATGATTTTATGTATTAATATTATTAAAAAAAAACAACAAAATAAAAATACGTAACATTCTCGTTTCTTTATTTAATTTACCTAACTCCGGAATATATTAAGACTTTTATCAATTCGAATGAAAATAATTAATTGATTTTAAACGACATAGCAACGCGTGAAAAAATACAAAAACTAAACTAAATGAATATTCTATTTTAATTAGTTAAGACAGCAAAATAAGAAAACAAGGACACGGACATTCCAGTTTCTTTTTTTTTGTTAACCCTGTGCTGCCCCTTTCAGACTGTCTGAAGTTTTCCCAGCTACGCGAAGACATTGCGACGGTTGATTAAAAGTAAAGTTTTACTTAACTGTGTTGTATACTGGTACTCTGAACCATTCATAGAATTTATTTTACTACTAGTATTTGTGCAAAGAGTTTCAAGTTTATAAATGTAGACTTTCAAATAAGCGACTATTGTTTGTCTAGAATGGTACCTAAAATGACCTACCTAAGGTTTTTCGATCTCCTGATAGACACCATTTTAATCTTACACTCATAAGGCTTGTACATTTGGCAGACATTTGGTGTCGGCGCAAAATGTTTTCTAGCCATATCATCATTCACACAGTCCATCCATCATTCTCTGGTCTTCCTCTACTCTTATAGCCATCTACTCTCATCACCATTTTATCACTTCCACCATTACCTTACTCACTGCTCTTTCCTCATCTTATACATAAGCAACTTGCAAGTCATTACACCCCTTTAAAAATAATGTAAAAACCTAAACTTTTACAAAGATAAACAGTTACCAGAAAAACATATTATTGTAATTCATTCATTCTTTAGAAAACATAGTCCTTATACAGGCTGTAAACGAAATATCTTTACGAAGCCGTCAAACCAAGCATTATGGGCATCAAACTAAGTACCCCTACGCAAAAATTATTACTGAAACATTTTCTTTTGGGTTCAAAATCTCATTTTTCGATAAAACCCAATGTCTTTAAACATTGTGATAGTGGATGTTTTGAATAGTAAACGGGTCATGGAAGTAATTTAAGTAAAGTTATAACCTGAAAAACTAGTTTTAAAAAAACAGCTGTAAAAAATTTGGAACTTTGACCCCCAATATCTCCGTCACTAGGTTCCCAGGTATAGTCTAGTAGAACAAAAAATGATTGCAGTGATGACGAACAAAGAAATGATGAAGGAGAACAAGTGCCTTTCGTCTTCATTAAGGGTACTTTTACACCCTTTATACAATGCCGAACTCGTGAGGAGAGCAATGAGGAGCTCGTGGCTTAATAAGAACTGCCACTCGGGTCGATCTTTAGGTAAAGCTGTGCTTGTCTAGGTCGGTCTGTGAATGGGTGACCGCCCGACATACCGAATTTCCTCCGTGCCTCGGAAAGCACGTTAAACTGTTGGTCCCGGCTGCCATATTTAGATCTTTGGCAGTCGTTACAGGTAGTCAGTGACCTGAAATTCTGACATCCAGTCTTACCAAAGAGTATCCGTATTACCTAGTATTAACTGTGTTGTGGAGGTCAGATAGGCAGTCGCTCCATGTAAAATACTGGTACTCAGCTGCATCCGGTTAGACAGGAAGCCGACCCCAACATAGTTGAAAAAAGGCTAGGCAGATGATGATACAATGCCGAGCTCGTCTAGACAAAGTATAAAATATTAAATCTATCCTTTATTTTGTACCGGGCCATCAACAAGATCACAGTCTGAAGCTGTTCAATAATTCAAATAGACGGGGATAGGAGAATTAAGTAGTAAGTACTAGAGATGGTTCCGCAAAAAGGGAGGACTTAGGAGTTCGTTTTCATTTCGTCGAGGAGATACGCAGATTTGTATCCTAGTCAATAATCGGAGATATATCTCAAAATTTTAAATAAAAATAACGAATCCAGTAGATTTATTAATATCTGTAGTAATATTATCATCTTGAAATGCAATAATCTCTCTTTAAATGATAATTTATATTTAGATATCCCGGACAAGTATGCTAAACGATGTGATTCATAAACCTACCTACGGTTGGCGCAATGGCTCAAGCAGTTGAATGCTGTGTTACGTGTCGCGAGTTTGATCCTCGCACGGAACAAATATTTGTATGGCCTACAGATCGTCGTTTCGGGTCTGGGTAGTTGTGTGTGAGTTTAAATGTTTGTGAACGCACCCACGATTCAGTAGATACCTAGTGTGGGCCGAAGTTTAAAAAAAAAATACCATAATAACTTTATTTCAACAATTCATAAAGAAATCAGCAGACACAAATACAACCACATCCCACACTAATAAAGAAACACCGCATATACTGCTAATATTAATAGGAAACTAGTCCCCTATAACCTATTACGTACAAGCCAGAAGATATTAAACTCTTTCACAGATTGCCACGTACATGTTCGGGGAATAAGGATATAACTACACTTTGACAGGCAGGTTCGCTTATCGGTTCGTGTGACTCCCGGGAGAAAAGAGAAAGGACTATAATAGAAAAGGACAGAGGATAGAATACGAATTAATAACGTTATAGATATGTTTGGTTATTATTTGATAACTGAGTCTTTCCTACGCTAATGAACTAAATTTATTTCAGATGGTTGATTCACTCCTTCGGTGTAGCCATGGATTTGTTTTGAGACATGACTTATAATGCGCTATTTCGACCTATATATTAAAGGTTATTTTTTTTTTCTTTTTTTCTCTTCTTTTTTTTTGTAGATACTCTGCTTAGAGGTTCAACCTTTCAATGTAAAACTAATAACACAAGTACAACTCGATGATAAGCTATGCTTTTTAAAAAATAGCATTATTACGACGTAAAACGGCTAACTTTTAAATAAAAAGCGACATATTTATAGAGAGAGTAAAAAAATTAAAAAATCGTAATTAACATTCACTAATTAAGCTGGAAAAGGCCGTATTTTGTTCAAAAGAAGTGAGAAATAAATACCACATAATTATCACTGCTGAAAGCTTAAAACTCTTCATCACATCGTTTTGAAGTCTACCCATTAAAATAAACATTTTCCATTTGATATTCTTTTGCTTAAAATACCGCGAAAATGTAACATATTCTCAGTCATAAAACAAAGGAATCAAACCAATTATTCAAAGAATCAGACCTTTTTGTAGCAGCGAAGTATTTAAAAGCTCGACAGGCGTATAAAAATAACGAGTATAGCCCTTTTACAGTTATTTCACCTGTGACATAGACCTTAGGACTATTAAAATAAAGGTCAAAATTATAAGACAATGATGTAACGAGTACCCTACATAATACTCATAAATATTCATTGGTAACCGTTACCTGGACTAAACCTTTTTAAAGCGATTTAAATAACCATAATGGGGATAGAATTCCGGGTTAAGATTGGGGATAAATAGGATAGCTGGTTAAAATTGTATAATTTAACGTGTTTTTGGCCAATGGAAAACTTTATGCAATTATATCTTTACTTGTTGGTTTGTCCCAGATGAATCTATAGTAAGAGGTAAGAGAATAAATCTTAGGCTAGATAAAGGACATTGGGAAGAAACAGTCCCCCCATTGAAATAAAAGTTTTTGGAAACGTATGGTTGGTAGTCGGATATGTTTTAACTATGGCGACACTCTGCTTACGCGTGGGTCTATTTTCAATTATAACAAAATATCCAATTGAGTGTGTAATATAAAAAGACAGTTTTCTATAATATATATATTGAAATACATCCTTTGACTGTTGGCGGGTGAAGTCCTGAAGGTTTCGAGTATGTTAGATTCCTCGATATTTTGTGTGGACTTTTGTAGGTCAAGAGAGTACCTAAGTGAATTCTGTCAGCCACAGCGAAGTTGAAAAATTCAAATTGTAGGTCTCTGACACAAGCTGCCGACAAGTTAAGATAAAAAATAAACCCGCTATAATATTTCTTTCGAAATAATCACATTACTTTAAATATTTTTTTAGATACTGTTCTTGATCTAAAATCTTCATTGATATTAAAAAAAGTTAATGGTAGGAACCACGAATCGAAAGTTCTTTCCCACAAAAGTGTAGAAAAATAAAAATATTTTAATCTAGATACATTATGGAATAAACTAGAGCAAAGTCTGTTCAAGAGCTTTTCAGACTTACAATAGATAAAGAAAAGTTCACAAAACTAACCCCTGACCTTCAATAAGACTCTGTAAGAAGTAGACAATCGTAATTTATTCGATTCGCTATCGGAAGGTTAAGAATCGAATTTGTATTAGTAGTTTTACCGACTGCCATTTTTGATCAGCACCTACTTAGAGCCATGGAGGTACCTCTTGTATAATGGGTGGTAAAAGTATTTTTACCGTAGCCGAAAGGCCCTTGTTCTCCCCGTGATTGCGATATTTTTCTATCTTTCTAGTTATTAGGAGATATTAGGAGTCAAAATGACAACATTTAAAAAAAAAAACATGTTCATGTTACGAGTAGGTATCATCATCTGCCTAGCCTTTTCCCAACTATGTACTAACCGGATGCAGCTGAATACCAGTATTTTAAATGGAGCGATTGCCTATCTGACCTCCACAACCCATTGCAGTACACGGAGGAAACTCGGTATGTCGGGCGGTCACCCATCCATAGATCAACCTAGGCAAGCACAGCTTTACCTAAAGATCGACCCGAGTGGCAGTTCTTATTAAGCCACGAGCTCCTATAATACACACATCAAAAGTGTCTAGGGATCAAGCATTTTTATGCGGATTTCTTGAGATTGAGATGTGGCTTTGTAATAAATTTATGATTTTATAAATTTATATGGATCCTTTTTGGTGCATTTCATAATTTGAATCAGGAACTGTGAATCAAATTCGAGTAAAAGATGAAAATCAGCTGTCAATATTTTCCCTATAAAAACATACAACGCATTGAAGACATTATTAGTGCTACTGTTTCCCTACTACTGATTAAAACCAACGTTATTATGGAGCGGCGACGTCATTTAAGCAGGGAAGAAATGCTCAGAGCCGTGGGAATGATAGAAGCTGGTTCCCGGCAACGTACTGTGGCTTTAGCTCTGAATACAAGTCAGAGTGTTATCAGTCGACTTTGGACACGTTACCGAAGCACTGGTACCGTGGCTGAGCGCCATGGAGGACGGTATCGCTGCACCACACGGAGACAAGACCGATACATTCAAATCTTAACTCGAAGAGCTCCAACAATAACCGCCATGATGTTAGCCGTGAGGCTTCATCACTCTTCAGGGAACTTAATTAGCGACCAAACAGTCAGAAACCGCTTGCATGAAGTGAACCTTCATTCCCGAAGACCGCTACGGGTACCACCTATAGCAATGCACAATCGTAGGATTCGATATCAATGGGCTCTTGAACACAGAAATTGGGCAGAAGAACAATGGCGTTTCGTGTGCTTTTCTGATGAGTCTCGTTTTGGTATGAGACCGGATACAAGACGTATACGACACTGGAGAACCCCTGGACGCCAACAGCGATTAAAATCCTGCCAGGAAGTCCATCCTTATAGTGGTGGAACCATCATGGTATGGGCGGGTATTTGGATCGGCGGAAGAACTGAGTTGATTTGGATCAGAGGCAACCTCAACGCTCAAATTTATGCTGAGACGATTGTATCAGACGTCATCGTTCCTCTACAAGTGCAAATCGGTCCCTTATTTCAGTTAATGCATGATAATGCACGACCGCACACCGCAAGAGTTGTAAGACAGACTCTCGCCGCAGCTAACATCAATGTCCTGCCCTGGCCTGCTCAGTCGCCAGACTTGAACCCGATTGAGCATGCATGGGATATGCTACAGAGAAGAGCTCTGCCGAATATGGAGGGTATCCAGTCGCAAGAAGACCTTTTTTTGTTGTTGCAACGAACATGGGCGGCCATTCCACAGCGTGATTTGGATGAACTCATTTTGAGTATGCCAAACCGATGTTCTTGTGTTGTTAGTGTTCGCGGTAGAAACACGGATTATTAATTGTTTAATAATAATAATAATAATAATCATTTATTTCAGGAAATTTCCCATAAGTATAAAATTCGATTACAAATACAAATACAAATTACAATACATTATAGATTAAAATACAATAATACTTAGTTATTAAAATTAAATTCATTAATGTCAAAAAATACAATGTCAAAATTTAGAAAATGTCTGTCAATTTAAATTAAATAAGTATTACATTCATAAAAATGGGTACATCAATAGTCACTTAATAAATGGTGAGGAACTGGAATGTAGATGCATCCACCTCTCCAACACCGGCGAGTCCCACCGCTCGGACAACACGCTCAGGATACTGTTGGTGCTGCGCCGTAAGCGACTTAGTAGCGAGGCGCTCCGCTTTCTAATAATTGCATGAAAATCATCAGTTTGCGCCTGCGCGAACATCACCGAAGCGCTGCAAAACCGCGGCAGCGTCAGCAGCACCCTAAACGCATTGTTGTACTGGACGCGCAGGGCGCCGTATGCTCGCTGCGTATAGTTGGCCCATAGGCTGCACGTGTAAAAAGACTGACAATAGGCTTTAAATAAGGTCACCTTCACTTGTTCAGTACAGCGTGCGAACCTACGTGCCAACATGTTGCAGCGAACAGACAGCGCCCTACGTTCCCGCTCGATGTCCTCGTTGTCAGACAAGTTGTCTGTGACCCAGTGACCCAGGTACTTAAAACGGTTAACCCTATTTAGATTAGCACCGCAAAGAGTGATCTGGGGTATAAAAGAGGGACATTTGGTACCGGCCTTAAAAACCATGTACTCACTCTTCTTAGGGTTATACCTGAGCCCATGAGCCTCAGCATATGTCTCACAAATGTTCAAGAGTTTCCGCAACCCCCCGATCGACGGGCTCAGCAGCACCATATCATCCGCGTAACTAATGTTATTAATAGGCACTCCGCCTATTGAACAACCCGCATTAGCACTGCTGAGCTCGCCGAGCAGCCGGTTCATGTACAGGTTGAATAGGCGGGGTGAGGTTAACCCCCCCTGCCTCACACCGCAATCCAACCCGTACACGTCGGAATACACTCCCGCCCATCTCACACTGTTCCGTTGGTGACCGTACCAGTACCCAAACATCGACACTATCTCACTCGGTACCTGTGTCTCACTGTGCAGCTTGTGCCACAGCATGTCGTAATTTACTAAATCGAACGCTTTTGAGAGGTCCAGGTAACAAGCGTACACAGGAGTATTTCTAGCTGTGTAGTACTGTACAGTCTGCTTGAGACAGAGGATAGCACTCTCAGTCGACAAACCAGGCGTAAAGCCAAACTGCGCGTCATTTATATGAAGGTGCTTCTCCAGCTGTCTGTCAAGCAGCCTGTCCAGCACCTTGGCTATGACAGTAGCGAGCGAGATAGGCCTATAGTTAGAAACATCCGAGACATCACCAGTTTTGTTTTTAACGATCGGAACAACCACCGTGTACATGAGATCATCAGGTAAGTAATTATGGCTGATACACAGATTGAACAGCATGGCCAGTACCCTTGGCAGATGTACACCAGCGTGCTTCAAGTGCTCGATGCTAAGGTCATCATGACCTGGAGACTTACCTCTTACCATATTCTTAATAGTAACAGCCAGATCCTTGGCCGTGAACCTAACACTGACGTTGCCACTCTGACACTCAGCATCGAGCACTTGCGCCGCCGGCCCAAGCGGGGACTCCACTTTAAAATGGCGTAGAAAGAGGCTAGCAATGTCGTGTGGATCATGAGCTTCACCTACACTCACCGGAAGGCTCGACTTTGGGTTTAATTTATTGGTTGACTTCCAAAATTTATTGAATTTCTTGTCAGTGTGATGTTTTGCAATAATATCCATCCTGATCTGATCCTTATTGTTTTGACAGTATTTTAATTTTGATTTAAATATTTTTCTAGACTCACACATTTTGTCATAAGTATATCCGGATTTAGGTTTACCCTGTAAAAGCCACATCTGGAAACAAAGTCGAGCCTCCCTGTGTGCACCACTCACATATTTGTTCCAGCCAGGTACATATGTATTGTACTTTCGTTTAGGTACACTATAACTTAGTTCCGCGCCCTTAGACAATATACTAACGATATTAAGGTACATTTTGTTTAATAACAACTTATGGTCCTGACTTTTACATAATGTATCTGCACAATTAACAAATTCCGATGGAAAATCCAACTCTCTAAGATTTAAATTACAATAATCATAATATTTTTCTATCTGAGTTTGATCCCTTTCCCCCCATTTTACCCTACTACAAGCATGACCAAGATTAATTCGTTTAGGCAAAATAACATTAAAATTACATTGAACTGCTATAGGATAATGATCTGACCAGTAGCTATCATAAATAACGGACACATTAAGCACGGATGATCGCGCGGCGCTTGTTATTAAACAATGGTCTAGCCACGACTGAGTACCGCTCACCTGGCACACAAACGTATGTGAGTCACTCGGCAACAACTCCATATCTATACACGACCACGATTGTTCCGCACAGAAATCTAATAATTCTTTCGCAAATAAACCGCCAGGTTGCGAGTTGAAGTCACCAAGTATAAATACAGATTCCACATTATTGCTTTCAATTATTGCACATATCTCCCCAAGGCACTCAGAAAACAATGGCAGGTTTTCATTTTTGTTTGTAGGCATGTATACCGAAAACACTATAATTGAGCGCTCATGGTCAAGTTTTACCTTAATCGCCACTAGACGCACACTACGACACTGTATAACAGATACCGACGGGAACGCAGGTTTAAGTTACCCAATAAAATTTTAAAGAAAACTGTTATTTCAGTCTTTTTTTCGAACTTTAATGTTAGTGGTTCAAATGTCAAAAATCCCTTTATTAGGAAAATGGCAAATTTCTTTATTAATGCAAAGGTGACTTGGTTTATCGTTACTGTGACAAACGAAAACACTTTATTTGATGAATCCTTAAAGAAAATTTTAATTAATATCAATCAGGAGAAAAGTTATTGCAAAAATATATTATGTTGATCCCTAGACACTTTTGATGTGTGTATATTATATTATATTATTTTCACAGGTAACACTCATGTTCACAGGAGCTCGTAGCTTAATAAGAACTGCCACTCGGGCCGATCTTTAGGTAAAGCTGTTCTTGCCTAGGTCGGTCTATGAATGGGTGACCGCCCAACATACTGAGTTTCCTCCGTGCCTCGGAAAGCACGTTAAGCTGTTGGTCCCGGCTGCCATATATAGATCTTTGGCAGTCGTTACAGGTAGTCAGTGACCTGAAATTCTGACATCCAGTCTTACCAAAGAGTATCGTATTACCTAGTAGGTATTAACTGGGTTGTGGAGGTCAGATAGGCAGTAGCTCCATGTAAAATACTGGTATTCAGCTGCATCCGAATATACTGGAAGCCGACCCCAACATAGTTGGGAAAAGGCTAGGCAGATGATGTTCACAGGTACGAGTAACACTCCATTATGTTTTTACGGCACTATTAATTTCATGATGCGTTTTTATTTGCAGAAATAGCGTATGTATTTTATATGAACGAGCTCACACGAGTATTGAGAAAATAAATAAATTGAGTTTTATTTTTTGTATTCTATTCAGCAAATAATTTAATTTAGGCGTAGTATTTCAGTGGAATATATTTTAATATATTATTTAAGCGCGCTGCGGCGAAGCGTTTGACTAAACATATCACACTAGTTCTAGGAATCGAGAGATTTATAAACCGTTTAAATAAATAAAAAAATTCTTGAAAATATTTTAACATTAATCACGAAACGGTAACATAAAACGTTGTTATGAGACCGGCAACTGAAAGGCAACATCACCTCATTCATTTTAATTACACGACTGCCCCAAAAAAAGAGTGTTATGTTTTTAGCGTTCATGTATGTATGTATGTATGTATGTATGTATGTATGTATGTATGTTTGTTTGTGAGTTTCTTTATTCCACCATAACTTCCAAACGCCTGAACCGATTTTGATGTATGTGGTATCGTTAGATTCATTGCGTTACCCCGGGTAACATAGGCTAGAGAAAATATCAAAAAACATAATAGGGTGGCCATGGTTTAGAAATAAAAATAAATTTTAATTTGTTTTTATTGAAATTTCAATAAAAAATATAATCATCGTCTAGAACTTATTAAGTAGATTACAAAAATATACCACAGTAGTGTTCAATATCTATTGTTTACTAGTAATACTACTCAACAAATGATATGGTGACATTTTAAACCCGGGATTCTATACGAATAAGCTACATATCAATAGATTCTCTGTAATGAATAAAATAAAACTGGCTAGGTTACAACTCCCAAATCCATCCACGACGGCACCTAAATGGTTTTTAAGTTTGTATGAAAAGTCAGAATGTGATAAAACAGTTTGATAATAACTTCGTGTTTCAAAAGATCTTTCATATAGTCCCTGTTAACGGAGAAGATAATATCAAGCGGCACTAGCTACCACTCATATTATGTTGACCTGTGACAGTGCACACAGTACACACAACATTGGACAGAAGCGGTAAATCAAGACACATGACACAGTTAAGAAGTTTCCTAATTTACCTGTCACTACAAGAACTAAATCACCTCAGATCTCAAAGTTAGTATGCATAAAAAACAATCGATTTAGTATCGCATTATCCTTAGCGCGACATTGCTTTCCTGAAAAATAAACTGATATATCGTGCCATATTGGTTAAAGGTCAAAATACCGATATATCACTAAAAGATATGAAATAAAAAACAAATAATTAAAAAAATTAAAAAACACGCCTGCCATGACAAAAAGTAAACTAAAAAATAAAAAACAAGTCAAAGGAATTCAGTGATGAATGGGAGCAAGGTCCCGTAAATGTATTCGAAAATGGAAAACTGAAAACTAAAACTTTTATTGCAGTCGGGGGACCTGTAAAGAATTGTTCCACCGAACTGTTCCCCGACTGCAATAAAAGTTTTAGTTTTCAGTTTTCCATTTTCGAATACATTTACGGGACCTTGCTCCCATTCATCACTGAATTCCTTTGACTTGTTTTTTATTTTTTAGTTTACTTTTTGTCATGGCAGGCGTGTTTTTTAATTTTTTTAATTATTTGTTTTTAATAAAGAAGTTTATTTATTTATGAAAGATAGCTTCACAGCTTACAGCAAAATAACTTAAAATGATTACAAAACAATACGCCAATTACGAAGTACACAAAAAAGTTAAATAAGATAAGGTGGCCAAGAGTGACTCTAAATGTATTGTGTGTACGTGTATGTGTGCGGGTGTTTGTGCGGTGTGGGTGTCTGTGAATGTGTGCGATGATATTGTGTATGTCTATTTGTGAATAACTGACACTAGCAGGGGGAAAATTAAGTTGAAACTACTTTTAAACAATCAATTAACCAGAACAACGCAATATGCCATTTATGGTCATTACATTTTAACCACGGCTTCGCTCGTGATATAGTCATAATTACCCAGAAGTTTAAAATATTGTCTATGAAACTTGGGATCATCCCATTAGTGAAAGAATTTTCTGAATTGGATCCGTAGGTTCGAAGATTACCCGCTCTCCTACATCCAAACGTTGACTGTTCGATCTAGTACACGAGGAACGCACGTGTGTGTGTGTGCATTGTCAATGTGTTTCGTTTATGGTAGTGTATATTTTCGTAAATGTTTTGTTGTTGTAGATATATTATTATGGTGTAAAAGTACCCTTAACGCAAACGAAAAGCACTTGATCTCCCCACCACTGTGATATTTTTTTTGTTTTAGACCATACCTGAGAACCTCCTAGTTACGGAGATATTGGGGGTCAAAGTTCCAAATTTTTAACAGCTGTTTTTGTAAATACTAGTTTTTCTGGTTATAACTTTACTTAAATTACCTCCATGACCCGTTTACCATTCAAAGCATCCACAAGCACAATGTTTTAACAGTGCTACATTGAGTTTTACCGTAAAATGTGATTTTTGACACAAAAAAAGTCGTTTCACAGCAAAAATTTTAGCGTAGGGGTACTTAGTTTGATGTACAAAATGCTTGGTTGACGGCTGTGTGATGGGTTGATTTACACCCTGTATAATATATGAAGAAAATAAAGATTTTATCTCAATCAGTGTTAGTCTATGTTGCATTGACAGACCTTCTTTTGAATGGCACAATCAAAATTTCCAACTCAAGCAAATAGCAACCATTTCAATCGGTTCACTGGTTTATTTCTCAAGTCCTACTCAAGTGTACCTTTATCGATACAACAATCAGGGGTTAAAAAGCTTTTTCGTCTCTTAAAACCAGGGACGCATTACCTGAAGGTTAATAAACAGAACCTTTGTTTACATACAATCACAACTGTTATTCCCGAAGGGATGTGCAGCGATGTACCTAATAGTTCCTACACTCACATTTCGCCAGATTATAAGGTGATGATGATATTGATACGAGTATCATCATCACCTTCCTGCCGTTGTGTTATTTGAGGTCGATGCAACACGTTCCCTTCGCCTCGTTGGTCTAGTGATCGCAAGTGCGACTGCTGACCATGAGGTCCTGGGACTCGATTCCCGGGTCAGGCAAAGTGTTATTAGCTTTTTCCATCAGGAATTTATCAGTAACAGCTACGGACTCTGAATTTGTGCCCGGTTGATGGCATTGGCTCGCCCCCTATTACATGGGACTTAAACATAACTGGCGAAATGTGGGTGTGCTATTAGGTACACCTCTGCCAAACCCTTCGGGGTTTACAGGCGTGATGTTATGTTGTGCAACACGTTTTTTTCTTCTACTCTCCCCTGTCAATAGTCATGCTATCTTATCCTCCCTTTTCCTTCAAATCATTTCTCACACACTCCATCCATCTTTTCTTTGGTCTTCCTCTCTCACTCCATCTATCAATATTTATATTCATCATTCTAGCATTATCATCAATCACTACATATTATAAAACAACGTCCTCCACCACGTCTGTCTGTCTGTTCGCTTTAAACTCAAAAACTACTGCACCGATTTTCGTGTTGTTTTAGGTTTTAGTATATAACTAGCTGATGCCCGCGGCTTCACCCGCGTGGATGTCGGTCAAAGTATATACTTAAACCTTCCTCTTGAATCACTCAATCTATTAAAAAAAACCGCATCAAAATCCGTTGCGTAGTTTTAAAGATTTATGCATACCTACATAGGGATATAGGGACAGAGAAAGCGACTTTGTTTTATACTATGTAGTGATTTGACGAGGGTGAAGCCGCGGGCATCAGCTAGTTGAATATTAATCCAAAGCCGTAGCTACTATTGAAAAAGTCTGGGAACACTGCCTGATCCAGCAATCGACCCCAGAACCTCATGCTCAGTAGTAGCGCTTGCAGGCACTAGAGTAACAAGTCAGTCCTTTTTTTTTTTTTTTGGGGGCTGGGAAATCATCAAATAACCCCTCCCGCTCTTGGGCAGAGCGAAAGCGAGTGTAAGACTTCTACTGACAAAAAACCACCCATTTCCCTTCTTAGCCCTTCATGTCGAGGCCGCGGTATCTCTTGCGAACAACCCGCAGCCCCGACGCGAACAACCCCTTCCATCCATCTATTTCAGTCACATTTTCTCTTTCCCAGTCTCCCTCCAGTCCTTTGTTCAACAATTCAGTAAATCGGTTGAGGTGAAAAGGCCTGACATCGTAATCCATTCTCCAGACGTAGGTACGACATTGACAAGAACTGACTTAAAGGATTATAATGGTCGATAGACATATTGTATAGCCAGCTTTGAGAAAATTATGGAGAAGGACGTTTTCAAAATAAAATACTAATATTTATCGATTTTTATTAATTATGTAGTGGTGGAGCTCGTGGCTTAATAAAAACTGCCACTCGTACACACACAGACACAGGCGCACTGTTTCACTGTTTTACTTTTTTTTTTTGTTTATAGTTTTTTTTAACTTCTACCCCCAAAATTGTAACAAATTTAAGTGTTAAGTCTCCTTGTAACGTTAGATTGTAATTTCATAATTATTATTTTATTTAAGTAAAACTTACTGTTCTTCCGTGGGGTTGGGACCTGGTGATTTGTAATACAGGCGGTTTACGCCTAACTCAGACACCAGCTCCTTACATTGCTTAAAACAAACAATATTGTGAAACCTAGAATTAGCTGTCATTGTGAGGAGAAATAAAGAATTTATTATTTTTTACTCGGGTCGATGTTTAGGTTAAGCCACGCTCGCCTAGGTTGGTCTATGGATGGGTGACCACCCATTATATACCGAGTTTCCTCCGTGCCTCGGAAAGCACGTAAAGCTGTTGGTTCCGGCTGCCATATATAGATATTTGGCAGTCGTTACAGGTAGTCAGTGACCTGGAAGTCTGACAACCAGTCTTACTAAAGGGTATCGTATTGCTCAGTATATACTGGGTTGTGGAGGTCAGATAGGCAGTCGCTCCATGTAAAATACTGGTATTCAGCTGCATCCGGTTAGACTGGAAGCTGACCACAACATAGTTGGGAAAACGCTAAGCAGATGATGATGAGTTAGGGATCTGCCCTCGCTTTGCACGGTTACGTACATGATATCAGTTCCTTGAATTGGTTAGAATTACACGTCATTGAGAAATATTTCGCAGTTATGCTGGTTTTCTCACGATCTTTTCCTTCACCGAAGCAAGTGAAAATTATACAATTTCGCTCACGAATGTAAAAAATCAGAAGCGTGTCTTAGGTTCTAACTTTAGACCTATGAATTGACAACTCTCATAAGTTTATAACAGTTCTAGAATATGTAAGGTGTAATCAGACCCTATGAGACGCCGTCAACCAAAATAAGTAACAATACGCAAAAAGTGTTGCTCAAACATTTTTTTGTATTTTGTGGTGTAAAAAATAGGAAAAATGGAAAATTCCAAAGCTCTATGGGGCCTAACCCTTTGAGGATTACAGGCGTGATGTTATATTATATTATCACCAGATCTAACGCAGCTAAACCTTTTTTGCTGCGGGTTGTTCGAAAGAAATACCGCGGCTCTCGACACAAATGGTTAAGTAGGAACATGGGTGGTTTATAGTCAGTAGAAGCCTGACACTCCCTACCGTTCTGCTCAGAGCGGGAGGAGTCATTTGATGATTTCCCACAATCAAAAAACAATAAAAATAAAGCTAAACCTTTTCTCCTTCTATTACTTTAAACAGATAATATTTTCGAACTCGCCTATATTTTACTAGATAAAAATACAGGAGGTGATGTCATCTCAAAAGGAACAAAACAGCTGCGAGCTTCAAAAACTCAATTCCAATACTTGTTATCGGACGAGACTATAACTAAAGTAATATCGAAGTTTTTTTCAGCTGTAAGACTAAGTCTTTGAGTCAACAAATAATATATTATTATAGGTATATATATTATAGATAGGAAAATATATGGAATTTTGTTTGTAAACACAATATTACCAACCACTATTATTTATACTGAAAACGGGATATTTACCATGTTTACTTATTGTTTCGAGTTCCCGATATGACCATCATCATCATCTGCTTAGCCTTTTCCCAACTATGTTGGGGTCGGCTTCCAGTCTAACCGGATGCAGCTGAATACCTGTATTTTACATGGAGCGACTGCCTATCTGACCTCCACAACCCAGTTAATACTAGGTAATACGATACTCTTTGGTAAGACTGGATGTCAGAATTTCAGGTCACTGACTACCAGTAACAATTGCCAAAGATCTATATATGGCAGCCGGGACCAACAGCTTAACGTCCTTTCCGAGGCACGGAGGAAACTCGGTATGTCGGTCGGTCGCACATCCACAGACCGACCTAGGCAAGCACAGCTTTACCTAAAGATCGACCCGAGTGGCAGTTCTTATTAAGCCACGTCCATATATGACCATGTCAGTCTAAAATCTTATATTACCAAACCAACCAGTCATACCCAGGGATATCGTTAGTCAGTAACTGGGTTATGTAGGTCAGATTGGCAGACGCTTCATGTAAATAATATTCAGTTCCATGTGGTTAAACTAAAAGCTGATCCTAACATAGTTGGAAAAGGGTAGAAGATAATTTAAAATATAATGTACCTATTTTTGATATAGTTTAGTGTTTTGTATTTTTAAGCTTTTCATAAGTGTACTTTTATATTTTTTGTTGAATTGTAAATTTTTACTCGTTTTGTTTTATCCTGTGTGAGACTAAAAAATAAATAAAGACTATAATAAATACTTTTTCTGTCATTCTTTAAAGATGGGAACATCTCGAAGATAAAGTTAATTTTTTTTTAGATTACATAAACTACTAATTGTAGGAATCCAACCTGTTTCTGATTTATTTTTTTTTTAATTTGAAAGCTTCACGGTAGCTATTGCAAAGATTATTTTGAATTTCATGGAACATCGAGAAAAGCGATGTTCTATACATACAACCCTGCATTACCTTTCCAGGAAAACAGGAATGTTGTCCGTTCGGAAAACATGTTATACAATATTGACATCGCAGCTTCATTTCAGATACATTCCCTTTTAAATGCTATGATATCCGCTACATAAAATTCTTGCCAATATACCCTATATTGGCAAGCTTTTTATGTAGCATGTACGGAGAACGTTGTATTGATCATAAATTATACGGAAATGTTGAAGGACAATTTATGGTTATAATATTTTTACAAAGCATGATTTGGGCTAAAAAAAAACGTTTATTTCAATAGGGGATCGGACAAACAAAACTAATTAGTCCGTCAGATAGATTTCCAAAAAAATATTGAAGACATATTTTTTCTTTTTTCACATAAACAAAAAATTAACACGATACAGTGCTTCGAAAACTTGTGAACTCCTCGAAAGCGTCACATGTCAGTACATTTTTTTAAATAATAATGACGTCACAACCCCCCCATGATCTTTGACGCGTTTTATCTTCGTCAATTTTTATTAATTTAATAAAACAAAAAACACGTATCCAATATTTTTCGGTAATCTAACTGACGGAATAATTAGAATCATATTTTTTTGACCCAGTCCGATTCCCTATTGCACAAAATTATAACACGCGGAGGAACTGTAGCTTGCAGGCATGCAGTACAACTCCGTTCCACCAACCGGGTGTCTATAAAACACCTCTCTATTTTAATTATGTATTGACAATGTTATGTATCTGTCAAGATTTGTAATGAATCTTAAGTCTACTAAGATTTAATTCAAGAATATCTCAAAGTCAAGATTCACCTAAAAAAGTAAGAAAGTACCAGGGTAACATAATCCTCGGGAGTTTCAATATAATTTCAAACAGATTTTCCTCGGATTGCAAAGATCCAGCGGTGGCCACTTCTCGTTGAACTAGAAACTCTACTTAGCGCTTCTATGAATAAATTACCAAAGCGTTCGTTTTCTAATGTCCTCTGAAGTGTTGGGAAAAAGTTCAAATATTTAACTTTATAAATAAGTTATTTCCCGAGGAAAGATGACCAGATGGAGTACTTTATTTTCAGTTTGATAAATGGAACGAACAACTTTTGTATGAAGCTAAAGGAGTGTGTAAGGAACATAGTTGATGGTTTTTTGGGTACCCTACCCGAAGGGCCGTACTCCTTCCGTCCGTCTGTCTGTCTGTCAGCGCGCTGTATCTCATAATAACAGGAAGACAGTTGAAATTTTCACAGAATGTGTATTTCTGCGAAAATTTCAACTGTAACTACACTTGGGAGCAAATAAATCGAGCCACTACCTTTTTTCACGTAAAATGGTAAATAGTTTTGGTAATATGGAACGTATCAATTCGAACTATATATCGCCTAAAAGTTTAGTTAATAACCTTTACAATGAGGGTAAATTATTGAATAATAACCTTATTGAATGATAAATTATTGGCTCTGCAAGAAAAATGGTAATTTTGATAGAAAATTTAGTAGGGCTAAAACAGTCCATAAAAACAATAAAAAACAAAATTATTGCAAAAAAAATATTCTTAATAACTGGTATTACCCCCCCGTGCCCTGATACATTCTTGTAGCCTATTAGTCATCGATCTGATCAGCGTTACGATGACATATTGTGGTATGTTCTCCCACTCTTCAAGCACAGCGACTTTAAGCTCGGGAATGGATGAAACAGCGGGAACCCTGGCTCGGACTCTCCGTTTTAGCTCGTCCCATAGGTGTTCGATCGGGTTCAAATCGGGACTTCGTGCTGGCCATACCATTTGTTGAATCCCGATCGCAGACAAGTATTCCGTAACGATCTGCGCGGTATGAGGTCTCGCATTGTCATGCATAAACAAGAAATTTTCTCCGACAAAACCAGCATACGGCATTACGTGGTTTTCAAGAATGTCAGTTATGTATCGGTCAGCTGTTAATCCACGTCTACCACTGCCATCGTTGGCGGGGTCGACGAAGACAAGTTCCGTTTTTCCGTCTAGAGAAATTCCTCCCCACACCATACAAGAACCACCACCAAAACTCACAGTTTCTCGAATGCAACATTGGGCAAATCTTTCACCAGGACGTCTATACACTCGGTTTCTCCCGTCATTGCTAAAAAGACAGATTCTTGACTCATCAGAAAACAAAACTGACCTCCAGTCTTCTAACGTCCAATTAATGTGTTCTCGAGCAAACTCCAAGCGAGATCGGCGATGAGCTACAGTCAATTTTGGGCCAGTTGCTGGTTTGTGTGATGTTAAATTTCGTTCTTTTAGTCTTCGTCTCACTGTCCACCTACTGATTGAGACTCCTCGAACGTCACGTAACGCTTGCTGTAGCTGAACAGCATTAAGTCCACGGTCGCGCAACGAATTGGTTGCAATAAAGCGGTCGTCACGTTCTGTTGTTGCCCGTGGTCGGCCAGTTCCAGGTCGCCGAACAAAAGCACCAGTCTCCAGATACCTGCGGTATACCCGCTGTACCTTTGAACGCCTCAAATGAAGTCTGCGTGCCACTTCACGTTGTCCGTGTCCAACCTCAAGTAAAGCTACAACTTGGGCAGCTTCCGTCGGTGTAGTATCCATTTTATCAGGTTATTTTGATTACACAGACACAGATAAAGACAACAATAACAAGTAATATGGGTATGATTAACAAAAACCTCAAATTTAATCTTTTCTTAACAGAGTACAATAAAAATGTCATAAGCAAATTAAATGCGATAATTTTATTCTACCCTTTAAACTTTAATTTAAATAAAAAAAAAATGAAATTTTGACAACTAACTACCCTCTTTGTAAAGGTTATTAAATACCCTTTTAGGCGATATATGTTTCGAATCGATGCGTTCCATAATACCAAAAATAATTACCATAATGCGTGAAAAAGGAAGTGGCTCGATTTATTTGCTCCCAAGTGTATAACTTCTAAAAATAAATTAGAAAATAATAGAGATTCCGATTCAATCTTCTAATGCGCGCACCCGACTCACATTTGGCCGGTTTTCTGCATTTTCTGGCTTAGTAAGCAAAGTACGCGTTTTCCATGGACCCCTATGGAACACGCGTACTTTTATGAAAGTATGTGTATACGCTCACGAGTTTATTAGTACTTTTAGGGAAAACTCCAGAATTAAACAATAGGACGGCAGTTTTCAACTTTTAATTACACATTAAACACACACTCACTCACTAAAATGACTATTTTTAACTTTTTATTACTTTTTAAACTCACTAATTAGCCTCATTAGCGACCTCAGGGTCACTCAACGAGCTATGGAAACAGCTGGTTCATTAATTGGTCAACCAAATACCTAGCTTATTACGAAGTGTTAGAATTCAGAATAATTCATGACAAGCGTAACGAGGTGTCGGAAACCCAAAATTACGGCACCCAGGACTTAGGAACATTGATATTTTTAGGTTATTCAATTGCAAAGGCCAGATGGCAGTCGTTTATTTGATGGTGATCTGATTGTCGAACACATATGGACCCCACAAAAGGTTCAGCCTGATAACAATTCAGACCTAAAAGAGAAAACGATATGAAATCCTTAACGATGAAACTTGGTTGATCTTGGCTTTAAGAAGAAGAGAAAAACGTGTTTCGAATACCCCAAGAGACATGAGATCAAACAGGAAGTTTATAATAATATAACTCTGTATTTTGTAAAACATATGTACAATACCTTTTAGCCCCCTTTTGCACCCTTTTTTTTGTTTTTTCTAAATAGACAAATCATATCTTCAAAATCAAACGGGAACACCGCAGAATAAATACTCTTCCAAACAAAAAAAAAATCGTAAAAATCCGTTCACAGTTAATTGGAGAAAAAATCGCTGGACATACACACAAAGAAAAAATACAGTGGACTTATTAACCTAGTCCTTCTTTTCAAGTCGATGATTAAAAGGTTCGTTCGATTAAAACAGATAAAATTACTGTCAAGATCTAGAAGAATAATCCAGTAGAAAATTATTTTTTATGTCTCAGATAACATGCGAGTACCTAACACAAATAATTCACAAGTTTGACATGTGTAGCGGCCATAAGTGAACTTTGATTTTAATCGTGTTGTCCCGTTATCACGAGTATATTTAAAAGCTTTTGAGTATACCTAAGGGAAAGGGTCAACCGACTCTGAAAATCCCTCTTCAATAAAACGAATTTTTTGAACGACAGGATTACAAAGCGGCATAAGCACCCGAATATCTACAGAACCCTTTTCAATTAATTCCCCGTCACGTCTTGTTACCACAATGGTACGGGTTACCAGTTAATAAAATTGCATTATTCAGGCAGAGTATTCCGTCTTCATCGCTCCAATATTAGCTGGTATATTAGCAAGTCCTTCTGTTTGACGTTCTCAATGGATTTAATAACAAAAGACTGGAGATTGTTCGATTTTGGTGACTGTCTTTTGTTTTCTTTGATGGACGAAATCATTGTAAAAGTAATGTAAAATTGATATACAGGTTGGTGCGGACAATACGACAATAAATGAAACCACTGGTAGTTCTAGTTCCTAGGAACATTTTAAAACTATCAAATAAATCCTAACACCGTCGTGGTGACGACGATAGGACAATAACCTACCTAAATGTCTTTGCCAAATTCGTTTGTTACATTGTATTTCCACACGTTAATCGGTGCAAATTATTCCTGAGGTTAGTAAACCAATATTTGTTTGTAAATTGTAATGTATTTCGTTTACAGTTTTATGCTACTTAGTTTTATTGATTCATTTTTATTTTTTTTTATTTTGGTGTTATGATTTATTTGATAGTTTAATAATGTTCCTATGAACTAGAACTACCAGTGGTTTCATTTATTGTCGTATTGTCGGCACCACCCTGTATACTCGTGGAAGGCGCACTAGTTCCCTTGATGCCCCGGTGCAAGTGTAGGAAGGAAACACCACAAGGGGTGGTTTTAGTCATTTAGAGTCTGCCAAACCCCTCCGCTCGCCCTAGAACGGAGAGCATCCATAAGGATTTTGCAAAAAAAAAACTGACATAGACAAAATTGAGGAAGCTAATCTGGACACTGACTCCTCTTTTCCTAATTACGATGTGGTTCAGTTTTATGGTCTGAATCACACCCTTAAATATCTTCACCTTTCTGAAACACGCTGTATGTCTTATATCCGTTGTCCGCAGTCAATCCACAAAATTATGTCTGCACCAGTTTGCAAAATCTTTACGGTATATATTGACTGCAGAGCTCACTTGAATAACTCAATACCACATATCATTGGAAATGCAAGAGAAAATTTTTAGACAAAAATCAAAAAGTACGCCCGGAAAATGCATTTCAAATTCATAATGTTTTCACTGTGTGTATAATGTTTGCTCAAGCTCGTACCGACGGATTTCACGCGATAGTTCGTAAAAGAAGTGCCTCGCTACTCAGGAGAGTGAGAGATAGTCGCAACAGCATCCTGAGAACTGTAGCGGAGAGCTATAGCTCTCCAATCGTAATTTCTCTTGTTCAGAGGTCAATTGGTACTAACACTAGATAATAAGTTATATAATATTATGTTACTAACACTCTATGGATCTTTTTGTGTCCGAAATAAAATAAAATTATTATTATTATTATTATAATGTGTTTTATTAACATAGTTCTTAAATTCACTTTTGATTACAGTTTAATCACACAGATAATGAAAAGAAGATAATAAAACCTACATTTGTATTGTAGAAAAACGTTTTTAATAATAATAGTTAAGCACTTTAAATAACTCATTCAATTCCTATTTACGGTCGAAAACTGCCCAAAAAAGATGTATATGTTACTTCAGCTATAGCAGTTAGTTCAGCATAGTACATACATTCGGATGAAATGCTACGTATCGAGGGCTTGGAGCTTTCCAATAACCGGCTGTCTTCCGTTTAATCGTTCGTCAGTTGCATTTTACCCGTACTTTACGTAGGTATCCCGACTGTAACGTTTTCAAAAGCTCTTATTTTACTAGCTTAATAGGTTTATAATTGCATGACATCGCCATAATAATGATGTCTAGACGAAACGATGGAATAATTATTGAAGTAAAAAATAGTCAATAAAGTTACCTACTATTTTTCATCTCCACTTTCAATTAAAATAACTTAGTATGCACATAAATTCCAACAACGCAAAAAATCAAATCAAATTCAGCTTCAAACGCCCAAAACATTTTAATCACCTGTCAATTTGAGAAAAAGGAAAATGTTCGACTCACTTTATCAAAGGCAATATTACCAAAAAAAATCTCTCTTCAGCCTTCACTTCATTATCAGAGACAAAATTGATCGTCAATTCATTAGCTACGGGAAGAATTCATTAATAAAAGAACGACGTCGTAATTCGATTTCCTTTTTCCACAACAAAATTAATGACATCAAACTGTTAATTTAAAAGGACAATATTTTTTTTTTCTTAAATCACAGACACTCACCTCCAAAAAATGTCACTAATAAACATAAAAACTTCAAAACTCCAGACATTTTAACACTCATATAAAATCACTGCACTAAATAAAATATTCAAACTTAGAACGCGCGGACGCTATATCAACATGATAACGACGATATTATCAAACGGTCCGAATTCGAATCTGGAATAAGGCGGCAAAAGCGCGCTAGCGACGTCTATTCTCCCCCGAGGCTAGTTGGGTACTGAAAGTTGGGATCGCTACCTGACTACGCCGTCAGATTTCAGCGCACCACAGCCAACTCAAAATGAAAAGAGCATTCTTGTTACACTGTTCATAGTGTTGATATTCCTTTGTGGTTTTTCGTGTCTGTGGCTTTATGACACCCCCGTAGAGGATAGTACCCAAAACGATTCATTTGGGTGGATTTAAATGACAATTGTCTATCCAAACGCCAGTTATGCCTTACGTATCACGAATCCTCATTTTGCGTTGTTTGTACGTATACAGCCAGTTCGGGTTCGATTTAACGATTTGCAAGTCAATTGTTTTAGAAATTACGACTATTTCAGTTGCTGTTTTAGTACTTTCTGTTCGAACAATTTTGTGAAATGTGCCTAATTATGCGTGGAAGGGCTTTTTTTATGTTGGGTCAGGCGTTAAATTATGCGATTTATACGAAAACAATGGGAGCTTCTTTTTTGCTGGGGTGAGATTTTTATCCTAACTTTTGCCTGTAAGAATGTGAAGGTTGAAAAGTATACGACATGCAGAAACGTACTGCTGAGAAAAAGGAATTTCATCATGGCCATGTTATTGCGAAGTGCCAGTTATGTTTAAATCCCATGCAAACGTGTAATAGGGGACAACCCTATTGCCATCAACCGGGCACAATTGTAGGCTTGGTTGGCTGCTACTGAGAAATTCCTGATTTTTCTTGCGCCATCTGGACAAACGAGGCAGTCAATTAGATAACAATGAAAGAAAGAAAGAATAATTTATTTATCCAACATGTGTTTACATAAACTGATTAATCAAACATGCAAGGTATATAATTAATAATTATAATGTTGTTTGTGAGCGTCCATATTTTGCCAATAACGGCGTACAAAATTTTGTAGGTATAAGAATTACATTTAATTACATTTTATAATAATTATAGTCATTCTAAATTTCATTACAAAATAGAAAACAAATATATCAAAGTCAAAAATAAATTAAATTATGTTCAGAATATTCATTATTACGCAGTTGAACCGAAACAATCAGAAGTCAATTAATTAAAAATTACATTATTCAATTGTTATTCCTAACTAAGTACATTTAGTAGAAGTCGGAATGGAAAAGTCCTTTTCATTTAGAAAATCTACAACATTGTAATACATTTTACCAACTAAAAAAATTCTCAACTTATTTTTGAAAAGTGACAGGGCAGTTCTCTCCAACTTTTAAGTAATTTATACAATATGAATAAAATGCTGACCACCTATTCCATACTAAAGTCTCCTCCGTGCCTCTAAGTCGTTAGTCCCGTCTGCCATTTGTATATCTTTGACAACCAGTCTCACCAAAGGGACCCAGTACTACCCAGTACCCAGTTGTAATACCCAGTACTAACTGGGTTATGGAGGCCAAAGTCGCTCCACTTAAGATACTCGTATGCAGCTGCATCCGAAAACACTGGAAAACTACCCTAATATACTTGGAAAAAGGCTAGGCAAATGATGATGAAATTGGTTGTAAGATTACTGGATTATTTTGTAAATATGGGTTGTGACTAGTTTAATACTGGTTGCATCATAGTTATCATCATTTATCTGCCAGACAGGTGCTCCATGTAAAATACTGGTATTCAGCTGCATCATAGTTGGAAATAGGACAGGCAGATGGTAAAAAAAAATGGTAAATAAAAAACTTGAGAGGTGTCAAGGAAGATTATTTAAAAAAAAAAAAAAATGTAGAAATGAAAACATCTGGCTTGCTTTCTATAAGAGAGACAGAGAAACATGCGACGCCGCCGTCTAGCCCCCTTTCACAACGCGCGATAAGGAACTTCGTTCCAAAAACCCGCCAAGTGGATGTCGGACCACGCAAGGGTTCCGTAGTTGCCCTTCAAAATATGTGAACTTACTAAACTGATCCTCCGATTAACAGAGATTAACCACCCTGCCTACACAATGATTTTTATTGTATATATAAAACAAACTTACATTTGCAGTTTTGAGACCTGCGCTCCCATACATTATGTACAGGAAAATATTTCATACAAGTACATTTTATAAGTTGGTCGACTATTACTCGTAAACATGTGAAGCCTACTTAACTGTGATAGTTTTCCTTTTATGTTTGTTATAATATATGATACTACCTTGAATTTTTTAACATTTCCAAACACAACACGTGTTAGTGGTTTAGACTTGAGTCTAACAATTTGCACTTTAAAGCTTAATATTTCACACACGAATCGCTTAACCGACAAAAGTGTTTGAGCAAACATATTTTGAAGACCTATCCAACGACGTGCCACACAATGGACTTCGTAAAAAAAAAAATCATCCCCACTTAAATGTGTACTGGATATGCCCTAAAAAAAATCCAATATTTTATTTAATTTTAGCATTTTGTCGGTGTACCTCATTTGTATATTCATGCCAAATTACAGCTTTCTAGTACTAAGAGTCTTTGAGTAGTGCCGACGGAAGGACAGACAGACGGACATGGCGAAACTATAAGTTTTCCATGTTGACCACGGAACCCTAAAAATGACAGGACTCTTTCATTGCGACTGGAGCGATATTATTGATGCATACAAGGAAAAAAGAAAACGGTTCTTCTATAAATGCTTTACACATCGTATGCAGTACTAATTTTATTTAAACTTTGCAAACAACTCAACAACTCATTATAAACTGGAACTGAACTAACAAGCAGAACCACATTTGCTTATTGTTTTAAAAACGGGTTTCACAAACGACACTAATGGTCAAGGATGTACTAGACTAAGGCCGGTGTATAAACACATAGTTTAACTTGGATCATATGTATTATGTTCTCGTCTCTTTTTTTGTGAGTGTCTCGATTTCATTAACCCTTATCCTTACTTAATATTATAAATGTGAAAGTAAATCTGCCTGTCTGGCGCGCTTCTAAGCCAAATAATTATACAGAACCGATTTAAATGAAATTCGGCTACTTTTTTTGAATGCGTAAAAAGCGTTGTAAGGGGTTGAAAGGGGGGCTGCGGGTTGTTCGCAAGAGATACCACGACATTCATGTCGAAGCCGCGGTATCCGCGCTGTTAGCAACATCGCAAGACCGATGCCTGTCAGGGCTGCGGGTTGTTCGAAAGAGATACCATGGCCTCGGGCACAAAGGGCTAAGAAGGAACATGTGTGGTTTTTAGTCAGTAGAAGTCTGACACTCCCTTCCGCTCTGCTCTCTCTGCGGGAGGGGTTATTTGATGATTTTCCACCCGCCTAAAAAAAAGGGGTTGAAAAATAATCTTTTCATACCCCCGTATGAAAAAATTATTTTTCGTCGCGATAACTGACATCCACGCCGATAAAGCCACGGACATCAACTAGCTGAAGACAAATCAACCATTCCAAAGTTCGGCTAACGAGCTTGGCATCTTCAACAGTTTCCATATTTCCTGTAACATGCAGACAACACACAGGATATTTTAGGCATATCCCTATGGCGCAGCAACTATGAAGATGTGTCTCTTGAGCCTCGCTGTGCAAGTGTGCAAGACAGCACGTGACCACTGTGCTGCCGGTCATCTCTGAAGTAGCATGGTAAGCGAACCGAGTCCTCATTCTGAACGCCCGTGACCTGAGGGCCTTTTCTTTGGAAGGTGGGAATCATCAAATGACTCCTCCCGCTCTGGGTGGAGTGAAAGGGAGTGTCAGACTTCTACTGACTAAAAACCACCCATGTTCCATCTTAGCCCTTTGTGCCTGAAGCCACGGTATCTCTTTCACCGCAGCCCCGCAGCCCCGACAGGCGTCGGCCCTTGCGGGCTCCTGCAATGTTGCTGACAGCTCTTTGAGGGGCGCGTGGAACTCGAACGCGCCGTCGACGGCCTGTGGTCATCATACTACTAATGTTTCCTCACGATGTTTTCCTTCACCATTTTGAAAGCAGTGGTGATGAAATAAATTACACAACGTAATGCGCCTGCCTGGGTCCGAACCCATGGCTTACTATTCGTAAGTCGAGGCCGCCACAAGTGGGCCACCACTGCTAATAAGTCTAAGACTAATTGAGGCTAAGGTTAAGTAAGTATTTCGACTCTAGTGTGCGACCGGTACGGGCGCCGGTCGCACACTAGATTCGTGCGCCGGGCGCCGGTCTCACTCTGAAATTGGCCTTAGAACTCCTTCCACAAGATACTGAAACGTGTAATATCAGACGAAATACTTCCTTAACAAACTTGGCTGGCGAGAAGTGCACTTTATCGAACGTGTCATGTCAGAAACTGGTGTGACGCTAATGGTCTTACATCTTACTCTTTGTCAGAATGTCAGACCCCGATCCGAGATTTAACGATAACCCGTTTTATGTTGGAGTCGCATTGATGTCGTTGAGCGTTATTTATTTTGAGCTTCAATAGTTGTATAGCTTGTAAGTATTGGCTATTTTGAAATTCAGTAGGTCCGCTTTTTATAACAGTTAAATAAAGTTAGCAGAATGTGAGAGTAGGTACTATATTTCCACCTGTGTCTGACCTTATGTTGTAGGCGTCAAGCTTACAACTACCTACAATAATGTTATGATTTTCAAAAGTAAAAAAGTAGTATAGTAAATAAGTAAATAAATGTGCGCGTCAATGACAAGTCAATTCGTTGTTTTCTATTACGAATAATTTTACATTTTTGGGGCCCTACCGATAAAAAAAACTTTATTTTATACGTATAGGTACTGGTTGTAAACGAACCCTTCACGCCGTTAACCAAATATCATGCATATCGAACTAAGTACCCCTCCGCAAAAAATATTGCTGGGAAACGACTTTTTTTTGGGGTGAAAACACACATTTTACGGTAAAACTCAATGTAGCACTCTTAAAACATTGTGCTAGTGTATGCTTTGAATAGTAAACGGGTCATAGAGGTAACTGAAGTAATGTTATAACCTGAAACACTAGTATTTACACAAACAACTGTGAAATATTTGGGACTTTGAGCCCTAATATCTCCGGAACAAGGGGGTTCCCAGGTATGGTCTAGAACAAACAAAATATCGTAGTGACGAGAAAAACACGTGTCTTTAGGTTTCGGTTTCGTTAAGGGAGGTACTTTTACAACCTTTTTTTTTTTGGGTGCTGGGAAATCATCAAATGACTCCTCTCGATCTGGGCAGAGCGGTAGGGAGTGTCTCACTTCTACTGAGTAAAAACCACCCATGTTCCTTCTTAACCCTTTGCGTCGAGGCCGCGATATCTCTTTCGAATAACCCGCAGCGCCGACGGGTACTTTTACACCCTTTAATTGCAAACCATAGCGTCACAGTCTGGGTGGTTTTATTTCAATGACAGATTTTATCGAGACAAACTGGATTCACTCTTTGCAAACTTTCCTGTAGTTGGCAAACATTGCCGCTTGTTGCCGTTTGCTTAGAGTTAGATCGAAACCAGTTGTGTTGCTGCGGTCTAAGCGCCTCTAAAATGGAATTAAAAGACAGCAGATATCACCTTTAGCGCAGACTGGAGCTTATCGGACCTGCAGGGCTATTGCGTATCTTTTTAAATGCCAGTGGGTATCATAGTGTCCATCGATTAACTGTCAAATGGTTCCATTTTGTACCAAACCATAACCATTTGACAGTTAATTGATGGACACTTTGACAGCCACTGGCATTTAAAAAGATACGCAATAGCCCTGCTGGATTTTTAATGGACGGGTGATGCTATTCCTACGCGCATGCTTTTATACCAATATATTTGTGTTCAGCGCATTAGTTATTCTTCAATTTCTAGTCTATAATTCGTCATCTCAGTAGTCAAATCCTTTTTTGTCCATCCACCATTTCTTTGGTTATCCCCACTCTTATATCCATCCACATTCATACTCAAAACTTTACTGACACCATTTTTCTCATTCCTCCGCATCACAAACCCATACCATTACAACCGATTACTATTACTACACTTTTCAGACATCGGTTCCACTTTCAGACGTCCTCGGAACAACCCTACTAAGTGCTCCAAAACATAAATGTCGCCCCTGAAACTACCCTAGTTCAGTACCTTTTTTTTGGTTGGGGGTGGTAAATTATCAAATAATCCCTCCCGCTCTGAGCAGAGCGTAAGGGAGTTTCAGACTTTTACTGACTAAAGACCACCCATGTTCCTTCTTAGCCCTTGTGCCGGGGCCGCGGTATCTCTTTCGAACAACCCGCAGCCCCGACGGGACCCTAGTTCAGTTCGGTACCTACAGAAACATTAGCGATAATGATCAAAACGGACTCGTAACAATAATCCGGGATCCACTTGACCATCCCCCTAAGCCTTAAAAAGTTCCCTAAGATGAATCCTAAAATTTGTTACTGACAAGAGAAGCCGACATAAGTTATTTTGATACTAGTTCTTTAATGCCAGTTTTCACTAATGGTACAGAACACCCAAATGTAGGTAATGCCTAAGTAAAACCTACTGTTGGATTTTCATCACTAAACTCAACGCTGAGAGTTGAAATTCCAAAAATGAAAATGTAGGCACATAATTATTAAGTGTCGCTTAGGTACTCTTAGCGAAAAAGGGAATAAGAGAAAAACTCCATAAAAATAAGTAAGAGTGTATATGCGTCTCGCGCTTGCCGAGAATGAGTAGTAACAGTAAATGTTAGAATACATTCTGGTAGGGGAAACTTCGGAGGAAATGTTCACTTCAATAATAAATTCTTAGTGTTTGTAATTAAAAGAGAAACATATATGTTACTGTAGGTGCTCCACACGTGAAGATCGCGACGACGTTACGTTACAGATTTACTGCTACAATTTTCTTCTTACTTTCATCTCTTGTAAGTATCTATCTACGCGGAAGTATTTATCTATATTGAATTTATTTTTTTGTAGGAATGTAATATGTCTACATTTTTTATTGGCAGTTGTTTTTCGGTTATTCAATGACAGTAAGTAACTTTCTATTGTTATCTAGGATTTTTTCAGCCCGTAAACTTATTTATTTGCGCTTGTACACAATTATGTTGTAGCTAACGTTTTTATTATTGATTAATTGCAAATAATTCTTAATTTAAAAAAATATAATATTTTTAAAAAAATTATAAATTTTTTATTTTGTTACGTTTCCTATTTTATTATTTTTAATTGAATTATTAATTAATGTAATTCGATTTTTTTTATTTTCGATTTACTTCACATTACTATTGGTCACCCAACCTTTTAGGTATGCTATTAAATATTGGTTTACGTTAATACAAACATTTCATTTATAACAAATTCTTTATGCGCTATTTTTCATGACATAAATTGAATATTCAAAATGAATTAATATACATTTGAAAAATAGTGAAGTGAAATCCTATTATTTAAAGACACAATCCCTTAAAGAAATGGCTTTACATTTCTCACAGCCAAAAAAAATCCAAATTCTTGCCATCCTGATTTACTTAAACCCCAATTTATGTGGTTACGGAAGTGAGAAGGCGACCTTGTCTGAAATACTGATATTCGTTCGCGACCAAACCCCTACATAGTTGGGAAAGGGCTATGTAATATACATATAAAAGATATGGGGTCTGCGTGTTTTTAAGAAGTTACCTCCGAAATTCGTAGAGTAAGTGAAAAAAGGTGCTAGGCGGAATAATTTTACTAACACTACCACAGGATTATTTTATTTAGTTCTAACTAAAAATGTGAGCAGTGGTGGCCCAGTAGTTGCGGCACCGACTTACGAACAGTAAGTCGTGGATTCGAACCCAGGCAGGCGCTTTACTTTGTGTAATTTATTTCATCACCACTTCTCTCAAAACGGTGAAGGAAAACATCGCGATTCAACCGACATGTCCGAGAACCAAAAAATTTTAAGACATCTTTCATCTACCAACCCGCACTTGGCCCGCGTGGTAGATCATAGCCCATCCCTCTCCTAGAGAGGAGGCCTGAGTCCCTGCAGTGGGAACATTATAGGCTGATGATGAACTGAAAATGACAATAGATCTCAAAATAACCTTTACTGCCTCGTTGGTCTAGTAGTCGCAAGCGTGACTGCTGAGCATGAGGTCCTAGGTTTGATTCCTAGGTCAGGCAAAAGTGATATTGGGTTTTTCCATCTGGATTTTTTCAGTATCAGCCACAGAGCCTGAATTTCAGAGTCCAGTTGATGGCAATAGGCTCGCCCCCTATAACATGGGACTTAAACATAACTGGCAAAATGTTGGTGCACTTGTAAAGTACAGTTCTGCCCAACCCTTCGGGAATTAGGCGTAATGTAATGTTATGTAACAAAGAATATGTTTAAGTCATTTTGTGAGCTTTTCGGATTCATGTGCGTATTGTATAGATGTCAATAAATGTCAATGCTTCCGTGAAGGAAAACATCGTTAGTAAACTGGAAAAATATTTCAAATACTAACTTTACTATTCCCAGAGACAGTGTAGCCAAATCACGAGTTATTAATAATATTTTCCTCTACTTAGTTTTACCTGTTCTATTCGTAGAGGAAAATAAACTAAACCTTGCAAACTGTACTTGTACAATCACCGAAGAAATCGTTGATCTATTTTTATTTGGAGATTTTTAATTTTTTTTTTGCCTGTTGAATAGGGTAGTTAACTAAAAAAATCTAATTAGTCCGTCATAAAGATTTCCAAAAAGTATTGGACAAGTATTTTTTCTTTTTTCACGTAAACAAACAATGAAGACGATACAGTGCTTTGAAAACTCGTGTGACGTCATATTCTAAGACATTAGTATGACATTTTTTACCGGTGAGTGACGTCACAACCGGACTCAAATCTTTGACGCGTTTTATCTTCGTAATTTTTTATTGATTTGATAAAACAAAAAATACGTATCCAATATTTTTCGATATAATCTAACAGACGCACTAATTAGAATCATATTTTTTTAGTTAGTAAACATCCCTATTCATACGTCACTTTTTTACGCCACCATTATTTGAAATTAGTGGCGTATTATCACATACACGTCTACTTTCCATAAAATTGGACGAAAATGCTTCCATAGATGACGATTTAACCACCTACTCGTATCTATGATTTCATAAAACCTTGAGTAAATCGTACCTTTGAGGTTTTCGTAAGTCGGCCATCTTTACCAAGACAAACTCACCCACAAGTACGTAAGTCAACTACTAATAAAATATTTGTGCTAGGTACCTTTCCAGCCATTACAAGAAGTGCCTTTGGAACCGAAAAATACTAGACATTTTCTGTCAAGGGTCCATTTCAGATACAAAACAATACATTACTGTCGAGATTCAAACAAAATCTGTAGGCCGAATATACTCGAAACAATCCCTTTGTCATCGTTTCTCAAGGCGATCCTTAGTCATTTAGTTAAAATAGAGGAAGACCAAAGAAACGATGGATGGACTGTGTTAAGAATGATATGGTAAGAAAGGAAGTTTCTCACGAGATGACGAGAAAAAGAAAAATATGGAAGACGAGGACATGCTGCGCCGACCCCAAATGAATTGGGATAAGATCATGGCAATGATCAAGTGTTCCATCTCGCGGTAATTAATTACATTTAATGAGCGAACGTAGCCGTAATAAACAGATGAAAAGGAGCAGATGAAGATGTAATTTTAACTTCGATTGTCATGAGCTTATACAGGGTGTAAATCAACCCATCACACACCCGTCAACAAAGCATTCTGTACATCAAACTAAGTACCGCTACGCAAAAAAATTTGCTGGAAAACGATTTTTTTTTTTGGTTCTAAAATCACATTTTGCGGTAAAACTCAATGTTGCACTGTTAAAACATTGTGCTAGTGGATGCTTTGAATAGTAAACGGGTCATGGAGGTAATTTAAGTAAATTTATAACCTGAAAAACTAGTATTTACAAAAACAGCTGTGAAAAATTTGGAACTTTGACCCCCAATATCTCCGTAACTAGGGGGTTCCCAGGTACGGTCTAGAACAAAAATATGATCGCAGTGGTGGGGAGAACAAGTGCACTTCGTTTGCGTTAAGGGTACTTTTACACCCTATATATTTATGTATAAACTTAGGAAGATTCGAGAATGATTTTCCGCGGAGCAACTTTTGCTACTTCGATGAAATATCTATTTTAGAATTTGATGGGCCCCGAAATAATATGTTTGTAACATAAAACTATGTTACGTTGTATTGAGTTTCAAAGAATAAGACGCTAGAATACACTGGCTTTTTATCCACTCCCATGTTGTAGACTGAATAACTGGCCAAGTGCAAGTCGGACTTGCACATGAAAGGTTCGGTACCATTGTAGTAGATATTGAGAGATTCTCCATGTTATTTTAGCACCATAGACTTCTGATAGGTTTTTCTGTATAACTGTTGAACTAATTTCTGTTTTTTTTTTCAAAATTTTAGACTCAGTAGTTTCGGAGATAGATAAATCTCCGAAACTGATTGACATACGAGTGATCCTATAAGGGTTCCGTTTTATTTTTTGAGGTACGGAACCCTAAAAAAAACATTAAATATAGTAGCTATTTATTCAAATAAACGACCTCAGTAGTTATTTCATCAAAGAAATTGATATTACGAAAAAAAATCTTAAGTAATCAGCAATAACGATCAAAGTGCTAACAAATATATTAAAAATACCTTCTTCCTTGCCAATTAGGTTGTCATGGGAACCCATCACCTTTCTAAGTACTAATATTTATACTTTTAAAAGAACTTTAATAAAAACCATCGACATTTCACTTTTGACTGAACTGAGTCTTCATTTTGCTTTTCTCAAGAATAAGGCCAAGAAATAACAGTATATCTCAAGCGAGAAAGGTTAAATTCTGCTAGTTTTTTCTTTAGTAATATTACCCTCCGGTAAGATTATGTAAGTCTATGCCTTGTTGAACCCATGCATAATATCTAGCAAGTACGGAAATGTATTTTTGCGGTACACATAGTAGAAAAAGAGCTCTAGGAGCTCGTGGCTAAATAATTATTATTATTATATAATGATAGACGCTCGGGTGGATCTTTAGGTTAAACCACACTTGCTTTGGTTGGTCCGTGATCCATGCGTCATGCTCGTGAACGGGTGCTGTCAGTTGTGACTGGTCACCTCTTAGCTGACACGGCTTGTTTGAGTTATTAATTTGTTTTTGAATCGTCGTTTTTGACTTTACTGTGGACACTTATCGTGCACATCTTTCTACATCGTTCTTACATAATATACCATCTCAACATGAATTATGTAACCAAAGTTTTGTAACAATATTATGATTTAGAAGATTGTCCATGGAGTTTCTTGCCGTTCTTCTCATGAGACCAACGCTATGGAATGGGCAACTACTGTACTCCCACAGTTATTAGGTATGCCTTGTGACTGGGACTGTAGCTTAGTTTGTTAGTATTTGTTCCTGTAACTGGCTTATCTATCTACCTATAATATAATGAATCGCTCAATGTGTTGGTAAGCGCATAACTTAACAACGCCTGGACCAATTTGGCCAGTTCTTTTTTTTAAATGTTCATTGAAGTTAAAGGAAGGTTTTTACGGCGAGAAAAAATCGAACAATGGCCGGAAAAACCCTAAAAACAGCCCTTTTCTTTTCCCATACAAACGATTCGTAATAATTCTTAAAAGCCAATTTGAACTTTAATGCCATACCATAAAGTTCAAGTGTTAGTGATGAGGTTCCGGGAAGGCAAACCAATTGAGTGACGTTAGTATAACAACTTCAAACAAACCATATGTACGCCATATCATAATGTCAATAATATACAACGTAGTGGGTAGGTAGGTATAAAAAAGGGCATTTATTTATTTTTTAGCATTTCGGGAACAGCTAGTTTGAAATAAATGTTTTGATTTTGATTTTGATGGTGACCACCCATTACATACCGAGTATCCTTCGTGACGTTGGTCCCGGCTGTCATTTACATCTATCTATATTTTACAGTCGTAACAAGTCTGTGGTGCAAATTTCTTAAGCTGCGTCTACGCTAGGCGAGCCCATCACGAGCCGAGCACGAACTGAGCGGGAGCCGAACACAATTCGTCTAGTGTGGACCGACTTACAAGCCTCGAACGAGCGCGCTGCGCGTATTTCGTTCGTACTCAACTGTGCTCCGCCAATTGTCGGTTTATTGGCGAACACAAAGGGATTTGACTACGTTCAAGGACAGTGATCGTTGTAGGTTCGTTGTACGCCCCACACTTACGCCAGCGAACGGCTCCGCTCGTGCTCGGCTCATGGTCGGCTCGCCTAGCGTAGATGCAGCTTTACAACCGGTCTCTTATTTAACTATGTTGTATTACTTTGTCAGTACTAACTGGGTTGTGGAGGTCAAGTAGGCTTTAAGCCGACCCAACAAAGTTGGGAAAAGCTACGCAAATGATGGTGAAGTGGAAAAGGTCCCGGTTTTAGGTTGTAGATTCAAATCTACAACCTAAAACTGGAAACTTAAATAGACGTAGTTGCTTGGGTTCAAACCCAAGCAACTACGTCTATTTAAGTCAATTAATGATATCACCACTGATCTCAAACTTTCAAAACGTCGAAATAAAGCACAAGCGGATCAAAAAAATCACTAACATCTACCAACCCTCATCATCTGCCTAGCCTTTTCCCAACTATGTTGGGGTCGGCTTTCAGTCTAACCGGATGCAACTGAATACCAGTATTTTCCATGGAGCGACTGCCTATCTGACCTCCACAACCCAGTAATACTAAGTAATACGATACTCTTTGGTAAGACTGGATGTCAGAATTTCAGGTCACTGACTACCTGTGTTGACTGCCAAAGATCTATATATGGCAACCGGGACCAACAGCTTAACGTGCTTTCCGAGGCACGGAGGAAACTCGGTATGTCGGGCGGTCACCCATCCACAGACCGACCTAGACAAGCACAGCTTTACCTAAAGATCGACCCGAGTGGCAGTTCTTATTAAGCCACGAGCTACACCCCAACCCTAACAACAATAACAACAACAACAACATCTACCAACCCTAATTGCGAGAAACTGACTGTGCTACACATAGTGCATATACCAAATAATATGGGTACACTCGAAGTATAATAATTATGCATCGTGCAAGCTACAGTGTAAATAAATCTATTGTAGAGTCCGGTAACTTACACACCGCATTATAATTATGTAACTCGCGAATCCCACATGAATTATGTTGAACCTGCATGAACCCAAAGCTTTAAATATCTAGATTTACTCTCTCGCGTTAAAAAATGCTTATACTTCGGTTTTGTTGATCATAAAAAATTACGTAGTCTGAGTCATTCAATAGGAAGTACGAGCTCACTCTTTTCTTTAAACATATTTTTATTTTTTTGGGATTAAGTAAGGTGAAGAGACATCTAAGGTTTTAAATCTGTCCCGTCGGGGCTGCGGGTTGTACGAAAGAGATACCGCGGCCTCGGCATAGTAGGTTAAGAAGGAACATGGGTGGTTTTTAGTCAGTAGAAGTCTGACACTCCCTACCGCTCTACCCAAAGCGGGAGGAGTCATTTGATCATTTCACACCAACCAAAAAAACAAGAAAGGGTTTAAATGTGTGATCCATAATACAAATGCCCCCTGGTGCAATGACAATATTTAATACTGTAATACTAGATATTGTATGCCTATTCGTATATATAGGTTTTCGTGAATATACAGTCACGAATATTGAAATGTATAAGCACACTTAGCAAAATTGCAATTTTCTCTTGATATAACGGTTTCTACTTCCAGTAAAGACCTTTTTCGTGGTATTACTGCTTCTAAAATTCTATGTTCGTCAGACCGTATATAACGTTAATTTAATCCAATGGGAGAAAATCGCTTTAGAATTAAATGTATACATTTCCTGCTCGTGGCTATGCCTAATATTCCCGAAACAGATTGAACACTATAATATGATTTTTTTAATGTGACAAGCCCGCCACCCTATTCCCAAACCACTACACTGGTGGCCACCAAAAATGTGACGAGACAATGAAGCTTGACGAAGTCTCAAAGAAACAATTTAGCTGTCTTGGATCCCGAAATGAAACTGATAGAGAAATAAAATAATGTTGTGATTATTATATAGTAATAAACAAAAAAACTTGAAGCTTTCAGTGGAAATATCAGCCATCCCGGTTCCGTCCCGCTTTCAGAATTGGGACAGCAAATAACGGGACAACCTTAAAAAGTCCTGTTCTACATATCTATGAAATTATGCGTCATATGCGGTTTTTAAATTTCGCGAAATAGTGAACATTTTGAATCTGAGCCAAGTATGTTTCCTAAACGGATCGAGATTTTGACTGGGTTGTGTCCATTAAGATAAACCTTTTTTTTTTGGTGGATGGGAAAAAAAATCAAATATCCCCCCCTCCCGCTCTTGGCCAGAGCGGAAGGGAGTGTCAGACTTCTACTGACTATAAACCACCCATGTTCCTTCTTAGCCCTAGTGCCAAGGCCGCGGTATCTCTTTCGAACAACCCGCAGCCCCGCCGGGATTAAATGTACCTTACTTGACAAAATTAAAAAGCGATTTTCTCACGAAATAACTGTTTACTTTGAGGTAAGAGTTATTTCGCATTATTTTGTCCTCCAGAAAAATATGTTAGTGAAAACATTAATCAATACATTAAAAGAATATCAAGTTTTAAACTTGCTTCTTGACACATGTTAATGCTCGGAAACTGTACACCTCTGCCTAAACCTTGGGGATAACAGGCGGGATGTTATGATTACTGATTAGACCTTGACTTTAATCCCCACTTACGATTTGGTCAGATATTGCAACATGCCTATAGGCAAGAAAAACATGACCCTTCTTTGATGGATGAAGGGCAGGTAGTTGCCCTGCAGCTGTGGGTCACAACATAACAGACACATAATGATATAAGGTTAATAAAATACATAATAATGAACTATGGAGGCCAGCTGCCATATATACCTAGATCTTTGGCAGTCGTTACAGGTGACCGGAAAGTCTGACTTCCAGGCTCACCAAAGGGTATTGTATTACCTAGTATTAACTGGGTTGTGGAGGTCAGATAGTTAGTCGCTCCATGTAAAATACTGATATTCAGCTGCATCCGGTCAGACTGGAAGCCGAACCCAACATAGTTAGGAAAAGGCTAGGCAGATGATTTAAGGATAGAGGCCATTAGTCGTAGTAGAGACGTCGGAAAACTCTAAGATAAAATAACTTATTAAAGTAAATTCGAACCTCCTCTATTTTATAAATCTTGAATATTTTATTAAAGCTGACAAAAGAGAAAACTATCAGGATTTTGCGTCGTGTAGAAATTTATGCTTTTATCAAAGGTGTGTCAAATTTTCAGATTAATTGAGGAAAATAGTTTGAAATTCAGTTGTAAGATGGACATACTCACACAGCAACTGATAAGGCAAGTTAAATAAAAGCTTATAAGAAAGTGTTAGTTCCAAATGAAGGCCATGCGCCGACAGAACCATACAACACATTTAAGAAGACAGCGAGGCGAATGTGGCAAGCGTTGATCAAAATATTTTATTTTACGACGTTTTATTAGGGCCTTTGCACTTATAAAATGTCGATAAAAAGTGCACGGTTCGGTTTGGTAATTTTGGTTTCTATGGAGAAAAACCGGCAAGGAACTGCATGGTTACTCTTTCAACTCCGTTGAACCCTGAACCCGCATCCCAAAAAACCACCCGTCTTTGCCCCCGTTCTAAAGAACACAAACAAAAAGATAAATATTTGTATTCTATTATGGGCACAAACAAAATAAACCTCCTTTGTAACAAAGGTTCCATAAATAGAATTTCAATACAACATATGTAAGTTTTTGGGCTTATTGATTTATAATTTTGAAGGGCTTTAATTATTATATTTAATATGGAAATTGGAGATGTCTGTTATAATAAGATAAAAGTTAACATCACCTCAATGTGTTAATCAATCAACTTTGATTCATCCCAGACTTGTCGAGGGCTTAGACTTTTTGGACAAACCCAACTCACTGTGTTCTTAACTGCTACTCTTGAAAGCCTTTTATACACGAATAGAGGAAGACCAAAGAAACGATGGATGAACTGTGTTAAGAATGATATGGTAAGAAAGGAGGTGTCTCATGAGATGACGAAAAACAGAGAAATATGGAAAAGGAAGACATGCTGCGCCGACCCCAAATGAATTGGGATAAGGGCAAGAGAATGATGATGATGACTCTTGAAGGCCTTTTTTTGTGTCTGGATATGGAAATTCTCAATAGTTGTCCTTCACTATGAGCAGAATGGAGGGATCAGTCAGACTGGTACAGACTCAAATCACACCCATGTACCTTTACACACTTTTGTTTCGACAGAAGTGAAAGACTTGTTTAGGGCCTAGGAATTCGCATCATATTTGCTGATGCGAGTTCCGTGGCCCTGGACTAGTATTTTCGCTTGAAATGAGGGCCTCGTTCTAACTTCTAGTCAGACCTTCAATAGTTATCCTTACTCTCTAGTGAGGAAAACTCTTGAAGGTCTGACTAAACAAGTGGGAACTATCAAGAAAACGCCTCGACAAAGAGCTTGGCTATTCGTGGAAAAACGATTTAACTTCCTTTTCGTGTAAAGAGAGTGTGCATTAGAGAAAGCGGGCAGGTTGTACTCGATAATTATTTTACGTACTTAATATACCTTCCGCTTATGCAATCCTTACTTTATTTTAATATTATAAATGGGAAAGTAACTCTGTCTTGTCGCGTTTTCACGCCAAAACTACTGAACCGATTTAAAAGAAAATTTGGAACACAAATAATCTAGAGCCTGAGAAAGGACATAGGCTACTTTTTAATGCGAAAAAAGGGGGTTAAAGGGGGATGAAAAGATTACTTTTGGTCGCGATAACCGACATCCACGCGGGCGAAGCCGTGGGCATCAGTTAGTCACACTAATATTATAAAGGCGAAAGTTTGTCTGTGCGTGTGTATGTTTGTTACTCTTTCACGCAAAAACTAATGAACGGATTTGGATAAATTTTAGTAAACAGATAGTTTATAACCTGGATTAACACACAGGATAGTTTTTATCCCGATTTTATCTTCCCGTGGGATAATTTACGAGTTGTAGCTTGCGAAGCCGCTGGCAAAGCCTAGTATATTTATAAATGAGTGAACAAAAAACAAGCAATTTGGACCCAAAACAAGTGCCATCGCCTTTATTATGGTCCTTCCATCACTCCGTAACCGCGGGGGTTCAATAACCTTAGGTACAACCGCGGATAGTAGGGCCCTCACATAAAAATGATAAACGACATATTAAAAGTAAAATATTTGTGGCGTTTACACTTTCCCTTATGAGAAAAACAAAGATGGAGTAACGTATTGATAAAGGCTTAGTCGTAGCCCTTGTTATTCTGGAACTTTACTCATTACTTCACGCCTGTAATTCTTGAAGCGTTAGACATGTGTCCGTTTCGATTGCTCGACCACATTGTCGTAGAAGTAAAACGACTACGTCAACATTACGAAGGAATTTGTAAAACATTAACAGTGCAAACCGCAAATTCGTAGATATAAAATTCAGAAAGTTATAAAGGTTTAATTTGAATTTGATTATTTGAATATAGCTGTACCTAGAGTAGGCCCGCATATCGCCAGTATAACTATCTTAAAATACTTTTTATACTAAAATATCTCGTAATAGTCAGCAACCGGGCACAAAAACAATTAAACAATGGTGATGATCGCCTTTGTTTACAGAAAAATTCACCATGCCAGACCTTGGAATTGAACCCGTAAACACCTAGCAGATAGCGACCACTTTTTTTTTTTTTTTTTTTTTTTTTTTTTCCGGGGTGGAAAATCCTCATGGATGTCCCCCACCCTGGGGGGGCGGAGGGGTCTGTCAGACTCTTACTGACTAAAAACCACCCCGGTGTTCCATCTCACACCTACGCCGGGGGGCCGCGGGAACTTAACATACTACCGCGACCCCCGGCTAGTGCCGGCCCGCCTCTGCGGGCCTCAATCTCAGGTCGGCGGGAGGAGTGAGGTGTTAGACTCCCCCCGCGCGACGTCTGAGAGGGGCGCGCGTGGAACACTTCGCGCCGCCACCTCGGGTCCAGATGTGTGGGGGGCGACGGACGTCCCCAAGTCCGTCGCCCCTGGACCCAATTAGGGGGGCCGGAAGAGGGCGTTATCCGCCCTCCGCCGACGCCCGGTGCGTCTGCTGCGGATCGGGTGTGGGGAAGAAATCTCCCTCTCCCTCTCCGCAGCCTCCTTCTGCGACACGACTGTTTCGCAGAAGGTTACCACCGCGTCCCAGGCCTCCTCGCTGCCGACCATAGACTCGACTACGGCCGGCAGCGACAGGTCACTGCCTACTTCTGAGATGAGGGCACGGCGCGGCTCCTCCCACCATACCACCACCACCACCACCACTAACCACCACACCACTAGACCAACAAGGCTTAAAAGACAAACGATGTAACGTATTGATAAAATGTATTTCTAAATAAATAAGCCTTCAAGTCTTCTTGACGAGAGCTCTTATTATATTGGTAGAACTGTGCAGTTTATACAAGGTAAGTGTTACGTTGCCATAGCAACCAGTCTACAGGACTCTCCAACTTGCCTAGAACAAGTATCTTCAAGTAATTTTGCGCCTTACGGTCTCTAGTTTCAACGCTTAATAAGACTAAACAGTTTGTAGGTGCGCGTTTTCGAACAGTCTCCTTTATGTGACTTCTAAGAGGAGAATAATAAAGATGTTTTGCTAAAATATCTCGTCTGTATTTACTGAAGGGGTAAATAGTATCCCGTCGGGGCTTCGGGTTGTTCCCGTTGGGGCTGCGGGTTATTCCCGTCGGGGCTGCGGATTGTTCCCGTCGTGGCTGCGGGTTGTTCTCGTTGGGGCTGCGGATTGTTAGCGTCGGGGCTGCGGGTTGTTCCCGTCGGGGCTGCGGGTTGTTCTCGTTGGGGCTGTGGGTTGTTCCCGTCGGGGCTGCGGGTTGTTCCCGTCGGGGCTGCGTGTTGCTCCCATCGGGCCTGCGGGTTGTTCGCAAGAGATACTGCCTCGGCATAAAGGGCTAAGAAGGAGTATGGGTGGTTTTTAGTCCGTAGAAGTTTGACACTGCCTTTAGCTCTGCCTAAATCGGGAGGGGTTATTTGATGATTTCACAACCTTCAAAAAAAATAAAAAGAGGGCTAAGTAGTATGACACGGCATGAACTTTGTCTGAACTTTTACTAACAATCGTCAACGATTTGTGGCAATTAAAGAGCACAGAGACGTTAATTAACCCCTTTTTCGTATCCTGTCTGTGTCTTATAATGTGCAGTTGTATAATTATGTTAGGAAGGAAAACATCGCGAGAAAATCAATTATGCTTGAGAGATATATTTCGACGACATGTAAAGCCCAATCAGAGGCCCATAGGCAGTATCAAATCTCTGACTCCAGGTTAGCCACTCATATCACGTTAAAGAAGATGTGCAATGAGCCTTTCCCAACTACATTAGGGTCGGTTATCATCATTACAGCCATAAGACGTCCACTGCTGGACATAAGCCTCCCCCAGAAGGATTTGCCATAATCACCACGCTTGGCAGGCGGGTTGGCGATCGCAGTATGGTTGTTACGAAGGCACAGAGAACGCTGCTGCCCATTCTCTGGTAAGTCCCTTAATCGCCTCTTACGACACCCACGGGAAGATATGGGATGCCGCTATTCTTTACGTCCGACACCATACGGAACGTCGGTTATCAATCTAACCTAATGCAGCTAATATATAAATATCAGTATTAATATTTATATAAAAAAATAAAAAATATTTATATATTTCTATATATATTTTTTTTTTAAATTTATTATGTAGTTTTTTTGTTTTTACTTTTTAGTAGAGAGCAGTGGTGGCCCAGTGGTTGCGGCCCCAACTTACGAACAGTAAGTCGTGGGTTCGAACCCAGGTAGGCGCATTACTTTGTGTAATTTATTTCATCACCACTGCTCTCAAAAACGGTGAAGGAAAACATTGTGAAGAAACATGTCTTAGAACCAAAAAAATCGAAGATATGTGACATCTACCAACCCGCACTGGGTCCGCGTTGTGGATTATAGCATATATTTTGGTGTGGAAAATCATCAAATAACCCCTCCCGCTCTGAGCAGAGCGAAATGGAGTTTCAGACTTCTTCAGCTAAAAACCACCCATGTTCCTTCTTAGGTGTCGAGGCCGTGGTATCTCTTTCGAACAACCCGCAGCCCCGACGGGCCAAATAATACCTGACGTTAATGCTTTTTCTAGTATTGTTTTCCACAGGGCTAAACTAGGACTCATTTTCACAAAATTCACAAGAAACTCAAATACAATACCTTTGTAACAATGATTATTGCTGCGAGGAAATTTCCAACAGATTCAAATGAATAAAGTTTGAATTATTACTAGAAAACTACAGGGATAACTCATCTCAAGTTAAAACTTGCAGACAAGTAGCAGCTGGTACATTAGGGCTATTTTTCTTTGCACCGTTTATTTCTAAGCTAATTTAAAGTGTAATATTCAGTACTGAACAGTTTACGCACATATACACACCCCTCACACATACACTCAGCGAGATATAATAATAATAATTTGAGAATAGACTGAATTTTTGTAATTTTTCCATATTTGTAATTTATAATTTCTGTTGTTTTCTATTTTATAAATTGTATTTTGTACAAATAATGTTTGTGTATACTATGTTGACATTAATACTCGTATCTAAGCCAAATAAAATGGCAGTGGGCGCTGACTCCTGACATACAGGTTCACCTAGTTTAGGAGTCAGAGGCTTCGAACAAGTTTCTGTAACATATTATGTCAATAAATAAATATTATATTTACTTGACTCGCTTTCTCGCTTTATTTATAAACATAGGGAAAGTCGTCTTTTTTTCTGGCTTTGGACGGTTTGTGCATTTAGCCAATGTCAAGTTATAATTGTTTAAATAGTGTAGGATACAAAGGTAGAGATTTTTTTTTATGAAAGGTCAAAAAGGACGCGTCCACCAACTTCGAAAGTCGTTTTATTTGTGATATTCAAAATATATTTTTTTTTTAAACTGAGCGCGGCGCATCGCTGAATCGTGTTTAGAAGTTGCCAGTGTAACGCAATGATGACATTGACGGAAAAGTTCTTGAATGCGGTAAAAAATACTTATTGCGATCGATTTCAAATTCACCTTATGGTAGTTTGGAAATATATAGACAATCAAACACCTTTTAGATAATACCGGAAATCTCTTAGGAAAATCTTTCAGAAAATCGGTGTTCACATCACCTGTAATCTCAGACGGAGGTCGTACGTTATAGAAATGTCAGCAACATACAGGGGCCCCGCAAACCCCGACGCCTCTGCCGGGGTTGTTCGTAAGAGATACCGTGGCCCCGGACACAAAGGGCTAAGAAGGAACATGGGTGGTTTTTAGTCAGTAGAAGTCCGACACTTTCTTCCGCTCCGCCCAGAGCGGGAGGAGCCATTTGTTAATTTCCCACCCTCCAATAAAAAAAAGGTCGTACGTTATTGCAGTGGTAAACACTAAAGTAGTACATCCACAATTTGATAGGTATGTAAAATTCCTGATGAAAAATCGATTGTAATTTTGGCCAACTCGATTAAAGAAATCGATTTTTTCGTATCATAAAACGAAATATTTACAAAAAAGGTTCTGAAACAAAACGTCAAACCTAATTTCGTCTAAGAACAGGCACAATAGAATGAAAGAAAAGAATTAGTCCTCTCATTCTAAATCCAGTTTGAATAAAAAAGCGTTTAAATAAGGAACAGCTCGGCAATTATTTAGATCTGTAACGGAAACACGTCGCCTTGTTTATAGGGTTAGTTACCTGTATAAACGAGTTTTGGGACCTACACTTTTGTTTAAAAATAGAGTGGGAAAATTGGCGCTACGGTTTAAGAAATAAATGTACAGGGAAATGGTTCGTTCTCTGACATAACAATCATGAGGATAAATTAATATATTTACACGTAGTAAAATTTTGAGGTTTTTTGTGAAATAACAACGAAGAAGTTAGAACTTTTTTTAACCCTTCTTTAAAGTAATTAACGTAAAATACCTTAACGACCCCAAACTATGCAACACATCCATCAACAAAATGTTTTAAGTGGATTACATGAAACCTTACCGTGAAACGTGATTTTCCACCCCAAAAAATCGTTTCCCAGTGACATATTTTGCGTAGAGTTATTTAGTTTGATACACAGAATGCTTGGTTAACGACTTCTTAAAGAATATTTTTATACGAGTACCTTGTATTTATTATAACAATTATACCATTTCGATTTTAAACCATCTTATTAATTGTAAACACCATAATCCTTACACACAAACTGATATACGAACTTAATTTCAACAACAAAAGCTCCACACCTAACTTTGTCATACAGAGAGTTCCTTAGTCCAACACAGAGCAATTTCCTTCATTAATTGAGTCGCTGGACACTACGGAACCCAAGCCTTAATTATTTCCCAGTTAAGCTAGCCTCTTGTTAACTAGTAATTAATTGTTATATTCTTGTAATCCTGCTGAGGATCCCTGCTGTAGTTTTGAAGGGTTAATCTTTCGCTGGAATTGTGAGTTTGATTAATTTATTGCTTTTGTGCAGTTTTGTGGTGGTGTGTTTTGTGTATTGTTTATGTATGTCATGTCCGTTTCTTTTTTCCCTTATAACTCCTAAACGGGTGAACGGATTTGGATAAAATTTGTCATTAAATTTGTGTTGATGGCACGAGTGTCACTGGTTACATGGCGGAATGGCGGATTTTGGGTGCCATAATTATCGTGGCGTTCGAATTTTTTGTTTCTTCCATTACCATCGAGTAGGGTATCAAAATGAACGGTTTTAAAAGGATATAATACAAAAGTACACACAACTTATACGTTTAAAGGAAATTCTCAGTTAAGCTATAGCATTTTGTTAACTAGTAATTAATTGTTATATTCTTGTAATCCTGTTGAGGATCGCTGTAGTTTTGAAGGCATAATCCATCCTTGGTTTCGTAAGTTTGATTAATTTATTGCTTTTGTGCAGTGGTACGTTTGTTTTGAGTTTAGTAATAAATGATGTTTATTTTGCAAAAAAGTTTTTCATTATCAGCATCATCATCATGCTCCGAAATTTATTTGGCATGACACACTTGGCATATTCTTCTTTGATCGAATGTGTTTAAGGCAAAAACAATATTTAATGGAATTATCGTTTGGCCAAATGTTTAAATGTCCGAATTTACAATGGCATACTTTTAAGATGGCAGAATTTTATTTGGTAGAATTTCACATGGCATACTATGAAGATGGTTGAATAGAATTTGGAATAATTTCATAAGGCATATTGCCAATTCTATTACAATATTTTTGACCTAATTTAAAATTAAAAGTCAATACTTTGTGCTACAAAACTTATTGACAGAAACAAATCGCTGCAAAACCGACTCCACGTAGTCTCTTCTGCCCTACCCCGAGAGTGTAATTTTAGCCCGCGTAGGCCCGGAGGGGCGGGGCGGCGGTGTGTGTTAAAACCATCTGCAAGACTGCGACGCAGCGCCGGAGCCATGACAGAAACCATGCCTGCTGCATGTTGCACGTATGTATGAAATGAAATGTATGCCAAAAGACGATTCTGATTGCGAAGTTTCGGCAATGTGATGGTTCTACTTTTTAATGATTCTGGAAATGAAGTTTATGTTGAAAGATGTGTATGCTCAAGTATGCGCTTTAAATTTATGACAAATGAGTGTACGCCAAATGATTTTCGGCGAAATGACGTTTATGCCATCCACTGCTATGCAAAATCAAATTCGGACATAAAAATTTCTACTCTAAAAGGTAGACCAGTTGGCCAAATCTTACAATAAATTTTAAACCACTTCCCTTTAATTGAGCTGAATTGTAGTAAACACCTCTGGTTCTGGTGATAATGATATTTTCATGACAGACATGACAAAAACTTGGAGGTTCCTCAAAGGTTAATAGCACGGACACGAAACTTAGTATACGCGTTCAATGTTGGTAGAGAAATGTAACTACAAAGTGTTCTTTTCATTTAATAAAAGCATGCCTAAAAAAAATATATATTTAGTTTATTTTAGTTATTACAAACTCCTTTACACGTCGTTTTTTAAACCAAATGGGCCTGGGGTTTTGTACCTCGAGGTCATTGTCTCTTAATTTAAAATCCAGATAATATTATAATATAATCTTGGTATATTCACATGCGTGCTGTGCAGATTTATGTCTGAGCTGGCCTTTTGAAGAAAATATCACACATAATTGAGTGGACCTGTCCAGTTAATTGTTCATCATAAAATTACGCTTGTAATCTTCAAGGGGTAAGGCAGACGTGTACCTAAATGTGCACCCACATTGCTAGCTATGTTTAAGTCTCATGTAACAGTGGGTGAGTCCATAACTGCTGCTCCGTGCTACTGAGAAATTCCTGATGAAAAAACAAAATTACACTTTTGCCCGACCTGAAAATCAATACCAGGACATAACATAACATAATATCACGCCTGTACTCCCCGAAGGGTTAGGCAGAGGTGTACCTAATAGTACACCCACATTTCGCCAGTTATGTTTAAGTCCCATGTAATAGGGGGCAAGCCTATTGCCATCAACGGGGCACAAATCCAGACTCCGTAGCTGTTACTGATAAATTCCTGATGGAAAAAGCCAATAACACTTTGCCCGACCCGGGAATCGAACCCAAGACCTCATCCACAGCAGTGGCGCTTTTGCCCGACCTGAAAATCAATACCAGGACATTTCGTAAAAATAGTATCTGTAACAAAGTAAATTATCTTCCAAGAAGATAATATAAGGTTAACTAGAATTAAAGTCTTCGAGATTGCTTCTATCGGATGAAACGCTAATACACTCTTTGATTCACGATTCGCAAAGAAAATTTAGAATGTTATTACATAATGCCAAGGAAAGCTTTGTTGTCTTAAAACGGATATTTTATCGTCTCGAGTTATAATTCAATCAAAGATGAGTAAACTTCGACGGCAGAGTAAACTAAGAAAATACTCCTAACAATGTTTATTTAGGATGTCTATTGAAAACGCGCGTTCCGAACGCCGTGTCTTGTCGATGGTTTTGTAATAAATTGTTTCGGAACGCGTGAAGGTCATCATCTGCCTAGCCTCTTCCCATCTATGTTGGGGTCGGCTTCCAGTCTAACCGGATGCAGCTGAATACCAGTATTTTACATGGAGCGACTGCCTATCTGACCTCCACAACCCAGTTAATACTAGGTAATACGATACTCTTTGGTAAGACTGGTTGTCAGAATTTCAGGTCACTGACTAACTGTAACGACTGCCAAAGATCTATATATGGCAGCCGGGACCAACAGCTTAACGTGCTTTCCGAGGCACGGAGGAAACTCGGTATGTCGGGCGGTCACCCATCCACAGACCAACCTAGGCAAGCACAGCTTTACCTAAAGATCGACCCGAGTGGCAGTTTTTATTAAGCCACGAGCTCCTCTACAATATGAAATTCATATCAAATACGCAGGTCTACTGTCCTTTGGAGTCGTGATAAAATCAAATTTCTAGAAGCTAACGCAATCAAAAGATACAGCTGTTTATGGTGCAAATTTTCGACACTCGCAAGGGAATCAGAACCTACAGGGGTGCCCGCGGCTGCGGGTTGTTCGCAAGAGATACCGCGGCCTCGACATGAAGGGCTAAGAAGGAACATGGGTGGTTTTTAGTCAGTAGAAGTCTGACACTCCCTTTCGCTCTGCCCAAGAGCGGGAGGGGTTATTTGATGATTTTCGACCCACCATAAAAAAAGGGTACTTCCCGTGAACTCGAATCTTGAAATATGGTACGAACTCTTATACCACAAATAAAGGCAAAAAATGAGAAAATCATATAATAAAAAAAAGAATAATTTTAAACAGTAAGTTAAAAATTCTTCTTTTTTCATTATATGATTTGTACGGAACCCTCTCGTTGTGCGAGTCCGACTCGCACTTCGACGGTTTTTTTTTTTACGTCGTTTGGAAATTAAAAAGGGATTTGCAATCGATTTAAAATATTTTGGAGGAAGTGTTTGCGTTTTGGTAATTTGTTATTTTATTCCCCTAAATATGGAAGTCGGCCAAACATACCTATAAGTAAATGTCGGTGTTTTAAAGTTTCGACTTTGAACGGTAAAAACGGCCTGGCAAAAACAATATTATTATGAATAAAACTGCAAACGAAAATGAGAACTGACTCATGAAAACAGCAATCGAAATTTACCAAAAAACTAGCCATCTGACTGCCAGTACTTGCCTAAGTTTAAGTAATGTACTTAAGTATAGCCTCTCGTGGAGGTTATTTTAATGAACGTAGGAAGTACCATTATTTACTCTTAATTATATTTAGTAACTCGTCGCGCAACACGGTATATAACCGAGTCCTCTTAGCAACCAGCAATCGTTAGACCTCGTTCACAACCTCAAGCGACACGAATGGCGTCCAGGGACACGCGCGTGTGGCATTAGTTTCCTTCACGTGAGCACCTTCGCATCGCTGCGACTCATAATACTATAATGTTCTTCACCTTCATGACTGCTGACATGACGAGAAATAGAGAAGTATGGAAGAAGAAGACATGTTGCGCCGACCCCAAATAAATTGGGATAAGGGCAGGAGAATGATGATGATGATGTTCTTCACCTACGGTTTTTTATAGCGCCGCTATCTAGCGTTACATAGACGCGCTTTGGCAGCGTCACTATCGGTTTTTTCTTCTTTCATGTGCTTTCCCCGCAGTGACTGTCACAAAACGCGTGCAGCCCGAACGTGGAAGTCGTGGCCAAGTAGTATGCTAGCAACAGCAAATATGGGACCTCGAAACATTTGTGAGGACCTTGTGTGGTTTCTCTATTTCATTGTCGCAGTGATATTTGTAGATGACATAATTTGTAACGCGTTCCAAGAATTATTGAATTTGATCATATTCTGTATTAATCCTGTTATTACATATTGTATTGTGTAATTTGAGCTCAGTATTTATTCTTATTGTTGATACAATGGTGCTATATATTATGTAAACAAACAATACCAAGAAATGAATTTGTGTTAAAGACGATATATAGGGCAGAAACCCTAATAAAATAATATTGAATTAAGGAATATTTTCACCCCTTTCGGGACTGCCGGTTGTTCGAAAGAGATACCGCGGCCTCGGCACAAGGGCTAAGAAGGAATATGGGTGGTTTTTAGTCAGTAGAAGTCTGACATTCCCTTCCGCTCTGCCCAGAGCGGGGTTATTTGATAATTTCCCATCACCCAAAAAAAAAAGGAATATTTTCACCACGAAAACCTCCAATTACTTGAGAGGAGAAGATAGTGATATTTTGTTTCTAAAATGAAAAGGCAGTTGGTGGAACTACGAGTGAAGCTGCACTTGCCTAGGTTGGTTCGTGGATGGGTGATCACCAATTACTTGCCGAGATTCTTTCGTGCTTCGGAAAGCACGTTAAGCAGTTGTTCGCGGCTGTCATTTGATGTACAAATGACAGCCGCGATCTACAATTTTATAGTCGTTACAGATATTCAATGGCCTGAAAGTCTGACAACCAGTCTCAGGTCCGAGGGGTATCGTATTACCGAGTACTAACAGGGCTGTGGAGGTCAGATAGGCAATTGCTAAATGTAAATTACTAGTATTCAATTGCACCCTAATGTAGTTGGAAACACGCTAGGCAGATTATGATATCAATTATATTACTTATAATTTTTTTTTCATTTAAATTAATTAATATTTTTTCTTGAAAATACAATTTAAGGTAAACCTCTTATTTTTTTTGGATTTTTCCCTATGAAATAATTAACCCGTTGTGATATAAAAATAGTCGCTAACTCGTATAAATGCTTTTAAAAATCTCCATTTTATGAAAGACCAACCAAACAGCAACAGCTTAACCCAGTAACGGATTTTCGTAAAAACTCTCAACCCCAATTTCACCCGCTTAGGGGTTGAATTTTCACAATCTCTAGCGGTGGTTGCCCGTGTCATAATATCTACCTGTATGCCAAATATAAGCTCAATCCGTTCAGCTGTTTGAGCTATGAATTGATAGACGGCAAGGACAAATATATCTATTTACATAAATACCATCACGCCTGTAATCCCGAAGGATAAGGCAGAGGTTTACCCAGGTGTACCTATTAGTCACCCACATTTCTTCTGTTATGTTTAAGTTCCATGAAATAGGGGGCGGCACTATTGCCATTCATCATATTATTTGTATATTATAACTTTGGTATCTATTATTAAATTCGATTTCAGTGTATTATTTAATTTTGCATGCTAGTTTTAGCGAATTGTGTAAGCTAATGTAACAAAACCTGACCATCAATATATTTTATTTGATAGTATTGTAGTACAATTACTACAATACTATCAAATAAAATTTCATTTCATTTCAGTTCATTTCATCATCATCAACCTATAATGATCCCACTGCAGGGACACAGGCCTCCTCTCTATGAGAGGGATGGGCTATAATCCACCACGCGGGCACAAGTCTTCGAATTTTTGGTTCTGAGATATGCCGGTTTCCTCACGATGTTTTCCTCCACCGTTTTGAGTGCAGCGGTGATGAAGATTACACATATTAATGCGCCTGCCTGGGTTGGAACCCACGACTTACTGTTCGTAAGTCGGGGCCGCCACCACTGGGCCACCGCTTCTCTCATTTTGCATTTAACTAGTCATAAATCTAGACACCGTGGCTGCTACTGAGAGATTTGATCAAAATTGATCAAATAAGCATTTTTTTTTGGGTGGAGGGGCATCATCAAATAACCCCTCCCACTCTGGGCAGAGCGCAACGGAGTGTCAGACTTCTAATGACTAAAAACCACCCATGTTCCTTCATAGCCCCGACGCAATCAAATAAGCTTCAAATAGCCTTCTTGCTCTCCTAAAAAGACTAAAATCAACATTCCAACAAAATGATATCTGAATCATTTGTATGATCTACTTTTATAAATTGGTATAAAATTGCCCATTCAAGTCTATTTCTGCGAGTACTTGACTAAAATCAAAGGTTATGTTGAGTTTCAAAAGATATACTTTTATCCAAAATATAGGAACCTGTATCGCCAACAAAATACGTAACCACCACTTACACAACTACATAAAAAATCGCTTTTCCGAACAAAAAACACTTTAACTTCGGGAAAGCTACAGATTATCGTGTTTCGGCAGCATTCTTTTAAAATATTTCTCGTAATGACGAATCCTCCATTATTCGTGAAGTTTTTACGAAACAAAGAGGGTAGAAATTAAAAGAATCGTGCCGTGCACTCACTAATGGCTGCAAAGCATTTGTGATAAAATCTAAGCGACACATCATTGTCATGGAGCAAACAGAATTGTTGGGCATCCATTTTCAGCAACACAAACAGAGAAATCCAAACCCTAAACTTCTGGTTTCTAGGTTGAGTTTTGGCTGGTGTTCTACCACAATTTGTTAAATCTTTTTTCTCCTTTTGGGGGATGAAATCTAGTATTCTCGGTACGCGTGGGGGCGTTGTTTCATGTCGTTTGTAGGGTAGATATCGCAACAAAAAATATTACATGTATGAACTGGGTTGAATACAAATTGTATCGGATATTCATAACGACCAATTATGCGGGTAGATCTGTCTTATATTGCCGTTAACTGTTTCCTTTTTGTTGATATGAAATATACAGGATGCGTCTTTGTAATTAAATACGAATAGTGCAGATATTTTCGGTTTGTGATCTGTAACATAACATAACTTACACCTGTAATACCTGATCGGTTACTGAAGGTTTGGGTTTAAGTCACATGACAAAACGGCGAGCCTATTGCCATCAAGCGGACACAAATCCAAACTCCGTGGCAGCTACTGAGAAATTCTTGATGGAAAAACCCAATAACACGTTGCCCTACCAGGATTCCAACCCAGGACCTCATGCTCATGCATGCCCGTTGGGGCTGCAGGTTTTTCGAAAGAGATACCGCGGCCTCGGCGCAAGGGCTAAGAAGGAATATAGGTGGTTTTTAGTCAGTAGAAGTCTGACACTCCCTTCCGCTCTGCCCAAGAGCGGGAGGGGTTATTTGATGATTTTCTACCAGCCAAATAAAAAAACAAAAAGAACCTCGTCGCGATTGCAACCAGTAGACCGAAAAGACAGTCCTGTGATTGTGACCTGTTATCAACCAATATCCGTAATTTGTTTGTAAAACATAATGCCTGTTTTCCCCGTAGGGTTACGTAGAGTTTACAGCCCGCAAAGTTCCCCGTTGATCACTCTTCTACTTTATTACTAACTAGCTGATGGCCGCGGCTTCACCCGAGCGGATGTCGGTCAAATTATACACTAAAACCTTCCTCTTGAATCACTATATCTATTAAAAAAATCCGCTTCAAAATCCGTTGTGTAGTTTTAAAGATTTAAGCATACATAGGGATATAGGGACAGAGAAAGCGACTTTGTTTTATACTATGTAGTGATAGTGATAGTGAAGTGAAGGCACATAGGTGAAAAGTGATCGGCCAACAACTTTTTTTAGGTGTACATTATGCATACTAACATTTTACCGTTTCTGTTTAAGTCTAGTGCCCTATTGGCACAAATCCAGACTCAGAAAAAACAACAGTTCAAAATAGCTTATAATTAAAGGCGAGACTGTAAACTCGTAACATAATCAGAACTTAGTTGTTACCTATTTAGGTACCATTTAAATTCAGGTATCTAAAACAAGCATTATTATTTCCATATTCAATGAGTTTCTCTTATCTGTTTACGTATATTAGAATATATTATTTTTTGTTATCCAAAAGTTCATATTTATAAAGGGTTACAAATACAGAGCACTTTGATAGCATCGCGGCAACATTATTATGTAAATAATTCATACACATACCTAACATCGTGCCTGTAATCCCGGAACGGTTAGGCAGAGGTGTGTTCATAAGTACACCCACATTTTGCTAGTTATGTTTGAGTCCCATGTAATTGAGGGCGTGCCTATTGCATTAACGTGTCACATATCCAGAGACCGTGTCGGCTATTGAGAAATTCTTGATGAAAAAACGAGCGGTAAGTGAACTATTCCAATGAGGCAATCCAGAGAAGAGTTCAGTATTTAATATCGACAAGAATTAAACTAAACGGCAAGCCTGTAATACTTGAGGTTTAAGCAGAGTAGTAGGTACCTATATTGAACCGATATTGCGCCAGTTACATACAAATTTCATGTAACGGAGGGCAAATCAACCCATCTATTCATGGAGGGGCCCTGAACCGATCAAACCAAATGAAATCAAGAAAATAAAATCTAGAATCCGGGCTATTATAATAATTATTAATCCGGGCACAAATACAGCCTCCATGGCTCCGTGTGTCTGTGCCCGGTTGATGGCAATAGGCTTGCCGCCTATTACATGGGACTCAAACATAACTGGCGAAATTTGGGTGTAGGTACTATGTGGTGAGGTGTACCTAACACCTCTGCCCAACCCTTTCAGGGGGTACAGGCGTGATGTTAAGTAATGTTTTAGTAATTACTATTATTTAGTTAGAATTAAATCTAATGAATGTGTCGAAGATATGTAGAACAATGTAATTAGGTTTTAAATTGACACAATTCTAGAAATAAATACAATTCTCAACCAACAGGAATATTATTTAGAATACCGTCTGATTTGCGACACAATTTGTATTAAGTTATTAACTTTTGATAAGTTCTTGAAAGTTGTGACGCAAAGACGAGCGCAAATACTTGATTATTATGACTACCAAAATTAGGGACTGTCGGATTGGAAGCCATTTCGTCTGAAAACATTAAGTTCCAGTAAACAATTAATGGGTGAGAACCAAGATTAGGGTCAATGTTTTATTATTTATTTATCTACCAAAATAAGAAAGTATATTATTATGCTACCTGGAAGATATAAAACACGTTGAGATTAATCGTGCTTACCGTGAACTAGGTAGCCCAAGCTAGAGTGGTTGCTACATTTCATCTAAATCCGTTCAGTAATTTTTGAGTGAAAGAGTAACAAACATCCATCCATACATACACCCAGACATCCCTCACAAACTTTCACATTTATAATTTTAGTTGGAAATAAGCCAATGTTACACAATCAGGTTCAATTTTCTCTCAGTGTGTGATATATAAAATGTTCTGCAGTCCTTCGAAAAGGAGTGAGAAAGATACTGATAACTGAATAAATGGATTAGTGTTTCCTCTCCTCAGAGACCCATATAATCCTTTACTAGTAAGCGCTAGAGTTTAGCTAAGCAACAATTTCAACACCCAGAAACTCACTAGATGCACTTAAGCATAAGCGACTAAATTGTTCAAGAGAACACACTTGAACCGAACTAAGCTGAACTATTGAAGTATCTGTTCCTTCACTCAAACGACTTAATAGTTTGGACCAACTCTGAGGAGTTCTTAAAGTGCATAAGGAGTGGTAAAACTGTTGGTTTGGGGGTGCATTGAGGGATGTTTGTGTTCTAAGTTGGTGTCTAAGATAGGTTTCCAATTATGAAAATAGAAAACCGATGTGTTGCACAGCTGGCTTAAGAGACACATTGGAAAGTCGCATAATATGCGACTCCTCATCCTCTTTAAAAAATGAAGGATTTTTCGACCACATGAGTGATGAGTCTGGTGGGCTATTGCCCGACAGTTATTGTCGTATTCTTGTGTACATCAAAAGCACAAAGGATTACCCTTGTGCTTCTAATTGTCTGGTTAAAGTGTCTTGAGGACCCGCTTCGCTGTGTTTATGCTCTTGCCACATCTTTGCGGTCTATTAGCCGTCTATGATGTTGTAACAGTATTTTATTATCAACATAAAATAATCAAAATTTCGATTGAAACCAACCAACCAAGTTTTTCATGTTTTTACGTCACGGAATTCCATTTCATTTGGCTGGCTCCATTTCACACATATAACGTAGAACATCACTACTCTACGTCTATCATTACACTACACATATCTTTCACTACTACACACACAGACACAAACAAACTAAAACGCTACCTGTTTATGAGTAATCAATCAACAGCAACGTACGAAGCGAGTGCGAGATACGAGATATCGAATGCACACAATACGAAGATTTATGTCTCTGGAACGTTTCCTACTAACGCTGGAACGCATACAATACAATGTTTCATGTCTATGCTTCTTGTTATGCAAGAATTGGGGTTTGTACTAGTTTTTGCAATGTAGGTTTCTTGAAGTGGGAGCTACGCTGCAGATCAATAGGAAGAAAAACCAGTTTTCTTTAATTTGGGCAGTCGTGTAAAACGCATAAATAAAAGTTTTTTTTTTGTTTTCTGACGCTTATCTGCATCGAGGACACTAGAATAGGATAACAATAAATAAAAGTAAGTATGTCTATATGATATTTTAATAACTAGTTTCAATTTTTCTGTTTTTTTTTACCATACAACCGGGTTAATTGCGTCATACTTTCCGATCACTTCAAGTTATCGCTATAAAGGTAGCAAATTTATGGCAGTATCTCACTATTCCCCTTTATGAAACTAAAGCCTAATATAATATGATTATTTTTTAAAGTTCTAGCAGTAAATTTTTCGTCAAAATATTTAACAGTTTTCCTTATTTTCCCCTTACATGTTTTTCATCACATTTCTATCATTAGAAGAAATTCCAACGTCGGCGTCGGCACCATTGCCACACACAAAAATAGAGTATATTTACTATTTTGCACAGACTTTACAATGGTATCTCTCATATGGTGGTTATTCTGATTATGCTTAAAATAGTGTTTAAATATTTATCTGAGGCTCTACCACGAATTCGTGAAGTAAACGTAAATACGTCGATTATCAAACAAAGTCACAATTCCCGGAAAACTAGTTTCATTAAAACAATCATATTTTCAACAATGAGCCAGTTAAAGCTAATCCAGTAATAAATTACCCGAAACTAGGTGAAAAGGTTTTCACTGATAAGGGAAGGCATAGTCTCTTCACAGTTATTTCCAGTCTAACAGCACCCTTATGCTCACGGACATAAGAATCATAGTTATTTTGACAGATTCGTCTGTGATACTTAATTTCACTCAAAAAGTAACCTTATTGCTATGTACCTTAAAGATCACTGTGATTGAGACAGCAATGCAAAGGCGTAGGAACAGGACTGTACTGACCAACCCTATTTTGTAACACGACATCTGATTTATAATATTATTGTACAGGTTTATGTTCGAAAACAGGCCAAGTGCGAGTGAGACTAGCGCACCGAGGGTTTAAGTTTTTTTTTATTAAACTATGTTCGTGCGTGTGTAATTCGTGCCACATAATTTCAAGTCAACGGGAAGTACATTCTAGGTTTTAATTCCCTTGTGAAATTGCAAAATATGTGACATAAACGGATCGCATTTTTTTTTGTTGATCGCATTGATATTTTCACAGCTGAAAGCAACCATAGACTCTAGTATTTGATATAAATTTAATTTGATACCTTAACACGTTTCTAAGAAAAAGGGTCTTGACAGAGAGACAGACATATAACAAAGTGATCCAACAAGGGTTCTGTTTACCCGACTGTGGCAAAGCCCAAAAGAAGACTTATTCTTTTTGAGGTACGGAACCCTAAAAATGTAGCTGTACCCATAATAAAAATGTTACTGAAATAAATATTTTCCAGTTCATTTTAGTTCATAAAAAGGGATATTGTGATACTTATTGTATACGGTCTGATGTTTTTCATATCAATAAATGAAGATAACAGTTCTGCAAACTACAAAAACGTTTTGATTTTTGATACACCCGACTCGCTGAAAATAACTAATGACAAATCTCTTTTATTCATCCCTTTAATTTGTAGCCCAACATCCTAATACATGCAAGACAGCAAACTACTATTTTATACATCTACCCCTTTTTTTTTATGGTGGGTGGAAAATCATCAAATGACCCCTCCCGCTCTTGGGCAGAGCGGAAGGGAGTGTCAGACTTCTACGGACTAAAACCACCCATGTTCCTTCTTGGCCCTTCATGTCGAGGCTGCGGTATCTCTTGCGAACACCCGCAGCCCCGACGGGCATACATCTACCCCTTAAGTTTAAGGGAAATGCGGGATGAAAAACTGGTAAAATTATAAAAACAGAAATAAGTTAAGATAGAAAAATCTACCTTACATAAACATAAATAGTAAACCTACGTAAATGTAACTGAAAAATAATCAAGAATAAAATATATTATAACATTACTCGTAGCTACTTAAACAGTTTCTAAGTAAACAGGACCAAAGTAAATCGAGCCACAAGCTCAAGGCCGCCATCTTGTCCTAGAGTTCAATACAAAATGGCCGCTGTACCAAAAGGCTTTTGCTTTGACGAATACAGTACAGAAAACTAATCATGCGAGATTCGATTTGCACTTTTATGGCTTTTTCCCTCTTTTTCCAAGGTAAATATTCCTACGTGACGTGAAATGAGTAACGATCGAAGCTCCTAGAAAATACTTGCGTATGTTATTTACGTCTTAAGCTGATTTAAAAGGATTAAAAATTACGTTAGGAAAATTATATAGTTAATATGTATTTTTTATGAGTTTTTAGTTCGTATTTTTTCTTATTGTTCTATAATGTACTTTTGCAAAACGATAAAAAAGGTAACACGTTTTAAAGCTTAAATATTTTGTTGTAGGGAATACAACCCCTTAGCGCTAACTCTAGGATAAAAAACGTAAAAGTTAGCTTAAATTTTGATATTTATTTTAGAGCATAAAAAATGATTTTACTCAATAAGTAATCATACATTTTTTTTCAAACAGTAGGTATTTTGTTAACAAACAACATAAAAATTAGGACAATTAAGAGAAAATAATTAAAAATTGAAAAAGACTCACTGAAAACCGGTCCTTTAACACTGGCAGTTAAAACTGTAATGTCAATAAGCGGTTAACGAATAAATTAACTGAAGGGTTGGGCTAACTAATAATTACCAAGTATTCCCTATTCCCATCAGTTACGCAGTTAATTTTTAATTGAATACATGACAGTTGCTACCTAATACAAGTCAATGGATACCGAGTAAACAAACTTTAAAGGTCATAGAGGCCTCCCGTCGGGGCTGCGGGTTGTTCGCAAGAGATACCGTGGCCTCGACATGAAGGGCTAAGAAGGAACATGGGTGGTATTTAGTCAGTAGAAGTTTTTCTGTTATACACTCCCTTTCGCTCTGCCCAAGAGCTGGAGGGGTTATTTGATGACTTTACACCCGCCAAAAAAAAAAAAAAGACGTGTGGCACTCGGAGACTGCCGCGGTAAAGCTATTGCATAGCATTTTTTATCAACTTATGCAATTATAATTATTTATTTATTTTATTAATGCAGTATTTTTTTTCCTTTTTTTTTTATATTAATTCAAGTTACACTTTGAGCGTGGTGACCGATAAAAAAACATTTTTTTTTCTTTTATTAAATAAATGAGTGTTAGGTTTTTTTTCGTTACGGAATTTCTGGATTCGGTCCCTACGCTCAAGGCCCACGATAGAAGCTATGCAATAGCTTAAAAGGTAATAGAGGCCATACATATTCATTATCAGCTTAGCCTTTTTCCACTATGTTGGGGTCGGCTTCCAATCTTACAGGATGCATCTGAATACCTGTATTTTACCTATCAGGCCTACAAAACCTAGTTAGTACTGGATTATCAGAGTTTTAGGCAACTGACTACCTGTTACGACTGTTAGTCAGTAGAAGTCTGACACTCCACCACTCCGCCCAGAGCGGTAGGAGTCATTTTATGATTTCCCAACACCAAAAAAAAAAGGTATACATACTTACACAAACTCGTTTCTCCTCTATTCCGACCTACAAAAAAATGCAACCTGCTGGGAATTCGTGCATTTGTGTGAGGCGAAAAAACCATACCAACAAGCATAACATACGTAATGAAAATTGACCATTCAGTCAATACCTTAAGCCAAAGTGCCCTTTTACCTCTGCCATTTTCATCGTATAACCCAGAATGTATGCGCTATATATTATGTACACACTGTCGCGGTTGAATCGTCAAATTCAAGTAGATAACTATACTAATGATTCTCGACCCGAATCAAAAATAATATTCTTTTTAAACGGAAACCAATTGTGTTAAAACGTGGCCCATCAGATTTTTGCCCTATAACACGGCGTGAGGTTTATTCCTATTTTTTTTTTAACAACTAAAAGAACAGCAAATATTAATTATTATTGACCAGGTATCGTAGTTTAAATTGAGTTTTTATCTTCTTTATGACCATATCCTGAATTTTAACGAGAATGAAAAACGACAGCCGCAAACATTGACAGTGGTATCGTCAGTCGTGGACCATTCCACCCAGCTATAGTATTTATTTATTTTATTTTTTTATTTTTATTTATCTATTAATTTTTTTTTTCAATACAGAATGACATTAAAGACATCTTTTAACATTTATTGCAGTGACATAATTATGACATCTTTGGCATTGACTAACGTAAAATGCAACTGTGGTTTTCACAAGGATGGCTGATGTAGGCAACATACATTATACGTAGGTAGGGATAAGTTCTTAATCAAAGATCCGCCAACTGTGGCCAAGAAATTCTAGGATTAATTTGATGGCGAAGTCTTCCTGTTGTCATGACAACGATAATCAACCCAAGTTCAAAAATTGAGTTGAGTCGGCACTATAAATGTTTGTGAGTTACTGTAGTAAAAGTACTCACCGGTAGCAATCTTTGAAGTTTAGATAGGTACCTACTACTGGTCGGAATCCACCGAGCTTTAAGCTCTAATCGTCCCTTGTCTGCTGCATTCTAATCAAGTCCGGCGCTAACCCACCTTTAATCTATGATCTTCAATTCCTGTGTCCCTGTAGCTTTGTAACGGTGAACAGTCCGCACAGTCACGAAGTGTAGTAATGTGTAGTATTTTATGATGTAACTAGCTTTTGCCCGCGGTTTCGCCCGCGTGGATGTCTAAAAATATCCGAACCAACTTTCATCCCCTATTCAACTCCCTTAGACGTTGAATTTCGAAAAAATATATATACTTAAACCTTTCTCGAGAACCACTCTATCCATTGGTAAAAACGACGTGAAAATCGGTGCAGTAGTTTTTGAATCTATCGCGAACAGACAGGCAGACGCGGTGGAGGACTTTGTTTTATATTATGTAGTAGGTAATAGTGATGAAAGGAGATTTATAAAACCATGGTTAGACCTGCTGTCGTGTATGGATCAGAATGTTGGGCCACAAAAGGGATAAATGAAAGGCAATTGCATGTGGCTGAGATGAGAATGCTAAGGGGGATGTGTGGTGTGACGCGAATGGATAAAATAAGGAATGAGTACATAAGAGGAAGTCTGAAAGTGGCGCCGGTAAATGAAAAGTTGTGTGGTAATCGATTGTCGTGGTATGGACATGTGATGCGAAGGAGTGAAGAAAATGTTGTGAAAAATGTTGAGTATGAATTTAGATGGCTATAAGAGTAGAGGAAGACCAAAGAAACGATGGATGGACTGTGTGAAGGATGATATGGTTAGAAAGGAGGTGACTGCTGACATGACGAGAAATAGAGAAGTATGGAAGAAGACATGTTGCGCCGACCCCAAATAAATTGGGATAAGGGCAGGAGAATGATGATGATGAGTGATGAAAGGAAACCATACTAGGAGTATATGTTACCAATATTTCACGAAAAACATTTCGGTGAAAGCTTAAAATCAGTGTTATATATGTCGCATCGTCAGGATTTATTCCGTTAGACTCGAGCATTATGTGGCAGAACATAGGTTTCGTGCAATAAAAACTCACAGGGTGCGATACACAGTTTTTATTACACTAATGAAGTACTTGAAATTACAACAGAACACAATAACCACAATAATAATTTATAGCCAAACGAAACGTAGGACAGTTCCTAGGCCTGGAGGTTCCGTTCTCTAGGACGGTCGAAAGGCAAATGTGCCTCGCCATCGCACCCTTCCACAAGCTAGGCTCCGTCGTAGCACGAAGTTGACCGAGTGTAGGTGCTGCCAACACTGGGGTCACGTGTCGCGCTTCGGTTAGCGACCATACTATTGACCGTCTCCGCCACGCTTGATTTAGTGACCATACTATTGACCGTCTCCGACATATATTTATTGTTATGAATTCTTTGAAAATTTTGTTCATTTTACTATGTACATATTTGGCTTCCGATTATTTAATGGCTAACATTATTATTAAGTATAGGTACCTACTAACAAAATGTGGATCGTTGTTATCTGATAGATTAAATTAATAAATTTATTGAATGGGCGCTCGCCGGTAAATATTTTGAAATGAATACAGATATTTACTTTTTTTTATTCAACCAACAAACCTAAATTATTCGGTGGTATTAAAATGATCTAGATGAATTCATCGGAAATAAAGTTATTATAAGCACGAGAGCGCTTAACCTATTTATGTAAGTTTGATATATATCATATATCATTTATTTTCTTATTGATAAAATAAGTGTGTTTATTTACATAAATAGCTACATAAGGGATGAAAGCTTATAAATAGATACTCAACAGTGGAATGTGGTGAATGAAGATAAAATGAAATAAAAATCTAAATATACTACTTTCATCAACAAAATGTTATCACCACATGGATGTACATATATAACATCCACATTCATATGGCGGTGATTGTCAAAAAAATGCGCGAAAAATATTTTTTACAACATTTTTTGTGGACACATTAATGGGAATCGTTATAACATTGCTGATAATTAAACCCAGTTCAATTTACAGCTGATAGCGTGACATTTTGGTATAAACTGTGCCTACAATAAATGTCAAAAGGCAGTGAGGGTTACTCACAGGTCTAGTGAACCAATTTAGCGTAAATATTCTAGCTCCGTTTAGCTTTAAACAAAGGCTAGCGATAAATTCTTTCGGCAGCTCAAGAGACGGATAAAATTAGACTTTAGTGAGACTTTGTGCAGCCATTCAATTGTAATAATGGTTTTCAGTAGAAAATGGGATATAGCTTACTCGTCGGTGTTGTAATGTGTATATTTGTATAACTTCAAAACGGTTGTCCAAGAAATACTTTTTCTTTCTTTCAAAACGAATGGTTTTGTGGAACCTATTTAGCTTCGCTTGCCTCGACTGGTTTCAATGTAGTATCCAAGTTCTAGTTAGTCATTGTTTCACTGTATAAAAATAAGTAACCAAGTTTGTGTGATATTGAATAGGGTAGTTAACTAAAAAAATCTAATTAGTCCGTCAGATAGATTTCCAAAAAATATTGGACACGTATTTTTTCTTTTTTCACGTAAACAAACAATGAAGACCCCGTCCACCCCCCACCCAAATCTTTGACGCGTTTTATCTTCGTCAATTTTTATTGATTTGATAAAACAAAAACACACGTATCCGATATTTTTCGATAATCTAACAGACGGACATTAGTTCGTCTGTTAGATTATCGAAAAATATTTTCTTAAGTCAGTAAACATCCCTATTACGTGCTAATAATACTAACATAGCATATAAGCACAGTCTGTTAATAACTACTAACAACTTATTAACTGATATAGGACTGAAATAAAGATTATTTTATTTATGTGATCCAGTTCAATTGCTCTTGTTTTTTCATATCGCAAAGACGCCTTCCACTTATGATTCGCACCAAAAACTACATGAACACACGAATTGGGTGTGGACGACATACATACATTTCTAAAATATTTCCATTAGCTAAATTCGTAACACGAGTACATTGGTTAGGAAAATTCCAGAATAACTGGAAAATTCGATAGCTTTTCATATTATTCGTCGACATGTATTTTATCGAGAATTTACAATAATATGATATTTTATTATGGGACATGTGTGAATGTATAAAAATTTATTTTGTTATGCATTATATTGGCACATTGTTCAGTCACCCAGAGATATTTGGTATAGGTACCTACAATTTTATTAAATGTAAACTATTTTAGCAAAATATTCCAGTAGTGTAGCAACTATGCTCAGTTGATCCATGAACTAGAGTTGGATTATTATCAATATTTAAAAAAATATTTAGAATTTTCTAATAGCTATTTGACTTCAGCACACAGTTTGTTGTTTGTATTTACAAAGTTATTCACATTAGTATCATTCTCCAGCCCTTATCCACACTTATCTGGGGTCGGTGCAGCATGTCTCTCTTCCATACTTCTCTATTATGAGATCCAGAATTATAATCTTTCTAACAGTCCATTGTTTGTTAGGTCTTTGCCTGAATAACTCTTTTATCCGTTCACACTTCAAACTTTCCTCCCGAAGTTTTCCTCACTTTGAAATAGTTAATTGCATTTTTAACACAACAATTAAATTGCTAAACAATTCAAAATCAATACAAAGTTCAGTTAATTTCTTCTCTGTTATTATTCAAGAACGACCTTTCAAAATCTCTCTTACTTATGCAAGTCGTTTAAAAACTATTGAGCTAACTTTAATGGCTTTTCTTTTGGTACGATACTTAGCCGCGATAACGCTTCCGTTTATCTTGAAACATTTTATCTTTTTACTTTATAAGGATAAGAAAGAAGAGCTGGTAGCGTAATTAGAACTGCCGCTTGGGTCAATCCTTTGATTAAGCCGTGCTTGCGTAGGTCATTCCGCGGATGGGTGGTCACCCATATAGATGCACGGAGGAAACTCAGTGTGTACTAGGAGGTCTCCTAGTACACACTGAGTTTCCTCCGTGCCTCGGAAAACAAGTTAGCCGTTGGTCCCGACTGCCTCATATAGATTTTTGGCAGTCGTTACAGATAGTCAGTGGCCTGAAAATCTGACAACCAGTCTTAACAAAGGGTATCGTATTACTTAGTACTAACTGGGTTGTGGAGGTCAGATAATGCAGTCGCTCTATGTAAAATACTGGTATTTAGTTGCATCTAGTTAGACCGGAGGCTGACCCCAACATGGTTGAGAAAAAGCTAGGCAGATGTTGACAAACGAAATTCTTTAGATAAATAAATAAAAAACATGTAAAATAAAACAACCCATTTGGGAAATTCCCATTTGGGAAATTCGTATTTGTTGTTTCATTTTACATTTTTGTTATTTATTTTATAAAATTACGTAAAATCCAAACAAAAACATTTTATTTTGTCATTGCCAAAAGTGAATTACTTTAAAAGCTTTCATAGGCGGGAAGGTACTAATTTCCTCTATCGTAATTTGTAGTAAATTTCGCGTTAGTTAAATTATATTTAACTGGCTGGTGCCCACTACCTTCTTCCATGGTTATTATTATTTGCGTACAGATTTTGTTAACGATTTCATAGACTTTTTTTGCAGATTTTTTTTTGAAAAAAAAAATATTTTAGAAAAAATATAAGGGCGGAACCCTTATATTTTTTTAAAAATAAAGTTTTATATATTACTCCCCATAACATTAGCTACCTCTCCGTAAAGGCCCCGTCAAAATCGTTCGCTCCGTTACGCATATAAGCAGGAACCAACAGACAGACCAACAGACAATACTATAAAAATTCTTTTATACTTTCATATTATGCATTCAGTAAAAAGCTGCTATTTTGGAATTACAAACGGACACTTAAGTTTTATTTCGGTTTGATAGTTTAATTTATTTGCCTGAAAAATATAGTATGGTTGGTTTTAATTTATATAGATTGTGGCACAGTATTGCGCTCTTTCTTCTTTTGTTTCCCTGACCGTGTCCAGTTCACCATTGTCTGCTTAGTTTTTGGTAAACAAAAGAAGAATGATTGCGTTGACCCAGTGCTATTTATGATGGCACACATTCCGGTGTGGTTCCCCAGATCAATGTAAAACGATAGCATGTCTTTGTATGAGTTTGTATGCAACTGTGTTGCTGGTGATTGAAATAAAAAGTTGTAGCTAATGAAACACGTGTTTTTCTTTTAGAGAGTAAACACAAGAGAGCCTTTAATCCCGTCGGGGCTGCGGGTTGTTCGCAAGAGATACTGCGGCCTCGACATGAAGGGCTAAGAAGGAACATGGGTGGTTTTTAGTCAGTAGAAGTCTGACACTCCCTTTTGCTCTGCCCAAGAGCGGGTGGGGTTATTTGATGATTTTCCACCCGCCAAAAAAAAAACCAAGAGCCTTTAATAACGATACTGATTTTGATAACATGTACGCAGTGTTACAAGAATAAAAAAAAGAACAAGTCGGACATGCACATGAAAGGTTCCGTACTAAATTGTAGTAGATATTGAGAGATTTTCCATGTTATTTAGCATCTTTGATTTTCCTGTACATAGAAGTGTTTATTTATTTATTTATTTATTTAAGGTTCACCCACAGCAGTGTTGAACTACCTTCTGTATTTTTTTTTTAATTTTAAGGCTCTGTAGTTTCGGAGATAAGGAGAGGAGAATGGTCGGACAGACAGACCGACAGACACACAAATGATCCTATAAGGGTTCCGTTTTTTCCTTTTCAGGTACGGAACACTAAAATATTAAAATGGAATGTTGGGGATGGGACACTTGCTTCTCGCACTGACTGTCCAATCCAACATAAATGGATGTGTGTATGTACCGGACAATTCTGACATGTTTTTGCTTGATTTGTAATGTATTTTATGTGTACAATTTTCTAATTTAATTGACTATTTGACATTGTAATCATTAATATTGACTAATTATTCTATTTTACACTTTATAATTGTTATCTATGTTTATTTCTATTGTGTGGTGTATTATTTTGTGAATGTTGTATGTTATTAATTGAATTATTTTATTTTGTTTAATTTTTGTATCTGTTGGCTGACTATTCTATTCTTTTTTTGTTACTCTTTGGTTTATGGATTGCTTTATCTGAAATAAACGTATTATTATTATTATTTGTGCTACGGAATTTGATAGGGCCTATAGACACGTGGGAAACAGTTCCGAAATGTATCGCATTTCAACAACGGCTGTCAGATAGAATGCATTTATTTGTATTTTTTTTATTTTTTTTTTATTCCGTTCTGATCCCCAAAAACTGATACCCTAGGGGATCAGTTTTATTATAAATTAATTTCTATTTCGGTCTGATTCTCCGTAAAAGATTATTATAAATGAATTTAATATTTCATTCTGATCGGATGGCACGTCCCAGGCACATTTTTAGGACAGTCAGCCACAAAATATTTGTATGGGTTTTATTAGATTGTGTTTATAATATATAATATGTATATAGTCAAATATATATATATAACTAGTCAATATTTAATTTAAATTAAAAAGGAAAAAAAAACCAACATAAGTACTTATAAATAATCTGTGATGACCGTAAGATATAGAAAAAAAAACAACAAAAAAAATGTGATGATTGTAAGCTAAAGAAATAAAAACTGATTACTTTTACATTAACAACTGTTTTACGATTGACTGTACTTCACTTGTACTTGTGTCCATTAAAAAAAAGAAAGGGGATCAGAACGGAATGATAAATTAAAGTGGATCAGAAAGGAATTAAAAAAGAAATTACAGTGGATCGGTTTGGTCTCAATATAGATTGTCATCAACACACTAAGCAGAAGATCGTATAACCTTAATAAACAATTTACCTACTATTATTATTCTCGTTTTTTTGAATGAAGAATGTCCCTGAAATTACCATTTAATTACAAAGGAAGATCCTACAGAAAATTAATAACAGTAACTCGTCGGAAAATAATTGTCTATAGGTACAGCCACAAGCCCCAACATTACCTCTATGTTTACACTTAACATTGATTGCAGTTTTGTGTTCTAAGCAACATAGTACCTTTTGAATGTATACTGTTAGAAAACCAGTCTAATGCAAATGTTGCATATTTTATTTCAAGAGTACACAAACACGACATAACATCACGTTTTAAATTCCCGATTTTTGGATTTCCTCGCGATTTTCCATCACCGTTTTGAGAGCAGTAGTAATAAATGACACAAAGTAATGCGCCTGCCATAGTTCTAAAAAATAACAAGTATTAATTTTAATAAGAATATACATACTTTTGCTCATGCCTGTAATTTATTTTCTTACAGATAGTGACAGTTTCTACCCAAGAATCTACCTTTTGTTAAAATGCTTAATTAACTTCGCTTATCGATTTTCTATGATCTGTATAACGAACACTACGCTCCAATTTCTCTTCAAAATAGAACTGCTGACTGGAAAATCAAGAAATTACTTACTTCGCAAATTATTATTAAGAAACCTGGCGGCCTTGGAGATATTATTATAATCAAATTTTGACGGGACAAAGGTTATAAAAATTGATCGAATCGTCGATGTAAATGTTTCTTAGATGGGGCAGTAACGTGTCAGACACATACATAACATCACGCTTACAATCCGCGATGGGCAGGAAACAGAGATGTTCCCATTAAATTAGGGAGTACAGCCACATTTTACCAGTTATGTTTAAGTCCCATGTATATAATATATTGCCACCTATCGGGCATAAATCTAGGCGCCGCACCGTGTATAATACTGCGAAATTCCTGGGAAAACCCAACATATAATCGAACCTCATACTCAACAGTTCCGCAAGCGACCATTAGACCAACGAACCAGTCTTGGAAGATTATTTAAATAGAACCAAAAAGATTTTTCCAGGAAAGAACATATTTAATTTTTTCACCGTAATTAATATTATTCTTATAATGAGAAAATGTTTAGCAGTTACATTTTTTTTATATTTTTAAAAGAAAAAAATGAGGTGACTGACGAGTGATAGAGGGGTCTAAAAGTAGAAACCATGCTGCGTCGACCAAAACCAAATTGGGAAAACAGCACGAGATAATGATGATGATACTATTGAAAACATTAAGAGGAAGTCTGAAAGTGGCGCCGGTAAATGTAAAGTTGTGTGGTAATCGATTGTCGTGGTATGGACATGTGATGCGAAGGAATGAAGAAAATGTTGTAAGAAAAAAGTTAAGTATGAATGTAGATGGCTATAAGAGTAGAGGAAGACCAAAGAAACGATGGATGGACTGTGTGAAGGATGATATGGCTAGAAAGGAGGTGACTGCTGACATGACGAGAAATAGAGAAGTATGGAAGAAAAAGACATGTTGCGCCGACCCCAAATAAATTGGGATAAGGGCAGGAGAATGATGATGAATGACTATTGAAAACATTCAGCATACAGTATCATAACCTAACTTAGGGAAAGTTAGCTGTATCCGAAGAAAGCTATACAGCTATATTCATAAACCTTTTGTAAGTTTAATAAGCTACAATAAATTTTGTATGTCGTAGGATAATTTGATACTTCGAATCTTCGCGGAAATCCTAGGGGTTTTGCGAAAACGCGGATAATTAGACATAGGTAAACGCGCGCTCGCTTCGCTCGCATATTAAATAACACTAATATCTTCTGTCCCCGAAGTGCCGGGCCTCCGCCGGCCTCCTTCGTCGGCCTACGGCCCGGTGCCCATGCCGCCCCTAAAAATTTTTTAGGAACCGAAAATTTTATTTGGTGCCTAGGCTTAGAGTCTTAAAAATATTTTGTGGTGGCCGTCTAAATAGTAACGAGTATTTTCGCAAAAATCCTGACTTTGTCCAGTAAGATTTGATAATTTTTCGCCTATGTCTAATTATCCGCGTTTTCGCAAAACCCCTAGGAACCCCTAGGATTTCCGCGAAAATTCGAAGTATCAAATTATCCTACGACACATACACTCATATGTTTTAAACGGCCTACGCTTTTGCTACGAGCTGCTACGAAGTGTTACGCCAGTCATCAAAGTGGCGTAGCGCGTAGCAAAACAAAAACTGTAATACTCTGCATTCGTAAAATATATTAACAATTTGCATACAAAAAAGTAACAAAACGTACATATAAATACGTAATGGGACCACTCACTCGCTTCAGTATTTCAGTAATACACTTCACCGACGCAAACGTGTTTAAGTGTTAGCCAATTTTTTACGAAACAATAGGAATAAAAGATATTCACAATAAAAACGAACGTAAACCACTTCCTGTTCTAATATTCTTGTAAGGCTGCGGGCTTAGTACGTAAGCTTTATCGATTTTGCAAAACCTTTTTTGTTTTATAGATAAAATCTCTGCTTCTGAATCGTGGATTTGGCTATGAACATCGATGAAAGGCTGATGTGACTTATCCCTTACTTAATGAGGACACTGCGAAGAAATCAAATAAAGATGTTGTTTTCCTAAGAATACCGCAACGGAAAGAGATCATCATTTGTTTGATTCACAATGTCCGAGGCTGTGAACGGGGGCTTATCTAACAGGTTAGTAACTAGAGCGGATCATTCCCACTAGTTCTACTGCACAGTCCTACGATAGAACTAATGGGATTTTTTTTCCACTAGTTCTACGATTCAAGGTGGTACGAAATCGTAGAACTAGTGGGAACAAAAAACTCCCACTAGTTCTACTGGTCCTTGTTACAAAGCTGTAAAAACAAAAAATAAATATGATCGCCTGGTAACTCTAAGTTAACATATTTATTTTTTTAGTTTTATTTGATCCTTTTTTAAGTGTGGAAAGTCATCAATTGACTCCTCCCGCTCTGAGCAAAGCAGTAGGGAGTGTCAAGACTTCTACTGCCTAAAAACCACCCATGTTTCTTTATGGCCGTTTGTGTCTGAGGCCGCGGTATCTCTTTCGTACCACCCACAGCCCCGGTTTATTTTATCCTTTACATTTAGCTTTTATCGAATATATTACATACACTCGGTGACCAGTCGAACTATAAATATCCACGAAACAAATATTTGTATGGCCTACAGATAGTTGTTTCGGGTCTGGGTGTTCTGTGTATGTGAGTTTAAACGTTTGTAACGCACCCACGATACAGGAGAAATGCCTAGTGTGGGGCAACATTTTTTTTTAAATGTACCCTGGCTTGTATGAGCTTCCCGTAGAATGAGGAGCAGCGTATACTAGTAACGCATGAATTGATTTCGCGTACTTGGAGAACAAGTGCACTTAGAATACGCACGAGTAGAACTCAATTGACGACACGGTTGGCGCAGTGGCTAAGCGATTGGACTGCTGCGCTGCGTGTTGCGGGTTCGATCCCCGCACGGAACAAATATTTGTATGGCCTGCAGATAGTTGTTTCGGGTCTGGGTATTTGTGTATGTGACATTATATGTTTGTCAGCGCACCCACGATACAGGAGAAAATCCTAGTGTGGGCAACGTTTTGTTTAAAAAAAAAAAAAACAAAAAAAAATCATTTAAAATTATTGGAACATTTTCGTGGGCTTATTACATCACTTAGCTTTTAATTCTGGTTATAGGTACTTAAAGTGGCTTCGAAATGTGGTGGCCAGAAGAATTGTAATCGCTTTTTGACGAAAGAAATTATAAAGAAAAAAGTTATTTCTTCCTTCTGACCTTTCTTGAGTTAGAAAGAGCTTTGAGCTTTATGCCCATGCCTAAAAAGTTTAAAGTACGTCACGCGCTTTGTTATGGTTCAGACGACGCTACGCGACGCGGTTCTACACGCTAAACTAAAGGCCGAAAGATGAGTAAATGATTTATAGTGAAACTTTATAAGTTTATAAACACACTCATACTTTTATTTACACTGTGTTTATTAGTAGGGAAATCTTGCCCCCGAGATTTTCCTGCTAATAAATACCCACCCGCAATAACTTCAGTGTGTTGGCAATAGCGCCAAAATATTGACATCATCAATGAAGGACCATGGGGGATGAATTTACATGGATCCCGTCCCCACCCTCAAAGAGTCGCAGGATGTGTATCCTGGTACGGTCTTCTTCTGGACTTTAGAGATAATAAACTTAATTTACCAGATGCTTCGAATGACACCTGTTTCAAATCTGTTTGAGGGTGAGGAGGTCTTCCATCGGGGCTGCGGGTTGTTCGAAAGAGATACCGCGGCCTCGGCGCAAGGACTAAGAAGGAATATGGGTAGATTTTAGTCAGTAGAAGTCTAACACTCCCTTCCGCTCTGCCTAAGAGCGGGAGGGGGGGGGTTATTTGATGATTTCCCACCCCCAAAAATAAAGGATGAGGAGATCTTGCCAAATGTCCTTTAATAATAGGGTAGTTTACTAAAAAAAACTAATTTGTCCGTCAGATAGATTTCCAAAAAATATTGGACACGTATTTTTTTTTTCTTTCTTCTATTTTTTACCGGTAAGTGACGTCACTATCCCCCACTTAAATCTTTGACGCGTTTTATCTTCGTAAATTTTTATTGATTTGATAAAACAAAAAATACGTATCCAGTATTTTTCGATAATCTAACAGACGGACTAATTAGAATCATATTTTTTTTGTCAGTAAACATCCCTATTGTATGGTTATAATGGCGGTGTGATAGTGATGTATAAAACGAACTGTGAACTTAAAATAAAGGGGGGAGTACCCCTCCCCCATTTATTTTCAGGCGGTCAGAGGTGTGCTGCCATTAACAAGACATCATTATCATGATCTGCCTAGGCTTTTCCCAACTATGTTCAGGTCGGTTAGTATTTTACATGGAGCAACACAGTAAACAAACCGCCTAACATTTTAAAATATTACATTATTTCTCCCGAATTCTTTCTTTGTTCACCATTTATTTTTAACCCTTCCCCGCTGCATCTTATCATCATAGTCCCATCACGAACATCCCACCACAACCCGTTGTCCGTGTAACATTTCACTCGATCCCGAAATAATACGATTCTAAACCAAAGCGCATAGTGCGGTGGTTCACGAGAACCGCTCACACAATTGGAATTCTGCCGTATGTGTCGAATTTCCGATGCAACTAATAATTTGTACGTTGAAAATGTTTTATTTGCGGTAGAATGAAATTTGTTGGAAATAATTTAAGATTTTTACTGCCCCAGCGAACGACAGGAACGTCAGGAACGGCGATTAGAGGACTATATGACCAGAGGGCTCTGCTGACCTAGCCCACCGTACGTCCGTCTTATGACGAGGACAGGCCGTGTCGACGGTGCGTTCGTTTTCCACGCGTGCCTCAAAGAGATATCAGCAACATTGCAGGGGCCCGCAAGAGCCGACACCTGTCAGGGCCGCAGGTAGTTCGAAAGAGCTACCGTGGCCTCGATACAAAGGGCTAAGAAGTAACATGGGTGGTTTTCAGGCAGTAGAAGTCTGAAACTCCCTTCCGCTCTGCCCAGAGCGGGAGGAGTCATTTGATGATTTCTCACCCTCCAAAAAAAACAAAAAGGGCTCTGCAGACAAAATGATATTCTATCAACGATAATAACTCGCCTCATTGGTCTAGGTTTAGATCGAAAAGTGTAACCATGGAGTTTGAAATGTTCAGAAAAGGAAGTGGTTCTCGATTCGACTGAATGTTTTTTTTCTCCATAGTAAACGACCAGCCCGAATCATGCATCCTTTGTTCGACGTTTTATAAATGGCCATGTAGGCCTGAAGCTGCTTTAGAGTAAAAACCTCGGAAGTGTAAAAGAAGTAACTGTTGGGACAGGAGGAAAAAAAAACAGCGTACATTTTCCAAGTGTTGTTCGGCGTCTTTTATGTTTATTTATTAATTAATATGAAATACATAATATCTAATGAACAAATTAGTCAGACCAGGATTTGTGTTGCGAGGTTTTCTTCCAAGAAACGTAATACAATAAATTTGAGCAAAAATGCATTCCCGAGGTTATTACTCTAAGGCGACGCTGTGTGTAATAAAGTCAAAGTCAAAGCATTTATTTCAATTAAACCATTACTAGGTACTTTAAAATGTAAGAAGAACAATTTATAAAACTAAACTCGAGTGCAATACGTCATCCCGAAAGCCACCACGCCGAATCACACGCCGCCGAATGCCCGCAACAACGAACACTGCGAGCACGAAAGCACGCAGCGACGCACACCCCAACAACGAATGTACGAGACTCCAAATCACGGAACAACGAATGCACGCCGCAACGCGCAACCACCGCCCCGCGACCCGGAGCCCCGCGCACCCACCGCCACGGCACGCGCCGCCGCGCGCCCCCGCACCCACAGCACTCGCCGCCGCAGACATCCGGCGACGCGCAACTCGACGCAGCAACCCCCGGGACGACGCATTGCACTCCTAAGCTACAGTCACAGTCACAAGGCATAATAACTTGTGAAAGTACTGTAGTTGCCCATTCCCTAGCGTAGATCTCTATGGAGACGAACGGGCAAGAAACTCCATGGACACTCTTTTAAATCAGAATATTGTTACAAAATCTTGGTACATTATATCATTCATGTTGAGATGGTATATTATGTGAGAACGATGTAGCAAGATGTGCACGATAAGTGTCCACAGTAAAGTCAAAAAACGACGATTCAAAGATAAAATAATAATTCAAACAAGCCGTGGCAGCTAAGAGGTGACCAGTCACAACTGACAGCACCCGTTCACGAGCATGACGCATGGATCAGCACCATTCCACTCAACCATTTTGAAGGGAACGAAATGATCCGACACACCCGCCACCATCAGCGAGACATTTAAGTGAGCATGACACACTCTCAATCGCCAGGGCATATCCAAGTCAAATAATTAATAAGTAGGTTTCCAGAGAATGATAGCTTTCTAGTACATAGTACTCACACAATATGTGCTATGCGACTATATAATACTAAAGAGATTGAATTTATACATTGCAAAGATAGTTGTACAATCTTCATCTTCTTTCTTCTTCCTATTTAATGCTATCAATTTAAGCCCCCTGTCCTTGTGGAGCAGGACCGGCATTAAGCCAAGCATTTTTATCAGCGATATAATCGTCCAACTTGTAATATGCTTGCTTGCATAGTGTGCGTTTGATGCATGTTTTAAATTTCGTTTCATTCAGTTCAAGAATGCTTTGTGGAATTTTGTTGTAGCATCTCAAACAGTACCCCATAAAAGATGAGTCTACTTTAGCGAGTCTGAAGCCTGGCTGAACTAACTGGTCCCTATTCCTAGTAACATAATTGTGTCTGTCTCCTCTTTTACTAAAAAGATGCAGATTTTTTCTCACGTTTTCGTAGATGTACTGACAATGCACCGTCATGATGTTAATGTTCTTAAACAGTTCCCTCAGAGAATCGCGCCTACGAAGACCATATATTGCTCTAATGGCTCTTTTTTGCAGAATAAAAATAGATTCAATGTCTGCAGCCCGTCCCCATAACAAAATGCCATAAGACATTATACTATGAAAATAACTAAAATAGACCAGCCTAGCGGTATCTACATCAGTAAACTGACGGATTTTTCTAATGGCATATGCTGCTGAACTTAGCCGCCCTGCAAGAGATGTTAAATGAGCACCCCATTGTAGCAGTGAATCAAGCGTAATCCCCAGGAAAACCGTTTTATCTACGAATTCTAGTTTCTCGTTATTTAATAGTATATCACAATCACCACTTTTAACATTCGGTAAAGCAAATCTTATGCATTTAGTCTTTTTTTCATTTAATACTAAATTGTTTGCTGTGAACCAATTATGAACCTGAAGAAGGGCAATATTCACGTCATCTAAATTTTGAGCCCGTCTATTTATCTTAAAAATTAGGGAAGTGTCATCAGCAAATAACACCATATTCTGAGGTTGGTTTTTCAATAAATAGGGTAGATCATTAATATATACCAGAAAAAGGAAAGGGCCCAATATGGACCCTTGCGGAACCCCCATTTTTATTTTTAAACCTTGTGAATTAACACCATTTATTTGAACATGCTGTTGCCTTTCACTCAAATAAGATTTTATTAAACTAAGTGCAAGTTTACCTAGTCCGTAATGCTCAAGTTTCAAAAGCAATGTGTCGTGATTCACGCAATCAAATGCTTTTGAGAGGTCACAAAAAATTCCTACAGCATCTTGGGATTCTTTCCACGCATTAAATATATGCTTTAATAAAGTTACACCGGCGTCAGTTGTACAACGTCCTTTAGTGAAACCGTACTGTTGATCGTGTAAAATTCTGTTGGTGTTAAAATGATAGAGCATTTGGTTAAGCATTATTTTTTCAAAAACTTTGCTAAAAACTGGCAACACGGATACAGGTCTATAATTATTAGTATCTTTACTGTCACCAGATTTGAAAAGAGGTATGACCTTACTGTGTTTCATTAAATCAGGGAAAACTCCTTGGTCTACACACAAATTAAATATTGAAGCTAGGTATGGTGCAATAGTCTCAACTATGGATGTACAAACTTTGATTGACATTCCCCATAAATCTTCGGTCAGTTTTTATTTGCCGGAAAGCTTTAATTACCACCAAAGGGCTTATAATTATGTTTAAATTTAAATTCAGCAAGACAGCCAGACACGTTCGCCTTTAATAAACCAATTGAGACTTCAGGTGAGGAATTAAGAGCCTCCGTTGTTTTCAATGGTATTTCAGTAAAGAAATTTACAAATTCTTGAGCTACTTCCTGATTAGCGCTTTTAGGACCACATGCTGTATTTAATGTGTAGCTAGTGTTATGTATTTTTAGGGTTCCGTACCTCAAAAGGTAAAAACGGAACCCTTATAGGATCACTTTGTTGTCCGTCTGTCTGTTTGTCTGTCTGTCAAGACCTTTTTTCTCAGGAACGCGTGGAGGTATCAAGCTGAAATTCATATCAAATACTCAAGTCTATGGTCTCTTGGAGCTGTGAAAAAATCAAACTTCTAAGTCAACGCGATCAAAAGATACTCCCGTTTATGCCGCAAATTTTCGACACTCGCAAGGGAATCAAAACCTACAGGGTACTTCCCGTGAACTCAGAATCTTGAAATTTGGTATGAAGCAACGTCTTATAGCAGAGATATAGGAAAAATTGCGAAAAGTATACATTTTTAGTTATATCATATAATAAAAATATTTTTAATAATTTTAAACTTACTACCCCTTTCCTCATGAACGCGTAGTGGTATTATATTGAAATTCATATCAAATACTCAAATCTATAATACCTTTAAGCTGTAACAAAATCAAACTTCTATGTCAACGCAATCAAAAGAAACAGGAATTAAAACCGCATATTTTGAAACTCGCCACTACTCGCAAGGGAATCAAAACCTACAGGGTACTTCCCGTGAACTCAGAATCTTGAAATTTGGTACGAAGCAACGTCTTATAACACAGATAAAGGAAAAATTGCGAAAAGCATAAATTTTTAGTTACATCATATAATAAAAATATTTTTAATAACGGAACCCTCGGTGCGCGAGTCTGACTCGCACTTGGCCGGTTTTTTCCTGTTAGTCTCGTTATTTATGACTTTCCAAACTGTTTTTATTTTATTTTCTGCTGTTTTGATCAAGTTGCTAATGTGCAGGGCTTTAGCAACCTTGCAAGTATTTCGAAATATTTTTGGATACTTAGCAACATACTTGTTAAAAGTTTCAGTGTTTATATAAGGCTTAAGGCCATATAGCTCAAAAAGTCTTTCCCTACTTTTTCTGATACCTCTAGTTGCCCAATCACTAAATATAAATTTAGGGCTTATACTTTTAATCTTCTTCTCAAAATTTTATTGAATTCTGTGTGAACTATTGAAAAGAAATTATCGTACAATTTATTCATATTAACATCATCCATATGATGGTTCATTTCACCTAACTTGTTCTGTAGGGAAATATTATATTTATTTAATTTGCTAGTTGTTAAAGGTCTAAATCTAATTTGAACTTTTTGTAATGGTGTGTTACTCCTAAAAGTTACGGTTTGTCCGCTATGATCAGACGGCAGGCAATTTACTATGGTTTTATCTAAGTAATCACAATCGCAGAAAACATTATCTATACAAGTAGCAGAAAATGGAGAGACCTTAGTAGGTTCTATAAAAATGTTGGTTAAATTAAATGACTTAAAAAGATTTAATAACCTACTGCTAATCGAATTTTCTTCTAAAATATTGACATTGAAATCGCCACAAATAATTGCAGATTTATTACTGGCAGCAAGTTTTGCCAGGACATCTTCCATTATTGATTCAAATAAGGAAAAGTTTTGATAGTTTGGGGGTCTGTACACGCACACAATTACATGCTTATCTAGCTCAACACAGGACAGTTCGACGCAATGTTCAACCGAAAGACCTACAATGTCATTACGTTGCTTATATTTAACACATTTTTTTAATAATATTAGGGAACCTCCACGCAGCATTGATTATTGTTAAAACAGCTACCCACCGTATAGTTTTCAAAATTAATGAGCATTTGGTAATCCTTAAGCCAATGTTCAGTAAAACAAATAATGTCAAACCTACTTTTCTCTAAAAACAATTCTATTTCTAATAATTTGGAAGAAATGCCTTGGATATTTTGGTGGAATAAATTCAAAGTGTTCTGCTGAGGCCCTTTTTTACTAACTAATTTAGTGCAAGAAGATACCTTTCTGTTGGTAGGTTTAACAATATTGTTAATGGTACCTTCTGTTGTCTTACTACCTAGTTTAAACTAATATTATCTGGAGAGAGCCCAGAGTCTCCTGTGCCATCACCAGGCAACAAGATACTATCACTAAAAGCTCCTAAATGAGAATTTTCCACGGTGACATATGGAAGCTCCTCTATACAATGTTTGTAAACATTTATAGCACTAGTGCTATATTTATCTAAGGTCACCTCCTGTACATTAGTACCATGACTAATAGTCGCAGTGTTAACAATATAAGAAAACTTTGACATATTACATATTATGTCTGTGTGAATCAGCTAATAGCCTAGCTATTTTGTGTCTAAATCTAACAGGTAGAAAAACATTACCCGGTGTCGACTTAAGCTTATCAACAAAAGTGTTGATATCAAGATATACAAGCTTGTCACAATAGTGACCTACTAAGAAATGCATATGATTGTTTAACATATGTATATAATTGTTTTTCCTGTCACTTAATCTTTCAAAATATGGAAAAATTATAAAATAAAAATAATAAATAAAATAATTAAATTTTGAATCTGGTCGGTAAAAGAATTTTATTATCGAGTTTTTGCATAAGTTTCTCAGTAGCTGCCATGGAGTCTAAATTAATGGCCGAATGATGGCAATTGGCTTGCCTCTATTAACTTAAATATTACCGACGAAATGTGTTCAAAACCTGATTGTTATTATTGCTCGAAAAATCTTTTGAACACAATTAATGAGACAGAGTATGAAATTCTCACCTGCCACAATAATTATAATCACAAGAACACAACTAACACAGTCATAATATTACGAGTAAAATTAGAGGTCAAAGAAGATTAATACAGCAATTTCACTAAAAGAACCAAGATTAACTAGTAGGAGAGCGAGAAAATTTATCTTTCATCTACATTTAAATTAAGTCAAGGAAAACCGACGTTGTCCTCAGTATAAACTTTTGATTATTATTATGTAAATACTGCTAAAGCTGGAAACCTGTCATAAATTCTTGTAGCCTGTATTTCAAATCCTGAAATTGTTTTTTTAAGTCTTTTTTAACGTTATGTTCTTTAAAAGATTCGGTGAATGAGTTTTGAAATGGAGCTAGGTAATATTGCTAGGTTACTAAAGTTGCTGCCAGTTAAGATGTCAATAGCGGTCATTGACCCGCCTCCATTTGTTTATTTTTTATTTATTTAAACACAAACACACTATCATTACAGGCTAACCTAATAACAACAGGGTAGTTATAGTTAATGTTTACAAAATGAGCCTTACAATTAACAGTCTAAACAATCTAGACTAATTAACAACCTAAAGATAAGAACCATAATAAAAGGACCACCATTAAAGTTCTTAACTTTGAAATCCAAAAATAAACTTGTTAATGTCTTGAATCATCTATCACGACTTTTTCTAATGAAAAACGATACGTGGTTCATTTGTTTTGGTTCGTACGAAGCATGTACGAAGAGCAATGACCACTTTTGACATCTTAACTGGCAGCAACTATAGGCTTTAGCTTCGTCCTGAGAGGGCAACGCATCCCTGTCGGGCTGCGGTTTGTTCGAAAGAGAGACCGCGGCCTCGACACAAAGGGCTAAGAAGGAACATGGGTGGTTTTTAGTCAGTAGAAGACGTCTCCCACACTCCCCACCGGGAGGAGTCGTTTGATGATTTCCTATCCTCCAAAAAAAACTTGAGAGGTGTCAAGGGACACCCGGATGGAACGAAGTTCTGAAAATAACTAGCTTGCTTGTTTGCTAACTCACATACACAAACAGCCTTATCCAGAACAACTACCCACATAAATATTCGTTCTACAAGAACAAGTATTTGTCTGTTTTTTCAGTGCAGGAATTAAATCTGAGACGATATTTCTGATTCACAAGAAACTGACTTACTAACTTCAAAGTGTACCATTGTTTGCAGAGTGTTAAGATACCTAACATAACTTCAGTCACGGTCAGACTCACAAACTAATCCCCTATTGCTTTCAAAAAATATTTTATACAAAAACTTAAATAGTTTTAAGAAACTTTTAAGAGTGAATAATCTTTAAATCCTGAATAATACGTCGGTAAAGTGACTTGAAGGGTGTGTCCTAGACGAAACGATGTCACGTTTTAAAATAATAAATTACTTCTAATCTATGTGAACAATTCTTCGTCACTCATTTGTTAAGTCAAATATTTGTTACTCAAAGTTTTTCGAGGGGTCAGATGGCAATCCCTCTTTGTTAAAATAAAGATCTGACCACACTGCCGCATATCCTGCATGACAGGTAAATTAATGCATTGGTTGTTATTTATAATGAGTTAGAAGTCACTAGACTATTCGTGTTAGTTTGATCTTCTCCCTAAAAGTTAGTTGAAATCCGAATCCCGCGCTGGTTTTGCCTTTATTTACCCATTAGAGGTAAATATAGGTACTGTTGTGATATCTGATAACTTTGAAGATGCGAGTAAGTTCATCGACCCAAAAATTAATATAAGAGTCGACGATAATAAAGGATGTTCGATCGAAAAAAAATAGGAAAATGAACAGAAATTCAAGCTGGGAGTAACATAATACTGCAAAAAGGTTGGTTACAAAGAGAAAAGGCTCAAAATATTTTTTACTAAAAATATATTTGGACAATCGGATAACTTTTAAGGCCAGACTTTACGAGGTCATGAACCAAACGTTATACCTTTCATCCGAATATTTATTCCGAAATCTAGTCCTAATGTCATTTATTCGACCTAACCCTTCGCCCGCTGAACAAATGGCCGTTTGGCCATTATGTGGAGGCTGTTTGGCGATTTATTGTGCCATATGTTTCTATGATCATTCTGCTTTCGAACGTGTCTGGTTTACAGTTCTATGAAATGCCAGATGTCATTGTCATATTTTGTTTTGTTCTGGGCTTATTGTGCGGGTGACAGGGACACAAAGCGTAATGGTTAAATAGTGCGTAAGAGTATATAATTGGCTAGTTGATGGTCAATGAGCCAACAGCACTGCGGTCAAGTCAATTGAGGGTATTTCGTGCATAATGGAGCGTATTAAGTTGTGAAATTGATAGCATTGGCAATTAATGTGAGAAAAAACATGAGACCGGCGTTTGGTATTTTATTAGGGTACTATGCCCAATAATTTCAGTTTAGATCTACAATAATTAAACAGATTGACTGCTGGGATGAAGAGTTATAGAGAAGTATGGAAGAAGATGACATGCTGCGCCGACCTCTAATAAATTGGGAAACGGGCAGGAAAATGATGATGGTCTACAATAAGTAAACAAAAAAAAAAAAACTTCGAAGGCCCAAAAGCAAATACAGATAAGTGACTGGACAAGTTCCTGCGCAAATTCAAGGAAACTTTCTTAAATTTGCGGTTTACACTTGCAGTCACTTATGGTACCTGAAGGTAAAACCTTTTTTTTTTTTGGCGTGTGGAAAATCATTAAATAACCACTCCCGCTCTTGGGCAGAGCGAAAGGGAGTGTCAGACTTCTACTGACTAGATACCACCCATGTTCCTTCTTAGCCCTTTATGTCGAGGCGGCGGTATCTCTTGCGAGCAACCCGCAGTCCGGACGGGACAAGCAGCCCCGACGGGTTCAGAAGAGCACCTTCAGTGAGCGTTCAGAAGAGCACCTTCAGTGAGCGTTCAGAAGAGCACCTTAAGTGAGCTTCGATTAATTTGAACAAATCTTAACTTTCATCGATTACATGCATTTTTTAGCTACTTCCACCCAACATTTTTAAAACAGTTGTTGTCATCATCTACCTAGCCTTTCCCAACTACGTTGGGGTCGGCTTATCTAGTCTAACCGACCTGTCTCTTTGACCTCCACAACGTAGACAGTACTGGGCACTACGATACCCCTTGGTAAGACTGCTTAAAACCATTATTGACGAACGCTCAAAATATCCTTGGGTCAATAATACCCTGTCACCTTTTCCCGGGTTGACAAACACTGACGTAACGCCTGCAAATGACGTGAAGAGCCATCTTATTCATCGAGAAAAATCGAAGAGAATTGCCTTGTCCGTACATAATAGCGAGGTCGTAATGGCTACCACAAAAGATGCTAAAATTACATGAGACGATGATAGCACAGTAATTTAGGATACTTGTATTTTGGGCCTTTCGTCCTCGCCTTAATATTATTACAATATTGTCACTAGTAATTAACTTTTTGGTTATGGGTTACTCAATCAGGTGACCGGCAAGAGGCATTATTATTAATTTTGTGTATATTTTCTTGGTGTGACTGAAGTGGGACTGGGCGTGTTACATTTCCAGGAGGGGTCGGGACAGATGGGCCAGAATCGTCACACACTGGGTGCCTGAAGACGGTCGTCGTCACCGAGGCAGACCCAAGAAACGTTGGCGTGACGATTTGGACTCGTTCGTGGCTGATTGGCCAGAGAAGGCACCAGGAGAGCTGGAAACAAAAGGGGAGCCCAGCAGTGGGACACAATAGGCTAAAAATAATTATCATCATCTTCTTTCTGCCCTTGTTCCATGTTGTCTCCACAGTCTGGCTTGCAATTACTAGACAAACGAAGCAATTTAGTGTTTTTTCTTCTTCTTCTTTATCGTGTGGTGTGTACCTACCTAACCTGGTGTCTGATTCCAGTGTTTAATTAATAAATAACAGGGATGTTGCCTGACTAAAAAAGATATGATCCTGTTTCCGAAATATTAGTCCGACTGTAGGATTATCGAAATATATTGGAAACGTGTTTTTTATTTTATCAAATTAATAAAAAATTGATCTAGACAAATATCTATGACGAAAATAAAACGTGTGAAAGATCATGAGTGGAGGCTTGTGACGTCACTTTCTGGTAAAAATGTACCAAACTGTGACGACATACGACTTTTTGAAGTACTGTATCGTCTTCATTTTTCGTTTACGTGAAAAAAGAATTAAATATGTGTACAATATTTTTTGAAAATCTGTCTGACGGACTAATTAGATTTTCTTGTCAACTACCCTATTTAACCTATTTAATTAATCCAGTGTTCATTAAGTTACAGAGTAACCAGTCCTAAGTTTCTCGTTAACTTACATCAATTCAATACATTTTTGTTTGGAATGTCACCTTGTCTCATTAAATCCCATTCCAAACATCCTCTTTAAGTCGGTCTTAAGTCTTTTGAAGTCTTAAAGACCTAGTTTAGCGCCGGGAGTCGTCAAGTACTAGGCAGGTCTCTCGGTATATCTTGTTAGTTTTAATTACTTTATTCTCGGAGGGAATCAAATATAAACAGGAGGTATTTATTCAGCGAGATAGTTCTCATAATTGGTTTAGAACACGAGTAGGTGCATGTCTAGTTATTTTGGGGGAGAAGTTTTTTTTTGTGTTGTTTTGTGGTGTGTATTCCAGGTATTATTATAGTCCCGTCGGGGATGCGGGTTGTTCGCAAGAGATACCGTGGCCTCGACATGAAGGGCTAAGAAGGAACATGGGTGGTTTTTAGTCATTAGAAGTCTGACACTCCCTTTCGCTCTGCCCAAGAGCGGGAGGGGTTATTTGATGATTTTCCACCCACCTACAAAAAGGTATTATTATAGTGATCGCTATTTTGGACGTGGATGGGAGTGGCGTATAATTAAGGATTTCGACGTCTATTGCTAACGAAGTGTTATACGCTGATTTAGTAAGTAAGCATAGTAAAGTTTTTCAGTTTATTTTTATATTTTTTAATGTTTGTTGTGTGCACTAAATAAATATGTTTTCTTTCTTTCTTTTTAAAGTTTTTTTTTATAACTGCTCATTATCAGCAACCTAGGTTAAGTTACTTCTTCAGATACTCATCATCATGTAGAACAGGTTTTTAATACCCAATGTCCAATTATGCCTGCCCTTAGCTTCTTATTTGACAAGTCATCATTTAAATTTTAAAATTTCATGCAGCCACGGAGCCTAGATTCGTACCCTGTTGATGGGAATAGGCTCACCCCTATTACATGGGACTTGAAACCTTACTGGCGAAATGTGGGTGTACTATTAGGTACACCTCTGCCTAACCCTTCGGGGTTTACAGGCGTGATGTTATATGATGTCATTTCTCACTCGTTTTTCAACCGTTTACAAAAATGATTTAATTCATAGCCATAATTTCTTTCCAGCCTTCCCTATCAATTTAACCCCACAAAAATATTTTGCCAGCCCAACCCTAACCTGCAAAGGGGCTTAACCAACTAAAAGCAGCTAACAAATCTGGGTTGATTGTCAAAAGTTAATGTAATGTGTGTCATGCCCACCGCCATTAATGCTCAATGTGTTGTGACACGCAAATGAAGCGTATTTGTGCTACAAATGTGTTTTAATTATTATTTATTTTTAGCGTATTAGGGGACGGTTTTGTGGCATCATTTTTGTTTGAATAGTTGTTTTGTTCTGTCGTGATATGGAAAATGGGGATAACATGACGGAGAATGGAAGGAAAATATGTGTTCCGTTGACAAGGGTAGATATTATGATGGTGATGTTCAGCCGTATGTAGTTTGATTGAAGTCACAAGAGAGAAATTGGCGAAATATTGAAGTTATTCGTACACATATAGGTTCCCAGATGTACGTTTTTTTTTCTTTGGATGTTCACGATATTTGCGGAAAATTCCGGACATGTTTATTTTATGCACTATAATATAACTAATTTGTTCATTTTTATTTGTATAAAATAAAAATAAGACCACTTAGGTAATTGTTCATTATTTCTCAATAAATTCGAAAAAAACCGGACGTTTCAAATTCTCCCTACTTTTTGATCGCTGATCTAAAACTACGGACATGTCGGGAAAATTCCGGGCTATGGCAACCCTAACCTATGGTGACACACCAAACATACACCTTTCATCTTGCGCTGCATGCCCTGACACCTGCACACTTGACGACCTTATGACTGCATCAGCGAGTGGAGTCCGCATAGCTGAATTTTGGGCCAAAACGATTTGATTGTATTGAAATTTGCCATCGACACGCTAAGAAGAAGATGATAATAAATATGTGATTGAGGATGTGTGGTAGATAGGGTACCTAGGCAAGCATTGATAGTAGCGTACGTTTGATGTAGTACCTCGCTCGGAATTAGAATGTACGTACGTTCTAAAAACAACTTCATAATTGAAATCTTTATTTAAGATGGTTAAAAACCGAGTTCTTCAAGATCAAGCTTTTATTTTTTACCCAACTGCGGCGAAACCTAAAAGGAGGGTTTTCGTGTTACTTGACTGAGTTGTGTTTATTTACGTGACCCATTTTAAAGCACCGAACAACATCATAACTCCAAGAAAGACACCCAATTTAATTAACCAACTTCCCGAAAATCCTCGATAAACACGGTGGTATTTTGAAAATGGTGTTCAAAACACTCACCACGAGATCGCTTATAATAATCCTACGCTCCACTCCCCTCCATTATATTATGAAACTAACGATGCTTTAAAGTCGACTAAATTATTTAACGTAAAGTGTCATAATATCAAGTAGGTCATACATGCATTATACCGTGACGTCACTGCATGACGTCACAGCAATTTTCCCGTACTTTTCCCGAGCAACGCTTTGACAGTGGACTGATGTGTTGCCACTTTTCAAAACTTCCCACCAAACATGTCCGCCATATTTAATCTGTGGAATATGTCAGTGGTTTTAAGTTTTCGTTTTGCGTTCTGTTTTCTTATGTTTATTTAGGTAAAGGTAATATTCTTCGTATGGAAACTAAGTTATTACGATAAGTAGATCTAGAGTTAGTTTAGAGTCGTTAGGTTCACATATGCATTTCTCGGCTCAATAACGACCTCGCATTTGGCTCGGGTGGGAAATCCGCCGTGGCTACAATTATAAAGCTTCCCCACTTGTATCAAAATATATCCATAGATATATTAACTACTTTGTAACAAAATAACTTTTTATATAAGTACATTCGTAGCTACCTAATTGAAAAAGGTCGTTATATAGACATTGCTAAACGAAGTCATTAGGTTTGTCTATGTCTGATCGAGTGGAAAATTATTTCAAATCTTGAAAGAATGAACCTAATTTAAGCGAAAGGTTTAAGTGTGTTGGGCGTTAAATAACTCAGAAGCTAAACTGACTGTGACTCGCGATTTTAACTAAACGCGTTGTTTTTTTTATGTTTTGGGTGGGAAATCATCAAATAACCCCTCCGAACGAAAGGGATTGTCCGACTTCTACTGACTAAAAACCACCCATGTTCCTTCTTAGCCCTTTGTGTCGAGGCCGCGGTATCGCTTTCGAACAACCCGCAGCCCCGACGGGAAGTAAAGGCCTGTGAGCGACATAAAAACGCTGACATCCGGTTAGGAACTAAGCACAAGACAAAGAAGAAGATTATTTTCCTTACTCAAATTAATAATTATTTTTATTTTAACCACTTTACCCATATGGGGACCCTCCTACCTGAAATACTGTAAAAATTTAATAAATTCTTATTCCTTGTACGTCATCCCTCTAAAACATACACAAGGAGTAATTTTTGAATAAAAACCATTTTCTATGTGCCAATTAAATAGTTAAAACTACTCTTTTAATAACTTTGATGTATTCCACTCAATTTTAACTTAGCACGTACGTTAAAGTTTGGTGAATTTTCAAGCACTAAATAAAATCTTGGTTCCTTATGACACAAACGTTTGTGTAATAAGTAACCAAGAATCCGCAAGCAGAACAGAACGAGATATATAATATTAAGAACAAACAAATAAACAAGTTATGTATAAGTAAACTTTCAGATGCTGTAATAACTTATACATTTAACCAACTTAGTGCTGAGGAAATATCATGTGGAAAACCCAACAGACTGAAAACAAATATAAGTATAGTTAACAAAAGAGATTTGTATGTAAGTAAAGCGGGATACCTAATTCGTTTTGTATTTACCTCGTTTACGGTTGACTACATCAGTTGAAATTCTTCGTGTTGTTTTTTCTATAGTGCATCTAGCAGGTCAACCTATGAGGCTGGCTTCTTCTTAACTGGACAACCCTGTGGATGCCTTGAGCTTAAAGCCTCTAGCCTGGGAAAATTTATAGACTAAGTGAAATCGCTCTCAGAACGGTGAAGGAAAATATCGTGAGGATACTGGCATGTCTTAGAACCAAAAAATTCGAAGACATGTAACATCTACCAACCCGCAGTGGGCCCGCGTGGTGGATTATAGCCCATCCCTCTCCCAGGGAGGAGGCCTAAGTCCCTGCAGTAGGAACGTTATAAGCTGATGATGTTGAAGTGACAGCGCACTAAGGAGGGCAGCAAAGGGACATGCTGCATCTGGGAGTATTCTTCGTGTTACTAGCAGGACACTATTTATGTTTCGTAGGCCTAGAACTTCGTCATTTCCATGGCGTCGGGCACAGGCTTCGGTCACTTCGGCTGCATGTTTTTTAGGCTAAGAGGTCAGGACTCTATCATCATCATTTTATCCACTGCTGGACATAGGCCACCTCCAAGTAGGTATCACATTGACCGGCCCCGTGCGTTTCGCATCCAGCGGATCCCTGCAACCTTCAACAGGTCTCTATCAGTAAACACAAACTTCACTAAGAATTTCTGGTTGACTCAGATGAGAAGACAATATTCCTGAAGCATCTAGTTTTTACTGACGCGGTATAGACTTTTTACCTTCATACAAAAGTATTTTCTTGACTGTACTTAAAATGGGATTAATGTTTAAAGTCTCAAACATACTAAATAAATAAATAAATGCGTGTAAGCACCAGCTTATGGCGCTTAATAAGCACTCAAGAAGTTTACATAAGGAGAAGAATAAAGTCGACTCATTTTATACGGAGATATGAACCTGCCACGTGTAGGATGCCACGTGTAGGTAGTATGAATATATGATACATAAATTCTTATGACAGAAACTGTATCTCAAAATGACCGTGTGACGAAACGAAATTGTCGCGTGAAATTAAGGTTATTTTAGTTTTTTATATATTGCAGGACATAGCCCTCCCCCAGGTGTCACCACATTGACCGGTCCCGTGCGTCTCGCATACAGCGGGTCTCTGCATTCTTCACCAGGTCATCGATCCTCCTAGTGGAAGGCCTTCCAACGCAACGTCTTCCGGACGTTCCGTACTTAAGTTTATTGAATAACAGTTATAGGGATAAATATAATTCATTAATTCATCTTCTTTGTTTCTTTTCAATACACTTCCTCAAAAACTAGCTCTTATTGCACTACGATTAGGTTCGAAATGCAACATATTTCGTACGCGTGCGGTAATCTTATTTTTCCGAAACCAAGGGCGGAAAAGAAAATTACCATAGATAACTATACCTTATATTATGTTATTAAAACATAGGAAACTTGATTTGATTTGCAAATGAAATCATAGTCTCCTAAAAATTGATGACAAAAATACTTGAGTATCGTTATTAGTTAATTTCTTCGAAAGTGTATTGAAAAACGTCGTTTGATACACGTGGGAATTTGTTATTGCATTTCTCGACCACACACACCATGAACACCTTCGCCATACGGCTCGGGTGTTCAATCAGCCTCGAATACAATAACAAACTTTCCGCACTTGTATCAAAGCGTACTATACCTTGCTCTGTCTCATTTCTCGGCAAAGGCCTCCCTAAAGGGTTTTTAGTCAGTAGAAGTCTGACACTCCCTTTCGCTCTGCCCAAGAGCGGGAGGGGTTATTTGATGATTTCCCACCCCCCAAAAAAAAAAAAAAGGCCTCCCTACACTCACTCCATCCATTTTGTGAATTCATCTATTGAAAGATTAATAATGGTAATACATTATTATTTAATTTTCTGGTCTGGTCTTTATAATGTAAGATGGTCGTGGTGTACACGTTTCATAAATAATATTATAAAAATGTTTATACGCTGAATGATAAAATATGACTGAGCTTTGATTTCTTATGACAACTTTTGTATTAAATTAACTATTAAATTAACCATATTTGCAAAACAAAATTCTATTCCATTCAATTCTAAAAATGAATCCATATAGTATTTTTTTGGATTAATTAATTTAATAAAAATAGAACACGAATCCGCGATGTTTGCCCTTTCAATCCGCTGAACTGAAAGCTGTAACTAATCTCTAAAAAATACGCCGAACTAAACATAGAGTGAAAGCAAACAAATAAATGAACTAAACAAACGTTGACTGGCCGGATGAATTTATTCGTACGTTTTAATTTGTTATAAAATAATATTTTTATATTCAATATAATCGTGACATCTAGAAGCTCAACGCTAGATCAGAACAGCTGCTGGGATAATCTTCTTCACGCTTGCTTAGGTTGGTCCGTTAATCGATGACCACCCATTAGATACCGAGTTTCCTTCGTGCCTCGGAAAACACGTTAAGCTATTGGTCCCGGCAGTCATTTGTCGATCTATGACAGTCTTTAAGTAGTAACTGGCCCAAAAGTCTGACAACCAGACTTACCAAGGGTATATTACCCAAACGGTTAGTAATGGTCGACGAACGACAGTCCACGTCATTCCAAATAAAATACTAGTATTCAGCTGCATTCGGTTAGGCTGGAAGCCAATCGTAACAAAGTTGAGAAAAGGCTAGGCAGATGATGACTATAGCACTAATGGAACACATTCAAAAGTTCCATAATATAGTTCTCAAAAGTACTTAATTTTTTCGAAACTGTTTCATATGTTTGCACATACATATGGGAATATAATACTCGTACAAACTCTAAAGTTCAATAGAGAAATTGCAGAAACGCGACGCTATGCCAGTCCGCGGAAAATGCAATATTGTGGCAAAATATCCCGACTTGTGTTTATATTTTATTTCAATATTCACGTCAATACGGAATTGCGTGGAATTTCGTGAAATAGAGGTGCAATTTTTGTTGAATTATTCGGAACATATCCCTTTGAGTTTGGTTTGAGGGTAATATTGAACTGGAACATGTGTGGCGAGCCAATGATTTCAGTCTTGGTCGTTTTTACCCGACTGCGGCGAAGCCCAAAAGGAGGGTTATGTGTGTGACCTGTATGCATGTATGTATGTATGCATGTATGTCCGTTTCTTTGTTCCCTCCCATAACTCTTAAACGGATGAACGGATTTGAATAAAATATTCATTGTTAGATTTGTCTTGGTGGCGCAAGTGTCACTGGCTACAATAAAAATCAAAGAAAATTTTCGGATTTTCGGCCATATCGGGGAGTTAAAAAAAAAACCATTACCATCGAGTAGGGTATCAAAATAAAGGGTTTTAAAAGCAGATAACAATAATATATTATTATACAACTTAGATGTTTCAAAGAAATTTATCGTGACAAATTGTATAAAAAGTCAAATCGTCCCCGAAGTATTTTACGAGACTAAATAAAAAGATGGAAATAAAAAAGTAATTAAAATACTAAAAAAACCCGACTGACAAAACTGAAAGAAGACTGAAAAGACAAGCAAAAACAGTATCTATAATCTATCTTTGTACCAAATTTCATTTAGATCCGGCCAGCCGTTCTGGCGTAGTAGTGAGTAACAAACATGCATCCATCCAAACATAACAAATGACAGAACCAAAGAAAAATTCATTTTCTCAACTTCAAATAAGGAAGTACTTAACTAGAGTAAAAAAATACCAGAAAGCCTCTTTTTTATTACTACACTAATTGTTATTTTTTTGTTTGTATTATTGTTTTACCTTTAGATGTAATCAGAAATCGTACCCATTACTTAAGTCAGTTTATAGGGCAGGGGTCACCAAAAGGCGGACCGCGGTCCGAATCCGGACCGCCGACTTCTTTTGTGCGTACCTTGTAAACAGTAACTTGTATTACTGAGTATGTAAGTTAATAAAATGTATCCCGCCCTTTGTCTTTGTTGCCGCCAATTCGACAACAGACAAATAGTTTAAGGCAAAATATGTCGTTTTTCACATTGATATTATTATGTAAAAATATTCCTTGTTACTTCTGTAAAATTCATTTGCTTATTTCATAAACTTAAGTAAAAGCGAACTGCGATGGTAAAATATTTGAAAAACCAGACCCTGAAGAAACTAATTTATTATTGGTGATCCCTGTTAAAGGGTAAAATAAATTTAAATATAAAAAATCTTTTGAGCGGAACCCCTTTTTTTCGGGGGTGGGAAATCATCAAATAACCCCTCCCGCTCTTGGGCAGAGCGAAAGGGAGTGTCAGACTTCTACTGACTAAAAACCACCCATGTTCCTTCTTAGCCCTTCATGTCGAGGCCGCGGTATCTCTTGCGAACAACCCGCAGCGGAACCTCTCAAAACAAATCCAAATATTCCACTTCCAGTAAAACTACGCGTAGCTAATACCCGTAATAACGTCTATTACCTCCACTCACGTACAGCCGGTGACCAGCATTACCTGACCTCATTTCTCACACCAATTCCCCTCTTCTACTTTATATGAGAGGTCAGGTAATATTGGTAACAGACTGTACTCAAACAGCGAGTTTCACAACCCAAAGATCACATTATGACCCGACACGTAACGCACGTCTCTCTGATTGGTGCAATCCACTGCATTTAGTGCGCTGCAATGCACTTCGAAAGCGCTAATTGGCTAAATCACTGTACGAGTATAGGCTGTGCCCGTCACGTTCGATGTTAGTTAGGGAATAGTAATGCTTTATGAGTGGCTGACAGGTAAAGAACTAGCATAACATCACGCCTGTAATCTCCAAAGAGTAAGCCAGACGTGTACCTAATACATAGTACGCACTCATTTCGCCAGTTACGTTTTAAGTCCCACGTCCACAAATCTGGACAACGTGGCTAGTACTGCTGAATTACTGATCGAAAAACAAAAACGCTTTGTCTGACCTGGGAATCGATCCCAAGACATCGTGGTCAACAGTCGGGCGATCCCTCGACAAACGCCGTAGTCTATAAAGGCCGTGACGTCGATTAATAAATAATCTAAGTGTAGCACTACCTTTTTAAATCATTTTTGTGATCTGGCAACACCGTTCACGATTCCTGGCAACCCAGCCCGCGACGCGCGAACTCAAGGACAGTGGAGTACGATTCGCGCGCGCTTTCAACACATCCGCGAAACGCTCGTTTAATTTTACTGTTTAACCCCTGTTTGTTTGTTGTTTTACCTATAGTTCTGTGTTTTACTCTTTACAATATACTTTTACTTATTTAACGTACGTGACTCATTGCAAATAGCCCAAATATTCCAACCCTGAGAAAACTCCTTCTTACATAAGTAATTTTTTAGATAAACCCAGCTTGTTTTTGATAACATAATTATTATTTAACACAACATACAAAACTATTGTTTTCTCGAATTATCTAGGAACCTAAACATTTTGAACAATACCGAGAGAGAGAACTACCGCACAACAACAGAGCTTAAAATGTACTTTAGAATTTACCAGTACAAAACAACACGCCCAGGAATTCCAAAACACCACCAGTTTAAAAAATACCAAGAAATCTTCTAGCGTGGCAAAAACAACGCGCTTCAAAATCCCTTACAACATTAATGGACTTTCCCACTACGTCCCTACTTAGAATACTCAGTACTAACGGTGGAAACAGGATGTAAAAGTGAGAACGTCTTCGGCATACTAAAGGGGGAGCTGTCAAGGTGTGTTTAAACGGGCAATAGTTTTACTGCAATATGTAGACACAAATTGATAATTTAATTAAAGTTATAGTCCAGAAGTCGTCGCAAAAACATTAAAACGACGATTATTAATATTTGAAAAATAAATAAAGCATTTATTAGTCTCACATCTAACAAAACGAATTGATAAAAAAAATATATAAGTAATGAAATATTTTATTTTATTGCAAAATGCTCTGGACGTCTGTAACGAAACGAGCGTACCCAGAAGATACCTGTTCACTCTTGCTTTGAAGGTAAACATAAACTATAATTATTGGTCCTTAAGGTACGAGGCCAATAAAGGTAAATATCTCAGCATGGTGCTGTAATATTTGAGTCCAGATCCCGTATGGTACATATCATGTTTGCGAGTGCAAATGAACGTAGTTATGTAAGAAGGTGCACTCGCAAACATGACATGTACAGCACTGGGCATGCATCGCCTGGCTGCTGATGATGATGGTATAAATGCATCAGCAATAATTAAAATATTGTTGTCAATGTTGCCGGCAACTATATCGCAGCCATACATTGCAGTAAAAATATCGCCCGTTTAGAAGCGACTTAAGTTGTACAAAGAGTACCTACTGGCATCTGGGGCAGACACAATAAAGTTTGATTGGATACTCGGCTATCGCGGCCTGTACGTTCGGTGCTCCTGATGTACTATGTGGGTTGTTAATTAGTTTTTTTATGTTGGTATAACAATTTGGGAACAGTGTGAAGTTTAATTTATTTAAAGGCATCTTTTTTTTTTGGCGGGTGGTAAATCATCGAATAACCCCTCCTGCTCTTGGGCAGATCGAAAGGGACTTCAGACTTCTACTGACTAAAAACCACCCATGTTCCTTCTTAGCCCTTTATGTCGGGGCCGCGGTATCCCTTGGTTTTAAAGGTATCTCGCAGTTCAATCTAAGAAGTTGTCGTCTGCTTGACTGGACTATCCTCTAAGTGCCTTGAGTGTGAGGCCTCCAGTCAGGGCAACAAACTTAGAGTGTGAAGGAAGGTCTTTAACAATGTACTTTCCTTTTCCTACTTGAGGTCTTTCTTCATTTTGTACAAATAGTTTACCTGTATATAAATGTATAGCTTCATTTATTACCATTTATAATATTAGATTGTAATCATCATCATCTGCCTAGCCTTTTCCCAATTATGTTGGGGTCGGCTTCCAGTCTAACCGGATGCAGCTGAATACCAGTATTTTACATGGAGCGACTGCCTATCTAACCTCCACAACCCAGTTAATACTAGGTAATACGATACCCTTTGGTAAGACTGGTTGTCAGGCTTTCAGGTCACTGACTACCTGTAACGACTGCCAAAGATCTATATATGGCAGCCGGGACCAACAGCTTAACGTGCTTTCCGAGGCACGGAGGAAACTCGGTATGTCGGGCGGTCACCCATCCACAGACCGACCTAGGCAAGCACAGCTTTACCTAAAGATCGACCCGAGTGGCAGTTCTTATTAAGCCACGAGCTCCTCTTATATTAGATTGTAATCATTGACTTATATATTACTGCGTAAGGACTGGGCGGACGGCATGTTAAAATGACGCCTCGAAGGTGGTCCCAAAATGGTCTTTCCTAAGCCGAAGTGAACTAGTCCACGATCGGCTCTCTTTGGGTGCGGTCGTAAATTTTATTAAAAGTTTTATTTTTGTTCTTTATACTTCGAAAATACCACGCCGCTTATACAAGGTTACATTTTACGAGCAGACTACACCGATTCTCAGTATGGCGAACGCGTCGAGCAAATGTTCGGACTACCGTATCTTTAGTTTTTATATCAATGATTGTAATATATTTTTTCGCCAATTTATTGTTTCCCATCATTCATTATAGTTAGTAATCCTACTGATCCTATATCCCAAATTCCGTTTCAAATACTAAATAATTTGGATAAATTAAAGTTTCCCTACCTTTGTATCCTACACTATTTCAATCATTATAACTTGACATAGGCTAAATGCACAAACCGTGCGAAGTTAGAAAAAAAAAAAAATAACAATGTACTTGCGAAGGCGAAAGTAGAGAGCAAGTGACAATATCAGTTTTTTCTTTTAGCGATGGTAAAATGACTCTTCCCACAGAATCCGAAATAAGTACGTTCCAAAACAACCGTGTCGGGTAAGTACATGCGTCAGGTAGAAGGTGAGGACGCCGTGGTGCGTTCCAGCCACTCCTTAAAGAGGGACTTACCGCCGCAATTGTGGCGTTCCCAGCGCTGGGTTGCGACAGTCGCTGTGCTCCATACCGCCAATGAGATCCTGCCCTCGGAGTCTCGCCCCGGAGTAGCGCCTCCACGCGCAAGTGACAATACCACTGCAGTTTAAATTCCGAACGCTCTCTTCACTAATTACTCGGCAGTGATATTTCTCTTCTTCAGTATCGCGAAAGACATTTGCCTTTTTTTTGGAGGTTGTGAAATCATCAAATGACGGAGGAGTCAGACTTTTACTGACTAAAAACCACCCATGTTCCTTCTTACCCCTTTATATCTAAGCCGTGGTATCTCTTTCGAACAACCCGCAGCCACGACGAGACACTAGTCTGTGTAGTCTTGTTGCCAAATTTCAAACGATAAATGACGCAAAGAGCACAGCTGTTGGATATATTTTCCAGGAACAAGTCGTTTAAAGAATAAGGGGGACAGTCTGATTGCCGATTACCGTCCCGGTCGCCGGGCAAAGGTCTAGTTGTCCAAGATAAAACTTAGAAGCAATTCTGTTTGTACCAAAGAATTAAACCGTTAGAGACCGCTTCGAAAATTGATTACGTTTCTGGTTCGATGAGTAGATAGCATAGTCTCGCTCATTCATATCGAAAATATGATCTATCTTAAGGATGTTCGAGCAAACTCCCAGTGTCAACATACCTTATTTCGGAAAGGACACATTTTGCGGTTTAAATCTTTGGTAAATTACAGCTACAAGTTATTTACGTATACTTAATGTATTACTGAGCAAGCGTTCGAGACGATAAAAGAAAGGTTTAAAAAAAACCGACAACGACAGAAAAATCAAAGGTGTGTAAACTAAAAATGTGAGAAAATTTAAAACCTATTAGTTGGCTAACACATGTTTCTGAGCAACATAATATCTCGTGCAGGGTTGTTTTACGACCACAACGTTAAGGAATACAGCTGCTAAATGCTTAAGTTTATTTTGTATTAAAATGAATTTCTTGAGCGTGTCAAAAGAGAAAAGTAATTTCAAGGCCTCATGTAGTGCTGCGGGTTGTTCCAAAGAGATAACGCGGCCCCGGACCCAAAGGGCTAAGAAAGAACATGGGTGGTTTTTATTCAGCAGCAGACTAATACTTCCTTCCAGTCCGCATAGAGCGGGAGGAGTCATTTGATGATTTCCCACCCTCCAAAAAAAAGACCTCATGTAGTCCTAGTTTTAACCAAAACATTTTTCCTTTTTTTTCTACAGGCACACATGTAAGCCTTAGAGCATACATACACCCACATTTCGCCTGATAATATATTTGTCCCATGTGTGGGCGAGCCTAAATAGGTAGCTTCTGTTCTTGGTACGAAAATATCCACAAAAGAACTCAATGAGTTCTTTTGTGGATATTTTCGTTTTTCGTATTTTCGTTTTCAGGATGTATGTATCAGACGCCTGTAAAGCAGGCAATAAGGTAAAATAGGTACATTTATTTTGTAGGTCTTACAAATAATTTATTTATTAGTAGCTTAGTAGCAACAGGGTTTTGATCTTTTGACTTTACAATAAATAATGTTTGGCGTAATTAGCCTATAATGTTCCCACCTGCTGGGACATTGACCTCCTCTTTACGAGAGGGACTGCCAAGAATGAATGGTAGATTCCATATTTATTCGATTTTCTAGGACATGATAGTTTTCTCATGATGCCGATATTTCCTTTCACCGTTTTGAGAGCTGTGGTCATGAAATAAATTACACAAAGTAATGACTACCTGGGCTCGAACCTACGACTTACTGCTCGTAAGCCGAAGCTGCCACCACAGGACCATCGATGGTTTAACAGTAATGTTTCACCATATTGGCATAAATTAACAAAGAGATGTAACTACGGCGATATGTTCACAACGATGCGGAGATAAACACCAGTGGACTTATCTGTCTGTATGTTGCTGCCAAACGTAGGTATATTTATCCAAAGCGTATGAGCTGCCGTCTGCTATTCAGTCGTCATTCAGAAAAAGATAAAGAAAGAGAGAGAGAGAGAGTGAGAAAAATAAAGAGAGAGAGAGAGGGAGAGTGAGAAAGATAAAGAGAGAGAGGGAGAGTTAAAGATTTGACATACTTTTGTATGACAAAACTGTCAAAACCTTTATTTACTAAGTAATGGCCTAAGTAATCATTAAAGCTCTCTGAGTGCGGCAGTCAGACTCTTGGCTTTAGACTACACGTAATAACTGTCAAAGATTTAAAAATGACATTCAGTTAATGTTCAACGTTGTCTCCGAGGCTTGGAGTAAACTCGGTATGTAATTATGGTCACCCATCCATTAACCCACCTCGACAAGCGCTGCTTAACCTTATTATCGACCTGAGGGACTGTTCTTTTTTAGGTACGAACTCCTCTATTCTCAATAAGATTCCTGTAATTCCCAAAGCCAAAATCAAAGATAAAGGTACCTATAGTATACCACAATGTGTCAATTATATTCAAATTCTATACACCAAGGACCGAGCCCATTGCACATTGCCAACAGCAACAACCCGTAACTTATCAGAAACCGGTAAACAGGCAATAGTAATTGTAAACTCTAACAATGTTTCTGCAATACCTAATCAGAGCCATAAATTAACCGAAAACATTTTGCCATTACCGATGCAGCTACGTACCTTGTTGCGTTCACACTGATGCGGAGATAAACAACAATTGGTAGATTCGTTCGTGTTTTGTTTCTAAGTGTACGTACGTATTTGTTACAATGTGTGTGAGGTATGACTGCTAATTAAGTCGGCATTTGTGCCTTAGTTTTGCTTCAGGATCATGTTAATTTGAGCTCTATGTTGTGTCTGATAAGGGTGGAGTATTTATAAGAGATAAGCTGGATGAAAAGAATGACCAAATAAAAGATGTTATTGTATGATTTACTGAGATAGGTTGGAAGTGAGAACTGAGATGATGGCTGGTTGAAATAATATCAGATACGAGTAAAGGGTGAAAAAGACTTCCCGTCGAGGCTGCGGGTTGTTCGCAAGAGATACCGTGGCCTCGACATGAAGGGCTAAGGAGGAAATTAGTGGTTTTTAGTCAGTAGAAGTCTGACACTCCCTTTCGCTCTGCCCAAGAGCGGGAGGGGTTATTTGATGATTTGCCACCAGCCGAAAAAAAAAAGGGTTGAAAAAGACTTGCTGCACCTAAATCTTATATATAAAAATGAAACCCGTTTTCCGTTGTCACGACTTGGCATGAAAACGGCTTGACCGATTTGGCTGATTTTTTTTTTTTTTAAATGTTCGTTGAAGTTCAAGGATGGTTTTTACGGCGAGAAAAATTCGAATAATGGCCGGAAAAGCACTAAAAACAGCCCTTTTCTTTTTCCCATACAAACGTTTTCTAACTAAAACGTAAAATCAATTTGAGCTTTAATACCGTACCCATAAAGTTCAAGTTCTAATGGAGAGGTTCCGGGAAGGCAAAACAATTGAGTGACGTTCAGTTGTTCAGTCAACGAATGATAACTTCAAACAGACCATACGACATTATCACAATAATCACAAATAATTACTGTTTCTTTCCCAATAGAAAAACGATTTTTCAAATGGTGTTTGCGTATAATATAAAAATTAATTGCTGTTAGTTAGTTGCGCTAAAACTAGAGAACGGCTAGACCGATTTGTCTAATTTTGGTTTTGAAACATTTGTGGCAGTCCAGAGAAGGTGAGAAATTAGTAGTATGTAGGTAGGTAGGTAATAGGTAGGTGGTAGGTAGTTGGTACGTAGGCAGGTAAAAGGGCATTGCAACGCACGCGGGGTACAGCTATATTATATAAAAATGAATAGCTGTTCGTTAGTCTCGCTAAAACTCGAGAACGGCTGGACCGATTTGGCTAATTATAGTGTTGAATTATTCGTGGAAGTCCAGGGAAGGTTTAAAAGGTGAGAAAGTGGTAGGTAGGTAGGCAGGGTAGTAGGTAGAGTAGTAGGTAGGGTAGTAAGTAGGATAGTAGAGTAGGTAGGGTAGTCGGTAGAGTAGTAGGTAGGGTAGTAGGTAGGTCGGGTAGTAGGTAGGTAGGGTAGCAGGTAGGTAGGGTAGTAGGTAGGTAGGTAGGGTAGTAGGTAGGTATGGTAGTAGGTAGGTAGGGTAGTAGGTAGGTAGGGTAGTAGGTAGGTAGGTAGGGTAGTAAGTAGGTAGGTAGGGTAGTAGGTAGGTAGGGTAGGAGGTAGTAGGTAGGTAGGTAGTTGGTACACAGGCAGGTAGTAGGTAGAAAAAGGGCATTGCAACGCATGCCGGGAACAGCTAGTAATAATAATAAAAGTAGAACGTGATGACGAAATCCAATCGATTAAACCGTTTTTAAAAGACTTTAAAGAATCAGTTTCGTATCTACAACAACTTCAAAAGCGTATTTTATTTTGTCAACACTTAAGATTTACAGTCGAACATAAAAATCACACCATTCTAAAAATACTGCTTTATTTTCAAAATAAATAACAATGCAGTAAAATACAAAACTTGACCAAACTCGTGAAACACAACGCCATTCCTAGATTTACATCTCACGTCTGACCTATTTACTATTCAAATAGAAATCATAATACAAACTTCCAAGACTTCAATAACAGAACTACATAACTGAATCAGCCAGTACATTAAGCCGAATATCAGCTGAAAGCCGAAAACCGAATAACATTCTTCAAAAGTTGCTCCCATAAAATAAGTGGGCAAACAATGTTGGAATATTTCACGATCTACTTAGTTGGACCGCATTATATCCGGACGAAAGCCGGATTCAATAAAAGTGAGTGGCCGACAAACATGACCGGGTGTGGAACGTGGACGGATACCGGAAACAACACTAGTGTTATGACCTAAATGCACTGTGAAGTGACTGCTTCGTTGGTGGTTGGTGGTGGTTGGCTTGTGGCATGTGCTAAATAAATATGTTTTCTTTCATACTTTTCCTCTAAAACACAAGGCAGTGTTGAAGGGCAGGCTTTGCTTTGATTTTGTGTTATGCTGTCTTGTTTATCGTTTACCCTCACTAGGAATTTCTCCTGGATCGTGGGTACGTTTACAAACACCTAAAGTCACACACAAACTGCCATACCCGGAACAACTATCTGTAGGGCACACAAATATTAGTTCTCTGCCGCCAATCGCTCAGCCACTGCGTCAACCGTGTTACTGAAGCTGTCCTCCACTTTCCGCATACAGTCTGACCCAGAAATCTTTCTCAGGTCATCGCTCCCTGTATACAGGGACACCGACAATACGACAATAAATGACACCACTGGTAGTTCTAGTTCATAGAAACATTATTAAACTATCAAATAAATCATAACACCAAAATAAAAAAATTGAAAAAAAAAACAATAAAACTAAGTAGCATAAAACTGTAAACGAAATACATTACAATTTACAAACAAATATTGGTTTACTAACCTTAGGAATAATTTGCACCGATTAACGTATGGATATAAAATGTAACAAACGAATTTGGCAAAGATATTTAGGTAGGTTATTGTCGTATCGTCGGCATCACGACAGTGTTAGAATTTATTTGATAGTTTAAAAATGTTCCTATGAACTAGAATTACCAGTGGTTTCATTTATTGTCGTATTGTCGGCACCACCCTGTATAATGCTCACAAATCCTTTATTCAGTACCCAGCGAATTACCAGCAAAGATCTTAAGTACAGACAACCAAAAACTTCCAAGATTAAAGAAAAACCATCTACATGCTAACGTAACCTAGTTTCTGAAGCAGACAGTACCCGCGTTGCCTTATCTTCAAACACAACTTTACAATTAAAATAAACCTTTGTTGAAGCTGAAGTGGAATATCTAACGCAATCACGGGTTACACTTCACATATTTATATTAATGTACAGTATTTCAACTAGGAACAAGCTTTTATGAAGCTCAATGTTTTACCCAGTAGGGCTACGGGTTGTTCGAAGAGATACCGCGGCCTCAGACACAAAGGGCTAAGAAGGAACATGGGTTTTTTTTTGTCAGTAGAAATCTGACACAATCTGGCGGAGCAGAAGGGACGCTCCACCCAGAGCGAGTGAAGTCATTTGATGATTTCTCACCCTCCGGGTCAAAATCAAAGACGCGTGTATTGTTAAGCGAAACCCACTTCTGATCTTATGGATCAGAAGCATATTACATTTTTTTAAAAGAAACGACAAAGTAACCTCAAACTATTTATTAACAGAACACACCAACATAAGACACCGACATAATCTGTAACTACAGGTCTCAATAGACGTCTGTCGCATCCGAGCGCCCGAGCAAAAGTGGGTGCGCTCTGAGCGTGCGCTGGGTTAAATACATCGCCCCCTCCACTCGCTGCGTCACCACGAACATGCGATATTTGTGCCTTTTTGGCGGAGGAATTCTCTAATAATAAATAAATCAAATAGAAGTTTAGCTGACAACCCTACCACCCACAAAAAGTCTTAGTTGGTTTTCTGTCTATCTTTACACTGCGACAGGGTGTTATCTCAATCAAAGAGTCAGTGGAATATGATATGAGTGGCATGGAGTCTAGATACATTATTCATTGTGAGAGGATCGCTTTGCGTTTGTGATTGTGGTCTGTGAGGTGTAGGATCGAATAGTGGAGCTATTAGGGTCTGGTTTGTTGAGCTTTGCCATGAATTTGGGCTCTAACTTTTGGTTACATAATATTAAATCTGAGAGGAGAACAAATACGGAACATAAAATAATAATTAACGTAGCAATTCTGCTAGGCTTCTTCGACTTTGTTTTATTGACTGTTCTGCCACTGACTTCCAAAACAAAAGTTATTTTAGACTTTTTTTAGTTTTTACTCTCGTGTGTCTGTCTGTCCGACCATCCCCCCTTATCTCCGAAACTACTGAACCTAAAATTTTCAAAAAAAATATAGAAATTAGTTCAACAGTTATAGATTGTAGGAAAACTTATAAGAAGTCTATCTATGGTGCTAATATAATATGGAAAATCTCTCAGTATCTACTACAATGGTACGGTACCCTTCATGTGCAAGTCCGACTTGCAGTTGCCCAGTTTTTTTGGAAAAAGTTGCTTTTTACACGACTGCCCTAAAAAAAAGAGTGTTATGTTTTTTTTTCCTTTTTTTAGTTGTAATTGTACATGTCGATTTCTATATAGTTTCACATGAAAAAAAAACATGTCTGTGCATTGCAATATGGTGGCTCGCAGGTGGAAACTAGACTGGTGAAGGTGACTTTATTTAAAGTATATTTTCAGTCGTTTTACACATGCAGCCTGTGGACCAACTTTACGTATTCGGCGTACAGCGCACTGCGCGTGCAGGACAACAATGCTTTTAGGATTCTCTTAGGGCTTCCACAGAAAGGAAAACATTGTCCTTGTCCATTTAGCCCAACGATTTACCTTAAAACTTGACCAGAATGTCCAAAAACACGTTACTTACTATAATTAGTAAGGAAGGAAGTCTGTTATTTCGAGCAATAGTTACCCACAACAGTAACATAATAAAATAATATTTATAGCATTCAGAGGCCCCAATTTGCATTTACATATTAGGTAGGTTGTAAACTTCCACGTATTTCAGATTTGGTTAATTATACGGAACCCTCTTCCAATCTTAATTGGAATCGCAATAATAATATTTAGTAGCAATAATTTTACGTCAATAGCTACAATGTTGCCGAGTTAATTTGTTACGGGTTACGTACCAATTGGGTTTCCTCAGATATAATCAACTACATTTTGCATGTGGTTTCGCTTTATTTGAAAGATAGATTCATTTGTTTGCCTGAAATACGGTATTTCACAGATTTAATAATACCTTAATTTTATTTTATTATTTTAAGAAACTATTGAATTGAACAAAATATTATATTAGTGTTGAATAGTGCATTATAATGCAACCAATAGAAGAGGAGTATTGATGAAAAATGTACCAAAAAAACGGGGAAAATTTATTCCTTTTGAGGTTACAGTTACGCAACAATCATGTAATACGGAATAACTCCTCGTGAAATGTTTTGAAAAAAAATCACGACAGCAGATTTTGTCTTATTAGCTTGACTCACTATAACCCTTTTTATGATAATGAAATAATTAATAATTGTTTCTGCATTTAGTCATCTTCATCCAAATAATTACGTTATTCATCACAAGTATTTAATTTTGAACAAAGTGGCCGTTCTATCATTTGATTTCAATGAATATTTTACGAGTTATTAAAGTTTTAAAATAATACATACACAAAATAATCTAACCCTCTCTTTACTCTTACGTAACGCAGACGAAGTTGCGCGGGTTAGGTAGTACAATAAAATATATATATTCTGCAATTTTCCATAACAACAGAGAAATAAATTAAAACTGTCACAAAAGGACTTGTTTCATTTAAACCGTTGAAAGGTTAAATGCTAAACATTGATTTAAGTTTCGTAAACTTCTTTTAACAAAACGTCTGGCAAAACAATAGAAATGCGAGTTTAAACTTTCCTGTTAGGGTATATTTTCGAAGGCGACGGCAGCGGCACACGGCAATAACCGCAAGCGACAATGACACTTTTTTTTGGATGGTGGGAAATCATCAAATGACTCGTCTCGCTCTGGGCGGAGTGGAAGGGAGTGTCAGACTTTTACTGACTAAAAACCACCCATGATCCTTCTTAGCCCTTTGATTCCGGAGCCGCGGTATATCTTTCGAACAGGCCGCAGCCCTGTACAACCCGCAGGGGTCAATAGTGCCACTGCAGTCATTACTGGACAGCATTGCCGCTGCGGTTAGTGGTAGCGTTCGGAATCGTACCTTTAAAAATATGCACCGAACTCGACCTAGATATTTCCCTCCATAACCATAGCCTATCTTTACACAATTACCTTTTTACAAACAGATCTTTTTGCAGCAAAAAAAATGGTAATGCTTCATTATTTTATTCCGCTTCTCGTCCAAAATTCAATAGCTATACACAGCTTTGTAAACTTTCTTAGCTTCGCAGAGGAAACTTTTAATATTCTCTCAAACTTTAAAGTGTTCGCCTTCGTGGTCTTAAGTTTAATGTAGATAAAATCGCATTTGACGGTTGCATGAGCGTCGCATCTTAAGACATACGGCAGCCATTCGCGCGGAATGTCGTTTGATCGTAAAACGGTGCATATGACCTACGATAGGAACTTAAAGGGTATTGGATTTTTAAAATGGTTTTACCTGAAATTACAACTTCTAACTCTGCAAGGACGTTTATGTTTAGGAAGTTAAAAAATGGTTTTTAAATTAGGACTTAATAATAACAGTCACTCGGGTCGATCTTTACGTTCCGCGCTTGCCTTAGTTGTCCCCTCGATGGGTGACCACCAATAGGGTAGTTAACTAAAAAAATCTAATTAGTCCGTCAGATAGATTTCTAAAAAATATTGGACATGTATTTTTTCTTTTTTCACGTAAACAAACAATGAAGACGATATAGTGCTTTGAAAACTCGTGTGACGTCATATTCTAAGACATTACTATGACATTTTTTACCGGTGAGTGACATCATAACCCCCCACTTCGACGAGCACTTCGATCTTTGACGCGTTTTATCTTCATCAATTTTTATTGATTTGATAAAACAAAAAATACGTATCTAATATTTTTCGATAATCTAACAGACGGACTAATTAGAATCTTGTTTTTTTTAGTCAGTGAACATTCCTATTACATAGCGCGTTTCCTCCGTGCCTCAGAAAGGACGTTAAACCGTTGGTCCCCTCTATCCGTTACAAGTAGTGACCTGAAAGTCGAACAACACGTCATAACAAGGGGTATCGTATTACCCAGTAACAATAGGGTATTTCACCAAAAAAATCTAATTAGTCCGTCCTGTTCGTATCGAAAAATATTGGACACGTGTTTTTTGATTTATCAAATTAATAAAAATTAACGAAAATAAAACGTGATGCAAAGATCATGAGTGGGGGCTTGTGACGTCACTTTGTGGGTAAAAAGTACTAACCTTGTGACACACAGTCACACGACTCGACACGACTTTTCGAAGCACTGTTTCGTCTTCATCTTTTTTTTACGTGAAAAAAGAAAAAATATAACACACATAACATAACATCACTCCTGTAATCCCCGAAGGGTTAGGCAGAGGTGTACCTAACGCCCCACGGAGTCTTGATTTGTGCCCGGTTGATGGCAATAGGCTCGCCCCCTATTACATGGGAGTTAAACATGGCGAAATGTGGGTGTAAAGAAAAAATATGTGTCCATTATTTTTTGAAAATCTATTTGGCGGACTTATTGGTTTTTGTGGTGAAATACCCTATTGCTCTATATAAAATACAGGTATACAGCTGCATCCGGTTTGACCGGAAGCCGACGAGATGATGATGGTTTTTAAATTAGGGCCATGATTTTTGACTATTTATAGTGGACTTTAAATCGAGCATTAACGTAGAAGAACACCACCATCTCATATCTGCCCGTGGGTGTCGTAAGAGGCCACTAAGGGGCTTACCAGAGAATGGGCAGCATCGTTCTCTGTGCCTTATTAACAACCATACTGCGATCGCCAACCCGTCTGCCAAGCGTGGCGATTATGGCAAATCCCCCCCTTCTGGAGGAGGCCTTTGTCCAGCAGTGGACATCTTATGGCTGAAATGATGATGATGATGATGATTAACGTAGATAAAGACAGCTATAAAACTACAAATTGCCGTAGGGTATATTTTCGCTTAGCAATTAATTTCCCTGGCAGTGGCAAACTATTATTTTGACACCTACAAAAGAAGCAAAAAACCAAAAGAAAATGAACCAAATAACAATGCCAATCCAACCAAGTAGAATCCACAAGAAAAAAACTTGCCCGAATCGTTCCAGAAAAATATATTAGAAATACGAAATAGCGGGATATTCATTTATGATAAAACATTTACTTCTTCGTGTTCCGAAGTACGGAATTTTCTTCCTATACATATATTTGTTGCAAAACAACCAGGCTCCTGGGAATCTTCGTGAAAGCCGATATTTTGGAGCTCATAAATAATTTAATCAGAAACAAAATGGATGAGGATGGAAGGCCGCCGATATATTTTTTCTAGACTAATAGTGTTTTGGTAAAAGACTTTATTGTTAAAAAGGTTGTACGACTAATGAGGAAGTTGCTTGTTTGAAGTAATTTACAAAAATGGTTCAATAATTCTGAAAATTTGATTGCTTTTCTACCTCAGCGTGGCGGCACTCGCTCTCTTAAAAGTTCCTTTGTATAAAATATAAATCATAAAGCAAAATCCTAAATGCTCCTAGAAATTTACATTTTTTTAAGGCCAGGGCAAGTGCCAATCGCTTTCATAGACTGTCAATTGTTCGCTAGCATGTCAGTTCATTACAGTATGACCATTTTATGTCAAGAAAAATACATAAATAATTATGACGTCAAATATTTGTTTGTAAGTTTTTATGTGGGGTATTGAGGTGGGGGTTAAAATTAGGTCACTACGATCCTAGTTTTATTAAATTGGCTTTTCTTAAAAAAAACGACAAAGTTATTCCTTGCATGTATTGACAATAAAAAATCTTACACATCCGAAATACAGTGCAACACATTTCGAGCTGTTTTCACGGAACTGAAAATGCACCTTCCTGGAACTTACACCACGGCGCGGGCGGAGCAAAAAAACCTAGGATATTTTAAATTTAATAGTTGAATGTCTTTAAAAATTAAAAATAACGATCGTAAGCTAATATCCCCATTAAGCTAAGCAAACGGTTAAGTGAACGCAAAATAATGTACTTATTAACGCTTCAAAGCAAAAGCATTTTGCTTCCCCTCTTAGTTTAGCGGCAAAAGCGTGGGTAGGATGACGCCTTTGACTTTTCACCCCACGCGAAAATTCGAAACAAAATAACCGAATACATATGCTTAACAACAAATACCACGTTTTATTTACCTTCAGGGATTTATAACTTAAAGAGCAATACATATTTTACTGGCATTGGTACTAGCTATTTGTTCATCGTTCCTTTGAGAATAGGAACATTGTAGTATTTCCAGACCAATATTCATTTTCTCTAGTGGGTAGGTTATTTTTTTTTTTACTGAAATGACAGGTTAGGAAAATGTGCGTTCTTTTTTATTGTCTTCAAGGTGTTTAATTTCATCTATACTGCCGTGCAGTGGTGGCGGCCCCAACTTACGAACAGTAAGTCGTGGGTTCAAACCCAGGCAGGCACATACATTACTTTGTGTAATTTATTTCATCACCACTGCTCACAAAACGGTGAAGAAAACCAAAAAATCCGAAGTCATGTGACATCTACCAACCCGCATTGAGCCCGCGTGATAGATTATAGCCCATCCCTCTCCCAGAGAGGAGGCCTGAGTCCCTGCAGTGGGAACATTATAGGCTGATGATGATACTGTCGTGCTAAGCTGATTCTGGTTTTCAGGAGTTGCAATGGTTTGGGAATAATGTGGAGGGCTTGCTGTGATATAAGAGATATCTTAATAAATTACATAATTTTGATTTCAACGACATTGAATACCTGAAATAAATACGCATCAAATGAACATAAGCCAAACAGCAGTATCTATTTTAATACATAGAAAAAACGTAATAACATAGATAGGTACATTACAAAACCATTTTTTTCTCGAAACTGGGTTTCTACGAAATAACGATTTACTTTTAGCACGGCAGTATATCTGTAGGACAACATTACTGAGAAAAAAAATCTTCGAGCTACAATAATAGTTTATTTTTGACTATCTGCAATCTGCCCGCTATCCTGCTTGCGTCTACTTTAATTTTATTATACCTTCTATCATAAAAGTTATCCTATGGCACTCGGCAATAGCGCAGCTTTCCATCAGTGAAGGATTATTTTAAATCGTGTGAGTAACAATACGCCTGTAATCCTCAAAAGGTTAGGCAGAGTGGCAAGTTGAAGTGGCAATGGACAGGCCACATCGCTCGAAGAACCTTTCTTCCCCATCGGTTAATGGGGAAGAAAGGTTCTCAAGTGGCGACCACGAACCGGAAAACGCAGCGTTGGTAGGCCTCCCACCAGGTGGACCGACGACATCGTGAGAGTCGCGGGCAACCGGTGGATGCAAACGGCAAGTTGCCGTTCTTTATGGCGTTCTATGGGGGAGGCCTTTGTCCAGCAGTGGACGTCTTATGGCTGATAATGATAGGCAGAGGTGCATTCATTAGTACACCATCATTTCGCCAGATATGTTTAAATCCATGTAATAAGGTGCAAGACTATTGCCATCAACTACATATTATTCTAAACAACTGTTATTGACGGAACGGTTGGCACAGTGGTTAAGCGCACGGAACAAATATTTGTATAGCCTGCAGATAGTTGTTTCGGGTCTGAGTATTTGTGTATGTGACTTTATATGTTTGTGAACGCACCTACGATACAGGAGAAATTCCTAGTGTGGGGCAACGTTTCTTTTAAACAAACTAATATTTTAATCAACTGGACATAAATCCGGACTCCGTAGCTACTACTGAGAATGAAGCGATGGCCAAACGGGCCCGACAAGACTTACGAGCATAAGTCGCAGGTTTGATCCAAGGCAGGCGCATAACTATGCGTAATTTATTTCATCACCACTGCTCTCAAAACGGTGAAGGAAAACATCGTGACTAAACTGGCATGTCTTAGAACCAAAAAATTCGAAAACATGTGACATTTATCAACCGCACTGGGCCCGCGTGATGGTTATAGCCCATCCATCTCCTAAAGAGGAGGCCTGAGTCCCTGCAGGAGAAACATTATAGGCTGATGATGATGAAACTTACATATGACGAACCACAATATTAGTAGCAATACTTCGTTCCAGAAAACCACCACATAATTTCAGTTTATGTGTGTTTACGGACTAGACAGATTTCTTCAAAGATTGAAATGCCAGTCACTTTTAAAGACGCACAAAGGAAAGTTTTTATCAAAGTCTTTAGTAATTTTACAATGCCTGCTTTTACGTTAACTTAATGTTTTTCTGACCTTTAATTTTTCACCCTTAACCAAGTTAGAATCTATCAAAAACAAAACCTTATTTTGTTTTCTTTATTTAGGCTCGCTACTACTTGTAGCCCTCTCCTAAATAATTGAGACAAAACACTTAATAGAGACACTTCACTTATCACACCCACTTTTGTGTTCCCTCTTCTAGAGAGGAGGCTTGAGTCCCTGCAGTGGGAACATTATAGGCTGATGATGATGATGACTTTTGTGTTGCTCTCAGCTATTTATATCATCTGTCTAACTATGATGGGGTCTGCTTCTAGTATAACCAGATGCAGATAAACACCAGTATTTTATTTGACCTCCTCTGACTTCTGCAACCCTGTTTCTGGGAACAATACATACGGTTAGACTGGTTGTCTGTTGTTGGGCTTTTGAATGTCAAAAATCCATGAATGAAAGTCGCGGTCAAAGGCTTAACCTGGTATAAAATATCGGTATAAAATGGATACTAACCGATCCACGGGCACACCTCGACAAGTAGCTTAACCGTTGATCGACACGTTAGCTGGCCTGCCAGCATGTTTGCTATATAAACAGTTGCAGATTATTCCGGTTGTAAAGCCACCACTGAAACATCAGCAATTCGTGGAAATCTATTTGATTTCGCTATTTACTTTATTGATAGAAAAAACAGTTTCGCCATCAAATGACTCCTCCCGCTCTAGGCAGAGAGGAAGGGAGTGTCAGACTTCTACTGACTAAAAAAACCATTCATATTGTTTCTTAGCCCTTTGTGTCCGGGGACGCGGTTTCTCTTTCGAACAACCCGCAGCCCCGGAAGGAACGAGAATGGCTTACGTGGAGTTTGATCCGCCACTAGTTCTTCCCAACTGGGAAATACTGAGAAATGGTAGGCGTTTTGAGGAACTAACTTGCTACTTTTTACAAAATAAATTCATTGACTTTCTTTGAATAAATAACTTACGACAAGCTCCACTCAAATAAATAGGGAGGGCAGGATACCATTGATTTAAATAAATAACTTTTGATTTTGATTAGAAATCTCTGTCGTCGTGTTTGCTCGACAGTACAAAAATGCAATGAATGCTGTTGGCATAAACACCAATTCACGCCTGTACACCCTGAAGGGTTGGGCAGAGGTTAACCTAGAAGTACACCAACATATCGCCAGAAATGTTTATTCATGTACCTAGGGCGAGCCTTTTGCCATCAACAGGACACGAATCCAGACTCCGTTAAGTCTGAGAAATTGTTGTTATTGAGTTAAGCCTGAATTTTCAAAATTAATAAATAGCATTGAGATTGTGAATGCGAACTTTGTGAACGGACCTAAATATAACCATTCGGCTTAAATGCCAGTTGTCTCTGAATATTGTTTCCAAGAACATTTTCTCATTACATTTTCCGTCGCTTTAAGACCTTCTAATGTTCAACAACTTCATCAAATATCAAACAAACGAACATCAAACGGATCATACTTGACACTAACTTCAGTAAAGGTGTAGACACACAGGAGATAAAACACGGGGGTCGCAATAAAGCTCAGTGCGCACCACCCTTAAGAGTAATGGCCTAAAACAATGAATACGTTGACGGTTGAGATATATGGGTCGTGGGAAAGGGTTTTACAGATAGAAGAGCGGGTGAATAGTGGAGACCGAATCGTTTTGTTATACGACGATAGCGCGTAGTTTTTAATGGTACGAGATGATATAAACATGGAGTATTCCTCTTTTGCTGATTTGGTCATATAACCAGATTTTGTTGTTATTTTATATTGCGTGAAACCTCGCACAAACATTGTATGCGCAAATTGCTTGCTTTATCATCATCTGCCTAGCCTTTTCCCAACTATGTTATGGTCGGCTTCCAGTCTAACCGGATGCAGCTGAATACGAGTATTTTACATGGATCTGACCTCCACAACCTAGTTAACACTATAAATTGCTAGCTTTATAAAAATGTATAATAAAACTTTTTATTTCATGCATTCATAAAATGTTTACTTTAAAATTACGCTCACAGCTCCCTTTCCATTACTAAAACTTTTCAAGGATAAAATAGACTTTGAAAACGTTTTCATTTGTCGATATTTGTTGTTCTGAAGTGTGATTTGGTTTCCTTCGTCTGTAGTTTAATTTTAATTAGTAGTATTAATTGTTTACTATCACCTGCCTGACCATTCCACAATTATGTTTAGGGTTTTGGCTTCCGTCTAATTCAGTATTATGACGTGGAGTGACGGCCTCTCTGAGCTCGGCTACCTAGCAACTGAGATACTCTTTGGTAAGACTGGTTGTCAGACTTTCAGGTTTCTGACTAGTCATAACTACAAACAAACATCAAGAATGGCTGCATTATTATTTATAACTTACTGAATAATAACTCATGTAAGTTTCAAATGGTAATGGTAGTATACACAAAACATTTTTATTGCTTTATCGAGTGGTTAGTGCCTAACTAGCGTTGAAAAAAACCGGAACCAATGCCGTTGTATTTTTCAACGTAACTTTCAAAAAATTCTAGAACATTGTCCAGTATAAATTTCATGTATTTTTCCAATAAAATGGAAAGATTTCCGTTTCTTTCGTATTTTTCCGTTTATTGCAATGTAACTTTCGAAAGATTCAAGAACATACATGAAATTTATACTGGCCAATGTTGTTGAATCTTTCGAATTTTTTTTTTGTTTATAGTAACATTGCAATAAACGGAAAAATAAGAAAGAAACGGAAATCCTTCCGTTTTTTTCCGTTTTATTAAAAAGAAGAACATACATGAAATGTATACTGGCCAATGTTCTTGAATCTTTCGAAAGTTACATTGAAAAAAACGGAAAAATTCCATTTTTTTTTCCGAAAAAAAATCAAATTGTAACTTTCGGAATTTTCAACGCTATGCCTAACCCAGTGTCAGAGTTTTCCTGCGACCCATAGGTCTCTGACTAGGATGTACATGTCTTTGATTAATACATACTCGTATGTCTCAGGCATACTGGTTTCCTCACAATATTTTAACGATAATTTTTTATCAAAATAACAAAATAAAATCTCGCTTCAAAAGGTATCGATTTTACATACTTTTCTAAACAAAGTTAAGGATAACTTCCGGCACAACCGGATGCGGTTGACTATCAATATTTTACACAGAGAAGCCGCCATGTGACCTCCTCAACCCAATTACGAAGCGAACCCGATATTCTGAGGTAGGACCGTTGTCAGGGTTTTGGGCCCATAAATGCAATAACGAGATTGTCATAATTATTGGAAATGGGACTGGCTGGAGCTACAGAATAGATAAATAAAAGACATTTTTTTTTGTAATATTTCACAAAGATAAAACGCGCTCCCTGGACCACTCCACTAGCAAACCTTAAGATATGGGTGTATATTATCATGATGACATGGCAAGCAGGAGGCGTCCGATGAGATGATGATGCAATTAAGAAGTATGGAAGAAGACATTTATTTATTTATTTATTTGGTTCACCAACAATTGTTTACACTGGTACATGGTAATGAAACAGAATGAACAAATCAGAATAAAATGTAACAATCACTTACAGGTAAACTCTGCATGCACACAAAACGTTGTTGTAACTTACAAAGAAAAAAATAGAAACAAAAATACTATACTAAGATAGATCTATCTAAGATATAACGTAACTAACTAAGTTGCACTGATTTAATCTTAATCAATAAATTAAAGACATGCTCCACCGACCACAAATGAATTAGGATAAGCCCAGGGGAATGATAAACTTATCCTGATGGTGACAACCATCAGCTTGCAGTAATCCAACTGCAGGACATAAGCCTCTGCATTCAGCTCAATTCTTGGCTACTTTCATCCTGTAAAGACCGTCGCTCGGCCTAGCCTGAGGGCGTCCACCTTACACTTGTTGAGTTGCGGTTACAGCACCTATTGATGGATATGAACCATTGATATTTAACCACTATTGAGCCCCTTAAATAAACAAAAAACAATCCGTCCAAATGATCGAAAATGTTTGCAACAAAAATTTTAATGAGACCTTCAAAGATGAAAATCTTTTCGCTGACTTAAAAAAAACTGTCATCGCTTTTTTAAATAACTTAAGACCGTTTTTATGATCGCTATAAAAAAGTAACTTGATATTTTACAACTCGCCTTCAATATCGCTTTTGCCTTATTCTACTTGATGGGAGAACGCGGTTCGGAAAATCGATGTAAACTTTCTATGGGTTAAGTTTTGATAAGTTTTCATTTATGAGTAACAGTATCTTAATGGTTCAACTACACACATAACGGTGAACAAAGACTTGTAATCAGTGTGCCTGAACTTTGTGTTACAAAATATATGAAGTAGAAATTGTAGAATGAATTCAACAAACAATAACATAACATCACGTCTGTAATATGTGTAGGATCAGGCAGAAACAGAAACAAATAGAAAACATGTTAAATATCCCGTTACAAACCCTTGTAACGGGATATTAGAACTTCTCATAACCATTATTTCAACCGAAAGACGTCCACTGCTGGACATAGGCCGGGAGGCCTATCTACAGCAGTGGACGTCTTTCAGTGTCGCCACATTGACCAGTCCCGTGCGTCTCGCATCCAGTGGATCCCCGCAACCTTCACCAGGTCATCGGTACACCTAGTGGGAGGCCTTCCAACGCAACGTCTTCCGGTTCGCGGTCGCCACTCCAGAACTTTTGGCTCCATCGGCCATCCATTCTGCGAGCAATGCCCTGCCCATTACCACTTAAGTCTGGCAATTCTGTGGGCTACGTCGGTAACCTTGGTTCTCATGCGGATATCTTCATTTCTGATTCGATCACTCAAGGAAACTCCGAGCATAGCCCTCTCCATTGCCCTTTGGTTGACTTTAAGCCTTCTAATGATGTCCATTGTGAGCGGCCACATTTCGGACTAGACACATTAGAACTTCTATTTCCATAACACGTTCTATTCAATGCTTTAGAGACCCTGATGTTGATTTATAATTACAGGTATAAAGTGAATAGGTCTCATGAGTGACTGTGCCCATATAATTAACGATACTTCATCAACTTTGTGTAGTTAGTAAGTCTGTACCACAGGAGAGTGAAACTTTGATATTTGACGTGTTTAATTACCTTAACTATTTGGAGTTATACCTTTAAGTTACTGTACCGGGTTTTACGTAATTTGCGGATGAATGGATATCTACGATTTCATGTAGGTACGTGTGATACAGCATTATTAGATATTTCTATGTAAATTATCACGCATGATATGGCTCATTGTTTAAAATGTTAATCGTTCAGCACTAGCACATCTAAGGGGCCTTTCGGCCTTGTGCAGGACTAATTTTAGTTTAATGTTAGTCGTATTTTAAACTTTTCTTATGTTTACTTTTTATATTTTTATTTTCTTATGTTTATTTTTAATTTTATTACATTTTGTTTTGTCCTGTGTGAGGTTAATTAATACTTTTTCTTTCTTTAGATTATTGCTAATTATGTAGGGGTTAGATTTCAGTCTAACCAGAACCAGCTGAATATAAGTATTTTACATAAAGATACAGTCCAGCGAAAGTCACAGGCAGTTAAGCTCTCCAGTTTTAGGCAGTGCCAACTAACTCTCTTAGTCTTTATTTACCTTGCCATATACTTTGGTTCTTAAATCCCAAATTATTACGTGTATAAAGTTCCCGATTTCATTTTCTTCTTTAGCCAGTCCCGAACCACTTTTATGCCAAACCGACCCTATTATGTTACAAGAGTTACGACTTTTAAAATTCCCGTAACGACTGTCGAACACAATTTTATGTGCTCTTGGAGCCTCGTAGCGGTATCGAGTTTTCGTAGAGAAAAGAATGGTCACTCGTCTACGGACTGACCATGACATGGCGAACTTAACACAGAATGATATACTTTTTAACCGACTTCCCAAAAGGAGGAGGTTCTCAATTCGATCGGTATGTTTTTTTTAATGTATGTACACCGATTACGCTGAGATTTATGATCCGATTTACGCGATTCTTTTTTCGTTTGATGCGGAATAGTTGCCATTTGGTCCCATAAAAATTTAACATAGTTTGGCCCAGTACTTTTCATTTTATGAACATTTTTTGTAAATATTTGTATAGGATATTACAACTAAAAATGAAAAAATAAAAAAAACTTTTTTGCCCAATACTATAAGGATAGAAGTACTCCGGTGTATGCCTGCTTCCTTGATCTCTCAAGTGCATTTGACCTTGTGTCATATGATGTCCTTTGGGATAAGCTCAGGGGAGCAGGTGTACCACCGGAGTTGACGGGTTTGTTCCAGTACTGGTACTCTAACCAGCTAAACCAAATTCGTTGGGGAGACGTCTTATCTGAAGCGTACAGGTTGGAGTGTGGGGTGAGGCAGGGAGGGTTAACCTCACCTCGACTCTTCAACCTGTATGTAAATGAGTTGATCGTTGAACTCAGCAGCAGACCAGTTGGGTGCAAAATAGGTGGTGCTAGCGTCAATAATTTAAGCTACGCTGATGACATGGTGCTGCTGGGTCCAACGGCTGGCTCTATCAGGGACATGCTGAGCGTCTGTGAAAGGTATGCAGCGGCCCACGGCTTGGTATACAATATTATTAAAAGTGAGTATCTGATCTTTGCTGCTCCCGGTAAGCATATAAATTACGAGCCTATAATATCCCTCAATGGACGAACCCTTAAAAGGGTCGCCCAATTTAAATACTTAGGGCATTATGTCACCGAGGACCTCAAAGATCAGGTAGATATGGATCGTGAGCGCAGGGCACTAGCAGCCAGATGCAACATGCTGGCTCACAGATTCGCTCGTTGTAGTAACGAAGTCAAAATAACTCTGTTTAAAGCTTATTGTCAAGGGTTCTACACGAGCAGTTTGTGGGTCAGCTACACGCGGAAGGCTCTAGATGCTCTGCGTGTACAGTATAATAACGGCTTCAGGGTGCTGTTGCGGTTGCCCAGGTTCTGCAGTGCGTCAAGCATGTTTGCGGTGGCACGAACTGACGACTTTTATGCAGTTATAAGGAAGAAGACCGCATCCTTAATAGGCAGAATGAGGGCTAGCCGCAACAGTATTTTGATAACCCTAGCTGACCAGTACGATGCACCGATTTTGAGGCACTGTGTCGGGTTGCTCGTGCGGCAGTGAGAAATAATTATGTGTACCTACTTAGTTTATAAATACTAACACTTAGTTGATAAGTTTGTTTGTGTACTAACCATTGGACCAATGTTGTCAAATTAAATAAAATATATTATTATTCCTTTATTCATTTTCTTTTCTTACTAAATACATTTTTAAATATTTCTTAAAAAAAAAGATATAAAAAAAATTTAAAAATATAAAAAGTAGTAGCCCACCGGCATTGGGAACAGGGTCCGAGCTACCGGTGGTCAGGGCTCTTGAGAGAGGAACCTCCTGACAATGCGCGCCGTGTCCAGAAGTACTGCCTTCTGGATCAAGCCCTTGATCCAGCTACCAAGCGAGAGCCTCCTTAGATGTTCGTCGAGGCTCTTGGCTATTAAGCCATTGGCAGACACGACTATCGGCACAATGATTGCTGTATTCACGTGCCACATGTCGACAACCTCGCGAGCCAGATCTAGATACTTGAATTGTTTATCTTTCTCTGCTTTCACGAGGTTCTCGTCATGCGGGACCGTTATATCAACAATCATTGCGCGACGCTCCGATCGATCTATCACCACAATGTCAGGCTTATTGGCAACAATAGTCCTGTCAGTGACGATAGGTCGATCCCAATACAATGAAATATTACCATTTTCGAGAACTGGGTCGGGCGCATACTTATAGTATGGCACTTCTGTTTCCACAAGGTTGTATTTCAAAGCAAGTTGCTGGTGGATAATCCTGGCAACAAGGTTGTGTCTATGCAAGTATTCTCCGTTAGCCAGACGAGAACATCCAGAAATAATGTGTCGGATCGATTCTCCAGGACGGTGGCATGCCCGACATATGTCAACCGTGCCATCCTTCACAATGTATTTCCGGTAGTTGTTCGTCATCATAACTTCGTCCATTATTGCACAGACAAAACCTTCGGTTTCCCCGAAAAGGTCACCAAAACGCAGCCAGGATACGGACGCTAAGAAATCTACATCGGTTCCATGTAAGGCCCGGTAAAAGCGTCCGTGCAGCTCCTTGCTCTGCCATACCTCCCTGCGGTCATTAGTGTCTAATACTTTAGGTTTGCGCCAGTTCTCGTTAGCCAAGGAGAGCGGGGTAAGGCCCTTGTCCACTGAGACCACATCTCGGTGCATCCCCACGTTGGCTTCTAGGAAGTATTCCCTGAGACTGCATACCTCACGGTTGTGTAGGGTCTTAGTATTTAAGAAACCACGACCCCCACACTTCCGCGGGATATACAGTCTCATCACCGACGACCGTGGGTGATGCATCCGATTTGCGGTCAATAGTGAGCGGACCCTCCTATCCAGGGCATCAAGTTCTGTCTGAGTCCATTTGAGTATGCCGAAAGAATACATCAAAACCGGCATGACCCAACTGTTGAAGGCGCGCACCTTGTTTCCGCCTGACAAAAGACTGCTCAGGACCTTGTTCAGGCGGCCAAAGAAGCGCTCCCTCAACGATTGTTTCATGACGGCAATATTGATACCTAATGCTTCCGACATACCCAAATACTTGTAGGTTTCTGTTGACGAGAGGGATCTAAGTAGTATGGAATCCGAGATTTGAGTTCTCACGGATTCCATAATCTCCCCTCGCTTCACATGCAAGACTGCACATTTGTCCACACCAAATTCCATTCTGATGCCACTACTGAAAATTTCTGTTACCTTCAGTAGCTTCATCAGTTGCAAATTGTTGGGGGCAAAGAGTTTCAGATCATCCATGTAAAGAAGGTGAGATATAACCTGACCACCTCTCCTCAACCGATAGCCTAGACCTGAACCCTCCAGCAGTGTGCTAAGAGGGTTCAAGGCTAGACAAAACCACAACGGACTCAGACTATCACCCTGGAATATACCACGCTCGATCCTTATCGGTTCACTGTTCCCTCCGATCTGTCGACATCCTGGATAGCGAAGGACCGTTCTCCAGTTCCTCATACATGACATCAGGAAGGTACACAGAGTTGCATCTACTTTGTACAATGCCAGCACCCTCATGAGCCATGTATGAGGCACCGAGTCATAGGCCTTCTTATAATCTATCCAACATGTAGACAAATCCTTTCGGGAGCGGCGAACCTGTTGGCTAATGGTCATATCAATGAGGAGCAGCTCCTTAGTACCACGGGACCCGTTCCTACATCCATTCTGAGAGGCAGACATGATAGAGTTACTTTCGACATGTTGGCTGATTTTAACTCTCAAAATGGATGTAAGAACTTTATAGACCGTTGGTAAACAAGTGATTGGTCTATAATTTTTAGGTTCCGCAGTACTACCTGATTTATGGAGCAGGTGGGTAATTCCTGTTGTCAAGAACTGGGGTAGCGATCCTGACTCTAAGGCTGATTGAAACTGAGACGCCAAGCGAGCGTGCGATCCTTTAAACCACTTGATCCAGAAATTGTGCAGTCCGTCCGGCCCTGGAGATTTCCAGTTAGGTAACGGACGGACTGCACAAGCTACGTCTTGGGGGCTGATGATAATTGCCCCCATTTCTGTTATAGGATCACACGCTCGTTCAACCTCCCGGGTCCAATCGCCCTCAGTGTGACTGACAGGCACCGACCAGATGTTGCGCCAGAACGACGTCATGGCGTCATCATCCGGCAAACGCGAGTCAATCACACCTTGGTCTGGTCGTTCCCAAGCTCTATATACCCACCTTTCATCACTTTGGAAAGTGCGGTTCCGTGTATACCGCTCCACTCGTCGCTTATACCGACGAATACGGCTCGCCCATGCATAGATTTTCTGCTTCAGGAAGTCAATGCGCTCTGTGACGCGGGACAAATAATCAGGAAAACTAATATCTGTTCCCGAGAACGCCCGCCTCACAAAACGCATCACTCTAGGGCGAGTATTGCCCTCCCTGAAGCAGATCAACTTGCCGATGAGTGCTCTAGCCTCACCGATACGCCGCTCAATCCTGCACTGCCAGGCTGGAACAGCTAACTTTGGTCGTGCAGCTCTGTCTTTGTTAGGAAATTTAACATGAGCCACACGACATGCCGCTACAGCTGCACAATACAAAATTGAGTGGGTATCGGCGAGGTCTTTGCTACTGTCAAAGCAATCTGACAGTTGCGAATCTAGAGCACACACCAGCGCCTTGTTTTTCTTGTGCATGGGCAAACGAGGTAAACGTGGTCTAAGTTCAGGCGGTGTGGAACGGTACTCCCGGAATGCACCCTCCAAAGCGCCCCTCAATTGAACATTGCATTGGGTACTCACGGATATAACTTCGTCATCATCCTCTTCACCACCACGTTCGGATCGCGGCGGAGCACTGGAAACATTTTCCAGTTGCACTGCGACCACTGGTGAAGCCGGTGTGACTGGGTTACTCCGTGATTCAGAGCGTAGTCGATCAAGTACAGTGTCATCCAACATATGGTTATGCTGGATGACCCGCACCTGATCCGACAATCGTTGCGCCGACACGCTGATAGCTGGCTCAAGCACCTGAAACAGAGAGAGCATCCGACTACGGTACGCAGTCAAGTTACTTCCCCCCTCAGTAGCCCCATAATATGCGCGCATGACACTCTCGTTTATGGACTGAGTCCATCGCATGCGCGGCACATTTCCACCAGCAGCGGGGACCCTGTTCGGGGCCGGTTGGCCTCGAGGTCCTAAGCCCGCTGGTGGCCGTCCTCTTCCTCGTCGTTCGCGTCGCGGTGGTGATGGCGGCGGTGATGTTGATGGCGTTGACAACGGGGAGAAAAACTCGTCGCTGGAACTCGACGCAGCTACAGCTACCGGAGACACGGCGCCCACGGATGTGGCGCGTCCCGGTGGCTGCGAGGCGGAGTTTAGCGACGAGCCCGGAGATGGTGGGTGTGCTTGCTGTCTTTCTATTTTAGCCCGGCTTCTGGTCAGCATTGTTGTTTCTTTGACGTATTGACATTTACTTCGTTCTGCATTTTTCTGAATATTTCATCGTTATTGGTCCAAATTATTATGTATTTTGATTCCGGATTTTTTTTTTTGTGGTTTGATTGTATAAAACATATTTATTTCGTTAAAATTGGTCAAAAAAGTAAATAAAATTATTGATTGGCAGAAAAAATGTTCCGTCACATTGACAACCCGGGCCATAGATTGTCATTATTATTATTATTATTATTTGCAAAAAAAACAACCGACTTCAAAAACACCAAAAAGTGACAAATAAACTTCAATAGAAAAATCAGCTTCTGAAGTCGGTGGCAAAAAAACGAAATCAAACAAACAAATGTCACCGACTTCAGAAGCTGATTTTTATATTTTTTTTATGATTATAGAAAGAAAAATTTTAGACAGCAGATACATGACGTGCATGCAAAATGTAGTAGTGAACGTATAATGAGGTAACAGATATATTATTATTATGTAGACAAACAGAAATACTTTCGTATTATACTACCTCCAAGATCGGAAATTAATTGCTGCCATGCTATACAGGATATATTATATCGGCGGTTATAATTGCCGAAAGCATATGGAACTTTTCAATCAACCTTATTGGCTGCTAGCCTAGTTTCGTCATTGGAAAGATCAATTATTAACTCGTCATTGAAAACCGATATCTATCTATACAAATAAATTAAATTAACGTGTCTGAGTGTAATTTTAAAATAACAGCTTTACTTATAACAATTAAAACTACTACTAAAACTATTTTTTCTTTTGTCTGTTTGTTTCACCTAATTTCCAAAACAGCTGAAACGATTTTGAGAAGACTTTTACTGGCAGATAACTGATGTCATAAGAAGAAAGTGAGGCTATTTGAGAATAAGCATTAGGGTTCCTAAAAAATTAAAACCCATGAAATTGTTAACAAAAGCCGATATAAATATGGAAGTCATGGTTTAATAATAATTTCACGCCGAGAAAAGTTGCGGGCAACAGCTAGTCTATAATACTGAATAATTGAAGGTTGTCGCAATATTTTAGCGAAGTGTCCAATTAGTGTAGATCTAGTTTAAATCTGGATATTCCAGCTGTTCATTTACATTTAGCTGCTACTTCAAAATATCACCTGGAATTAACCAAATGAATATCGTATTTCTGTCCTAAAAGTGAAATTACCTTTCTCGGTAAATATCATAACGAAAGCTGGTGTCAAAGGTTCTAATTAAAAAATAAACTAGGCTCGCAGAAATCTAATCATATTTTTTCGACATATTTTCTTAATAATGAAAATTTTGAGGTTGAGGTCGTCTAAGCTAGAATCTGTGTCTTTCATGAATTTCAAGAATATAGATAAATTAATACTGTTAACAAAAACATGTTTTTCAAAAAACAGATTGGTGAGGTGTGAAAAACATATCAAGGTCTGGTTTTTGGAATAGAAAGAAATTATTATCACACCTGTAATACCCGAAGGTTAGGCAGAGGTGTAGGTACCTAATAGAACACCCACGCCAGTTATGTTTAAGTCCATTGTATTAGGACTCGCGAGTGTCTTTTTTCTGGTAATTGAACCAAGGTCCTCATGCTCAACAATCGCGCTAGATACCACTAGGTCAACGAAAAAGTCATGGCAACTGATAATCAAATATGGTCACAAGCTTTTCGATACAAATATGATATTCTTGAGAATATCAAGAGGAAAAGAACAAAAATATAAAAGAAGACAAAAAAACCAAATCCTTTTTGGCAATTGCCTATTCAAAGCCAGAGACAAACATTAATCCAACCTGTTTTATAAAGCTTTAAAATACTGTAAAATTTTAATGAAATATTTCACAGACAATTGGAAATTTCGAGCTCCGCTTTTGTAGCTACAGCCGGCTTGCTCGGCTTCCGTTACGGGCTGTTAATTGTCCAAATAATATAGAGCCCGGAGCATCCTCACTTCTCGTTTATCGGATATTATCGTGGCCACGAGCCGGACGGGAACCGGACATCGATTTTGAGAGAAACTGTAAGCTATTTGGTTAAAACTTTTGACTTATATTAATTCTAGCTGAGACTTGCAATCTTTGTCTGCTACTAAAGTTTCTATAACAATATAATTTAATCATGATTTCGGTACAGTACAGTACAGTAGTACTTTCTTTCGGGATGCTCGTGGCTTAATAAGAACTACCACTCGGGTCGATCTTTAGGTAAACCTGTGCTTGCCTAGGTCGGTCTGTGGATGGGTGACCGCCCGACATACTGAGTTTCCTCCGTGCCTCGGAAAGCACGTTAAGCTGTTGGTCCCGGCTGCCATATTCGCACCACCGGTGCAATACTGTCACTTATGCAAAAAGTCATTTTTTCAGGAGAAGCATTTAAAATGCTTCTTTCAACTTTCGTATCGTATTACTTGACGATACTTCCTGATTTAGGAAAGATGGGTAGCGTAATATGCGGATGTGTTCTTTGACTTTATATTAAAGAAAATAAATTACCCCAAATAATCAAAACAAAAATACTACAGCGTTTTATAATTTGGAAGCCCCTCAATTGTGACGTTATGGCACTGAACTAAAAAAATTGGTGTAATTATGACAAAGTGAATGAGTATGGATAAAAACAAGAAATTATTAAATTAAAGTTTTATATAACTCAATTTGTTGGACTTATAACAATAAACAAAAAAAAATGAACACAAACATTTATTCTTAGATAAATAAGATAAGTTTAATCAGTCTTCTGAATCACATCAATCTTAGTACTAATTTGTATTACAGTAGTTATTATAATTTGTGTTTAGTATTCATAACACCTAAATCAGAATATTTATTTATTTTTAGCACTTCTAAACTCTGCAATCTAATTCAACAATACCACCATCAATATAGCCTGCTTGTGTTACCCCTGAGATAGTGGCTTTCTACTTTTGGTATTGATTCTATGTGATCCTTTACTACTTGTATTACTTTACTGCCCAATTTACACTGCTTGCCGTGCTTCCCTCGTAGGTCTTGTGGAATAATACCGTCACAGCTTTTTTTGTAGTTTTGAAGACTCGGAAGTCTTGGCTTCCATTGAGTAAATAAAATGCAGTGTTTCCTTGTCTTGGGTAAACTCTAGTACTATGTGTCTTAATTACGACTTACGACGAACTTGAAGAGGTCTCGTACAAGCATTCAAAAAGGCTCGGTGTTGCTCCAAGCTTCCTAATCTCCATTTTTTTTCCTAGCCTGCTCTGTCCCACTCCAGGGCAAAGGCCTGCCTCCACTCTTTCCACTTCTCGCGAACCCGCGCGTCCTCCTTCCAGTTTTGGCGGAACCAATCTAGTTCATCCCGCCATCTCCTTCGTGGCCTGCCGCGACCCCGTCTCACTGTGTCACACCAGTTTCCTGCTATTTTGGCCCACAGTTTGTCCGGCATGCGGCAGACATGTCCTGCCCAGTCCCATTTAAGTTGAGCAGCCTTTTGGGCCACTTCAGCTATTTTTGTTTTGGAGCTCAGTATTGTGTTTCGAACACGCTCCGTCAATTTAACACCTAGTATACTGCGGTGCTCCATTGTTCGTTGGCAAACCTTGAGTTTGGACTTCTTCTGGTTGTTAGTCAAAGACCAAGTCTGTACACCATAGGTTTTCAATAAGAGTTCCAATTTCCCTTATGAGTTAAATATTTCAACAAAACAAAACTGGAACAAATTATTTCAAGATGTTGAATTTGGAGGTGGTAAATCAGGGTAATTTATATCTTGCTCTAAATTAAAAGGTGTTGCTGGTTTGTCGGGTTTAGTACTGCTAGCTGGTGTTTGGTCCACAAAATAATATCGTCGACTGCAGTAGTTTCTTCGACCTCTGGTACTTCTAATTCAACATTATCATCTTTGGAACAAGCCAATAATACTTATTTTATTACAGAAGTTACAGTGGTTTCGGAATAGTGTGGCGGGCTTGTCCCAAAAAAAAAAGCCAATAATACTGTATTTTACTACGTGGAAGCATTTTGCTTTTATTCCGCGAAAATCTAAAACAAGTAAAAATAATATTTTCAATAAAGTACTAGTAGTAGTATTGCGATCAAGATTTAACGTAAATGTGTTGTGTCATAGTAGTATTTTTGTACCCACTTACAAAATGTTACAACAAAAACCAAAGAAATAATGGAGGAATACCCACCCTTACGTCCAATTTTGACAGCTGTCAATGCTCCAAACGTCCACGTCACTTTAACGGCACGAAAAGCGGGGGGCGGGGCTTGCCGATACAAATTAAAAGTAAATTTGCAAAAAATCTGGCTACTTTATCAGCAATACAAAAATACCTGCATGAAGCTACATACATAGGGAATCGATACATAAAATAAACTATATACCCCCCTTTAATGAAATATGCACACAAAAAATGTCAAAGTTGACAGTACGGGTTAAATTTGGGTAAAATAGTTGTATATAACAGATTTTTACGTAACTTTTTGTAACATATCGCAATGTGACTTATGTATTATTAAAATAGACTATATAAGCTATTTTTACATACCAATACATCATTAGTCATAACGTACAGTGTTAGCACAATAAATCAATAAAAACTAGCCCTTCCATACTTCTAAATTAGAAACGACCGTTAGCGAAAAAATAAAACCGTTGAAATGAGAAATATTTTCGTCATATTTCTTTGGTGTTTATTTTTATTAATATTAATAATGAACTGCTTTACCTATTATAATAAGTATTTTACTGAAATATATACGATATTATATAAAAACTTAACGAAACAACGCCGCACGAACAATGCCAACACGGGTTCAATTTGAGTAAAGTATTTGTTTAAAAAATATTTTACGAAACATTTTGTAACATAGCTCAACGAAACTTATTTATTATTAAAATAGATTATATAAGCTTTCTTTTGATACCATTACAGTAGAACGTCCAGTGTAGCAAAATTAATTTTAAAATAAATACCCATTCCCGAGGTCATCCATTGTTTACATTGGAAGGAAAAAAATAAATCGTTGAAATAAACACTATTTTCATCAGATTTCTTTGGTTTAAGTTTACTTTTATGTTAATAATTAACTGTTTTCCCTATATAATAAGTATTTCACAACTTTAACACTAAAAATCAACAAAATTTTCTAAAAACTCACCAAGCGTCCCATACAAAATGATCCAATTTTACTCGCCGACTTTATCACTTGTTTTAACAACTTATAAACACTTGGAATACACTTCTGTTTGTTGATACACGATAAGAATGAACACTTAAAACGATTTCAATAAACAAAACTCAACACAATGGGATAATAAATCACATATTGTAAATAAAAGCGGCCGCCTGTCCGAAAATTCAAGATGGCCGGTTGCGACACGTCCCGTACTTGTAAATAATTCTTTCTAACTATGGCTGACGCAATGCTAGACGTGTCGTATAACCACAGATGCGTAATTTAATACTGCCATAGACATACAAAACATATGGAGACATCTTAGTCGAGTTTTTTAGTATTTTGCGTTTGAATAATCGATGACGTAAGGGGTTGCTGTAGTAACTGGGACGTTTCGGGCATACGGAAAAAACGTTGCTCTAGTAACTGGGACGTATGAGTGGATAAAGTCATAAATGTATATTAGAGTCGATTTAATAAATTTAACATTGGTGAAACAATGTCACAACACGTATGTTAGGCCATTATTGTTCCAGTATCAATATAAATAAAATGTTACAATTACCTTAGCAACGTTGTAGCTCCAATTCACTCCTGTTTATGCGACGGGCCGCGCGCAACTGACCAATCGTTGTTTCTCGCAGTACCCGTTTGATTTGCGCCAAAACCACAACGTCACTTACGCCCTCATACGGAAACTTTGCGTACTAAGCTAGTGACATTATCGCACCAAGTGCAGAGGTACTTTATGCAACTTATTACATACTCAGCTCATTTTTGGATATTTGACATAAGTGACAGTATTGCACCGGTGGTGCGATATAGAGCTTTGGCAATCGTTACAGGTAGTCAGTGACCTGAAATTCTGACATCCAGTCTTACCAGAGTTACCTAGTATTAACTGGGTTGTGGAGGTCAGATAGGCAGTCGCTCCATGTAAAATACCGGTACTCAGCTACATCCGGCTAGACTGGAAGCCGACCCCAACATAGTTGGGAAAAGGCTAGGCAGATGATGACTTTCTTTCAGGATGAAATCCAATGTCTGTTTTCACTAACTAGCGCAGTTGTGTCTACTAAAGTAACGCCAAAAGTAAACAAATCGCTTAGCAACAACTTTCAATTAAAACTTTATATTTCAGTTGGTAATTAAAATACTAAAATTCAATGTCTATATTTTTAACGCCAATGGTTGTTTGTGGTCAGAAAATATTTTTACAAATCTAACGCTAGACAATCCGCTAACGTTCTAGCATTATGCAGTGGTTGCTGAAATCTTATTTTTTGAGTTAGATATCTGATTGATGTTTACGAATCCGCATAGCGCTTGAGAAACGGACGCAAAGAATCTGAAATTAGTTCATTGCTATAGAACCTAATTTTGTAAGTTTGAATATTTAGGTCTCCGAGACCTTTTAATTCTGATCTCAGGTGTCAACACGTTTCGACAAGACACGTTAAAGGCAATTTACATAATTATGTAGGTCTTATAACGTATGGAAAACTAATTAGTTTTCATGCCCTAAAGCGTCCAGTGAGTCTTAAACAAAACAGATGTGAGATCTAGTCTGTTTTGTTAGCTGTAACTGCCGCACTCAGAGAGCTTTAATGATTACCTACTTAGGCCATCACTTAGTAAAGGTTTTGACAGTTTTGTCATACTAAATTATGTGATGTAAGTAATCATTAAATATCTCTGAGTACCGCAGTAAGTCTTCTAAAGATAATCTTTACTTCCTTACTATATCCTTACTATAATATTATAAATGCGAAAGTAACTCTGTCCGTCTGTCTGTCGCGCTTTCACGCCAAAACTACTGAACCGATTCAAATGAAATTTAGTACACAGATAGTCTAAAACTCTAGAGCCTAAGAAAGGACATAGGCTACTATTTAAAAGGGTTTAAAGGTTTTTTTATAAAAAGATTACTTTTGGTCGCGATAAATTACATCGGTTGCAATACACGACATCCACGCAGACGAAGCCGTGGGCATCAAGCCAGTAAATACATAAAATTTCAAGTCCTTTAAATTTTTTTCGTCCGCAAGTGTACATAAAATGCCCAGCATTAAAAAAAACGTCCATCATCAGGGCTTAGAGGAATGAGTTATCAACTTATCAGTTACAGTGTCTTAAAAACTTATAAACGACCGTGACAACATTATCGTGCATCTAACTTTACTTGACTTCCTGATTATCTTAAGATTAAACCGTTCACAATCCCCTTTGTGAGCCTGAACTGATTAAACTAATTAATTAAAACGCCTTTAATATAATATCTCTTTACCTGATACTCTCACGGATAAGACCACGCAATATTACTTTGATCTTATTTCTAAATTGTGCTGCGACTATCTTTATATTAACCTCTGCTTGTTGTATTTTTTAATATCAGTTATGCGTTGTATGTGTATTTTTTTTCCTGTACTTAGTAATATGTCTCTTTGTATGCTCGTTATGTTTCTGCGACAAATAAATATTTTTTCTTTCTTTCTTTTTGCGCTCGTGCAGAGGAAGGAGCGATTCTCGTAGATCGGACTAGGGTAAGTTTCTTTACATACACTGATTTAAATACGCGCAGCGCGCGCGCAGGTGCGTATTACTTGTAACCGGCGTGCGTGTATGACCAGATGTATGAATGTGGACGAGGCAAAAGGAGTTTGTAAGAATCGTAGCAGGTGCCGTTCTGTGGTGTCTGCCTACCCCCATGGGAAAAGGGCGTGAGTTTATGTATGTGTGTGTATGTAAATGATCTTCTGGCTTTGTCAAGTCTTTTTGGTTTTTTTTTTTTTTTTGACCTCAATTTTGTCCTGTGAACAGAGATGAGCAAACCCAAAAAAAGCCTTTTAACTCACAACTGAAAAAGATTGGGGTCTTATAAACTCGGAAACACCGACGTAGGCAATAATTCCAATCCTTGGATGTGCACTAGGTAAATTAAAGATGTAACAAAGCGTTTTTAACGAATGTGTGACACATAACCTGTACCTACTGCGTCTGGATACCTTCTGGGTTTTCTAAAAAATGGAATCAACTGTAGAAATTAGTTTTCTTTTGATTTCCAATTGTCCTTTTATTTTAACACCAAAGCTAAGATTTTCGGTGCCTTTACAATAACGTAAGGTAGGATCAGCTCCGAATATTTCTCAATGATCTTTTAGAGTGAGACAGGCCATCATCATCTTATGAGCCTGGAAAAACCAACTGCTGGGAAAGCCTCTCATTTTTTCTGCGACACTTCCCGGTTCTGTACGTCTCTTTTCCAGACGTTTCCCGCGACTTTGACGATATCGTCAACACGCCCAGCTTTAGGAAGGCCCTAGATTTAACCTATTCTTGACCACCAACCGGCCAAAACCTTGCTCCGCGTCTTGCTAGTGTGTCTCAACCAAAGCTTAACTAGAAAAGCGAAAATGCTGGTCATAACCTTGATTATATATAGGTATTCCCAATAGAACATAGAACATTAGTTTTCAATTCGAAAGGGATTATAAACTGCCACATCTGGTTACACAGACAACACAATTAAAGTTAAGCCTAGGCCTAGTTTCTAGATCCTAGTTTAATTTAACGTTTCGTTTATCTGATTCAAAATTGGCCTGACATAACGCAATTAACTTTTGTAAGAGAAAATAGATTATAATTATCTTAACTGGTATCACAAACGATGAATTGAAAATATACTGAACGTAGATAAATGTTTCACCAAAAGTTTGCTACTACAATTTTCAAACCGACCGCGACACACAAAACGAATCTTTAACCTATTTTAAAGGAAGCTCATCATTTACACTGTTGTCATCTGCCTAGCCTTTTATCTGAGCCTGCCTATCTTAACTCCAAAACCCAGTTATTGGGTACCACGAAACCTCTCGGTAAAAATGGTGGTCATACTTTCGTAGAACTCTGAATGACAGTAAGACCCAGCGGCTAGCACCAACTGGTTAATAGTTTTCAGAGACATGATGGTGTCTCGGAATGTAATGTATCCACCATCCAAGGATCGATCTTACTGATCATTATTTAAACTTGCTGATCGACCTGTGAGGCAACTTTTCTCTTTCTGTCACATTGAATTGTAAGTCACTAATGCAAGAGGTCCAATCGTACGTTGAAGCGTTTCTTAAGCAAATGCGGATGCTTAAATTGCGATTGGACTTCTCGTTCTATCAAATGACGTTTTTACGTGAGAGAATGAGAAAAAGATACTCAATAACACTGATCTGCACATGCAAATGTTATTTTACCTTAAAATGACACAGACCGCCTCGTCGATCTAGTGGCTTCAAGCGTGACTGCTGAGAATGAGGTCCAGGATTCGATTCCCGTGTCGGGCAAAGTGTTATTGGGTTTTATCATCAAGAATTTCTTAGTAGCAGCCACGGAGTCTGGATTTGTGCCCGGTAGACGGCAATAGGCTCGCTCCCTAATACATGGTACTTAAACATAACTAGGGAAAAGTGAATGCATTATTAGGTACACCTTTGCCTCAACCATTTGGGATTACAGGCGTGATGTTATGTTATGTTATGGCACAGATTCAGTGACCTTCACAGTTAACGATCAATCTAACACAAACAGTGAAAATTTACCAGGCAAGAGGCTACGCCCGGAAGGTGACATCGATGCAAATAAATTAATCCCGAGCCAAATATTTGCTGCCTGTATTTGATCAGTAGAGAAAGGTACCTCCTGAGGAGTACCCCCCTCCTTACAGGGGGTCTTACGTAGGGGGGTGTTAGTAAAATGGAAGGTAGTGTAGATGGGGTGGTATAGTGAGAATTAATGCAGACACGGAAGCCTATTTTCTTGACGTATAACGTTACCACTTGCTCCAGTTTAAGTGGAGTCTGGAGCCGCTAAATCTGCGTGGAAATTGTGGAGTTATGTACTGCTTTGCTTTCTTTTAATAATATTATTTTAATTTTGAGTTTTAACTAAGTGTTTTTTAGGAGAATTTGTTTTTTCTTGATCGGAAATCATCAAATTACTCGTTCCGCTCTGGGTGGAGCAGAAAAGAGTGTCAGACTCTTACAGACTAAATCCTATACGTGTTCCTTCTAATGTCCTTTGTATTTCAGGGTTGCGGTGACTCTTGCGAAGAAATTTTGCCATCCTGGCAGACACTGGTCCTGTCTATGCTTACATCTCCTTGATGCGCGATTGGAAAACAACGCACCGTCGTCATCGACCCGGGCCGATATGACAATGAGTCACCTAACACTTGCAGAGTGATGGAGTGAGTGGTGACAGAGAATCGGCCTACGACTCCCGACGCACGGCGCAGGAGAAAGTACAAGAGCTGGATTTTTCCAGAGTCTTTATGACGCAGTAAATGTTCGAACACTCCTCTGGTTTTCTAATTGCAATGGAAGACGATATCTTTATCATTACGTTTGAAAATGGAACATTTTTATTACCATCAAGTAATTTAGTAGTCAAACGGTATATCAATAATAAAAACAAAATGGTAAGAAAAATATTTTTCTTTTTAGTTCATCTCTATTTGCTATCTTATTTGTATTTATTTACGTATCATAAAAGCCTACTTCAAAGCACATCATATAACACGGGAAAACTGATATTTTATCTTAAAGCCATCGCGAAGAATGTTTTTTATTCTTTGTGTCGTCGTGTGATCCTAATATACGGAATTGAGTTCGTTACACAGTTATTGGATCATGATATTATGATAAACGATGGCTCCTTGTCTATATTATGTTGTGACGTCATATCTTTGTGGGGTTGTATATATGTGGAAGATTACTTCCTTGCTGAATCCTTTGGGGTTTTAGTGTGTGGTTTATAAAATATTGCAATTTATGCCATAAACGGTACTGGAATAATACATCTTCGTTTTCGGTTGGGAAATCATCAAATGACATATCCCGTGAGAGGAACGGAAGGGAGTGACAGATTCTTACCGACTAAAACCCGTGTTCCTCTAAATGCCCTTTGCGTTCCAGGAGCACGGTATCTCTTTCGAACCGTCTCGAAGCCAATAATATATTATTATCCTCCTAACCGAATTTCGGCCACGAGAAATCTCAACGGAGATTAGCCAAGTACACAGCAAATATTCATTCCGAAAGTTACTACGTCGAATTACGGCGCCGAATGTTTGCCACAACGAATACTGTGAGTACGCAGCGACGCATACCGTAACAACGAATGCACGAGACTTTGAATCACACAACAACGGATGCACGTTATAACGAAAAACGTCACAGCGAATCACGTGACCCTGAAATAATTTAACGACGAACGTATCACCGACCGCAAAACAGTAAAACAAAATAAAATATTTTTTACATCACTGACGTTGCTCAAAAAGCCGCTAAGGTGAAGTGGGACTGGGCTGGTCATGTCTGCCGTATGCCCAACGAGCTGTGGGCCAAAACAACCACGTTGTGAAACCCTGACACAGCCAGAAGGCGACGTGGTAGACCTCGTAGGAGATGGCGGGACGAGCTGGACAGAACCAACGACTAGTGGTCCACATTGACCCTGGATCACAAAAGTTGGAAATCATGGGGGGAGGTCTTTGCCCAGCAGTGGGATGACACAGGTTAACAGTAACAGTAACCTACTTAGGGTGGGTTGCACCATATTACTATAACGATAACCAAACCGTAACAAGCCATCAAATTATGTTTTTTGTATGCTTTTATGGCTTGTTACGGTTTGGTTATCGTTATAGTAATATGGTGCAACCCACCCTTAGTATTATTTTGTACTCGTATTATTAATATTTATTTGAAGACATTTATACTTTATATGTTGTGTTGTTTACATGTTGTTGTGTCTTCCTGTTTTCACACTCTGCTGCCTACATTTCTGTATTCATGTTTTCTTTCACAAGCCTGATGGAAAAAAAATCTTTTGAAATAACCTCCCTTTATACTTTATTTTATTACGACGTTTCCTTATGTCTCTCTCTTGTGTTCACAGGAATGATTAAATAAATGATAAATACTGAATAAACATAACATAACATCACGCCTGTAATCCCCGAAGGGTTAGGCAGAGGTGTACCTAATAGTACACCCACATTTCGCCAGTTATGTTTAAGTCCCGTGTAATAGGAGGCGAGCCTAATGCCATCAACTGGGCACAAATCCAGACTCCGTGACTGTTACTGATAAATTCCTGATGGAAAAGGCCAATAACACTTTACCCGACCCGGGAATCGAACCCAGGACCTCATGCTCAGCATTCGCGGTTGCGACCACTAGACCAACGAGGCAGTCCGAGGCTTAGCTTCTTGTTTACCAATAAATATGATTCCTGCATCACAAAAATATATTAATGCGTAATGTAACAAGTCTAAACTAAACTATAAGCGTGGTAATTTAACAGAAATTCGATAAAATTCGTCACCATCAATAATATTGAGAGGTCTATTATTAATAGCAAGTTGATCGGCTGAAAAACTGACTTGAAAAATTCGGTTCATTGTTTTAATATCGCTCTGAAATTAAATAAAATATTAAAAAACAAAATGTTTGTTGTGTCTCAAAAGTTACATGAGTTGTTACATCTGTAACTAATTAAAAATACTTATGTTGGAGTTGGCTCCCTACTTCCCTTATTAAATACAGTATTGAAACTGAATCATTTCAAAAGAATACAAAACAAAATATAAACTATTGTTCTCATTAATTTATTTATATTACTTAGATACACCACTAGAGCCGTGGAACTATACCAAAATATTATGCAAAAGTTATCATACCAAACTATGTTTTCGACGAAAAATGACCACAAATTACAACCAACTTACTAGTGAAAATGAAAAAACTTTCGCAAGTATACCAATTACGGTTTGCCGGGATTGTGTTGGTAGCAGTATTTCCTATCTCAGGCTCTTCATTAAATTCGCTGCTTCCTCCGACACAATATAACTTTTCTACTGACTGCAAGATTACGAATGCAAGCTTGTTTCTCGCATAATAGAGGAAAAGGCCACACTACGAAAAACAAGTCTTAGGTGGAGAGCTAGCGTCGAATATCCCCATTGCATGTAAGAACCCTTTGTCAAAAGTTTCGGTGTAGCGATGATAATAAGTTCCATATACTACATCGATAGAGAGTTCCGAGGGAATGTTGCCATAATACGCCGGATATCAGCAGATGGCTTATCTTAATTCCTTTGCTTCCTTCCTCGCACTTTTACCTACAACACGGAAGTATGAAAAAACAATTTATTGGTATGGTTTTATATAAACTATAATCTACAACAACATGTACATATAAACGCCTTTTTCTCATGAGGACGCCAATACCTCTTTTTGCTTAATCTACGTTCATAAGCCTGGCAATAACATCAATACGTTTCAAAACCACAACTACAATAACAACTAGATAAATTCAATTTGCGCTCTTGTAACGTAGCTACATGGATAAAATGCAAAATTATTACGTGAAATGTATCAATTCCCCATGGTACTCTCACAAAATAAAAGTGCGAATATGATGTATTTGAAAAATGGCCCCTTTGGGATGATCTGCTATATATTTCCGGATGAATAAAATTAGGACGAAAATATTGGAAAAGTGTTTTCTGCTAAAATAAATTGAAACATGGATGTGAAACCATTGAAAAACTGTTTGCTTTGTGAAATTATGAAAAACGAACATTAACCAAATATGACCCAATTGAAAACTCGTGTGTATCTAATAATTTATACAAATAAATGTGACTGGATTTATTTCTCTTTTTCGTTATAATAAAAGTATAACCCAATTACGTGTGTGTTAATTTCATCGCTAGCTCCCGGCCTATGTCTATTTGTTTATTTTTGCGTCAATTTGATTTATTTCTGCTGATAAAGGAATGAAGGAAAAACAGAGTGAATAAAATGCTTCCCATGACGAATAAGTTATATGAATCAACTTACAGGAATGGGGTCAATAATAACTAGAAACACAAACATTGACTAGGACTATTCAATATTGTAGGTACTGTTGTACATAATGTTATTAAATTGAATCCTCGTAAGTGCTTCGTAAACGACTTCTGTAAAGGATGAATAACGAAGCATGTTTTTAAGAAGCTGTTTTAAGAGGGACTTAGTGGTCGTGGCTTAATTGCAACTGCCACTAGGATCGATCTACTGGTTAAGCCGCACTTGGCTAGGATTTTTCCGGGATGGGTACGTCAGAATGCACGCTAATCCGTACGTCCAGGCTGTCAATTGAATTGTAGATCTTCGACAGTTGTTTTTCAGGTCAGGGGATGTCAGGGGGGGTCGGGGGGTTCAGTGGCCCGAAAGTCTGACCACCAGTCTTACCAAGGGGTCTCAGAATAGAAGTTATAACCCATACTTACTAGGTTGTGGCTCAAATAGGCAGTCGCTCCATGTAAAATACTGGTATTCAGCTGCTGGGTAGACTGGAATCTTTGAAAATTTACTAAGAGACAACTAGAAAAATAAATTAAGCTGTGATAGTATATTGCTAGGTATACAAAGATACTAATGAGTAACTAGATTTTGTGTACATAACATTTAGAAAAAAAATTGTTTATTTCAGATCTTACACACTACTTATATTATATAGGGTGTAAAAGTACCCTTAACGCAAATGAAGGGCACTTGTTCTCCCCACCACTGCGATCATTTTTTTGTTCTAGACCATACCTGGGAGCTTCTTAGTTACGGAGATATTGGGGGTCAAAGTTCCAAATTTTTAACAGCTGATTTTGTAAATACTAGTTTTTCAGGTTATAACTTTACTTAAATTACCTCCATGACCCGTTTACTATTCAAAACATCAACTAGCACTATGTTTTAACACAGCTACATTGAGTTTTACCATAAAATGTGATTTTTGCGTAGGGGTACTTAGTTTGATGTACAGAATGCTTGGTTGACGGCTGTGTGATGGGTTGATTTACACCCTGTATACAGGTTACCTGACGCACCAGGTTTATGTACATGATATGATAGTACATCCTCACATTCAACCAGGTCCCACTTTAGACTGAGTGGTTCAAATGCAAATCGCGCTAGTCTGTTTAAAGCACAGTCTAATGGAACATGAATATTTAAGAAGAACATACAAAAATATACAGACAATCACGAGTACAATTATGAATTCTGAAAGTTGGAAATGTCATCCGAAAAAGTTTCAAGGTTTTGATAATGACCGTCAAAAATCTACAAATGGCAGTCGGGGTCGGTGGGGGTTATGTGTTTTCCTAGGCACGGTCTGGCTTGATCTAAGCTAGGTCTATTAGGACATGTAATGAGGAGGGATCTAACGCATGTGACAAAAAATGGATTGTGTGAGGAATGATAAGAAAGAGGTAGGAGTAAATTATGCCATGACGTCAGACAGAGGAGAATGAAAGAACGTGTTGCGCCGACACCAAACAGACAAGGGCAAGAAGATGATAGAGAAGCTACGTGACGGGTGGTAACCCATCCACAAACCGACCTTGGCAAGCACTGCTCAAGCAGCAAAATGCGAATGCACGAATGAACTAATCTTGTAATTGCATCGCAATGACAACTGTTGGATCAATTACACCAGTAGCTGTACGTACCAGATCGTTAGAGGACTATCCGCGCTTGCTCAGTGCGTTTACCGGATCTGTATAAAACAATCATAATATCTTGTAAAAGCACTAATAAGATAATTATAAAATCAAATAGATATACCGGACTGTTAAAAAACAAACTATAGGGCGTAATTTTATTATTATTAATTTTCTTTAATGTATGATTATTTTGTGTATGTTTGTTGAAATGGATTATGTTTTGTGTTCTTATTTTTTATTCAAAACCTGACATGTAATTTTTTATAATTATTAATAAATTAACTAAACTAAACTAAACTAATAGTCCTATAAACTGTGCTCAAATCTGGTTTTATAGACGTTTTGAGGATTTCTATAGGACTAAAAAATGCGTGGCCGTAGGACACTTAAAGAACCATATTTTGCTACTTGGGTGCTTAACCTAGAAGATCGACAGGTTCGCCTTTTTTTTAGGTACAGGCTCCTCTACAAAAAGAATCAACAAACTCTGGAATTACTGATCTAATATTTTTATTGAGAGACCTTTGACAAATGGGAACAACTTTCATAGCAGCTCAGTATATCGGTCATAGCGTTAATATTCAATGAGCTGAGTAATATATTTACAACTGATTACGAACGACCTACATACAGTAATTTGTATTTCCATGGGAATCGTAGTTCGGGAAGAAGTTACTTTTGCTAAGAGTTGCAAATCTGATTTGGTGAGAGAAGTGGGAGTGATGGTCGCTCGGACATAACTTGTGAAATAGAATGCCGAATTTCCTTACAATATTTCTACATCAGTAACATTAGTTACATGTGTGTAGATAATGATTTATTGCCGTCACTTAGCAAATATTTGATATACAAAACCTTTACTAAGTGACGGCTTATGTAATCGTTAAACGTCTCCGAGTGTGACAGTAAGTCCTACAAGTCTATATTAATTATATTAACATAACATCACGCCTGTAACCCCCAAATGGTTAGGCAGAGCCTATTGTCTATAATGTCTATACACATTTTGCCAGTTATGTTTCAGTCCCATGTAATAGGAGGCAAGCCTACTGACAAATACGTGAGCGCTCTGCAGTCTGCTTGCCTTGCCTTATTGGCCCCTAGCCCTCTGGCTGTTTCCGCAACTGCGTTTCGTAACCAGTTATCAATAAGGAATCGTTATTCGCAACTGGTTGCGAAAAAATAATAAAAATTCCTTTTTCGCAACTGGTTAAGAAACGCAGTTGCAAAAACGGCTGGAGTGCCCCTAGGCACGTCTCTGATCTGTTACATGATTATTAATGTGGAATCGAATCAGAATCGTTATTCGCAACTGGTTGCGAAAAAATAATAAAAATTCCTTTTTCGCAACTGGTTAAGAAACGCAGTTGCGAAAACGGCTGGAGGGCCCCTAGGCACGTCTCTAATTTGTAACATGATTATTAATGTGAATAAAGTTAGTTACTAGGCCTATATAGCAAGTAACCTTTAACCTTAATTTAAAGCAAACTACAGTGTTATTCCTAAATAACTCTAAACTTTCTAGAAGCCGATTAATCAAATACGAATCAGTAAATCTCAAAGCCGGATTAATTAGAATCAAATAACTAACTTTACTACCTCACTGTAAGTCTACGAACATAAAACTTTGTTCAACTTCAGCTGTTCGACGACTACTTTTCAGTAAAGAATTTGTACGGTTATGTTTTATTCTCATGTAATACTGTATATCATAATGCCAAAATACTAATGGTAAAATATAGGTACAGAATAAATTAACTTACTTTATCCGTTCTTGTGACTGAGACATTGTTAATATTCAAACATTCTCATCTCCGCGACATGTGATCGATTTCAATAACTTCACCACGATTATCCACTAAAACAGTAGAAAGTATCCAAATGTTATTATACTGAATAACTACAGTATCCTTCACAGTTCAAATATTATTTACATTCGCGAACTTGTACCCTTCGCTGCTAGGGGTGCCAAAGACAGGACATGTTTGGGTGAACTGATTTGATTCATATTTTTTGTGGAATAAAAAAGTCGACCCGGAGACACTATTATGTTACCGATATTCGGAGTTTATTAGCCTCGTGCTGATCGGAAACTCCCCGAATTGTCGGTTTCTCCTCGACCATCGGTGAACCATGTTCGGGTAGTTGGCACATCATAATTCAATTTTCTTAAATATATTATTTATAAACTAGCTGACCCACGCAACTTCGTTTGCGTCACATAATTTAGCTTATAACCTTTCTCGATAAATCGACTATCCAACATATTAAATTGAGTTAAATCGTACTCGTAACAAACAAAAAATCTTACCTTTCTTCTTTACAATACCTATTAGTTTAGATTGGCTTCGATTATATTATTAAAGTAACAATTACTATGGGTATCTCTTACTGTTTAATATACAGTAACACCTTGTGCTTGTAAACATTATGGTGCAGTAAATATTTTGGCCAGAATCCCCACGTACCTACCGCACCGGACCGAATGACTGCCACGCGCTTAATTATTTTGTCGCCCGTATATTTTTACATTGCGATATCTTCTAAGATATTTGTTTAAACTGTATAGAGTAAAGGGCACAAATATTCTATATTAAATTTCTGTGCTAACAAACACATTTATTTAGATATAGAATTATACCATATGGGTTAAATAAGCTTCGCAAAATATCATTCTTTTAAACCTAACATTTTAATATTAAAAAATGGTTACAGTGAGTCAATCTTAAAAGATAAACATATGCTGTCGCGGACTTTTTTTTAGAACTTTTAAAGAGGAACAATTCCTTCGTACATGATATTTACGTAACTTAAACCGTTTTCGCAGCGCACCCAACGGAAGCTCTCAAAAAGGAATATCTTTTCCCGTTTTTGCAACACTTTTCATTTATGCTCCACTCCTATTGATCGTAGCGTGATGTTATGTAGCCTAAAGCCTTCCTCGATAAATGGACTATCCAGCACTAAAAGATTTTTTCTATTCCAACCAGTAGTCCCTGAGTTTACCCCGTTCAAACAAACAAACAAACAAACAAACTCTTCAGCTTTATAATATTAGTATAGACTAGCTGACCCATGCAACTTCGTCTGCGTCACATAATAAAGCTTATAACAAATCATGTCAACATAAACTGAGTTAAATCGTAACAAACAAAAAATGTTATCTGTACTCTTTATAATATTAGTTAAGATTATATTAAAGTGAATGACTATAGGTAATAACTACTAATTACTATAGGTATCTCTTACTGTTAACCATACAGTAACACCTTGTACCTAGTAAACATTATGGTGCAGTAAATATTTTGAATTTGAATTTCTCCGGAGCCCCCGCAGGCCAGAATCCCCACTAACCTACCGCACCGGACCAAATGACTGCCGCGCGTGTAATTATTTTGTCGCGCGGATATTTTTACATTGCGATATCTTCTAAGATATTTGTTTAAACTTTATAGAGTAAAGAGCACAAATATTCTATATTAAATTTCTGTGCTAACTAACACATTTATTTAGATATAGATTAATACCATATGGGTTAAATAAGCTTCACAAAATATCATTCTTTTTAACCTAACATTTTAATAGTAAAAACCGGCCAAGAGCGTGTCGGGCCACGCTCAGTGTAGGGTTCCGTAGATAATAAAATATTATGTAAACGAAGTTAAAAAAAAAATACGGGCAAATGAAACTTGACCTCTGGATTGTATAGGCGCTCATACGATTCAGGGACCAAATTATATTGGTTAACTGCAGTTTCCATCTGTTGTTTCCATCCAAGTTCAAAATAATTTTCCTAGAAAGTCCTTATAAAGTTCTACTTTTCAGATTTTTTTCGTATTTTCTAAACTTATGGTTCAAAAGTTAGAGGGGGGGGGACGCTTTGTTTTTTACTTTTGGAGCGATTATTTCCGAAATTATTGACATTATCAAAAAATGATTTTAGTAAACCCCTATTCATTTTTAAATACCTTTCCAACAATATATCACACATTAGGGTTAAAATTAAAAAAAAAAACACTTCCCACTTTACATATAGGGGGGCTACCCTAATAAAACATTTTTTTCCAATTTTTATTTTAGCACTTTGTCGGCGTGATTGATACACATATTGGTCCCAAATTTCAGCTTTCTAGTGCTAACGGTCACAGAGATTAAGCGAGGACGGACAGACAGACAGACAGACAGACAGACATGGCGAAACTATAAGGGTTCCTAGTTGACTACGGAACCCTAAAAAATGGTTACAGTGAGTCAATCTTAAAAGATAGACATATGCTGTCGCGGACTTTTTTTTAGAACATTTAAAGAGGAACAATTCCTTAATACATGATATTTGCGTAACTTAAACCGTTTTCGCAGCGCACGCAACGGAAGCTCTCAAAAAGGAATATCTTTTCCCGTTTTTGCAACATTTTTCATTTATGCTCCGCTCCTATTGGTTGTAGCGTGATGTTATATACCCTAAAGCCTTCCTCGATAAACGGACTATCCAACACAAATAGAGTTTTTCTATTCCAACCAGTAGTCTCTGAGTTTACCGCGTTCAAACAAACAAACAAACAAACAAACAAACAAACTCTTCAGCTTTATAATATTAGTATAGATATAAAAATATAAAATATATAAAATATAAATATAATTAGTATAGATTAATTCCCTAGCGGGTTTTTCTATACTTAACACACATCCGATCCCTCCTAACCCTCATTTCGCCTAGGAATCGAACTCAGGACCTCAGGCAGAACAATAGCGATCACTCGACCAAACGAGGCAGTTAACAAAAGTTATATTGATCTCCTCATCTGCTTAGCCTTTTTCCAACTATGTTGGGCTCGACTTCCAGTCTAATCGGATGCAGTTGAATACCAGTATCTCACATGGAGCGACTGCCTATTTGACCTCCACATTCCAGTTGGTTCTGGGTATACGATACCCCTCGGTAAGACTGGTTGTCAGTCTTTTTGGGGCACTGACTGTCTGTAACGACTGTTAAAGATCTACAAAGCACAGCCGGGACCGTTGGATTACCGTACTTTCCGAGACGTGGAGGAAACCCGGTATGTAATGGGGTGGTCACACATCCACAGCTCCATAACGTATACCTATAAAATAACAGCGTTTAGTACGCCTCACCGAGCAACCAAAAAACACTGATCCAAGTAATTATTTTGACTTAAAATGTTGGGTAACCAACATTTTAGTGTATTTTTGTTAGCTGTTTTCTTCTTCTTCTAAGTTTCTAATGCGATTCTCTTATTTTCTTTTTTTACTATTGTCCTTATTTTGGTGGTTTGAATGTTTTCTAAAAGTTTGTCCATCTATTTTAATGGGACCCTATATTTGTCAACATTTACCAAATTATGCCGACCCGAACATGATGTGTGTAGCACCCCTTACAGTTATGAGAGGCCTGTGACGTCATCATTCGGCAGCCATTTTGTCGCCGAGACTAACTCAACGTGTTTAACCAACTTTGACGAATTTCAGGTCCCATCTACCGTACGATGGGTTAGATAGCAAGTTTCAAGTATTTTCTGGGAAAATTGGGCTTTGTAAAATGTTGGCAGAATGTACTTAAGTATGATTTTCTTTATCTTAGTCGGTATTAAGTTAGAATTTTAATGAACGTAATATGTCTGCTCTGAAGGCTTAAATGGTCTTAAATGTGAGGCTTAAGAAAATCTAGCAGGAATCAAGGTTCCAAAGTTCAAGTCCCGGATTTTTAAACTTCTTATTTAATATAGTCTACATAAGATCATTTGTACACACTGTGACTACAATTCTAATTCAAACCTCTCGCAGGTCTTCTGGAAGCTTATTAAATAAACAGTCCCTTTGTGCTCTTCTATTTTAATGTTATGTCCTGTATGTTGCCCGACCCGGGAATTGAACCCAGAATATTATACTCTATGCTACTTTTAAAATACCTCAGCATCATGTTAGACTTGAAGTCGACCCCAACACAGTTTAGAAAAAGCTATCATAATAATGACGATGATGACTACCTATTAATACCAAATTTTAACCAAATAATTTTGAACGTCAACATGCCATCAATGAATAAAATTCTTACAGTCATAGTCATCAAATTTCAGCAATTTAATACACGAAAAGTTCGTCAAAATGTTTTATAAAATAAAACAAAGATCAAACAACACAACCACTTGAAACAAAATCTCAATATTTCCCTCCATTTATTGGAAACAATATTGGAATTCCTACAGATATCCGTTTTCCACTTTTCTGGGCCACCTGTCGCGAAAGATGGACTCCTAAAAAAGTAACTTCGAAATATCTAATAACTCCTGGCATTGTCAGGAGGAACGCGGTCAAACGAAAAAGTCTATTTCCATAAAAAACGGCCTAGTTCGTTGAACTTGCACAGGAAGGGTTCCGTATCTACCACTTACATAATATACGAGTATATGTACATATTTATCGTTGTACTAGATCGACGGAGAGCAGTAGCGGCCCCGACTTCCTAACAGTAAGTCGTGGATTCGAACCCATGCAGGCGCATTACTTTGTGTAATTTATTTCATCACCATTATAAAACCGGCATATCTTAAAACCAAAATATTTGAAGACATGTGACATCTACCAACCCGCACTAGGCCCGCGTGGTGGACCATCCCATCCCTCTCCGAGAGAGGAGACTTGAGTCCCTGCAGTGGGAACGTTATAGGCTGATGATGATGAGATCGACGTTTTAGTGAGTAAATAATAGAGTGATGGTTGACGATGAGAATTGAAGAAAAAAACGTGTTGCATCCACACCAAGTATCACGGGACGCGGGTAGAAAGATGATTTTATATTTAGCGACTAAAGTAATAAGTACCTACGCACTTCAAAACTTCAAGTGAAACTTTACGTACTCTTAAGACTTAACGTACAAACAAGTAGGTACCTAGTACGGTCAAATATATACAGCCTTGTGAAAGACAGACAGACAACAGGGTCTCAGTAATAGCGACCCGTTCGAATGTGGAACCCTAAAAAAAATTACAAAAGATATTCTATTGTTCACCGGAGTTTCTGAACGCTTATTTTTTTTAAACCACGACAAACAACGTTGTAACCGGTATCGATATTAAACACCGAGCCGATGTTGTTTCTCGATTATTCATCCTTCAGCGAACAATCGATTATAGCCGATGATGGATTTATCCCCGAAGCCTTGATTTTAGTTTACCTACCGCCTGGCGTTTTAAGAAAATGTTTTCAAAAGCTTAAAACTTCATGGTTCATGAATGAGGTCAGGATATTTTTGCTGGAAGTATTTTCGTAAATGGGAAAGTACATACACACAGTTCATAATATTTTTGCTAGTTATTAACTGCCTCGTTGGTGTACTGGTTGCAAGCGCTACACTACAGCTGAGCATTAGATCCTGGGTTCGATTACTGGGTCGATATAATTATTATAAGTGTTATTCGGTTTATCGATCAGGAAATTCTCAGTAGCAGCCACGAAGCCCTGATTCGTGCCCGGTTGACAGCAATTATTTCTTTCTCTCTTACATGGGACTTATACATAACTGGCGTAGTGTAGTTGTACCATTTACTATGGTGGGTTCACTACGTAAATTCGAAACACTATTCTGCGAAAATTGTTTCACCGAAAACTATACATCGAAACCTTGAAACTGCGACGTTATGTTTGGTCTACGCCTTTTTTGTTCGATTTACACCAAGAACCTTACGTCGTCTTTTGTTTCACTCAACGTTTGTTTGTTCTAAGTAACGTTATTTCGAAAATATGTAGCCAAATCAACAATACCTTTTTTTTTACACGACTGCCCCAAAAAAAAGAGTGTTATGTTTTTAGCGTTCATGTATGTATGTATGTATGTATGTATGTATGTATGTATGTATGTATGTATGTATGTATGTTTGTTTGTGAGTTTCTTTATTCCACCATAACTTCTAAACGCCTGAACCAATTTTGATGTATGTGGTATCGTTAGATTCATTGCGTCACCCCGGGTAACATAGGCTAGATAAAATATCAAAAAACATAATAGGGTGGCCATGGTTTAGAAATAAAAAGAACTTTTAATTTTTTTTTATAGAAATTTCAATGAAAAATATAATCATCGTCTAGAACTTATTAAGTAGATTACAAAAATATACCACAGTAGTATTCAATATCTATTGTTTACTAGTAATACTACTCAACAAATGATATGGTGACATCACCACCATATACCACCATGAATATGGACCATCATGGTCCTTTTAGCCACCGCTATTATAAAAGTTAAAGGAGCAGATGGAACACAGCACAAGATGAGAGCATTAGTTGACCAGGGTTCTCAACTGTCGTTAATCACCGAAAACGCAGCGCAAACATTGGGAATAAAAAGGGATCACTTCAAAGGACAAATCTATGGTGTTGGTGAAAAAGAAAACAATGCGAAGGGAATGTTACAGGTAACACTACAGTCTACAAATAGTGATTTTACTTGTGACACGAACGTTATTGTTATGAACAACTTGATTAAGCGACTACCAAACAACACGTTTACCAAACCAACATCGTGGAACCATATCCAAGGAATACAATTGGCCGATCCAGAGTACCATATAAGCAGACCTGTAGATATACTTCTCGGCGCTAATGTTTACAGCAAAATAATGCTAGGAGGAATCTTAAGAGGGGACGACGACAAGCAACCAATCGCTCAACAGACGCAACTAGGATGGCTACTCTGTGGTTCTATGAAACCGTACTACCATTGCAACGTGATTCTCAACAACACAGAAGACCTTCTGAAATATTGGGAGAACGAAGATATTAACCAGAAGATAGATATGACCAACGATGACCATGAATGTCTTCAGTTCTTTATCAAGACCACCAAGAGACTTGAGGACGGAAGATATGAAGTCCGACTACCACTAAAACCGGACTACATTGACAAGTTAGGTCAAACCAAACCACAAGCATTAGCTCAATTTAGAAATTTAGAAAAGAAATTTGAGAAAAGCAGCGAAATGAAAAAAGAGTACAAAAAATTCATGGACGAATATTTCGCATTAAACCACATGACACCATGCAGTACCAACCAGACGCCCGAATACTACTTACCACACCATGCAGTCATTCGGGCTGAATCTACCACTACCAAACTGAGGGTAGTTTTCAACGCCTCAGCAAAGTCCTCATCAGGATACAGTCTAAACGACGTCATGTTCAGGGGTCCAAATATACAGAAGGATCTTCAAGAACTTATCCTGAAATGGAGGCAATACCAATTTGTTTATACATCCGACATCGAGAAGATGTATAGAATGATCCGAGTGCACCAAGAAGATCAAGCTTACCAAAAGGTACTATGGCGAGAATCAAAAAACCAACCAATACAATCGTTTCAACTCGTCACGCTAACATACGGAACCAAACCAGCAGGCTTCTTAGCGATGATGTGTTTAAAACAACTAGCATCTGATGAACGGCAAAAATATCCTGACGCAGCAAAAGAATTGGAAGAAAGTTTTTATATGGATGATTTTTGCGGAGGACGTCATTCAATGGAAGCAGCAGACAAACTGAAATCCGATCTAATAAAATTATGCCGATTGGGAGGATTCAACCTTAGAAAATGGACTTCGAATAAACCAGAGCTGTTAACCGATTTGGAGAGAGAGCAATGTGAGCAGTCAACATACGAGTTCAAGCAGACCGATTCTACCAAAACTTTGGGTCTCCGTTGGACTCCACAGAGAGATAATTTCACCTTTAACTCAAAAATAGAACCAGAATCAACAGCAACTATTACCAAAAGAGCTCTACTTTCCGACATTTCCAAGCTGTTCGATCCATTAGGGTGGTTAACCCCCCTGAGCACTACCATGAAACTCCTGTTCCAAAATGTCTGGTTATCTAACATAAAATGGGACGACGCCCTACCAGAGGCAATGAACTCAGAATGGTCTACATTAAAGCGAGAACTTCCGGACATAAACACCATAAAAATCAAGAGATGGTTAGGTATGGGAGAAAACCAACATATTGAATTGTACGGTTTCTGCGACGCCTCTAATAAAGCATACGCTTGTGTCATCTATTGCAAGGTAACAAACCAAGAAGGGACAACCATCACATTAGTTGCGGGGAAGGCCAGGTTGGCACCCATAAGTAAAGTCTTATCTATACCGAGACTTGAGCTAATGGGCGCACATCTGTTAGCCCAGCTAATGCAAAAAGTTCAAAGCTGCTTATCAGATTACCCCACTGATGTCTACTGCTGGACCGATTCAACTGCAGTACTAGGGTGGATACAAGGAGATCCATCCCGATGGAAACCATTCGTAGCAAATCGGGTAACAACAATAAACAAAACCATACCATCAAAACATTGGCAATATGTGAAGACGACAGATAATCCCGCGGACTGTGCAAGTCGTGGTTTGACTGTCAAGCAACTCAAAGACCACAAGTTATGGTGGCAAGGGCCGTCATGGCTGCCATCATACACAAACCAAGAAAACCACCATACCATTTTTGAGACGAATTTAGAAGTAAAGCCGTCCGTACTAAACCAAATCAACACGGTGGTTACTGAACAACCAACAAAATCGCTGACTACCACAATTATTAATGACTTAATAAATAAACACAGCTCCATTACAAAAATCGTACGTATTTTTGCGTGGATTATGCGAATGCCTACTTTGAAGAAAAAACTACACCGACCATACCTCGAATTACACGAGCTTCGTCACGCCAAACAGCTGATAATCATAAACGTTCAGCAAGCAGAATTTGCAAATGACCTAGAAGCATTACACAAACACGGAAGAGTGCACTGCAAAAGCAAGATTTTGAGTCTAAACCCAACCATAGATGAACGTGGAATGTTACGTGTGGGGGGGAGATTGGAAAATGCCCACATGAGTCAGGAGATGAAACATCCCATCATCTTACCTCACAACCATCAGCTTACCACGTTACTCATCGATCAAGCTCATAAACTGACTTTGCACGGCGGAGCGCGCTTAACGTTGGCAAATCTACGACAACAGTACTGGATTATCGGCGGATATATGGCTACAAAAAAGTTTATAAGAAAATGTGTCATATGCAGAAAGCAAAATCCCATGCGGCAGCACCAGCTCATGGGCGATTTACCAGAACCAAGAGTGAATCCAGAACATGCATTTTATCACTGCGGCGTAGACTACACAGGCTTCGTAGAGGTGAAAGCAAACAAAGGAAGGGGTATCAAAACCACAAAAGGGTACATAGCTGTTTTTATATGTATGGTCACGAAAGCGGTCCACCTAGAACTTGTGTCAGACCTAAGCAGCTCCGCCTTTTTGGCAGCTCTAACCAGAATGGCAGCCAGAAAAGGGGCGCCACGACATATGTATAGCGACAACGGCACTAACTTCGTGGGAGCAAACAGGATGATACAGGAAGAAATTAACCAGCTGCACAAGGGCTTCAGTGACAGTTTCATAACCGAAATAACGGAAATGGGCCTAGAATGGCACTTCAATGTACCTAGCTGGCCCAACGCCGGCGGCTTATGGGAGCGCGCAGTACGCAGTCTAAAACATCATCTGAAGAGGGTCATTGGTCAACAAAGACTAACCTTCGAGGAGTACACTACATTGTTAGCTAAAATAGAAGCGTGCCTCAACTCGCGACCTCTTTGCGCCTTATCTGAGAATCCAGACGATATGAACTTCCTCACACCAGCTCATTTCTTATCGGGAAGACCAGGAACAACTGTTATTGAAACAGAGCAAGATGCTAGAACCAGATGGCATCTAACCAGCAAATTATTCCAAGATCTTTGGAAACGATGGAAGACCGAATACTTGACACAACTTTCATCAAGAGGAAAATGGATGAACCCACAAAAAAATATCGAAATTGGAGATCTAGTGGTTATTCATGATGAAAATCTGCCTCCAGGAAAATGGGCTCTTGGACGTGTGGTCGACACACACCCAGGAAATGACGGCCTAACCAGAGCGGTTTCGTTAAAAACCAAAAACGGAATCATGAAACGCCCTATTGTGAAACTCTCCGTTTTGCCTGTTAATCAAAATAATGTGACGACACCAAAACCAACAGATACAAAGCAAACAACCAGATTGCCACAAAGGAAAGGAAAACCGAAACCAAATATTGCAACCATAGCAACTGTTCTCCTGTGTTTCTTTATGCAGATTTTTCCATCTTACGCTTTACATGACGTCAAACCGTTTCCAAACAACCAGACGCTTTATTTTGACCCTATTTCAAAGGTGCAATTGATCAGGGATAAATGGACATTAGTCATGTATTACGATATGGGACCCTATTGGACAGGCATAACCACCTATAACAAAATAGCAAATTATCAAGAACAATTGTGTACAACCATTGAAACACAAAGCCATTGTAGTATGATAGTGCAGCAAGCCCGACACGAATACCAGGAACTCGAATACTACAACGAACTTTTGCTAACACAGCATTTTGATGTCCACGCCAGACAGCGTCGCGTCGCAGGGAATACCAGCCGCCGCCGCCGACGAGGTCTAATCAACGGTATCGGGTATCTAGCGAATGACTTATTTGGTGTGTTAGACTCACGTTTCGCTGACCAGTACGAAAAAGACATTGAAACCATTCACCACAATGAAAAACATCTTTCAAATCTATGGAAAAACCAAACCTCCATAATCGAAGCTGAGTTCAACCTTATGAAGAGGATGGAGACCACTGTAAATAAACAGCACAAGATAATAAACAAAAAGCTATCAAACTTGCAAGAAAACACGAGCACACTCCAACGCGAAATACAAAATATATCATACGTCAATGACTTCACAATGTCAGCGATGTCCGGAAACAGCTTGCTGCAAGGATTAAGACGACTTCAAGACACGTTACTCAATGCACTAACAGACATCTACCATGGTCAAATTAACATACACTTACTGCCACCAACGCAACTTAAACGTGAGCTCCAAACCATATATGGACAGATGCCAAGCGAACTCACTTTACCAATCACCAATTTAGACACAGATCTTCAGTATCTTTACAAACTACTGAAAGTCAAAGCCAGAGCGACTCAAAAATTTGTCTTAATTGAAGTTACTATACCACTAGTATCCAGAGACAATTTCAAATTGTACAAGATAATACCTGTACCGCACCAAACGAACACCATTAAGACCACCATTCTACCGGTCTCCGAATACGTAGCCGTCAATCTAAAGAAGGATTCTTTCTTCAGCATGACCACCCAGGAACTAACAGCATGTCTGCACCATGGAACTACCTACATGTGTCAGCTGCTAAAGCCAATAACAGACGTGCAAAATGACGAAAGTTTTTGCAACAAGAACTCGGCTACAAACAAATGTAAAAAAGAAAAAACCAATTGCACCAACGTATGGCTTGCATTACATTTGAGTTCTCAGCATTTTTACTTTTGTTGTGACACCTACACAATTAAAGTAATATGCGGCGATCATGTAACAGTTCGTCAGCTGAGCCAAGCCGGAGTCATTACCATAGGTCAAGAGTGCGTCATCAAAGGAAAGGACTTCTCGTTATATTCAATACGGCATCAATCCAACCAAATGAACATTACGCCAACCATTTATGTGCCTGAATTCGACCAAATTAACCACTTGATTAACATCGAAATCCCTGATGAAAGACAGACTGGTGACGACGGAAACCTAACCATATCCATGACCAGTCTGGGGGAAGCGATAGAAGAGCTGAAGAAAAGTGATTCAGGAATAGACGATATATCGCCACACGATATCCACCAATACGCAGTATGTTACGTATTGATGACGATCGGTCTATGCGTAGCAGCAGTCTGGTTGTGGCAGACCAGGCGCTGCCGCCTGTGCTGCAAAACCACAGCTGGGCAGCGTGGCGAGGGATCTCACCGCCAGCAGACGGTGACTCCACCGCCCCCGAAACCTCGACGCCGCAGCGTGAGTTGCTGCAAACAGGAGCTTGCAGCAGCTCCGCTGACACCGAAACCAACCAGAAGACACGAATTATATAGTGAAGTGCTCAGTGCCAGTGATCTTAAAGATAAAAGTGAAACTAGTTTTCGTTTACAAAATTATGCCAAACGCTGGCCTAGCGCGAACTATAGTGCGATCAAACGGGACAAAAATATGCACACAGGCAATGACAATATTGCTTTTACTGTGGAAGACTCACTAGTGTAACCATAAATCGGTGTTAACATTATGTAATAATATTTAAGTAGACCAATAAGACTTTAATATTTTGATTATACTTTGTTTGATCATTATTTTGTACACTCACCAGTTAAGATTGCTAGAAACGAATGTGTTTAACGTAGTTTTATAATTTGTACGCACCATATTATTTTGTACGCACCATATTATGTATCATTGTGTAGTTTTTAGCTATCATCCCGCATTTCTTCTCGCTCTCGGGAATATGTTCGAGTTTTAATCGAACACTCAGCGAAAACGCATAATTGCATCGAATGCAAGTATGCGCGTTCGCTCGTTCACCTAAATGTGGGCCAGTTCGCGATTAGATCTCATTAGAGACACCTCGTACTCAACCATTACCATTTACCATAACCATTTACCATAACTTTTACCAGTTGTGTTGTCTTATTATAAGTGTTTTAGTGATTTAATATATAGCTATTTCACATACCATACGAGACTTTAACTTCTACCATAAACCACATACTACCAATACGGAAAAGGAGTGTCGGGTCACCATAGCGCCCATGCTACTTTTAACAGACATTTTAAACCCGGGATCCGATACGAATAAGCTACATATCAATAGATTCTCTGTAATGAAAGAAATAAAACTGGCTAGGTTACAACTCCCAAATCCATCTACGACGGCACCTAAATGGTTTTTAAGTTTGTATGAAAAGTCAGTATGCGTGAATCAATTTACTTGAAACATGGCAAAAATATTAATTTAAAGAAATAATAATATTTGCAATAATAGAATTTTCAAAATCACCCCTTAAAGGGTAGAAAAAGAAGATCAGGGTAGATTTTGGTATGGACAAATCTGACTGCGAGATTCAACTTGAAATTCATTACTAACACAAATGAATAAATCATGACGTGTGTTATAAAACAATAGTTTAAAAAAACCGTGCGAGTTGAACCCACGCACCAAGGGATCTGTAAAAGTTTTTTGGTACCTACTATACTTAAAACTGTTTGGCACTACACTTGAATTTCTTAGAATGTTAACAAAATATTCAAAGTTCTTATCATTGTATGTAAATTGCATGTATATATTAAATTCAGCGTAAATTGTTTACAAATAGATACCTACATGAAATGAAAAATGTTTGTAGGTATAAATTACGCAATTAAGTCATTCAGATCATTTCACACGTTCCTGAGGAACAGGGTCTTGATTGACGGATAGGCATACGGACAGACAGACGGAAAACAAAATGTACATATTATTAGAGTTCCGATTTTGCCGACCGGAATCCTGAGAAATGAATAAAAACACATTTTCCCCCTTCTGGGGGAGGCCTATGTCCAGCAGTGGACGTCTTATGGCTTAAATGATTGGTTATAGGTCAAAATACCGATATATCACTAAAAGATATGAAATAAAAAATAAATAATTAAAAAAATTAAAAAACACGCCTGCCATGACAAAAAGTACCTAAACTAAAAAATAAAAAAACAAGTCAAACGAATTCAGCGATGAATGGGAGCAAGGTCCCGTAAATGTATTCGAAAATGGAAAACTGAAAACTAAAACTTTTATTGCAGTCGGGGGACCTGTAAAGAATTGTTCCACCGAACTGTCCCCCGACTGCAATAAAAGTTGTTTTTTAATTTTTTTAATTATTTATTTTTTATTTTTTGTTTTTGTGGACGTTCATAAATTGACATCATGACATTTATTTGAATAGCTATACTGTTACTAGTAAAGTATTATCTGTTAGGAATGTTTAATTACATCTTGGTTGTACCGTTATTTCAAAGAAAAATGTGTTGATTCAATATTTTCGAAGTAACGTTACTTAGAACAACCAAACGTTGAGTGAAACAAAAGTCGATGTAAGGTTGTCGGTGTAAAGAAATATTGAACAAAAAAGGCGTAGACCAACAATAACGTCGCAGTATCATGGCATCGATGAAAACAATTTTCGCAGAGCGTGTATAAGAGTAACGTAAGGAACCCTACTATGGTACACTACTGCGAAACTCTCCGTGGATCACAGGCGTGATGTTATAGGTATCATGTTCACCAATGACACACGCACACATCAAAACGGCGTTCAAAAGTTGTGTGTGTACAAGTTGTGTGTGTGTGTTGTTTGTGTGAAGTATTGTGTGTTTCCGTAGCAATTATGTCACTGACAGCTCTTGAACGTAGTTTAGATATTACTGATCTTGTTCAGTTGTACTGGTGAAATTCACTCTTATTATCTGGAAAGCCAGTTCGCACAACAGCGGGCCGTGATTTTTAATGGACTGTTAATTTCACGAGTGACTGACGACGATTTACCGCGATACCATATCGAGGGAAACACACTCAAATAATTACACATACGTTATTGTGAAAAATGGATCCAGTTATTTACTGGGCTGTTAGGTATTTATTTTGCTTATGTTTTGTTTTAGTGATGTATTTTACAAGGTGTAAATGGAACCTCCACGAATCCGTCAACCATGCATTATTGGATGAACCTTAACCGAAACTCTCGGATATGCGAAACAACTAAATATTCATTACCGTGACCGGTATAATATTATTCCTATATCAAAAGAAAGTTAATAAATTGACGATATAACAGTGTTTAATTGTACTTAGGTACTCAGATTTAGCTCCGTAGCTTCGACTGGAGAGAATTTGCCACATAAGAAAAATGTTCTTCATACATTGGTATTAACGACGCTGGGGCAATACCATTTTCCTTCGAAATTATTTATTTTTTAGTATCGACACATTCACAAAATGATGAATTATTCAAAGTCATAAAACCAAAGTTGTTATTTGTGATGTATTGTAATAAGTTGTTATTGTGGTATCGGAAGGTTATTAGGGTGGGTTGCACCATATTACCATAACGATAACCAAACCGTAACAAGCCATCAAATTATACTTTTTTAATGCTTTTATGGCTTGTTACGGTTTGGTTATCGTTATAGTAATATGGTGCAACCCACCCTAAGTGTTTTAAAAACCACCCTAAAGGTAAACTTTAGATAAACTTTACCTTTAACCTTTTTAGATAAATCTTATTCTAATTTGTACTATTCTAATTCGTTGATTAATGTCATAATTGTCAAAAAGAGTCTAAACTCTAGACTATAGTCAGAGCTATTAAATACAATTTGTGTTAGTAAATAGTACCACAGCTTTAACCTGTGAGCTACACTACAAGCCCACCGATAATTATCATGCCCCGAACAGCCCCCACTGTTAGCCTTTCGCATCAACGCCACCTGTTTGAACACATCAAAGGAATCCCCAAAGGCGGTCCTTGTGAGACACATCGACGATGCAATTGTTGTTCCTATAAGCCAGTCTTAGAGCAGTCTCGGGGGAGTGACTTAATAGGCAATTTGTATTGTAAACCAATGATTTAGATTATACAACGGAAAGTTAAGGCTGTGTGGAGAGATGGTTGGTTTAGTATTAAAATGATGTATTATATTATTTGGTATGGCAATCTCTGCAAATAAATAAAGTTGAAGTGTCCGTGTGTACCTATTACTGGCCTCTGCCAGTAAAAGTCCCATAGCAGTCCATACCTAAAGCTATAAAGGATCCGTGCAAACAATGAAAACCCTTGAAATTGTTAACAAAACTCGATCTAAATAGGGAAGTAACATTTTTATAATAATTTCACACGGGCGTGGGTCACGGAGCACAGCAAGTTGATAAATCATTAATATTGTAATGCAGATGTAACCTGAATGGGTCAATACATTTTTATTAATCCTAATTGAAAAATCTCTAGCGATGGTTTACTTTTTCCACGCAAAATCATTCCGTGATGCAAAACCAAGCGGGAAAAATATTCAAAGCTGTTGTTAATAAGCAACGATTTTCAAACTAGTGAATTGCTCGATGAAGCAGTTCGATACTCGAACTACATCAAAGTTATTTTTAAACTGACGACACGTTTGGCGCAGTGGCTATGTGATTGAACTGCAGCTGTGTTGCGTGTCCCGGGTTCGATCCCCGCACGGAACAAAAACAAAACTACCTGTTACGATCAGAACCTTTATTTAATCATTGTTGTAATTACCAGTTATTCTTTCATTTTGTTATTTTTTAAAGTTTTAAATGTTTAATCAAAGTGCTTGATGTAAGTGCTTGATGCAGATTGACACACTGATTGTCACACACATCAGTCTGCCAATCAGTCTGTCAATCAGTCTGTCAATCAGTCTGTCAATCAGTCTGTCAATCAGTCTGTCAATCAGTCTGTCAATCAGTCTGTCAATCAGTCTGTCAATCAGTCTGTCAATCAGTCTGTCAATCAGTCTGTCAATCAGTCTGTCAATCAGTCTGTCAATCAGTCTGGCAATCAGTCTGTCAATCAGTCTGTCAATTAGTCTGTCAATCAGTCTGTCAATCAGTCTGTCAATCAGTCTGTCAATCAGTCTGGCAATCAGTCTGTCAATCAGTCTGTCAATTAGTCTGTCAATCAGTCTGTCAATCAGTCTGTCAATCAGTCTGTCAATCAGTCTGTCAATCAGTCTGTCAATCAGTCTGTCAATCAGTCTGTCAATCAGTCTGTCAATCAGTCTGTCAATCAGTCTGTCAATCAGTCTGTCAATCAGTCTGTCAATCAGTCTGTCAATCAGTCTGTCAATCAGTCTGTCAATCAGTCTGTCAATCAGTCTGTCAATCAGTCTGGCAATCAGTCTGTCAATCAGTCTGTCAATTAGTCTGTCAATCAGTCTGTCAATCAGTCTGTCAATCAGTCAGTGAGTCTGTGAGTCTGTCAGTCTGCCTGTCTGTCAGTATGTCTGACAATCGGTCTGTCTGTCATAGTCAGTCTGTCAGTCAGTCTGTCTGTTAGTCAGTCTGTCTGTCAGTCAGTCTGTCTGTCAGTCAGTCAGTCTGTCTGTCAGTCAGTCTGTCTGTCTGTCAGTCAGTCTGTCTCTCAGTCTGTCAGTCTGTCAATCTGTATCGAGCACTCTCATCAAGCCATCTCATCAAGCCATCTCATCAAGCCATCTCATCAAGCCATCTCATCAAGCCATCTCATCAAGCGATCTCATCAAGCCATCTCATCAAGCCAGTGTTACCTCAACCAAAAACTCGGGAACAACGCGACATTTGACATCAAAAACAAATGAAAAGCATTCCTTGAATTCCGAACTATTCGAAACGCAGGCACCAATGCAGTTAAATGTAAAGTTAGATGTTCACCGTAAACTTTTGTTTATAAACACTATTGCATCAACATGTTGGTCTGAGAGTGTAAACAGCGCTTGCAAAAACTGATTACGTGTGGGAACATGTTTTTGAACTAGTTTTAAAAGGACGAAGTTCTGCCGTTAATGGCTTAGTTTGTAATTGAGGTGGAAGACAAAAACATACCGCACCGACTCCGAATAAATTGTGTTAAGGGAAGGAGAATGATGAAATGATTTTGTAGTGAAGCACTATGTGATCATCATCATCATTAGCCTATAATGTTCCCACTGCAAGAACTCAGACCTCCTCTCTAGGAGAGGGATGGGCTATAATCTACCACGCGGGCCCAGTGCGGGTTGGGAGATGTCACATATCTTATTTGTTGGTTCTAGGACATGCCGGTTTCCTCACGATGTTTTGCTTCACCGTTTTGAGAGCAGTGGTGATGAAATAAATTACGCAAAGTAATGCGTTTTCCTGGGTTCGAAACCACGACTTACTGTTCGTAAGTCGGGGCCGCCACCACTGCTCCGCACTGCTAAGCACTGTATCGTCTTCATTTATTATTTACGTGAAAAAAGAAAAAATAATAGTCCAATATTTTTTGGAAATGTATCTGACGGACTAATTAGATTTTTTTTGTCAACCACCCTATTGTGTTATGAAGGATTCACTCAAGGGCTGAAACATGCTGCGCAATTAAAGATTCAAAATAACATGGAATAGGGGCAGGACGATGATGATAATGTCACTCTATAATATGACGACATTTTGTACAAAATGTTTAGACAACCTAGACAAGATTGACATGATGCGATCATTATGTTTATCAACCAAAGTTCTCAACAATGCCCGTCGGGGATGCGGGTTGTTCGCAAGAGATACCGCGGCCTCGACATGAAGGGCTAAGAAGGAACATGGGTGGTTTTTTGTCAGTAGAAGTCTGACACTCCCTTTCGCTCTGTCCAAGAGCGGAAGGGGTTATTTGATGATTTTCTACCCACCATAAAAAAAAGGTTCTCAACAATGGCACATCACCATCATCATACAGCTGAAAGTCATCTGGACTAAGACCTCTCCTAAGCTTCGCTACATCGCCTAGACCTGTGCTTCTTCTATCCACCAAGGCAAGGCATCGGTCCAACTTGAAAGAGCAGCCCTTTTTTTTTGAGGGGGGGGGGGGAAATCATCATATAGGGGTCTCGATTTGAATGGATTTCGAATGGAGGGCGAGCTTATCGCCATCAACCAAATCAAATCCAGACTGTGGCTGAATAACATTTTACCCTACCTGAAAATCAAGTTCATTCTCCACCTAAACTATCCCGTAAGATAATACTTCTACAGTTTAATAACCGTAAAAGCATAAAAACAAAAGCTGTTTCTACACAGTTTCATAGCTCGTTGTCAGCGCAGGATTACCATACGCTTGCATATGCATACGAGGCGCGTTTGGCTAGCTCACACCTCGTGAAATAGGGACATAATTGTTCGTGTATTGTGAAATAGGGACACTAGGTTTGTGTTTAATTTGTGTGGTTCGTTGGGCTTTGTGTAATGTCGTCTCGCCTGTGAGATGCCACTCACAAACAAAACATAATCCTTTCCTTGGAGTCGGGTAAAAAAAACTACCGTACTTCCCGCACCCTGTTAATGTGTTGTGCGCATAGGATTTTACGTTTGCAACAATCATGATATGATTATCAAATTTAATTCCACGGTTTAGAAGAATCTCTGAATACTTCCAGAAATTCTATTGCAAAAAATTAAAGACTATATTTAGATTTGACAATAACCAATGCATAATAATTTTCACATCTTTCTTTCTTTCTCAACGAATGTAACGTAACCATAGCCCGATCAGAAAAAGGTACAACGCCATCTTTCGAGCCAGGAAATAAACTTTCACAGTTTTTAGAAAATTAAGTTTACATGATAATTATTTAGTCTGTCTCCTCTGAAGATTTTAAAAAGACCCGCCAGAGGCAGCACTAGTGGGGGATACATATGATGTTCTAAATTGTCTATTGACTGTGAACAAGAACACAACCCATATACTTTAAAATATTTTTAACCGACTTCCAAAATGGAGGAGGTTCTCAAATCGTCTGTTTGTTTTTTTTGTATGTTTGTTTGCGGATGTCTCCGTCAATAATGAACGGATTTTTAAAATTCTTCTTATATTGGAAAGAATATACTCCCGAGGTGGTCCCATTGTCACCAAGTCAGGACCTGGTGATGGGATCCCAGGGAAATCGAGGGTAACCCTCAAATGGGGCACTTGTTACGTGTTTCATATATTTTCTAAAGCTATTCATGTATTCGGCCACTCTGCAGGTTCGCATACAGACCCTGTCTAAACCCGTACAGATCAAGCGGGGAGTGCGACAGGGGGACACTATTTCACCGAAACTTTTCACAGCAGTCCTCGAAGACATCGTGAAATGCTTAAATTGGGACTGTTGCGGTGTTAACATTAATAGTGCTTACTTGTCGCATTTAAGATTTGCAGACGACTTTGTCCTCTTTGCTGAAAACTTCGGGGATCCATAAAGAATGCTTCTTTTAAAGTAGGTCTTAGGATGAACATGGCCAAGACGAAAATTATGACAAACATCAATACAAAGTTGGAGTTGGTTTAGTTTAAAAATGAAGAGTTGGAGATGGTTCACTAGTATATCTATCTTGGCCATGTTCTTTCATTTGGCAAAGAACATCAACAAAGGGAGATATCCCGAAGAATACAGCTTGGGTGGGCCGCGTTCAGCAAATTAGACGACATTCTAAAGTCAGCCAAAATTCCGCTATATCTAAAGTCCCGCCTCTATAAACACTGTGTTCTACCCACAATGACTTACGGTGCTGAAACATAGACGCTCACGCAGGAGGCTGTGTACAGACTAAATGTTGCCCAGAAAGCCATGGAGCGTTCCATGCTAGGCATAAAACTGGTAGACCGAGTTCCAAACGTCGACATCCGAAGACGTACAAAAGTTACCAATATTGGTAAGCGCGTTATGGAACTCAAATGGGGTTGGGCAGGACACCTGGCAAAGCGTAGAGATGGCAGGTGGAGTAAGGCTGCCACCGAATGCCGTCTAAGAACGGGGAAAAGAAATGTAGGTCGCCCGGCGGCGAGATGGTCAGACGATATATTATAGTTGCCATCAGGGAAAAACCTGGATGAGACTGGCACAAGAACGTGGCGATTGGTACCAGAAAAGAGAGGCCTATACCCACCAGTGGGTGAATTCGGGCTGTGGATGATGATGATGATGATGATTCATGTATTTGCGTCTGATAATCATAATCCCATGTGGATGCGCTGATGATGGAAGGTACAACTCCTCAATGGTTAGGAGTTGAAAGAAAATTCTTTAAAAATTATACGTACTTATGGACCGATAGTTGTATTCTTTTAGTCTATTATGTTAACCTGATAATGATCCCAGAGCAATCGAGGGCAACCTTCAAATTGTATAGGCACGTATTGCCTGTTTTGTGCGTTTTCTAAAGCTATTCAAGTATTGTTATTTTTCTTCTGAATTTTATATTTTACTTTTTTGTGTTTTTTTTGGAAAATTCGTATTTTGCTTCCAAAAAATATTCTTTTTCTTCAAATTCTGATAAAAGAACAGCTAAACTAATCATCGATATTATAAATAGGTACGAGTATCAAGCAATTGTACCCTTAATTACTGGAGAAATAAGACAGCTTCTAAAACTACATGAGAACAAAGAGTAATTTTATGCAAGCCAAAGATTAGCATAGATTCGTACGAACTGGACTGGCTTACGGACCGCTTGCATTAGAGTTCAATTTAAATCAGCATTCATTAGGAACCGATTATCACACTGCACTTCGAATGTAGCATGTTTCAGTACCCATTAAAAAAGTAGAGGCTAATGCGTGTTGAAAAACTAGAAAACATCACGCCTGTAATTCTTGAAGGGTTAGGCAGAGGTGTACCTAATAGTACACCCACGTTTCACCTGTAGTTATGTTTAAGTCCCATGCAATAGGGGTGAGCCTAGTGCCATCAACCGGGCCCAAATACTCCGTAGTTGCTACTAAGAAATTCGTGATGGAAAATCTCAATGACACTTTACTTGACCTGGAAAGGAAATCCAATACCTCATGCGCAGCGTCAAAACTCGAGAATGTTTTGAATTTATTTAATCAGACGGAAAACTACCAGAAAAATCCTGTTGAAGCTTATTGTAGACATTTGGAACACTTGAAAGCTATTTTCTCCTTTTTTTTTTTTGTTGGGGTGATACTTAAATCATCAAATAACCCCTCCCGCTCAGGGCAGAGCGGTAGGGAGTGTCAGACTTCTACTGACTAAAAACCGCCCATGTTCCTTCTTAGCCTTTGTGCCGAGGCCGCGGTATCTCTTGCGAACAACCCGCAGCCCCGACGGGCCTTTCTAGCCCCTTAGATACACAAACCTACCATAATATCACGCCTATAATCCCCGAAAAGTTTGGCAGAGGTGTACCCACGACAACTGGTGAAAGCCAGTTATGTTCAAGTCAAGGACGAGCGTACTGCCATCAACCGGTAAAAAATCCAGACTCAGTGGCTAGGTAGTGCTACTGAGAAATTCCTGATTGAAAAACAATTTTCTCATGCTCAGCCGTCGCGCAACCACTACATCAACAAAACAACTACATCCGCATTACAAACGTTTCACAAACACAAGCCAACTTTCGACCAACGATCTATCCCAACATGAAATATTTAGCGTTAAATAAATTTCAAAACACTTTAGCTAGTTTGCCTAGTCCAATATTTGGCATTTGCCATAAATGTGGGCATGTAAGGCCGCAAATCGCTGGCGGGTTTGGCAGCGGCTACCAACTCATAATATGGTACTTAGGAAATTGATGCTCAGCATTAAACACTTTATTGGCACTTGGTTTGCAGTATAGCTGGATTTTCTAGGCGTTTTGGCTAATTTTATGGCGGTTTGAATTCAAGGCCTGATTTAGAAAACCGTTATAATGCTATATTGCTATATTGGAGTACCGACATGTTATCTGCACCTCGTCTTGGAAGAGGACTTTTGGCCGCAGGAGGTGGTGTTCCGTCGCTTCCGCGGGCAAGTGCCACATGAACGCTCAGTAACATAGTGCACAAGTGAAGTGATACTAATATAGTTTTAAGTTTATATTTACTAACACAAACTGTATTATTAGTATGTATATTTAGGTTAAGGTATTTATCTATGTTACCTATCTATATGTTGTTACCAGAAAATAAATATATTCTATTCTATTATTAAAGGCTGTGGTACAGAACATCGTATTGAATTACTTTCTCTATGGGAGATGGGTAATAATAAATTAATAATAATCCATACTGCGATCGCCAACCCACCTGCCAAGCGTGGCGATTATGGCAAATCCCCCCCTTCTGGAGGAGGCCTATGTTCAGCAGTGGACGTTTTATGGCTGAAATGGTGATGATGATGATGATGAATGATGGGAGATGGGTAAGTAATCAACCGTCCCACACATTTAGGTCGAGTAGTAATTTCTTGTCTTGGAGGTCCTCGGGGCTCGATAATAACAACTCACATCTTCAGGTTAAGACGCGCTAGCCTAGGTTGGTCTGCGGATGGCGGACCCATTACATAACCAATTCTTCTGTGCTTTGGAAAACACGTCCAGCTGTTGGTCCCGGCTATCATTTATAGATAAGATAACATCACGCCTGTAATCCCCGAAGGGTTACGCAGAGGTGTACCTAATAGTACACCCACATTTCGCCAGTTATGTTTAAGTCCCATGTAATAGGGGGCGAGCCTATTGCCATCAACCGGGCACAAATCCAGACTCCGTGGCTGTTACTGATAAATTCCTGATGGAAAAAGCCAATAACACTCTGCCCGACCCGGGAACCGAACCCAGGACCTCATGTTCAGCAGTCGCGCTTGCGACCACTAGACCAACGAGGCAGTCGTGAGATCATTTATAGATCTTTGATTTTAAAGCCCTTACTGCCAACCAGACTGACAACCAGCCCTACCAACGTCTTCTCAAAACAAGTATGGAAAAATCGTAAAAATTAAAGAAAGTTTTTCTACAATATTCCCTTAGGGTACGTACAATAATAGTGAGATAGCAGATACGCGAAAGAAAATAGGGGCCAATTACACGGTGATCAAATAGCCACTAGTAATCGAGTAAATTAAAAAATAATACACAATGTGTAAGAAAAATATCAGCCAAGTGATAAAACGGGCCCTAATACTAACAGTTATTAACTACTAGCTGACGTCACGCGGTATCACCCGCGTAGTTCCCGTTCCCGTGGGAATACAGAGACAAAAAGTAGCCTATGTCACCCGGGGATAGTGTAGCTTCCCAACGGTGCAATAATTTTTAAAATCGGTTCAGTAGATCCCGAGATTACCCCTTACAATTTAACAAACACACAAACTTTACTTCTTTATAATATTAGTATAGAAGTATAGATAAACTAACATCGGAAAACTACACTAAACAAGAACAATTTTTCTGAATCGAAATTCGAAGCCTTTGCCCAGGGCTGCGGGTTGTTCGCAAGAGATACCGCGGCCTCGACATGAAGGGCTAAGAAGGAACATGGGTGGTTTATAGTCAGTAGAAGTCTGACACTCCCTTTCGCTCTGCCCAAGAGCGGGAGGGGTTTTTTTTTTTTTTTTTTTTTTTTTTAAAAACGTTGCCCCACACTAGGAATTTCTCCTGTATCGTGGGTGCGTTCACAAACATATAAAGTCACATACACAAATACCCAGACCCGAAACAACTATCTGCAGGTCATACAAATATTTGTTCCGTGCGGGGATCGAACCCGCGACACGCAGCGCAGCAGTCCAATCGCTTAGTCACTGCGCCAACCGTGCCGTGCGGTTATTTGATGATTTTCCACCCGCCAAAAAAGAAAAAAGCCTTTGCCCAGGAAATGCTTTGAGCCTCGTGTAGTATCAGAATAGGTAACTAATCCGCCCTAGGCTGGATTGTAAGCCTAACTACTATCTCTTTTACACTGCGGTATTCGACCGATCGTCAATAGCAAAATATACACCGAATACATAGCCTCCTTCTTTTTTTTGGAAGTCGGTTAAAATATAGAACTCTTGTGGTTGTTTCACTGAATTTTTGGAGGCCAAAAATTTTTAGAAAGTACAATCTCCTCGCCTCGTTGAATCAGTGGTCGCACTGGTGACTGCCGAGTATGAGTTCCCGGGTCGGGTGAATTATTTTCCAATCGGGAATTTGTCTGTATCAGCCACATAGTCTGGATTTGTGTACGGTTGATGGCTCATCCCTATTACATGGAACGTAAACAAACTGGCGAAATGTGGGTTTACTATTAGGTACATCTCTGCCTTTCCCTTCGAGGCGTGATGTTATGGTGAAATCAACTAGCCGAAAACTTATTTTTTATCTCCAGTTCATAGACATTGGTTAAAAACCCGTTCGAACTTACCTTACGCTAAGACACGCCTCTTGACACAAACACAAAATGTAACCTGCCAAAGTAACTCCAAGAGCTATTCTGCCGTCCTATCACTAGAAAGCCGTTAACTGACAAATGGTCAATTTTTACTTTTTGATACAGCTTGATAGAGTTCAAAATTCTCTATCTTTCTGTCTAAAAACACTTATAGAATATGAATACTTCCAGAGATATCAAAACTTTTCAGGCCGTTTAATATTAGAATGTATGATGATTCCAGCTCTTGAAAGCGTCTAACCCACACTTCTTCGCTAAATATACGTCAAAATACATTAAAGTACCGCCTAATTTGACAATTGTTTTTTGGTATTTTACTTAACTACAAATAAGTTATCAGATTTATTAGAAACAACGATTCGATCATTTTTCGCCATTTTCTCGGAAACTACTTTTTGAACTTAACTGCTTTCTAGCGAAAGGATGGCATTATTCGATACTCTAAATTCATTAGTCACTGAGCTCCATTTCTAACAAGGCGACTAAGTGCCTACATATTAGTCTAACAACACCCAAAACTTTGGTTGTCCGAGTTCGAGCTAGTCACACGTTCACATAACATCGTCTAAATCTACATCTATTTGAATAATATAAAGAGGTAAAGTTTGTGTATATGGATACAGGAGACATTCTCTGAAACTACTCATCCAATTGTACTACACAGTACACTATTACCGAATACAAAATATGAAGTTATGAACAGATGATGGCATAAACAGGAGTATCTTAAGTAGTTTTTTGGGTCGGAGAGAATCAGCAGGTCTAATGCTAGAAATCACCATTTTCGGGGCTGCGGGTAGTTCGAAAGAGATACCGCGGCCTCGACACAAAGGGCTAAGAAGTAACATGGGTGGGTTTTAGTCAGTAGAAGTCTCCCTACTGCTCTGCCCAGAGTGGGAGGACTCATTTAATGATTTCCTAACCACAAAAATAAAAAAAGACTGCTGAGTATAAGGTTCGATTTCCAGGTCGGGTAAAGTGTCCACCAGAGCCAGTTGATGGCAATAGTCCCCCTAAAATAACTGGCAAGATGTCGGTGTACTATTAGGTACACCTTTTTTTTTTTTTTTTTTGGTGGGAAATCATCAAATAACCCCTCCCGCTCTTGGGCAGAGCGAAAGGGAGTGTCAGACTTCTACTGACTAAAAACCACCCATGTTCCTTCTTCGCCCTTCATGTCGAGGCCTCGGTATCCCTTGCGGACAACCCGCAGCCTCGACAGGACCGACGACACGATTGGCGCAGTAGCTAAGCGATGAGACCGCTGCGCTGCGAGTCGCGGTTTCGATCCCCGCACGGAACAAATATTTGTATGACCTGCAGATAGTTGTTCCGAGTCTGGGTGTTTGTGTATGTAAGTTTAAATGTTTGTAAACGCATACACGATACACGAGAAATTCCTAGTGTCGGGCAACGTTTTTATAAAAAATTTAAAAAAACATCTGCCTATTCTTTCCAGGCTTATAGGCGTACTGTCATGTTATAACCTATTTTATAGCTAATTCACATGTCGTGTTACATTACTTCACACCCAGTGTTGCACTGAGCCATCTCACAGAAACAATCAGGAATGTGATGCATACCAATGCGAGATAACATCGCTCGAACAGAGAACACGGAACTTGTGAGACAGAGGACGTTTTAATAGGATTCAATACTGTGTGTGGCATTAGATCTTTTGTGAATGCGTGTAATGTTCTTAGAAATGTGAACAAAGAGAATTATTTCATCTTCTTTCTTTCTTCTATAAAACGTTGCCCTCGAATTTCTCCTGTATCGTGGGTGCGTTTACAAACATTTAAACTCCCATATATCCTACAACTATATCTGTAGCCCATACAAATATTGGTTTAGTGCGGAAATCGAATGTACGACACGACACACTGCGCCAACCGTACCGTCAAAATTAAAAGGTTCTACGTTTTCTTATCTTTTGTACTTACACACGGTACATACTACAATTGGGTTACTTTACAAAGCCCGCTGCTCTCAAAACGCTGAAGGAAAACAAAATTCGAAAACATGACTGTGACATCTACCAACCCGCACTGCGGGGCCCGCGTGGGTAATTATAAGCCCATCCCTATCCTACTGAGGAGGCCCCTGCAGTTGTAACATTATAGGCTGATAATGATGATGACAAAGACCGCAAAGCGCACGACAATATTTTGAATTTGTAACCTATGCGAATTATTCTTTAATATCACTTTTAAATTCCTTCATAACATTTGCCGTGTCTCTGAAATACTTAAAACCTAAGACTCACCTTGCTTGTTGGAGAAAAATTAAGTACAACGACGAGCTTAACCCAGATTTGGGTTTCCTGACAGCAAGCTTTACCTCGATTCTTAATTTTAATCATAGTTCAAGATTTCACAGTATCTATATTTACTAACGGAAGACGCAGCATTGGTAGGCCTCCCAGGTGGACCGACGACATCGTGAGAGTCGCGGGTAAAGAGATATTTACTAACATAAAAAAAAAACGTTGCCCTACACTAGGAATTTCTCCTGTGTCGTGGGAGCGTTTATAAACATTTAAACTCACATACACAAACTCACCCAGACCCGAAACAACTATCTGTAGGCCATACAAATATTTGTTCCGTGCGGGGATCGAACCCGCGTCACGCGGCGCATCAGTCCGATCGCTCAGCCACTGCGCCAACCGTGCCGTCAACATTCTCAATCTTAGTCATCATGTATAGATCAATAAATATTGATCTTGCCAAAAACCAAATGCCCAAATGGGCAACAATTATTGGTTTGGTTTCGATAAATTGAATGCATTCTTTTGACTTTGGAGATAATAATGAAGATCGATAGTCTTGTTATAAGAATTTCAAATTTTGTTCCAAACTATGGAACAACATCAATCATTTCAGGCTTTTATTATTTGGATTGCAAACATTGAAATCCAATTATTGTTGAATCGATTATTGAATAAAATTTCAATGATATCGGTACACATGTATAATATCATCGATCCTTTTGCATTAAAACTTTTCAGACACACGATACATATTGACCTACGAGCCCATTTTATATTGCAAATAACGGTTTGATTATATATCAATGTTTGCTAACTACTCACATAACTTACATTTGACATAATTTTATTTTATGAGCAAGTTTATCGAAGAGGTCGTGGTTAAATAATAACTGCTGAATGGGGCGATCTTTAAGGTTAAACAGAGCTTGCCAAGGTCGTTCCGTCGATGGGTGACCATTCATTATATACCGACGCCTGTAATCCCCGAAGGGTAAGGCAGAGGTATATCTAATAGTATCTACACCCACATTTCGCCAGTTTTAAGTCCCATGTGACAGGGAGTGACCCTATTGCCAACTACCGGCCACATATCCAGACTCCGTGGCTGTTACTGAGAAATGCTTTATGGAAAACCTAATAACACTTATCGCCGGGCATCGAATTCAGTGCCTCTTGATAAGCAGTCGCGCTTGCGACCCTAAGACCAACGATATAAGTATGTAGTAGAAACTTCCCCGGACGAGCTACTTCACAAAAAGCTCAAACAGCCCCACCGGCCGTATCCTGTCCATCACAGAAAGTTTACAATTTCACACAACACCACGCCACGCTCGACGCTCATTACAAGTTTTTGCTCTCCGCCGACCAAATCTTAACAAAAAATAAACCTTAATTATAGAAGATTACAAAGAAAGTCACGCTTCCAAATCCTCGGCCATCACATTTCAATGAATAACGACCGGCGACATAATATGCATAATGATGTAAAAACGACGGTTTTTTCCTTAAAACATAATTAATAATGCTTACTGACAAGTATCTCTGGTCAAAATGTTCGTGGCTCTGAGCGATTCATCTTCGACTTGGATCTTAGAAATGAGGGGATAAGGTTGTTTTTTCGTTGGATAATCCCGCAGGTCCATTTGCAAATACTGTAACTCTTGAAAGTCATAATCAAGCAGAAACTACCAAAAAAAAACAATGTATGGATAAAACAGGAGTTCCGGAGTTCCGGAGTCCCAGAGAAATGATCCCAGTTGAATAATTTCTCTTGGATTGGTTCAAAAGAATAGCGGAGGAGTAAGAACAAACATATTTATTTTTAGTCTTAATGAAGAGAAAAAAATTACTTATATTAAAACTACCTGTTTCCTGCGACTGTTTTTCTACAGTCTAGGATAAAAGGTAACGTCCTTCTACATGTCCCAGATGAAATATTTGTAAGATTTAATTTCAATCAGTTCAGTAGTTTAGATGTGAAATGGTAACAAACAAACCGACAGATTCAATCAGTTTCCCATTTCTAATATGAACGTGCATGGATGACTTAGTTTTACGTCGGGAAATTCTCAGTAGCAGCCCGAGGTCTTAATTAATTCTTAGTTTGTGTACGCCCTCCGTATAACATTGAGCCCCTGAGGAAATGTGGATTTATTACACACATTAGCGTTATATTTCAGGGAAACCAGACACCATGTTATGTTATGTCAATCATAACCGAGTATTGGTTTCGTGGAGTGCTTCTCCGAATCGCTTACAGCCAAATGTGTTAATATGGCTTAAGTAAATACATATAACTAGAAGTGCTGTGAGTGCAAAAGAGCTACGAAATCGTTATATAGCTCTGCTAAACAGCAGTTTCCTTTACAACTTACACATGTAGCATGCTGGCATCGAGTTATAGGGAAATGAATATCTTCATCCTAACTTAAGACGCCTACGTGGGTTGTAGTGTTTTGTTGCCGGTGTAGATAAATCTTTAGATGTTAAAGGTCCCCGTCGGCATGACTTTATATAATACTAGCTGATGCCCGCGGCTTCACCCGCGTGGATGTCGGTCAAATTCTATACTAAAACTTTCCTCTTGAATCACTCTATCTATTAAAAAAACCACTTCAATATGCGTTGCGTAGTTTTAAAGATTTAAGCATACATAGGGACGGACAGACAGCGACAGCGACTTTGTTTTATACTATGTAGTGATAGTGATAGTGATATTGGTGGTAACAAAAAGATCTTATGATTGATAGTTTAGGAGAAAAATGGTAGTTAGTTACAAAAACTGAGACACACAAACAGTGGCTACTTAAGTCCATCAGTGCAATATATATACCAGCATATCAACCTACTACAAAATATAATGTATTTTCAACTTTACTGCTAATGCATAAGATTGATTTCGAAAATTCGTCAGTTCTGGATAGCTTGATGTGTATCTGTATCTTATCCAATCACTTGTAATTTTATATCCCATCTTCGGTTATTTGAATGTAGAATAATTTCAAAAGAGCTTTCTGCGCAGTCTCTACGCGAGGTCGGTCGCCAATCGGCGGCGGCGACGTCTCGCGTCCGGCCCTGATGCAAGCCATGGTCCGGAGCGAGGAGGAATGGGACGCCGTCGCCTCTTTCTGCGAAGCAGTGATGATAGCGAAGGAGGTGGCGGAACGTGAGAGGGAAAGAACCTCTCGTCCCAGCATTAATTTGATAATTTTATTTAATCCCAGTAATTTGATAATTTCCCACCCCCCAAAAAAAAAAAAAAAAGGTCGGTCGCCAATACAAGGGTTCGACCAAGTAAAAGAGGTTCAAGCAAATTTCAGCATGTCGTGATGGCAACTTTGGACCGAAGTAGATGGAGGCAGATTGTCCGCTTGAAGGGGTCCAGTCACCACGATCCTCAGAAATGAGGGACCGACTGAAGAAGAAGTATTAAATACAAAAATGATGAACAACGTTTGTATCACAATATTTCATCCAGCGAATAGGTACATAGAAGGACTTAATTCTCAACCAAAATAAGTTTTTCCATGAACCAAATCCGTTCTTATTTTCTCGGCATATCCTTTCTTTCTTTGTTCCATGGTCCTCCTAATATGATTCATTATATTACAGATAATTCTCTCTAAGATATCCCAGCTTCCCTTGTGCCGGCAAATCATTTTCCCGGCGGTTACTAATAATACTTAGTTTGGTTTATTTATTAAGTACAGTATTTACAAGGATTTCCTCGTTGAATGCTAGGACAAATATTGTCAAGGCTTATATGTTCTAGACTAATGTTAGCCTGAGACTTCGTCTGTGATCCAGGATGAAAGGAATAGTCTTTCAACAGGAGTTAGGGTACACTCAGCATCTAGTTTACCGTCCGCGTCCGTCCTTCCTAAGACGATGACAGGCTGTGTCGAAGGCGCGTTCGTGTTCCACGCGCGCCTCAAATAGATGTCAGCAACATTGCAGGGACCCGCAGGGGCAGACGCCCGTCGGGGCCGCGGGTTGTTACGTGTTGTGCGGGAAATACCGTGGCCTCGGACAGAAAGGACTAAGAAGGAACATGGGTGGTTTTTAGTCAGTAGAAGTCTGGTAGATCTAAAGTGCAACCACATTTTGCCGACACATTTTACTGACTATCTGTAACGACTGTCAAAGTACTACAAATGGCAGACGTGCATCTCGGAATGTGATGGATCCCAGGACCGACCTTGGAAAGTCGACCCGTGAGTCGGTTTTAATTTCGTCACGAGCTTCTCTAGGCTAGGTACATCCGCATTGAGGGTATGGATAATCGTGGATTAGTCACTTTTGTTTGTCTGATGATGGATGACACCATTCTTTCTATTGCTAGTTTTTGTGTAAGACTTACTTTTATGACAATATCAATTCATCAATCAAATTAGCCTTAAGTACTCCAGCTAGCTTTACTTACTATGTTGATATAGACAGACCACATAAATATCCTTATATATGATCGATGGAAAATATTCTTCGCAATATCACAACGTCCTCAATTTTATTATATTGCGTCAAAACTATAGAGTCGTTTTAACAAAGACACTTTAAATATTCAATTAATTTTAGGCTTAGACCTAAAACCCAGTTTTAATTAAAGATTTGCTTTTGTTTTCTTGACTCGGCTGGTTAAATTCAAGTGTTATTGGAAATTAATAATCCGAAATCGTGGGAAAAATTGCAATTTGTAGTAACTAGACCAAAATTCTGTATTGTTCCGTATGGTGTCGGACGTAAAGAATAGCACCATCCCATATCTTCCCGTGGGTTTCGTAAGAGGCGACTAAGGGACTTACCAGAGAATGGGCAGCAGCGTTCTCTGTGCCTTCGTAACAACCATACTGCGATCGCCAACCCGCCTGCCAAGCGTTGCGATTATGGCAAATCCCCCCTTCTGGGGGAGGCAGCGTCCAGCAGTGGACGTCTTATGGCTGAAATGATGAATGATGAGACCAAAATTCTGTGTTCTTCAAAAAGGTCAAGTGCGTAGCAACCGGCGCGGGTGTTGACCACACTGAACCAGTACGAACATTGGTGAAGCAAATACGTTCGTGGTGCGAGTACCGAATTGTTATCTCTGCCCCTGGTGATGGAGGAAGACTTTTGGCAGCAGGATGTGGTGTTCCGTCGCTTCCACGGACAAGTTCCACTGGACAGTCAGCACAAGTGAGTGTGAACAAGTGAAATGCCACTAACATAGTTTTATGTCTTATTTTTTATTATTATTACAAATTTTATATTTACTTGTTATACATTTGTTAGTTTATAAGGTATGTTATATATATACCTATATAACATATTACAATATGATATGTTATGGTAAAACGAATATTATAAGGATCAAAGTGCTCAGTAGTTCCTGCCTAGGGGTTATTTAAACTCTAGATTTAAAAAATCTAGAGTTTCAATTTATTAATTGTAAACAAAAACTCCTTCAACATTTAAGTAATGTTAAAATATTTTGCGCTATTCACTAATCAACCAAACGGAAATTCGATAGATTTCTTCGGAAAACAACTTCGGTAAATATTTACTTGACCTTGTTCTTTGGTCTGAAAAATGGAACAAAATCGCTCGATTAAACTCGTGTTATTTTTTTTGCTTTTTAATGTTGTAATATTATATTTCACCAGCGAAACGGTTCTTCATGTTTTCCTTTATATTTACTTATACATTATTATTTATTATGCAGGTATTCCTGCACGAAAAAAAAAAAATAAGTACATTTTTTGTAAACCAAGTAAATATGCCTCGGCAGATCAAAATCGGGACGTGTTTAACTTTTTCTGAATGGACTAGCCTCCATTTCTTTCGACGATTGATAATATACTACGGAAAGAGATCGGAATGTTATGGTCTCCCTTTAATGGTGTAATTCAAAAGTTAAATAAATTGATGATGTACCTATTGATATTGATACCTGAGGAAAATCTCGTGATATTAAAGTTTAAGTTTTTGTTAAAGTTTTGAATATGAATGTGGATGGGTATAAGTAGAGGAGTAAGGAGTAGAGGAAGACCAAAGAAACGATGGATGAACAGTGTAAAGATTGATGTGGCAAAAATGGAGATGTTAGATAAATGACGAGAAATAGAGCAGTATGGAAGAAGAAGACATGCTGCGCCGACCTCAAAGGAATCGGTATAAAGGCTAAAAAGTGACTATGATCTATACAAACTCAAAAACACATAGTTTTATAAATATGTCAGTATAACAAAGAAAAGTCGCCAAGGCTACATTACAACAAAGTCGACAAACTATCGCATAACAATTCTTTGCGCCATTACTTTCCCCGCTCAAAAGAATAGTTTCAAGTAGAATATAAAATAAATCTTCAGTGAAGTATAAGTCTTTATGCAGTCCCCCAAGGTGCTTTCTGCTGGAGCATGAACCGCGACGTCCACCTGAAGTTTTAAGTCCATTAATAAGAACTTGAAATACAGGAGCACAACCACAGAATAGATTGTACAGAAGGACAGGTCTTCACAACGAGTGAAAAGAGGTGCAAGCTACCAAGATGGCGGATCTCCTTTTTGTACACGCGCCTCGGATGTAATGTAAAGGCCGCACAGGGTGCCGGTGTTCATATAGAAGTGAGAATCAAATCCTATCAGCGTGGGCGATCGTGACGAATTGCGAAAATGATACAGCTCCCATCAAAGGTAGTTGACTAACATGGTGTGGTTTAAGTCACTGAAAGTATGTTAGATTTTCGGCCCACCCCAAGGCTATATATTATATATATTATATACTTGAAAATTTTCAATGGCAAAAATTATTAAGATCTCTAATCGTGGCAAGTAACATGTACTTGCCACGATTAGAGATCTTAAACTAATTCCAGTCGCAAGTGCACTAGCACTCGCTATTACGCAAGCCGTGCCTGTGTGTGCGTGCGTTTTCGCTCATTGTTTGAAGCTAACCTTCTGGAGACACTTATCTATTCTGTGACCGTAGTTTGTTAACTGGAACAAAGCCATCATTAATCGGCCCACTGTTTTCCCGCCATTCCTATTTCCGACAGCAGAAATTGTTTTTGAAATATTGTTCAATGGAGCGACGAGAATAGGTAATTTTGATTTTAGTAAATTGCGATTTATCAAAGGTTTGGGTATATTGCGTGGGTTATTCTTAATTAACTTATTATAATTAGGAATCTGATTTAAAAGTCCTTGGGGTGTTTGTATAAATTGGATGACCCTTTTGTTTCGGGGTTGTGATTTGAATACCTACTTTTAATTTATAAGGTAAATTAACTTTTTACAAGAAAAACACAAGGAAAATAGGCAATTAAATGTGTTTCTTTATCACGTAACTTCACGCGTGTCGGTGTAATCCTCGAAGGGATGGGCAGAGGTGTACCTAATAGTACAAACCCAAATTTCGCCAGTGACGTTTAAGTCCCATGTAATAAGTTCGACCCTAATGCCATCCACGGGACACGCACTCGGACTCCGTGACTGACAATTAGCCCGACCTGAGTTTCAAACCCGATCAAAGATCTTCATAACTAACAAAGTTCTTAAAATAATATGTGTAACAAATGAGGCGGCGCCAAATAAACAATCAACCAAAATAATTACGTAAAGCGTATAATTATATTTTATACCTAGTAGGCTCATTGGTTTTTACCCTTTATTTATATGAAACTTAGGTTGATATTCCTATCTAACTGCAATGGGAAGATTCATCGAAATAAACTCAGAGGTCAGAGGCCAGCGGTCTTTTCATAATCATGTTCAAGACATAATATGAAGATCATGCAGGTTACAGGACTACGTTTGTTCTACGTACTGTTTGTACAACACTTATACCTACTGTTGTTCTATAAATAGCAAGAGTAGTAACTTTGTTGTTTTAAACAAATTAGCTTCACGATCACGGGATGTAGATGCTCTATCGTTATCTAGGTACCTCTGCAAATGTGGTCAGATTTGTTTTAATTTAGCACTAAGTCGCTACACTATTGCCAAACCACTGCAACTCCTGAAAGTCAGAATCAACAGTGGCGACCACCAGAAAAGCGCCGAGACAACGAAGCTCGACGGAGTCAAAGAGAAACAATTTAAATGTCTTGGATTCGCACCGAAATTTATCAAAAAAGAATAGCGGAGGAGTATGAAAGACATAATTTCCGCTTACTTCCATATCAGCAAGAGACAGAAGTAGCACAGAATCTGAAGCTAGTTATTTATGTTTTGGCTTAAAACTTACCAATCCCAAATCCCTTTTTTTTTTTTGGCGGGTGGAAAATCATCAAATAACCCCTCCCGCTCTTGGACAGAGCGTAAGAGTGTCAGACATCTACTGACTAAAAACCGCCCAAGTTTCTTCTTAGCCCTTCATGTCGAGGACGCGGTATCTCTTGCGAACAAACCCTTTTTTTTTTTGGGCGTGTGGAAAATCATCAAAATATAACCCCTCCCGCTCTTGGGCAGAGTGAAAGAGAGTGTCAGACTTCTACTGAATAAAAACCACCTATGTTCCTTCTTAGCCCTTCATGTCGAGGCCGCGGTATCTCTTGCGAACAACCCCTTGCATCCATTTAAGTCACATTTTCTCTTTCCCAGTCTCCCAAAACCTACCTCAATAAGGGCACATTGTTAACATTTCACTTAACATTCCGAAACTTGTGACATGAAACGATTACGGAGTCGTTTCAGAGTTTTGGTGAACAAATAACAACGTTGAATGGAGTTGAAGCCAACAGGACCTACCTATCACGAACAGATTAATTGTTACCTGTAGTGGGCAGACAAATATAACATAGGATAAATGAAAGATATTTTTTTTATTGTGATTGTTCTGGGAGAAGATACACGAAAGGTGGGTTTTTCTTGCTATTTTTAAGTATTTCATTTGATATTTTATCAGTCCTGTAATTTTTTCCGTCATATTTTACACGTTTTATCTCAAATAAATAAACAAATGGGAAACAAGTTCAGCAAAGGTGTAAAAAAGATATTTTGTATGACACTACGAGTTCGTCTTCCTATATTCTCTTTATTCAGGCGTTGCTAAAGATACTTTTAGTGTGACTTACTGAACTCTGACTCACGTCATGCGTGTAATACCCCAACTCAGTATAAGCGCCCCCTAAAACATGAGACTTTCAGGAGTCCCGTGAAGAGATGCCGGAACTACTCGAATAATAATTCTCGAATAATAATTCAATTCTGACAAATCATAAACCAAACTAAAAAATGTTCAAATCCGTCAACGACAGCGTAATTTGCGTAAAATACACTTACAAACAACATTCATTGTATTATTTTACTGTCGCGCAGACGAAATTTTCGATCAATAAATAATAATTAGGAATTTCCTTCAAAATTCATTGATTTTTAAAACGGTTTCACGGAATCATTGGTCCAGTTCGTCCCGCCATCTTCTACAAGTAGTCCACATTGACCCTGGATTAAAACAACTGACTCATGAGAGCCCTTTTCCCCAGTGGTGGGAAGTTGCAGGCTAACCTTATCTGTATTACGCAAACGGGGTACTGGCTCACAACATTTTCCAAAAAACACTACCAACATCTTAACACAACCAATCAATACACATAAACAACAATTCAACTCCCGATACGCAATCAAACAACAAATGTATCCGGCATCTGAACTAACAGGTTTATGAGAACCGTATTAATTGGCCCGGTCTACCGACCAGCACGAATGTGACAGATCCAACCGACCGCTATGATTTACGTCCTATATTATTTGTCCCGTTTATTAGGTTGAGCTTTGTTCCTAATCCATCTCTTATAAGGCACCGGTCCTACCTCGAGCGATTGGCGACAAACGAGTTTATTTTGAACTTTTTTATTTTCTTTTTAAATTCTTGATGATGGTTCACCTCAGAACAGTTGGGTTCATGACCTTAGTCATCATCTACCTACCCTTTTTACAACTTGGTTGGGGTCGGCTTCCAGCCTACCTGGATGCAGCTAATTACGCTATGAGTGTTCAACATTTGATAGCTCTTGTCGCTACAACAAACTAGTGGAGAAAGAAGAGGTCTTGCTCACAGAACAGATAAAAGAGGTTAGAAGGGCCTTGTGGGCGGGGCAGGCGCGCCGCTCATATGTCGCAAACGCTCAAATGTCGACAAAATTTGATTTACCGGCCAACAATCGCGCTCACACTGACAGCGTACGAAGCTCCGCGAAAAAAAAGAATTATGCCATCTTGCGCTATTCTAATGTGTCGGAAAAGAAGCCAGGGTGTGTAGTGTGCCTCGAGAAGGGATTTCTTATCACCGGTAAGTCCAAATACCTTAAAATACAAGTAATATTTGTAATTATTACAATAGTATTATGTAGTTGGTAGAAAAAATGATACTGTCGCAAGCAGTTAAAAAATTACGTACATTGCTTGCAATACGTGGGTACCATCTTGTACTGCGTGGGCGATTGCGCGATGTATTTCGTTCACTGCGAACGTCGCGTACGACGAGCCAAAGCTTGAGTTCTGCAAAGTCAATGCGTTTCGATTGTGTTGTACCAAGTTGTAAACAATGTCGATATTTAGTATGTGTGAATGTATTCAAATGATACTATTATGAATATGATTAAATAACTTCGTTTATTACTGCCAATTATTGTTTATTGTGGGTTATTAATTTTGGTTTTCGTCTAAAATTTGTTTTGAGGTTAGTCATTTATAATGGAAACATAACACAACAAAGTTTTGTTTTTAGGTTTCCAACAGATCCAGATACAAGAACACTATGGCTAGAGGCAACCGGTAGAATTGAATAGATACCTACTAACTAAATGTAGTAATTAATTGAATGTATGTCTTATTTTTAAGTGTTTCTCGTATGTTTACTTTTGATTTTACTTTTTTATTCTTTAATTTTGTATCTGTGTGAGACAAATAAATATCTTTTCATTCTTTCTATCCCGTTCCGAAATTAAAGCAAAATATTGCAAAACTTAAAGTTACAAAACTAAAGTAATTTTATCGACATAAATTATCGACCTTTTGGTCGCCGTAACATGTATGAGAAATTAAAGCGTGTGTGAGTGTACGTCATACGCAGTGTTTGCGCTAGTGTGACAACCAGTAGCAAGCTCGCGATCTAAGTGAGTGCGGTTTATTTGTGTGCGTTATGCGCGTACGTATTAGCCTCTTGCTTGTAGTGGATATAGAGAGTGGGAGACAAGCGGCGACAGGCGTTCTAATACAAATCAGGAACTATTTCCTTTCTAATCTCTTTTATCTGTTCTGTGGTCTTGCTGATAGTAAATGATTAGTCAGCCTTCTGTCGTCTTGCTGTCCTTCCTGCATACAAAAACTCAAATTGCCGATGAAAGTCACATGGCTCCCTGGTTAAGAATAGTGTGGCGGGCTTGTCCCATTAAATCTATACTAATATTATAAAGCTGAAGAGTTTGTTTGTTTGTTTGTTTGTTTGTTTGAACGGGGTAAACTCTGGAACTACTGGTTGGAATTGAAAAACTCTTTTGGTGTTGGATAGTCCATTTATCGAGGAAGGCTTTAGGCTATATAACATCACGCCACATTCAATAGGAGCGGAGCATAAATGAAAAATGTTGCAAAAACGGGAAAAGATATTCCTTTTTGAGAGCTTCCGTTGCGTGCGCTGCGAAAACGGTTTAAGTTACGTAAATATCATGTATGAAGGAATTGTTCCTCTTTAAAAGTTCTAAAAAAAAGTCCGCGGCAGCATATGTTTATCTTTTACAATTGACTCACTGTAACCATTTTTTTATATTAAAATGTTAGGTTAAAAAGAATTATATTTTGCGAAGCTTATTTAACCCATATGGTATTAATCTATAACTAAATAAATGTGTTAGCTAGCACGGAAATTTAATATAGAATATTTCTGCCTTTTACTCTATACAGTTTAAACAAATATCTTAGAAGATTTCGTAATGTAAAAATATACGGGCGACAAAATAATTAGCGCGTGGCAGTCATTCGGTCCGGTGCGGTAGGTACGTGGGGATTCTGGCCTCTGGGGGCTCCGGAGAAATTCAAATTCAAAATATTTACTGCACCATAATGTTTACAAGTACAAGGTGTTACTGTATAATATATTTATCGATCGATTTATCTAGAAAGGTTATAAGCTATATTATGTGTTGCAGACGAAGTTGCGTGGGTCAGCTAGTAAAAAATAAAAATAAGGCTGCCAAACTTAAATGAAACTTGGCTGGCCACATCTGTCGCATGCCAGAGGATCCACACAATGGGTCCCAAACGGCAGCAAACGACAACGCGTCAGGCCCAGAAGGAGATTGTGGGACAAAGTGAAAGACCTTGCAGTGGAACACAGATGGCTAACAAAAATAATAAAGGTTTCTTCCTACGGAGTCAAGACTATATATAATAAAACTAAAACATTTAAACAGGGTTGTTTAAATGTTTTTTTTTACTTATATTGTTTATTTTGTAAGGAATTTTAAACATTTTACGACATTGTTGGTTCCCCCTGCCGTATTCATATTAGCTCCGTGTTAAAAAATAATTTTAAAATAGTTAAACTAAATTTTTATCAAGTCTTTGTGAAGAATATGATTCAGTGTTACGTGTTTCTCACTACATAATGTTTGTGATCAAAAATCTATATTTTTAATACCAGAAATGACTAAAAATAGGAAGTGAAATCAAACAGCTGAATTTGTGAAATTTTCTATAATATTATCACACCAAAACATATTAAATACCCTAAAGAAGAAAACAGCAAAAAATATCGAAGAAATATCATGTACAAGTGAGTCTATTTTTGAATATTACTCCAAAACAATCCGTTGAACAAACATAACACGGATTCTCTTTGTGTGATTCAAAACTGACCTTTGGACCTCAATGAATGACCAACCAATTTTTCACCCGTACGACAACTACAACTAATAACTCATTTCGATAAAATTTGCTAATGATCAGTTGGCGGAACGGTCGACACACTCGACTTGAGCGGCAGGGAGCGCGCGTTCTAATCTCAGTGGCACATTGATGACTTTTTGAGAATCTTCGCCAACATTTCAACATTTCTTCTAACAACGATTTAGACCCATTCGTTTCAAACATTCGATTGTATCGTTTGTTTACCTACACATTATTCGAAAACAAAAATAATTTACTGAGATGGAAGAAATAAACAACGTTACGCTACGAAGACACCAAACTATTAAATCAAGATCTATGGACTTCCTTGATCAAAGCAATATTAGCCCAATGTCCTGCGATGAATTGTTGGGTAGAAGCCTTGATTTATCCACCAACATATGCTCAACTTACATGGCGGAAATGAAAGATGAAATTAAACAATTAAAATCAAATTTAGAAAGTACACAAAGTGAGATGGAAAATATTATTTTAGAAAATTTAGAACTAAAAAAAACGATTGCAAACATGAATCAAGAACTTGGCATCCTCAAGCAGTTATGTAAAAGCCCACTAACGACCTTCAGACAAAATATGTCAAGCAGCACAAAGAAAAGTGTACGACGTCGACTAACAGATAGTTTTCGAGTCTCTCCTCACAAGCTAAACGAAACGTAGTGAACTCAATTTATCTAGAACCAGCTACTTGTATGGAAATATTTTTGACAGCTATGAAATTACGGAATACCAACTCAGTCGGTTATGATAACATCAGCACTAAAATGATCAAACAAAATTTAATATCTTTAGCAAAACCCTTGACTTACATAATTAATTTATCTTTGGAAAGGGGTATATTCCCCGACAGTTTAAAATTTTCTGTTGTAAAACCTATTCACAAAAAAGGACCTAGATCTGAGGCGAACAATTATAGACCTATAACTTTAGTTCCGATACTTTCAAAAATATTTGAGAAGGTGATGAGCAAAAGGCTTATAAATTTCATAGAAAAACATGATATACTATGTAGTGAACAGAACGGTTTTATTAAACAAAAATCTACAACTTTGGCATGTTTTAAACTGGTAAAAGAAATTATGGATGCATTCAATAAAAAAGAAATTCCAGTAGCGGTTTTTTTGGATATGAGTAAAGCTTTCGATATGGTATGTCATGAAACCTTATTGCGTAAACTTGAACAGTACGGTATACGAGGCGTTGCTTATAGTTGGTTCGAAAGCTACTTAAGAGGCCGAAAACAATGCACGGAGATTAAAAAAATGTGCTTCAAAACGAACACCCAAAAAACCTTTAGGTCGCCATACTCAGCAAACTACTGTGGTGTACCACAGGGAAGTGTCCTTGGCCCCTTATTGTTTATAATATACATAAACGAACTGCCCGACGCCACGAACCAGTACACCATATTATTTGCAGATGACACAACCATCTTGACAAAAGAGAAAACTCTGGATAAAAGTAAAATAGTAACAAATAAAACATTGACAGATTTAATACATTGGCTAGGTGAGAACAACTTAAAAATTAATACAAGCAAAACTAAATTCATAACATTTTTGCCATACAATAACCACACAAAATTAAGTAATGACATGAAATTAAGTTTAAAATACAATAATAATGACATAGAAGAAGTTAATAATATACAATTTTTAGGAATAGTTATGGATAAACATTGCAATTGGAAAGCACAAGTAGATAATGTATGTAAGAAAATAAACAAATTCGTATTTGCACTAAGGAGGATAAAAAAAATAACAGACATTCAAACCGCATTGCTGGTATACCATAGCCACGTCTGTTCGGTTTTAAGGTATGGGATAGCTGTATGGGGAAATTCAACAGATGCTCAGAGGGCATTCATAGCCCAAAAAAAGTGTATAAGATCAATTTTCAATCTTAAGTGGACAGACTCTTGCAAACCTATATTTATCAAACAAAAGCTGCTTACACTTCCGTCTCTATATATATTTGAAACATGCAAATTTGTAAGAAACAACTACTCGCTATTTGAAAAAGATGAAAAGGCTATGTCGAAAAGGAAAATAGCACAAAAACCACTACTAGTCCCACGCAATAGACTGAAACTAGGGGATAAAAACTGTTATACCATGGCGGTGAAAATATATAACCACTTAGCTAGAGAATTAAGAAGTGCTACAGCTTTAGAATTTAATAAAAAACTATATAACTGGCTGTGTGAGAGATGTTTTTATTCCATCAATGAATATTTTGAATGCAAAATGTAATATGAATAAATGTTTTTTTTTTTTTTTTTAACTATGATTATTATAACATCTAGGTATATTGACATTATTTAAATATTTCATTATTCTTTTATTGACTTGACATAATGTACCGCATGCCACAAGTACAACATTTTTGACATTATTTAATATTTATATTTCTACTATTATTTTAATTTTTTATTGACATGACATCACTATTATTGACTGCTATTTAATGTAATTGATAATTATTATTTAAAATGAATATATTTGTATTTAATTGATTCAAGTAGTTGTATTGTAATCTAAATTAATCTCAGTATTGAATTAAATCTACATGTTGTATGTTGCATGCTACAAGTATAATAAAATATGTAAAACTTTAGACTGTAGACCCTGTCAGGGCACGGCAAAATTAATTCTAAAATTGACATTATTTAATTACTTCAGTTGACATGACATTATATTATTTATTATTATTTGAATGAGTAGTATTGTATTACCTATATTAAATAATTGCATTATAATCGAAATTTAAATGATTATCCATATTTTTTTGTTTGTTTTTTCTTTGCCTAATTCATAAATGTATAATGCATGCTACAACCGAAACATGTAAAATCTAAATATCTAAATATTTGTATGGCTGAAATGCCGAATATAGTGAAACAAATTTATTATGTAGGTACTTCAAGAACTCATGTAAAAAACCTATATTCCCGCAAATAAATCATTCATTCATTCATTCATTCATTTAAATAACTGTATAGATCTTAATAAAATATCATAATATTAATAAGTCACTTCCTCGTTGACGGTGGGACCAGCTCTCTTTTTACCCTGATTCAGTAGAGTCTAAGCATTTTTCTTATTTATGAAAACAAATGGGGTATAACAGTGATTGTGTGGGAGGTATGAGTTATTGGTTGAGATGAAGATTTAAGGTGAAAAGTTATCCGGATATAGGAGGGTAATGACCCGTATAACCTTGAAATATTTAGGCGTATCAACCCGTAAATGTGAATCATCTTTATTCTCTTGTATTGGTATGTAGGGATAAGAAAAGCTTATAAACCCCATCATCATTTGCCTAGGCTTTTCCCAATCCAGTTAGTACTGGGAATTACGATACTCTAGTACAAACCAAATTAATATAACTTACCATTTTCATCATTTCTCCTTTCCCAATTTATTTGCGGTTGGAGCAGTCATCTTTCTAGCCATTATCAATTTACACACGGTGCATTATTCGCTTTTTCAGTCTCCTAATCTTGAATTGGTTTCCTTACCCATTAGAAAAATCGATGAAAGAAAGAAAATACATTTATTTGGCGCATGCCATAATTGCGCACAATATAAAACAAAAATGTAATGAGAAAAAAAACATTCATCCAAACGAAAAATATAACTCTGTGTGCCTCACGGCTGCGCCAAATAGATCCAGTTTAGCGAAATGCTGGGTAACTTGTGCTCGGTGCAGTTTTTCCACTTGACCTGGCTTAGAGAGACATGATTGATTATTTGTGCTCAAAAGCCCTTATTGCACTAAAAATCTACATACAAATTTATATCTCCATTTTATTTTAAGAAATCAGCTTTGCTCTCACAATCAGATTCAACATTGAATTTACATTTCAATATTCTAAATCAAGTGTGGTTATAAAGGCAAAAGTTTATCAGAACTTTAAATCAAATCGTGGAATTTGATTTAAAGTTCAGATCTCAAAGTCGCTGGTGACAATGGGATGAAAAACCACACATATAGCTTCACATATAGCTTTTTTAATCAGTAAAATCGGTAGACAAACTGTTTGTAATTTACAGGTGTGATTAAAAACGCCGGAAAGGGAGGAAGATACCTGTGAATGCCCGTCGGGGCTGCGGGTTGTTCGCAAGAGATACCGCGGCCTCGACATGAAGGGCTAAGAAGGAACATGGATGGTTTTTAGTCAGTAGAAGTCTGACACTCCCTTCCGCTCTGCCCAAGAGCGGGAGGGGTTATATGGTGATTTTATGCCCACCATAAAAAAAAAGATACCTGTGAATCTTCTAGTTACGGAGATACTCAAACCTCACAACAATTTTTTCTTAAAATACTAGTTTTTAATGTAATCTTCTTCTCCTCTTGCCACGAACTTCTCGGACAAAATCTGAGTCGTTTCGAGAAAAAGAAGAAGCCTATACAAAAACAGTCTATTTCCAGCAATATTTTTTGCGTAGAGTTTTATGTACATTATGATCGATTCGTGAAGAGTCCGTTCACACTATATGTATACCGTTTTTTTTTTCCGGGTGGAAAATCATCAAATAACCCCACCCGCTCTTGGGCAGAACGAAAGGGAGTGTCAGACTTCTACTGTCAAAAAACCACCCATGTTCCTTCTTAGCCCTTCATGTTGAGGCCGCGGTATCTCTTGTGAACAACCCGTATCCCCAACGGGACCATATATGGATACCTAATTTAACTTTCATTAAATCCTACGCTTATTCTATGATCTCAGTTCAATTTTCGACCACGAATACGTGATTATGTTTCATTATAAATAGCCGCAAATGATATGCCGCCTGTCTGGCAAGCTAATCCGCTTAGTCGTAACAAAACTCGATAGTTTGGCTAAGCCCTAATATCTATACGGTCCCTATTCAGAGAGGGCATACCTAATAAACGCGGGCGACGCTTAAAGGGCTGACTTAGAGCCGGTTTACTAATAAGCCTAAGTAACAAGTGGCCCTATGGCTTATGACATTAACAACTGAGGGAGTAAGGCTGTGCTCACTTTGCATGACTGGTACAAAAATAGTTTGTACTAATGCTGACGGAAACGCAAGAACAATCCCGATTTCCTTTTTTGTATTCATATTTAATTTGATGAAAGATGAGACTCCCAAAGATGGCGGACTAGCTATGATTCATTCCCATAATCCATAATAATAATATGAGTATCATATGAAAGCGTTTCCTGCGAAGAATGCGAGAAAAAACACTCTAAACCGTGTTCTTTAATTTTACTAACTACAATACTTTAGTTTTATTAAAAGTTCCACAGACTCTTAACTTCAGAGACGTTTACCAACAGCGCCCTCTTAATAATTTTATTTAAGCAAACCGTATTTAAACTTCGTTACACTCAGAGTGTATACTGTTTAAATCCAATCAATCTACCTGCTTGCTACCTGTAACAAGTTTGTCAAAATTACCGTACGTACTTGAACTGTGTTAGGGCTAATTTACGGGGACTAGGCGCGCTGTGCGGCGCGGCCCGCTTCCAATACAAACATAAATTGGCGATGTATGAGAGCATTTACGGAGAAGAATATAATACGCGTTTGCTTTAAATGCCCATTGTTAAGTTTGAAAGGACTGTGTGCGTTTACGAACGTAATTAGGACGTGCCAGCAAGAACTGCTTTTTACAATGCGATGCACACTTCTCCTACAAAGGCATTGAGATAGACTGTGCTGAGTCACTATCTAATTTTTAATCTAAAAACCATTCCCCTAGGTACAGAAGAAGCAATCATTGGGACATTGTTGCCAAAGAGAAGAAAATTATGCTTCTTATCATTAGCTTCCAGTTCAACCAGATGCAGCGGAATTCTAGTATTTTACGTGGATGGACTGCTATTCTGACCTCCACAACCCAGTTAGTACTACATACATAGGTAATAAGATACCCCTTGGTAGTACTGGTTGTCAGACTTTCGGGTCACTGATTACCTGTAACGACTGTCAAAGATCAAAAAAATATGGCAGCCGAGACCAAGCAACGGCTTATTATGCTTTCCGAGGCACGGAGGAATAGAGTGTTGTAGAAATGAGTTTAAAATAACGAGGAATGAGGTTATGTTTTGAAGACGTTTCATTCCCATATATTGTAAAAATCTTCCCATGTCAGCCTTTAAACGTAACTTGAGTCTTGACCCATATAGTTTTACTTATATTAATCCCACTATAGTATTTGGCCGTCCGCCCACATGCAAACAAGTATGAATACAGTTCACAGAAGTTTGTCGAAAATGTTCCAACGTAATGCGTTTTGTTTGAATTTCCTTCAACTATGTTGTACGTCATGTGCCGACGTAAGTTTGTCCGTATGCCCACATAAGCAAGCTTTCTCTTATATTATGTTGGGGCTAAAATATCAGTTGTTTTAGGCAATTTACCTATGCTACAGAATTTTATAAAACAACTATTTGAAGAAGACATGGGCAGAAAACCGCAGATAAAATCTATGTGATTACAAGAGCCATAATGCCCATCTATCTAATATCACAAAAAACTATATATAACACTAAGACGAGCCTCTAGTGAAACTTGTCAAAATTGGCAATGATCTCTTCTCAGACAGAGAAGTAGCAGAATTTGAAAGCAACTCTAACTTTTGTGACCATTTCCAGCCTCCATACAAACCCTCTAGGACAGAACAGTTCTCTTCCTTAGGCCTATTCTAGAGCGAGACCGGCGCCGGTCGCACGTTTCAAAACCCATAGACTTGTATGACAGACTTGGCGTACGTTGAATAATAAACGCTATCGTAGCGTATCACAAGTCGATTTCGGTGTCGCTCTGAAATCACCGGCGCCAGTTGCATGCGCCGGTCGCGTGTTTTGAACCTAAAGTATAATCCTTCTTTCTTAATCTAAGGAACTCTCCTGCAGCGATTTTTTACACACATACAACAATCTAAGTACGTATCTGCCCACAGCCTAACAAACACACGGCGGGCCAATTCCACAATCATTACTCAGACGCTCTTAACTCTAGTTAAAGTTATAGTGTAGCAGTCCCTTCTAATGGCATTATGTTGTTTGGGTCAAGTTCGCTAAGACCCACGCTAAGTTGCTGTTTAGGACAAAAGCCTTCCCTTTTTGATTGTGATAAATATAATATGTGGCAAGCGAAAAGATACTGTATTACTATGGGATAAGGAAAGGAAAGTAATTATATTAATGAATAGGTGTTACATTAAGGCCAATTCTACCGAGGAGAGTCGTGTCATCGTGTGCCTCTGTCACTTCGTAAGGTTAAGTGGAAAGAGTAGTGCCATCGTCCTCTACGTAATTGGTTTAGACGTTTATTGGGTCACATCAAGTTTCATTCACCCCCGATTACTTTGTGGAGGTCACTTATAGGCTGTCGTTCCTGAAAACCGACCCCAAGGCAAGCTATCATTTAGTCGTTGCTACATGTAGTAGAAACGACATAGTACCAAACATAATAATATATTTAACCTTATTTTTCGCATACATTTCTTGGTGAAATTCCAATCTTTTACGCCTAAGGCCAATATGGCTATTTATCACAGCCTAGGCCTAGGCCACACGATGGAGCTCACTGATAACCAAGTCATCATAACTTACGTTCACAAAACACTGTGGGTCATATTATTTTATTTATGAACCTCACACTACAATAGGGTGGAGGAAAAATGTTGCTCAGATCATAATGGGGTAGATTTTTGTAGCAGAATGTCGTTATTACCAACACTCGATACAGTAATCTTGTGTAAGTTCATACACCGACCACGGACCCACGCTGTGGGGACATTAAATCTGCGAGAATTTATGACACAGTCATATTATTTATTAATTAATAAAATATAACATTATTTTCAAATCTGACCCGCAACATATTATAGTAAACAATTTGACAAACAAGCAAGTTAAGTTGTTGTACTGTTACACATTTTCATGAATGTTTAATAGATGTTACATAAAACACCGAAACATAGTTAATCTAACGATCACTTTATCACATTGTCAAAAAAACTTTTCAATTTGATTACACAAATCACATTTAATTGTCAACGGGTCCAGTTGACCAATTCAAAAATGCATTAGGTCAAATGGACCCGCGGATCCCGCCTTAGTTGGATCAGTTGTTTAGAGAGCCGGACACTATGTCAGTTTTTATGACAAGCGGAAATTAATTAATGAAAACATGAAAAAAAGATCTAGTGAAGAGTCTTAGAAGTCGGTTAAAAAAATACTCAACCGGCTTTTAAGTAGACAGTCAACCGCAATAAATATCCGCATAGCTGATGAACTCCTTATTCCGAATGGAATTGTGAAATCAACGACTAACACAGCCAATGAAGCCTAAACTGACTCCGAGCTATAAATTCCGACCCGCCCTAACTAATCTATGATATACTCGACGAAATTGGAGGTAACTTCACTCCCGATTCAATTCCCAACCCGCTCATCTCACACCCGCAACGCAGGAAAGCAATGCCACGCATGAGCGACGCGAGTGGACGTTGAGATAAAGGGGATTTGCGCTTAATGCCTTGTTGTCGAGTGTGCCTAGGGGAGAATGGGCCAGCCGAACGGTGGCTGGCCAGTATCGCACCCGTGAGCTTTCAGGGGTATGTTTTTAATAAACAGTTGTTGTGGTGTCACTTTTGAATTTTGAACATCAGCCTTACATATTTTTTTTTTAACTGGCCAGAGTTTATGGATAGCCATTAGCACGTTTTGTGCCAATGTCAAGTTTGGATTTGTGGTGAATTAAAAATTGGATATGGAAATTGTTCGAGATTTGAAATAGTTTATTATTTTAGGCGTATGGGTGATGTCATTAGTGTTTGTTATTGGTACAAGTTTTTATGCCAGTATTTTAGCATGAAATAACATAACACAGTATAAATAATAATATATATCGCCAGTAATGAGGTGTATCTCATGCTACACCCACGTTATGCCATTTTTAAGGACAGTGGTGAATGATGCTAAAATATTGAGATAAATAGCATGTTATTGTTGATTGCCCATGATAAACGCAACGTGTTTCTCAGATATTTTTTACACAGCTCCTTTTTAATGAAAAATAAAATATTCACAAAAGAAAATTCAAAGAGGGAATGGCCCATAAAGTCAGTTGGAAATATCCCACAATTATTATTGCACCTCTTCAAACTTTTGCCATTTCCGTTGAAATGAAGTTTCTTTTTCATCAGAGATAACCTCCGGTTCGCTAATTATTCTATCTACAAGGATCTCCGACTACTTGCAATTGTTTCCAAGTTGCATTCTCTATCCGCCGGTGAAAAATGAAAAACTGCAGACTCTGAGGTGATGAAAGAAAAAGTATAATTAGCCTTTTTCAAATTAAGAACGCTTCCGTTTTTTGCATTGTGCAGAGTCTTTTTTGTTTTATGAAAGTATTGCTTATTAAGAATTTTTTCTTAATATTTTTTATGTAGAATAATAATTGTAGCCGTCGTTAAAAGAGTCACGGTAAAGGTATTTCTTACGAATACTTCTTAAATGTAATACATGAAAACCACTGTTTCATATAACAACCCTATTAAAATTGTTCCTAACATAACATCACGCCTATCCGCATCGCCGAAGGGTTAAGCAGAGGTGCACTCATTAGTACACCCTCATTTCGTGCTGTATAATCGCACTTTCATGAATCTATTTCTTTAACTAAATCTATTTCTTTCGGCGATTATAAGGCATGGTGGTTATCCACCATGCCTTATAATCGCCGAAGAGGTAAACAGAGGTGCACCTAATAAATACACCCACATTTCAGCAGTTTTAAATCCCATGTAATAGGGGGCGAGTCTATTGCCAGCAACCGGGCACAGGTCTAGACTCCGTGACCTCTTTTTTTTTTGGCGGGTGGAAAATCATTAAAAAACCCCTCCCGCTCTTGGGCAGAGCGAAAGGGAGTGTCAGACTTCTACTGATTAAAAACCACCCATGTTCCTTCTTAGCCCTTGCGCCGAGGCCGCGGTATCACTTTCGAACAACCCGCAGCGCCGACGGGACAACCCGCAGCCCCGACGGGAACTCCGTGACCTCTACTGAGAAATTCCTGATAGAGAAACCCAATAATACTTTTCCCAACCTGGGAATCAAACCCAGAACATCATATTGAGTCAGAAACCAGTCAGAACATAAGACACTTTGATTTACAAAAGCAAGACGGATTAAAAAACAGATATCGGCCTTTCATTAAAAAATAACCAGATTCTTCTCGCCCGACGTAAAAGTTTGAAAGCTTTTTAAAACGAACTCGAACTTTGAAGTTAAACATTCAGTGCTTCGGATTGAAGAATGGAGTATTGTTAATCGGACTTTAAGACTTGGAATACTTACCTCCGTCTTGAGAAATCGGAATACCTTAGGTACATACGGTTGCGCGTTACGGCGTGCATTCGTTGTTCCGTGATTTGGAGTCTTGTGCATTCGTTGTTGCGGTGTGCGTCGCTGCGTGCTTTCGTGCTCGCAGTGTTCGTTGTTGCGGGCATTCGGCGGCGTGTGGTTCGGTGTGGTGGCTTTCGAGATGACGTATTGCACTCGTAGTTTAGTTTTGTTTTATGAATTATTCTTCTGACATTCAAAAGTGCCTGTAATGGTTTAATTGAAATAAATGCTTTGAGTTTGAGTTTGAGTTACAACGACGGTGGAACTCTGACTGACATGGCCATGGGTATTAATGTCTTAACAATGATTTTGAGTTTATGCGTAAATATGACATCAACATATTATTAAGTTGATGCTGAAGTAATTACTTCGGGGGTTGTCCTTAGAAAGTTGTAGTTATTGTGTTTATTTTATGTATTTGTATGAGTCATTAATTAATGAATAACTTTAATTTAATTGTTTGTTTGTGTATTTGAATTTTATGTGAATTTTATTAGAATTTTAATTATTTATGTAATTTGACATTTAATTGTATGTTTGTGTGTATTGTTTTCATTTCTTTATTTATTCATTACACACATTATTCTATACCTGATGCAATTTATTATTGTTTTTATCTAAATTTGAATATTTTATTCATGTTTATAAAATATTGTGATTGTCGAATGGCAACGGGTTTAAAATTACCTGAATCAATGAAACTTTATTATTATTTAGTTAGAAGTAAATAAAAGAACATGAATACTGAGATGACAAGTAATAGAGAAGTCATCATCATCATCATCATTCTCTTATCCCAATTAATTTTGGGTCGGCGCAGCATGTCTTCTTTCTTCTATACTTCTCTGTTATTCATCATCTCATGAGTCACCTCCTTTCTAGCCATATCATTATTTACATAGTCTATCAATCGTATCTCGTATGGAAGAAAAATATATAGAGGCTGGGGAATTATAATGAAGCTCAACGTTCTTCGTCTTCTTGTAATGATAATACCTAATAACAACTTATCATCTGCCTTTTCCCAATTGTTGTTCCAGTCTAACCGGATGCAGCTGAATACCAGTATTTTACATGGAGCGACTGCCTATCTAATCTCCACAACCCAGTTAATACTACGTAATACGACATTCTTTGATAAGATTGGTTGTCAGACTTTCAGGTCACTGACTACCTGTAACGACTGCCAAATATCTATATGACCAACCAGCACCAACAGCTTAACGTGATTTCCGTGGCACGGAGGAAACTCGGTATGTAATGGGCGGTCACCTATCCACAGACAAACCTAGGCAAGCCGGGCTTAGCCTAAAGATCAATCCGAGTGGCAGTTATTATTGAGCCACGAGCTCCCGAATACCTACTAACAACTACCAACACAAAACTATCCGGTTATTTCATTAACCGATTTTCCTATCACACCCCCAGTCCCAACACTATTCGGAGTGTAAACACAACATTAACGCAGACAATAGCCACCAGATCTATTTTATTTCACTACCGCTTGTAGTTCATTTAAAACCGGATCAGGGTGACCATGATGTATGAAATGTGCAACTGTCCTGGTTATTAATGGGCAGGATTTAGAAGTGACGTTGTATAACGGCTTAGTCCTTTTTGGGTAGAAGAATTATGGGTAAGGTTTAACGTGTCTAGTTTGTCCGACGTTTTAAGCTTGATTTTTTTATTTTAAATGGTCCAAAGGCCGTTATTTTAAAATAACCATTGATTTTAAGACACACGTATAAGCCAGCAAATTTTGATTTGGGTTTAAACTAATTTAAACCTAGATGCTAGAAAGCTCTTTAATTGGTTGCACGAGATGCTTGAATAATCTTTTTCTAAATAAGAACAATATTAATATATTTTTCTTTAATAAATATCCAAACTAAATACTTACAAAGGAATAAATCAAGACTAAAAGATGGGATGGAGGATGGGAAGCTATACAATGACGACAATAGAACACTTAGGCATCAAAGAACCTCTCCGCATCGCTGTCATTCGAGAACGTGCGCAGAAGTCTAGTATTTCTAAAGAAAAACCTTGCCCCACACTAGGATTTTTTTCTGTATCGTAATGCTAATGAAACATTTAAACACACTAACTTTATGAATGTATAGAAACCATAGCTACCTCTTCAACAAACTGTTTAGTTAGACTTTAATTATCTATAGGTACATGCAAATAAATTAAATTGATGACTGTCTTTTTTTATTTTAAAAATAGCTTGGAACTGAATCCGTATGAACACAATATACGGTACTTTTATAATATATATTTTTTTTACTTTGTATTGGTCTATTTGTCTGTCTGTTTGTCTCGGCCAGTCTCCGAAACAGCTGGACCTATTGTGACGGAATTTCTACCGGCAGATAGCTGATGTTATATGAAGTAACTTAGGCTATATTTATTTTAGAATAAGAAAAATCCGTACAAAACAATCAAAACCCTTGAAGTTGTTAACCAAGTCTGATTGATATAGGGAAGTCATATTTTTTTAAAATCACGCCGACGAAATTCGCGGGCAAAGCTAGTTAGAAATAAAATTATCAGTACGTGACTATTTCAGTTGACAAATAAACGAACCGATTAAATAATGTTTGCATAAAAAAATAACGATCATGGCCACTCGCAACGCAAGTACAATTAATTTCGTGTAACACTGTGAAATATATTTAAATTAATTATGAACTTGCTCTGGGCGACACAGATTGTTAACACTTTAGTACAATGTCCTTTGTGCTTGCATGCTTATATACTTTTGTACCAACTGATATACGTAGGATTTATTGTGGAAAGGTAAAGGAAGAAAGAAAAAGCGTTTGTTAGACTCGCATAGGAAAAAAAATAAAATTAAAAAACTTTTTGCAAAAAAAAAACCGAATTACTAAAAACAAAAAAGACAAAAATAACTTTACTTTCGGAAGTCGGTGACTTGGTTGGTTTGTTTGTTTCATTGACTTTTTTGATACTATCACGCCTGTAATCCCCGAAAAGTTTAAGCAGAGTTGTGAACACCCAGATTTCGACTGCTATGTTTAAGTCTCATGTATTAGGAGGGTGCCTATTGCCATCAACCGGGCACAAATTGAGATACCGAGTTTCTGATAGAAAAACCCAATAAAACTTTGACCGACCAAGGATTTGAACCCAGGACTTCATGCTCAACAGTCGCACTTTCAACTTTCAACTACTAGACCAACGAGGCAGTCCTACAATAGGGTAGTTAACAAAAAAATCTAATTAGTCCGTCAGATAGATTTCCAAAAAAATATTGGCTACATATTTTTTCTTTTTAACACGATATGCAGTGCCTCGAAAACTCGAGTGACGTCATATTCTAAGACATTAGTATGACATTTTTTACCGGGGAGTGACGTCACAAGCCAGCCACTCAAATCTTTGACGCGTTTTATCTTCGTCAATTTTTATTGATTCGATAAAACAAAAAATACGTATCCAATATTTTTCTATAATCTAACAGACGGATTAATTAGAATCATATTTTTTTTAGTCAGGAAACATCCCTATTTCTTACGTTAAATTACGATGCATTTGTCTTCCCCGAGCCATACGGAGTCAATCTAATTCAGTTCAATAGTAGCTACGTGCTTCGAATTAAACGAGTGGTCACGATTTCTGATCTCGGGCGAGTTAAAAAAGTTAATTAACTTACTTACTCCCTTTCTACTTCACTGGCATAGAATAATGTTGATAGGGAAGTACCTATATTTGTGAACATCATTGGTACACTGTTTTCTTTCAAGTATCAAGCAAACAGACCTTGATCAAGTCTTGGACAAGGAGGTCCTGAAATTCGCAAAAAAATGTACTCAACATTATGGTTAAAGTAAAAAAGTTTTGATTTCCAACAGTCATAGAACAAAGAAAGTTGTCTATGTCATGGTCTGAGACACCACAGAGGTCTTGCGTTTATTATCTTCAACTCTGTTCAGTTCACTAATATTTCGGAAAAAATGTGCTAGGGGGCGAGCCCACTGCCATAAAAGCCCAATTCTTTTTTTCTTTTTTTTTAATAAAATGTTGCCCCATACTAGGAATTTCTCCTGTATCATGCGTGCGTTTACAAACATACAAACTCACATACACAAACACCCAGACCCGGAAAAACCATCTGTAGGTCATACGAATATTTGCATTTTGACTGACCGCAAATCCAAAACCTCATTAAGTTATACAAAAGTTGTCACAACCAATTCCAACGTTACTTCCGTCCCCTTAACGTTCATTTCTCCAAAAACATAAATGCAAACATTTTTGTATACACCCAATTAGTTGTTTTTGACAAGCTCACAAAAACGAAGATTAGAACCAAAACGGTAATTAGGCCGGTTTTGAGATTAAAACTTTTTATTACACGAAGGCTTTTTCTTTATGAAGGACCAAGGATGTAGTTGCACGGTTCCAAGAACTGTCCTCTGGAGTGGACCTAGTAAGAAAATTAATGAAAACCCCAAAATTACTTGGAATTTCTAATATCATTATTCTTCTCCGAAATTACTCACAGATCAAAGACATGGAGTACCTACTTTTGGTCGCGGTTTCACTGGCGATTTAGAAAAATTTGCTTATGAACCTGGATGAAAGTATCTGAGTTTATAATCAACTAGCTGATGTCCACGGCTTCGGATGTCGGTTTTCGCGACCAAAAGTAATCTTTTCACCCCACCCCCCCCTTTCAACCCCTTACAGCCCTTTTTTCGTATTAAAAGTAGCCTATGTCCTTTCGCTCGGGCTCTAGACTATGAACATAACATAACATCACGCCTATAATCCCCGAAGGGTTAAGCAGAGGTGTACCTAATAGTACACCCACATTTTGCCAGTTAGTGCTCTAGACTATCTGTGTACCAAATTTCATTTTAATCGGCTCAGTAGTTTTGACGTGAAAGCGCGACAGACTGAAAGACAGACAGAGTTACTTTCGCATTTTTATAATAAAAAAATAATTTTATATTAATAGTAAGGATAATATGACCTACGTAAGTGCTAATTGTCATCAAAATCCGTTGCGTCGTTAACGTTTGATGGAGTAACAAACATCACACATTACCGAATGCAGTCAGTATAGTTTACATGGGGCGACTGCCTAACTGACCTCCACAACCCAGTTAGTACTGGGTAATTAATACGATACCGTTTGGTAAGACTGGTTGTCAGACTTTCGAAGCACTGACTACCTGTAATGACGGTCAGAGATCAATCAACAACAGCCAGGATGCATGCAGGAGGCATTGAGGAAACTTGATATTTAATGATGGTCAGCACTCCGCAGATCAACCTTGGCATGCGTGGCTTAACCTTAAAGATCCTTGCGGTTATTATTAGTCAGCCACAAGCTCCTCATTATTCGAATCAAATATTGCAAATAAATACCAAACATAGTTACATTTTAAGTCTTCAATAGAATCCTCACATCCATATAAACATTTTCCATTTTCATTACTAAATGAAAATTAAACTAACAACTTCAGATAAACCCAAATCACTGAATCTAAGTGTAACTCGTTCATTTAAGCTCCCAAAACCGATAGACTAGTACACTTAGTACTAAGAAGTAAGTACTAACAGCAATGCCAAGGGATTAAGCTCGATAATTGGCTTTTACTTAACCCCTCGATACAAAGTTTTAGTCGCTAAGCGCTCTGTTTACCAATAACAGGTGGAGATCTCCGCGGGGAAGATTGGACGGTTATACACTATTAGGGTTGAACAGAGAGACCGCGGGCTCGACACAAAGGGCTAAGAAGGAACATGGGTGGTTTTTAGTAAGTGGAAATCTGACACTCACTACCGCTACGCCCAGTAAGGGAGGAGTCATTTGATGATTTCCCATTTTTGGTATAAATTAAAAGCAAAAAGCAAAACCTTAATTATTTATTTTTTTAAGTACCTATACAAAATCTTAAAACTAATGTATAAACAAGTACATAAAAGCAATCTTAAAATAAGCGTTAGCTGTGGATACAGTCACTAACAAAAGTAGATAACCATATAGGGGTATACATTACACTGATTTGTGAGTAATGTAAATATATCTAAGTGATTATTTGATAAGTGTTGTTGACGACTTTTTGTTGGAAAAAATGTTATGGAAAAGAGACGATCGTATTGATGGGCTGTGTATAGCCTTTCGCTGTGTGCTGTTGTCATATTATTATTATTGTCCCACTGCAGGAGAAAGACCTCCCCTACTTTCACTTTTCGCGATCTAGTGCGATTTTAATAAATAATTTATTTTTTCAATTTCAAGTAGTCAGTTAAAGTGGTCTAGAAACACAGGAGCTCTGTCATAGGACGAACAGAGATATGGCGAAGCGTCACCGTTTTATGGTTGAAGTTCCAGGAACCCGATCAAAGAGCTTTGCTTCCACAGTTAATGTGCGAAACGCCAGTCTGTGGAATTCACTGCCGGCTTCGCTGTCTCCCAATTATATATTATAACCTAGATCTCGTCAAAGTTCAACTGTTATGTATGTTCATGTAAATATTTAATAATGGACCGCTATAATTTGATCATGAAGCGTACGTTTAAACATAGACCAAAAAAATATAAAGGGAATATCAAATTGCCGCCGCGGGAGGCGCTCCGGGCGTCAGGGGCCACGTGATGGCTTTCGGCCACCGTAGACGCGGGCATGTGGACGGTGAGTGATGGGCTAGCTCGCCGTCCGTCCGTCTTATGACGACGACAGGCCGTGTCGACGGCGCGTTCGGCGGTGGCGTCCAATTTTCTCTCACCCCGGACCATGGCTAGCACCAGGGCCGGACGCGAGAGATCACCGCCGCCAATTGCCACTACAAGAACACGGGGCTGAATTCCGCGGGGTGCTCCACCGTGTCCTCCGGCCGATCCTCGCAATGGTAACATCCGGGCGTTTCATTCCACCTGACAACCGTGTCCGGTGAGGACCTGCGTCAGACGGAAGGTGAGGGTGCCGTGACGCCTCTCCAGCTACACCTCAAAAAGGGGACTTACCGTCACTACCGTGGCGTGCCCTATAATATCACGCCTGTAATCCCCGAAGGGTAAGGCAGAGGGGTACCCAGTAGTACACCCATATTTCGCCAATTAAGGCGCGAGGCTATTGCCATCCTACTAACTGGACACACGATCAACGAGGCAATACAATAAATTACTTTTTCTGCGGTACTCAGAGATATTTAATGATTACTTAAGCCGTCACTAAGTAAAGATTTGACATACTTTTGTATGAGAAAACTGTCAAAAACTTTACTAAGTGATGGCCTAAGTAATCATCAAAGTTCTCTGAGTGCGGCAGTTAGTGTATTATTCCAATGCCTTCAATCAATACATAATTAGGGTACTTTATCCATTTATCGCCACTCTCACCTAATTATCTAATTCCTATGCAAAAACATAAATTACCGATTTAAAGTCCGCAGGTACAACCCTGATCTCAGGTCTAATGATAAACCTAGTTGAAGTTAAATTGATCAATTAAAACTTGTGCGCAACGTCGCAAAGATAACTTAGAAGACGTTTCAAATGATCGCACTATCTTCTGCTTATTAAGTCATTTTTATAAATCAAAATTATCAGGATTTTGTTAAATATTATTTTAACATTGTTTTTGTAAATAATATTTTTTTTTACACAATACCAAACATTATCATCTGCCTAACCTTTTCCCAACTTTCGGTCGGCTTCCAACACAACCGGATGCAGTTGAAAACCAGTATTTTACATGGAACGACTGAGAAGACTGTGACTGTGAGGTCAGATAGGCTATCTGACCTCCACAAGACAGTTAATACTGGGTAGTACGATACTCTTTGGTAAGACTGGTTGTCAGACTTTCAGGGTCACTGACTAAAAGGCCCACTGGCCAAAGATATACAATATATGGCAGCCGGGACCTGTTGGTCCCGCGGCTTAACGCTTCCGAAGCACGGAGGAAACTCGGTATGTAATGGGTGGTCACCCATCCACAGACATAATAATATAATAAGATATAATTTTGTAAATATAACAGTTTTATAATTGAATGTAAAATCGCCGAATAAATTATAGGTAAAGTGTGATGTCAACAAAAAATAATTGCACAGTAACACGATAAACAAATTAGAATAGCTAGACTGGAACTTAAAATATTCAAACGATGCGCGATGTCAAAAACGCAAAACACTAGAATATAAAAGTGCAATAAAAAACATTGTAAAACGTCGAATACCAGGGATGCTTTGAAAAATGTTGAGTATTTATTAGTACTTTTCTGACGGACGAACCATTCCGCGACTGTTAAATTTGTAAAATGCTTGGAACTGCCGTGTTTTTGTTCCTTATAAAGGAATATAGTTGTTATCTTGTTTCTCCTGCTCGTAATGGAACTCTAGTTGTACCTGCTAGGATTCCTGGGACCCTTGAAATAAATTCTACGTTTTCAAGAATTGGCATCAATAGTGGGGCACCTCCTCCCCCTTCCTCCTATGATTGGAGGAGCCACGAAATGGTTACGCCCGTGAAAAATCAAGGCAAATGTGGCGCTTGCTGGGCCTTCAGTGTTAATGGTAAAACTTTATTCCTTTTCAGATAAAATTGGCTGTCATCACTGCATATAAAACAAAGTCTTCTGGCGCGTCTGTCTGTCTGTTCGCGATTAACTCAAAAACTACTGCACCGATTTTCATCTTGTTTTCACCATTGGATAGAGTAGTTCTCGAGGAAGGTTTTAGTATAATACACGCAGGCGAAGCCGCGGGCATCAGCTAGTTAATTATATTTTTATTTTATTTCAACAAAATAAAAATGCTGTTAATGCTATTTCTCAATCATATTATATTATTTTCGATTGTTTTAGGGACCTTGTGGTTAATTAGGGTTCCTTGTTGACTACGGAACCCTATAAATGTGTTGTTTGACAATCCTGTCTTCAGAACATTTGTACAGCCTTTTAGTATCAATATTTTTCGATTACAGCAGACGACCTTTTTTGGGGTTTGGGAAACTATCAAATGACTCCTCCCGCTCTGGGCAGAGCGGTAGGTAGCGTCAGACTTCTACTGACTACAAAACACCCATGTTCCTTCTTAGCCCTTGTGCCGAGGCCGCGGTATCCGTTTATTTATTTATATATGCTTACATGTACAACACTGGTTAGAGGCATGCATTAAAATTTCATGGCACAGTATTAACATGCACCCTGCGTTATCCCTTTCGAACAACCCGCAGTCCCGTCGGGCGTCGGCCCTTTCCGCCACACGTGACACATGAACGCGCCGTCGACACGGCCTGTCGTCGTCACAAGACGGACGGACGGTGAGCTAGCTCATTACTAACCGTCCTCATTGCGCCTAAGGTTGCCGTTAGAGGAAAGGATTTTACTACTTTGGAAGTGTCTATCTTTCAAACGATTGTCGTTGAGAAAAAATGGTATCAAGAACCTCAATGACATTTTTAAAGACCTATCTTTAGATACCCCACACAAATAGGTTTGATGAAATAGTTTTTTTAGTTTCAGTTTCATGTATGGAGTCTTTGATCGTTATTACTTTTTTTGTATACAAATTGTGAAGTGGTTCCCAGAATAAATCTACCTACCAAGTTTCAACCGTGTGGTCTTAATAGTTTCCGAATAAAGTGGCTGTGACATACGGACGGACGGACGGACGAATCTATAAGGGCCATTGCTACAAAACCCAAAAACGATTATTTTGTGAATTTTACTTTTATTTTTTCTATGTTATAGCGAATATTGAAAGCCACCTGTTGATATACCGAGGTATGAAAGAAGATTTGTCGGAGCAGTTTCTAATTGATTGTAATGGAGCCCAAAATGGATGTGCTCCCGGATCACTCATCCAAGCATTTGCGTAAGTTTGAGTTAACCTTTGTTTAAACGTGGATCCGCAAACTAACAAAACTAAACAAATTTATTTTAAAAAACGGCGTGATGTCGTATTGTCGTGGATCTGCGTCCCGTCACTATTATAGAATTGGGTGGATCCACGTTCGCTACCAAAGCTAAAATTATTTATTAACACTCATAAGGTATTATGAATGTTAATAAATAATTTGCCTTATTATGGCTGTATTCTTAGAAGGCAATGACAGAAGTGTTTTAAAAGTGAGCTAGATAACGTGGTCTTCTTATTTATGTGAAAAAACATCGAAATATTTTTTTGGCAAGGTCTTGTGAGGAGTATGCATGTGCATCATTAGTTTTATTTCAGACATATAGTGGGGGAATTCGGTGGTGTTCTGCGGACCGCAGATTACGGTCCGTATGTTGAAAAACGCGAGGAATGCAGGTGGCATTCGTGTGGGAACCCTGCCTGGAAGCCAGTACCTGTAATTGGGTTCCAACGAGTGCTCCCTGATGAACAAGTTATGGCTGAATACTTGTATGAACATGGTCCGCTAACTGCTGGTAAGTGAAAGAAATATTTTAGGGTGAGGTTGTACCAAAGACGTCGCGTTGGAAGGTCTCCCACTAGATTGACCGATGGCCTGGTGAAGGTTGCGGGGATCTGCGGGATGCGACACGCATGGGACCGGTCAATGTGGCGACACTTGGGGAGGCCTATGTCCAGCAGTGGACGTCTTCGGCTTTGAGGTTTTAACTAGACCTCTCGAGTAATACATAAGGAGAAATATGTAAAAAGCAAATAATTATTTTACTCAGTGCTGGTCATAATTATTGCATTCAACACTATAATTTTGGTACCTACATACAATATCATGAATATAACCAAATCAATCATTGCTTAATTGGCTATTTGACTACTGTTAAAAATTCTCGAGTATGTTATGTTATTTCAAAGAACTAACATAAATAACACAAAAACAACGTATGAAAAAAGTAATAAAATCTGTCAAAAAATGGAGTTAGTAGAAGTTTTTGGTGGGGGCACTTTCTATCCTTGTCGCGTGAAACAGCCATTAGTACTACGTTACTATGGTGGTATGAAATATGTCGTCAAATTTTTGTAGCGCTGTCTAGCACGTCATTTAAAATCAGTTCAAATTAAGCCATCTTTTGATCGATTTTATTACTTTTTTCACACATCGCATCGTGTTATATCTATTAGTTCTTTGAAATAACATAACATGTTCGTGAATTTTTAACAGTAGTCAAATAGCCAATTTGTAAAAATAAAACAAAATGTGCAAAGATTTTGATGGGTGAATTTTAAGTAACATCACACATAACATCACGCCTGTATTCACCGAAGGGTTGGACTTAGGTGTACCTTATAGTACACCCATATTTCCCCAGCGATGTTTAAGTCCCATGCAATTGTCAATCATTCAGCTACTGCACCAAACGTGCCGCCAAAAATACTGCCGCTTGCGAACACTCGACCAACGCAATCTATGAATATATTTAAAACTTATACAAAATGTTAATAATCGTATGGTTTCTCTAGCAATAAATTCGGCATCCATGGACAAATACACTGGCAATTACATAGACGAACCAACAGATGAGGACTGTAGTCCTAAAAATTTGGACCACGCTGTTTTGATCGTCGGTTACAGTGTCTATGGTTTGTATATATTTTGATTCGGTTGACAGATCGTTTGAATGTAATCTAAGTTTGAATCGCAAATTAAAAACAAAATATTTAGTTCCAGCCTTCATTGTCTATTGGCCAGTCACTTATGGTATCGAATCTCTAGCAGGTCTATTTTCTGTCATCAATGAAGCTTTACAGAAGTCATCATAAAAAACACATTTTAATTACGCCTATTGGGCAGCAACGCTCGAAACCTTTGGAGAAAAATAACCGCCTGTGTCAGGAACATTAATAAGCTGAAACAGCAGTGCAGTGCAGCAGTTGGTTGTTGTCAATTTTATCGTACCATTTTTGTCAATAACGTACCTTTTATTTCTTTCAGTAATGGATTCCGGTAAAGAAGTCCCGTACTGGATTATAAAGAACTCGTGGGGTACTGATTGGGGAGACTACGGATATTACTACTTGATTCGCGGACGTAACGCGTGCGGGATCGCCACTGATGTGTCATTCGCTTACGTTACGTAGTTCATATTAGTTCCATGGTGTCATCAATCAACCTATACAAAACCAGTTGGTACGAATCTCTCATTGTACGGAAAATCTATGTAAAGTGAGGCCGGTGTTATGCTGGAATTGTATAGCTTGATGTAGCGCCGTGTACTTAACTACTAACTACAATCGTCGCCATTTTGATTGTAACTTTTACAAGATGGCGGTCGTCATAATTTTTTGAAGTGTCGCTTTCTGTTATTGTGTCACTTATAGATATATCAATCTAAATAGTTGTTTTTTTTCACGGAATTGTAACCAAATATTCAATAAAATCACATAGATTGACAAATATACTAAACATGTTTAATCCTGATTTGCGATTTATTTATTTACTCAGGTACAGCTTACACTAACTAATGCCAACGACCTCTGTTAACTCAATTACAACTGTATCTTCTATAAAATACGTACGTTAATTGAATAAATCTCTATCTAAGAATACCTATGAAATAAACATTATTTTGGTTAGATTTTAATACAGTTTTAGGGTTAGTTAGTTAGTCCCCGATGTCGTTAAAATTCGATTGCGTCTGGACGACCAATAAGTTAGTTATTAAGTGAATGTACTGGACAGGTGAGATGAAGGTGAATTTTAGATTTAGACAAACATAATTATTATCCGAAAGGCATTAAAAGGGCGTTCAAAATAGAATGCATACAGTACCCGGCGACAAATATTGCACATCGACCTTTGGAAAAATCAATGCAATTCATTCGTTAATTAAGTTCTTATTTTGTATTTAGCTTGCCGTGAAACATTTTCGAATCGACCTAGCTTGCGGCAGTTATATAGGGTGTAAAAGTACCCTTAACGCAAACGAAGGGCATTTGTTCTCCCCACCACTGCGATCATTTTTTTGTTCTAGACCATACCTGGGAACCTCCTAGTTACGGAGATATTGGGGGTCAAAGTTCCAAATTTTTCACAGCTGTTTTCGTAAAAACTAGTATTTCAGGTTTTAACTTTAGTTAAATTACCGCCATGACCCGTTTACTATTCAAAGCATCCACTAGAACAATGTTTTAGGAGTGCTACTTTGAGTTTTACCGTAAAATGTGATTTTTGACCCCAAAAAAAAGAGTCATTTCCCAGCAAAAATTTTTGCGTAGGGTTACTTGGTTTGATGTACAGAATGCTTGGTTGTCGGATGCGTGAAGGGTTCGTTTACACCCTATATATAAAAGCACAGTGGAAAAGAGATGTCTCGAACAGTCATTTCGTATATAGTTTCTCCAAAGGTCGATGTGAAATATTTATCGCCGGGTACTGTACAGTATGATAGTTTAAACGAGGCTCATAGTGAAACCCGCAATAGGGCATGCTTACATGATTCTAATAAACATATGAACAAAAAATACAATTCTAAATAACATACAGAACCATACCAAATATTTCGGAATTGTCTCGCAATCGTTGCGTTTATCACAGAAATTGTGCGCGGGTCAATTACTTTTAGGTATAATCCATTTTCTATTCACAATTTAAACATAGCGTAGGACAATGGCGAAAAAGAAACGTCTAAAAAAGATAGATCTGTAGAGCGTGCGGGGGCCATGGCACAATTACGTCACAAATTAGGGTTATAGTTTTTTTACATATTTGATACGATAACCGAATACTGAATATCCTTCTTCAATATGTCCCTCGTTTAACCTAACACACTGTATAAATAGGTCCAGCAGGGCTATTGCGTATCTTTTTAAATGTCAGTGGCTATCATAGTGTCCAACGATTAACTGTCAAATGGTGCAAAATAGAACCATCGATTAACTGTCAAATGGTACAAAATGGAACCATCGATTAACTGTCAAATGGTACAAAATGAAACCATTTCACAGTTAATCGATGGACACCATTTAAAAAGATACGCAATAGTCATAGCTCTTGTCGATGTCATGTTTACATGCGTCTGGTAGTCGTCATCTTGAATTTTGACGACTGTTATTATATAACAATCACAAGATTAAGGCAAATCGAATGACATAAGAATCACCGAAATCGGCAAACACATGACCCTCCTCGATCAGTTAAAAACTTACCCGAAAAGAGTCATTGAGCTTCTTAATGAACGAACTAATGAATTCGCTTTGTGCAATGTAACTAAAATCTTGCATAAGTACAAACGCAGCATAAAAGCTTAAACTCAACACAGCACAATACAAAGTAACACAAGTTTAATTAACCGTTGAACAAGTTACAAAAACAGTATAAACAACACACCTTATTATTCAAACCAACATTATGAATAACACAGCATTTTGTAATAAAAACAAAAGAGAAAGTTTACAAACTTTTCGTTGTTTTAAAACTTAGCGAAGAATTTTATATGATACAATAAAATAGGGAATTGTTAATAATGTTGTGGGGTAGTAAAGAGAGTGATATTTAAATCTTGGGGTGGTGGAAACCTGTTAACTGTTATCGTCATATCATCATCATCTGCCTAGCCTTTTACCAGTTATGTTGGCGTCGGCTTCCAGTCTAACCGGATGCATCTGAATATCAGTATTTTACATGGAGCGACTGCCTATCTGACCTCCACAACCCAGTTAATACTAGGTAATACGATACCTCTTTGCTAAGACTGGATGGCAGAATTTCAGGTCACTGACTACCTGTAACAACTGCCAAAGATCTATATGTGGCAGCCGGGACGGGACCAACAGCTTAACGTGCTTTCCGAGGCACGGAGGAAACTCGGGATGTCGGGCGGTCACCCATCCACAGACCGACCTTGGCAAGCACAGGTTTACCTAAAGATCGACCCGAGTGGCAGTTCTTATTAAGCCACGAGCTCCTCACATATCGTTATCGTCATATATAATTTTATTATTGTAGGTAATGGTTTATCTGGGGCTACGTCGAGCTTCACTGTCTCAGCGTTTTCCTGGTGGTCGCCATTGTTGACTCTGACTTTCAGGAGTTACAGTGGTCTAGGAATACTGTGGCTGGGCTTGTCAGAATTAAAAGTTTAAAATAAAATGCTGTAAAGGTAGTTGAGTATTGCAGAGAGATCTACTACATACATATATTTTTATAATTATATATGTAAATATATACACAATGTGTATATATTTAAGTAAGTACACATTGCATAATTTAACGTATATCTTAATCTTATTACCGATAGCATAAGTACCCACCGCTGGGCTATAGGCCTTCCCTTTAATCATGATCTTTCTATCCTTTTCCTTACTATGTTGGGGTCGAACTAGATGCAGCTGAATACCAGTTTTTAAATGGAGCGACCCCCCCCCCTTTTTTTAGGTTGATGTGAAATTCATAAAAAATAACGTCTCCTGCTCTTGGGCAGAGCGAAAGAGAGTGTCAGACTTATACTGACTAAAAACCACCCACGTTCCTTCTTAGCCCTTTATGTCGAGGCCGCGATATCTCTTGCGAACAACCCGCAGCCCCGACGGGACCTCCCCTCCCTTTACTTGCTGTAAAATTAAAAATCCAACGTTAATGACATCCATAATACCGCACTTACAGCCCACTCTCCTTCACAAAGAGGGCGTTAGTATCCCAACAATGGGCATACACACTACCTTTCGCTTCTACACATTCTTATTTCATGACGCGACCCTAAGGGAGTTATCTAGCCTATGATAAGGGTCATGATCGTCCTTATTGGCAGAGCGGGACATTGACTAGATCGAATGGTCACGCAATCGAATAAAACCTTATTTCTTTTGAACTGACGTGTTATCCAGTGGGGTATGTTGGACGCCGTCCTTTATTGTAGTAAGTAGGGTGGATTGGCCCTTGTCGTACTGATGAAGGTGTTTGATTTATAGTGAGGGATGAAAATTATTTGTCTTAAACTGAAACTTGCTTTGATTCCATTAGGATAATAATAATCCTTCCAAGCCGGTTTCGGCTACCGTTTCAACGTCGCCTGGCGTCTCTCATGGGCTCTCTCATTTCTAAAAAATATTATATAAACAATGAAGACGATACAGTGCTTTGAAAACTCGTGTGACGTCATATTCTAACCATTAGTATGATTTTTTTTTTGCTGGGAAAAATATTGGATACGTGTTTTTTGTTTTATCAAATTAATAAAAATTGACGAAAATAAAACATGTCAAAGATCGTGAGTGGGGGTTGGTGACGTCATTTTTTGGTAAAAAATGTACCAAACTGTGACGTCGCGCGACTTCTTGAAGCACTGTATCGTCTTCATTTATTGTTTATGCGATAAAAGAAAAATACGTGTCCAATATTTTTTAGAAATCTATCTGACGGACTAATTAGATTTTTTTTGTCAACTACCCTATTACATTGGACTGAAACATGGTCAAACTATCCCTGATTTCAGCCATTACAACATAACATAACATCAAGCCTGTTAGCAGAGGTGTACCGAATAGTACACCTACATTTCGACAGTTAAATTTAAGTCCCATATAATTGATTAATCAGACGAACTTACCTTAAGTGACGTCCGATTACAATTTCATGAAGAATGAACTGAAATATAATTGATTACAGAGTAGTATCATTACAGCGACAACAAATTACAAGCACGTCAAAAGACATTAATACCCATTCATATTTTAACCAATAAACAAGCAATGAACATAACTCCTAATAAACATTACAAGGAAAATAATAACAAGCAAATTACTTTGGAAAATGAGAATTTACACAGAAATAACAGGTTAGACACAACATATTTCATGGAAAGGTTTGCGGTTTGCCTGTACCCAACAAAGTACATAAGAACTGCGATCTTTAGCACGAAAAATATCGTTCTATCATTTTAATGAGGCACTCCCAACATCTTGAGATTTCTTTGATATTCTAAGGCGCAATTTACATTGGGGCAGAAAGGAATGGAAGTTAAGTTTTGGAACGAAATGTTACTAAGCATAATAAACTTTATTTCTATTGTGTAATGTACAACACTAGATCATCATCGTCTCATCATCATCATCATTTCAGCTGGACATAGGCCTCCCCTAAGTGTCGCCACATTGACTGGTCCCGTACGTCTCGCATCCAGCGGATCCCCGCAAGCTTCACCAGGTCATCGGTCCACCTAGTGGGCGACCTTCGTCTGCCCTTATCCCAACTATGTTGGGGTTGGCTTTAAGTCTTACCAGATGCAGCTGAATATCAGTATTTTACATGGAGCGACTGCCTATCAGACGTCCACAACTCAGCTAGTACTGCGGTATTCGATACTCCTTGGTTGTAAGACTTTCTGGTCACTGACTACCTTTATAATAATAATAAAGCCTTTATTTAACAATCGTATAAAATACATAGTTCTTATATATGTAGTGTTGGGATATACAGAAAAAAACAATCGTAAACTTGTTTTGAATTTTCGTTTTATTTTAACCTTCGACATTAAAATGCACTCTCTTTAATCATCGTTGTACGCCATCTTTCTTTCCCCTCATTCCTTCCCTTTCACTCACACATTCATTCATTCATTCTGGAACAAAGTTATTTATCGTTCAGAAATATTTTAGTAATATTAATCCTACATATACTAAGATAAAATATTTAATGTAGACACCAGTTTCACGAAGATTGTCTTGCTACTCAGCATAGGCCTCCCCTAAAGCCTGCTATAAAGTGCGGTCTTGAGTCTTTCTTCTCCATGTGGTGCCTGCTATTCTTTTTATGTCGTCTTCCCATCTCCGACGCTGTCTCCCTCTCTTTCTTATCTTGGACACCATTCGGTCACATCCTTAGGCCACTTGTCTTTTTTGTTCCTCATCATGTGGAAAGAAGTATGCTCAATATTTAACTAAGAAATAAAATAAACCTCGAAACAATTCGGAAGCAAACTAGAGTTGCTTATGTGACATATTGTGTCATTTCATTTTTCATTTCATTTATTCAATAACAATTTACATTGTATTTGAATGTGTTACAAAAAAGGTAATTGAGTACAAAACAAAAGAACATAAGAGACAGTATAGTTACAAATTTAAAAAACAAATTCCATCGCTATTCAAATTAACTTAATAATAAAACAATGTCAACATATGAAATTAAAATATTAACAAATATACTAATATTAACCAGTTATATGGAAGAATAGTCAGACCAACAGTAACATAATACAATGTTCAATGATAATTAATTTAAAAAAGAAAAAAGAAAAATATAATTACAATTCCTTTAAACCAAAAACTCATTAAACTATTTAGACATGCTAAATCTTCATTAAGGTCAGCAATTAAAATCATATTTCATAGAATCTGATAAGAAAACTTGTCATTTAAGATAATAGATAATTAGCAATCTTTACAATAATCAAGTGGAGGTGGACAGGCTACATGATGAGGAACAAAAAAAGACAAGTGGGCTAAGGATGTGACCGAATGGTGTCCAAGACAACACAATGGAAAGAGAGGGAGACAGCGTCGGAGATGGGATGGGATTATTTTGATTATTGTGATGGAACAAACCACCATGTATATTTTGTATGCCTTTTGGCGGGACTCGGCTCGGGTCTAATTTATTATAACATCTTCTGTACCCCGTGTTAACAAAAGAAATGAATTTGATTTGATCTACGATCTACAAATGACACCTGGGATCAAAAGCTTAACATATTAATATAATGGGTGTTTACCCATTCACAGAGCCACCTAGGCAAGTGCATCTTAACCTGAAGATTGTATGAGTTATATTATTCTTTTGTGTAAGAAAACCAAAAATCAATAATCAATGCGATAAAGTTTTAGAATGTTAATCGAACATTGTTTTATTTGCTTTTATCAGAAGTGGGATACGTTTCCCCCTTTTGGTTTTAAGTTAACACATTAATGATTTCTGGTGTAGTATTTTGTTGATTCCTATGCGGCTATGCATTATTGTTGCATTGCATGTCGCATTAATGGAAAACGTAATTGTTTACGTTCTAGGAGTCACAAAGTTTCAAAACGTCCACATTGAAACCGTTCCCCATATGAGTTGCTAAATGTGAATTTGAATTTCGAATAATGTTCGAAATTTCTCCAAAAGACACAAGAATAGTTATAGTAGTTAGTTAGTTATCCTAGTTCTCTTCTTCTTGGAGTCTGTTCGTTACTCATTTAATATAAAGTTCATTATGCACTGCATCGTTGGTCCAGTGGTTATAAGCGGGACTGCTAAGCATGAGGCCTTGAATTCGATTCCTGGGTTGGGCTAAGTGTTATTGCCATCACGAATTTATTAGCTTTAACAGTGTCTGTCTTGTTAGAGAGTTGTGGTTTGTGTTTCTGCCCGGTTGATGGCAATAGGCTCGCCTCCTATTACATTGTACTGTAAAGTACACCTCTACCTACCCCGTCAAGGATTGCAATGCATGATTATATTATAAGGCTGTTCATTAAGCTTGTCAAGATTAAATTGTTTACATTTAATTCCGCGTCAATGTAAATTAAGCCTTAATAATATTGTTACAAAAGAACAGTGTTAATTAAATTTTCTGCTTTATCCCATTGAGCCTGATCTTTGCCCAATCCCCTTCAATTGTGCCATACAATTTTCTTTTATCTTTTTTTCCGGATTATTTTTAAGGCGCTTTAAAAATAACGGGCGATTTGACAATTTAAACGAATGTTGGTTGTTTTATGTAGGTAAAGTAATGGTATATAAGTGTAATAGTGTAATTTGGTAACGTTTAATAAGTTTTTTCACCTGTTAACGTTTGTTAAGATGATTATATACATTTTTAGGGTTCTGTACCTCAAAATGAAAAAACGGAACCCTTATAGGGTCACTCGTGTGTCTGTCTTTCTTTTTTTTCTTTTCTTTCTTCTCCACCATTCCCTACGAAACTACTGAGCCTATAATTTCGAAAAAAATACAAGAATTAGTTCAACACATATAGATTTCGGGAAATCCTATAAGAAGTATATATATGGTGTTAAAATAACATGGGAAATCTCTCAATATCTACTACAATGGTACGGAACTCTTCATGTGCAAGTCTGACTTGCATTTGGCCAGTTTTTTTTTAATAATAGTTTGCTATCTCCAGTATTTATAGTACAGAAAGTATTTCTCCAAGTGAGGTTCAAATAGTTATTTGTTATACAAGAGTGCAAAGTTGCTTTTTAACCGCGTGTTCAATTTTGATGACCGAGCAAGCGAAGGATTCTAAAATTGAATCACGAGCGCAGCGAGTGATTCAAAATTAGAATCCTGAGCGTTAGCGAGGGAATCAAAAGAGCACGAGGTGAAAAATCTTTGCACTCGAGTGCAACACGTAACTTTTCATTCCACCTCAGCGAGGAAATGACTAAATGCAAAAAAAAAACGTTTACAATCACAAGATAGGTACACTTTTATTTCAGTTTAGGTATTAATTACTACATTATGACAGGTAAGTATTACAGAATAATCTTTAAATTATAACAAAATAATACTAAGGTATAATTAAGAAAATTTTAAAGTAACGTTGCTACAGTTATTTAAATTGAGTGTAATATTTTTGTTTGGTACTGTAATATTGGTGTTAGTCACTTGTGTACTGTTTTTCGGTAAACTATCTGTCATACTTAATAGTTGTACCGATTCATCGGATTCCCTTGGCGTGAATGTTGGAGAGAGAGGGAGATGGTTAGGTGTTTCATAACGGCTTATTTTTGATGTAGAAGGGCCAGTCCAAGGATCCGATTGAGGCTCTTTCAGTGTAATGGCTCCTACGATGCCTTCACATATTTTAGACTTATTTTGGATGGAATCCTCTATGTATCCCTCTACAACTGCATTGGACTTCCAGCCTCCGTGGCGCTTAAGGGACAGGAGATCAGCTCCGGAATCAGCCAAAAGTGTGGCTGAAGTTCGTCGGAAACAATGACCCGTGTACAACAGGGGTTCTGGAAGTTCAAGAAATGTTGCTATTTCTCGTGGGATACTGCCAATTTTATTAGTACCCATAGGCTGTCTAACACACTTTCCATTGCGATACTGTAGAAAAAATCGATTGATTGGAGTGTTAGGCGGGCGTAAGGCTTGATATTTCTCAACAATCGTTACGTATTCCTTGCGAATGACGAAGTTGCGGTCTCTTTTTGTCTTTGTATTAGGTAAATTAATTAATAGTAAGTCATCTGAATGTTTCTCAATGTTTTTGACATTAAGTTGTGTTAGTTCATTAGTTCGACATGCTCCGTTTATTCCAATAATAAGAACAACCTGTAACGTAAAGAGTATTGTAGTAGATAAATGAATAAAATTGATATGAACGCATAATTATGCCTATCAACATCTACTAAGTATACTATTTAATTGAGATTAATATACTTAAGTAGATACTGAATGTGCAACTGACTTACTTTTGCCGCCAAATATACGGAATCGGGTGCTTCGTTAAGAAACTTTTCAATATCAGATACTGTGAAAACCTTCGATTTTTTTGGTTGATGACCAGATGAGGCTCTTTTTAAAAATGCCACTAATTTAGGATAGGTATCGATATGTTTGTCTTTTTTCATCTTTATTGTTGCTTTTAGCATCGAATACGTACTCCATAGAGTGCTTGCTTTCTTGTTCTCGGATAATTCTATAAAATATGCCAGCAAAACGTTTTCTGAGAAAGTTTTGGCTCCTTTTGCTAGTCGCCACGTGTTGAACATATCGTACTGTTTTAAATACTTCTCGCGTGATTGTTGAGGGAGAAAGCTCATTTGCGCATTATTAACAGTTTCAGTCAATTCTGTTGGCGTCAAGCAAACTTCCTCGTCGCTAGAATCACTCATTTTAGTTTTTTCACTTGTTTTCAAGTTTCTTGTTTTTAATATAAGGTTTAACAATGACGTGAAAAAATGCCGCGTAAAGAACCGTGTACAAAGCAAATTGAAAAAAGAACACCAAGAAGGTTCCGAGTCTGAGTTTTTAACAAATTAAAAAAAAGTTGTATGATATATTCGGCACCATAGAGGTAGCAGTAAATAGGTTTAATGTTTTTTTTAATTCACAAACTTAGTGCACACGATGTTCTAAATTCAATTTACTTTATCCTCTAGAGAATAAAAACGGCTTTTCCACTCAGATATTGAAGATTAAAAATACTCTTTCCGAGATGGTGGGATGAAAAATAAATTCCCTGACTGAATATCTCTTTCGAACAACCCGCAGCCCCGACGGGCGTCCGCCCTTGGTGGCCCCTTCCATGTTGCTGACATCTCTTTGAGGCGCGTGTGGAACACGAACGCGCCGTCGACATGGCCTGTCGTCGTCATAAGACGGACGGACGGCGAGCTAGCCCATTACTCACCGTCCACAGACCCGCGTCTACGGTGGCCGGAAGCCGTCACGTGGCCTTCCACATGTACCTTGATCTTAATTGATGACGACAAGGCTAGATAAATAATGACTAGCAAGCATCCAGAGGTCATCATAATTCTCCTGCCCATATCCCAATTTATTTGGTGTCGGCACAGCATATCTTCTTCTTCCATCATCATCATCATCATTTCAGCCAAAAGACGACCACAGGTGGACATAGACCTCCCCCAGAAGGGGGGAGATTTGCCATAATCGCCTTGGCAGGCGGGTTGGCGATCGCAGTATGGTTGTTACGAAGGCACAGAGAACGCTGCTGCCCATTCTCTGGTAAGTCCCTTAGTCGCCTCTTACGACACCCACGGGAAGATATGGGATGGTGCTATTCTTTACGTCCGACACCTTAAGGAACGTTCCTTCTTCCATATTTCTCCAGTACTCGACATCTCATCCTTTCTGTTTATAGCAACCATCCAGAGGTAAGCAAAGGAATTTCAATGGTCTCTCTAACAGTAGCAATAAGTGCAAATTACTAATCAACGTGCCAACCAATAATTACATTATTATAATAATGTGAAATCCACTCATCCTAACTAAAATTATAAATGCGAAAGTAATTTTGGATGTTTGTTTGTTACCTTTTCAAGACTTTTTTTTTTGGGGAGTGGGTAATCATTAAATGACTCCTCCCGCTCTGGGCTGAGCGGTAGGGAGTGTCAGACTTGTACTGACTAAAAACAACCCATGTTCCTTTGTGTCGAAACCGCGATATCTCTTTCTAACAACCCGCAGCCCCGACGGGACCTTTTCAAGCCTAAACCACTGAGCCGATCATTCTAAATCTTTGCATGCCGTTGTTAGAAAAGCGGATATAGAGTACCTTCCATCCCGAAGAAAAGTACTGTTTTCGAGAAAAACACGATCTTATAACTATGATCATAAGATCGTTATTCAACACGTTATGGCGACACGTGTCTTTCGAATCATGATTGAATCTTCTTTATTTTTGCAATAGTTTAAAAACAAAGTCAGTCCCGCTTTTAGTATGCTTAGATCTTTTAAACTACGCAACGGATTTTAATGCTGTTTACAGTAATTGATAGAGTGATTCAAGAGGTCGGTCTATAATATGTAGTGTATAATTATAATGGTTGAGAAAAACCGCGAAATTCAGTACATATAGACATTGCATCCGTACAAAGCCGGGGCGGGTCGCTAGTTATCTTTATAAATAATTCTACTGCACTTGTGTATGTCACTGAACTCCTCCTAAACGGCTGGACCGATTTGGATGATTTTTTTTGTTTGTGTTCCAGTGGATTCGAGAATGGTTTAGATTTACAATTGGAGCCAGTAAGTGGCGCTGCTGTCCGGGTAGGACGACGTCTGCCAGGTCTGCTAGTATTATTAAAGAAAGTTTAGTATCTAATATTTTTATAATAATTTTACGTGGACGAAAGTCGCGGGACTTATCTAGTATTCAATATAATAGTACTAATTAAATTAATCATGCACTTTGCACCGCAAATAAACAAAACTGGTTAATTAGTTTATTCGTATGGAAATATTTGTAAACAATACTGTTTCAATACGGGTTTTAATGAACCAATGTTAATAAATGTACTCGATTATTACTATTGATATTACCAATATTATAACGACGGCCTCGTTGGTCTAGTGGATGCAAGCGTGACTGATGAGCATGAGGTCCTGTGTTCGATTTCCGGGTCGGACAAAGTGTTATTGGGTTTTTCATCAGGAATCATCAGTAGCAGCCACGGAGTCCGCCTATTTAAAAAAATAATAATAATAATGTGTTTATTTCAGACTAGGTAATGTCCATAATTTTGTTTGTAACAAATTCTCAGATGTTCAGTTTCGAACTCGAAATGACTGTCAAAACATCTACCAATTATAGCCGCTGTAACATAAAATAACATCACGCCTGGTAACCCCGAAGAGTAATGCAAAAGTGTCACCATTGGTACACCCACATTTCAGCCAGCTATTTTAAGTCGCAAGTAATAGTAAGACAGCCGCAATAGTGATGAAATAAAAAAAATACCAGCCGACTTCAAAAAAGAGGAGGTTCTCAACCACCTCGTTTTTTGAAGTCAGTTAATTACAGAAAGCTTAGGTTCCTACACACAACCCACAATATTTTAATTTAAACCTTAATATCACTGGAAAACTACGAGCTATATAATTAAACTGTAATGAAAATAGCCTATCCTGGTTCTAGACTTAAAGTTTCAAAATCATCGGAGCCTTGGATGACAGCATCTGTAGGTTATAGTAAAAACAATAACCATTAGCAGTTATCGTTTCTGAAGAAATCTTACCCCTCACAAGATCCACTTAAAACTTATTTAATTCATAACCAAAAACCGCACGCCAATCAGAATTATTAGCACTTAAGGCATAACTTCGCACCTAACAAATACCGTTAGAAGTCAGGGGGTCTAAAATGGCCACATTAGCAGATCATAATATGAATTGCGTTAAAAAGCGTAAAATGGGCCTTTCATAATTGTAACTGCGTCTGTGACCATTTTACGGCATAGCTGCGGGTTGTTCGCAAGAGATACCGCGGCCTCGGCTCTATGGGATAAGAAGGAACGTGGGTGGTTTTTAGTCAGTAGAAGTCTGACCGCTCTGCCCAGAGCGGGAGGAGTCATTTGATGATTTCCAACCCGCCAAAAAAATAAAAAAGGCAGTTACTATTATGAACGGTCCATTTACGCTTTTTAACGGAATTCCATGGGCATTTTAGACACCCAGGTATAACGTGCAATAATAAGAAAATGGAATGTAGGAGCTACCTTCAAACATTCCCGAACTCTCAACTTTTCAATCAGTACACTATAATGCGGTGGCTCCGACTGGCTTTTCAACTCGACCGCGCACTCTCCCGGTTCGCAATAATTTCACTCACTCACTGAACTTCACAATTACAAAGTGAGTAATTTTAGTTAAGTTTGCTTTGGCACTTGACTAAGTAATGGCGACTGGATTAAATCAAGAGAATGTACAATTCGGTTTTATGTAAGGTTGTGACTTGAATTTCATCGCACGCCATGTTTTAAGATTTGAAAATGAACTCGTCCCTGCTTTTTTGTCACAAATAACAGGGTAGTTGACCGACAAAAAAAAATAAGCTTCTGTTGTCCGTCTGTTAGATTATCGAAAAATATTGGATACGTGTTTTTTGTTTTTAAAATTAATAAAAATTGACGAAAATAAAACGTGTCAAAGATCGTGAGTGGGACGTGGGGTGGTGACGTCACTTTCTGGTAAAAAATGTACCAAACTATGACGTCGCGTGACTTTTCAAAGCACTGTATCGTCATCATTTATTGTTTACAAGAAAAAATAGTAAATACGTGTCCACTATTTGGAAATATTGAAAATCTGTCTGACGGACTAATTAGATTTCTCTTGTCAACTACCCTAATCAATAGTTTTCTGCAAATGAAAACGAAGTGTGATGTTCAACTCGTCTTTCGTCCAGCGTAAAGCATGACCGCCAGAAAGAAAAAGACTAATGTCATTAGTTACTCTTCTCTGAAAAGGCGAAATTTTGCTCTTTCTGCTTAGTGAAGTATATACCTACCATCACTATAATTCTCCTGCTATTATCTCAGTTTATTTGGGCACGCTTCTTCTTCTATACTTCTCTCTGAGATGAAGAGTACTTCATCTCAGCAGTCACCTCCTTTCTAGCCATATCATCCTTCACACAGTTCAACCATCATTTCTTTGGTCTTTAGATCTTAAACTAACACAACATTTTATAACAGTTACCTTTTAATTCAACGGCTCGTTATCTATTTTTTTGTTAAAACGTGTAGTTGGAAAGTAATTCTTTACAATGTAGCAAAATTAAACATTTACTTTTACAATAACAAGCCCTTCTAGGGTTGTATTACAAATAAACCGTAAAAGTTGAAGTGAATGTTAAATAATTCATTTAAACGAAAGGTTAATGAGACCACATCATTGCGAATAAGAAACTTTAACACAGACATTTGTCTTCTTCTTTACGTGTCAATGAACTCAAATTGTGTTAGACCAGTATGTAGCCACATGCACAGCTCTAACATTTGCTTCGATGAAATCTTGAATGGTGCAAATGATTTTTATCCTGTATAGAACCAACATAATGGAAGAAGAAGACATGCTGCGCCGGCCCCAAATGAATTGGGATAAGGGCAAGAAAAATGATGATGATAGAACCAACATAATGTAAACACCTTCGCTCTCATAGACTGATCTTCCCTGAGTCATTAGTCCTAATACGAAGCACTTTGTCAAGCGATTTTCTAAAGCTGCACAAACACGTATTTTCTTGAACAATTCTTGTGTATTTAAAAACGTTTCTAGAATAACACATTCGGTTGCGGGATTTCGAGATGCATTTCAAGAAGATTTCTTAAAAAGAACCAACAAAAAAGTTTTCTTGCCTTCGATAGCTGGCTTCCTCATGAAATCTACTATCCTAACAGCAGCCATCAAACACAGCATGAACTCTAGAATTTCAACCGAGATTGAAACGGGGAGTTCCTTGCTTGAACCGATAAATGCCAATAAGAAGTAAACTCATTAGCAAAGTTTTTGCGGTGAACGGTGTTGGTGTCAGTGGCTATAAATTATTTTATTACTGCCGTGATTTATTCGCTATTCAACTTATTAAGGACTTAATAGGACTTTGAAGACTCACCTCAAGGAATAATGTTGGGGGAAGTTATTGAAGGGAGACCTTGAAGGTCGAATTTTAAACGTATCTTCTGTTTTCATTTTTAGAGATACGTAGGATTCTTGAGGAGTGTCCTATTAAGCTGCGTCTACGCTAGGGGAGCCGAGCATGAGCCGAGCACAAGCGGAGCCGTTCTCGGTTTCGTCGTTTGCGGCGTAAATGTGGACGTACAACGAACCTACAACGATCACTGTCCTCGAACGTAGTCAGATCCCTTTATGTTCGCCAAAAAACCGACAATTGGCGGAGCACAGCCGAGTACGAACGAAATGCTCGCAGAGCGCTCGTTCGAGGCTTGTTAGTCGGTCTACACTAGACGAATTGTGTTCAGCTCGTGCTCAGTTCGTGATCGGCTCGTGATGGGCTCGCGTAACGTAGACGCAGCTTTACAGAGTATAATCTAGATGTCGTCTCTGCCAGTCGCACAGATACCTCTCGGAGCTGTCGTAGATCCATCAAACTCTTGCCTTTATCCTAATAAGGTAGACAGATATCCAAAAAATATTGGACACATTTATTATTTGATAAAACAAAAAACACGTATCCAATATTTTTCAATAATCTAACTTATGGACTAATTACAATCATATTTTTTTAGTCAGGAAACATCCCTTTTCATTTGAGGTCGGTGTAGCATGTCTTTTTCTTCTACTTCCTACTTGGTCTTCCTCTACTCTTATATCAATACACATTCCTACTTAAAAACTTTCCCCACGACATTTTCCCCATTCCACCGCATCACATGCCCATACCACGACAACCAATTACACTCTTATGTACTATATGTCTTATTTTATGTAGTAGTAGAGCTGTCGTAGATCAATCATGAAAAAAGGCTTAAAACGTCAACACAACAAACTACGCACAAAAAAGAGTACAATATTTTTTGCTGATGCTTGCTCTATTTTATGGTACGTATGACGGAACACATAATGAACGATTCCAACTCGCACTTGGCCGATTTTAAACTAATTTGATGCTAGTTTTTCTCTGTCAGCAAATGTCTGAAGCTTAGTAAACTGAGCAGTAAGTGCATTGACATCTCGTGAATAAATTTGAAGAACTTACATAGACGAGTAAAGATAGTCATATTTTAAAGGGCATTGCTCTCAATTGAATAAGAGTGAGAGTTGGACAGTCTGCTGGCTTGCCAAAGCAATAGAGTATTTTTTTTAACACAACAAATGGTACTGAATAATGGTAATGGTACGTTTTCAGATCTGATGTTTTCAGATTTGGTGATTTTTCTCGGCATGCGTGTATGATCAGAATATGAGCGTGAACGTACCTAGTTGCGTTCTGTGGTTTCTGCCTATGTACCTATGTAACTTCCACAAGTCGTTGATGAACTCTTCTCTATCTCTTATCTATTATAATATATTAGTATATTATCTAAGCTTAAATTAAAATGAGGATAAGTGGAAATCAGAAATGTGGTTTCTCACAGATTTGCCTACTAAATTATGAGGGGCTAGATGTCGTCTAATGCCTAATTACAAAACGATGTAAACTTGGCACTTAGGTTCCAATAATTCATGAGAAACTGGAACTAGTTTGATTCTATTTAACACAAATTGGCATGGCCATAACACTCTTGAAGAAAACTTTGTTGTTTGACGATTTTTGGATGTCGTTTTAAAAAGGTGAAGGACTTTTGAATGCTGTGGCTTGTTTAACTATTGATACTTAACTAACTAAACCCACGACCTCTGATAGTGAGGATATCTGTGTCCCAGAGAGGATCGTTACATAAAATTGATACCTAGTTAATCTGGGCACTGGTTTTAGAATTATTCCTGAACAACCACAAAATCTAACCTTCATAATAAATAATAGTAATATGTAACAATAATAAACTTTAATTCACCTTAAAATTTTTGAGGTTTTTTTTGGTTTTGAAGTCATTGATAAGTATTTTTTTTCATAAACATATTTCTTGCATACGGCATTTTTAGCTCATCATTTTTCTTACCATAATTTGCGTTAATAAATAAGAGTGACAGGAGGAGCAGGTCTGCTTGAAAAAAAAATACTTCTAGTAAGCAGTACCTTTTTTCGCTGGTCTAGTTAATATAAGACACCAGCAGATTAAGTTACCCAAGACCATTGATATAAAAACTAAAGATACGGTCGTCCGAACATTTGTTCGACGCGTTCGCCATACAGAGAATCGGTGTAGTCTGCTCGTTAAGGCTTGTATTCACGCCAATGACCTTGTGCATACAAACTACCACTCTCGGTCGTAGATACGGACTTTAAACGGATGCATTTTTCATTTATTATAATTAAAATAATACATGTTTTTAAAAAGTAACAAAACTAAATTATTTTCCTTTGTATTTCAAAGCAGTAGATATTTTTTTTTTATTATTTTGTTAAAAAATAAAGGAGTAAAATGGTTCCATTCAACGATTTGGAGGTGATTTTGTGGATTTTTTTTCTTATTATGTGATACCGATACAAAAATTATGGCTAAACCAAATTACGTGTCATATCATGTAGATTACTAACAATTTTTCTCAGATGCAATTTCTCTGTAAGTGCCGGTGAAAAACTGCTTCATCTGCACGCTGTTTTTAAGCTTTTTCGAGAGAGGAGCCTTAACGTAATCTTGTATAAGCGGCGTGGTATCTTCGAGGTATAAAGAACATAAATAAAGCTTTTAATAAAATTTACGACCGCACCCGAAGAGATCCGATCGTGGACTAGTTCACTTCGGCTTAGGAAAGACCGTTTTAGGACCAAGTTCGAGGCGTCATTGTAACATGCGGTCCGCCCAGTCCTTACGCAGTAATATATAAGTCAATGCCCAAGACTGACAATATTTCCCATTCAACCTTGTACGTAATACAAGCAATAAAGGTGAAAATCCATTAAAGAAATTTGAAAAACTGTAGTAGCTTGATGTTCTTGGCATCTGAACATAAATAAATAAATAAGAGGGTTAGTACGTAAAAATGTACCTACGAAATTCATTCCCCTAATCGGTTTACATAATGTAATCTCTTACTAGTTTAAATCTAATATTTTTCTTCAATTTCGAGACGAAAATAAAGAAAAGTTGTTCGGTTAATTACATTTACATAATTAGAAAAGGTGTTTTTATTCCTCGGAGAACTTCAAAAAAACATTTAAGTACCGTCTTTATCACCGTTTTATTCGTGTTCAAAAATTTAAATATCATGATTACCGTACTTTGCAGTTTAATTGTGGCAATAAAACAAATTACCAGCGAAATAAAATATTTTTGAATACAACTTTTTTTGCAGTCACAATCCATAATTACATTCGATTCTACAAAAATCTTATTATTTATTATGTTAGAATCCAAAACTTTGACCTACTTTTTTGTTATACATTTCCTAGAATTCCCTTGAACAACAACTGTTTTTTTTCAAATTTCAAAGCGATTATTAAAAACTTCGCCGGGTTTAATTACTCCTATTGTTCATTAATTGAATTTTACTGTAAAGACGCGGACACTATTTTAATTATAGTTTTAATTTGCAGAGGGCGCTCATCCCTCCTCCCCCTCCCTAGACATTATTATGACTTGAAACAATAGAAATAAATGGTGTTAAAGAAATACTTCATTAACACAAGATAATTATTTTAATTTTGCTTAATTGTTTGTCTCAAGTTGCTCTTAAGTTTATTCCAGTTACAATTATGATGTAATTTGTATATTTCGTTTGTTTTTTACTAAGTTTTTGTTTAAAACCAGTTATGAGGTCGGTTAGACTTAGTCATCATTCTCTTGCCCTTATCCCAATTCATTTGGGGTCGGCGCAGCATGTCTTCGTCTTCCATACTTCTCGGTTAGACTTAGTATATTAATCTATGGGCTAGACCACTTTATCACGTTCAGTTTGAATGACACGTGTCTGTCATAGACCAAACAAATTTTACGGTGAAACAAACAGGTAAACCACTTAATCAGTACATCATTCTGAACCGCCTACATAGAAACTTTCTTTGGATTTTTTTATTTTAAAATCTGCTGTTTCATACAAAAGTGCAATACCAACATGGTCAAAATACACATGATTAAAACAAAAATACCATTGAAAGTTTTCTACGTGGTAAGCTTTTTTTACGTCAGTGTCCCTTCTGCCCTATACAATTTGAGTGTACATTCAATAAAGTGTTTTTTGTTAAGTGTGTTGTGAAAGGGGGCTAGACGGAAAAAAATCTTACGAAAAGTTGTCACGACACTTTTTGCTATAGTAAGCTATTGTAAGCTGTGCGGCGTCGCATGTTTCTCTGTCTGTCTCTCTCTCTCTCTTATAGAAAGCAAGCCAGATATTTTCATTTCTACATTTCTTTTTTTTTTTTTTTTTTACATAATAATAAAATAATAACAATAACTTCGTTCCATCCGGGTGTTCCTGGACACCTCTCAAGTTTTTTTTAAGTGATGAAGCATTACGTACGAATTCGTCTATACTTACAGCTAGCTCCACAAGAACGTAAAAAAAACCCATGCAGTAACATATTACCAATTCTTCAATCTGACATTTCTAATACCGAAACTCCTTGCACAGACAGACAAAAACTTCAAAGAAGTCCAGATTCCGATACCGATCCGATACATGATATCGGTGTCATCTCCTGAAAAACGTACTCGCCGAACATTACTCGGGGAATCCAATAAGCTTGGGACGCAGACATTAAAATATTGAAAGGCGACGAAAAGTTTTCTAATAAAAAACGCTCCATTTGTTAAAATGAAAAACGATTTCCACTTTGCGTCCCTGTCTAACTTCTAGGAAACTTGGTTCGACAACTTTGCTATGCTCATCAATTATCACCTCTATTGCTTTGGGATAATGACTAGATTAGAAAGATTAAGTGAGTCTGTAGTGTTAACAAGGCAATCGCTATGATTAGGTGGATCTTGGAGGAATAATATTGTGTTAACTAGCTCCGTGACTAAGTTGAGAGTTGGAATATAAATATTAGTTTACTTTACGTTCGACTTGATTAATTCTAGTTTATTTTTTATGAAATTCTAGTTTTTCTTCTTTCACTTACTTAAAGCAGGTTTATTTTTACTTAACAATCAATCATCTACTGCTGTAACTTATGTTCTTGAGTGTCTGAAAATTCTGTTACTAGAAAAATTAAGATGGAGTGGTAGAGGAGTCTATGAACGAAAATACTTGAGTTTGTTATTTATTTAGATGATAAAACACTGCTGGGATGAATGAATGGCATGGCGGGGTGTTACTCGGATAGATAAATGAGAAATGTGCTAATTTCTTAAGTAAGAGGAAGTTTCAAAGTTATTGAAAACTTGAATAGTAATCGGGTGTCATATGGCATGATGCAGAGGCATGAGGAAAATGACGAGTAGATATTATACAAATATGGAAGACGAAGACATACTGCGCCGACCCTAAATGAATTGGGATAAGGGCAAAAAAATGATGATGGTACACGGATGATGACGGTGATGGTGGTGGTAAATGGTAATGGTGATGGTGGTGATACTTTGAATGTGCTGAAATGAAATGAAATGAAATGAGCTTTATTTGCTAGAATGGTAGTATAATATGGATGGTCAGGTTTTGTAACAGAAGCTCACACAATTCGACAAAACACCATTTTGTTGTTTTATTGACACAGTTTTACATTGAAAAACCCTTTAATATTCCTTTGTTACACAAATACCGCATTCAAATAAAGAAACGTAAAAGAACAAAAAATTGTTACGAATTTAATTTAAAACTTTATGAAAGAACCTTCTTTGAAGGAATACCACAGGTTAATAATAAAGAAAAGTTTAATAATACTCTAAGGAGGTCTTCCTACCTGCAAGTTGGAGAAGCAAAACTACAGAGGTACAGAGCTAACTTAGTACTGCGTAATACTGAAACTTGCACTGTGTTACAGTCCCCTGCTGGAAATAGATCAGTAGGTGTGCTCTTGGAAGTAAGTTCCTATAGTATACAGATATACTTGTGTGGGATAAACAGAGGTAATGAATCCATTGTACACGCACTGTCTTCTAAAAAAACGTCATGAGAGGCATGAGGTCCTCCCGTCGGGGCTGCGGGTTGTTCGCAAGAGATACCGCGGCCTTGACATGAAGGGCTAAGAAGGAACATAGGTGGTTTTTAGTCAGTAGAAGTCTGACACTCCCTTTCGCTCTACCCAAGAGCGGGAGGGGTTATTTGATTTCATCTGGAATGTCTCAGTAGTAGCCACAGAGTCTGGATTTGTGCTCTGTAGATGGCAATAGGCTTCTGCTACTTTTACATGGGACTTGCTTTACATAGGACATAGTTCTCAATTATGTTATCTTAAGACCTTTTATGTAAGTACACATGTTTTACAAATAAAGTTTCTGATTCTAAACATAACAGACAAAATATGGGTAAATTATTAAGTACGCCTCGGTCAGTCTATTCTAAATATTCATTACTTATTGTTATCCAAACAAAAATTAACTTTAAATCTTCACACAAACTTCCAAGCAAGCTGTTCAAAACAGCTCCCCGTTTCAAATTCTTAGTAAATTTTGCCTAGACCACAATTAGCTCTGTCTACCACTTCGTTACAATCATCGACAAGCGAGACTCAAGGCAATGTCCTTCAAATAACCCGTGTCTAGACTAAATTGCCCGCGAACATTCGTCTGGAGAATATCCCTTATTTAGAATCATATTCTATGAATCAAGTGCTCTTATTAGCCTCTTGTGTGTAACCTTACTTTTGAACACAATATCTAAGATGGTACGGATAAGAATTTCTTTACATTCTAAGGAGATTTTCATGTGACATTGACTTATAATAATCCATTTATTTTGAGGTAGCAAAGACCTATATTTAAAACATAACCTAAGAAGACATTCTATTACACAGAGTGGACACCGACAAAAATAAATCGGTGGTTACTGAATACATGGTTACCATTTTAGCGTTGGTGTCTCTTTCACACTGTTGACATTCGTATTAAAGTATTTGAATCGTAAAGCTATGTTAGTAACACTTCACTTGCACGATGTTTAGTGCGTTTGAGTGGAATTTGTCCGCGGAAGCGATGGAACACCACATCTTGCGGCATAAAACTCTCTTCCAGCCCAATTGGAGAAACATCTAGTATGTATGAGTACCAAAAATTGGCGTTGCGGTGTGACCCCAGCAGCTCCACTCCTGTCGTGTCACGTACTTCAGTCTTTAGCGCACATTCTTCTCGATGTCCTCTGAACGGAACAGAAAAACAGTGGTAGAGCAAATTAAGCGTGTCAAATTCGTTACAATTGGGTACTTAACAAAAAAAACTAATTGGTCCGTCAGATAGATTTCCGAAAAACATTGGATACATATTTTTTAATTTTTCACGTAAACAAAAAATTAAGACAGTGACATTTCAGTTTTTTACGGGAAAGTGACGTCACAAGCCCCCCCCCCCCCCACTCATAACCTTTGACGCGTTCGATAGACGCCAATAAGATATTCGAAGCGAAGCGAAGATATTCGTAAATTTTTAATAATTCGATGACACCAAAAACACGTAGGTATCCAATTTTTTTCGATAATCTAACTGACGGATTAAACAGAATCATATTTTTATTCACGAAAGTAGCCAATTAATTTCACGGTTCTAGCGTTCCACAAAATGCTTCGTCACCCTTTCGGGAAAAACTATTTCAAGAATAGAAAAAACATGTTTGTCGGTTTACGAAGTCCTACAATAATCAGGAGTCCCACACCATCGGTCGTTGCAATCGGCCATGAGGATAAAGATACCTGTCAAAAGATAATATTCATTCACCCAATTTTGGGCGTATTTCTTCTAGACGACTTTCCCTATGAGGGAGAAAGGAATAAAAGGAATAAAGTATAAAGTAATCATCCCCTAGTCTGTAGTAAGAGAATATTATTATAAATCTCACTCCCACCACTTACCGTATCTTTGTTTCAGTCCCTTGACGTGAACAATTTCTTTGACGCAGAAGTTTGTAAGATATGAAAAACTAATATGACAAAGTAAAACGTGGACGAATCATTATAGAATTTGTCTGGAATGTCTGAACTTGCAGTACACTGTTTGCAGTTTTCAAATGAATATGTCTGCGTTGTCCATTTTATGATTCAGTGAAACAATGTTATCAGAGGAATTGACATTTTCTTAACTTTTTTGCAGTTGAGTTATCATCTAAGTATTCTTTCAGGATGCCCTTTTGTCAATATGCATTGTTTAATCGTCCGAATAATCCATAAACTGTAATAACAGTATATGTGTTTCTGATATTATGTTGTCTACTTGTCTAGCCTACCCCCGTGGGCAAAATTCAATATAATTTATGTATGTACTAAATATTATTACTGTACTCGATCACTTATACGAGGAGCTAGCGGCTGAATATATGGTTGAATTTTAGGTTGCTAGCTTGCCTAGGTTCGACCGTAGTTGGGTGGCCAACCATTGCATACCGAGCTTATGCCGTGGCGCGGAAAGCACGATACATCCCGGCTGTCATCTGTAGATCTATGACAGTCTTTACAGGTAGTCGTGACAGGAAAGTCTGACAGCTATATAGTCTTACCAAGGGATATAATTATCCAATACTAACTGGACTAGGGTGGTCAGATATGCAGTCGATTCATGTTAAAATACTGGTATTCAGTTGCATCCAGTAAGACTGGAAACCGACCCTAACATAGTTGGGAAAAGCCTAGGCAGATGATGAGGAACTCCAACACTCATAATTATGTCACTCTGTTCATTTTTCACCATTTTATTCAGGTTATTGCACAGGGTCATTGCCTCTGCATATTTACTCGAGCATAATCAAATAAAACCAAAAATAAATATGATATTTTGGTTAACAATTTGTCACATTTATCATGCAAATATATTGTCGTGCAAAATCCATTTTGTAACAAAAAATATATTTGTTTTGCTCCGTAGGCAGTTAATCATTGGAGCTTTAAATCCATATATATCATGGTGCTTTGACATGCCCGTCGAAACAAATAACGGTTGAATGGGCGACTTAGTAAAAAAATATTAGTTTATTACCAGTCTTTTTCCAGTTTCATTTAAATATATTTATTTTAGTGTAGTTATGAAACTTTAACCTAAGCTATAAATTGAAGTAGGTAATTTCCATAATCTTGATTCAGTCTCGAATTGGGAATTTAAATTTTAATATTGCTGAAACATCTAATTACGAATTTATACGAAACTTCACGCAGAAATGTTTATCTCATTCAATGCCGCCGATTTTAACGTTACCTGAAGATAATAGAAGTGATTTTCATTAATTACGTATTTCTCTATGAAAACTTCAGGGACTTAACATTGAAAAATAACTGTAGATATGCGTGTTGTTTTGCCCGCTCACTTTTACACGTTACCTATGTCATATCAAAACAAATAAAATAGTACAAACCCGGAAAAAAGACATTTTACCCCACCTGTCCAAGGATTCCCTCTTAAAGTACCAGGACAACATAAACCCAAAGGAAGTATTACAGTATTACGAGTACACAGAGTGCCAACTCCTCACCACGACTCCTGACACTCGATTAAGCTTACAACCTACCCTCTAAGGAAATATCCTGGGGACACTTTATGGACATAATGCTCTTAGTACAGACACAATTCATTCGAATATTATGTATCGTCCATTAATTTTGTGTCCGCAACATAAGCAGCCTACATATTGCTAGTAAATCTTTTTTATTATTTTTGGTATTCGTATGTTTTTGTTGTCTCTAGTGTTGTTACCACTGTTTCTTTAGAAGTTTAGATTGCCTACTACTTTTTTTGATGGCACAAGTAAATTAAGATGTTCATATCATAATATTTGAAAGTCTTTTTATATATGTCGTAGGATAATTTGATACTTCGAATCTTCGCGGAAATCCTAGGGGTTCCTAGGGGTTTTGCGAAAACGCGGATAATTAGACATAGGCGAAAAATTATCAAATCTTACTGGACAAAGTCAGGATTTTTGCGAAAATACTCGTTACTATTTAGACGGCCACCACAAAATATTTTTAAGACTCTAAGCCTAGGCACCAAATAAAATTTTCGGTTCCTAAAAAATTTTTAGGGGCGGCATGGGCACCGGGCCGTAGGCCGACGAAGGAGGCCGGCGGAGGCCCGGCACTTCGGGGACAGAAGATATTAGTGTTATTTAATATGCGAGCGAAGCGAGCGCGCGTTTACCTATGTCTAATTATCCGCGTTTTCGCAAAACCCCTAGGATTTCCGCGAAGATTCGAAGTATCAAATTATCCTACGACATATACATGGGCACAGAGGGGTGAGACCTTCTCCTGCGTGAAATTATTATAAAACCGCTACTAAATGTTGTTTAATAACATGGTTCCATTAAATGAAAGACAAGTGGCGCCATGCATAATTACCATAAGAACGGTATTGTTGTTTTCCTTGGGAACAGACTTACTTTTTTCGGGATGAAAGGTCGCGAGTAAATAGGCTTCTTCTGGGTAAGCTCGTTCCATCGTCGACCTCATCTCTGCCCTTAGGGCAAGATTGAGGTCAAGAGCAAGCCCATTCCAAATAATAAAAAAATGTACCCTATCACCGTTTTAGTAACCCGCTCTTCCCGCTTAACCCGCTCGCTCGGCAGAGCGAAAGGGAGTGTCAGACTTCTACTGACTAAAAACCACCCATGTTCCTTCTTAGCCCTTCATATCAAGGCCGCGGTATCTCTTGCGCAACCCGCAGCCCCGACGGGGTTTCTGTAACCCTCTTATTTGCAATATTTCGGAATTATTGGTTCTGTGGTTTAGGCTTGAAAATGTAACAATCAAAATTTCTTTCTACTTATAGTATTAATTTAGCGCTCTCTCAACTCACACGTTTTTCAGTGTTCCTAACCCAATTAGGTTGGGGCCCTCTATGATCATACTTCTGGTATGTTCCCTAGCCTATTAACTATTATCAACTAGGAAGATTCATGAAAAATATAGGCTTTTTTTCCTCTGTTTGCAGCTCCAGATTCTAATCACCCACCACAGTTTCACATAATATCTGCAGGCCATCAATTGCAGACCAGTCACACTACGTGCAACGTCAGGAATTCATTGCACGAAAGCAAATAAAAGAAAAACATATCTGTTCTCTATCAGCGTATTACTGACCCAGTTTTGTTCTTTGCTATTTTTCCCAGGAGTGTCGTTAGTCGAGTAAAAAGAAATAATTTAATTACAAAAGTTATTTTTGTCCTTTTGGCATCGTTTTTTCCTATTATCGTCCTAACCTACAGCAAAGAATGAAAAACGGGGCCTAAAATGACCGCTTCAACAGACTCATAACAGGATACTTGTATAATTATATTTTATTATAATTTTAGTTCCGTCAATTGTAGTTTGTAAATATTGTAAATAAAAGATTAACAGAATAATGGATAGACGCAATTAAGAGTTTAAATTTTCCATTTGTGACCATTTTACGAATTGTAACGAAATCCAAATGATTGTCCTATTATGATTCTGCTGAAGCGGCCATTTTAATACGCGGAATACGGTTAAGATCCTGATGTTAATGAACAAGTGCGAGTTTTAACCAGGGGAGTTCATATGCCCTATTCGATTCCTAAAATTCTTTCACTGATGTGGAGCTAATAATATCCCCGTGTGTCATTGGTATATATAAATTTTCCGTGGGATAATTTCAGAAACTAGATTGTATATTTATCTAGTAAAGTCTATTGAAGAAACAATGTCGTCAATAATTTTGATTTTGGTGTATCCTTTTAGGTACCTACAGCAAGATATTACATTATGTGAATGTTACGATGGTTTTTTACCGTTAAATGTCTACTTAACACGAATTGTTGTAAAAAGTGTAAAACATTTACGAGGTCCACTGTACTGTGTTAGCGTTAGTACTTGTATTTACACTTCACAACACAGTAAACCGTTAATTGCCTGAAAATTAAAACAAGCAACACACTCGTGCAGTGATTGTTAAAGTTACAACTGCCAGCTAAACTAAAACCATTAGTAGACTACATTCAACCACTCATGCATTTATAGCTTACTAGCTGCAAGGAATTAGTTAACTTAGAATTAGCTCGAACAGCACAGAAATTGAGCTTATTAACACTAAACTTTGATTTCACTGTATGTATTGCGGAAACATAAGATCTAATAACTTATTATTTTCATCGCTGAATAGGGTATTTCACCAAAAAAATCTAATTAGTCCGTCAGAAAGATTATCCAAAAATATTTTATTATTATTATTATAGCTAGCCCATGTTGTCCCACTGCTGAGCAAAGGCCTCCCTCCATTCTTTCCAACGGTCACGATTCTGTGCAACGTCTCTCCAATTCTCAAGGAAGACATCCAGTTCGTCCCGCCATCTCCTTCGTGGTCTGCCACGACCTCGTGTAACCGTTTCAGGGCACCATTCCAAAAATAATGGACACATTTTTTTTTTTTGGCCCAAGTACTTAAAGCTTGTTACCCTATTATAGCCATCTCTACATTCATATAAAAACTAGAATGCTGACGATATGGACAAGTTTTTTCTCGTTTAGCATGATGCATGCAATTTATTAACGAATTCTTCTGCAATCCACTACAAGACTAAAAGAAACGAGTGGAGAGAGAACGGCTGCTTCTCGGTATTTCGGTTTACTACGTTTTTCAGGTAGTTGGTTCATTTAATTGCTTTTTCGCTGCGTTTTCGAATAATATTAAGAAAACATTAAAAGGCCATAAACTACCAAGATGACACGGTTTTATAAAACACCGTAGTTTTAATTAAATGTTTCGTTAAAGCTCCGTAGAACGTCTTATTTCTTTTTTCAGGGAAGATATTTTTTCCATCTACATAAATCATTTGGAAAATGACCAATATTGTATTATCATCACCATCCATAGCCTGAATGCACCCACTACTGGGTTTAGACCTCTCTTTTCTTGAGCCAATCTCCATGTTTCTGTGCCATCCTCATTCAGGATTTTAAGTTTTTCATTATTCTGTGCTTGTCAGTCTGCTTGCTGCTCTCTAAACGGTGAAGGAAAACATCGTAAGGAAACCGGCATGTCTTAGAACAAAAATTTCCAAGACATGTGCCATCTACCAACCCGCACTGGGCCCGCGTGGTAGATTATAGCCCATCCCTCTCCTAGAGAGGAGGCCTGAGTTCCTGCAATGAGAACATAATAGACTGATGATGATGATGCTTGTCAGTAAAATCTTTCGACGATTCCTTCATCCTCCTTCCACTTTCATTAAAATAACACACAAACTCTTGTTCCTTAATTACCTTTCGCTAACTCTTTCCGCTTGGCCGAACCTTTTCTTCCTTTCTTTGAAAAACAATGAAAAAAGGTTTTATGCCTCGAACAACAATGGTGTCTACTCCTTACTAATTTGAATAGAGAACGTTTTCAAGGCAATGTTTTAGACTGACAGTCACAAATGTAGTGGGTATTGAGACAACCCGGTCGTTAGATCCGGTAATGTACTGGCCTCTTAGAATTTAAATAGCTGGTAGGAAGCTTGTTAGGGAATTTCCTTTAGATTGGATGGAATAAGGAAAATTAGTGTAAAATGTTTTTGTTTAGATCATGTCAAAGGCAAATTTTTCGTAACTTTGTTCGTAATTTTGTTGCAATTTTTTTATTTACCTATAACAATTAGAATGATCATTGAAGTTCCCACTGATCTATCCAATTAAAATAAAAGCAAATAGGTCTTAAATTCAGTAACATACAACAGACTGAACCGCTTGGTCTAGACGCATAATATTTGGCAACAAGAACTCTTAAACATCGAAAGTGCGCACCACTAAGGGCATAACATAAAATCACGCTTGCAGTCCTCAAACGGTTAGGCAGAGGGGTACCCAATTAAAGTACACCCGCATTTCGAAAGTTATGTTTGAGTTCCATTTATAGGGAGTCCATTGCCGTCAACCAGGGATAAATCAAGACTCCGTGGCTGTTACTGATTTCTTGATGGAATAATTCAATATGCCCGACCCGGGAATTGAACCCAGAACCTCATGCTCAGAAGTCGCGCTTGCGACCACTAAGCTGAGCACTAGGGAATGTTTTTCGAAATTCAAATATAAAATCGTGTTTGCCGATGCGATGGGACACGGTTTTCAATTACTTATAATAAATTAATATCTTGTTGAGTAATTCCAATACAAATAAAAATCCCAATTAGCTCTAGAATCTTGCACTGAAAAATTAAAAGTATTTTTAACACCGTCATTATCTGTTCAAAAACTCCATAAAGTATACAGCAATTCATACTTGCTTAAAAGTTTTATTGATATTGCTGCACGCAGTATTCTATGAATCCGAAAGTTTTCATATTTTACTACCGTAGTAAAACTTATTGCTGTCACATTTTCATTTATGAAATGTCTCAAAAGCGAAAACTGTTGACGCCATCTTGTTTATGTACGTTTATTTAATCGGGTTTTCCTGATCAACTGCGTCGTTGGTCTAGTGTTTGCAAGAGTTACTGCTGATCATGCTTTGAAAAAAAAACAATAGTAAAATTAGTCTGTGGCTGTTCACAGACTAATATAATATTTTCTACCAATAAAATCTCAGTAGCAGGCCGGTGTCTTGCTGATGGCAATAGGCCCTCCCCTATTACAAGGGACTTAACACATTAATTTCTAAGCAAAAATGCTGAACTTTCGTAAATGGTCAAAATAAAAAATTTGGTAACTCCCCAAATTAGTGGCCAAGATAAATACGAGAACCCGTTCCAGTTCGTACCGAAATGTATGGCACCATTACACCGGGGCTGCGGGTTGTTCGCAAGAGATACCGCGGCCTCGACATAAAGGGCTAAGAAGGAACATGGGTGGTTTTTAGTCAGTAGAAGTCTGATTGATTGATTGATTTATTTGATGATTTCCTACCCTCAAAAAAAAAAGGCACCATCACACGACGTCCCGTGATGTGGCAATCAAAGTGTTAAACAAAACTTTTGAAATGTGGCTGAACTACGGTACACGTGTAACACCACTACCTCACTTTACAGAGAAATACAGTCGGTTTGTTGTGTTTGTTTTACCAGAATTTTTCTCCACAAATATCCAGCATGGCTGCCGCTATCCGCCATTTTTTTCACTATCTGCAAAAATATCTAAATCCGTTGAGAGAATCTAACATAAAATCTGTTTGGAATAGCGTTATAAAGCTTGTTATGTCAATAAATAAAAGTTTGCAGGCACTAGATTCATGTGGTATTGGAAACGCGGAACAATATTTCTGGGTTATACGCATATTAGCATGATGAAACATTCGGTCGGGTACATTCCATAGGCCAATGTTCATAACAAAATGATGGAGTTATGAGATAGCAAACACATTTTTTTATATAAGCGAATTGAACACCTCCTCTTTTTTTTGAAATTGGACAAGATTACAGAGCAGAAAATTTTGTTTTTTCTCTTCATCGCCATAGGATATCGGTAGCGGTAGGTACTCATCATGTTTGAGAAGCTTTTTTAATTAATTTGTTTATTTTTTTGTTTTTACTAGTGTGATAATCTCTAAAACTGCTTGAAATGCTGTTTATTGGCGAGTGCCATAGGTGTATATTATACGCGGGCGAAGTTGCAAAAGTAAGTCAGTGATGTGGCATCAACTAAAGAGTGCTAAGGTGGTAGGTTCAGAGGGTTAGCTGCTGAAATTCTTAAGGATAAATTAGAATCAGCACAAGACAATCCTGTCAACATTTCTTTTTCCATGTTTTCTTTCTGGCAGAAATTTCTATGGAATAAGTTGCGCCTTTATACTCTACGTTTTGTTCCAATGTTTCCTTATGTTCTGTACATAAATGATAACATAAATAAATAAATCAGTAAAAGTTACGTCGACATCCCTACAGTAAAAAAAGCTAGGTACATACAGGGACAAGATGGATCTAGGACAAAGGTTGCTCAACTGCTGTACCTAATTTTCATAAAAAAAGTTATGAATACAAAGCACCAAAATGTACAGCCGTGTTAAGATCCCCCACAGACATAAATGTAAAACATGACACACAATCACAACGAAATCATCAAGTTTCAACTGCCACTAACAAATCTAGAACATACTAATATAAGAGACTCATAAAATAACTGTGCAAAATATAACGTACCTCGGGGCGTTGTTACTTTTGTTATGATTCCTATAAATTTTATGGGTTTCGTCTGGGCCGCCAATTCTTGTTTTATACCCCTCCCGATATTTCCCGATGATAGCCGAAATACAATAAATCTGATAAGTAACTAGCGATATTTCTCGTCCAATAGTCGGTGCGGTGTGCCCGACCCTTGTTTGTGAACGTTTACATAGTTTTTCTTATATTTTATGGCATACGAGATGTAGATTGCCAATTTGAATTTCGTTGGTTAAGGATTTTTTTTCGGATTTTACAGGGGCTTGTATTTTTCAAGGGTGCGCGGAAATTTAAGACTTTTTCCTGTTACGACTATTTCGTGGAACAATTTTCGTTTTGGTGTGGAAATATTTTGGATTCTGTGAGGCAATTAACTCAGTTTTTTCTCAAACAATCATGTTTTACTTGAAATCGAATTCAATTATTTTCAGGCAATTAAAGCTACTATAAAATTATGATATTCACTGCTAATTAAGAAGCAATTATGTTAATACCTGCCATGCGGCTGCTGGAAGTGATTTTTTAACTAAATAAGTAGTATCTTTGTGCTCTATTAGCTGTATGTTCTTTCCTGCGTATATTTATTGTGTGTACATAAATAAATAAATAATTTAATAATATCACTAAACTTCTCGACAGGAGAATTAATTAATCTCTCACAGATAACTGACATATATATTAATCACCTACAGCCAAACTACAACACAATATATCCATACCACAATTTCTAATTCAATTAAATACCTTAATTAAACTTGATCTCATTAAATCTCGAGCAACATGTAACGTAGTGCCAGGCTGATATTAAGCCTTGGCCCCGAGCTTTACGATCACGATCAAGCTACACGCGTTTTGCGACTTCGGACGAAAAAAATAAAAGTGTTACGCAATAAAACGGTTGAGCAGAGAAGAGAGGGGATGACTTATAATTGTTAAGGCCAGCGGAGACTATAGAAGACGTCAACGGTGTGGTGTGTACGGCGTGCGGTGAGATCTGTACTGTAAGCGGCGTGCTATTTTGCACATCTCAGGACAGATTCGGTAAGCGGTCAGGCGAGTTTCACCCTAGTTTTTACGCATCTCTTCTCTTCTCCATTTGAACGTTTTGGTGGAGTCCGGGCCTACGGGCATTATCAGCAGCTCGATACACCACAGCGTAACTTGTCGAGAAACAAGTTTAGTGACAAACGCGTGTGACAACGGACACAAGTCGTATCGCCCAAGGACGTGCAAGGGGCATAAATCAAGACCTACACACAACGTAGCGTCTGACTGATGTTACGGGGCGCCTCGGTAGTCGCTACGGTATACGGTATAGTGTGTGGTAGACGGGGCGGTCGGGAATCTTAAGCGGATGAAAGCCTCTAACGAATAGTTAGAGGTTTTCCCTTTTAAAGCCGAGAAAAGACGGCGAATAAGATAATAGCGCGTGAAACCGATTTTTTTTTACGATTTTTGCAATTTCCCGGTCAGTGTCATGCCGCATGTTGAACCAAATATGATTTGCGGCCACAAAACGCATTTATTTACAGAATAAAATTGTAATCATCAGCTTCCACATACATTTTATGTTCGCATAACTTGACTAAATAGTATAATAGAAAACAGCGTATTTTTTGCTATTTAAGTGAACAAACACCAAGTCCAACATATTTAAAAAATATATGTTTGCACTTGATTTGACACAAAACAAAGAGCTACTACTCTTTAATCAAGCAATTCTTCCGCAGTTAATCAACGCTTGTTCCTCTACGTAGACATTATTGTATAATTTAGTCTAAAATCCAGAACCATACTGTGTCGCTTTGTTATTCTAGAACAAAGTAGCCTTGTTCCATCAAGGAACTAATGTTTCGGTGCACCGGCGCCGGTGGTGGTGTCCGAAATCTTGAACTATTTGTTACCCGAAACTAACACAGATTTCAAATGATACATAGCCATCGCTGCAACCATGCATTTGTTCGTAAATGTGTTTCGAATTTTCGAGCAACCAACAAACGTTTTGTTTTCGACGAAAATGGTGTATACGAGTGTTAGATAGAAAATTCCTAGGATTCTATTCCGAATCATATTGAGGGAATATATTTTTTTATTTATACGTTACTGAAAAAATGGGGTTGTTGTACATTCGCCACAAAGTAAATTGCCATGAAAAAAAGTATGTCTAAACTCACCACAGTTCTATTTTCATGAATAAAAATCCGCCATATTGGTTTTTTCCGTACAGACAGCAGAACAATCAAACAATAAGTAGAATAAAACGTCATTTATACCATACCTACTCTAAAAAGCTTATTTTATTCACGCAAAACAGTGAATAAAAAGGCCTTTTATTCACTGTTTTGTTTTTATTCACTATTTTGGTGTTTGAATTTGGAACACAAAAAATATCCGGTCTCTATTTCAATGCTTACACAAACTCCTTGCTCTAAGATTCGAAATTCAAAACTCTTTGGTGCAAATAAATTCTCGAGATTTGATTGGTCGATATTTGCGACAAGGAGTTTGGCATTAGATTAATAAATATTGTTTCACAAGTTGACCACCCTAATGATAATAATAAGAAAATTACGCTTAATTTCAGTCATTGCTCTAATTTTAATGTCCATTTCAATTAATGTAACAATTCTTATTTCTTGATTAAATTTCTATTTTCGCTTAAATTATGTCTTTTCTCGTAGTCATGATATAAAGTATAGTATGCAACTCCTGAATAAAGATAAAGTACGAATTTATATCGAGGGCCATGAATCACTCGCGTCGTTCAGGATTCTAACAGTTGAATCACTCGCTGCGTTCGTGATTCAATCATTATAATCCTTCACTTGCTCGTGACTCATCTACGGCACAATATAAATATGGACAGTACGGAAACTACCTACAAACGCTCGAAACCGCACACTCACACAAACATGCGCATCGACGGGGCACTTGGCAAGTCTTCGCAGTGCGCTCAGTTGTGCGTGCCGCGCCGAGACGAGTGGTCAGTTGGTCACGTATAAGTTCATATCTCCCGATATTTTTTTAAATGCAACGAACGTATTGCACGGTATACGGCTGTGTCAACTCGGCTTCATCAGCAGAAGAAAGTATTTTTAATCGACTTCCAAAAAGAGGGAGGTTCTGAATTCGTCGGTTTGGTTTTGTTTTTGTATCATATTTGTTTCCGCATAACTCCCTCATTTATGAACCGAATTGAAAAAAAAAATTTTTAATCGAAAAAGTATACTCCCGAGATGGTCCCACTGTTACCATGTCTGGATCTGATGATGGAATCTTAACGAAATCGAGGGCAACCCTCAAATTTTATAGGCACGTATTACGTGTTTCGTATTTTTTCTAATGCTATTTAAGTATTTACATCTGGCAGTCATTACCCCATGTTGATGAGCTGATGATGGAAGGAATAACTCCTTAACGGTTAGGAGTTGGAGGATAATTCTTAAATAAAATGTTATGGGGTTGTATTCTTTCAGGTTATCTAGGTGAGCTGATTGTGGAAGGTACAACTCCTCAATGGTTAGGATGTAAAAGCAATTTTAGGAGAATCTTGAAGGTTAAGGGTTAGGTTTATTGGTTGAATGTTAAATGCATCGTAACTATTAGTATAGGATATTACAACTAAAAATGGAAAAATGAAAACAACTCTTTAAAAAAAACAGCTTCTGAAGTCGGTGACTTTTGTTTGTTTGATTTCCTTTTTTTTTCATGAGCATTGCCCGCGCGCAACCTGTGCCGCAGCCGTGGATAGCGAGCGCGCACTCCAACGAGCGCACGAAACGTTATCGAGTATCGTCCAACCGCGGCTCGCTCCCGCCAAGACTTGTAACAGGTTAAGCCGCGTGCGCCGTTATGACAAAGTTAAAGATCTATAGTTCTACAAGTTGTTGTGTACTAAACTGTTTTCCGTGTTTAAACTACATAAATGTCTATTGTTGAGATTAACCGACGCCATAAGATAACCTATTTAGATTGTATTTGTAAGCTAGCTTTTTTTAATTCGATTGATTGATCACAACAGAATAAAAATGTTATGTTGAGAAGTTATCTAGGGACTTCAGCAACCGTGCATAAAAGGGACAACCCTATGGCTTCAATGGAGCGTAGGTAGTTATCGCATCAACTAGGCTTAGTTTCGCTACTGTCCATATTTATACTGTGTCTATGGCCCTCGCTTTAAATCCGTCCTTTATTCACTAGTTGCATAATATACTATTCTTTATTTCTCATAATCACCGAAATTCACATAAAAATCACAGTTCTTCTTTTAACTAAATATATATTTATTGAAATAGGCTGATTTGCCTGCAACAAGTTGCACATGCTATGTTTGCATATGTATTTTTTTTCACTATTAAAATCAGAAATCACACACCCAGTATTAAAACTGTTGTGTGATTTCTGTTTTTTATCCAGGGTAAAAAAATATTTACGAAGCTGTTAAGACATAACCACTGGCTGGACTGCCGAGTTGGTCTTGTGTTAGTGCAACTCTTAGTTCAATTCCCGGGTTGGGCAAAGCAGCACGGAGTCTGGAGTTGATGGCAATTGGGTCGCTCTCTATTACATGGAACTCAAAACATTACTAGTGGAATGTAGGTGTATAATTAGGTACTTTCCTTTCGGGGACTACAAGTGTGATGTGAGGTTATTGAATAAAACACATAAAATAAAATTGTATGGCTTATTGACCAAGCTACGGGAATTTTACACATAAATACCTACATTAAATCTAGCTTTTCTTCCCATGGTGGCAGGCAGAAACGCACAGAACGATACCTTCTCTCCTCTGTTTTTTGAAGGTCATAAAATGACTCCTCCCGCTCTGAGTGGAGCGGTAAGAAGTGTCAGACTTCTACTGACTAAAAACCACCCATGTTCCTTCTTAGCCCTTTGTGGTCGGGCACGATATCTCTTTCGAACATCCCGCATTACTCATTTCGCCTCGTAAACGTCCATACATATGCCTTGGTTTAAAGTTATACAAAACTACTCAAAAAGCGATATCCCAATACTATCTAATACTCATAATCGTTCTCTATGATCGCTGACTCGCTATTGGTGGAAACATTCGACCTACCGCAAAGTTCTAGGCCTGGTAATGCTTGTAATTCCACCTGTCTTCGTCCTAAACAGAGTTTGATTACAGTCGAGTTGTTCCACACGAAATTACAATGAATCTGGGAAGTTTCAGGGGTGGATCTTGGGGTTATACGGGGTGATATTGTGTATAACACAAATAAGATTTTGATTGAAATACTTCTACTTCATTTTTTGCAAAATCAAATTTATTTTACTTTACTCCTTTTTCTTTAAGAAGATTGGAAGATGATTTATAGTGATATCATTATTTTATTTGTGTGTTTTTTGCAAAATAGAAAAACTACACTAAGTAAAAAACCCACAAAAACTAAACTTTTAGGAAGCTGGCCTAGTGGTAATTTCTTGTAGAAGTATTGCCCAGACTTGGTCTTTGTCGGAGACTCGGAATGCCCAACTCAAGGTTTACCAAAGAGCGATGGAGCGTGTAATTTAAAAATTATAGTCACCGATCGAATGCGCAACACCACAATACGCTCCAAAACAGGCAGCGCCGATGGTGATAAGGCTCTCTGGCGTGACGATTTTACTCGTTCCTGACTGATTGGTCAGGGAACGTAAAAGACCGGGAGAGTTGGAAAGGAATGAGCGACGCCTTTGTCCAACAGTGGGACCTAATAAGCCAAAAAAAATAATAATAAGCTTGACTAGTTTTGAACTTCATGATCGGTATAGTATTCCCCCGTGTATCTCCTACATACTTACTAGAAATTAGTTCGGCGAGAATTTTAATATTATTCCGTAGAAAAAGATATATTTTTTGTTCCCTGCTGACAAATTGCTTTTATATTAGACAACTTTGTTCTAGTCTCTTTGTAAGAGCTTTAAAATTTAATATATATTTAGTTAAGGATCTTTTTTGTTATAACAGTTAGAATGTCAGAAATTTTAGAAAACTTATGAGTGTAATCCCGGCCTAAATTAGCTAGATACTGTATTTTATTAAAGGTCTCTCTGTAACTAGTGTTTTATTAACTTTTACACTGAAAATAAGATTTGTATTATAAATTCCTTTGTTCTTAGTTTAGAGCTTAAAGTAATAACTAGATCTAGGTCCCGTCTAATTGTTTTTAACTAGGTCTAAGATCTTATCAAGTCTTTTATTGACTGAGTAAAAGTAGTTTATTTAATGAGTGCTCTAAGTTTTAAGTAATTTGTACTTCCATTACAGGCTACTGTCGGGAGTAGTGACTGTGAAGAGACTTCAAAATGCTAAAGTCTCTTCACAGGTCCGAAAATAGGATAATGGACCTCCGCTTTACTGTTTATACAAGACTAATTTTATTTTAAACATAACATAACATCCTTCCTGAATATTTTAAATGCGAAAGAAGTCTGTCTGACGATCTGTCTGCCTGTAAGTCTGTCCTTATTATTTAATCTCTGACCAAGAAGAGAGGTGTGTGTCTGTCTGTGTGTTCTAGCTCCTGAACGGCTAAACCGATTTTGAGAAAGTTTTTTTGTTTAAAAGGTGCCTTAATAGAGAGTGGTTTTAACTATATTTCAAGAAAACCCGCTCAGTATAGGTGATGACCTATTCTAGTTACAGTTGTTATGAATACACACTGAGTCGGGAAGTATACTATGTCTAAACACAGCTGACTTTTTATGTCCCCACGGACCCACGATGTCGAAGCCGCAGGCAAGATTAAAAACACAACAAACTTGGTTTATTTTTATTTCCCAAGGTCTCAGATGTTGACAAGCCCAAATTGATCAACAGACGCCAGCAAGTTCCAGTTTGTTAAGGCTCCCAAAGTTTCCATTTTGTTGAAACATGTCGAGCTCAACAAAGACTTTTGAAGCGAACTTAACACGAGTTTCTTTTATAAACATGTGCTGGAATATATCAAATATTGTCGACATTTGTAATTTATTGTGAGTCTTCTTTAGAAAATTTAAGGAGTTTTAGAGGGATTATAATATTATTTTCATTTATATATGTTCAGGTGTTTTTATACTCATGACAGCATAATTATAATTCAAGATCACTCATATACAGGATGTAAGTGGCACCCTTTCACAGACCGTTGTGGTGAATGTCGTATCATATTAGTATGACCGGTGCAACATATTGTTTCAAAAACCTTATGATTTGATTTATTTCCTCATACGCAATGTATCGTTACTTTCTATAGTATCTATGATCGTTACCGTGGCAAACCACACATAGCGAACGACAAGCGCGACGACTTCGAAAAACTCTTTAGCTAGGCAGGAAGAGAACAGCTGATTCCACGCGTCGCCGCGTCGTTCGTGAGAATATTTCAACATCAACTGTGGGTTTTATTTTTATGTTAGCCATATTATTTGAATAGGTGGAGTGCCGTGTACAGAGTATTATTATTAGTATGTTTTCTAAAACCCTAATAAGTTATTGCATTCCTGAAACACAAACAATAAAAACAAATGAAACCAAACTTCAATCAATTGGAATCCAAAATACGTTCTATAAAAAAGGTACACACACTCATAGATCATGGTAATCCATCAGAGATTCCAGAATAAACTACAGCCTCCATTAAATATCACGGACTATTTGTTTTACGATTACATACATAGCTACGTACCCTCCACGGTAAAAAATGGATGTACTTATGGAGTATTATCTACTGATACAGTTAGTGGCTTTTGTCTGTTCTTTTATAAAAACAATTTATTAGTTCAGTTTAGATTTCCAAACGGGAAGAACTTGTGTCTAGATACTCGTAATAGCTCCCGTTCGTATCAATGCCGCGCATGCCTAGGTTGGTCTGCGAATGGGTGCCCACCCTGATCTTGGTTGTCATTTGTAGATCTCAGGTTGTGGAGGTCAGAAAGGCGGCGTCTTCATGTAAAATACTGGTATTCCTAGTACAATATATTTTGGGAAAAGGCCAGACAGATGATAAGGTGATGAATTCAACGAAAATGATTCGAGACACACCGCTCCAGAAGTCTTGAATTCATCATGCTTTACGCGTCGATGTCCCTTATGGTCTAAGAGCCGGTGAAGATGGACTTTCACCGCTCTTATCCAGATGAGACGTATTTCTTATCAAATATAATTTATAAACAAATAATGCCTATGATAACTTGTCTATCAAAAAGTGCTCATAGCAATTTTTTTTTATTTTTTTTTTAGCTATTTTTTGAAGGCAAGTATATGATTGGTTTTGTAATTAAATAATCTAACCTTTGATATCAATTTCGATTAGTTAGCAGATCGGTGTAGTTATCTATATTGACTTACCTGTTCACACCTTACCAGGTAGCCATACACAGAAATGAGTAAGCAAGCCTACCTTTGCATATTCTGTATGTTAAAAACTATCAGTTGAGATAAAATTCATTCGGTTATCAAAAGAGTGAAGGTGGTGAAAGAAAATTGATTACAATTAATTAAATTAAAAATAGCCATGAGCACTTTTTGATAGCCAAGTTATCAAAGGCATATTTGTTTATGAATTATATTTGATAAGAATACGTCTCATCTGGTTATCAGAGCGGTGAGGGTCGATCTTCACCGTCTTCTCTACTATTACAACTTCTTCATCTTTGTAACACCGTATTTGCTAATAATTTGGTCCAACAATAATCAGTGAAATAATTTCAGGTACCAAGGACAATCCCCCCAGATTCGGTCAACTTTCATAATTTTAATCACACTTCGCCCCGGACAGAAGGTTCTGATTGAATATATTGATTTTAATACTGGTATCAGCCTCAAGAGGATTATAATGATAAAAAGTTAGCTCGGCCATGTAATGACCTATAAAACCATAGGGAATTGACCCAATATACAAGTACTTCTAAGAATAATTGAACTGAATTATCGGGAGAACATTCTCCGAAACCCACCCGCACTGGGCCCGCGTTCCTTTTCTCGGAGAGACCGCCTGTGTCCCAGCTGTGGGAACATAAAAGGCTAATTGTGTTTATTTCTGCGAATATTTCTCAATTTGGAAAATTTCTTCTTTGAACGGTATCCCACCGATACCACAACGTGGACCGTGGAGGGCTCAATTAAATTACTACAGTACTTTCTAAAGTTATAATGACTTGTGACTGACTGTAGGTTTGCTTTCTTTGTTCTTCTGACATTCGAAATTGCCTGTAAAGGTCTAATTTAATTAAATGCTTTAAGTTGTGAGTTTAAATAAAAGGCAGCCTGTAGTTTTGTGTATCCTCCTTTCAGCAAGTATTGAACTTTAAATAAATGCTCAGATTTAATAGCGGCTGTCGGAGGCAGCATATCACGAGTAGTCCACGATCCGACGTGAGAAAAACAATTAAGTATGAAAAATGTACTATCCAGTCAAAACCGCAGGCCAAACTATACTCAACAAGTCAACAAAAGTCATAAAACAATTCGGCGGCATTCGGCCATCGTCGGTAATTTCCGTTCATTCGGTGACATTACGCGCGCACGGATACAATACTACCCTCCTGTATACATAATTGGAAATTGATTGAGTTGATCAAAATGATCAAACTGATCGGTTCGGTCAACATTTGCTTTATTATTATTTATTGAAGCTTTCTTATTTGGATTTGAGTGTTTTTTTATTGTTTAGGGATTTGGTTTTCGCTTGGTAGAGCGAATATGTAGAGAAATGATAGTACAGATTTGTTTGGATAGTATATATAGACGTCTATATTGTACCCTAACGGAAACAAAAATTGAAGTTTATTACTTACTCATACTTAAGATTTTTTTAGGGCTACATTACATTGAAAGAAACTCCATATATAATTAGTTTAGTAGTCAAACAAACAACAACAAACAAACATTTTTAATCAAAAATTTGCTGATTCGCTACGTTTCGACATTTGAGTCGATATTGAAAACTATAACACAAGGGAAACAAACCGAAAACTGATGGTCAAATGCTTTAAAGTTAGCCTTGAACCCCTTCCAAAAAGTCTAAAATTCCGTTAGTAAAACTATAACCATAAAAAGTGCACTATTGGAAATATGAAAAATATCATGTTATATTCAATCACCTTTAAAATCATACATTCCAACAGTTGATCTAATCTTCCATACGGGAGCGCTCTTCAAAGGCTTTAAATTACATTGTTACAGCACAGATGGTTACTGGAGAGGTTTCAGCTCCTTTGTACGTCCTCACTGGATTTTGTATGACTCAGTTCGTGTAAAAATTGAAGGGAAAAAATTGAAGAGAGACATTTATTTTAGAGTCGCCTTTTGTTGGTCTCTTTGTCAGAGGGAAAAGGTATGTTGGCCCAACATTAGAAACGTTTAATAGGCTACATAATGTGGATAGGATCGCGCCTAATAATAAACGAAGGGCGAGGCACAGATGTGTCTAATTAGTGCCCCCACAGTTTCCCAGCTATGCATAAGTTCCATGCAAAAGGGGGCGAATCTATCGTCATCAGCAGGGCTCAAATTCAGTCTCCGTGGCTGCTATCGACAATTATCTGATATAAAACACATTACTAAAACTGGAAATCGAACTTCGTGCCCGGCTTAATGAAAAAGAGGCATTCATTTTGGTGGCGCCTCGTGTTATTCTCCTTCACAAAGAGGTCTGTCCCACCTGTGGGAACTTTATATAATTTTGGTTGATTGTGAACAGACGTGTTAGTTAAATGATATATGAGACAATTATCCAACGGTGCATTGACCGTAGAATTAATAGCTTCAATGATCTTTGACCTCTTATTGCCCTAGTATATCTTAGGATCAAAGAACTTCATAACCTGAGAGTGAAATAACTGATAATAATTTAACCTAAAATAAAACGAAATATAAACCAAAACAAAAATAACATCATTATTTACTAATTAACTTGTAACTAAAACAGAGATAGATTAATTATATAAACACTAAATTAAGACATGCAATGCCTCACTTTGATAATGGAGTACTAGGCTTTCATAAATCAAACAGAGGTCTCTCGGACAAATCCTACACGTGTAGTTTGCCATTAGATGCCATTACTAATTTGTACATACAGCTGTTGAGTGCATTTGCAGTAATACGTACAACTGTGTGAGATCAAGCATTTAATGTGTAATATTGTGTGTATTTAATGCTTTTACAACAAGTTGTATGTAAATTATATTGGGAAAAGGCTAGATGACATAATTATTATAAAGTTTTGACCTCGTACAATAGGGATGTTTACTGACTAAAAATAATATGATTCTAATTAGTCCGTCTGTTAGATTATCGAAAAATATTGGATACGTATTTTTTGTTTTATTAAATCAATAAAAATTTACGAAGATAAAACGCGTCAAAGATTTGAGTGGGGGGTTCTGACGTCACTCACCGGTAAAAAATGTCATACTAATGTCTTAGAATATGACGTCACACGAGTTTTCAAAGCACTGTATCGTCTTCATTGTTTGTTTACGTGAAAAAAGAAAAAATACGTGTCCAATATTTTTTGGAAATATATCTGACGGACTAATTCGATTTTTTTGTTAACTACCTGTGTAATTTATTAAGTCGATTCATAAGGCTGATTTTACAATATTTAAGTACTTATCTGTCATCTGTCCGGTATACATCCGTACGACCCATTAGATCGATGTATTTAAAGGATGTTTTGTTACTAGAAATGCTTCTATTAATTTCCACCATAATAAAGACACCATTAATTCCAGATTGAAAATAAGATAATTTTGACAGTAATCATTAAAATACTCTAATGATACCACAGATGGCTCTAATTCCCATGAAAATGGTCCTTTCTTTTATCTTTTGCCATTTATAGCTGGATTAATATTCCTGTTTTAATTACCACTGTTTTGTGTTATAAAATTATTTATTACATTCAAGGAGAGTAGGGTAAAAGATCTTCCTACTTTTTTCCACTGCCCTTTGTTATCTGTGAATTTGGGGAAGGTAGCGAAACCGTTTACACAATACACAGTCTACATGACGTCTACGCATTTCCAGAGTTGCAATTACAACAATTAGGTATTGAAGAAATAAAACACGATATTCAACGCCCTGGTCATGACCTCAGGCGATGCGACTTCTAGCTCGCCGTCCGTCCGTCTTATGACGATGACAGGCCGTGTCGATGGCACGTTCGCGTTCCACACGCGCATCACAGAGATGTCAGCAACATGGAAGGGACAAGGGCCGACACCTGAGTTGCGGGTTGTTCGAAAGAAATACCGCGGCCTCGGCGCAAGGGCTAAGAAGGAACATGGGTGGTTTTTAGTCAGTAGAAGTCTGAAACTCCCTACCGCTATACCCAGAGCGGGACGAGTCATTTGATGATTTCCCACCGCCCAAAAACAAGAAGCGATGCGACTTGCGATTTTTCCCGTGAAGTAACGATTACAATCTTGAGATATTATGACCTACTTCGTGAGAACATGGGTTCCAAAATATTAGTTTCGTTACGTAACATGAAATTAAATAATTACAGTAAGCGAAAATTGCTTCTTAACGTTGATAACTACATATATACATATTGTTGGTCGTGGCTCTGCAGATGCGTCACAAGTACAACAACAAAAGATTTTTCTTTCATTTTCTTTTACAAAAGAACTTCGAAAGGCCTTTTTTAGTCGCCTGTAGAATGTCAATACGATAATAAAGGTTCATTATCCACAACATTGTAGAAACAAACTGTCAATGGGTCGGAAAATTCAGCTTCGACAGTGTACGAAGGACAAAGGAATCAATTGACCGTGTCTCCGCGGAATGAGGAACGGAACTCCTCGGGAAATACGTGTATTTTATTATTTAAAAAATTGTACGAGATTGTGTATGTGACTTTTCCCGCGTGTAATTTGATAATGGTCCCAAGGAATAATACAACCCGAATAAAAAGTAGCATAATTATGTTAAAAACTATCTGTATGCTAAATTTCATCCAAATCCGGAGTACCCAATTCAGGAGTGATTCTGTGAAAGAGTAACAAACATCTATACATACAGACATCATACAAAATAAAATTGTATTATCATCGATGAGCTGATTGCGAAGGCGTGTTGTTTGTTCGTTGATTATTACTGAAGCTGGAAATGGTTTCTTTGTTTTGTTGTTGAATACTCTTTGACTATTTAAATCTTCTTTCTTTAAAAAAGTCATTCATATTGCTCAATATACCCAGTAGGTACAGCCTAAATTCACTCGCTGCTCTTGGCCCCGGACGCGACGCCCGGAGCTTTTTTTTTTTGGGGGTGGGAAATCATCAAATAACCCCTCCCGCTCTTGGGCAGAGCGAAAGGGAGTGTCAGACTTCTACTGACTAAAAACCACCCATGTTCCTTCTTAGCCCTTCATGTCGAGGCCGCGGTATCTCTTGCGAACAACCCGCAGCCCCGCGCGGCGAGCTAGTCCATCACTCACCGTCCACAGGCCCGCGTCTACGGTGGCCGGAAGCCATCACGTGGTCCCCGACGCCCGGAGCGCCTCCCGCGGCGGCTGGGACGAGAGGTTCTCTCCCTCTCACGTTCCGCCACCTCCTTCGCTAGCATCACTGCTTCGCAGAAGGAGGCGACGGCGTCCCATTCCTCCTCGCCCCGGACCATGGCTTGCACCAGGGCCGGACGCAAGAGGTCGCCGCCGCGATGTCCGCTACTAGAACACGGCGGGGTTCCGCCCAAGCGGGACCCACCTCCACGGTGTGCTCTACCGTGTCCTCCGGCCGATCCACACAATGGTGGCATCCGGGCGTTTCCTCCCGCCTGATTCGGTGCAGGTACCTCCCGAAACAACCGTGTCCGGTGAGTACCTGCGTCAGATGGAAGGTGAGGGCGCCGTGGCGCCTCTCTAGCCACTCCTCAAAGAGGGGACTTACCGCCACTATCGTGGCGTGCCCTGACGCCCGGAGCCTTACGTCTTATTACATGTCTTGACGTGCTTTCCGAGGTTCGGAAGAAACTCAATATGTAATCTCGGTGCTTCGGCTTATCCATTTCTAATGCGCACCACAGCCATTATCATATCGCCATTAATTTTTACGAGGTGTAATAATAAACAGCTGACGCTGTATTGTGTACCTACCCTCTTATGTACTAGGTGGGTTTGGTTCTCGTATATCAAACGGTAGAACAAACATAATAATTTGCTACTAAAATGCGACCAATTTTAATTTTTATCTGCGAAATGAAAAATGTCCTTTGACTGTGTTTTTTGAGATAGCGAAAGTAGGACGCGATTTATAGCACACTGTGTTGTTTCTTTTCTTTATGAATGGTACCGTCATAAAGTATGGTATTTGCTCATCTGAGTAGCCTTTTCTCAACGATGTTGTGGTTAGCTTTCAGGCTCTGGCAGCAGCTGAATTCTAGTATTTTCCTTTCTGTTCTCTATAATCCCATGATATAAGTACTTAAGTAGTACTTCGCGTGCCTGCCTACCGCCGCAGTTTGGTTAGGACATTGCAGGCATGAATCACCTAATAGTCTGATAAAAAGACGATTCCGTGCTTCGAATGGCACGTATAAGCCGGTAGTCCAGGCCGCACAAATGACGGTAGTCAAACCATGTCAGAGGCCGTTGTGGCGGTTTAGAAACTCTGACACTAGGGTGTATGGGGTTGTCAGACTATACTGCCCACACGATAAGAAGAAGAAGATGACAATAGGCTTGCCCTCACATATAATACATGGACTAAAAACATTACATACCACATACTGATAGTTACACCTCAGCGCTGCCTAACCCTTCGGTGGTTTACAGGCGTTCTGTTATGTTATATTATAATTATTAAGAAACCTTAAATCAATAATTCTAGTTCCACAGTTTTCATTCAGATTTAATCAAATATTCTTAAATGTTTATAACGTATAGGGCACTAGGTACTCCACGAACATTTGTAAGTTCTAAAATAATATTAATTAAAATTCCTTGTTTATGAGTTCCTAACAATAAGGAATTTGGTAATAACAACAATATAAGCAATCCCTAATATAAACGTGAATGCGAATCTAGTTCTAGCTTAGTTCGAAAACTAATTAAAACATTTATTTTTCATTACACGCGTGTATGATTTCCTTTTAATTCTGAAATGAGAGATTTAATAATAATTTTAGCTAGGGTTCATTCATATGGAAAATGCTTTGGCAATTCAGCTGTTTATTCACTAAACGTGATCAAAGCTAATAAACGTTTAAACGATAATAAACAAATATAATATATTTGAGCAGAGGTTAATAGTTAACTTCAATCAGTGTTTATGAATAACCCATTTTATGTTCACCTTAATAACTGTACTACCATTTAGTGTAAAAGACTACATTATTTTGTAAATACCTAAAATGTTTAAACTTTGACCGACAAAGTCTCCGTAACTACAGGTCCCCAGGCACGGTCTGTTCAAAAACAAATTGATAGAATTACATCTTTCAGCTTCGCTAAAGGTAGTTTTACACTCATTGTAGTCAATTTATACTTTGGGGGGTATGATAAAAGGGTGTAAAGTTCCTCATCCCCCTTAGAAAAGGGAGGATCCTCTGACCAGAGGGGTGTTGGGCCTGGTGGGCTAACTGCCCGACATTATGTAAGTTGGGATTTTCTATATGTGCTAATGCCGCGGATAACTTTGATAGCGCGATGTAGGATTTGTCAATTAGTTTTCATGTGTTACGATAGATGTCGCTACAATACTATTATGAAAAGGTTTCGGAAATACTGATCCAATTTCAAAAATTCTTACACTTATTGTAAACTGAATCATCGCCATTCAATACGTTGCCGTGAGTAAACATACATACATAACGGGAGCGAAACCGCGGACAAAAGCTAGTACCTAATAAATATCAATGCATGTGAATGTGAGGCTCTAGGCGCTGCTGCGTGTTGTTCGAAAAAGATACCGCGGCCTCGGACACAAAGGGCAAAGAAGGAACATGGGTGGTTTTTAGTCAGTAGAAGTCTGACACTCCCTACCGCTCCACCAAGAGCGTTAGGAGTCATATTTGATGATAAGGCGTTAACTACTTAAAGTAAAGGCACTGTCAAAATCAGATTGTTACCAAGGGTACATTAGAGGTTATGTCTAGAGGATAGTCCTCCTATCTTCTCATAACAATAAAGCTATCATACTAATATAAGGGTAGATAGATCGAATATTCTTTATAATGTACACAAACACGGCACAGCACGTTTGGTGCAGTGGCTGAGCGATTGGACTGCTGCGCTGCGTGTCGCGGGTTCGCTCCCCGCACGGAACAAATAACAAATATTTGTATGGCCTACAGATAGTTAAACTGTTTCGGGTCTGGGTGTTTGGTTTGTGTATGTGAGTTCAAACGTTTGTAAACGCACCCACGATACAAGAGAAATTCCTAGTGTGGGGGACGTTTTATTTAATAAAAAAAAAACAAACTAAAGTATACAGGATGTAAACAGACCCTTCACTAAGCCACCAACCAAGCTTTCTGTGCATTAAGTAATTTTTTTTTTAAATCGTCAAATAAGTTACTCGACGAAAAAGTTATTGCTGCAAAGTCTACTATTTTCAGGAGAAATATCACGTTTTACGGTAAGACTCAATGTAACGCAGTCAATCAAAACTCTGATTGATTCCACTGCTGGACATAGGTCTCGGTCTACACACACTCACTTACCTCGATTTTCGGCAACTCTCATCCAGCCACATAGAGGGAGGACACCTTGCGCTTTCCGATTCGCGGTCTCTAATACTCAAAAACACGTGCACAATGGTCATCGGTTCTACGGGTCATATATGGCCGGTCCACTGCCATTTCAGCTGACTTCTTATGTGCGCTATACACATACATACTTTCATAAACTCAAGACCTTTTCCCATGGGGGTAGGAAGAAACCACAGATCACCACCTGCTACGATCCTTACATACTCCATTTGCCTTGTCCACGTGCATACATCTGGTCATAAACGCATGCCAGTGCCGATTACTACGCACCTGTCTTTTCTGAATAACCTCACAAATGTGGATATGACGTCACTATGTCGATTTTAAACAAAGAATTTTCTTCGAAATTGTATCGACACCATTAATACCTACTTCAGCAGCAGGTTCCATCCGTGCATACTCCAACTTTAGTCCAAAACATTTCCAATAAACATCAAAACTAAAATCAACTGCACCTAAAGCTCGCTCCTCGAGTTAGCTTGCACTACGAACATTCTTACTTCACAAATAGTTGTCGGAAGCATCTCTTCTACCTTTGATTTCTTTCACGACTTCACTTAAGGCCGTTACACAACTTTGTCCGGACTGCTGACGACTTTTCCCCCGAGCGCTTTATCCAGCGCATAAGTTTGTAGAAAACCTTGCAATTGTGTTAAGACGCCCCTTATGCAAACTGGGTGTATGGAGGAATGTTTTAAGTAATACAGCGCTTTTGTCACTGGAACGGAAATAGGGTTAGCGCTTTGTTGCTTGTTCGCCAGCGGCTTTAAGTGTTCGTTTCAGTTTGTGGATCGGTAGACATCTGAAATTGGTAGTAGAGACTTTTTGCAGGTATTGTATAACGATAGAAATTCTATGAATTAGTTAGCAATACAAATAAGGTTTTCCATCTTTTGAGCGTAATATACTTGTATAAAACATCTCGAATTTCCATCCCATTTCGGGGAACACAGGTTCCTATACAAATGTATATAACGTATGTTTTGCTCATGTTTACTAATGCTAGACATGTACCTAAACGAATATCTAAGCAAAAACCGATTTGTTGAAATAATGTGCGGCTTAGCTTCAAGATTTGTATTTTAACTGTGTATGTAAATTAAAAAAATAATTAAATAAAAATACATACATTTTTATTTAATTATTTTTTTAATTTATGTACATTTAGCAAATTATTATATCGGTCAGTGTTAGTGGATTTTGCTCAGTGTTACATAAGTATCCTCGGAACGGTTTCATAACAACGTTTTATTCATACAAGAATAAAAAAAAACTTGCGTTTTATCGTTTAACATTTTTGTTCATTGTGTTATTCAATTCCCATACAAGACAGAACCCAATATCCCAGACAATTTCCCGAAACAATTTTATATAATCAAAAGGAAGAAGGAATTTAATCCATAACGCGAATCCAACTATCTAGATTGCCCATCAAATTGCTGTTATCTTTTTTATTCTTTGGAATTGTACCACTTAGAACATGACTGGAGACATTAACAATATTATTACATCTACAGGGTGAATTTTTCAAATGGACGAGGATGGTCAAATCCGAAACTTTGAGGATAAGCAAGAAATACTCTAACTACCGCACTCAGAGAGCTTTAATGATTACATTGTAAAGGTTTTGAGAGTTTTGTCATGTCAAAATGTTTTGTATGTCAAATCTTTACTAAGTGACAGCTTAAGTAATCATTAAATATCTCCGAGTACCGCAGTAAGCAGTGTTGAGCTGGATAATTGGATGAAAAATAAAACTGCATCATTTGATTTTTTTTTGAAAATTCAAAAATCGAATCGGTTGGTTTTGAAAAAAAACTCTATAATCCACCATCCGAAAGCCGACCCCATCATAGTTAGGAAAAGGCTAGGTAGATGATGGTGATGACAGTGCTGCTAAAAGGGATCTAATTCTGGAAAGTAAAGACAAGTGGAAACTAAACCCGTCGGGGCTGCGGCTCCCGTCGGGGTTGCGGCTCCCGTCGGGGCTGCGGGTCCCGTCGGGGCTGCGGGTCCCGTCGGGGCTGCGGGTCCCGTCGGGGCTGCGGGTCCCGTTGGGGCTGCGGGTCCCGTCGGGGCTGCGGGTTGTTCGCAAGAGATACCGCGGCCTCGACATGAAGGGCTAAGAAGGAACATGGGTGGTTTTTAGTCAGTAGAAGTCTGACACTCCCTTTCGCTCTGCCCAAGAGCGGGAAGGGTTATTTGATGATTTTCCACCCACCATAAAAAAAAGTTGAAACTAAAGAAAATAATTATTTTTTTGATAAAATACGTATCAGTACCGGATTTTGCCAACCACGCCCACATCAAAAAAACATCCTGTATCCTGTTATTCTTGGCAGCGTTATAATAGGATAAAAGGCTATTTAAGGCAGTCTGCAGTAATAGAAAAATCTTGTGTTAGCTATTCTAATACATTTATAACTTGTTTTAAGATATTTACAGTATTTTTTATGAATTAGAGAATATTTGTTTTGTATAAATAAGTAAGTTAGTTAATTTAGTTAAAATGCCAAATTGGCGCCAGTGGGTATTGGAATGACAGTTGACCATTGCAGTCTAGTAAAGAGGTTTTAAAAAGTCCAAGGCACCATTTTAAAGGGACATTCTTTTGTAAACTTTGAAAGTGTAAGGAGCTCTAAAATACTTGTGTAAGTACAGTGAATTCTTATAAAAAACTCGTAAATTTTATACTGTAGTTATTTATTCTGTGCTTATTTTGATGTTCTGAACCCAGTAAATAAATCATGTATAAATCTGATCAAATATAAAGCTTTTATTTTCCTTTTGCTCTGGCTTGTCCTACACTTGATACAAAAATGCTGTACGAATGTTCTGAAGACAGGATTTCCAAACAACACATTTTCCATTCAGGCTTCTGCCCACAGCTTCGCCTACGTAAATTATTTTTTTTACAACATAGGTAGGTAGATTTTGGAAGATCGATATCCCTAAGAAGATTATTTGCTCTCATGGGTTAAGACGTTTTTCTAGGTTCGTCCGTGGGCGAGTACCCATTGCGTAACGAGTTTGCTCCGTGCCTCGGATCGCACGGTAAGCCGTAGGTTAGGTAGGCTGTCCTTAGAAAATTATTTATTTATTTATTTAAACTTTATGCACAATAGTGATACATAGGCGGACTTAATGCCACAAGGCATTCTCTACCAGTCAACCTTAGGGTTAATCAAGACAACATTGTGGTAGGGTACAAAATAACTAATAAAAAAAAAAACAATGTCAACTTTAATAGACTAAAAAAGTATATACTTAAATGAATACTAATATATATAAAAATAAAATAAACTAATAAATATTTAACAAATACCAAAAAAAAAAAAAAGAACGAAAAACTTAAGAGGCAATTACTATGACTCGAGTAATAATAGTACATTATGGTATAAGTGTGTAACGTTGGTGATTACCGCTGAGGCGCCATTGAGACCCGAACCGTTAGGTGAGGGTCTTAAGAGAGCCGAGGACGGTAATCATCAATACACACGTGTATCATACGACGTTTTTCAACACATTTGTGAAGAAAATAACACAAAAAAATCATTTTCAACTGTTAAAATGAGTTGTGAAAAAAATTTCGCCATGGCGGGAAAAATTAATCAGTTTATAACGTTCTTTAAAAACGGTTCGTTGTCGCAACGCCCACCGTTGCGACAACGATCCGTTTTTAAAGAACGTTTTGTGTTCTGCGACGATGGAACCGTTTTACGTTCTGGGTTCAAACCAATGATATTATAAGTAAAAAGGTGTTATAATATTGGTTCAAACAGTCTTCGTTGCACAAACTAGTCTTTCAATTACTTGGTGCAAATTTTTATTTTACACCTATGAAAATAAAGTCGAGAACGTAATGTTGCAACTGTATTTTTTAATAAAGTCACTCGTCGTCGTCGCGTCGTCGACTCGTTGTACGTTCCGCATTCTACAAAACGAAAACGCAATTCTATTCCATGAAATGCAGTTGCAGAAAACGAATCAGCGAAAACGGTTGCGTTTCGTCCGTCTAAAATTCGACAACGACCCACCACACTTTTCCTGCACGCGCATCTAGCAATGGCGATCAGCCATAGACTAAAATAATGAGGTTTCTTTTTTTTGCTTTTTGCGGATAGCGTTATAGCCATGTACAAAATGAGGAATTCAAAGTTTTTTTTATTAAAGAGAAAACAAAAGTTTTATTTATTGAAAACGTATATACAAGTTGAAATTATCTATTTAAATTAATAAGTTTTCCTCCGCGCGCATCTAACAATGGCGATCGGCTATAGACTAAAAGATTAAGTTTTTTTTTCGCTTATCGTGGATAGCGTTACAGCCACGTACAAAATGGGGAATTCAAAGTTTTTTTTATTACAGAGAAAACAAAAGTTTTATTCAATAAAAACGTTTAAACAAGTTGAAATTATCTATTTAAATTCGAAGTTGCATGAAATGAGCAAGGAACACAATCTTTTTAGTATCGAAGCTTTTTAAGAACAAAGCATCTTAACCAAAAAAAATTAAAAAAAAACCTATAACTCACTTGTGAATAATGGTAATGAAAAATTCACAGTTTGATTACAGGTGTCATTATATGCCTAATTGCGGTGAAATTAGAGCCACTTTATGAGCAAGTGTGTTAAAAAATTATTTGTATATTCATTACAGGTCAGTCGGTGGCCCGAAAATCAAACAGTCAACCAGTATTACCAAGGGTCGCAGTACTAAATGGGTTGTGGAGGTCAAATAAGCAGTCGCTCCATGTAAAGTACTGGTGTATAGCTGCATCCTTTTGGACTGGATATGGTTGGGAAAAAGCTAGTCAGATGATAAGTTCAAGGCCAGCATGAACCTCGTCAGGGCTACGGGTTGTTCGCAAGAGATTACGCGGCCTCGACATTAAAGACTAAGAAGGAACATGGGTGGTTTTTAGTCAGTAGAAGTCTGACACTCCCTTTCGCTCTGCCCAAGAGCGGGAGGGGCTATTCGATGATTTTCCACCCGCCAAAAAAAAAAAGGTTTCTCCCTAATCCAGCCTAAAATTCCTTGGATCATATTTTCGTACGTACTGGATTTTGCCCTATACGTCTATTTGAAAACCTCACTCTATATTAGTGTGCAGAATAGTCTAGGTTAGTTTAGCAATCGGAGACTATAGTACACTTGTAATATATGAAAGTGCAGTAGTGCAGAATTGGGGGGTAAGGCATTGGTCAGGTTGAAAGCCGAGCGGGTTAGGAAAGCGGTATTCTATTGTTTTGTTTTATTCTGTGGGTTCCGTGGTATCCATCCAGACTTACAGGCTGGTTGAGGGTTCGCTCAGACACTGGAATTTGTGAAAGTTATTATAACAATAATCACCAACTCGCTCAAAACATAACCCACGCCTGTAATCCCCGGAGAGTTAGGCAAAGGTATACCTAATAGAACGCCCACATTTCACCTGTTAGTTTTGTGTAATAGAGATTGAGCCTTTTACCATCAACTGGACTTCCAATGAATAGACTCGAGTGGGCATTAGATAATAAGAGAAGTGATCTGTATATAAAATAGGCTTAATACCATAATTAGCACAAAGGATCAATGTACAAAGAAATGCCCGTAGTGGCCTGCGTCGGTGAGCTGAGTGAGGGGGTGCAGCGGCGATCGGCGGCCCGCGCTCTTTACGCCGCACCCCGCGCCTTCCCCGCGGTTGTCCGCACATAAGCGATGCACCGACATATTCCCCGGGTTGAAGACGAGTCTTCAATCTTCGACTGAGAGGGGGCAGATGCAGTTGAAGGCACGGCGGATGGTGCCCCACTTCGTCTTCATCTCAGCCACTCTGGTGACCTCGTCTACGCCAGAATAGGTCTTCGCGACCCGACCCAGGGACCAGAGCAGAGGTGACGTTGTCTTGTCCTTGATCAAGACTAATGACCCCGGCTTTAGTTCACCTCTGGAATGAAACCATTTTGATTTTGCCTGCAGCAGAGAAGTGTACTCATTTTGAAAGCGTCCCCAGAAATGTTGCCTGATGAGCTGGATCCGCTTCCAACGATCTAACCCCGTGATGTTGGCTTCAGTCCTCTGAGTAATATGTATTACTGATGAAAATGGTCGTCCAATTAGGAAGTGAAAAGTGAGTGCCGAAAAATCGTTAGGGTCAGAAGACTGCTGACTGTTACTGAGAGAATCCTGATGGAAAAACCCAATAACACTTTGCCCGATTCGGGAATCGAACCATAGAACAGTCGCGCTTGCGATCACTTTGAAGAACGAGACAGTGCTCTTAAAACGTTGAAGGAAATTGCCATGTCCCTAAACCGAACATTCGAAACATGTGACATCTACCAAACCTCAGTGTTGTGTCCCAGCAGTGAGAACGATGTTTTAACGATTCGTACACTTACATAATATATCATCATAATAAATATACGCGGTAATATTCCAAACATTCTATTTACAAAAATCGACAGTTCGAGAAAAATATTCCACCGTGGAAAAATCCACCCTCTTCGATTGAGCCATTTGGTACACGTTATTTTCTAAGAAAAACAAAATATCACCTTTCAAAGAACATAATATTACCTCGAAAACATTTTGAAATTATATTTTTTTTTCGGCCGAACATAAATGAAATAAAATAAATAAAAACACTAGAGAGAAATGCATAGGAATATTTCTAAACTATCAAATTAATCCTGGACCATGGGGGATTTTGTATGAACCGCGTTTCACCCTCCAACAGTCACGGGATACATAATTATCAATGTGCACTAAAAAACCCAGAGCTCAGAGAACCCAGGAGCTCGTGGCTTAATAAGAACTGCCACTCGGGTCGATCTTTAGGTAAAGCTGTACTTGCCTAGGTCGGTCTGTGGATGGGTGACCGCCCGACATACCGAGTTTCCTCCGTGCCTCGGAAAGCACGTTAAGCTGTTGGTCCCGGTAGTCAGTGACCTGAAATTCTGACATCCAGTCTCACCAAAGAGTATCGTATTACCTAGTATTAACTGAATTGTGGAGGTCGGATAGGCAGTCGCTCCATGTAAAATACTGGTACTCGGGTGCATCCGGTTAGACTGGAAGCCAACCCCAACATAGTTGGGAAAAGGCTAGGCAGATGATGACTAAAAAACCCAGAGAAAGAGATTTATCTTTCTCAATTGCAAAATCGATGGGATTTTTTTTTATAGCAAAAAATATCTATAGTTAGGTTAGGTTAGGTTCGGATAGGCAGGTTAGGTTGGGGGACCCCCCACAGAGCTTGCGTCCACGTCGCGTCCCCTGGAAACAGCCCAGTTCTGACCACCGTAACGGAGTGGCAGACTGGGACTGGCCAAAGAGCTCTGTGACTTCGTAGCTATCATTTGCCTTGTTGTTACGATTTTAGTATGTCTTTTAATATGCCTTCGCGGGACGCCTGCGGGCGATTTTTAAAACAAAAAGGCCCTTCTCAGAGCCAACCCAAAGGCCCTTCTCAGGGCCAACCCAAAGGCCCTTCTCAGGGCCAACCCAAAGGCCCTTCTCAGGGCCAACCCAAAGGCCCTTCTCAGGGCCACCCCGACGCTCCGGCGTCAGAAACTAGCCGCGCGCCGTCTGCGGCTAGCTTCTTTGGAGGGGCGGATGACATACTAATCAGCGAGTCGTCTGACAACGATTCGCTGATTGGTATGTCGGACGCGGACGAGTCTCGCTCGCGGAAGCGAGTCCACCGAAGCGGTGGGTCAGAAGGTTCCTCGGCTTCGGGGTCGAGGAGGTTGCCGAAGGCTAAAAAGCCGACGGTGGCTGCGGACACCCATGAAGTTGGGCTCGTGAACGCCCAACGCCAGTTGGACCTGGCTCGGCGGAATCAGCTCCAGCTAGAGCTGGAGGAGCGGGTTGCCGCGAAGGAGAGGCGGGCGCACCTCGCTCGGGCCAAGTCCGGGTACGGTGCGTCTCGCGTTCTGTACGCGGACCACTCTCTGGCCGAGCTGGAGAAAATGGCGGAGGAGGACGAGGAGGAGATTGTGGAGGTCGCCTCTAAGTCCTCCAATCTAAAGGGGACCTTCCAGAAGGCCCTCAAATGCAGGGCCGCGAGCATGCGCGGTGTCGTCGCGGAGCTGGTCCAGCGCACGACCACCGACGAGACGCGGCAGCTGCAGGCGAGAGTGGACCGCCTGCAGTCGGAGGTCAGCCAGCTTCACCTGAAGCTAGCTGAAGCCACGGCCCGGCCACAGCAGGCCGAGGCGAGCCCTGTGGCAGATGGCGCTGCCTCGGCCCGGCCACAACAGGCCAAGGCGAGGCCTGCAACAGAGGGCCCCTCCTCCAACCTTGAGGATATCATCCGCAAGGTAGTAATGGAGGAGAGGGCCTTCACGAGGGCCTGCTTTGCAGGCATTGAGGACCGGCTCCTGCCGGAGAAGCGCCTCCGACCGCCGCTTGCGGCGGATGAGAGGCGGTCTGAGCCGGGGCCGTCCTCAACTCAGGGGGACAAGAGGCGGTCTGAGCCGGGGCCGTCTTCAACCCAGGCGGAGGATGCCCTTCTCCCTTCGACCACTCCTTCCAACGAGTGGACGAAAGTGGGCCGTAAGGGGAAGGGCAAAGGGAAGGGGAAGAAGTCGGCAACGGCCGTCCCTGCCAACCCTGCCGCGCCTGCCGTCCCCGCTAAAAAAGGGACAGGGAAGGGGAAGGGGCAGCTGGTCCCCCCGAAAACCGCGGCCGTCGTGGTGACACTCACCACGGAGGCTGCGGGGCGAGGGGAGACCTATGCCTCCATCCTGGTGCGGGCGCGTGCAAACGCCGATCCCACCCAATTAGGGATCGGCAATGTGTCCTGCCGACGGACCCAGGCCGGGGCTCGTATCTTCGAGTTCCCGGGGGCCGAGGGGAGTGCCCACGCGGATCTCTTCGCAGCAAAGCTGCAAGAGGTCATCGCGGACTCGGCGAGGGTGGCCCGGCCGGTCAAGTCGGCGGTCATAGAAGTGACGGAGCTGGATGACTCCGTCACCAAGGAGGAGGTAGTGGCGGCGGTCGCAGCGGTAGAAGGCTGTGGCGCAGCGGCGGTCCAAGGCCGGGACATAAGGCCCGGCCGCGGCGGAATGGGCACAATCCGCCTCGAGTGCCCAATCGCAGCCGCCAAAGCCGTCCTTGCAAAAGGACGGCTTCAAGTCGGCTTTAGCTCGGGTGCCGTTAGGGTACTCGAGGACCAGCCTCTGAGGTGTTTCCGGTGCTTCGGCATCGGCCACACCCGGCCCCTGTGTCCGTCCAAAGTAGATCGGTCGGACACCTGCTACCGCTGTGGCAAGGAAGGCCACAAAGCCTCCTCCTGCCAGGCCGCCACGCCGCACTGCGCGGTGTGTGCCGCCAGTGGCCGCCGGGCATGCCACGTCATGAAGGGAGGGAAGTGTAATCCCCCCCCTAAGCGTGGCAAAGCGCAGGCGCCGACCGGGCCTACGCCTGCTGTTGCTGTTGCCGCTGACACCGCCGTTCCTGCGGCGGCTGCGGAGGAGGGTGCGATGTCCGACTAATGGCCAGAGTCGAACATCGCATCCTTCAGGCGAACGCCAACCACTGCAGGACAGCCCAGGATCTGCTGATGCAGACCATGGCTGAGTGGTTGGTGGACTTGGTGGTGGTCGCCGAACCCTACTCGGTCCCTGGCCGTTGGCTGGGCGACCGGGATGGCCTAGTGGCGTTGGTGGCGCGGTCTTCCACAGACTCCCCTCCCCTCTCGCTCTTAGAGAGGGGACCGGGATACGTGGCCGCCGCGTGGGGAGAGATAGCGATGGTGGGAGTGTATTTCTCCCCAAACCGCCCTCTCTCGGACTTTGAGGATTTCTTAGAGATCCTCACTGCTGTCGTAGGGAGGGCGGCACCACGCCAGGTCGTGGTGCTCGGCGACCTAAACGCCAAGTCGGTGGCCTGGGGCAACCCGGCCGCCGGGTGCAACGTCCGGGGACGCGCCGTCCAGTTTTGGGCGGCCTCGTGCGGTGTGTCCCTCCTCAACAGGGGGGCGGTCCACACGTGTGTGCGGCAACAGGGCGGGTCGGTGGTGGACGTGTCGTTTGCCACTCCCGCGCTGGCCGCCCGCGTCGTGAATTGGCGGGTGGAGCTGGTGGAGACCTTGTCGGACCACCGTTACGTGCGGTTCGACATCTCCACACAGCGGGGAGGGGGGACGGCCCGTGCTGGGCAATCTCCCTTCCCGCGGTGGGCACTCACCCGCCTGGACCGGGAGGCAGCCAAGGAGGCCGCCTTCCTCCAGGACTGGCTGTCGCCTCCCCCTGTCGAGGAGGTCCCGGACGTTGACGCCGCAGCGGTGCGGCTCAGGGGGTCCTTGACCGAGGTGTGCAACTCCAGCATGCCTCGGTCACGCCGTCCGCCTCCCCGTCGCGCCGTGTACTGGTGGACGGAGGAGCTGGCGAGGCTCCGGGCCACCTGCGTGGCGGCCAGGAGGGCCTACGCACGGAGCCGGCGGCGCAGCGCCCAGAACCGAGTCCGGGCAGAGGAGGACCGCCTGTACGCCTCTTACCGAGAGGCTACGGCGGCCCTCAAGTCTGCGATGGGCGCTGCGCGGGACTCGGCGAGGGCCGAGATGCTGGAGGGTCTCGACAGGGACCCCTATGGGAGACCGTATAAGGCGGCGCGGAACCAGCTCCGCCCCTATGGTCCCCCACTGTCCGAGACCCTCGAGCCGGCATTGTTGGATGGGGTGGTCCGGTCCCTGTTTCCGCGCAGGACCGACTTCGCCCCTCCAACAATGGATCCCCCGCAAGGGGCGGCTCCCCCGGAGGCAGAGGTCCCCCCGGTGACGGCGGCGGAATTCTACGCGGGGGTTCTGAACCTCCGCGCGAAGAAGACCGCCCCCGGACCGGACGGCGTCCCCGCAAGGGTGGTGGCGATCGCCGCCTCCCAAATGGAGGACAGGTTTCGGGAACTTTTCAGCGCGTGTTTTACGGCTGGGAGGTTCCCGAAACTCTGGAAGGAGGGGCAGCTCTGCCTCCTCCGAAAAGAGGGACGCCCGGTGGACTCCCCCTCGGCATACCGGCCCATCGTTCTGCTCGATGAGGTCGGTAAGCTGTTCGAGGGGATTGTCGCCGGGAGGCTGGAGAGCCACCTGCGGGGGGTAGGGCCGGATCTGTCGGACGCCCAATACGGTTTCCGTCGTGGGCGTTCGACGATCGACGCGCTGGCCCTACTCAAGGGCCAGGTGAAGGAGGCGGTGGAGGCGGGGGACGGAGTGCTGGCGGTGTCATTCGACATTGCCAACGCCTTCAACTCCGTCCCCCACTCGACGATATTGGAGGCACTCCGGTATCACGGAGTGCCCCAATACCTGAGGAGCCTGCTGGCGGACTACTTGGAGGGCCGAGAGGTCCTCCTCGTAGACAAAGCAGGTTCGGTGAGGCGGTACGCTGCTGAGTCCGGTGTTCCACAGGGGTCGGTGCTTGGCCCTCCCTTGTGGAACATCGGATTCGATTGGCTGTTGCGGGGAGCCCTCCTCCAGGGCACGAGTGTCATCTGTTACGCGGATGACACTCTGCTCACTGCACGGGGGAGGAGCTTCGGAGAAGCGGCCATTTTGGCCTCGGCTGGCGGATCCTTGGTGGCAGAGAGGATCCGCCGCCTGGGATTGAGGGTGGCGCTGCACAAAACGGAGGCCGTGTTCTTTCGCGGTCCCCGGCAGCGCTGCCCTGCCGACGCCCACATCGTCGTGGAGGGCGTCCGTATAGGGGTCCAGCCCCAGATGAAATATCTAGGGCTGGTGCTGGACGACAGGTGGCGCTTCGGCCCGCATTTCAGCGGGCTGTCGACGCGCCTGTTGAAGGCCGCGGACGCCCTCTCATGGCTCCTCCCAAACCTGGGGGGGCCCAAGACAAAGTGCCGGCGCCTCTATGCCGGCATTTTGCGGAGCATGGCCCTTTACGGGGCCCCCATCTGGGCGGACTCCCTCCATAGGAGGGAGAATGCGACCGCCATCCGCAGGCCCCAACGGGCCATTGCACAGCGGGTGGCGAGAGCGTACCGCTCAGTGGGTTTCTCGGCGGCGTGCGCTCTGGCCGGCACCCCTCCATGGGAATTGGAGGCGTGGGTGCTCGCCAGAGTGTACGAGTGGACGGCCCGCCGAAGGGCGCTTGGTGAGCGCCCCATGGGCGAAGAGCGGGAGGCGGTGCGGCGAGAGGCGAAAGACGCCATCGTCCTCCATTGGACGGAGGACCTCGCCAGCGCCGCCTTTGGCCGCCGGACGTTGGACGCGCTCGGGCCGGTCCTGCAGGGCTGGCTCGAGCGGCCCCACGGTTTCCTCTCTTTCCGTCTGGTGCAGGTGTTGTCCGGGCATGGCTGCTTCGGATCGCACCTGCACCGGATCGGGAGGGAGGAAACCCCGGCGTGCCACGAATGCGGCGCGGCGGAGGACACGGCGCAGCACACCCTCGAGGGGTGCCCGGCGTGGTCCGAGCGGCGCTGCGGCCTCACCGCGGTGGTCGGACCAGACCTCTCGCTTCCCGGCGTGGTTGACGCCATGCTGGGGAGCGAGGAGGCCTGGTCAGCAGTAGCCTCCTTCTGCGAGGACGTACTCTCGCAGAAGGAGGAGGCGGAGCGGGCGCGGGAGGACGACCCTCTCGCTGCGCCGCTCCGCAGACGGAGAAGGGGGAGAAGGCGTCGTGCCCTCCCTCCTCTAGGTGACGGGCGGGCGACAGGCACGGGGGTGCCTGCGCCCGCATTGCACCCGTCACCTCCGTCAGTCATTCCCGCCCCCCCACGCCCGTGAGGGTGTGAGGGGACCGCCTTGATATCGTCGGCGGGGGACTGGTTGTAAAGGCTGTGCCGGTTTCCCAGTCCCCCCGCCACTATGACGAAGCGGGAATGCCGCTGGGTCGTTTTAGTGGGTATACCGGGTTCGCCCGGGGAGTCCCACATACCCCTCCCGTCCCCCGACGGGAGGGTATGCGTAACGCATTTTTTCCCAGCGTCAAAAAAAAAAAAAAAAAAAAAAAAAAAAAAAAAAAAAAAAAAAAAAAGGCAGGTTAGGTTGCTACGAGGACGGGGTTGGGTTTAGAATTCACTTCCATGAATTTGAGGATTCAGGGGGGTTTATCTGAAGTGCATGCATGCATGTTTTGGGGTATGGTATTATTATTATTATTATTTTTTGTATGGTATTTTTTTTTCATGTTTTGGGGTATCCCTGGTAAACCGCACATATTTCAAGAATTTCGCCATAGTAAAAAAAAACTTTATTGCGTAGGTGCATCAAATGGCGCTAGTTTAAAATCTGTTGATCAGCCCAGATTTGAAAAAAGCGTCGTCAATGATTAGGTTAGGTTGATGTTTTGTTGTATCCCAGGTAAACCGCACATATTTCAAGAATGTCGCCATAGTAAAAAAAACCTTATTACGTAGGTGCATCAAATGGCGCTAGTTTAAACTCTGTTGATTCGCCCAGATTTGAAAAAGCGTCGTCAATGGTTAGGTTAGGTTGATGTTTTGATGTATCCCAGGTAAACACCATATAATTCAAGAATGTCGCCTTAGTAAAAAAAACCTTATTGTATAGGCGCTCCGAACGACACTAGTCCCAAATCTGTTGGACCTCCCAGATTTGAAAAAAAAACGTCTTCAATGGTTAGCTTAGGTTTGGTTGATGTTTTGATGTACCTATCCCAGGTAAACCCCACGTAATTCAAGAATGTCGCCTTAGTAAAAAAAACCTTTTTGTATAGGCGCTCCGAACGACACTAGTCCCAAATCTGTTGGACCTCCCAGATTTGAAAAAATGTTGTCATTGGAAAAGTTAGGTTTGGTGGATATTTTCAAGTATTCCAGGCAAACCCAACGTTTTTGAAAAAACTCGTTTATAATAAAAAATTAACTTCCTTACCAGGTGCATCGAATGGCACTGGTTTCAAACCTGTTGGAGGGTGGGGACACTTTTGCTCATGGTCCTAAATATATATTTTTCAAACAAGTTGGATAGTATAAAACTAAGCTGTTATCGAAATAGAACACCATTTAGAAATATTGCCATGCTATATGGCCCATTTATAGAGCAGTTTTTGTATTTTGTTCAACATACAACCAAATACTCATGACCGGCTAATTTCAAGAAACGTAAGAAAAATTGAATTTCGCGGCCTACCTCTGGGCCAAATCATAAGTTGGTCTGACCAGAGTATTGTGCAAAAAAAAAAATTCTACAAGGGAATAATTCGTAATTCAGTTTACCAAACCTAAAAGCCGGGCGTAAAATAAAATAACACTGAAAAAACAGCTGGTAGATTCATTTCATATATTGAAACCGCTCCGCTTTCTACAAAACTAGAACCCAAACCGGTTATCTGTCCGGATTTAACTGGTTTAAAGACTGGACGTAGCCGAGACAGATTGACACCGCAATTCCCGGTGTTTCGGGCGAAACACGAGAACTAGAACATCGGTAATCTGTCCGTAGAAAACAAACTTATATCTAACTTCTCTATAATTTGTGGCGAGTGGAAGATATAGTAACTAAGATATGCACATGATTATGACTAGAAAGGTGGTGATAAAATGTCGGATATATAGAGAGCATATGCATAAACATAACATCACGTCTTGTAATCCTAGAAGGATTAGGCAGAGGTGTACCTAACAAGTACACCATATTTTTACTCTTTCTTTCATAATTATGATTATCATTCATTCAACACTTGTATCTTTTCTTTAATCTATATCTTCTTGTACTAGTAATTATATGTAGAGAAAATTACCAACTTGATATTTATAATAAACTCAAAATTTTCACTCTAGTAAGCATAATTTTCGTCAACTCACGTCCTGATTTACCAGCCTCGGTCTGAACCATCCACCAAATAAGTAAATAAACACACGACGGATATTTAGAACACATTTTCACTATATTCGGACTCTAATTAATTACCCTTTTCACGTCTCAGAGCTTTGCGAGCGAAGTTAATTAGTCACTTTACTTCTGAAGTTTTGGATACATCGCGCACTTTATTTACTTGTAAAGGTACTCGTCATTTCGTTAATTATATACAAATACGTAAGGTATTTGAATAAAGTAATGAAAGATTTGTTAAGACATGTTTTAGCAAACATGAAATGTAAGAAAGTTTGAGGTATAAAAATTTCTTTGATGTTGTTGGTGTCCATGAGTGGCAACGACCGTCCTTCTGAGAAGCTCTCAGTGCGAATATACAAATACGTATAACCTATCATTACGTATTTTCATAATTTATTTCACAAAAACAGTACATTATTAGCCCAGTAGCAACGGCACAGTCAAGCATCGTAGGTTGAGGATTGTATTTTTTGGAAGTGTATTTTTTAACCGACTTCCAAAAATGTATAAGTTCTCTATTCGTGCGTCACGTATGTTGTTTTTCAAACTAATTCGTTTCATCACTTTTACTCTCAACCCGATAAGAAAAACATCGTTAGGACACTGGTACCTATTTAACAAACATTTTGAAGACATGACATCAAGGTATTTTCTGGGCCCGCTTGGTAAGTTATTATCAACTTCCTCGCACAGAGGAGGCCTATGTATCATCACGCTGATTATGCTACTACACAAAATAAAATATACAATATAGCTGGTGAGTTATGGACATTTCTTTACCATTTTTGCAACACTTAAACCATTATGCAAACGGTAAACACACTTTCACAAAATCCACTTAAAGTTAGAGGAACAAAAAGCACGGAAATCTCAACAACTACAGATTATATAATAATTACTACACCACTTAATGCAAACTATGCAGCTTACTAAAAACTTAATAGTAGTCGTTAACACCATTCGCGAGTTTATCCTTAACTTACTGTAATCTTAGTAATCCTTACAACTGATGGGGCTAATCTTGTGTAATTGTAGGGGGACATCTTGAGTTACGAAGGTTTTACGATGTAACCGCTGTTCTTCTTCGTCGAGTCGATGATTCTGTTTTATTACATAACATCACGCCTGTATCAAAGGTTTAAGCAGATGAGTACCTAAAAGTATGTACACTCATATTTCACCAGCTATGTTCAAGTGCCATCAAACGGGCAAATCCAGACCCCGTGAATGCTACTGAAAAATTCGTGATGGAAAACTGCGATAACATATTTTGGAATCGAACCCAGGACGAACGACGACCAGGGTGAAGACTTCTGCTATAACCACAGCGTAAATTACTGATTTTTTAGCAAAACATTGCTACTTACATATCAATAGTGATAAATTGATAATAGGCCTACTAAGGATACTAAGAAAATACCAAGGACACAAAATAGACCATAGAATAGTCCTTGAACAACAGTGAACAGAAAAACATTCCTCGTATCGAAAAGCCAAACATCTTATTTCAAGAAGAACCTTTTTAAAATAAGACGTTTGAAAGCAGATCAGTTATAAACATTTCAAAGGAAACGCCGAAATCGAATACACGCTCCCAATGCGGAACAAGGCAGTGCTATTGAAATTTAATATTACAGTAAAAAGATTTCGTCATTTCATCGAATATGTTTGATGTTTGACTGTTACAACTTCTTAGAATTTGAAGCATTTGACGAATTTGACCCTTCTCTCGTCGTATTCTTCAGCAAAGTCAAGTCATCGTTTCTTCATTCTGAAGCTCGTGGAGTGTTTTGTGTCTGATGACGAGCGAATTTTAACAAAGGGTATCGTATTACCCACCACTAACTTGTTGGGTCGTGGAGGTCAGATAGTCACAGGTTAGATTGAAACCCGACCCCAACATACTTGGGAAAAGCTAGGGAGACCACGATGTTTGTTGTAGCAACTTCCTAAATTCACGTCATATTCCTCATTAAAGTCGGATTCATCCTCTGTTTAACGATGTTTCTTCGTCTGATTCATTCTATCCTTGGCATTGTGAAGCTCGTGGAATATTGTGTCTGATGATGAGCGAATTTGATCCATCCATTTAAGTGAACCACCACCTCTTAGACTCATTTCATCGACGTTGCTAGTGACCAAACATGGACCCTTGCAAACCTTTTTTTGTTGAGTGGGAAAATCCTCATGTATGTCGGACTCTAACCAACTGAAAACCCACTGTTCCTAATAATACCATGTGCCCGGGTCCCCCCGCTCGGAGCTCGGTGTGGGCATATTCAAACTTATAGGTATTGACCTATAAGTTTGAATTTGCCCACTCCGAGCCATAGATCTTCTTCCCTTCCTTGTTAAATCCGTTGATCGTCCCTCAGAATAAGTCTCTTGTAATAACGTTGATGGGAAGGCTGCTTGTCTAAATTTTGCATATTTTCCTCCGGCAATTGCGCCAGCTAGTCGGTCTGCTAATTGTACACAATTTTGTCTTGACTTACGAGCTCTGGTTATTTAGCTCATAAAAATCCGTGGCTGACATTTTTATTTTCTGGTGGTACTGGTGGTGTTAATTTTGTGTTCAGTACTAGTAAATTTTAACTAACTAAGTTTAAGTCTGGTTTAGGTAAAATGTTTTAGGATAGTTTTTCATAAATTTTATTGTGAGCAAATCTGCTTATATAGTTGAGAGATATGTGACATAATGTATGACACAGATTATTTGCCTATAACTGGGTTGATTGCCAAGATAATAGGTACTTCTTCTTTATCGTGTGATTAAGTTTTTAGGCCGCTCATGGGCCTCTTGGCTTTACATGCCATCCAGAAATATTTCTCAGACATGCTAGTTTCCTCACGATATTTTATACTCGCACATGACTCCGAAATATCAGAGGCGTGTCTTGTTTTAGAAGATAGCTGATAGCGATACATCGAAGAAGAAAACATGCTGTGTACACATATAAATTGCCATAATATAGATAGCTAGGAGGGATGATGATGATAGTTTGATAAAGGTTTTTCCTTGAACCTCAAGGAAGGTAGGTAAATGCCAGTTCTCACATATTCGACAATAGGTTAGTTAACTAAAAAATCTAATTAGTCCGTCAAATAGATTTCCAAAAAATATTGGACACGTATTTTTTCTTTTTTCACGTAATAAACAATGAAGACGATATAGTGCTTTGAAAACTCGTGTGACGTCATATTCTAAGACATTAGTATGACATTCTTTACCGGTGAGTGACGTCACAACCCTCCACTCAAATCTTTGACGCGTTTTATCTTCGTAAATTTTTAATGATTTGATAAAACAAAAAATACGTATCCAATATTTTTCGATAATCTAACAGACGGACTAATTAGAATCGACGGTACGGCATTTGACGGCACGGTTGGCGCAGTGGCTGAGCGATTGGTCTGCTGCGCTACGTGTCGATCGGTTCGATCCCCGCACGGAACAAATATTTGTATGGCCTACAGATAGTTGTTTCGGGTCTGGGTGTGTTTGTGTATGTGAGTTTAAATGTTTGTAAACGCACCCACGATACAGGAGAAATTCCTAGTGTGGAACAACGGTTTTTTTTTTTTAAATATTTTTTTTAGTCGGTAAACATCCCTATTTATTGAATTCTTATAGCAGCGCGCTATTGAATGCTCAACTTTGTGCATTTAGCCGAGTTTTGAAAATCCAACAGTTTGTTTTTAATCAGAAATGTATCAAGATATCGACTCATAAATCATGCAAGTAAACATGCATCAAATTAGCAGAAACTTCCAAGACTTCAATCCCTCGTAGTACAGACAGCAAAACCACGACGTACCAAACTTCGAAATACTCGGCTCTCGTTAACTGGCTATCCGAAACGACAAATTTATTAGAGAGGCAGCCAGTAAAGCATTGGAAACAACTTGTTCAGTAGTCTGTAATGTTAGAACGATGTGTCGGTAACTTGTATTCTATAGCCTTGGAGTGTGAGCGAAAACTTGAAGTTGAGTTAAGTTAAGAGGGAAGGGCGGGTGATGGTTTTCTACTACGCGATTAAGGCTATTTCATTGCTCAAACCCCAAAAACTCCGTATGTTTAAAGAAATTTGTTGAGGAATCCTTCCGTATGATTTCCATATAAAAAATATATGTTATACTTAAAATTATCACAAATAATTCGTATTGTTTAAAATTTTAATAAACCTTCACATTATTTAAAAAAATCATAGTATGTCTTAACCTAAATCGAATTTTGTCTCTGTAACGGCTGAATAGTTCGGTATGAATTTGATATAATATTACAGAAAGGAGGTGAGGCTGAGATGACGAGTAATAGAGAAGTCATCATCATTCTCTTGCCCTTGGTATGAATGTGTCTTGGTAATAAGAGTAGAGGAAGACAAAAGAAACGATGGATTGACTGTGTTCAGAATGATATGGCAAAACAGGAGGTGTCTCATGAGATGATGAGTAACAGAGAAGTATGGAAGACGAAGACAAAGACATGCTGCACCGACCCAAATAAATTGGGAAAAGCGGAGAAGAATGATGAACTAAAAATATTCTACAGGTGCATAAACCTTTAATTTTGATTTGTAGCCGGTTGGCTTCAATAGACTCGCCCCCTTGTGGAACTTAAACATAACTAGCTAAATGTGAGTGTACTTTCTTTCTTTCTTTCTTTTTTAAAAAAAACGTTGCCCCACACTAGGAATTTCTCCTATATCGTGGGTGCGTTTACAAACATTTAAACTCACATACACAAACACACCCAGACCCGAAACAACTATCTGTAGGCCGTACAAATATTTGTTCCGTGCGGGGATCGAATCCGCGACACGTAGCGCAGCAGACCAATCGCTCAGCCACTGCGCTAACCGTGCCGTCCAAACTTAATGTATTCCTCTGCTTAAAACTGGCGTGATGTTTTGTATAAACTTAAACTCTGAAAAGGAACATAATTTATCCTCGTAAGTTTCAATTTACAATGTACTGAACAAAGTAACATGCAGCATTCCGGCCCAGCATAAAAACAATTTTTTCTCCTAAACGCCCAATGTACATTACAAATTACATTTAGTTTAAACGCATGTACCTATTAAATTATAGCGCCAACGGTAATTTGGCGTGAATGGTATGATTGGTTAGGTAGTGACCTAGAGTACACAGAAAAATATTTAAAAAAATCGTGGTTGTGTTATTTTTCCTAAAAAAAATTGTTGAATATACTTCTGCCGGAACCATGTAGGCAATATTGTTCATTTTACTGCACATTGGGTGTACAGCTCATCTTGCAAAATTTACCTTGGACCTTAAATATTGTAGTTATCTAAAAAAATCTAATTAGTCCGTCAGATAGATTTCCAAATAATATTGGACACGTATTTTTTATTTTTTCACGTAAACAATAAATGAAGACGATAAAGTGCTTCGAAAAGTCGCGCGACGTCATAGTTTGGTACATTTTTTACCAGAAAGTGACGTCACCAGCCCCCACTCACGATCTTCGACACGTTTTATTTTCATATTTTTTTATTAATTTGATAAATTAAAAAACACGTATCCAATATTTTTCGATAATTTATAAGACGGACTAAACAGAATCATTTTTTTAGTCAGTCAACTACCCTAATGGATTATTTAGGTTGAATTTCTAATCCTTACAAATATTATAAATGCGAAAGTCACCCTGTCTGTCTGTCTGTCGCGCTTTCACGCCAAAACTACTGAACCGATTGAAATGAAATTTGATACACAGAGAGCCTGAGAAAGGACATAAACTGCTTTAAATGCAAAAAAAAAAAAAGAACCATACAGACGAATTGATAACCTCCTCCTTTTCGGAAGTCGGTTAAAAAAGGGTTGATGGAAGGATGAAAATATTACTTTTGATATCGGTCGCAATAACCAACATTATCATATGTATGGATATATTTAGACTACAAAATACCGTTCGGATGTGAATATGGTCTATTGCTCAGGACCACAAGGCTATGTAATGCCTGGGCAATGTATTTGCTAGCTCCGTTTGATCTCTGAAGATTGAATACACAACAATATCTTGGTATTCGGGGAGCAATCACTTGCAAGTAAATATAGTTTGACTTTGGTTTAAGCTTTGTAGGTACAGATAGATCGGTGTACTGGATTTGGTTTAGTTTGCTTGGTTGTGGCTGCACCCTGAACCAAGCCAAAGAGTGTTAGAAATATATTTATAAAGAAATCATCTAATGAAATAAAATCGTTACACTGGTTCGAAGTGGCACGAGAAAAGAGCATATGGGAGGAATTGGGAGAGGCCTGAGAATCAAACCATTTTTTGTTATTTTGGAGTATGGGAAATCATCAAATGACTCCTCCCACTCTGGGCAGAGCGGTAGGAAAACTCAGACTTCTTCGGACCAAAAACCACCCATGTTCCTTCTTAGCCCTTTGTGCCGAGGGCCCGGTATCTCTTTCGAACAACCCGCAGCCCCGACGGGCGAGAATCAATCCCTCGCACAGACTACTGAGGCATACACACATCGCAAGAAATTAAGGCCGTTGCAATGGTCAAATCCCAAAAACGACGTATGTTTAAAGAAATTTGTTGAGGAATCCTTCCGTACGATTTCCATATAAAAAATATATGTTATACTTAAAGTCATCACAAATAATTCGTATTGTTTAAAATTTTAATAAACCTTCACATTATTTAATAAAAAATCGTAGTATGTCTTAACCTAAATCGAATTTTGTCTCTGTAACGGCTGAATAGTTCGGTATGAATTTTATACCCAAAAATACGCAGTGATGTATTTAACAATCGGTATTGTTTATTTTCTCTGATTTGTAATAAAATTTTAAAATAATAAATTAAATCCCGACATTTTGAGGCAAATGCGGCGCAAGACCCGTCGCGCATACTTGGAACGCGCTGCGCCAGTGTCTCGATGACTGTTGTCACGGGTGGACTGCACGCATGTCATTACTTCACAAATAAAATTCAAAAATTCACGTTTTTAATGTTTTCTGAATTAAAACATATTGTAAATTGTATAGTTATCAATTTTTCGTAAAATAAGAACAGAAAATAAGTTTGTAAATATATTTAAAGTAGTTTGTAATTTCGTTTTGTTGTTTGCACCTATCATAGACTAAGCTGACTATGCCTAATAAACGTAAAGTGACGCGTGGCCGAGCTCTCCAAAACTATTGGTAAATTATCTACGTTTCTTAGTAGATATTTTGGTATATAGATATATCTATGATATTATTTTAATTTTGGACTGCCTCGTTGGTCTAGTGGTCGTAAGCACGATGCCGGTCCTGGGATCGATTCCCGGGTCGGGCAAAGTGTTATTGGGTTTTTCCATCAGGATATTATATATAAGTAACAGCCACGGAGTCTGGATTTGTGCCCGGTTGATGGCAATAGGCTCGCCCCTATTATATGGGACTTAAAGATAACTGGCGAAATGTGGGTGTACTATTAGGTACACCTCTGCCTAACCCTTCGGGGATTACAGGCGTGATGTTATGTTATCTAACTATTTTGTCTTGAGATTTTCGTTTGATGGAAGATGGAGATCTAGATGACTGATGATGTCTCGTACCTAATGATAGTCTCTCATACTACATGATACATTTTGAAGGTCTGATGAAGACCAGGTAACTGCTTATCGGTTCTCAAATCAAATCAAAATCAAATCAAATCAAATCACTTTTACTTTTACTTTCACTTTTTTTTTTTTTTTTTTTTCACTTTTTATTGAGCACGGATGCTACTACATGATACATTTTGAAGGTCTCATGATGACCAGCTAAGTGCTAATTGGTTCTCATTGACGGATATAGCTAGAATGACCTAGCTTTCAAATTTTATCGATCTGAGCACGGATGCTACTACATGATACATTTTGAAGGTCTGGAGATGATCAGCTAAGTGCTTATCGGTTCTCAGTGACGGATACAGTTATGATGCTACAGCTTTCTGCTTTTATCTTATTAAGCACGGATGCTACTACATGATACATTTTCAAGGTCTGATGATGACCAGCTAAGTGCTAATTGGTTCTCAGTGATGGATATAGCTAGAATGACCTAGCTTTCAAATTTTATCGATCTGAGCACGGATGCTACTACATGATACATTTTGAAGGTCTGATGATGACCAGCTAAGTGCTAATTGGTTCTCAGTGATGGATATAGCTAGAATGACCTAGCTTTCAAATTTTATCGATGTGAGCACGGATGCTACTACATGATACATTTTGAAGGTCTGATGATGACCAGCTAAGTGCTAATTGGTTCTCAGTGACGGATATAGCTAGAATGACCTAGCTTTAAAATTTTATCGATCTGAGCTCGGATGCTACTACATGATACATTTTGAAGGTCTGATGATGATCAGCTAAGTGCTTATCGGTTCTCAGTGACGGATGTAGTTAGAATGACTTAGTTTTCAGATTTTATCTTATTGAGCACGGATGCTACTACATGATACATTTTGAAGGTCTGACAATGATCAGCTAAGTGCTTATCGGTTCTCAGTGACGGATGTAGATAGAATGACTTAGCTTTCAGATTTTATCTTATTGAGCACGGATGCTACTACATGATTCATTTTGAAGGTGTGATGATGATCAGCCAAGTGCTTATCGGTTCTCAGTGACGGATGTAGTTAGAATGACCTAGCTTTCAGATTTTATCTTATTGAGCACGAATGCTACTACATGATACATTTTGAAGGTCTGATGATGACCAGCTAAGTGCTTATCGGTTCACAGTGACGGATATAGCTAGAATGACCACCATCAGGTAAATGGCACCATCAGTCTCCAAGGCCTCTTCGAGCTCTTTCAAATGAGTCCACACACGACGGTTCTACGTGGTGCCATCAATGAGATCCTATACTTACCTTCGGAGTCTACCACCAGGTAGCTGGTATCATCAGTCACCAAGGCCCCCTCGAGCTCTTTCAAATGAGTCCAAACACGATGGTTCTACTCAGTGCCGTCAATGAGATCCTATACCCACCTTCGGAGTCCACCATTAGGTACGAGACATCATCAGTCATCCAGATCTTCATCTTCCATCAAACGAAATTCTCAAGACAAAATAATTAAAACGATAAAACAATTAACACCATTAAAAAAATAACATACATTACATAACATCACGCCTGTAGTCCCCAAAGGGTTAGGCAGAGGTGTACCTAATAGTAGGCGTGATGTTATGTTATGTATGTTATTATTTTAATGATTTTAATTGTTTTATCGCTTTTAGCGATAAAACAATTGTAGCAAAAAACCGACTTCAAAAACACAAAAAAGTGAAAAATAACTTTAGCTTCTGAAGTCGGTGACTTTTGTTTGTTTTATTCAGTTTTTTTGTCACCGACTTCAGAAGCTAAAGTTATTTTTCACTTTTTTGTGTTTTTGAAGTCGGTTTTATTTTTGCAAAAAAGTTTTTTATATTTTTCCATTTTTAGTTGTAATATCCTTTACAAATATTTGATATTCATTAATTTTACGTTGTTAACAATACATGTCACGGTAATCGGCTTATCCGCAATAAAATGGAACTTAACATACCTAACTCTCGAAATCTGGGCGTCCTGTACACATCTGCGTACCCCGTCAGAGCATACAGGCGTGATGATAAGTTAAGATGTTGCGTAAAAAATAAACATCCAAGCGATTGCAGCAATCACGACAGATTTGCCGTCTATTTTTGAAGAGTTCTATTGTATATCTCTGATGATCAGGATCAGATCTTCACCAAATTTAAATGGGACCACCTCAGGAGTATACTCTTTCAAATAAAAAAATAATTTTAAGAAACGGTTTACAAATGGAGGAGAAATCAGGTAACATACATAAAAAAAAAAAAATACATACACACGAACATATAACCTCCTCCTTTTTTGAAGTCGGTTAAAAACAATTGTAGTCGTTCTTGTAGCACGGATGCTACTACATTTTGAAGGTCTGATGATAACCAGCTAAGTGCTTATCGGTTCTCAGTGACGAACGTAGTTAGCATGACCTAGCTTTAAAATTTTATCGATCTGAGCACGGATGCTACTACATAATACATTCTGAAGGTCTGATGATGACCAGCTAAGTGCTAATTGGTTCTCAGTGACGGATATAGCTAGAATGATCTAGCTTTCAAATTTTATCGATCTGAGCACGGATGCTACTACATGATACATTTTGAAGGTGTGATGATGATCAGCTAAGTGCTTATCGGTTCTCAGTGACAGATACAGTTATGATGCTACAGCTTTCTGCTTTTATCTTATTGAGCACGGATGCTACTACATGATACATTTTGAAGGTCTGATGATGACCAGCTAAGTGCTAATTGGTTCTCAGTGATGGATATAACTAGAATGACCTAGCTTTCAAATTTTATCGATCTGAGCACGGATGAAATGAAATGAAATGAATTTATTTGCCAGAATAATAGGTACATACATAATAAGACGGTAAAATAATTTTAGTCTCACTATATTCGACTCATCAGTCGTGCAAATGTTTCTGGTAGATGCTACTACATGATACATTTTGAAGGTCTGATGATGACCAGCTAAGTGCTTATCGGTTCACAGTGACGGATATAGCTAGAATGACAACCATCAGGTAAATGGCACCATCAGTCTCCAAGGCCTCTTCGAGCTCTTTCAAATGAGTCCACAAACGACGGTTCTACTCAGTGCCGTCAATGAGATCCTATACCCACCTTCGGAGTCTACCATCAGGTAGCTGGTATCATCAGTCTCCAAGGCCCCTCGAGCTCTTTCAAATGAGTCCAAACACGATGGTTCCACTCAGTGCCGTCAATGAGATCCTATACCCACCTTCGGAGTTTACCATCAGGTACGAGACATCATCAGTCATCCAGATCTTCATCTTCCATCAAACGAAATTCTCAAGACAAAATAATTAAAAGCGATAAAACAATTAACACCATTAAAATAATAACATACATTACATAACATCACGCCTGTAATCCCCGAAGGGTTAGGCAGAGGTGTACCTAATAGTAGGCGTGATGTTATGTTATGTATCTTATTATTTTAATGGTGTTGAGACCTCGAGGACGCCTTGGAGACTGATAATGTAATTTACCTGATGGTGGACTCAAAAGGTAAGTAAAGGATCTCATTGACGGCACTGCGTAGAATCATCGTGTTTGGACTCATTTGAAAGAGCTCGAGGAGGCCTTAGAGACTGATGATGCCATTTACTTGACGGTGGACTTCGAAGGTGGGTACAGGATCTCATTGACAGCGCTGCGTAGAACCATCGTGTTTGGACTCATTTGAAAGAACTCGAGGAGGCCTTTGAGACTGATGGTGCCATTTACCTGATGGTGGTCATTCTAGCTATATCCGTCACTGTGAACCGATAAGCACTTAGCTGGTCATCATCAGACCTTCAAAATGTATCATGTAGTAGCATCCGTGCTCAGATCGATAAAATTTGAAAGCTAGGTCATTCTAGTTATATCCATCACTGAGAACCAATTAGCACTTAGCTGGTCATCATCAGACCTTCAAAATGTATCATGTAGTAGCATCCGTGCTCAATAAGATAAAAGCAGAAAGCTGTAGCATCATAACTGTATCCGTCACTGAGAACCGATAAGCACTTAGCTGGTCATCATCAGACCTTCAGAATGTATTTTGTAGTAGCATCCGTGCTCAGATCGATAAAATTTTAAAACTAGGTCATGCTAACTACGTTCGTCACTGAGAACCGATAAGCACTTAGCTGGTTATCATCAGACCTTCATCGCTAAAAGCGATAAAACAATTAAAATCATTAAAATAATAACATACATAACATCACGCCTACTATTAGGTACACCTCTGCCTAACCCTTTGGGGATTACAGGCGCGATGTTATGTAATGTATGTTATTGTTTTAATGGTGTTAATTGTTTTATCGTTTTAATTATTTTGTCTTGAGAATTTCGTTTGATGGAAGATGGAGATCTGGATTACTGATGATGTCTCGTACCTAATGGTGGACTCCGAAGGTAGGTATAGGATCTCATTGACGGCACTGAGTAGAACCATCGTGTTTGGACTCATTTGAAAGAGCTCGAGGAGGCCTTGGAGACTGATGATACTAGCTACCTGATGGTAGACTCCGAAGGTAAGTATAGGATCTCATTGATGGCACCACGTAGAACCGTCGTGTGTGGACTCATTTGAAAGAGCTCGAAGAGGCCTTGGATACTGATGGTGCCATTTACCTGATGGTGATCATTCTAGCTATATCCGTCACTGTGAACCGATAAGCACTTAGCTGGTCATCATCAGACCTTCAAAATGTATCATGTAGTAGCATCCGTGCTCAATAAGATAAAATCTGAAAGCTAGGTCATTCTAGCTATATCCGTCACTGAGAACCAATTAGCATTTAGCTGGTCATCATCAGACCTTCAAAATGTATTATGTAGTAGCATCCGTGCTCAGACAGATAAAATTTGAAAGCTAGGTTATTCTAACTACATCCGTCACTGAGAACCGATAAGCACTTAGCTGGTCATCATGAGACCTTCAAAATGTATCATGTAGTAGCATCCGTGCTCAATAAGATAAAAGCTGACAGCTGGAGCATTCTAAGTATATCTGTCACTGAGAACCGATAATCACTTAGCTGGTCATCATCAGACCTTCATAATGTATCATGTAGTAGAATACGCGCTCAGATAGATAAAATTTGAAAGCTAGGTCATTCTAACTACATCCGTCACTGAGAACCGATAAGCACTTAGCTGGTCATCATCAGACCTTCAAAATGTATTAAGTAGTAGCATCCGTGCTCAGACAGATAAAATTTGAAAGCTAGGTCATTCTAACTACATCCGTCACTGAGAACCGATAAGCAGTTACCTGGTCTTTATCAGACCTTAAGAATGTATCGTAGGAGTACCTGTGCTCAGGGAAATAACTAATGAAAGCTAGGTTATTACTTCATTAGTCAAAGTGTATAATTTATAATTAAATATTTTATTCATACATTGTACTCCAAGAGAAACAAAATATGTTAGGCAAATACGATGACCACTCTGCGACACGTTTCTGTTCTTTGGTACGTTTTTCTGTAGTACAGTCGTTTGCCGGTAGGGGCCGAAAAATAAACAAAAGCCAGTACAGAGGTCAAATCGTCAAAGTCATCCACTGCTGTGTTCCCCTTAAAGTGCCAATCAACAAGTTTGAAAAACATTCGTTTACCAAACATGTTCATGAAAAGTGAAAACGCATTTCCACATAGCTGATGTCAAAGAAAACAAATGACTGCCTGAATGATTTGAGAGTTTAAAAGTGCTGTCTCATCCCATACATATGAATTACATGGCGGAAAGAGCATAGAGGGAAAATGACTTTTTTTTTGGCGGTTGCAAAATCATCAAAAAACCCCTCCCGCTCTGGGCAGAGCGTAAGGGAGTGTCAGACTACTACTGACTAAAAACCACCCATGTTCCTTCTTAGCCCTTGCGCTGAGGTTGCGGTATCTCTTTCGAACAACCCGCAGCCCCGACGGAATGGCATTTAAGCCAATGGTGAATGTTTTTTTATGTCGTTGCAGCGTCTTCATCCACACATTCCAGTAACCCTTTACATCATCTGCCTAGCCTTTTCCCAACTATGTTTAGGATGGCTTCCAGTCTAACTGGATGTAGCTGAATGCCAGTATTTTTTACATGGAGCGACTGCTTTTCTGATTTCCACAATCCAGTTAGTACCTACTCGTTAATATGATAAACTCTTGGTAAGACTGGTTCTCAGACATATAACATAACATTTATTTACAGTTTCGCAGCGGTATTCGTTACGAACGGTCGCGCGCAGTGAACGTTTTCGGTACCTCATTAGTTAACGAGTTCTTTGTTCTCGAGCGTCCGGTTTGACCTTGAAGCGGACTCGGCGCGGCGGCGCTAGCGCATCGTTAGCTAATATAATGAGTATTGGAATATTTGTTTACAATGGAGGATGAAAAGGAACTTTTTAGCGATAATGTCGAATCAAAGAGCGTTTTGACTAGCAGTAACAATTCTTTAACGGGACAAGATTTTGGGGAGCAATTTAATATGGATGTGACAACAATTGAAGATTCTTTAAGACCGAAAAAGCGAGAAAGAGAAGAAGATGAGACGGGATGGACATTGGTACAAAATAAAGAGAAAAAGGCTAAAGAAGACTGTATTGAGATTTATATTTCATCGAAAGAGAAGTTACCAAGACAATTCGCACTTGCAAGATTATTTAAAGAAAAAGGGATCAAAGATATAACGAAAGTAAAATACTTAAATAACTACAGAGTACGCATTGATTTTAAAAATGAATTGAGCGCCACTAAACTACAAACTTGTAAAGACCTCATAGATATGGAGTGGAGATTCAGCAGACCAGATTTCAAAAGCTTCTCATACGGTGTGATCAAAGACGTTGATCTCGACTTATCCGACGAAGAGCTCAAAAACAGCATAACTTGCCCTGAGACCTTTGAGTTGATTTCATTGAAGCGGTTACAGAGGCGTAATAGTGATGACTCATTGGAAGTTTTATGGGTTACGAGTGAAGCAGTACGGTTGTGCTTCAAAGGCGATATGTTGCCAGCCTATGTTTATGCAGAGGGTTTAAAGATTAGAGTGGAACCATTTGTATTCCCTGTCTCGCAATGTTCTCGCTGTTGGAAGTTCGGTCATACAACAAAAGTGTGCCCATCAAAAAAGACATTGTGCCCAAAATGTGGTAGCAATCATCCAAATTGCGACACACAAAACTTTATATGTTTAAACTGCGGCGGATCGCACATGGCATTGTCTAAAATTTGCCCCGCATTTTTAAAAGAAAAGAATCTCAAAAATCTCATGGCTGAGTTCAATTGCACATATAGGAAGGCCTTAATGTTATACGTTGCACCATCTCCTTGCAGGGATGAGAGGGAACCTACTAGAGTCACTCCCACAGCTGATGTATTTCGTGATCACCAGAATAACCTCACACGCACAGATTTATTTCCTGAACGTCAAACTAACGTCACAGAACGATCAACGTCACCTTCATATGCAGAAGTGGTTAAAACGGAAGCCGTTATTCATATTCCACGCACTCATAAAAAACAGACAAAGGATGATAAAGAAGATGATTGGACAAACTGGCTACCAACAGCAAAGGAAGAAGCAATGAAACCGAACAACAATCCCGAGGAGCCTAGAAAGAGAGAAGTGCATTTTGATGAGCTGTTAGCTAGACTCAAAAACATTGTATTTTTGACAAGATGTACGGTAGGGGAAAAAATTCAAAAGGCAATTCAATGTTGTGTAGAATGGCTGATCTTAGTGGTTGTTGAGAACGTATCGGATTGGAAAATGATGAAGAATGTACTTAATTTCTTTAATGGACAAAACTAGCATTAAACCAAATATGATACAGTGGAACGCTCAAAGCGTGAAACCTAAACTGATCTTGTTGGAACAACTGCTGAATCAAGAACATATACACATTGCTGCGATAAGTGAGACATGGCTGGACGAAGAAAGTGACATGAGGTTGAGCAATTACACAATCTTCCGTAAAGACAGATTTGATGGCTATGGTGGGGTTGCAATTCTTACCCACAAATCTATAAAAGCTCAGCTGTATGAAGTCCAACTCAGTAACCAAGGTATTGAATTAGTTTGTATAAAAGTATTTAACTGTGGAACGATACAAAATATCGTTTCTATTTACTGTCCCCCCTTGATTAGAACTTCTCAAAACGATTGGGATGCCTTATTGTCTAGTGTAGCAAAAAATACAGTGATTCTAGGAGATTTTAATGGTCACCATTCTAATTGGTCAAATAAAATAGATAGCAGAGGTATGCAAATTTTTGAAGCTGTAATGGACAATCAGTTTATTACTCTAAACAATGGCAGCCCTACTCGGTTAAAAATGGTTAACTTAGAATGGCAAAAGTCCTCACCCGATATTTCTGTGGTATCATCTGACATTGCATTGCAGTTCGACTGGTCAGTCATGAATGAGACACTAGGCAGTGACCATAGAGTAATTAAAATTAATATAAATATGCAGGCTAACCCTCCATCAATAGTTCGTAAAAATTTCAAAAATGCTGATTGGACTTCATACACTGAGCTACTCAACACCCTTTTTTTAGATTTTACATTTTCTGGAGACTTACAGGCCGACTATAACTCCTTCATTGACTATATAAACCTGGCGTCCGATGTTTGTATCCCTATAGTTAAGATAAACCCGAACCCCGATACTAAATTTTTACCTAAACCTTATTGGAACCCGGTGCTATCTAAATGTGTGGCTGAACGTCGATTAGCATTGTCTACATTTAGACGTAATCCAACCCCCCAAAATTATGAAATAATACAAAGCAAAATTCGCGAATCCCAAAAATTGATTCGCATAGCTAGAAGTAAGGGGTGGGCTGATTTTTGTTCTTCATTGGACTGCTCTACATCTCAAGCAGAAGTATGGCAAAAAATGAGATGGTTTAAGGGGTACAAATATTCAAACCATCACGTGGACACACATAAAGCTACTGACTTACTTCTTAGTTTAACGCCAGACTTTGTACCGCCGTGTGACATGATATTCGACCAAATGAACCCGGAACTTGATGTTATGATTACCCCCTCAGAATTTCAAAAATGTGTCCGATCGAAAGATACGGCACCTGGATCTGATAACATTTCATATTCCATGATTAAGAGGTTACCACAAAATTGTCAGAAGGTATTAATTCGGTTATATAATAGGATACTAATTTCTGGTTTTGTTCCTAAACAGTGGCGCGATATTGTGATTGTGCCAATCCCTAAACCGGGACGAGACTCCCAAAGCTTAGGATCCCTTCGTCCTATATCAATGATCTCATGCGTTTGTAAGGTTTTTCATAACATTTTAATGAATAGATTAGAGTGGTTTATTGAAAAACATATGCTTTTGTCAAATAACACTACAGGGTTTAGAAAATGTCGTTCAACTGTGGATAACTTAACTGTCTTAGTATCTAATATTCAAATTGGCTTCTCCAAAAAATTTGTTACAGTAGCTGTTTTCATTGACATAAGCAATGCGTATAACAACGTAGATATAAAAAGCCTACTAGAAATCATGCAGCAAATTGGTGTGGGATCTAGGATCTGTAGTTACCTCTGGAACTTCCTCAAGCTGAAAAACCTTAAAATTACAATAGGTAACCACAACATATGTCGTACGTCCGGTCGGGGATTGGCACAGGGCGATCCACTGTCACCATTACTCTTTAATATAGCAACCATGAATGTTTGTAATAGTAGTGGTAGGGATGTGTATCTGTCGCAATATGCGGATGATTTTGTGTTGTACGCCACTTGCAGGGATGTCTCTCGGGCCCAAGAATTATTACAACCCGCTCTGAATAAACTGACTGAACTATTTTTGAATTTAGGTCTCGAGATATCTGCCTCGAAAACCAGCGTCTGTATTTTTAAGAATGGGGTCACAAGAGATTCTGTAATTTTAAAAATTAATGAGGTATCTCTGCCAGTGGTACACAATGTAAAATATTTGGGGGTTTGGCTTGACCGATCACTTAGGTGGGCTAAGCATATTAACGAGACCCGAGAAAAGGTGTTAAAATTAATAAATGTTTTTAAAATACTGGCTGGTTCTGGATGGGGAATACATCCCAAGCATCTGAGACGGTTGTATATCTCGACAATTCGAAGTAGAATCGACTACGCTTGTTTCTTATACGACAGCAGTTGTGAAACTCACCTAAGTAAATTAGACAAGGTCCAAAACATTTGCATGAGGATTATCGGTGGCTTTATTAGAACGACAGCCATACATGTTATGGAAAACGAATTAAACCTGGCGCCTTTGAGAGTTCGTAGACATTATCTAGCGGGTAAATATTGGCTCAAAATAAAATCATACGCGGATAATAATATAATTGCTGTGTTAAAAGGATTACAAGTACACTGTCAACAACCACAATGGAGAAGAAAAGTCCCATTGTTAATTAAAATGCACGAGTCCCTAGATTTACTACCTGTTTACACAAGCCCAACGCTTGAAATGTTTTCATTGGATACCTGGGTACATAGGATAGATCTATCTCAAATTGTATATCCTCAAGTAGATGGATTGGTTGCGGCAAAAAAGTGCTATCAAAATATTAAACTAACGAAGATGTGCACTATAATTTTGAATAACGCCTACTTGGAATTCTATAAAATATATACAGACGGATCCAAAGATAAATTGGGTTCTGGAGCAGCGTTTTTCGACCCACAAACTAAACTTGCAGTGCAATTAAAGGTAAACGCAAAATGTAATATAATGTATACAGAACTTATTGCAATAGAAGAAGCATTATCGTACATTGACTCGTTTGAAAGCGGCAATTATGTTATTCTCTGTGATTCGAAGAGCGCCCTTCAACATTTAATTCGTTGTACCAAAAATTATCGGGGCACTCCGATTGCATATAGTGTGATTAAATTATTAAATAAGCTTATTTCTAAGAAAATTAAAATTGTACTTCAATGGATACCGGCTCATGTTGGCTTGGAGAACAATGAAATAGTTGATCGCCTGGCAAAAGATGCATGTGATGATGGGTTGATTTGTCCATACCTTCCCGTACACAGTGATTTTTTGTATGCAGTAAGAGAAGGCAGTTTTAAAATGTGGCAAGAACACTTTGACCAGAGGTCTTTGAGCAAGGGAATCTGGTATCGGACGATACAACCAACACTTTCGCGAGGACCATGGTTCGACCAGGCCAACATGACTCGATCTGAAATTGTTATGGCTCTTCGGCTTCGATCAGGACACATCCCCTTAAACAGTTTTGCGTTCCTCATGGGTAAAGTTAGTTCACCAAATTGTCCTGAGTGTAGTACAGTGGAAGACACCTACCATATTTTGATGGAGTGTGTCCGGAACGACGCCGAAAGACCTTTAATCTTACCCATTTCAATGGATGTTGGTAAATGCAACAGTATTCTTGCATCACCTTTATCAAAGGATGCAAGATCCTTGTATAAATTAGCTAAGATAGGATTTAGATCGTAAGACATATTTGTTTGTACCGATGAGGGTGGCATAATCAGTTTGTGATTAAACCCTCTATAATTAAAGTAGAATAAAAAAAAAAAAAAAAAAACATTTATTTATTTTAGGCTACTTTGGCCCATATATAAATACTTTACATACTAACATATATGTCCCATACGTATCTCCTATCATATACCTGTACGACTGTCAAAGATGTAACCCAGTAACCATTCACAAGAAACATCATATCGTACACAATCCACCCAACTATATTGCCAACGGTTCTTGGAACTTTTCATTTTAAATCCACTCTTCCAGCTTTTATTTAGGTGTCACAATTGATCAGAATTTGTCTTTCAAGGAACATATCTCGACACTCTCTAAAAAAGTCCGTAAGTTTATTTATATATTTAAATCCCTACGAGCCAGTGCCCCGAAAGGCTTATGTATAAAAGTGTACCTATCTCTTTGTCAAGCGTTGCTGCAGTACTGTGTAGGCGTCTGGGGTAGCGCGGGCAAGTCATTTTTGCTTGAACTCGAACGTGCCCAACGGGCTGTTCTTAAAGTCTTGCTTGGGAAACCGCGGCGTTACCCAACAGACGCACTGTACAAAGAAGCAGGCGTCTTGCGTGTCCGACAGCTTTATATCCATAGGTCTCTTCTTAAACTCGTTGCTGCATCAGGGGGACAATTCACATACACACAAAGAGGTAGGATAGGAGCTGACAGACTACCAATCCCAAGAGTTAGAACGGTCTTTGCCACACGGTTCTCGCTCTTTCTCCCTATACGAGTCTTTAACACAGTCAACAAATCAACACTAAAGATTCCTGGAAGTACTCGCGAAGCCAAGAGTGTGATAAGGACCTGGCTTCAGGACCTGACCTATGATGAAACAGAAAAACTCTTATGCTCATTAAAGTAACTAGCACTCGAACGATACTCTCATAGCCTTAACTAACACATACACACACACATACACACATACACACACACGCACACACACGCGCACACACACTCACACGCAACATTCTCCCACCCTTCCTCTTAATGACGCCATCATGTTATTAATGCTTTGAATATCCGCTTTTCCATATTCAACTTTGATTTTATTGCGATTTTGACATTAATTTATTTTTATTTTTCTAATTTATGTTATTTATTTCTGTGTGAGTTACTATTACAAATTTAATAATTAATTGATTTTATTTTGTTTCTTATTTATTATTCATTTCATTGATTACTTATTTCTATATGAGTTATTTTTACAAATTTAATAATTAATTGATTTTATTTTGATTCTCATTATTCATTTTATTGTTTATTGCTTAATTCATATTTTTATTGCTATACCATTTATAACAACTACTTAACTAATTGTTACCTGTTTTGCTGTACTGTGTCACGCTGAACAGTCGTCAACTCAATCTGCCTTAACTTTCTATATTGGGTCACCAAGATACAGGCTGTGCCTAGTTTGGGGCCCACGGCTACTTCTTTTGATGTACTATTTTAATATAATATGCTCTTTGTAATTGTTTTCTTCTATGTATGTTCTAACTTGTGTGTGTCAATAAATTGATTTATTATTATTATTATTATTTACTTCTTAGAAATTCCTGATGTCAAAAGCCACAAACAGTTTCCTCGACGTCGATAAAAGCACTCGTCTTCACTGCTGAGGACGTGCATTTCATGTATTTGAATACAAGAAAATTAAATGGTACTTTAACAGACTCGTAACTGGCGAAATGCGCTCTGCCTAACCCTTTGGGGATTACAGGCGTGATGTTATGAAATGCTAGCTTGCTTGCTTATTCTGTGCTGACGACACACACACACATTCGATTGCTACGATGGTGATGCCACTATTTTCACACTCAGAATTATATTGAAAAACACATCATCCCAACGTATACCGTCTCTTGTTACAAGTTGGTTGTTACAAACGCCGCATCATCTCATACGCAAGCGATGACTGGTAACTAATAGCAACCAGGCTTCGATAAAAAAGAGTGACGAGCAAAAGTTACAAACATCTGTGGCCTATCCACAGTTTGGATGGATGAATGACTCACATCGTTCGATGCGCCCCCCTACGTCAAAATTGTCATACAGAAAACCATCTGTTTCGTACATAATCTTAATTTTATGGTGTAATTGTCTTGGTAACTCATACGAGATACTTTCTGCTCACAGTAGTCAGGTAGGAAACACTGACCTCGTTTAGTTAGTGCAAAATGACGAGTACGTATAACAGTATTATTTATATTTTTTACCATGTTTACTAATTGTTTCGAGTTCCCGATATGAAGCTGAAGCTAGTGACCATGTCAGTTTAAAATCTTATATTACGTGTAACAGTGTTTGAATAACCTACATATAAAATATATATTGCAGACGCTCATGGCTAAATAACAGCACCCGCTCGGGTCGAAGTCAGGTTAAGCCACGCTTGTCCTAAGTTGTTTCCTCCATGCCTCGCACATTAAGCCTCGGTTGTCATTTTGTGGGTCTTTGACATTCGTTACAGATACTCAATGAAAGTCTAACAACTAGTTTCACCAACGGGTTGGTACCCCTTCGTTAGCAAGTTGTTAGACTTTTTCTTGTTATTACCCAGATCTAACTGGAATCTGGAGGTCAGATAGGCAGTTGCTCCATGCTAAATACCGGTATTCAGCTTCATCCGGTTAGACTGGAAGCCGCCAACATACATAGTTTGGAAAACACGGGACAGATACAAAATAAATTTTATTTCATTTCAAACTGAACTTATTTATTCTGAAACGTTTAATATCCATTGTCCCTTGCAGAATGCGTAAGCACCAGTGAGCATACTCGTGCTTTTATGAAAACTCGCGCGGTCTCTACAAGTACAGTCTAACGATTTAAATATTTGGATGGATGTGGATATATTGGCAACTGATGCGATAGTTGAATGCGGAAATGTGAATGTCACAATAAGGAAAAGTGAACGACAAGCGTGGAGGAATTAGAATTATGTTACTTCACTTTTATTAACTTTTTCTCACAACTAAAGGGTGAACACAGCATTCGACTTTTTTATTTATTTCATTAGATACTTTGCTAAAGATAGATGTCATGATTATGATACCGTCTACTACAGATTTTTTGTCAGCCATGTTAGGTTCATAGAGATTCGCATTATAACACAGTTTTTTGCAAATAAATACTCTCCATATTTTTCCGAACTTAATTTTCATCATTGAAGCTAATACCGAGAAAAATCATAATGGAAAGTTTTCAACAGTAGGTATTGCCACAAATTTAATTGAGCTCAAAGCTAAAGCCGTGAAGCGTGGCCACCCCAAAATGACCTTTAGCATTCCCGATATTCAAATATTATAAGAACCTTACAAATAAAAAAAGTTTTCCCCTTTTCATTATCGGATCTCGCTCGAAAAAGTTTCGAGAAGTAATTCTATAGATTTTAATGGTATTTTTTTTTGTTCATAAAAGTTGAAATTTGAGGGGTTCCTAACTTAGAGTTATGCTGTATCCGACTGGAATAAGCTGCGAATGACCTTTCGAGGTTCAGCGAGCTGGGCTTCGTATTCGCCACTTTGATATCCGCATTCGGATAAACGAGAACGTTTTTATGAAAGTGTAATAGCAACTCGCTAGTGACAGTAATAGGTCCTGTAATTGGATTCAGCAGACACAATTAAATAGCTCGGGCTACCTCTGATAATATCTAAATAGAAAAAATCCATTAACTCGTGCTGTCACAGATCTAACCAAGATTGCGAGTTGCGACCATTAGAGTAATGAGTAAGAATAATGATAAAATTATGGAATTTAATCTCGGCAAAAGCATTTATTTTTGGATCCTTACACTTTACACACACGACTAAGGTTAATTCTAAAGATCACAGTCCCATTTAGAAGTCAATTGTTCTATTTGTGTAACAAGGACTTCAATTTAACTTTGCGAAGGGTCGAACAGTGCTCAAATTAGTTTCAAAATTCTCAAATTACAGGGGTACCCTTCCTATTCCCGTAACAATTTAATTAGGTCAATATACACATGCATATGTACAAAAATCAAACTACGTTAAAATTATCTATCACTAACCGTGGTTTCGGATATCCGCGCAGCCGTATCCGAATTGACGCGACGCGGACACGGGAAGCCGCACTGTTATTTCGAAACTCCGGTCGGCCGGATTGGCGGGGTGTTGCGAAGTTTTAGCTATTAAAGTGTAAATTTTGAGCTGCGTCTCCTAACTTACTTAACCTTAGATTAGATGGAAAGCCGCTTCGTAATAACAGTGATATTTTAGTACATTGTATAGTTTTATAACTGTTTCAGGCGCGGTAAAATCCAGGCTTATAGTGTTACTAGTACACGAATTTTGCATCCAGTTTTACTTGTACGCAAACTGTTGTACTGTTAATTAATACATAAACCTTTTATAACTTTGCGTAAAGTTCTAAATATTCGGTCGTAAGCTTTTAGCTTTGTGTGTACTAGACCGCGCTTTAAGTTTTAAGTATATTTTTATATTATTAACGCGAAACTTGCTTGCAATGGGGACACAGAAATCTGAATTGTTTTATTTTAGTTTCATGTAGCTGACAAATTAGTTTGCTGGTTCGTGGCTCTAGATAAGCTGAAGCTCTTTCTAATTTTTATAGACACTGGTAACAGGCTTCTAAGCTTCATAAGAACTTAGTTGTAGCTAGCTTAACTTTCCTTTGACCTAAAGCTAGTTGACGTTATTGTCAAAGTCGCGGGAAACTCCAGGATAATGTGACGCACAGAACCGTGAAGTGTGGCAGAAAAAAGGGAAGGCCTACACCAAGCAGTGGGTGATTACGGGATGCAATGATAAGCTTACCTTTAAACCCAAGATCATGTCCTGTTTTTTGTAAGTATAAGTAGGTAACACTCTCGCCTGCTAGCACATGAGAAGAAAAATGGAAAAAAAAAAACATTTTTCTACTCATATGCTGTTAGTCCGTAAAGTCTACTATTTAAGTACCTGATAATATTTCCAAACTACATACAAATATACTGAAATAACTATTTTCATAAGATCAAAAGAAATTTAAAAAATCTCGCAACCAGACGTTCTCTAACAGAGCGAGTGCCATAACAACTTCAATGCAAAGAAAACGCAAACGAACGCGTTTCCGTCCATAAGTTAAGAAACCGGACGGTACCCTTATGTCAGACCGGTTTTACGACGGTTTCTCGCCGGTGAGTGTCGGTTGAACTTCCAAGGTTACACATTACCATAAAGTCTGTGCTTTTGCGAATATTCTCTTTTCTCGGTGTCTCGTCGACGCGAAGTTCCGACACTTTTTATTATGGCATCTCAATTTCGTTTATGACTCAATTTGGGTGGAGACTTATGAATTTGTCTTAAATGTTGACTTAATTTGTTGTTCGTCATTTTAATGTTTGATCTTTTGGTTGGAAAAATGGGGATTGCGCAGTCTTACTTGTTTAAATTTAATCACTGAAACGACTACGTAATCAGCCATATAATGTGCTGACATGAACCTCCTCTGTGTGAGAGATTAGGGTCTGATATTTCTCCATATCTTCTGGTGGTTTTCTCATAATACTTTCTTCAGTATTGAGAGCTGGAGTTAAAAACCCGTCAGACGACATTGTTGCCATTGCAGGAGTGTCCTGGATGAGCCTGGCACGAGAACGTAGAACTTGGGACAAGCAAAGAGAGGCTTATACCCAGCATTGGGTGAATTAGAAAATAGGAATGTAGATGATGATGATAAAAAAACATGTCTGGGTTCGATCTATATTCTACTCGTAAAGACACACTGGACCACCGTAACTCTATGACAGCATGTCATCACTATACCTTCATTTAAAATGTCTGTTTATGTATTTCACCAGTAACCATGATTAAACAAGCGTTAAAAGCAATATGGTTTCACAAAATAAAGTCCCTATAAACCTCCAAAAACCCCGTAATCCCCTAAAAAATGGAAAGAAAACAATCGGAATAAAACAAACTGGAATTAAATTTTGAAAAAAAAAAGAGAAATCTATTCAACGAAAGCCTATTGTATCCGCACAGAGGATTAATAACCTATGCAAATCTGACGCGTACGTGTTACACGTTAAATTCTCTTTACTCGTATAGCACTCGATACCGTTACCTTGTTTTCATAAAAAAGTAAAACAGTGCTTGAATAAACAGCGTGTTTGATTAATTGAAGTGTTTCAATTTTCCTGTTTTAAGTGATTACCATTGGTGGATTTATGGTCGTGAGTTTGAACCTTGTATTATACGTATGTAAGTCTTTTTGCACTGTAGTACTAGTAACGTACTTGAGCTGCGTAATAGTAAACGTACGGTCACATCATGATGGATTACAAAAAAATATTGTAGTCTGGGAAGCTTAATGAAATTAGTATTGTACTACACACATACACTTTCTACGCATACACTTCCACCAACCTGACATTCGAGGAGTATCTAATAGGACTCAACAAAAACTTTATTTTGTTTTACTCAACCTTTACAATCATCGTCACATTTTAAATCCATACGCCATAAGATAATAAGGTCAGGAGACTGAATCTGCTGATTGGAATCACCAAGCAAAATATGATCACCATACGAGAGAGCCCCAGCTGACCGACAAAAGACCTGAGCATACAAATAAATAGTTCATTCATCCGTTCATTCAGCACAGACAGGATAACTAATCAGAGTCCAATCATGCACTCCTGTCTCTAGTAATTGAACTTTTTGTGCACTCGCATTTAGATTGTAAATTCTATTCCAATTACAATTGAACTTATCTCAGCTTCTAGATTTTTAATGAGAAAATAAATGAGATGCTATGCTCAGCTTACATGTTTTCAGACCGATTACGTGATTTTAATACTTGGTTGGTTTGTTTAAAATAATTTCTTCAGAGAATGCTAGAGATTATGACATCGTTAGCTTTCGATTTGCTTTGTTGGGTCCACTATATATTTAACTATGGATATTATCTTCTTACATTTTTTTTATCACATTTTATTTTACAAAAATTGTGAGGGTAGTTTTGAGTATGATTGTCGATCACACTCAAAACTAGGAGTAGAGGAAGACCAAAAAAACGATGAATGAACTGTGTTAAGGATGATAGTGCTAGAAAGGAGAGGAGAAAGAGAGGAGTTGAGATGACTAGTAACAGAGAAATATGAAAGAAGAAGACGTGCTTCACTGACCCAAATTAATTGGACTAAGGGCAAAAGAATGAAAATAAAAAACCTTTCTAATATCAATGAAGCATAGATTATTTTACACAGGAAAGCTGGTATAAAACCTACACAAATAGTATCCAACACATCGGAATAAACCAGAGTAAACCCACAGAACAAATCTCCCGAATTCATATATCGGGCGTCGCACGTCGAAATCCAATCAACCCAACTATTTCCAGTTCGTCCGAGGTCCCAGGATCAGTGTTCAGCAAAAAATATTGGACCCATAACGTCCTAAATAAACTAGAAAGCGTTACTTTGCAAAATGTGGTCTCATTAATATTCGTCTGTCAACGCTTGCTGTCTTCGCCTATCTAAGTATATTGGATATTTGAACAGGTCTTCTGATGTGGACGTTTTGGGTAAGACCGTTGGGTACTCCGTTAAGACCGTTGGTATATGTGTAGTTTTAGTATGCTGTTATACAGGGTGGTGCCGACAATACGACAATAAATGAAACCGCTGGTAGTTCTAGTTCATAGGACCATTATTAAACTATCAAATAAATCTTAACACCAAAATAATAAATTTTAAAAAAAAAACTATAAAACTAAGTATCATAAAACTGTAAACGAAATACATTACAATTTACAAACAAATATTGGTTTACTAACCTTAGGAATAATTTGCACCGATTAACGTGTGGAAATAAAATTGTAACAAACGAATTTGGCAAAGATATTTAGGTAGTTTATTGTCGTATCGTCGGCACCACGACGGTGTTAGGATTTATTTGATAGTTTAAAAATGTTCCTATGAACTAGAACTACCAGTGGTTTCATTTATTGTCGTATTGTCGGCACCAACCTGTATATGTTCACCTGCCTTCCATCTTTGTCCAATCAGCACTGTATGATTTGGCAGTCCTTCATGCACGACTAGTGATGAAAAAATAGTTTGTAATTTTCACTTGATAGGTATTTCGTGTCTTCATTTGTCTAAGAATTTTTAATAAAAGACCCTTCCCTCCCATTTCCTATAAAGGAAATGAAACAAAAAGTAAAAGAACTTATCGCTATAATAATGGCCCTAACATTATACTAGAGCTCTTGAACGACAAAAAAACGAAACAGAAACGGTAATAAAGGAAATTTCAACAGTGATAATAAAAGTTCACAATCATTTGTAGGCAAAGAACTAGTTTTCTGGAAGTGATCGTGGAAAAGAATTCCGGGTCTTATTGGCCCCCCTGAAGATCTAAGGCACGCTCCAAACGTTTCTAGTGCCTATTATCCGAGTTTTGAATGATCAATTTAACTTCGCCCGCTGAAAAGTGGTGGGACGTGGGAAGAATTGATGCGGTAAGACTGGATAAGGGTGAATTTTATTTCAGTCTGTTTTCGAAACTCTCAAACACCGTCTCACGGAAGTCTTAACAAACACAGTGATTCAATGGGGAAGGTCCGTCTAAGTCCATTGCAGATGACGGGACCATAGTTAAGTCACAATCAGACCAATGCAAGGACCAACATCAATATTTTTGATATATAAAATTACATTTTATGTTTTTCAACCAATCGTGATGGCTTTTCTAAGTATGGAAATTCATCAAGTAACTCCTCCCGCTCTAGGTGAAACAGAAGGGAATATCAGATTCTTGCTTACTAAAATCCATTCGTGTTCCTGCTAATGCCCTTTGCGTTCCAGTATTCTATCGAACAATAAACGCAACAGACAGCCACTGGCCACTGACAGGCACTGGCCCTGGTGAGCCCCGTCTCCTACTACTACGCTGACAACACTTTGAGGCGTGCGTGGAACACAAGGTGCAGTCGACTCGACCCTGGTTCTGGTCGGACGGCGATGTCTGGCACTAGGTTTGCTAGCGCCATCAGTTTCACAGTAACCATCATCATAAGATGAAGCTAAGATAGATTCTAAACAACGCTACCTACTACTTAATAAAAACCTTATCAAAATCATTTTCGTAGGCGAATGTGGCGAATCAGTCTACTGCCTCGAACACCATGGCTTTTCGTGCAGTAAGAGTGCGCCGGCGCCTCGCACTCCAGCACTAATGGCATTATCCGTCGTGCTCTATCCACCTGCAAAGCCGGGGTACCAAACTGCCAACCAAACGGCACGGGCACTTTCTCCTTTGACAGCGATACAAAAGAACTTTTTGTTGCGCTTGAATTTTTTGCTGCTTTTTATACGTGTACATATATTTTTATTTTGGGTCTGTATAGTTAGACATTTTCGTAGATATGTTATAAGTAATTAATTTCAGAAAATGGCCAGACATACGCGGGTCACGCAAGTTTCTGATTACATGTTACTCGTAAACATTGAAATTGTAATGACTGGACGAAACTCAAAGAATTTCAACATTGACGAAATATTAATTGAAATCATGCGAGCAATTTGCGAGACCACTTTTTATTAAAGCTGAATATAGTGAATGACATCTGCGAATGAATTTGAACAATGAAATTGACCGTTTGCCATTGAAAGGTTTTACTATTGAATGGCTGGTTAAGGCTGCCATCAGACGGACTGCATCGCAGCAACCGCGCGCAGTCGATATATTACTGATATAACAACTGCATGCAGTTGAATATATCGACTGCGCGCGGTTGCAGCGATGCAGTCCGTCTGATGGCAGCCTAACGGTACGCGTACACCGAATCCGTCATCGGCCGAAGTATGCTCGGGCGTCATGGGCCGATCAAATAAAACGTAAGTAAATGGAAGAGAGCGCATACACTGCTACTACCGACGCCGTCCGATGACGCCCGAAAACGGACGAATCGGTTTTAGTGTACGCGTACCGTAAGGGTTCAATTTTGATAAGGTTTTTATCAGGAATGGCAGTAGCCATTCCTGATTTGTCCTGATGTGCTACCAAGTATGGTAGCACATAACTTTGGATAATGTGAATAGTACTAGTTAAAATAATATTTTTTTTAGAAGTTTAAGTTTTAAGTTTAAGGTCAGTTTATAACTGTGATATTCCTGGTGGCCTAATACTATTCGTTACAAGGTTTATCGTCACCCACTGCTGGCCTCTATTTGCATGTACCAAAGCTCCACGCTCTTGTGCCAGCCCCATCCTGGATATTCCCGGACGGACGACCAACACGTCAAGTTATTTAACTGTGGTATTTTAAAGGGCACTGGGCGGGCGTGGTGGATTATAGCCCATCCCTCTTCTAGAGAGGAGGCCTGAGCCCCTGCAGTGGGAACATTTTAGGCTGATGATGATGATATTAAAGGACCTCCGAACTCGCGGATCAACATGCCTCTGTTAAATGAGTCCAAATTGAATTGTCCGTAGGCTACCCAAATTATCTAGCCAAAGCTAGCCCATTCACTACTGTGCAAAGAGTCAACTGTCGTATATTGCCAGACAAATAAAATCTCACTCTGAGAGACATCATCATCCTAGCCTTTTCCTAACTATGTTGGGGTCGGCTTTCAGTCTAACCGGATGCAGCTGAATACCAGTATTTTACATGGAGCGACTGCCTATCTGACCTCCACAACCCAGTTAAAACTAGGTAATACGATACTCTTTGGTAAGACCGGATGTCAGAATTTCAGGTCACTGACTATCTGTAACGACTGCCTAAGATCTATATATGGTGGCCGGGACCAACAGCTTAACGTGCTTTCCGAGGCACGGAGGAAACTCGGTATGTCGGGCGGTCACCCATCCACAGACCGACCTAGGCAAGCACAGCTTTACCTAAAGATCGACCCGAGTGGCAGTTCTTATTAAGCCACGAGCCCTGAGAGACATCATGGTCGCTTATTCGCTTTTCTCTGTTTAAACCGCATGAGTTGTTTTCATTTGAAACTGCATGGAAGAGACATGTTTGGAACGAACGTGCTCATTAAAAGTTACAGAGACTACTTTGAAAACTAAGAGTTTATCGTGCACATAAACATTTTGTTTATTGCTGAACTAACTGTCCCCCGCGACCTTGGTTCGCATGACACCAGACAAAAATTGATTATCATAAAAAAAAAATTATTCAGTAAAAAACTATTATTAACCGACTTCCCAAAAAGGAGGAGGTTCTCAATTCAATTGGTAGGTTTTTTTTTTTTTTGATAATACAAAAAAGTATTTCAAATTTATTTATTTGTGTAGATTAGTGCGTTTCACGATGATTAAATGCATCTACTAAATATAACCTACTACGCACGTATTTATAAACTATACAAGTAAGGCCATTTGTGGGGTGGTATCGCCAAAAAACTATCATTCGCACTCAGATAAATGGAATTGTTTGCAAAGGGGTTATTACCCTTATTATATGAAATGTGAATACAAGCATCGTAAATAGTCTGTGACATTCCCACTGCTGATACTCAGGCCTCCTCGTCAATATGATTTTGGCTATACAACGAAGTGAATCGAAATTAATAGTAATCAGTGGTGAATTTATGATTGAATTGTAAATAATTTAATAGTGATAATAAAAAGGTAATATCGGTGTAGTGTTTTTATTTATCCCAAACCCAGCTTCCATATGATGCGGTCTCCACTGCGCAATATTAGTAGCTCCCGGACCAGTCTCGCTCTTGGCCACGTCAGAGTTCGTTCTAACGAACTCATTCATGCGCTCGCCGCCCGTATTGTGCCCAAAAGATATGCTCTCTTAAATTGGATCAAACTTTGTAATTAAAACTTGCACGCTGTACAACGGTGATGGACTATACTAGGTAAGTCTTCGCTAGTTTATGATGAATCTGGAGTTACTCACTTTGAATAGTCTTGGGGAAAATCACAACTTTACCACAGTTATCCCAAAGTACTAAGAGATACACGTCAGCCTAACCCTCCGAAGGTTCAGGCTGACGTATATCTCATACTACTTTGACAGCGCAGTTAGCGCAGTGGTTGATCGAAAGCTGCTGCGCTGGTGTCGTGGGTACGATCCCCGAATATAACAAATATTTGAGTGGTCGTTGTTTCTGTTTGTGTCTGTGTGATTAAATGTTTGAAAACGCATCCACGATACAGGAGAAATTCCTTACAAGAGCAAAGTTCTAAAAAACTGATTGGAAGCTGACCCCAACGTACAATGATACGTTTCTGTTTGCATGCTGATGTTGATTTAAGAGTGTCCATGCAGTTTCTTTTCAATTTCCATACGAAACTACAACACTTTTAAAGACCCTATCTATCTAACAGATTCCTTGATAATTGAATTTTAAGAAAAATAACATGCTTTGACTTTAAGTCCCATAAAATAAATGCTGAATTGGTTAAAAGAGTCATCAAATAACTACGGCAACTGTATTAAAAGCTTCGTTTAGTCGTCTATAGCGTCTGCCCTCCTACCTTGGGAATTATAAACTTAAACATAAATTAGAAAGAGTCCCATCGCACTCCTACATGCGTACCTCGACGTCAATTGATGGCAGCTCTCTTCACGAAACGTCCCGTATGCGACCTGAATTTGTACAGCAAAAGCTTTTCAACGCTATTAAGCTAATGTACTTTGAGATTCGCACAATGATTGGAAATCGTACAAACGGAGCAATGTTAGGTTTTAAAATTTCTCGTTTGAATAGCTTTTATTTGTTCGAAGTTGGTAAAGTGATCAGAATTCCAATATGTAGACAAAGAGATAGAGATCCTTTGTTTATGAACCTGATTCGTTTTAGAATAGTGCACGTTTGCAAAATTTCTTGTACAAATAGAAGAGATCCTCTCGCAGTTATGTTTCGATTCAAAACGTATTGTCCAATTGAAGGCAGATTTCCTAAAGCCATTCAAAGTTGAAACTAAAGACCAGCTTGACTTCCAAGGACTGTAACAAATACGTGCTTTTAAAACCGCAAAAAAGTCACATAAAGTTTTATTTTCTTTCTACTCTATATTGTCCCAACAGTTTTTCAACTCGCTCGAATATTGGCTAAAAGCAATGGAGTTGTTGCACAAACAGAACATGCTCGGATTAGTATTCTTCACAGCTCCACAGATGTTCCTCTATTTTAAGATGTGCAAGACACGAATTTCAATAAAACACTTTATTCTAACAACACAGCAGACAGAGTGAAAATATAAATAAAACAAAAATGCAGATATACTGTTTGTTTGTTAACAATAGCGGGGATGTTTTAAAATACTTGGTTTATTATGTTTTTTAAACAATGGATGGCGAAAAGAAAAGATCGTATCTGTTGCTTATACTTTCAGACAAATTGGTTGAGTCACGAAGAGATTCTGTTGACTTATTCGCGCGTTCATAACTGTCTGCTCGGTAGGTACTCGGGTCTTACAAAAGATTTTTGGGAGTTGTGCCATTGACACCAGCCGTTGTTGTCTGTTCAGATATCTTTAGGAGGATTTTTAGATCCTTTTATCCATTTTCGTGGGCTTTTAATATTTAAGTTGATAATTTGGTATTATTTCAGATAATTTTTAACATAGTCTTCTCAATCATAGTAGGTAGGAATAATACTGCTAATCAATGACTGTCCCACTGGTGAGCAAAGGCTTCATCTCATACAGAGAAGGCACTGATCACCAGTACCGCTTTCTAAGGTCAGGTTGGCGGTTTTGAAGTAATTTATTGAGAGGTAGACATATTGATATGCCTCTATACTAGATTTAGATACTTTATTACTAGCCGTTTTTACTTTTTTTTGTTTTTTTTTAAAACGTTGCCCCACACTAGGAATTTCTCCTGTATCGTGGGTGCGTTCACAAACATTTAAACTCACATACACAATCATACCCAGACCTGAAACATCTATCTGTAGGCCATACAAATATTTGTTCCGTGCGGGGATCGAACCCGCGACACGTAGAGCAGCAGTCCAATCGCTCAGCCACACGCCAACCGTGCCGTCAAAGTGTGTGTTTAGATACGTTTTTGTCTACAATTTTCCTGTAACCTGTATAAAAATAACTAAAAGTATGATATTTTTGGTGTTCTCCTTTTATAGAAAAAATAAAAAGGCCGGTCATTTTCCGGGTGTATTTCCCTTACACGAATAGGGTTCGGCGTAGCGTGAATCACGGCATGTATTGCCAGCAATTAATATGTTAATTAGAGAGGACACGCGAGGGATGAGCTGATAGTGTAGTTGATAGGTCGAGTGTCATGCATGATATGACACACACATTATTACTATTAGCTAAATGTGCCTTGTGATGCCTGAAATCAAAACAGATTGCATAGAAATTGAAGCGGGTGGCATTTGAGCGTGGACAAAGATGGGTGACACAAAAGGAGTAGATGGGTATACTTGGATTGTAGCACCAACACGAGTAGGGATAAGGTTACTTTTCCAGATATATGCAAGGATGTGCAGCGGGGGATGTGAATGTGGCCCAAACAATCAACACACCCTTTTGAAGGGTGGGAAATCATCAAATGACTCCTCCCACTCTGGGCAGAGTGGTGGGGAGTGTCAGACTTCTACTGACTAAAAACCAACAAGGTTCCTTCTTAGCCCTTTGTGTCGAGGCCGCGGTATCTTTTTCGAACAACCCGCAGCCCCGACGAAGTACAACACACGTAGTAGGAAGGTGGGTATAACTTTAGTGTAAAACGCAATGCATGTGTTGATACTCTTGCGTCATCCCATCTTCCTAGTTCATCATCACGTGCTGGGGCTGCCGCTGCGGCTGCGGAGAACCTCAAGTAGCACAGTAGTAAACCTTATTGGTATCTAACTATATTTTTGAGCCTTTTGGGGATGAACCTACTTATAGGACCGCGTTCACTATAAAGTTAGTTACTTTACGTTATTTTAGTTTATAAATGAATATAATATTGTTACTAATTAATTAAAATTTATAGTAATGTGACTTAAATTAATTCAAAATGTCAAATGAAAGCCAGAGAAAATGCCATAACACCACCATAATGTTGAAAATTACCTCATTTTCCTCGTTTTCAAAGGTTTCACAAAATATAATACAGCCGAATAAAACACGAATATTTACATTTAAATGTTTCTTAAGACTGAGGAAAGTCGTGATACAACAAAAAATATTCAGATTTTTGCTCACGGACGAAAATATCACAAGGAAATAAAATAATTCGTAAAATTCATTTAATAATTTCTGTACGACACAACTTTGTAGTGTGGTGTTATACTAAGTGATGGCCTAAGTAATCATTAAAGCTCTCTGAGTGCGGCAGTAAGTCCCAGAGAAACAATTGGAAATTAATCAGAAAAGAATAGTGGAGGAGTAGGAAAAAACATAATTTACAATTCCCTCCATATCAGCGGGAGACACAATAGAACAAGGGCAACAGGCACGAAGGGACGTCTAGCACCACGGATAATATTATCTTAAAATTAGCTTCATCGTCAATTGGCAAGAAGTGTTTGAATCCCCCCAAGTTGCTTGGATGCAGAATGCAGCACGGGGTCTTGAGAAACAGTGGACTGCATGGCGAGCCAACGTCTCCAAAGGATTCCGTATCCAAGTCTTGATTTAGTTTTTGAGGCTGCTCTGTGTCACTGCTGGGCCCCAATAATCGAGGTGATGTTATTCTGAAGTGTCTGCTTACCCCCATCTTAAAGAGGAACGAGTTTGTGTTAGTATGTTTACCTTTTTATTTGGGTGTTGGGAAATCATCAAATGACTCCAGAGCGGGATCTGGGCAGAGCAGTAGGAAGTGTCAGACTTCTACTGACTAAAAACCACCCATGTTCCTTCTTAGCCCTTGTGCCGAGGCCTCGGTACCTCTTTCAAACAACCCGCAGCCCCAAGTATGTATACCTAAGCCTTTTCACGGCAGCTTGATAAGTGCATACTTTTGTACAACGACAAACTATTGGCATGTATTCATGCAGGCTTGTTCCGAAAACCCAGAAGTTTTCATACGGTTTTCGCTCAGAACTACATACTCTGAAGCATAATATCTGCTTCTATTTATGCAGTAAGTAAGAATTACAGAACCCCTATGCGTCGAATTAAAAGAATTAAGCACATTTTACAATCTTTTTTTTTATCCTGCAATAATGTAAGCCTTAACGAAACATCACGTAGTTCACAAAGGGTCAGGCAGAGGTGTCTAATACCAACATCTCGACAGTTTTGCTTGAGTCCCGTGTATTATAGGGTGAGCGATAAACCGGGCTCAATTACAGACTCCGTGGCTGCTACTGAGAAATTCCTGATGGAAAAATGCAATAACAATTTGCCAGACCTGGGAGTCGAATCCCGGACCTTATGCTCAGCAGTCCCGATTGCGACCACTAGTCAATGAAGCAGTCAACGAACAACGCAACGAGTAATGTAAGGCTTATGAAGTCCCCGTAGAGGCTGCGGGTTGTTCGCAAGAGATACCGCGGCCGCGACATGAAGGGCTAAGAAGGAACATGGGTGGTTTTTAGTCAGTAGAAGTCTGACACTCCCTTCATCTCTACCCAAGAGCGGGAAGGGTTATTTGATGATTTCCACCCACCATAAAAAAAAAAAAATAATAAAGGCTTATGTAGTTATAATAACACAATTAATGTCAAACATAAAAAAAACTATTCTATAATTCTATTCCATTGTAGAACAAAGAAACTCGAGCCCACAGATCATAGAAACAACCGAGCCTATCTCATGTAAAAACACAAAAGCACGAATCCGATATTTCATTTATTTTTATAAATTCATTTTTATCGCGAATTCACAATCAAGAGTATAAAGTCAAACGATTTTTTTTAACTGGTAGGCAATATATCGATTTAAGCTCGCTTAATCGACTGCCATGAAAAGTTTATTATATTATTTTTGTTGCTTTCATGGCCACTTAAAATTGTTTACAACTTTTGCAACATAAAATCTATAGGCAATTCATCTTTCATAAATATCGCAAAGGGTTTTATTTTATTGCGTGAGTTTTTATCGAAAACTTGGTGAATTCATTATCCAGCCGAGGCAATTTGAAAACTGGTTGGATGTCATAACGTTCCTTTTTAGATAAAACTTTAGATAGAAGTTACTGTATTACGGAAACTCGAAACTTCATTGAGAAAATCTGGGTTTATTCAGTACACCTCTGCGTAACTCTTAAAGAAAAAAGGTGTGATGTGTGTCATCCGAAAATATATCGTAAACCTACGGTTACGGTTACAACCCCCCAAATATTTGCAGATGCCAACCCTGCCGGCAGCGAATGCCAAGTTAATACAGAGATTTAGGACCAGTTTAAAAAAAATGTTTTTTTCCGGTACCTACTTTTAATGTTCTGTGCACTGTTTTTTAAGTATCCACCAACTGGCTAGCTTAGGTGGCTAGCAGGAACAAGTACCTAATGTCGGGACCGTTTCGATGACTTGATAGCCCAGGAGGCAGGCAATATCATCTTCGACTTTGGTAACAACCTGCTTAAGCATTGCCACTTTTTCTTTTGAGATTTCCACTGTATTTCATCAACGTCTCATAGGAATTAAATTTTGAAACAGGTACCCCAAAACATTTGCATTTCATTTACCCATACCCGCTACGTTTTAGAGGTATCGTACCAAACTTTTTCAGGGAAACAATTACCTAAACGAATTCTTCTCTCCAAACTTTGGCAATAATTTTACTACATACTTAGTTTGCTACAAATCCTTTTTATAAGTCCACCACCAACTATATAAAACGTCAGAATAAATATAACTGTAGTAACTTTATTTTTACAAGGAGTGGCAGATGACTTTCGCAAAAAATTTTGTCCGTACAGTGTATTTTTAAATTAAATGGCCGCGTCCGACCCTATCATTGCCGCCATTTTGGGGATGATCGGGTGCGTTCGTGCATCACGCAAGGCTTGTATTATTAAACTATGTCCATTACACGCAGAGTAATTAAAGCCTGAACGCAGGTGCGCCTGTGCCATGCGCCAAGGTTTTGTTCCGTAATTTCAGATGAGATTTATTATGGCTCAAAATATTGTTAAGTTGGGATGAAAGTTAACGATTTTCACCGAAATACCGATTAACATCGTTCACAAGGGCGGATCCAGGGGGGGGGGCACGGGGGCACGTGCCCCCCCCCCCCAGACGGTTATGTAGTTCATCACAGTACATACTTATACCGGAGCAGTGGTGGCCCAGTGGTGGCGGCCCCGACTTACAAACAGTAAGTCGTGGGTTCGAACACCGGCAGGCGCATTACTTTGTGTAATTTATTTCATCACCGCTGCTCTCAAAACGGTGAAGGAAAACATCGTGAGGAAACCGCCATGTCTTAGAACCAAAAAATTCGAAGACATGTGACATCTACCAAGCCGTACTGGGCCCGCGTGGTAGATTATAGCCCATCCATAGCCCATCCCTCTCCTAGAGAGGAGGCATAATAGGCTGATGATAATGACATACTTCTAACCAAATCAAATTATCAGAGCAACATAACAGAAAGAAGATGAGTAAAACTTGCGCGTTTCTGGTTGGAATAGGATTTTTTCTGGGGGGTCAGTCAACAAGTGCTTTTTGGTAAAAAAAAAATCTCAGCTTCCGAAAAATATGAACAATTGAAAAAAAAGCTCTTGTTGATTAGACTACATGTGCCCCCCTCCCCTGGAAAGATATCTTGGATCCGGCCCTGATCGTTTATGATGAGTACGGTATGAAACAATGAAGGTACAGGGCATGGGCGTAGCGAGGTACGGGCAAGGAGGGGCAGCTGCTTTCCTCTCAGAAGAGCGGTCGTTCGCGGGGAAACTGTAATTCTGACGTGCTTCATGGCTTGCGACGCTTCTTGGCACAGCCGTGTACAACGAACATTATAGAAAGGTCTTTTTCAACCTTACGACGTGTAAAAACGTGCTTGCGGTCTACGATTACCAGAAACCGCTTAATTTATGTAATTGGTCATATTGTTTTTATAAACCAAACTACAGTACCCGGCGATATAAATATTGCACTATATACGAAATGGCTGTTCGAGACATCTCTTTTCCGCTGTGCTTTTAATATAACTGCCGCAAGCTAGGTCGGTTCGAAAATGTTTCACGGCAAGCTAAATACAAAATAAGACCCTAATTGCATTGGCACTGACAGCTTTGATGCGTTGTGGCGTAAGAAATCTGCCTCGCTACTCCGCAGGCTGCGTGGCAGTCGTAACACTATCCTGCAAGCAATAGCCGCCCGGGCAGACAGCCCGCTAGTGTGGGCGCTAACCTATCGGACTCGATCTGTTCTAGTTATTAAGTACTAACATAGGCTAAGTTTTAATATTGTTACTAACACAGTGAACCTCATTTTTGTCCTAGTTATTAAGTACTAACATAGGCTAAGCTATATTTGTTACTAACACAGTGGACCTCTTTGTAGTCTGACTAATAAATGATTATTATTATTATTATAATTAACGAATAAATTGCATTGATTTTTCCAAAGATCGATGTGCAATATTTAGCGCCGGGTACTGTATTGTGTCTATCTAGCTGTAAGTTTTCCAAAAATAATAAAATGAAATAAAATTTAACGGCATAATACCTATGCTAAGCATTCATCGGAAAATTGATAAAGAAAAAGAAGGTGAAGTTGTACGAGAAGTTTCGAAAAGATTTTGTGAAGAGCCTCGAAGATTGATTGTCATGTACCTAATACATAGAGCTATTTCAGATTATTATATACCTAGGTATTTTTAATCACTACCTCCACATTCCTGCTCATGTGAAGCTTATGTTAGAAACAACGATCAAAACAATATTCTAGTATTTTCTTTGGCTGCCCGCCCCCGCGATCACATTGATTAAGTATTCAGTGAAGAGGGATAGTTGACGTGCCAATGCAGACTATGCAATGGAATTTAACAAAGTAGAATTAGCTACGAACGTGCCTCGACTAATTCGAAACTTTTTCATGCCTGAAATAACCATTTCCCATTATTTATTTCAGACTGGCTTAAAAAGGACGGATTGGACTGCACTGCTTACCCAAATTACGAAAAAAACTTGAATTGCATAATAGCGAGCGCCACCTATTACTTTGATAATCAAGCTGGAGGGAAACTGAAATTTGACTCTTGGTTTATTGCAAAGAGTAAATAAAATACAACTAGGCCAACTTCACTGATCTTAGTTTTTTACTTTTCTGCCATCTTTCGGGACAATTGGGAACTACAAGAAGAATAACCATAGACAAAATACATGAAATAAAACTTTTTGTTATCATAGAAATCTTATTTCACGTGTTTTTATTTTACCTTTACTCTAATTAATTGATTCTGAGTATTGTTCTTATAAATAAAAATATTTTCCAAAAGCGTCATCATTTGAAGGCACCACCATCATAAAAACCGATTTTCAAGACAACTAAAATAAACAATAAAAAATGTTTACAACAAATTATACACGTTCAGTTATTTATTCCATTTGCCCTAACATATTTATATCTATTAGAGATGACCTCTGTATTTAATGGCCTGCAGTTGTTGAATGATATTAAGTGAAACAATGAAATAATTTGATGCTTCCTTTCAATTAACTATTTTGTGCACGGTGCATACGTCTGTATTTTCATGCCAGTCACTCCACTGATGCACTCAAATAAACATAGATTCGATATAAAAAATATTAATAGTATCGGATAAAAGTATCGCAAAACTTTTAATAACAATACACCATTCCACAATATTGCAAATAGCGTACAATGGAAAAAACTGAACTTTGTGCATAGAGCTAATAAGTGATAAATAATTTAAATTTATTTATGGCAATACCGACACAGTGAGCCATCGCCCTGCTAACGGTGTCATGGCGGTTTGACTTGTTAAAGGTTTTTTTGCAATAACTAACTAGTTAATGTGCTTTTTAGCAATTTGATCTTTGATTTAAGTTGATATTATCACGTGATAAAAAATAGTAAATAATGCGCGAATACAAAATAGTCGTGTTAGGCAGCGGAGGCGTGGGAAAGTCCGCCCTGACAGTACAGTTCGTACAAGGCATCTTTGTCGAGAAATACGACCCCACCATCGAGGACAGTTATCGGAAACAGGTGGAAGTTGACGGTCAACAATGCATGCTAGAAATTCTAGACACTGCTGGTACAGAGCAATTTACAGCGATGAGAGACTTATACATGAAGAACGGACAAGGATTTGTCTTAGTGTACTCCATCACCGCACAATCGACGTTCAACGACTTACAAGACCTGCGGGAGCAAATCCTGCGGGTGAAGGACAAAGACGACGTGCCCATGGTGTTGGTCGGCAACAAGACTGACCTGGAAGCTGAGCGCGTGGTGGGCAAGGAGCAGGGAAGCAATCTCGCACGCCACTTCAACTGCTCGTTCATGGAAACCTCGGCAAAAGCCAAAATACACGTGAATGATGTGTTCTTCGACCTAGTACGTCAAATCAACAGGAGAACACCTATCAACAGTGACCCCAAAAAAAAATCGAAATGTCACATTCTGTAAGAATGTCGCTGGAGCCTCCGAAGCGTCTAGGTATAAAATATTTAATAATTTGAAAGACTTCTGGTACCCGGATTTGGCTCTCGACTGTTCCTTAAGTTATCTAGGTCGGGTGTTGAGCATCATTGCTTGGTAATATACCTTAGCATTTCAAGAATGTGCATTTGTTGAATTATGTGATGGTGTGCTGCTGCACTGGTGGAAAATCCACAGAGCGTTTTGGATGATATCCAGAAACCTATCCATAGAATGTGTCTCTGAAACCTTCTGGTCTATATTTTGATAGTTATAATATTCAAGGATAGATTCAACGATTCTGTGTGTTTCACTCTAGAAATTCCAATTGTAATGTGTGGATGCTGTTAGGTTCAGAAGTTGTAAATGGTTATAAATTTAAAAACTACTTGATGTAAGTATAAACATATTCATTTATTTAGAGGCTATGAGGAGTATGTTCTAGAACACCCTGTGACAATACTGACTTCATTAATGTTCATTCCAGTTATAATGTAAAGCAAGGCACTACTTCACTCGAAACACTCTTCTACGTATGTACTTCTCATTGTTTCTCAATTATGATTTTCAAATATATGAAAAGCTACTAAAAATATTTTTGATTTAATAATAATATTAACAATATTAGGTACAGACAGTCCTCTGAAATTTAATTGAACAGGAAAATGAGTGCAACTACTTATTTACCATGAAATTATCTTTCAAGGTTCCGTTGTAGTGTCACCATTATATGTATACTACTGTTCATCAAATGGCTAACATGTTGACGCGACTGCATTTATAGTTATATATTAATAAATAAATATATATTAATCTGTCTGGACCTAATATAGATATAGTTTACCATTTAGTAGTTATTATCTAATCATACTGATAAAGGGAGGGCCTGATACTTCTGAACAGCTGTGTGAAAGTGAAGCAGGCTCCGAAAGACCTGAGTGATGTGCCCTGAAGGCCTGACTCAGTATGTAATGTTTAAATATGTGAATTAAGGATACATTAAATTTTTTCAGAATATATTATTGTCTTGTTATATAATTCAAATGTATCGAGTGAAAAGTTGATAATGTGAAGCCGTTTAGGACTCAGTAACTTTTGAACAAATATTAGAGAGCCTTAGATAATTGCACCCTGCGACCTTAGAGTCTCCAGTGTAATAATGGTGGTGCCCTATGCCTTGTGTTATGAATGTACACCACAGGCCACCATACTATAACCCCCTAACCTACGAAATTGAGAAATAAGAAATTTATCGTTATTGTAAATGAATTAAAGTTTTATGAGTACTGGCTCATTTAAATATAAATTATCAACCTATGTTTTGCTGCTAGAACTTTGTTAAAGTAATAATATTATATAGGTGTTCAAATATTGTTACGGAATTAGATGTTTCCTCCATTCTCTTTTCTGTTAACATGTAAGATTTACTGCACAAGGATATTGGATATGACTTTGATCTGATTTGAATTATATTTTTATATATATTGTGAAAATTAAGAACTTGTATATTTTATCTTTTTCAATCAATAATGGACATGTACAATAATCTATTAATTTCTTTTTTTTGCATCAATAAAACCAATTTTAAATATTATCGTTTTGGGGTATGTTTTGTCCCCCCCGCGGCCGGCGCTCCCGTGATGTCAATCGAGGTCGAGCGTGATGAGTCACATCCCAGGCCCGCGGCGCACGCCGCCGGTACCCCACCGACTATCAAATAAACGTCAATTGGCTCGGAATTTTAATGGAATTTAATTAATTGAAACAACCATATACCATCTACAACTATTTTATTTACTTGACGAGTGTAAAAAAGTTACATAAACGTGTCTATACTTAAATCTAGAGGGACTAACTAAACAATAGGTACAATCATTTTAAAAAATTGTATGGCAGTGTGATGTGGCGGGCTTATGTCGATATTCTAGTAACATAAGAATTGACACAGTCCAGTGGAAAGGAACTCAATACGCCTAACTTAATATCTACTTATGAACTCGATAACTAAGCAATCTAATCTATGATGCAAAACAAGTGTTGGATTACAGTTGCGTTAGTTTCCTATTGACACACCCCATGGTGTGTAACAAGGTCTCATACATAGATCGAGCCCACTATGGGGCGCGTGCGACGTACGAAATTATAACTTAATAGAAAATACTGTAAAGTCGTTAGTTGGAAGTAAAAAGCTTGTGGGAGTGTGAATCTACATACAATAGGGTTGTCTACAGAGTCGCGCCGATAGCCGCCAAATAGATAGCGTAATGAAATAGTGTTGAACCATTTTTATCTTGGCGCCCCGAGCCCGTCTGTGGCGCTTATCTAGCGAGTTGCAGCAGGGTCAAATGTTAGCGGGGAGCATTGTTACTGCTCTTTTTACCAACTAATGTAATGGTACCCAATACTAAGTGCACACGTATCAGGACAATTTGCTTTTTGATAAATACTCATAAAACTTTGATAACGTTATCCGCATCATTTATTCATGCTTAATAAAAATAGTGATAGCCTTTACGATAAAGCGTGAAGTGACACTTATACGTATTTTATAAACTTTGTGTGTTTTATACAAAACATGTTATAATACAATGGATTGTTACACAGTACAGTTAGAATTAAAATGTTTGTGGGATTTTCGGGAAATCCGCTTCATTTTCCTTTGTGTTAATATAAACGTGTCATATTGAAATAAATATTGTTATAACGAGACTATTTTTAAACAATATTCATAAGTCGTTGAGGCGGAAAACGTGATAAGTACCTAGGTGCCGATACATTTGTTATTCACATAGATTGTAAGTAGAACATAGTCCTGGACGGAATCGTTGGCCTTTAATTATTACTATCATGACTAGTACAGGTGGTTGTTACTTATATTTTATTATAAAAATTTGCATAGTCACACAATAGACATTATTATATCAAACTAAGAAATCTTCACATTATAATAAATTGTTTTTGTGAACACGTGTGTTAATTAATACGAATGACGTATTCTAACAAAAACAATGATGTAATGGACACAAAGTTGTAAATAACTACGTTTTAATATTTAATCTGCTACATGAGGAACATTAAATGACAATAATTAAATGCATTAGTATTTATATTTTTAGACTAGGCCGTGAAACCTAAATGACTAGACAAGGTAACAAAGTGATACTATGCTTAACACCAATTAAATTTGAGGCCCAAAACAGGTTTTAGTACGTACAGAAGATGTCTCTGTTTAGCAGTAAGACAATTTTATTCATGTAAAAGTTCGTCTGAAACCAGTCTCCTTGGCTTAGTTTCTTTATTTTTGTATTGGTTAGCATTAATTAGATCATGGCTTTGTTAAAATAAATGAAAATTTGCAACACATTGACTTTAGAATCACGACCTTTTGAGAAAATACTATGCCCGTCGGTTCCTTAACAAATAAAATCATCACATAATTCGAAATGACTAGAAAAAATACTGTCCACACATTTACAAGTAATCTCACTACTAAAACTACATTTTACTGAGTCATTGGCGTTTAAAAAAAATCGCTTCCTCCATATTTCCGGTCTTTGAACTGACCTCGGTGTGAATCATCGTTCAAGACGCATTGACTCACGCGTGTTATCAAACAAATCACTGCTAATGTTAAATGACAAATACAATTCTCTTAAATTACTCGTGAATTCGTGCTTTACCCCTACCAAGAAGAATCTTTAAAATTCGGTCGTTTGAACTACTTATATTCTAAAACATTCAACATTCCAAATAGATTCATCTCATTCTACTGACATGTGGTGTAATTAACTCGAATAAAACATACGCACACACATGTCGAACGAATGACATTAGTAAACATTCGTCCGATATGACACAGGCAGCGGTGACGTCACATGTGTACCGATAAGTACAATGGTATTCAGCATTACCTACTCTTACTGATTAACGATTTCGTAACAACTTTCAACATTTTGGTCCATCATGAATGAGGCCTGTTTCTGACTCGAAGGCTACTTACTGAATGTATTTGTCATAAATACTCGCCCTCGCGACTCCGTACCATATTTGTACTGTCGCTGGCGTCCAATTTACATTTAGGAATTTTCGAACAAGACTAAAAATAGTCACCGCAGTGACGTGGAAAAACTGATGACAATCAGTTTGGAAGATATATAGAAATAACGTTGCTGTCATCTATTGTGTCGATTTATCTGCTAATTTAACACAGCGCAGCCGCCGTTTTCCTACAATAGAAACTTGAAACTACACGGCTGGTTATAAATTACACCATCTGTATTTCTATTGTGTTTTTTCCACAATGCTCGAGCGCCCGGCAGCTCGATATTGGTAAATATCTTTTGTCGCCGCGCCGTTGTTTATTTGGACGAGTCGTAGCTATCGTTGAGCGGGGGCAGGCTGTGGGTGAGCGTGCTGTCCAACTTGCGAGCTTCATGTTCCAAGGTGTACGAGTCCAGCGCTGGATCCTGAGAACAAACAAAAAATATTAGAAGATTCCTTATGAAACTTGGGTGGCTACAGTCGACTGCGCATAGTAATGACCTGACCTAGCGTCGTATTGTGACGTGTAGGTACCCTTGTCTCGATCTTGTGGTCCTGACCCTATTGTAACGCAGCTGTAAATTGAACCCGTAAAAGACTACAAAATTATTTCTATAACTTCGGCTACATATCTAGGTAGGTAGGTACCACTATTATATATTTTGTGTTATAGGTAACCTAAATACCGACACTATAGCAACAAAGGCTCGCTCCATTCCGCTAATTAATGTTAGTAGTACCTACGTATCTCCTACTTGTTATTAGTACTCATACTAATTACATACTTCAATAACTATTTACTCATTCGCCATTTTCCTCGCGCGTAATCGAGCAAAAATGTCAGCATAGCCCGCGTCATACTTGGATATGAGACATCATCATCTCGAGAATTAAAGCAATTTATTCCTTTTATTCATACTGATGAATCAATTAGCAGTAATTTTATTAGGTGGATTCTATTGCCTCCACTCTACAGGTCGAGTCAAGCCCCAACCTTCATCATTTGTTCACGACATACATACAAGATGTTTCGTAGTGTAGCCTGTAACTTTTTCCATGACTTAGTCATTTAACGGTATTAAATGAACTTCACAGAACCATCTACCAAACCTTTTCCCAACTAAATACCAGTACCTAGTTTACATGGAGCGACTGCGTATCTGACCTCCAAAATCCAGTTAGTACTGGCCTACTGGGTAATACCTACGACACCCTTACGTAAGACTGGTTCATTCATGCGACACTACGGAACTAAAGAAAAATGAACGGTATATAAATATTTATTCATTACTTAATGTAAGTATGACTATGCTAAACATGACAACAAAATCAAAAGTCATTTATTCAAACTAGGCTGATAATCAGCACTTTTCGAACGTCAAAATTTACTTTACCTAATTACAAGAGACAGTCCCCCAAAACGCCCCACCCTTCGACACTTCCGTGTTTTAGCTGGAAATAAGAACTGGCGGAACAAACTCCCCAGCAACACACAAAATATAAAGTAAACTATAAACAAACTAACTATAAAAGGGCATCGAAAGACTCCTCAACGTTGTCAGCAGGTAAAGTGCCCAAGAGACTGGCAGCGTTGCCACGTTGTATGGCAACACTTAGCCTCTGGCCAAAGAAAAAGCCAGCCCTGGGGTCGGAGGAAGCGTCAACAAGACGTTTAGAAATTTTCTTAAAAAGGCTGTGGATACTAGGACCCCAAGGTCCCAGAAATTCAACTCCAAACTGCTCGAAAATATAATTTCCACTTCTGTAAATATATGTTTATATCATACTTTGTTCAACGTATGCCCGACACTGATTTACAAATTGTAAGAAATTTGAATTTCGGGGGTACCCTGGCAAGGCCAGAAAAAGACCATTAAGTTATAAGCAACTTAATAGTCTTTTTCTCATTCCCAAACTTAAGCAAACAACATTTAAAATACTGGAGCTTACAAAAAACTTCAATATTTTAATATACGACCGGAACTTACAAATCGCTGCAAAGTTCTGCTAAAAGACAATCTAAACGTGACTATATAACGCTAGATTGCAGCTAATTAAAATACTATGATGTACATTATAAGCAGCCTGGACGACCGGAAACTGGAACCCGAATACATAATGCATTCAGAAGGCTTGCATGGATTACCATAGCCAACGACATTGCTAGACATCGTGTAAGAAGACTCCTTAATTGCTTTGGAGTTACTATGGTAAAATGTTACTAGTAGGTACCTACATACAATTCAGGGCAGTCATAAGTACTTAGGTAGGTACTAAGCTTATGCTTAGAGTTGAAAATCCAACAGTCAATAATATTCAGGCACTACATAAAATCTAGTGTTAGTGAAAACTGGCATTGAGGAATTTTGAATGAACTAGGAAACTGTTAATTGCCTCTAATGTATTTAAACAATGAACAATTACCTACCAACGATTGTTAGTGAAAATATTACAAAAACTTCCTACTCTAGGAAAAATTAGGTAGGAACATCCAAAATTCAATCTGTTCATCAAGAGGTAAAAGGATGATTTTAAAATTAATTGATTTTCCTGAAACTGCCGGTTCATTACATACCTGAACAAGTGTACCTACACGTCTTACGCATATAACTGCGATACCTACAGTAAATAATGCGTAATTGTATTTACGTCATTGCTAAGTGCCATGGTCCAGTTATTTTCCCAGAAACTTATCACAGCTTCTAATTAAAAATACCAGTTGAGTTCGTTCGTACTAAGATGAACTTGACGGTTGATCACTCTTCGGCCTTCGCCCTAATGCCCATAGTAGTAAGGTTGAAAAGTGGTCCACCGCCAACGATTCTAACTGTAGGGAACTTTAGAGTAATAAATAAACGAGAAGAGTTCACCCGGTAAATAACTAGGATTTCAGGCCTTACTAGAAAGATGGCCGACTCATTAAAGTAGCAACTTACAGAAAATCTTCTTTGGTAGATATTAGGTATAGGTACCTATCTTGCGATAAACAGAGCTGCCTGGCCATTTTCTATCGAAGGACCAAAACTCTACTCCTGAATCTCCCACCGCCATAGATATCTTTGGCGGAGATCAGAAGTGGAGAACCTGCGACGTTGTTCACAACTTGTGCAGAGACCTTTATAGGTTTGTCTAGCAAAAGACGTTATGTAAACTCGGTATTCAGTAAATGGTCACCCATCCACGGAAAAACCTTGGCAAGCGTTACTTACTGCCGTACTCAGAAATATTTAATGATTACTTAAGCCGTCACTTAGTAAAGATTTGACATACAAAACCTTATGAAATATTGTCAAATGGCTTATGTAATCATTAAACGTCTTGTGAGTGCGGCAGTTAGTCTTAGAATCAAAAAAATTGAAGACATGTGACATCTACCAACCCGCACCGGGATTATAGCCCACCCCTCTCCTAGAGAGGAGGCTTGAGTCCCTGCAGTGGGAACATTATAATAATAGGCTGATGATTTAAGCCTAATATAGATTCAATAAACACTGTAATCCCTAAGTAGGTAGGTACCTACGTGCATTAAAACAAATACAGGAAAACTGCTCGGACAAACAGATAATACCATTTATTCGTATATTTCAGGCATTATGACAATAGTAGCTGGGGTTACTCAGAAGAGTAGGGACATCCCATACATGGTTTTTTTCCTGTTTGGTAACTTTTTATAGCAAAATGGGTTTCAACAGTACTCATCTACAAAAAGGCAACCGCACGTATGGCAAGAATTAGTCATTGGAAACACCGTTATTTACCAGAAGCAGGTGTTTGTACCTATCTTTCCTACTAACATACATGGATAAGGCTGAAAAGCCGCTCTACAGAAATAATTCAAGCTGTGGTGAGAAAGTGTTCGCTACCCAACCCATTTGCTATACTTGCAGGAAAAAAAATCTCCCATCTGGACACGAATTGCCATGGCTGACCTGGAAGTCTATCAATTGACTCCGGATACAGGTTGGCCGAAGCAAGATAAACCTGTTTAGGTGGAGATTCATAGTTGTGACTGCCCTGGAGTCTAAAGGTGATGTTTCTCCACAAATAATGGGACTCTTGTTATCGTGTCCTGCCTATCAAGCTGCTTGCACCTCACAGGAGCTGATGGACGCTACTGAAACTAGCAATCTTATTTTCGCGAACATAAACGATGAACGAAACAAATATGAATTTTATACAGCTGTTTAATAAGTTGATTTTAGAATGACTCGTACTATTGACATTGGTGACCCAGTGGTATTGTGGGTGTAGTATTAGCTACACAACTGCCTAACCTTTCAGGGATTACAGGCGTGATGTTATGAGTGTAATTCTTAACAAAATTACGTACGTTACCCCTTAGTCATTTAATGCAGTATCATAGAAATACTAGGTGGTATTTATTTTCCTTTTATTGTTAGGTCTCTTAGGTCATTATGAGGACCGCTGTCATTATCTTTTATAAACATATTTAATAGTGGCAATAACATGGGTTTTACTCATTCCATTCTAAAGTCATTGGGTTTTTATAAGGAATGTTATTCAATGTCTTTACTTAGAAATTGCAACATAGACCAATCAGGGGAAACAATAGAACAAGGACACAAAAAACTCTGCTTTGCTTAAATCTCACGTTAGCCAATCATAACCTTTTTATCTAGGTTATTCATGTTAGCTAGGTATAATAAATAAGTTTAGACAACAGTCATCATCATCTGCCTAGCCTTTTCCCAACTATGTTGGGGTCGGCTTCCAGTCTAACCGGATGCAGCTGAGTACCAGTATTTTACATGGAGCGACTGCCTATCTGACCTCCACAACCCAGTTAATACTAGGTAATACGATACTCTTTGGTAAGACTGGATGTCAGAATTTCAGGTCACTGACTACCTGTAACGACTGCCAAAGATCTATATATGGCAGCCGGGACCAACAGCTTAACGTGCTTTCCGAGGCACGGAGGAAACTCGGTATGTCGGGTGGTCACCCATCCACAGACCGACCTAGGCAAGCACAGCTTAACCTAAAGATCGACCCGAGTGGCAGTTCTTATTAAGCCACGAGCTCCTCTAAGTTTAGACAACAGTAACGACAGAAATAAACATTTCTATACTAATATATTATATAGAGGTAAAATTTGTTCGTAAGTTTGTATGTAGGGCGTAATCTCCGGAACTAATGATCCAATTCTAAAAATGTTTTGACTGATAAAAAGATACATTGTTCCTGGGTGCTATATGCTATATATTATATTTATATCACGCATATTAACCAAATTATCACATCGCGAAGTGCTAGTTTTTATAAAAATCACTGAGAATTTCTACTAAACCGGAGAAAATCCTAGCGGGCAACGTTTGTTTCGGGGATACGTTTAGAAACATTTAAACTCACAAACACAAACCTGTAGGCCATACTTAACATTTGTTCCGTGCGGAAATCGAACTCGCGACACGCGGTGCAGCAACCAATCTCTCAGCTACTGCACCTACCGTTCCGTGTCAACTTTCATACATAGTCATCTCAAGCTGTGTATTCATGGTGTTGAGCAGAAACTAGAGAACGCGACCTGCTACGATGCCATATATCTGATCATCAGTGGCGTTTCTAGCGGCCAACAGTACAGCAAGGCAAGCAGATTATTCAGAAACCCTAAGTTCATAAAGAGTAGCAGGATAGGGTATGCCAAGCTTATAGCCCTGTATGGAATTATCGCCACTATTCCTCATACACGATCACCAGTTGCGGACACTACACACTGTAGGTAACACACCTGGCCTTTCTGAAGAACATCACCAATAAGATCGAGAGTTGTGATATGACAAGTTTACAGCACGGAAAAATATAATATAAATAATGCTGCGATTGTTATAAACCACTTCATGAAATAATACTTGGAAACTATTACTCTAGTTATCGTGCTTACGATGAAATGTTTCCGATTCGTGCCCTATCTAGCATTTTTATGGTTGATAACAGCACTAATGTTCGCTACGCTACAGTAAATGATAGAATTTGACACAAAAACTGTTTCTGTGTAATGATATTTATCATAAGGGCCGGTTTCCACCAAAGCGGAGAGGAGAGGTGACGAAAGGAGATGCGGAAACCGGCCAATCACATTAGTTTAATTTTACATCTGGTCTTTTGCCCTTCCGGTGATTGGTCGAATTTGGCACATCTCCTCTCCGTTCTGCTCGTCTCCGCTTTGGTGGATACCGGGCCTTATTCTCTTTCTCATTTGGGGTCGGTGCCGCATGGCTTTATCCATTCTTCTCTATTGGAACGAAGTTCCTTATCGCGCGTTGTGAAAGGGGGCTAGACGGAAAAAAATCTTACGAAAAGTTGTCACGACACTTTTTGCTATAGTAAGCTATTGTAAGCTGTGCGGCGTCGCATGTTTCTCTGTCTGTCTCTCTCTCTCTAATAGAAAGCAAGCCAGATATTTTCATTTCTACATTTTTTTTTTACATAATAAAAAATAATAACAATAACTTCTTACAAGTTTTTTTTTCTTCATCTCATCAGACCTCCTTTCTTACCTAAGCATTTTTTTTGCCTTTTACACAGGACAGTCAGCAGCACCAATATGTAAACACTTAACAAACTTTAGAAGCAATTTTCGCCTGCTGTAATGATTCCATTTTCATGTTACGAAACAAAACTAATATGTTAGAACCCATATCATCATAAAGTAGTTCATATTTCAAAGTTGCAATCGTTATTTCACCAGAAATTCGCGTTTGAACTTGGCCTAGTGTATACATATTGTTGCTCGTGACTGTACATCCATCGATTCTCTGGCCTTCCTCTACTTTTATACCATTCCACATTCATGGTCAAAATATTCCTCACGACATTTCCCTCATTCATTAGTTAAACAAAAGAAAAAACCATTATCTAAATTGGTTTAAAAATGCTTCGACAGAATTTCTATCCCTTTTTCGCAACATAAACATATCATCACGCCTGTTACCTCCGAAGGGTTAAGCAATGGAGTCTGTATTTAACTAGTCACACCCACATTCAGTTATATTGAGTTCTGCTTCTTCCATTCCCAATATAAAAAATATATCCACCATAATTATCGAGATAACCCAGTTCATCATCAAGTTATTTGTTGTGTCTGTCTGAAGTTCAGCAGATAAGATATTTTGTTATCCTTATCTTTATTTGATTTTGACCGATAGTACTCGAATTGCGGCATAGTCTGATTTTAACGAGTTTCGTCTACAGATAAAATGTAGGACAAACCATGAATTCAACAGTTACTGTTTACTTTACTACAGTTTCATCATCTGCCTAGCCTTTTCCCAACTATGTTGGTATCGGCTTCCAGTCTAACCGGATGCAGCTGAATACCAGTATTTTACATGGAGCGACTGCCTATCTGACCTCCACAACCCAGTTAATACCTACTAGGTAATACGATACTCTTTGGTAAGACTGGATGTCAGAATTTCAGGTCACTGACTACCTGTAACGACTGCCAAAGATCTATATATCGCAGCCGGGACCAACAGCTTAACGTGCTTTCCGAGGCACGGAGGAAACTCAGTATGTTGTGTGTTGGGCGGTCACCCATCCACAGACCGACCTAGGTTTACTTTACTACAGTTTGTGATTCAAAAATAACTTGAATCATAAATGGTAGTAAACGACATTACGGCTTATTGAGAAGGTCATCACGAATTACCCTAGTGTCGCATGGAGGAAGACGAGACAGCAGTCATTCATCATTATCTGCCCAGCCTTTTTCCAACTATCGTGGGGTCGGCGGCTCCCAGACCCACTTATCATTATTTTACGTGAAGCACAATACAGTTAATAGTCAGTAATACGATACCCCTTGGTTAGGCTGGTTCTCAAACTTTCAGGTCGTTAACTACCGAACGTAACGACTGTCATGCCAGCCGGGACTTACGGCTTAACGTGCTTTCCGAGAGCGACGGAAGAAACTCGGTAAGTAATGAGTTTTGTGACTGTCACTGCAGCTTTGCTTTACTTAGTTTTTCTGACATTCAAAAGTGTAATTTAATCCCGTCGGGACTGCGGGTTGTTTGAAAGGAATACCGTGGCCTCGACATAAAGGGGTAAGAAGGAACATGGGTGGTTTTTAGTCGGTAGAAGTCTGACACTCCCTTTCGCTCTGCCCAAGAGCGGGAGGGGTTATTTGATGATGGAAAAATGGTGATTTAAAAAATGGATTTCAGCCTGTACGCATCCGCCTAGTAGACCTCGTAGTGTTATCTTTACATTTAAGGATTATATCTTACCAAATAGAAAGCAGTTACAACAAGATTACCTGTGAGACAGTCCTCAGCGAGTCCCCGAGTGCGGAGCGCAGTCGCTGCACGTCCCTGGCGGCGCGGCCGCTGCGGGCGATGTACGCCTGGCGCCGGCGGATCTCCGCTGTTAGCTGCGAGCGCAGCTGAGATGCCTGGATGGAAACGTGAAGTTTAACGTTCAAAATTGATGTTGTAGATTTATAAAATACATGATATGATATGGTACAGCAATTTCAAAACTTAAAGTGTGGTTATTTACAGCTTTTAACATAACATCACGTCTGTAATCCCCGAACAGTTAGGGAGAGTTATACTTAATCGTACTTGCACCCACTTTTCTTCTGTTATATTTAAGTCCCATGTAATGGGGGGCGTCCTCTCTATTCGCTCTTTCTATTTACCCCGTTTTACTGTATACGTAATTATGTACTATACACTGGGGGAGGCCTATGTCACACCTCGGACACTCCATACAACGCTCGCAAAATAATTGCCTATTACTACTACGTAATCAAATAACGTGTGCGCACACTGTGCACGTGCAAATGTGTGCGTAAACTCTAGTAGGGTTGTCGTAGCGTAAAAAATGGCGCGGAAAGTGCAACGGTTTGCGTCGCGAAAACCGAATAAGTTCTTACGATTGCGAGCGCCCTTGCTCAAGAGTCGGCAACGACTACCTCGAAGTGCGGGGTGTGGTGCGGTATTTAATATGAGTGCGGGGAAGGGAGTGTCCCTTCTGTACGTAGTACTATTATGTATTCTGTGCCTATGTCCAGCAGTGGACGGTTCTTGGCTGAAATGATGTTGATGACAGTATACGTACCTGTGTCTCAAGCCGCATGATCTGCTGTCTGTAAGTGGCCTCCTTGCTCTCCAGCAGTCGCTCAGCCTGCACGGCGGCCTGGCGGTAGTGGTCCACGTCGCCGCGCCGCGACGGAGACACGCTGGACAGGTCTGACAGGTAGCGGGAACGGGCCATTGCTAGTTCTGCCTCCTGGATTGTAGAACAATATTAAGTATGAAAAACGCGTTTACTATTTAAAAAAAACCGGCCAAGTGCGAGTCGGACTCGCGCACGATGGGTTCCGTACCATTATAAAAAATCGCGTTTGTTGTATGGAGCCCCCCTTAAATATTTATTTAATTTTGTTCTTAGTATTTGTTGTCGGCAACAGAAATACATAATTTGTGAAAATTTCAACTGGTGGCAGACAGACGGACCGACAGCGAAGTCTAAATAATAATAGGGTTCCGGTTTTACCCTTTGGGTACGGAAGCCTAAAAACCAACAGATACACGATCAAATCATGGTTTAAAGCCAGCTACTTTATATGGCGATGTCGTAAGAAGTATAGTGAGAGTTATTAAATCGCTTTTCACGACATCAATGAAAAGCAATTTAATTGCGGGCGACATGATAATACTTTTAATTAAATATGAAATCGTTGCCTGCTGAAAGGTCACATAAATAAACGCAGGAATTTTAAACGCCATTTTTCCTTGTCTCTGACGCGGGCATCGTACAGTAAAACTGATTCATACCACTGTTCTACGTGCCTATCCGTATAAACTCATGCTAGTTTATCAAAAAGAGGAAGAATGAAGAATTGATAGGTGAACAAAAATTATGCGTCATTGTAAAATGGCATTTAAAACTGTAGCCATTGTTTAAGATTGTACCTACTTCGGTGAGTGTGCCCAAGAGCTCCACGTTCCACATTCCACCATCTTCCTTCCTCCATCGGGAGTCAAGCACGCGTAGTATGGCGATTCTATCTCTATTCTACCAAGAATAGACAAGCTTTTTCCATACAATTTGACATGAAATTTTGCTACAATCTGTCATTTTGTCGATTCTTCCGTCGACAAAACCAGTTTCTACGGTGGTCATACTACGCGTGCAGAAGTACTGCGGGTTATCATCCATACCTTGTGGATGTACCACACATTCGTACGAAGCGATTCGCTACATCTTATATTATGAACACAGTGAAATTCCCTGCATGCGTCGATGTTCCCAAGTTCATACGACACTAATTTATTTAAATTGCGAGCTAATAGGCTACTTTTAGGTTAGCTCGTTACATCGTCGACCTCAGGACAAGATTGAAGTCAAGAATAGGCTGATGATGCGTCCTCCGCCGCGTCTATGTGTCTGTTTGCGATAAACTTAAAAACGACTGCACCGATTTTCATGCTGTTTTCACCAATAGCTAGTTTAATATTAAAAAAATAAAGCAGTTACTTACTTCATCAGATAACCCCTCCCGCTCTTGGGCAGAGCGAAAGGGAGTGTCAGACTTCTACTGACTAAAAACCACCCATGTTCCTTCTTCGCCCTTCATGTCGAGGCCGCGGTATCCCTTGCGAACAACCCGCAGCCTCGACAGGCGTCGGCCCTTGCGGGCCCCTTCCACTGATCTTCATCCTTAGCATTATGAACACAGTGAAATTCCCTGCATTTCAATTTATTTAAATTTCGAGCTAATAGGCTACTTTTAGGTTAGCTCGTTCCATCGTCGACCTCAGGACAAGATTGAAGTCAACAGTTGGCTGTTGATGCGTCCTCCGCCGCCTCTATGTGTCTGTTTGCGATAAACTTAAAAACGACTGCACCGATTTTCATGTTGTTTTCACCAATAGATAGTGGTTCTCAAGAAAGGTATTTTTTTTATATTCAACACCTAAGGGAGTTAAATAGGGAGTGAAAGTTTGTTGGGATATTTTTCGACATCCGCACGGGTAAAGCCGGGGGCAAAAGCTAGTTAAATATTAAAATAAATAAAGCTGTTACTTACTTTATCAGCCAGTTCTTTCTCCAGGCGTCTGATCTTCATCCTTAGCTCTCTGTTCTCCAGTTCTATGAGACTCAGGTCGGTGGTGAATCCTTTGTCCTTGCACGGGATGTTAGCAGTGTCCTTGTAGCAACGTGTCGACGAGTCCTTTGTGGAGTCTGGACCTGATGGGTATAAAGTACGTTTAAGTCATAAAGGAAAAGTGAGGCATGTTACTGGAGCTGCATATTGTTCGAAAGAGATACCGCGACCCCGAACACAGAGGGCCAAACACCACCCATGTCAACAAAAAAACCACCCATGTTCCTTCTTAGCCTTTTGTTTCCGGGGCCGCGGTCTCTCTTTCGAATAACCCGCAGCCCCGGACACAAAGGGCTAAGAACATGGGTGGTTTTTAGTCAGTAGAAGTCTGACACTCCCTACCGTTCCGCCCAAAGCGGGGAGTTATTTGACGACTTCCCCACACTCAAAAAAAGGCGTTTTTCTGGAGATTATAGTCTGTGCAAAAAAGCACGATAAGCTGTTGGTTCCAGCTGCCATGGTCTACAAATGGCAGCCGGAACCAACAGCTTACCGTTGATAGTCGTTACGTTACGTTCTTTTCGGAAATTAACCATATGGCAGTATCTAGTTAACCTTGTCTATAGAAACCATTTAACTTGCTAAAGAGAGCGTAGGACGCACCGTTTCAAAGGTCAACAGGCCTTCGAATATTCTTTTAAATTAGCCAATGTTTTGTTTTTTTTTGTTGTGGAATGTACGAACTTTATTGCTGTATTGTGTTTACCTTGTTCATAGAAATCATTTAGCATCTGAATAGCATGGCAAAAAGACATTATTTTTAGATTTTCAGTCATATTAATACTACTAATGCGTAAGTTTGTATGTTTAGTACTCCATCAAAACGCTAAAACGGCTGGACAGATTTTGATAAAACCAGACATTATGAGATAGCTTCCATAACATACATAAAATAAAATAACGCAAAAAATGGATTTATGCGGGCCGAGCCGCGGGCGGAAGTGACGCATGTACCTAAACAAATGATTAATTATGAACTATTTTCTAAGCCAATTATTTTTGGTTTTAATAATGGCACTTCAATTGCTGAATTTGTAACATTTAATTATGTGGTTAGAGTTTTATCAAGAGAGTTGATTTCTGTTGCCTTATTATTGCGACAGCGCGGTTAGTTGTATGTTTTAATTAAAATAGTAATTGTAGGTACCTAATTCATGGTCTGGCTCATTAATAACACTAAGTTTTTTAATAGGTCATCTAGCGACTGTTTAATTTGCCATATCGCGTACATTTATTAATATCACAACATAACAGTATATAAAAACTAAACAATGGAGTCAATTTTAGATAAAAATGGAATGAGAAATATAATACAATGTAGGTACGATTGTAATATCAATAACAATGACATCATAAGTACTATGCATAAATATCAGCATCATATATAATATCACTTTAAAGCATGTGACAATATAATGCGTATTTCCTGGAAAACAAAATGATTATTGTGTTACGAGCATCTTACGAGGGAAGCCACTATTTGAACTCATTCAATGTGATTAAATAAATTTAGAGGGTAGCATTAATCCCGTCGGGGCTGCGGGTTGTTCGAAAGAGATACCGCGGCCTTGACACAAAGAGCTAAGAAGGAACATGGGTGGTTTTTAGTCCGTAGAAGTCTGACACTCCCTTCCGCTCTGCCCAGAGCGGGAGGAGTCATTTGATGATTTCCCACCCTCCATAAAAAGGGTTGCTTTAATGATTATTTCTCTGTAAAGTCATGTTTTCGAGGTTGCGAATCATATTTTAATCAACTTACAAGCGGCCATTGCCAAAAAACCTGCAATTTCCAAAAACGTAAGACCATTTGAATTTTGCGGACAACCTCAGTGCATTCTCCACCTTGTCACCAACTCCGCAGACACTATCTAAATTATCATTATCATGGTTTGAACGACTCTATTGTAATAGTGTTCGTTGTTTAGCCCATTAACCTTTGCTGTAGATTTCCAGCAGTGCTTTACCATGAAATTTCTTAAAATGTTGTTTTATCTTTTCAAGCATGTTAAAATTCATTGATAAGATATCTTTCTAAGCATGTTACATATGATCGACGCACATCCCAGAGACCGGAAACGTCTCACCATCCGCCTAATCTTTTCCCAACTATGTTAGGGTCGGCTTGCAATCTAGCCGGATGCAACCGAATACCACTATTATACATGGAGCGACTGCCAGCAACCCAACAACAATCAAGCTAGTACCAAATTGTCTGTCGTAGACTTTCACACCACTGACTACCGTTAATCAAAGAACTACAAATACAGTAATATTAATGTGAGCAGATGTCACAAGTCTTTTCGACATTTTCTTCCACGGTCAGAGGTTTTCTCGCGACATTTTCTTCAGTAATTTGAAAGTAGTGGTTTTGAAATAAATTACAGAAAGCAAAGTGTCTCCCCGAGTGCAAACCACGACCTACAAAACTGGGACCGTTACTACTAGGCCACCAGTTCTCTTCCTTAGCTGTGATTAAAAATGAGTCGCCGTAATTAAAATCTAGCTGAAATCTTACCTGAGTCTAAATCAGAGTAGTACACAGTCTTGTCCCCCCTGTCATGGCTCTTACTGCGCAGCGCAGGCCGCACGAGTCGTCTCTCAGCCTCCAGCTTGCGCACCGTGTCCTGCAGCACGTCACACTTGGACTTAAGCTCTGCGCGGTCACGTTGCAGCTGATGCAGCTCACGTTCCAGCTCGCTGTCGCTGTTGCTCTCCTTGCCGTCCCACGTTGTCATGCGGAGTTGGGATTCGAAGGCGGATCTGTAGGGAATAAATAAGGTTATTAATTTTTTTGTCTATGTTTGCCAATGAGCAATAGAGCGCAGTATCCTAGGCGTTAAACTAACCGACAATATGAACAACTCCACAATGCGCTCCAAAACACAAATTAGTGACGTTGTTCAAAAGGCCGTTAAGCTGAAGTGAGAATGGGCTGGCCATGTCTGTCGTATGTCCGACGAGCTGTGGACTAAATAACCACGTTGTGGAGCCCTGACACAGCTGCACATCTATGGATAACCACCTCACAAAGACCATCACGCCGCTTAGCATAAGGGCATCCAAACCACATCATCTGCATAAACTTTTGCTAACAATGCTGAGATCAGTTTTCAGTCAGACTGGAATCAGCTGAATAACAGTATTTCATATTGAGGGACTATTTATCTGACCTCATCAATCTTCCTCCTCTAATACCCCTTCTAGTTCGAGGAAAAATAAATAAATAATACATAATTTATTCGTTACACTAAGCTATGTTAAACCTTTATGTGTGTAAAAGTGAATAAAACCTCCATTAGAACTGATCATACCTTTGCACCTCCACATTGGCTAGCTGGTTAGTGAGTCTGTGCACCTGATCTTCTAGTGAAGCGTTGAGTCTCTTCATCTCCCCGAGCGCAGACTTGGCACTCTCCAGCTTCTCTGTCAGTACCCGCCGCTCATTCTCACAGCTCGCTGGAACAATATAAATTACATTGTGGCGTAAGCAGTGAGAAACATTTCGTTTCTTTATAAACACCATGAAACCGATCACATTATTTGCGCATACTCAGTAATGATAGCCAATAGAAACAAACCAAAAACTGACTTCCAAAAGTAAAATAATTTTCCAATTTTTTCGTGTTTTTTTCTGGAAATCGCTTAATTTTTGTTAAAAAAGGTTTATTGCCTATATAGGTGGGCTTCGGCATGCGGTGTAATGCCTTTATATTGTTTCACCTCACTAGGCGTATGTTAAACAATTCGTTGTTGTGGCCTCTGGGCCTGAGCACTGACTTTCATTAAAATCGGTTCCGTACGTCTAAGTCCGACTCGGGTACGAACAGATGTGATGTGAGGTGGGTTGTGGGCTCACAAACGAATTATTGTTCGACTCATATGCTGGGTGCTTGGCACGAAGTGTTAAAAGTTTAAATAAAACAGTGCTCTCACAAACGCTCTTCTGTATCTGCCTTAGCTTGTCAACCGCATTATGTTCGTTGTTTTTAGCTTCATTGAGCTGTCTGGTAAGTTTCCCGAGTTCAGCCCGCAGTTCGCTCTCGGCGGCGGCAGCTTTCTGTAGCGCGGCCGACAGCTGCTCCACCGTGCCCTTCAGTGACGTACAGCGGTCCTCTAGCTGCGCTATCGTGCGGGTGTAGCCTTCGCAGCGCTCTTGTAGTTTCTGGAATATAGGGGATGTTTGCTAAAGTAAGAGGTAGTTGTTTTTATTGTGGGTGTAAAAAGATACAAGAGGCACTAGTTTTATTAAATATTTTTATGCCTTAAAACATCCGTCAAAAGAAGATTATGATAAGTGTGTTATGCCAAATAAATTTCGGAGCATCAAGTTTCTGCCAGATAGGCGGAACCCATACCTCGGCACCTCCACGTTAGCCAGCTGGTTTGTAAGTCTGTGCATCTGGTCTTCTAGTGAAGCGTAGAGCCTCTTCATCTCACCGAGCGCAGACTTGGCACTCTCCAGATTCTCTCTCAGTACTTATTACCTCTATGACCCCTGTATTTTTGGAATATTCAATGCATCCTTCACCCCAATGTTTTGACATTGAGTCAAAACATTAGGGTGCGAAATAGAAGGAGGACCAAACGCCATACCTTCAAAGCCTGGTCTCTATCCCTGGCAGCGACGGCAGCTCTTTGTACATCTCCCTCCAGCTGAGCGCGACGTACGTCCAGACGTGCCGCACGACCTGATAGCAATAATATAGATATTATTGGAATAATTTTAAGACTTATGATACCGGTGCGTCTGCTGGGAGAGGGGGGCTATTCTCAGGAAGGAGGTTATATTCTCCCGCTAACTTTCCGCTGCCTCATTTGCAGCCAACCTTGTAAAGAAGGCGACGGCGCGGCGGCGTCCCATGCGCTCTTACTCCCGACCATGGACTGTACCACGACTGCAAGCTAGAGGTTATCTGCAGCTTTCGATTTTGGACTATCATGTATCTCTTTCTTACTTTCCTCCAGTGACCGAAAGTTTACAGATTCTACAGTAAACATTGAAGGGTGCACATTACAATGAGAAGCAAATGACAGTATCAGATTTATGTACCTTCAGCCGCTGCAAGCGCTTCACGCAGCTGTCCAACTTCTTGCACGCGTTCCGCTAATTGTACTCGAAGATTATCTCCTTTGTTCTACGAAAATTATAAAAAAACGTTTTCATTAGTGAATACACTAAACACCGATCATGAAGTCAAAATTCATTCAAAAGGTGTTATCTGAACAAAACTTGTGCCCAAAAATATTCTCACCTTAAAATCATTTGTGTTGGATCGTGTATCCTACACGCGTATAGTGATGTACATTAGTCTACTCTACATTATAGAGATGTTCTTATCGGTAAAGAGTTTTAATAACAACAATTCGTATAGTATAATATTTTTTTATAAAAATAAGAAAAATACGTTTTAAAGAAGCTAACTAGTCAGCTGCTCAGGTAAAGTGAAAAAAAATATAACGGACCACAGAGCGAGCTTCAATCACATGAAAAAAATATCACGTAAATCGGGCCAGTGACCACGAAAACGGTGTTAAAATATTCAGCACTGTTACCTCGTTCTGCGTTTTCTCTTCAGTGATAGATGTTAAAGATGCCTCCAAGCTGGTGATCTTGTCGCGTAAGTTGCTGATCTCTAGGGTCTTGCTTTGTACTGACTCGTTCTGAAATAAATCTTGTTACATAAGTAGGAGTAGGTCGGTATCAATATTATAGGTCTCGCTCGACAATTAGCTTTGCGATTTGCTAGTTATTTAGCTATCTAAGTATAATTATTCAATTAGCCGAACCACCCGTTGATCGTCGCATTTGGCGGGGCGTGACGTGACCGTTATCTTCTCCAGTTGCTTGACATTTTTAATCCCGGTAGTATGTTCTTGAAGAAATTTCCGACAACCACGCGAGCGACAACATGGCCAGAACCTACTCCTTCAAAATTTTACTACTTCCCCTAAAGATATCATATATTTATTTCACCCAATAATCAGTATGACCCGATGTATGAATGTGGACGACGTAAAAGGACTATGTAAGGATCGTAGCAGGTGGCGTTCTGTGGAATCTGCCTACCCCCATGGTAAAATGTGGTGAGTTTATTTATGTATAATCAGTATGTTACCAGCGCATTAAGCTGCGCCTCCTTCTGGCCGAAGGCAGTCTGCAGCCTGGCCTTGTCCTCCTGCAAGCTGCGCAGGTTGTTGGTCGCGGACTGCAACTTGTTGTCTCCCTTGCCTGCTTGCTCGCTCGCGTCCTTGAGCTGCTTCTTCAGCATGCTTACTTGGGATTTGTAGTCGTCCTGCAAACAGTTATTAATGATTATTATGACGCCTGTTTTACCAGTAGGGTTAGGTAGAGACATTCGCACTTCATCAGTTAACTGCCCACACGAAAAGAAGAAAAAGAAGAAGTTATGTTTAAGTACCAAGTAATAGGGGGCGAGATTGTCATCAACTGGATATTTTTTACGCGAAAGTACTTTATTATTCGAACACACCCAAACAAACACAGCAGTTTCAAGATATTTTTGTCTAGTAAAAGCACGAGTATGTGTAAATAATACTATGTTGGAGGTACCTTCTCGCGTTCTATCTGGCACACGTCGTGCATCAAGTTGCGCATTCCTTTCTTCACGAGTTCAGGATCCACGTCAATGATTTCATTGCGATCTTCGGAATGGTCGCGACCTGAAATTTTGTAAAGTTGCGTAAATAGAGTATAATATAAGATTTTTTTCGTACTAGCTTTTGCCCGCGACTTCGTCCACGTGAAAGCCTTCCTCGATAATGGACTATCCAACACAAAATATTTTTTTCAATTCCAACCAGTAGATCCTGAGGTTAGCTGTCGAGGCTGCGGGTTGTTCGCAAGGGATACCGCGGCCTCGACATGAAGGGCGAAGAAGGAACATGGGTGGTTTTTAGTCAGTAGAAGTCTGACACTCCCTTTCGCTCTGCCCAAGAGCGGGAGGGGTTATTTGATGATTTCCCAACCCCCAAAAAAAAAAAAAAAAAGGTTAGCGCGTTAAACCAAACAAACTCTTGAGCTTTAGAATATTAGTATAGATTATTTTTATTAATCAAGTTATTGCACTCATTACTTAAAGCATTTATTTAATATACTCTAGTCTAGAATATTAAAAAAAATAACAACTTTGAAGTGTCTGTTTGATTAATTTCAGAACCACAGCGTTTTTACTGAATGTCCTGGCAGGACTGGCGAATCGTTTCCTAGTAGCTGCATGCACGGTTCCGTCAGGATCAATGGTCGCCTATCCATGGACCGAACTCGGTGAATAAACCTACCAAAATAAATATGGATATGGTTTAAAGGTCTATTATTTGTATTTTTTCATCTATAAGTGTGCCCATATTTCATGCAATAAATAATTTGATTTGATTTGAAAATCATTTTTAAATACCCCTATGCCTCTTAATAGTGGTCCGATGACCTGCTGAAGGTTGCGAGGATCCGCTGGATGCGAGACGCACGGAACCGGTCAATGTGACGACACCTTAGAGAGGCCTATGTAAAATAGGGGACGTCTTTGGGCTGAAATGATGATGATAATACCTCCTCTATGCGGACTATATCTCCTGGCAGGGCTGGCGAGTCGTTTCCTTGTAGCTGCGTGTACGGTGCCGTCAGGTTGCACGCCGCACACACGTCGCAGTGCGTGCGCTATGGACGACAACTTGGCTTCTGCCTCGCGTTTGGCGCTCTCTGTTTGGGACAGAGAGGCTTCCAGTGCGCGGCAACGACCTTCGCTACCGCCGAGACGGGCCTGGAAATATACAGGTTTAAATACCTAAAATCACAGCTGTAATCCATGAAGGGTTAGGCAGAGGTGTGCCTTACATCTTGTTTACATCTTACGTAATAGGGGGCGAGCCTATTGCCATCAACAGGAATTGAGACCCCGTAGCTGCTACTTAGAAATTCCTGATAGAAAAACTCAATACAGTTTAATCGACCCGGAAATCGAACCAAGGACCTCGCGCTCAGCAGTCGCGCTTGCGTAGACCAACGAAGTTTAAAATAGTCTCCGAAATTGACTGGATTTTTGTATGGTTCGTGAGGGTTTATTTGTAACGATTTAGCGAATGTATATCATTTGGTTCACAGTGATATAATGGACAGACATGAAAAATCGGGCTTAAGCTGGATAAAGCAATAGAAATACCTTTTTGCTATGATCAAATTTAAATACAGCCAAGAATTAAATATTTATTTGTCAATACCCAGCCCTTCTTTAGATTACTAACCTTGAGTTCTTGTATCTGCTGCGTTGCATCAGCGAGGCATACTTCCAAGTTATGTTTCAGCTCTTCAAGACGTCGTTCCTTAGACCTGCAGTCTTCCAGACGTAGTACCAGTTCCTGATCTCTAGCACGACAAGCTTCCTCTAACTCAGCAGCTCGTTGCCTACAAGCGGCCAGGTCGGCTCTAGTGGCGCCCAACATAGCTTCTAGTTCAGCGCCGTGACGTCTCGCTGCAGCCGCGTCGCCTGCGCAACGCTCACGTTCTTCGCATTCGTTCTGTAACCTGGGAAATATATGATAGGTAGTTATTGCTTTAGATGTCGTGGAAACAGAGTAAAACCAGACCTAGCCGGTGGGATTGTCAAGTAATTTCTTACTAAATGAGAAAGACGTTGCCACATAATCGACACACAGACGCTCATGAGTGATGACAAAGGACGCAGGAACATAAGTATGTAAGCAGTTTTTCTCGGTCTAGTCAATATGTTTCTGAATGAAACACTAGACAAATCTATACTAATATTATAAAGCTGAAGTTTGTTTGTTTGATTGTTTGTTTGTTTGAACGGGGTAAACTCTGGAACTACTGGTTGGAATTGAAAAAATCTTTTAGTGTTGGATAGTCCATTTATCGAGGAAGGCTTTAGGCTATATAACATCACGCTACGATCAATAGGAGCGGAGCATAAATGAAAAATGTTGCAAAAACGGGAAAAGATATTCCTTTTTAAGAGCTTCCGTTGCGTGCGCTGCGAAAACGGTTTAAGTTACATAAATACTATGTATGAAGAAATTGTTCCTCTTTAAAAGTTCTAAAAAAAAGTCCGCGATAGCATATGTTTATCTTTTAAGATTGACTCACTGTAATCATTTTTTAATAATTAAATGTTAGGTTAAAAATAATGATATTTTGCGAAGCTCATTTAACCCACATGGTATTAATCTATATCTATATAAATATGTTTGTTAGCACGTAAATTTAATATAGAATATTTGTGCCTTTTACTCTATACAGTTTAAACAAATATCTTAGAAGATATCACAATGTAAAAATATACGGGCGACAAAATTATTAAGCGCGTGGCAGTCATTCGGTCCGGTGCGGTAGGTACGTGGGGATTCTGGCCTCTGGGGGCTCCAGAGAAATTCAAATTCAAAATATTTACTGCATCATAATGTTTACAAGTACAAGGTGTTACTGTATATTAAACAGTAAGAGATACCTATAGTAAATGTTACTTAATAATATAATCGAAGCCAATCTAAACTACGAGTAATAGGTATTCTAAAGAGGAAAGGTAAGATTTTTTGTTTGTTACGAGTACGATTTAACTCAATTTAATATGTTGGATAGTCGATTTATCGAGAAAGGTTATAAGCTATATTATGTGACGCGGACGAAGTTGCGTGGGTCAGCTAGTATTTTTATAAATCCAAAAATAAGAAACCTTCTAAATTCATGGGTCACCTATTGAACGCTAGTAGTTAGGATTACGATTAGAATTTGTCGTTTCCTTAGAAGAACCGGCAAGAAGTGTGGGTGTGTGAGTGAGTGTTTTTAAACAAGTGGCGTTCTGTGGTTTCTGCCTACACCCATGGAAAAAGGGCGTGAGTTTATGTATGTGTGTGTGTCAAAGACTGAACTGACCTGGACTGCAACTCCTTGATATCATGATTGGCCTGTTCCAACGCAGCCCTCTCCCTCTTAAGTTGTCCTTCCGCGGCCTTCAGCTCTCTGGTCACATGCTCCCCTCCCGTCTCACTCTCCTTTAACATCGTTTGGACGCGAGACAGTTCTAGGTCAAGAGTTGTGCGGTTTTCTTCCAGACCTGGGAAAAGGAATATTTGTTGGCAAAAGGCTGGATCGTAGCAGGTAGTATTCCTAAGTTTCTGCATACCTCTATCAGCTAAAGGCGTGAACTGAAGTATTTATGCTTAAATTTCGACGTTAAAATAAAACGTGTTTATGACCTTTTTTAAGTCTTGAATGTTAATCGAATCGATAACGAATCGCCTGCTGTACTTTTTATCAGTAGAAGTCCCACAAAACAGAACCCAGATGCAGCCAAGAGGCGTTAAAGGAATCAGTTATGAATGCATCATTAGCTCAAAACCGTTCAGTTCGAAAATCATCGGAGGCAAAAGAGAGCGGAAAGGGGTGTGTTCGTTTAATTTAAAAATAGCGGCCACGTGTTAAATCAATAGCTGGCATCAATACAAACAAGTTTTGTAAGTGGCAAAATCTACCAATAGTGGAGTGCCGTAAGATTTATACCTCGGAATCCAGGCCAGGCCGGCCAGGCCGGTCAATGAATCTTCATAAAAACTTTTGGACTGCATTGGTAAAAGCCCAAATAAAGAAGTTAAAAAAAAAATTTGCGCGCTCTTCTTTTTTTTTTTTTTAATTCGGCAATTTACTGAAAAATGATAGGGACAAGGGAAAAAAAATGTTTAGAGCTACTAAATAATATTTTCACCGTGGCTTTAATGTTAATTAATTAATATTTCGCAAAAAAGAACGACTTACAGCAAAAAAAAAAATTAAAACCTATCTATCTAATACCTATATAGGAGCAATTCTTGTAATATAGTATAATCTGAATCTCGCTTACGGCTTCAACGATTTTCATGAAATTTAGTATGCAGGGGGTTTTGGGGGCGATAAATAGGTCAAACTAGGTTTCATTTAAAAAAAAACACGATTTACCAAAACAACCAAGCAAATTTCGGTCATCCAGGTACTATACATTATAATAACATTATTGTTAATTACTGTCGTCGTCATCGTTGATGTGGATTGTTGGTGAAGGATTAGTACCTACAGCTGTCACAAAAGCATTCTAAATTTAAAAAAATCCTGTGGATGCCTTAAGTTTAAGGCCTCCTGCCAGAGGCATATCGTACTTATACGTGTGAAAGTTTGTGAGGATGGATTAATGTTTGTTACTCGTTCACGCAAAAACTACTAAACGGATTTGGATAACGTATATAGATGGTTTATTGAACTCCACGCGGGAGAAGCCGCGGCCATAAGCTAGTAACTGATATACTATAAGTGACTAATAATCACTAAGGGCACCTCCTGTGGGGTATGGACCTCAAAGTAGTAGGGAAACCAGTAGGTACACTTAGAAATAAGAAATACAAATATCCTGACCCTTGCTAGAGCCAGCCTGCGAAGCTGAGACAGTAGTATTTAACCAGACCCTAAATAATATCTCTCAGATTTAGCCTGTCCCTTTGTTGCCCCCCCTCAGTGACGTCCTAAACCGAGGTCCGTACCTCACAGCAGCTTTCCTTAGCGATTAGTCACTTATGGTATATCAGTTACTAGCTCGATAATTGTCCCACGGGATCATACTACCGAGATAAAATTGTGTCATATGTTTTAATCCAGGTTGTAAACCATCTATCTATTTGCGATATTTAACCTCCAAATCCGTTCAGTAGTTTTTGCGTGAAACGGGGAACAACCATTAATCCATCCTCACAAACTTTAGCAAATATAATATTAGTAGGATATGCCTCTGGCAGGAGGCCTTAAACATAAGGCATCCACAGGATTTTTTTAAATTTAGAATGCTTTTGTGACAGCTGTAGGTACTAATCCTTCACCAACAATCCACATCAACGATGACGACGACAGTAATTAACAATAATGTTATTATAATGTATAGTACCTGGATGACCGAAATTTGCTTGGTTGTTTTCCTAAATCGTGTTTTTTTTAAATGAAACCTAGCTTGACCTATTTATCGCCCCCAAAACCCCCTGCATACTAAATTTCATGAAAATCGTTGGAGCCGTAACCGAGATTCAGATTATATACTATACTAGCTGTTCCCGGCATGCGTTGCAATGCCCTTTTTCCTACCTACTACCTGCCTGTGTACCAACTACCTACCTACCTACTACCTCCTACCCTACCTACCTACTACCCTACCTACCGACTACTCTACCTACCTACCTACTACCCTACCTACCTACCTACTACCCTACCTACCTACCTACTACCCGACCTACCTACTACCCTACCTACTTACTACCCTACCTACTCTACTATCCTACTTACTACCCTACCTACCACTTTCTCACCTTTTAAACCTTCCCTGGACTTCCACGAATAATTCAACACTATAATTAGCCAAATCGGTCCAGCCGTTCTCGAGTTTTAGCGCGACTAACTAACAGCAATTAATTTTTATATTATACGCAAACACCATTTGAAAAATCGTATTTCTATTGGGAAAGAAACAGTAATTATTTGTGATTATTGTGATAATGTTGTATGGTCTGTTTGAAGTTGTCATTCGTTGACTGAACAACTGAACGTCACTCAATTGTTTTGCCTTCCCGGAACCTCTCCACTAACACTTGAACTTTATAGTACGGTATTAAAGCTCAAATTGATTTGACGTTTTAGTTAGAAAACGTTTGTATGGGAAAAAGAAAAGGGCTGTTTTTAGGGCTTTTCCGGCCATTATTCGAATTTTTCTCGCCGTAAAAACCATCCTTGAACTTCAACGAACATTTAAAAAAAAAAATCAGCCAAATCGGTCAAGCCGTTTTCATGCCAAGTCGTGACAACGAAAAACGGGTTTCATTTTTATATATATAGATAGATTACAAGAATTGCTCCTATAAAGGTATTAGATAGATACGTTTTAATTTTTTTTTTTGCTGTAAGTCGTTCTTTTTTGCGAAATATTTATTAATTAACATTAAAGTCACGGTGAAAATATTATTTAGTTGCTCTAAACATTTTTTTTCCCTTGTTCCTATCATTTTTCAGCAAATTGCCGAATTAAAAAAAAAAAAAAAAGACGAGCGCGCAAATTTTTTTTTTTAACTTCTTTATTTGGGCTTTTACCAATGCAGTCCAAAAATTTTTATGAAGATTCATTGACCGGCCCTGGATTCCGAGGTTTTACAATATTTATGCCTTAGGGCACTCCACTACAAAGCGTCAGGCATACGAGGCATAGCTATCAAAGCTGTGCTTATGGAGAAGACTGAAACTTTAATGGCTTCTATCTCGGAAACGTAACGCTTTTGGAAGTTTTCCTCATACGATATTTTTTTTGTAATACCAACTATTGAGTAATGTAGGTTTTATGGATGACTAAAAATCATTAATGTTGTACTGATGGCTATTTAACTCGGAAACGTAGCGATTGCGAAGATTTGGTCTCAGCTTTTGATTAATAGGTACATGGCCGATAATTAGAAAAAAAATGGCGGTGGTTCGGCAGGTCAAATAATTCAAATTCTGCCCAAAATCTGCAAAAGCAAACAGTTTTTTATAAACACTTATAAGCTCACCTGCTATCTTATGATAAGCCTCATCCCTAGCCCTTGCGGCCTCTCTCCTCTCATGTTCGGCTCGCTTGACGTGGTCGCGTAACTCTCGACAGCTGCTGTTGTACTTGTCGCGCTCGGCCACACAGTTCGTCAGCTGGCGACGGACGTCCGTCAGCTCTTTGCGAAGACTGTCGGCTTCGTTCTCCACTGGCGAAATAAAGCAAGATCAAGAATAGAAAAGATAGATCATTTACATAAACTAGAAAAAGAAAAGGACCCAATATTGAACCTTGCAGAACCCCCATTCTTACTTTTTAACCCTGTACATTAACACCATTTATGTGAAAATGTTGTTGAATATCACTCAAATAAGATTTTACTACACCAAGCGCAAGTTTACCTAGTCCGTAATGCTCAAGTTTCAAAAATAATGTGTCGTGATTCACGCAATCGAATGCTTTGGAGAGGTCACAAGATATTTCAAATTTTCAACGTCGATATCATATTTATGACTGATTAGAAAATATCTGCTATTCTACGCATTTTGTAGTTACCTAACTAACTCGTATAAACACAAATCTATTTAAACTCACACTCTTTTAACTTCCTCATAGTCTCCTGCAGCTGCGTGTACGCGTTGTCATACTTGTCCTCAGTGAGCGACAGCTGCGCGCGGATCTCGGTACACTCTCTCATGACGGCCTCCTTCTCTAAGTGAAGCTCCTTGATGCGGTTCTCGTAGCGAGCGCATTCGTCTTCGGCTGATGCTCTGAAATATAGTGTAGAATAGTAGATGGGATTGTTTTCTATATGTGTTTTTTTGGGTCAAATTATGTTGCAAAACCTTAGATTGACTCTTAGACTGTAGGATTTTTTGGTCAACAAAACACAATATCTCGTCTGTGGACAGGAAACCTCTCATCTATATGTATATATAAAACAAAGACGGGTTTGTTACAACACTTATAACTCGAGATCTGCTGAACCAATTTTCATGGTTATTGATTCGTTGGATTTGTCTCCGCCCTGAATAGCATAATACATCTTAAAAACAATGAAAACTCGATATGTGTAATGAATACTTAATTATTTCAATAAATGCTGATTTGTTTATAACATGTCAAAAATTTGTTGTCCAATCCTGTCAAATACTGTAACAACTATTCATGTGTGCGTTCAGAAATTTTTTTTTTGTAAAATGTCTCGAAAGTTCAGGTACTGTTATATTTGTTTGTTTTATACATTAATTTGTGTAAATTATTTATTAATTATTTAATTTTTAATTTCCGAAAATAATACCTAAGATTTATTCTACAGATTTATTTATATTTGTTAACAAAAGTGTAAATGTCTTTTTATAGGTTGTCTATGATTTTTCTTGATAAGCTATTCATACGTAATGGTTATATACTCTTTGAGCTATTGTCTATGTCTCGAAAGTTCAGGCACTGTTATTATATTTGGTGGTTTTATGTGGTTTGTAGGGTAGTCGGTAGGTAGGTAGGGTAGTAGGTAGGTAGGGTAGTAGGTAGGTAGGGTAGTGGGTAGGTAGCGTAATAGGTAGGTAGGGTAGTAGGTAGGAAGGGTAGTGGGTAGGTAGGGTAATAGGTAGGTAGGGTAGTGGGTAGGTAGGGTAGTAGGTAAGTAGGGTAGTGGGTAGGTAGGGTAGGAGGACTAGGAGGTGGTAGGTAGGTAGTTGGTACGTAGGTACGTAGTAGGTAGGTAGGGTAGGAGGACTAGAAGATAGTAGGTAGGTAGGTAGTTGGTCCGTAGGCAGGTAGTAGGTAGGAAAAAGGGCATTGCAACGCATGCCGGGAACAGCTAGTCAATGTTAAAACTTGAACCACTTAAATCGCTCTTACTGGACTCTGTGGTCTGAATAACCAGTGTACTGGCACTCGTGTGGTGTACTCAGTGTAGTGTCGTACGTACACTGGTTATTCGCTTGTTACTGAAAAGCTACGAATAAAAATATCGAAGAATAACTTCGATCCGGATCAAACACTCTACGAAATTTTCTTGCGTCTGCCCTTATTTATTAGGGGTCAGCGCACGAAGTATGGAAGCGCATCCTCTCAGCAGTCACCTCCTTTCTAGCCATATCATCCTTACCACAGTCCATCCGTCATTTCTTTCGTCTTCCTCTACTCGTATTACATTTTCCTCACTTATCTCAATTAATAAGGGATATAAAATAAAATAAGTATCGGTTTCCAACAAAACAGCGAAGAGCGGAGCGGTGTGGAGACGTACAAGATTCAACCAATAACAAGACAAAGACGTGATACGAATTTCATCAATTGGTCTCAACTTCTCAAGTCAGTCTCCGCTCCGCTACACTCCGATTTAGTGGAAACCGGGCCTTACTTAGCCTCATCCAGCCTAGTCTTCAACGCCGCCATCTCATCCTTCAGCTGGTTGACAAAGGTTCGGTCCTGATCGGCCCGCGCATGTGCGTCGCGTCGCACTCGCTCCAACTTGTTCTGTTCCATATCAAACGCGCGTTTTAATTCTTCTAGACGCTCTAGAAGGGCTTGCTGTTCTTGGTGTGCTGTGGATACATAAGAGGGAGATTAGAGGAGTAAGCGGTGATGGCCTATATAGTGGTCATCAACATCAGCCATAAGACGTCCACTGCTGGACAAAAGCCTCCCCCCCATAGAACGCCATAACGAACGGCAACCTGCCGTTTGCATCCACCGGTTGTCCGCGACTCTTGTCGATGTCGTCGGTATAGTGGTGTGATCGTTGGACTGCCAGGTCATAGGTCCCGAGTTCAAACCCAAGACACGCACCTCAGATTTTTCAGATTCATGTGGCTATTGTATAATTATTACATGCTTCGGTGAAGGAAAACATCGTGAGGAAACCAGCATACCTTTTTTTTTTGGTGGGTGGAAAATCATCAAATAACCCCTCCCGCTCTTGGGCAGAGCGAAAGGGAGTGTCAGAATTCTACTAACTAAAAACCACCCATGTTCCTTCTTAGCCCTTCATGTCGAGGCCGCGGTCTTCTTCTTAGCGTGTCGATGGCAATCTAAATTGTGTTGGCCCAGAATTGGGCTACTAGTTTGGCGCTTTCGGTAGCGTCCATCAGTTCCTGTAGTGAACAACTAGCAGGACAGGCAGGGCACGATATTAAGTGCCCCATTTGCCTTTTGGCTTGCGAACAACCCGCAGCCCCGACGGGAAACCAGCACGCCTGAGAGTTATTTCTCGACGGTATGTAAAGCTGAGACAGAGGACAATGTGCGGCATAAAAAAGTCTCGACACCAGGTTAGGCTATAATAACCACACCACAAATAAGAGACGAGTTTAGTTGCAATAAAAGTTTGTCAAGCGTATGCGTTGACGTAGCGTAGACACTGAACCGGGACCGTTGTAAGACATGATAGTATCGTAAACCTTTAGCGAGCGCCTACGCTTTATACGAAAAAAATCATATAAAATAGTAAAACCAAAGAATATCAAAAAAGTGGTTTTACGTGTCGTGCTAGTTAGCACGAAAAATAGACCGGTTTGCCATTAGGTAGCATGCTTATTCACAAGGATGCTCTTTTCGTATACACGTGCTACTTGTATGCTACTAAGTGACAGTTGCTCGAAACTAGCATGTTTTCGTGCTAAAGTGCCTTAAAGTACTAATATTCCGCTGCATCCATCGGTAAAACTGAAAGCCGACCCCAACATGGCTGGGAAAAGGCTATGCAGATGATTATGATGAAACGGAACAGTCAATGTTGGAAAGATTTGCCCTGTATGTATATGTAACAAATTGTTCACTAAGTAAAAAAATCTATCTAAGAGATCATCACTTACCCATAAGCAAAGCCTGCTGCTTGTCATTCTCAGCCCTCAACATAGCTTCGTCATGCTGCAGTATGAGCTGGTCTCTCGCTATGAGTAGCTTCTTCTCCCTCTCTCGCGCGCTCGCCTCGCATGACTCCTTCTCGCTCATGAGAGATGCTATAGTCTGGCTTAGTTTGTGTTCTAAGGTTTGGCGAAGTAGTTCCTGCAAATAATGGTTGAGTGACGAAATGGTACTTTACAAGGCAAACAATTTTTTTTGGCGGGTTTGGCATTTTCAGTAGCAACCGTCAGCTCCTGTGATGTGCTAGTAACAGGACCGGCAGGAGACGATATCAACTATCCCATCGTTTGTGGAGCAACACCACATTCACACTCCAGTGGGTTTAAAATGGCTACTTTAGCAGATCTTAATATGAATTGCGTTAAAAAGCGTAAAATGGTCCTTTCATAATAGTAACTGTGTCGCTTTTTAACGCAATTCATATTATGATCTGCTAAAGTGGCCATTTTAGACACCCAGGGCTGAGTCATCTATGAATCACCTGAACAGGATTATTTTTTTTCGGTCAACCTGTTTCCGGAGGCTCTTTAAAGACTTCTAGGTCAGCCATTTAAACTCGTGGCCAAGTGGGAAAATAGAAAAACATCATTCTGTTTTGTGTCACCTAATATCGAACCTTCTAAAGGCATACAAATATTTATATCTGTCTGTCTAGAACCGAAATTAGATACACATACGCCGCTTACTTTATGTTAATAGTGCCATTTTTAACAGAATTTTTGTTCCATAATTTCCCTTCTACATAAACAAAACCCCATACCTTCTCTTCCTTCAACTTGGTGATATTCTCAGTGGTAGTTCGGTTGATGTTGGTGATAATCTGCTGGTACTCCGCCTCCTTCTTGCCGGACGCTTGAGACATGGAGTTGCGAGTGTCGCGCAGTTTGCGCTCACTGTTCTCTAGGTCCTTTGATAGGCGGGCGATTTGACCTGGAGGAATGACGTAATTTTCTATATTATAATATTCATAGGTCTCGAGTTGGAACCCAAGACAGGGACCTCTGACTTGTCGGATTGAAGTGCATATTTGCTGAAGGAAAAAATCGTGAAGAAACAAGCATGCCTGAGAGATATTTGTACATGGCGTTCAAGTCAGACACCCATAAGCTGAATAAATTCTCACACGATAAACAAGAAAGAAGTCGAAACAAATTAAAAAACCCTGAGGGAAAGAAAAAAGCCATTAACAGAAAGGGAAGATATGAATCTGGGTTACCAATACTTGTTTATGTATTTTTGTGCTAGGACCAAAACGCTTGTTGGCCGTGTCGAACAACACAGCTTCCAACGCGTCTTTCTCTGATCGCACCACGGCTAGCTGCTCTTGTAAGTGATGCTTGTCTTTATTGTACATTCTCCCTTTTTTTTCCGTGTGGAAAATTATCAAATAACCCCTCCCGCTCTTGACTGACTAAAAACCACCCATGTTCCTTCTTAGCCTTTCATGTCGAGGGCGCGGTATCTCTTGCGAACAACCCGCAGCCCCAACGGGTTGTAAATTCTCCCTTACCTTTGTAATTCTCCTGCTGTACCAACGTCTCCTGTAGCTCATGTTCAAGCTTGGCTCGTTTGTTGTCCGTGTCCTCCAACATGTTGGCCGTGTCGAACAACACAGCTTCCAACGCGTCCTTCTCTGAGCGGACACCGGCTAGCTGCTCTTGTAAGTGATGCTTGTCTTTTTCTAGAGAGTCTATTAGGATCTGTAGGGGAAAAATAGACACTCAGTAAACAGTAGACTTCCGGGACACAGGACACATCACTGAACGCATCAGAAACATGAATTTTAAATTACACCTAATAAGACTTTCATAGAAAACAATATTATTGATGGTCGAAAACATTGTGGATCTTCAACACAATTCAAATCGAAATATGTACTAGTTGATTTGTGCCATTGATCCAAAATTGACTCAAATATGTATAATTAAAACGCTTTAAATCTTCGTCTTGGAATATAATATATTTTATAGTTAGCAGATACCTACGAAGTACTAACAAATAGTTAAATTAAAGTTTAATAGGGATGTTTACTGACTTAAAAAAATATGATTCTTATTAATCCGTCTGTTAGATTGTCGAAAATATTGGATACTTATTTTTTATTTTATGAAATCAATAAAATTTGACGAAGATAAAACGCGTCAAAGATTTGAGTGGGGGGTTGTGACGTCACTCACCGGTAATAAATGTCATACTAATGTCTTAGAATGTGACGTCACACGAGTTTTCAAAGCACTGTATCGTATTCATTGTTTGTTTACGTGAAAAAAGAAAAAATACGTGTCCAATATTTTTTCGATAATCTAACAGACGGACTAATTAGATTTTTTTAGTTAACTACCCTATTGATGATATTGATAATTTTCTTTAAAATACACGTTTGATACGGTCACAAATCATATTATCATCAACATTCAAACTGATACGAAAAAAAAAAATTGCCGTCTATGGTTTTAGCTTCAAGTTATAAGCTTACCTGTTTCTCCTCCCCATCCTTAACATGATCTTCCAAGGCCCTGTTGATTCTGCCGATAGTCTCATTCGCCTGTTCCAGTCGTTGCTGCAGACGTATTATCTCTTCGTTCAGAGTATCCTTCTTGCGGACCATTGCTGTGAGCTGAGAGCTTAGTTCGCCACGCTCCCTGAAAAAAGAGCAATGGATGATCATTGAAAAGATAAATAGGAAATCAAGTCGCGCGTCACGTCGTCGTGTCGTTCACGTGTCACGTGTTTTGCACGTATTTGAGTTCGAAACTAGACAACCTCTAAATAAGTAGTTTTGATGTTTCACGTCTACATAACACATAAACAAAACATCATGCCTATAATGCCTGAATGGTTACACAGAGGTATACTTAATAGAACACCCATATTTCGCCTGTTATGTTTAGGTCGCATGTACCTATAGGGGCCAAGAGTATTGCCATCAACTGGACACAAATCCATCCTATGTGGCTAACTGAGAAATTCCTTTGGAAAAATTTCAATAACACTTTGTACGGCCCGGAAATCGTACCTCATGGTCAGCAGTTGCACTCGCGAACACTAGACCAACGAGAAGATTACGATTGGCGATAAAAAAAATCCGTAACCAAAACAAAAAACAAAAGTTTATAACACGCAAAGACATCTCGTGCGGTGTATCAGTTGATACTCAACAATGGTCGGTCTATGAACTTATTCTCTCCTTGCAATTCTGACTGTCCTAAACATAAAGGTTTCCTTACCTCATAACCTGCCGCAACTCCAACTCCACTTTGTCTCTCTCTCCCTCTAGGAACTTGATCTTTTCATAGAGGGACGCCTTGTCAGCTTCTAACTCCATCCTAGTCTGTTCAGCTGCTAGTAGTTCTTTACGTAAGGAATTGAGATCACCTTGCTGTTCTGATGATTGGCTTGAAAGGTTTGATTTCTCGTCTTCGAGCTGAAAGATAGTGTTGTAAGTAGTGGAAAGAGTTTTTACAGCACTTCTGACTTGAGTTTTACGAGGTAGGCAAATACGACATTTTATTTGAACTTATTTATTCAGCTACTCATAATGCGAGTGTTGAGTTTTAAGCAACCCAAAAGTTTTTTATTATCATGGGACCAAAATGAAATAACAAAAAAAAATAAAAATGTGTACTATGATTCCAGGACATTTTTGAGAAAAGGACCACTTTATATGTTAACAACTTACATATTTGACCTCTTCATGTAACTTCTTCTTGTCACTTTCAAGGTTCCTTACAGCTGCTTCCAACTTCTCAACAAGGTCTTGCAAGTCACTTCTCTCCATAAGTGTTCGTTCTAACTCGATCTCTAGGTCACCTAAATAGATAGAAAATCGATATGAGTTCATACATAATATCGACTTTTAATACCCAAAGGATTATGCAGAGGCGTTCGAAAGAGATACCGCGGCCTCGGACACAAAGGGCTAAGAAGGATCATGGGTGATTTTTAGTCAGTAGAAGTCTGACACACCCTTCCGCTCTGCCCAGAGCGGGAGGTGTCATTTGATGATATCCAACCCTCCAAAAGGTTTATGCAGAGGTCTACCTAATAGTACACCCACATTCACCACTTATTTTAAGTCCCTTGTATGTAATAGGGAGCGAGCCTATTGCCATCAAACAGGCACAAAACAATAGGGACTTTATAGCTGCAACTGAGAAATTCCTAATAGAATATCACATAGTATAAAACAAAGTCGCTATCGCTGTCTGTTCGTCCCTATGTATTCTTAAATCTTTAAAACTACGCCACGGATTTTAAAGCGGTTTTTTTAATAGATAGAGTGATTCAAGAGGAAGGTTTTACTATATAATTTGACCGACATCCACGCGGGTGAAGCCGCGGGTATCAGCCAGTTTATAATAATTTAATAATAGTAATTGAATGATAATAACGACATAAATTATGATGTATTATGATTATAGAATTTAGTAAATAATTTGCACGCTTGCTTGGCAGAATACAGTGACTTTTTAGGATTTAAGACCTTTCCTTGTAATTTGTATGTATTTCTTGCAAATAAACATTTGATTTGATTTGAAAAACCCAAAATCTTTGTCATCAGAAGTACTTACTCCTATGTTTCTCCATCTGCGACAGTATGGAGTCTGCCTCTAACTTCTGCTGGTCGAGCAGATCTCTAGCGAGGGCAGTCTTGTTGAGCTCTTCTCTGGTTGTCACCAGTTCCGAACGTAGGCGCGAAGAACGTTCTTCTTCGGCCCTGTGGAAAATAAAATATACTACACTATACACTACACTACACTACACACACACACACACTACACTATACTATTATACTATTTATATACACACATCAACACTGTCTAGGGATATTTTGGATTTACTCAATTTACTCAAAATGTATTAAAAATAGCATACAACATGTATATATTTTTATAAAGCCCATTTATCAGACTACACTCCAGAATAAAAGAAAACAATGTTTTATTGCGTAAACAAATTTTTATTCAAATAAAGAAAAAACATGAAATAATGGTAAAACTAACAACGAATGTGTTTCTCAAGAAAAATTTACAAATAAGGAAAAAATAATTTGTTTTTAACAGTTCTGTGAAAAATCAGTAGTCAGTAAAACCACCCATGACGTTAATAACGGTCCTGCAACGGTTTTCAATGCTTTGGATTAAGTTATCCAAGTCTTGCTGCGGTATATTGTCCCAGGTCCGGCTAAGATGCAAAAAAAGTTGCTCTTCCGTCGCAAAGTTTGCAGGGAAATTCCTCAAAGCCCTTCTTTGGAGCATGTCCCACGCGTGTTCTATGGGGTTTAGGTCAGGCGATTGAGCGGGCCAGCCTAAGACCGATACGTCGTGCTCCTGCAACCAGCTCGTCACCACTCTCGCTGTGTGCGGCCGGGCGTTATCGTGCATGAGCGTGAATTCTTGGCCCATTTGTAGTCGATGGGGGTAGATTATTGGTACTAGCACCTCGTTACGGTATTTTTCAGCCGTCATGGTGTTTCTGATCCAAACGAGGTCTGTTCTTCCACCAACACGAATTCCCGCCCAAACCATAATTGTCCCGCCGTGGTATGAATGGACTTCCTGAAGATGTTGCAGACGGCTCTCACGACCAGGAACTCGCCAAACACGCACTCTACGTGTATCGGGATGGAAACCGAACCGGGACTCATCGGTAAACAGCACTACAGACCACTGGTTTTCTTCCCAGAGCAAATGTTCACGAGCCCACTCTAGTCGTCGTCCACGATTTCCTCGGCGTAGTGCTGGAGTACGAAGCGGTCTGCGAGCATGAAGGTTAGCTTCATGCAGCCTTCTCCTCACAGTTTGGTCACTCACAAGCAACTGGTGCTCTGACTGGAGCCTCTGAACCAACTGCATGGCCGTAACATTTGGTTGTCTTCTCGAGGCAACTTGCAAAAATCGGTCTTGTCGTTGAGTGGTTATGCGCTTCCCGCCTGGGTGTCTTTCAGCCACTTCACCAGCAGCACGATAACGTGACCATAACCTTGATATCACGTTTTGTCTTGTTCCAAACTCCTCAGCAATACTCCGTTGAGTAGCCCCAACTTGGAGCATGCCTACTGCCCTTAATATTTCTTCTCTAGTTAAATGGCGCCGCTGCATGATGCACACAATAACATTAATTCGGAATTAACCGATAACTTGTTATAAAACTTAAATTGGACACAAAAAATTAGCCACAAACTACTGTAGGTAAATGAAACCTTCGGACTTCGCTACCATTATGCCGCGTAAATCTTTTGTTTTTAATATATTTTTTCAAATTCAAATTTAGAATCGTTCAAAAAGGCTTACAAAATTAACTTTCTTCAAAAGAATTTAAAAGTGGCCAGTATTTTTTGAGTTTAAGAACTTTATACAAAATATCCCTAGACGGTGTTGATGTGTGTATGTCACTGTGTCTCTTTGTATGCTCGTTATGTTCCCACGACAAATAAATATTTTTTCTTTTCTTTCTTTCTTTCTGAATATTCTACACATAACCTTGTAAACAAGAGGGAGCAGCGGTAGCCCAGTGGTGGCGGCCCCGAATTACGAACAGTAAGTCGTAGGTTCGAACCCACGTAGGCGCATTACTTTGTGTAATTTATTTCATCACCCTGCTTTCAAAATGGTGAAGGAAAACATCTGAGGAAACCGGCATGTCTTAGAACCAAAACATTCGAAGACATGTGACATCTACCAACCCGCACTGGGCCCGCGTGGTGGATTATAGCCCATCTCTCTCCTAGAGAGGAGGTATGAGTCCCTGCAGTGGGAACATTATAGGCTGATGATGATGAACCTTGTAAACTGTCAAGTTATTATAAACCATAGAACGTTTTAACAAGATTGACAATTGAATGTTACCACAACGCTGTCTCTTGATTCGACTTCTTTCAGTGCAGATGATTCAACTTCAAAGTTCAAATCTTCTTAATAAATTTGAACTTTGAAGAAAATAAAACCATACTTCAGTTGACAAAAAAATTGAAAATCGTATCTTATCTCAACATTGCCTCCCAACCCAACTTGTACTAAAGAACATTTTAAACCCATTTCCTAGAGAATACGGTTGATAAGAATCGAATGATACCTCATCACTGCCTCTCAACTGGACTCCAGTGCAGGTGATTCAACTTCATAGTTCACATGTAGCAGTAACCTTTCAAGTCACTTTAAACCTTACATCAGCACGCGTAGCATGCCACCGTAAAAACGGGTTTTGTCGACTGAAGAATCGACAAAATGACAGATTGTAGCAAGATTTCATGTCAAATTGTATGGAAAAAGCTTTGTCTATTCTAGGTACAATAGAGACAGAATCGCCATACTACGCGTGCAGTTGACAAAATTTGAAAACCGTGTTATCTCAACTTTGCTTCCCATCCAGCTCGTACTAAAAACAATTATAAACCCTATTTCCTTGAATATACGATTGATAATAGACTGTTACCTCAACACTGCCTCTCTACTCGACGCCTCTCGGTGCAGATGGTCCACCTCATCGTTCAAGTTCCTTTTCTCCGTTTCCAGCGCTTCTATAGTTTTCTCCAGTCGAGAGTTAATCTTTTGAAGTTTCTCGTAGTCTGATGTTAGAGATTCCACCTAAGATGGTAACAAAAATAATTTGATGAAGTAGTCGTAGAAGGTGGCGTTCTGTAGTTTCTGATTACCCTCATGGGAAATCTATCTATCTATTATTATATTTCTAGATAAGAAAAATATTTTTGTAAAGCATAGTTATTTTTGTTTTTTAAGAATGGGCAGCAGCGTTCTCTGTGCCTTTGTAACAACCATACTGCGATCGCCAACCCGCCTGCCAAGCGTGGCGATTATGGCAAATCCCCCCCTTTTGGGGGAGGCCTATGTCCAGCAGTGGACGTCTTATGGCTGAAATGATGATGATGATGATGAAAGCAAAGTTCCATGACAGACCTTAGAAATACATACATATCTGGGACCTGGGTTATTCAGCGTACATTAGTAACTAAATACTCACCATAGCATTGATGTCGACCCTGTTCCTCTCCAGGTTGTTCTTATCAATCCGGAGCGCCTCCAGCGACTTCTGCATGGACTCTTTCTCTTGTAAGAGTTGATGCAGATCTGCGTTGGCTTGATCAAATTTGCCTGCACACACAAGGAAAATGTTACGTCGGCTGGTTTCCAAGAACCTTCTAGATTAAGTTCGAGCCTCGAAAGTTCCACTATGGAAATGTGTAAAAGATTCGAGAATAAGTCTAGTAGAATGTAATATTCTCGTATTGAGTTTTGAAGAATGTTCGAGAAAGGAGTTCGAGTGGATATTTCTCGAAGGATTGGTCGACGTATAAATTGATTAATTAATTCACTGCTGTTTATCGGTGTTTTGGTCAAGCATGCACAATAAGACAGTTATTAATAGAATTGTATTGACGCCACTAAATCTGTTTCGGTAACAGACCGAAGCTGTATCTTTTTTTAACTTTTCGTATATTAATATACGATTGAAACGTGAAAACCATTTGGTTTCATCACGTGTATCAACACAACATTGACTTAGAAGGTAAATCTGCTCTGGATATAGCACTAGACAGTTGATCGTTTTGTTAATTACCTTGCAGATCCTGGACCTTGCTCTCCAGAGAGGCGAGGGTAAGGTCTGCCGTCTCGCCGTGCTTCCTGCATGTTACTAACTGCTCTCGCGTGTTCTGCAGTTTTACCTACAATATATGGAATTTTAATAACTGTGCTGGTTTAAATAACTTAATATTATTATAATTAAAGTATAAAAATGTCTTCGTTAACAAGAAAAGAAAAATAATAACATGGAAGCATTGAAACATTTTTTTTTTTTGTAGAGTAATGGAGCCGGTTCAAGCTTTTCATAGATAACCTATGTTTTTGAAACTGTGTCCAACAGTAATATTTAATGACAATTTCGCTAAATATCCTTCGTCTTTATATTCGACAAAGAGCTGAGCATTGTGACCCATCTTGGGATGCTTGTCCTGTTTCGGGCCAGATAATGTTATCAGACCTAATAAAATATTCTATACATCAGATAAAATCAGGTTCTAGCTGAAATCTTACTTGCAACTCATGTATCTGTATTTGATACTTATGAAGCGCAGCTTGCACGGCTGAAATGGTGCTTTCAGCGAAAGCTGTAGCGTTGGCTGACGAAGAAACGTTGCGTTTTGGTGACCTAAAACAAAATAATAGCAGTTTAATAAAGGCTGTATCATTATGATAGAATGAAACTCAGCAAAGAAATGCTGTATTATTGTATCTAGCATGATCGCCCTATTTAAACACGGTAAATTTCGGCTTAGAAAATGGGTTCGTAATATCTACAATTGCTCTCTGATCTTTGCACCGAGGATTTTCTCGCCGGTTCCATATCTTTTGACAGAGACCTGAATATATAAGTCATTCGATTCTAAATGATACAAGACATGATTTTCATAGGACCTGGGTTGGGAAGGTAGTCGAACACAATATTAAGAGTGAATAAAATTAGCTATTTTTATGTCAGTTTACAATAACGAATATATCGATTTATAAAAAACTTTTTTGCAAAAAATAAAACCGACTTGAAAAACACAAAAAAGTGAAAAATAAACTTCACAAGAAAAAGCAGCTTCTGAAGTCGGTGACATTTTGTTTGTTTGATTTCGTTTTCTTTGCCACCGACTTCAGAAGCTGCTTTTTCTTGTGAAGTTTATTTTTCACTTTTTTGTGTTTTTCACTTTTTTGTGTTTTTGAAGTCGGTTTTATTTTTTGCAAAAAAGTTTTTTATTTTTCCATTTTTAGTTGTTCCCAAACAAATAATAGGTTTTATTTATCCCCAATAAATGGAACATTACATAATATCTTACTGTTCAAATCTGGGTGTACACATCTGCGTACCCCCTCAGATCATACAGGCGTGATGTTACGTCATGATGTTGTATAAACAATAAACATCCAAGCGATTGCAGCAATCACGACAGATTTGCCGTCTATTTTTGAAGAGTTCTATTGTATATCTCCGAAGATCAGGCTCAGATCTTCACCAAATTTAAATGGGACCACTTCAGGAGTATACTCTTTCAAATAAAAAAAGAATTTTGAGAATCGGTTCACAAATGGAGGAGAAATCAGGTAACATACATAAAAAAAAAATTTAAAAAAAAAAAAATACATACACACGAACATATTTATAACCTCCTCCTTTTTTGAAGTCGATTAAAAAGTAGGGCTTTATGTTCGTGCTTTTGTAGACTTTAAAGTCGAATAGATTACCTATCATGCAGATGCATGTGCGCGGCGTGCGCGGCGTGCACCGGCGGCACGTCGCTGTCGGAGTCGTGTATGAGCGCACGCGCCACCTCCTCCAGCGCGCCGCGCATCACGCCCGCCTCGCTCATCGCTGTCTCCGCTGACTCGCAGCGCTCCTCCTGACAATGTGTACCTTCTTGTTAGCATAATTATCACTTGCTTCGGTGAAGGAAAATATCGTGGGAAACCAGCAAACCTGAGAGATATGTCTTTCAAAACAATGTACATTATTTTACAATCCCTTTTATTTCTTGCTACCCATATTGAAGGAGTTTTAAAAAAAAACGTCATTTTGTGCTGGCGGCCATCTTGGATTTGAAATTTGTCACAGTGTATAGTATTTAGTTTAGTTTAAGTTGTGTAAAAATATGTAATCCGCCATGTTGTGGCGGCGGCCATCTTGGACCGATTTTTATCAGACATAGCTAAGAACACTCTCGACTAATTCACCTTTCAAACAAAAAAAACAGAATCAAGATCGATTCATGCGTTCGGGAGCTGCGATGCCAGAGACAGACATACACACACACACAGACACGTCAAACTTATAACACCCCGTCGTTTTTGCGTCGAGGGTTAAAAAGAAGGTATAATTTCCCACGCTGATGTTAAATAACTAGATTATTCTTTAAAGAGATGATATCTCTACAAAACATGTTCAGACTCAACCTCAAGTAAGTAGGTACAAACCTTGTTCCTTTAGTTAAATTTTCATATTCATATCAAAAGTTGACTATAGTCGAAGATCTGGTTAAATACCATGACATGATTCAAGGTGGAAACATTATTTAAATGACTATCTGCCGTACTCAGAGATATTTAATGATTACTTAAGCCGTCACTTAGTAAAGATTTGACATAATTTTGTATGACAAAACTGTCAAAACCTTTACTAAGTGATGGCCTAAGTAATCATTTAAGCTCTCTGAGTACCTACGGCAGTACGACTTTATTATCTAGATTCTATAACATCCTTAGTTAGAAAATAAAAGCTTGCTGTCTAAATTTCACGCGATTCCCATTCAAAGGAACTACAAGGTAATACAGAATTTGACAATAGTTATTAAACACGCGATCAACTACCACTTGGCACTTGTCTATTTTAGCTAACGCCTAATGAAAATCACACCCTAATGGCCTAGTTTAGCGACACTGTGTTAAATGTTTTTGATATTAAAGTCGTCACGTTAAAACTAATACCTAATAGGATTAAGTTTCAATTCGACTTGGCCTTCTAATATTTCGCACGCCAGTGCCAGAAGTGATGCGTATCTAAACATGTACAAGAGTTCTAATAAAAATAGATCTTAAAGGCACCTGAGACTAGTACTTTAGCCCAATTTGTGCGGCGTCTGAGTACCTAAGCTCCTTGTAGAAGGCCTGACACCAAGTCGGTTAAGACTCCAGAGAGTGTAAACATAGTGATGTGTCAGCATTATCGATGACGGAAGTCTTTTAGGCCTGCAAAAGAACCGCCAAGCCTATATGAGTCTATTTTGAAATAAGAATCGCTTCAATAGTAAATACCCCTTGTCTAGCCTTACTGCTACCAAACTTCTACTCTACTCACCAATCCCTGCAGTTCTCCAAGAAGACGTTGTATTCTGGTATCCCGCTCCCGCAACTCAGCCAGCGCAGAGTCTCGTTGCGCCGTCATATCGCGCAGATCAACGCGCATTCCTTCCACACTATACGGACCAGCTGATGTTCCTTGTTGACCTGGAGGACCGCCGAGACCAGATGGATGGGAGCCAGGGTAGCCAGGTTGCTGTTGGCCCTGGTAACTGAGCTGTTGTTGACTCTGGTAACCGGGCTGTTGTTGGCTCTGGTAACCACCCTGCTGAGGAGTTTGGTAGGCACCCCCGTGAGAAGTCTGGTGGGAGATTGATTGGTATTCCTGCTGTGGGTAGGTTAAGATGCGTGTTATTCACATGCATTTAGTTGTGTAATGCAGCAGTAAAAGAAAGGATTATTTATTTCATTTGAGTCAAGTTGTACCTACTTGAGAACAGATTTATACCTATTGGTTTTTGGAAAAACAATTGGTTGTGTAAATTCATGAACTGGATAGTGGGCATACACAGACTGCAAGGAGACATACTTGTTCGAGCCGGCACATTCAATTCGGCAGTACAAATATTGATTTGCACTAACAAGGTTAGAACTTGATGAGAAAAATTTTATGCAAAAAAAGTTAGGCTAAAATATTTAATTTAATATCCAAACTAACCTTAAGACTCTGAGCAGCAAACGCATTGATAGAATACCCGCTCAGCATACCCACAAGCTCCCTCGCATTGGAATCGAACTCGTTCCTCACACGGTACAGGTCGCGCTCCGTGTTGGTCTGCAGCTCTGAGAAGTGGCGCTTGACAGCTACCACCTCACGCCACAAACTGAGCAGGCGGTGGTGCTCGTTGGAGTAGTAGTCGTTGAATGCCTGAGATTATGAAATAAAAATTGGTTTACGTTATCATCATTTCAGCCAGAAGACGTCCACTGCTGGAAATAAGCATCAAGTGGCGCCACATTGACAGACCCCGTGCCTCTCGTATCCAGCGGACTCCCCGCACCTTCACCAGGTCATCATTTCACAGTATGTTTAATGTACAGACTATATTCACTGTAATAGTGGGAAAAAAGCCATTGACATTAATTGGACACAATGTAGGTATTTGTTGGGAGCATATCCTTTCAGTTTCAATCATTCATAATACAGGGTAACGGCAGGTCCAGGATTTTTTTCTGGGGCACATGTAGTCTACTCAACACATGCTTTTTGGTAAAATTTGTATTATTCATATTTTTCCAGAAACCAGAAAAGCGCAAGTTTCACTGATGTTCTTTCTGTTATGTTGCTCTAATAATTTGATTTGGCTATAAGTATGTACTATGATGAAAACTCCATAACTGCCTGGGAGGGGCACGTTCCTTCGTGCCCACCCCCTGGATCCGCCCTTGATACAGGGGCAGCTTTTGTATTAACATGTTCAGTTACTGGTTCCAGCAAAACTTTATTCATCGAAAACAAATATTTATGTCTTCTCCAAAATCAAGGTAATGGTTCCTTTGACCACTTTGAAAATCACCCTGGATAAAATGATTTGTAGAAGGATTTTCAATGGCTTGGACAAGCCATTTAATATAGTCTGACAATATGTGAATTTAAGGATTAGTGATATTTAATACAAAAGCTAACTTCTACATACATGATCTCATCAAAAATAGAAAATAGACCTGTTCCTCATCCTTCCACTCATCCTCCTTGATGGACATCTCATCCCGCAGAGCCTCCCAGTCGTTAGTGAGCTTCTGCAAGTCATTGGTGAGAGCCTCATTCAGGTGATGGGACTCCTCCAGTTGATCACGGAGAAGGTTGTTCTGTTGCACCAGTTTCTCACACCTGGCAGGAATGATTAGAAATTGTGGGATAATATATGATTTGTGGAGATCTGAGCCATTCAAGTATAAAACAGCCTACACAGCCTGGACACAGAACACTTCTTTTCTATTGGTGAGAGTGAAACTATTCTCACTCCTTCATTGGTTCACTAAGACGACCCACTGACCCTTTTGTTTGCTCAGTTTACCAGTTACCCAATGCAGCAACAAATCAGCACTTACTTGCGTTTCTCCTCATCCAAACGCCTCAAAGCGGTCTCGAGGTCGGTGATCCTGGCATCTGCAGCTGATACAGCGGCCGAGGCACACGTGGTGGCTGAAGGCGGCGGTGGCAGCGAGATGCCGTGGCTCTTCACCGCCGGCGCGCGGAAGGTCGACGGCTCCCGGTAAGACGTTGGCTCGCGGTACGATGTTGGATCGCTGCGTGGTGTAGTCTCCTGCATTTGGGTCTCGAGTTCCGAACATCGCTGCTTGTATTGCAGGACCTTTACGAAGAGGAATTTGAGAAAAACAGGCGAGGCAAGATTTAGTTGTTTTAATTCAAGAATAGCATTAATTCACATCGTTTTATAAGTTTTTAGCTGTTTGTAAATAGTAATCTGACATGACATTAGATTGACATTGACTTTGACAAACACTGTGTCAGTTATTGACGTTTTATCTTACGTTCAGTATTAAAAAAAATCACAAGAAAACTTGTACAGCTTATTTTCAATGAGAAAAAAACCCTTAAATTAAATAATCTTCAAGTCAGTCTGTCAAATTTTATTAAAAAATGTTATTATGTTTCTTATGTTGAGTTACGGAATAATAAATAATTTATTTAATAGCTGGCGTCTTTATTTTTGATTTATTCATCATTAATCAATGGGCGGTTGTATGTCTACATACAACCGCCCGCGCCTCTAAGACGACCCACTGACCAAATATTGCCTTTTATTACCTTGGACTGAAGCCTGGACACCAACGCGGCTTGACCTTGCTGAGCCTTGCGATAAGCATCGAGTCTACGCTTATGGTCAGCAGCCTCACCGGCGAGACGAGCGCGTAGCTCCTCGTTCTGCCGCCGGAGATCACTGCCTACGCTTCCCCCCGGAGAGTCCATCTCCGGAGGACTGTCCAGGGACTTCTAAACGGTGAAAAAAGGATTTAAATGTAGTTACCTACTTTGACTACTAAACCATCTTTTGTTTTAATTCAAGAAATGGGATTTTAGTTTGAACACAATCGTAAAGACCACATCGCACGACTTTTTGTAATGGTTTTTTATTACTAATCCTACCTCCTTCTTGAGACGTTGATGAGGAAGTGTGCTCGGAGGTCGCCGGCCGATAGGAGCCCGAGCGCTCCGCGGCGTGGTCAGCCCTTCCCTGCTCGGCAACTGGGAAATAAACCACATAGGTAGTACAGTAATACTATGACGAGGGTTTGTAGAGCGGCTCTATCTCTTTTAAAACGACTGTTCATTAAGAACCATATTCATCAGCATCACACTATAATATAACCAAAGATTAGAGATTGTGAGATATTTATTCCAAAAACCAATCAGTCAAATCTTAAAATAATAAGAAACAGTAGCGACCTGAAAAGTAACTTTCTTCTTAACCTTCTTTTGTTTCATTTCTAAATAAAAATGACGTGCCGACTTAAATTCGAAAGACATTTTGCACGAAAGCTTAACTCATTCACTTATCTGCGATTTTCACAAAATAAAACGTCCATTAGCTCGAGGAAATAGAAAGGAGGTCGTAATAAAAAGTAAAAAGACAACATTCTGAGGTGTGGCAACAGTGAAATTGCGGTTTGTACTGCAGAAATAGCGTTCTGTAGGGTGGCAAGAAACACTGGCTATCGGTCTAGGCATCTAATTATCACCGCCCACAATGCAGTTACTCAGCGAGACCCCTTCCGAGGTGAATAAACCTGTCCCCTTTAGCACTAAAAAAACGATGTAGGTAGGTAGGTACAACGTTTGTTTAATTGTTGCAATCAACCCTTCTAATACCTGCGTCGATATGAGTGACGATGATTTTTCATTTCGATTAATACCAGGGAGCCATAACTCCCCTAATGCGGAAATAGGTACCTACTTATTAGACCGCCATTATTTACCTAATTTATATTTTCTGATTGCTATCATAAGACGATATAAACTAAGAAGGTACCTACCCGATGTCCGCATCAATATAGGTAGAGAGAGAGAGAGATATTAAGGTGCCTTGGGTACCTATCCTTTTTTTTTTTTGGCGGGTGGAAAATCATCAATTAACCCCTCCCGCTCCTGGGCAGAGCGAAAGGGAGTGTCAGACTTCTACTAGAAACCACCCATGTTCCTTCTTAGTCCTTTAGGTCGAGGCCGCGGTATCTCTTGCGAACAACCCGCAGCCCCGACGTGGGCCTTGGGTACCTGGCAGACAAAGTATAAAGTCGACTACCTACCTACCTGGCAATGCAGCCTGTCTTGTCAATTTGTGAAAAAAAAAACTGTTTCTCTAAACTTTCGTAGAATTTGCAATGATAGCGTCCCGAGACTCATAAAAAATCATAATAGGAATAGAGTAGCTGTGGAAAGTATCGGTACCGAAGATTTTCCTTCATGTCATCAATCCATTCATATTAAATTATAAATTGCATGGCATTGATGGGTATGATAACGACATCATTCAGCATTGAAACGGTACCAAACCATACCGACTCGTAAAGTAGGCTCGTTTAAACGTTTTATTCAATAAAAACATAATAAAGTTTAGAAACATGAAAAGTATTTTTACATTGGTTCACGTGCAATACACCATTGTTCTTTGGTACCTAGTAAAGTTCGTAGCTCTATGTATGTAGGTCATGTAATAGGTCAATTACCTTACCACTATCGTATATTTGCCATTCAACACTAGTAAGTTTAACCTTGCTGAACAAAGCATGTAAACAAACCATCTTTTAAACATAAAATCTATCTTTTGCTTTTAGAATATTGTAAGGAAAACTTGGAAAACTCACCTATTTCGATGAAAATGTATCAGCGTCCATGTTTCGTCAATTTATTTGATCAAAACTTAGTGAAAAATTGATAATACGCACGTATCCTAGCAACGCAATCAATGCGTGTTGGTAAGTTAAGTGAATTACTTAACTATTGTACTAGTAATAGACGCACTTTAAAAATACATTTACCTACGTGTGAAGCTAACAAAAATTCACTTTTTATTAAAACAGAGATCTAAATAAAAGAAAAACGACTCATTTGACGCAAACTACGTTTTTGTGAACCACGAACTCCATTTTGAATTTTGTTTCGCGCCTATTTTCTACGCCTGATGCAATTATGATAACAGCCAGTATTATTTGCACGTATGTGCAGTTTGTATAGCTAACCTAAATCATTTTCCTAGTTTTTTGTGTTTCCACTGGGTCGTTTCACACGTGTGTTCAGCAAAAGCTGATGGGGTGGACTGTTTAAAAATTTACGAATTGTTATTTCGAGGGGCGAGCGTTTTGCTTGACTGATCACCGCCCCCTATTCGTTGGTACAGGTGTACCTACCTCAACGATATGATAATGATAACACTTTTTTATTGGGGTCCTGCAATTCGAAAAACCATGATAACTACAATAACGTGTAGGTAACAGTTGGGGAAAGCTATCAAAGACATGGAAAGACTGAGAGTTTACCTACAAACATAATCAAATTTCATAAATTGGTGATTTTTTAATAATTCTATTGTTTTTGCCAAGATACGACTTGTAGACTAGGCGGGAATAATATGCGGAACCGTTGACGTAAATTGGGAACCAGCCTGACCCAATTTTAATTATCGATTCCACGATTGTCCCCAAAATACAGTCTGATTCAAGGAACTAGCTACGTGTGCGGCACTTGGTTATAAAACGATTATTTTATTACTCTATCCACTTTTTTATCGATTATTGTGGATAACTATGTACTATCTGTTTTGAATGTGTTTTGGTTATTAGAGTTGGGTAAAACAAAAAAAAAACGAAGAATGGACTGTGTGAAAAACATGTCGTCTTTCGGCTAGTAAAAATACATGTCTGCAAGAAAAGACACGCTGCGCCGATCCCAAATAATTTGTGAACGAATGCGTAAAATGTCGTAATTAAAGCTATAAGTATGAATGTGAATGGGTATAAGAGGAGAAGAATACCAAAGAAAAGATGGATAGACTGTGTAAAGGATACAGTAGCTAATGGCAAGAAAGGAGGTGTCTCGATTAGTTGTAGAGAAGATAAACGAAAAAAAAAGTAATGAGGGCAGAAGAATGACGAGAGGCAGAAGAATAATGAGACTCTCTACTCTCGTATCTCTATTATCACCTGCACCTACCTAGCCTTTTCTCTTTGTAATTCTATGTGAACGATTTTTTCCTGTTGACTATATCAACGAATTCGATAATCTGGTTTCGGATTCGAAACTTTACAGTAACTAACTGCCGTACTCAGAGATATTTAATGATTACATAAGCCGTCACTTAGTAAAGATTTGACATACTTTTGTATGACAAAACTGTCAAAACCTTTACTAAGTGATGGCCTAAAGTAATCATTAAACCTCTCTGAGTGCGGCAGTTACACACACAGAGATTAGGCACACCCTTACTATAGTTACTATATAAGTTTCCAATAAAAGCATTAATAAGTACCTACATAATATTACAGCTTATCATGTCAGAAATACTCAGAGAGGTGAAAGAGGCCACGCAGAGTATCATAAATACAAAATTCTACATCTACATAATATTGTTTAGTCTTCGTGAGACTAGCCTGGATGATGCTGTGGAGCTTTACCAGTAGGCTGGAGACTGGGCAGCATTTTTTTGTCTTCCCGAAACGAAATTAAAAGATTCGTATTAGGTACCTATACCTACATGGTGATTCAAGTATTGACGTCATAAAAGTAGTAGTAGTAGTGACTCTTCAAAGCATTTATTTCAATTAGACTATTACAGGAACTTTTGAATGTCAGATAAACAAATAAAACGAAGCTACAGTCTCAGTCACAAGTCATAATCACTTGTAAAAGTACTGTAGTTGTCCCATATAAACCAAATAGTTTTCTCAAGCCCAGGGGTATCCTAAAATATTCCATGTACCTATGTTCCGCGATTCCTGATATAGTTTCAAATTCAAAATTCAAATTCAAAATACAAATTGAAATTGATTTATTTTAGGACAACTAGAAATCTAAAGGTAGTATACAAAAACTTAAAAAACTATTGTTAGTACATACAATTCCAGAAGACCACATACAAATAAACCCCCCCTGCGCTGAGACATCCGCCCCGTCAAGATAACCAATAGGGAGATACCTCCCTAGCCTACCTTCCTAGTTTCCTGTCTGGGGACCGCTTTAAAAAATCTAACGATGAAAAAGTTTATTCAATACACTTCCTCAAAAACTGGTTCTTATCGTACTAGTATTAGGTTCAAAATCAAAGGTATTTATGGTAGAGGCTTTCGTAATCTACTTAGGTACAGTAATAAAAATTGTACCAACTATCGTACAGTGTACCCACTTTACTACTGAACGGGATTGTCATAATGAGTTATTAACTTATTACAAAAACCATACAAAAGTAAGAACGAGATAAAGATTGTAAAATTGCTGGCAATAAAGCCTTTTTCATACTGGAGTGGATACCTACCTAATTCTAATTGAAAACCAAAACAAATAAGTGTGTGATTATTGTTGATTGATGTTGTCAGCAGTGGCAAGGTTAAAATAATGCAAGTAGATACTTGGAAAGCACGTTAAGCTGTTGGTCCTGGCTGCCATATATAGATCTTTGGCAGTCGTTACAGGTAGTTAGTGAACTAAAATCCTGACATCCACTCTTCCCAAAGAGTATCGTATTAGGTACCTAGTATTAACTGGGTTGTGGAGGTCAGATAGGCAGTCGCTCCATGTAAAATACATGGTATTCAGCTGCATCCGGTTAGACTGGAAGCCGACCCCAACATAGTTGGGAAAAGGCTAGGCAGATGATGAGATACAGATGTAGTCAGTGCCCTGCATCCCTGACTCCTCTAACAAAGAGGAAGAGAAGAACTGGTTTGATGCCTCTTCTATTCCATTTTCTGTTATTTAAAATGATATCTCTAAAAAGCACTAGTGCTCTTAGCGCATAATTTTGAATGTTCTACATGTTTCGAGAAAATCCTATTAACATTACAGATAGAGAAACAAACAAATATGCACAAATCTTTAATGTGATATACTTATTATGTGCGTCACATCTTTGCGTGCCGTGCGTGGGTTCAACGACCGATACCACAATCCCTGATAAGCTTCAGTCACAATTTTCCTAACCGATGCTAATTGTAAGAACGTAGGATTTCTTAAAGACGTTACGTAATTTATTGTTGACTAAGTGGCATTGAAAAGTTGTTGCCAAATGTAAATTATCAACATCTGCCTAGCCATTTGTCAACTATGTTGGGGTCGAGCTCCGGACTGTACTGGTCCGACCTCCACAAACTATAGTTCATTTATTAGATAAAAACCATAGCCCTTGACAGGACTGGTTGTCAGACATTGGGGATCTTGACGACTTAGGTATCCATATCCAGCGTCAGAAATACCAGTGACAGTCAGGATCAACAGCTTCACGTGTTTTCCAAGGTACGAAGGGGTGTCTATGTACGTAATGGATGGCCATGATGGATGGACCCACACAGACCGATCTCAGGGAGTTATCTACAGGTCTGGTCATCTAGTATCTTCAATTAAGCCACGTTGCTCGGCTGCCTCAAGAAAAGTGTGGTGTTTTTCTGCAGTAAACATCAGCCTCCAAAGGGTGTCATTTTGTTACCTGCACAAATACTAAAAGCATATAATTATACCAGTTAAGCCTACGTTGCTACGCTATGACAACGCAGAACAGATCAAAGATTACGAAACGTGGTAGCAACCTGACACTTGATATACCTATTGGAAGGTGACTCCCTAGCTGAAGAATTTAATACTGCTTCACAAATTAGGTAACTATTGTCCGTAAGCTCATCACCACGTTATTTTACATTTATTGGAATCAGAATAAATAGAGTTAGACGATGCAGGGAAACATAGTGATAATATTTTCAGTAAGTGTTATTACAATTTATATTATATGAAGGCTCACTCGTAAATTGATTATTGAAATCTCCTTATGGGTGCCACTCGTCTTGAACAAATCAATAATAATGTCATAATAATAAAAAAAACGGGAGCGACAGCTCACAGTTATCTTATCCGAATGTTATTATTATTGAAAGCAATGCAATAACAATGTTATTTTTGTACAGTAATAATAACATAAACATAATAATCCTTGAAGGGTTAGCCAGAGGCGTACTACATTTTTTTTGTTCAACAATTTACCGTTTTTTGGGCCATCGTTTGTAAAATCCAGAATTTATGGGGGCCAAGGCCCTTGGCTCCAAAATGGGCACTCAAGGAAGACTAGAGGCCCCGTCGGGGCTGCGGGTTGTTCGAAAGAGATACCGCGGCCTCGGCACAAGAGCCAAGAAGGAACATGGGTGGTTTATAGTCAGTAGAAGTCTGACACTCCCTTCCGCTCTGCCTAGAGCGGGAGGTGTTATTTGATGATTTCCCACCCACCAAATAAAAAAAATAAAAAAAGGGAGACTAGAGGCGAATATTATAAACGAAACTGAACGCGATCATGATTAGTAATCATTCTGAAGTTTAGTTTTGTCAGTTTTATTAGTGAAATTCGTCTTTATGGAATAGTTTTAGCTTCTGTTGCTATGCAGATAATTCTAACACTGTTTTGGAGTAACATAATCATGAAACTTCTTACATTGATTACTTTCTTCGCTGGTATATGGATTAGTTAGTAGATAGTGTCATATTATCTTAAGCCACGAGATTAAGTGATTGGTGGGTATGTACGAGTATTTGCACGTACTAGGTGTATTGAAATTAATATCTATTTGGTGCAAAACAAGGGCAACAACTTCTGCTACATAAATAGCAAGCAAAGTTTGAGTGTTTCCCTTCCAACCCTTTACACTTCTATTTATTAAATCGCATAGTGAATAGAATTGTGCCTCTAAACATAAAATAATTGAAACAAGCTTAAATCCATACTTATATTTTTGATGCTGTGGTACCTAATTCTGTGGTGTCAATTTCACGATTTTCTTACCTAACATAACGGCTGAAATGATTTGGATACAATTTGAACGTGTATAAATCATGAACTGGGTTAGTACAACAAGACATAGAATTAATTTTAGGAACTTTTAATTATTATTCCAGTAATACGATTCCGTGAGATAATTCTTGACCTCCACACAATCTTCTTCTTAGCGTGTCGATGGCCTTCCAAATTATGTCGTCCTAGAGCTGAGCTACTAGTTTGGTGAAGCCGCGGTGAAACCTAGCATGTACCTAGGTAATTTATAAAATGCTCCAGGGATGTTCAAACGAAGCAAAGAGTGGCCTTTTCTCTTTGGATGAAGGAACTTTAGACTTTGGTCTAAGGAGTTAAGGTTAAAGTCATTTTGGCAGTGTTACAAGGAACAAAGTCTAAAGTCAATTGTCCAAAAGATTATTGCAATAAAAATAATGATAACCTCGTGGACTAAGGTAACACCAATTCAAAGGGCACCAGGTAATCTTTCTACGTAATTAATTGTTTTATTTTAGTACCTACATGTCATACGTGAAATATATTGTACCCCCAGTGATTGTTATCAAAGAATTAAGTTGATCGTCGATTGTTTTTCTGTCCGTTACAAAGGTAATCTTTATAATCACGCCATGATTGTGTTGTATGGATAACGTAAAATTAGCGTCAGGCTTATAAGATGGAATTGGTTGCTAACTCAGTCCTCTATAGTATAATAAATTACAAAACGGTTGACTTACACGCTGCTTAGAATATTTTATTCATCTGGAGTTCACTGCCTTGTCGCTCTAGTAGCTCGTCGTCGTCGCGTTGTCCTGTGTTCAATTCCCAGGTCGCGCAAAGTGTAATTGGGTTTTTCTACCAGGAATTTCACAGAAGCAGTCACAGAGTCTCGGAGTCGGAGTAGAATTTCTACCCGGTTGATGACAATCGACATGGGTCCTTAACATAACGAGTGAAAGGTGGATGTTCTAACTTCTAAAGGCCTAGTGTTCCCTTACTGTGAACACTAGGCTAGGTGTGTGTTTTCTGTGTGTAATAATTATATTTCCCGCTATAGCAAGTAAAGAACGCTACTTCAGCTTCAATACAAACTGAAAGTAACGTTAACGCGACAGAATAACTAGAAATCTCACACCAGACTTACTATTCAACTATTCAGACGAACAGTATTCTAGATAATTTCCAAAGACATTCCATTGACATAGATTGATTTATTGACAGTGATACAACAGTCGTTAATATAGTTATCAAATGTATGGGCCGTTTAAAAGAATCATTAAATCATGACGCAAGTAATTGCGTGGTCCAGCGCGAACGGCAATCATTCGGACGTTGACTCAAGTAATCTTATCACACCCCTTTTTGTTATTGATTTCTAACTCAAAATATTATGACTCCGATTAAATGTTGGAGTTAAAAAAACTGCGAATTGTCTCTGGACCATGTAACTATGTAAGTCTTTGACTTTCAGGACAGAGTTCATGAAAATATTTATAATAAGTAGTGCGCTAATGTTTTGTTTCCATAACAATTAGTTCTGTATAAAAAAATACAAGATTCTAAAATATTTATAACTACGAGTATGTAATAACTTCCAGATTGCAGCAACAAAAACTTGTCGCATGTGCGTATCAGTCCACAGTACGTTTAACTTCTAATAGGATGTGTTGCAGGTACATTATATTAGCTTTTGTTTTAAGTAACACTATTTTGCTAGCTGGATTACTAGCCCTATAAGAAAGTGAATTAGTAAAACTCTTCTGGTCGTATGTTTAAATTGTCAGTTACTTTAATTCTAGCCTTCTTCTTGAATAGATCTTGTCCACCTTGAACGAACTGCGTGTATGACTATTTTACGAATTGTAACGTAATTCATTTATTATTATTATTATTTCTTATGATTCTGTCAAAACGGCCATTTTAGGCTCCGAGTACATAGCTAGCGACCGCCTCGGTCGATTGCCCTATTCAAGTACTGTCAAGACCCAGGTTATCTGCTCAATCTTGTACTGTGTGAAACAATACCCGTTGACTAGAACAGTATTTTTTTGTCTAGTCCTACTGTGAAGTCTATCTTTCTATTTAGTTTTCTAATTACACTCAATAAGTCACAAACCGAACCTCATCACGAATTCCACAAAACAGTAAAACGTTGCGGAATAAATTAGCAAAAGCTTGCGGCTTCTCAGTCCAGGAACGATTGTGTTATTCTGTTTATTTGAACCCTGCGTGTCTGATGGTCCCACCGAACTGGGTCACAATAAACGTTTACGACCAAAATGATAATCTCGGCAAATAATCGAACGGCGACGGGACCAGACGGCAAGGCAATGTATGCGTAGCTAACTAGCTATAGACCCCACCCGGGTTCTGTTGCTAACCTGTGTTGATTTCGTGAAGATATGAAAATGTAATGCAAATAGTAAATATAGACAGCAAGGTTTGACATCGCGCATAAACAATTGTAGAGCTATTTTGTGTAAACTTGGTTGTAACTACAGCTCGTAATTCAACTTTACGCTCTACACTCTGGTAAATACTTCAACTAACTGGCCGTGGGGGAACGAGCGTCGGACAGGCACTCTCGTCATCCACCATTGGCACCATGATGGATGAAGTTTCTTTTCGGCTCCATATCGATGTCAGGAGGAGGTCGCATAGCGCGGCACGCCAGCATCAACGACATTATTCGTCGAGCTCTTAATTGTCACCAGCGTAGGTACGTCAGTCAGTTCAAATAAAATCCCAATAAAAATGTAATAGTTGGGAAAAGCCTAAGCAGATGATGATGATTGAAATGTTAAAAAATAATATATTGAATTGATATTAAAACACTGTTGAAAGTCGAAACGAGTAGAAGAATATGCTGCAAAAAAGACGAATAAGTTGTTTAAAAATCTAAGGCGCCAAACAGACAGACATAGTGAACCAACCTGAACGACTTTGTAGACAGGTGAGCATGGGAATCATAAAATAAAAACACGGAATTAGTGTGACCAGTTGTTATTTAGTTGAAAAAACCAAACACAATTTAAAGATTCTAGGGACATTTATATTGCTTAGGATTCCACCATTGACTAAAATCATTATAGACACTTGTTCTTAAAATTTGTTCTTTATTATTAACTAACGCGCAAAATTTGCAAAAGGCATCTGTGTCGCGCGAATCTCTCATCTCGTGGTAAGTATAGTGGTTGTGCCACTTGAAGAATTCGTAATACTTTTCTTTGTCATGTATAATATCCACCATTTCCATCGCCAGTTCTGTGATCCGTGATTTTTGCGCAGTCAGGTATATTCCATCCGGCATGAATCTGGAAATTAATGATGAACAAATTATTGTGTATCAACTCTTCAAAATATTTTTATTTCTGTTACAAAGTTGACCATCTCCATGAATCTGCGTTTATACTACGAACATCTAAGTAGCAACTTCAAGCCCCGACCCTGTTATAGTTTTTGGGGTAGATAATGGGCTTAACACGAAGTCTGATTTAAATGTAAACTTTGTACCTACTAATACAAGACATAGCTTAGTAGTCTTGCTAAAAAACAAACGTAAACTGGATAAAAATGTGTACCTGGTCAAGCATTAAGAAGAAGAAAGTGATTCGTAAAAACTGGATTAAAAAGCAATAGTTAATCACAACTAATAGTGTGTCAGCCTTTTCCTGCCCTTATCCTAATTTATTCAGGGTCGTTACAGCATGTCTGCTTCTTGAATACTTATCTATTAGTAATGATCCCTTTCGAGTCACAGAGTGTGACAGAATAGTTCCAGTTCGTGGTGTTTGATTAAATTCAACAAACCTTGTATAGTTGGCCCCGCCGAACACCACCGGTACGGCATAATGGTTGAGAGCATGCAACAACTTCTCTGTCACATAGTCTTCAGCTATTGAGTTCTCAAACGACAAGTAAAAATAGTAATCCGTCTCTAGTTTCCGCAGGCACTCCTCCATACTGTCTCTAGGACACTTTAGTGTTCCGCATTTACCATATACGTCAACTTGCATGTTATACTTCGCTAGTTCAGTTTGAAGCTGCTGGGCAATTAAATCTCTTCCACTTGGCGCTTTACAGTTAGACACAAACCAGGCTGCTGCAAGTTTCTTCGTGCTTAGTTTAGCTTTCAGTGTGTCGTTTATAGACCTCATTGCTTCCACTTTCTGCCAGTGCATCTCTTCTCTAGGACCTATTACTTTCCCTTCTTTATCTCTTATACTAATATATCCGAAACATTCGTCAGAATTGAATTTGTAAGTATATGTCCAATTGAAATAATGATTGAACATTTTATCACAGATCGGATAGTACGCTGATGACTCCATACTGGCGAAAACATACTTTTGATGAGGGAAACGCAAGCGAGGTAAAAATGAACGTTTAACTTTTATTAGTTCTGGTCCATGGAACAATATCACATCTGCTACTTTAAGCAACCGTCTATTTGACGACACGTAACAATTAGTAAAGGAACATCTTCTGTCTATGAAAGTATTTACGCCTTCACCAAAATATTTGATCGGGTCACTCTTAACTGACGTCCATATAAGTACGGTTTTCAAATGTGAGGATTTATTAGATTCTAATAAACCCAAATACCTTGTTTCTGAATCATACCAATTTAAATGATAGAAAAGGGAAAACATAATAACATTGATAATCACGCAAAAGGTTAAATATTTTGCAAACCTACTCGAAACCATTTTAATAAATATGGAAACAAGTCAACTTTTTAAATTTGTCACCTCACTCACGTATACCAACCGTATTATATGAAATAGTTTAGTAGAATAAGTAAATAAGGTACTGCTAAATGCCTTTTTACATTTGAGTGTAGTTTACCGTATTCATTAGGAACACATTATTAGGTAAGGTTAGGTTAATTGCCCATCACTAAATATTCACAAAACAAAGGCTACGTAGTTTTATTTAATTTTACAGAACTATGCACTTTCAAAGAATCGCACGAATGAGACTCGTACTATTCTACTTATCTGAACTGCAAACAATATCGTCGATAACGTATGTCCATGGAATAAGTACTTTCAAGTGTTTCAAGTGTAGTTGGACTAGTAACATAGTCAGTTATCTAAGTCTATCTCATCATCAGCCTACCCTTTTCCCAACTAATTATTTATTTAAACCTCACGAACAATAGTGGTACATAGGCGGACTTAATGCCACAAGGCATTCTTGATCTTTTGGGTTAAATAAGACAACATTGTGATAATACAAATATCTAAAAAACCGACCAATGTATGGTTTTGTAGTTGCCCATCAAAATATGCGGATTTTCCTCCGAATGATCATTTTTATTGTAATAATGTAAAACAAACTTACATTATTTTGCAGTTAAAAACATGTGCTCCCCCATACATTGTTTTATTCAAGTACATTTTATAATTCCCCCGGGAATTACGCCGAAAATCAGGACAACTTTGTTTTTTTACAAAACATCTTCCCACTTCTTCCACTTCGTGGAAAAAATACAAACAGGTGTATTTGTATGACGTATTCGTAGAAGAGATTAATGTTACTACATGTAGGTTAGAAAATTAGAAATAAATCGTGCACGAAACAACCGTATTTTTTTCAAATCTTATAAATTAACTTTGTACTTTCAAGAAAAAAATATGAACAGGACAAAAATAATGCCAAAATGGTTTTTAACAACATGTTTAACTATAATTATTAAAGTTAAACATAAAGTACTCTGGACTTCTCAGATATAAAAAAATCTTAAAATCTACTACACGCAAAAATACAACAGGAATGAAATTGGTTTAATGATGAAAAATATATAAACCAAAACCGTTATTTTCCAAAATTAAACAGATTAGAACGCTAATTCATCATCATCATCAGCCGGAACACGTCCACGCTAAACAAAGGCCTCCTCCTAAAGGGGGGACTTGCCATAATCCCCACGCTTGGCAGGACGCTAATTAAAATTAATTATTTGCTTATAGTGTAAATAGGTTTAGAAGAAAATTAAACTAAAATTTTTGACAACCGCTATTGCAAAAAAACTGTTAAAAATAACTTCCATTGGTTTTTGTTTACTTTTGTTTGATAGCGTAAAATATTTTTTGAAGTTATTTTAAGTATAAAAACCACTGTTCTAATGAATATTTTTGCTTAAAGTACCTACAATCCAAAATTTTCGTAAATGTTTTTTTATTGTAATTTCCATGGACTAAAATGTTTAATTCTGAAAAGATATATTGGTTTCACCAATTCTGTAGCTAAAAAAAAATTACTGAAAAATGGAAGGTTCAATTCTAAAAGCCCCGTACTATAAGTTTGTCGACTATTACTCGTAAACTTTTGACGCTTTTCAGCTGTGATAGTTTTCCTTTCAATTTTCGTTAGGTACCTATTGTTATGTTCTGTAGGCTTTTTGAATAAGACACCGGTGAGGTTGACTTTGTTTATTGATACATGGTGTTATGTTCTGTAGGCTTGTTGAATAAGACACCGGTGAGGTTGACTTTGTTTATTGATACATGGCACACATAATTAATACAGACAGACAGCAGTATCACAGACGGGGACCGACATCGTAGTCTCTAGCTGGAATGACAGACAGGAACCGGATACATAGATAATAGCTAGTGACGTGCACACTATTAACATACTAAATAGTGATGTCCCAACAGGTATATACAGTATGTTAGGTTAAACGAGGGACTTATTCAGTATGCGATTCACGTCCCAAAAATGTAAAAAAGCTATAACCACAATTAGTGACGTTTCTTTTTCGCTATTGTCCTTCTCCAGTTTTAATATTTGAAAGAGATTACATATATACCTTAAGTCATTGACCTGCGCACATGTTCTGCGATAAGCGCAAGGGTTGAACTTCGTTTTTCTTGTGGTCCCGAAGTACTACTCCAATTTAATTATAATATTAAAGGTAGAATACTGGACCGCGGTCCCGGTCCCGAAAGCCCCACGACCCTGCGAGACTTTTGCGAAATATTTGGTATGGTTCTGTCTGTTATGTATCAGTTTTTTTGTTTTGTTCATGTTTTTTATTAGTATCATTACTCAAGCATTGCGCGTTTCAATATCAAAGTACTTAATATAACATTTTCTTTACAGAAATTATCATTTGTCATGCCTTTTTAAAGTAATCATAAATATTCCAGTCCCACTATGCATAATCCGCAGTTTTTATTCGATTTCCGCATTTCACTTACTCCCCATTTTTCGCGTGGCGAAAACTTTTGCTCATTAGCGTCAAACTTTTCGAAAACGAACAGCTAACCGGTTATTAACAATACTATCTACTGTTATTGTGCCTAACTGGCTGACTAACTCAAGTTTAAGTTAGATTTAGACTTATAGAATGTTCACTTCAGTGTTGTAGGAGTGAATGAAACCATAGATTCTGTTAATTGTTTGTTGCCTGGTTAAACCCGCTGCTAGGTAGCCATTTGTCAGTTGTTTAATTTAGTCGGTTGTTATCGTTTTGTGTTTTAGGGTGTAACTATAACACTAAACAGCTATTTTGAAACACTAGGATAACTTATTTTAGTAGGTAACGCAAGAGGTGTTCTGTCTGATTCGTTTCTTTGGCGAAAATAAATGTTATTTAGATTTGTTTCGGGAGTTTCTATGTTGGTATTGGATGGATTCATTCATTATACTGAATTCGTTGTTCATTAAAGTCCACCAATCACAACCAGTTTTTTTTTTTAAGGTGGTATCTTTTGTTATAGTCTTTGCAGATTAAGTATAGCGTATCTATTTATAGTTTGGAGACATGAAACTTCAATGGTTTTAAAACGCTCTTTACACAAAGCATTGCTGTAACTTTACGAGTATCGTAAAAGTTGCTACAATTTTCCTAGTTCAACGTCTTGTTACAGCGACTCCATGCAAATTACGTTGACAACTTGTGACTGTCGTCGAGGAGTCCAAACTGCTGTTTGAGCATTAGCATAACTTATATCGTATAAGGAACATTCCTCAGGTTTCGACATGTCCCGTACTGCCTTCCTGTTTCCCATAAAATCGTCATGAATAGAAATCGTTCATTAAATCCGTATATCCGCGGTTCGTGACGGTCTCGCATGTCGCATCCCGACTCGCGAACTTGCCGCTCATAAATATCGTTTTATGTCACGTGTCAAAGCCGCCATCTTGGTTTACCGGTAAAATATAACAAACATAACTTTGCCGTTACCATACTTCCGCACCAAAATTGAAATGCGTTGCGCCCTTGACATAGAGTCCAAATTTTCGAGGGGCCCATTTTTTCGTCTGTAATTTTTTTGCTGTTGTTTATAAAAATGGGAGTGCTCGTCTTCCTATCGATTGTGCCAACTGGTGCTTACCGCCGATCTCGATTCGTCGGCAATCGGTGGGCAATCGAGTAAATTACTCGAATTGTAACATCTAGTGCTGTTACAAGAGGTGTAACTTCAATCAAACACTTAGTTGAGCTTAGTTTCGCCAGCGCGAAACAGCCAAGGGTAATATTTTTGCAATTTTCTAGGTAATTACGGGCGTCATTTGCAAGTTGCAACCGCCTGTTTTGACTGGGAACTGTTGTTTTGTTAGACGGCTTGTCGTGAGTTGAAGTAGACCAATGAATGCAAAGTTTTTGACATTTTAGGTTACTTACAGTAATAGAAACAGATTTTGGTCGCGCGAACATAATTTTATTTTGTAATAAAGTGACTTGGAGCTTTCATTCAGAAATAATGAGTACTACGACAATTTTAACTATGCATTGACGTAGTTGAATGTCGTAGCAGTTTTTCCGGATAAAGAGATTACCGCACACGCATAGCGTAGCAACATGTTGAGTTTTCTGCGTAGCAGTCTCCGTAGACCCTGCTGCTACGCTATTCGTAGCATTCTTGACTACGTTGCCGTTGTTGTGTCGGCTCCCTTTGCAATGTGAAAAAAATGTGACGCGTAATTTTTAACCGACTTCCAAAAAGGAGGAGGTTCTCTATTCGTTTGTATGTATTTTTTCATTAAATTGTATTTGGTTGTTGTTATAACTTTGACTTGAATTAGTATTCAATTAGAAAGTTATGCAACTTGTACTGGGTTACGAAGGACCAATGTATCCAGAGCCAATTTTCCCAAATTACCAAAAAGCCATTCCTTTCGAGATACTTACCTTATGTTAATTTATTTGCGTTCCGTATCATTCTGCCGATTTGATTGTCCTCTGCACGCACATGAGTCTTGCAGTATACAACTTAGCAACAGTAGACCGCACGGCAGTGGTAACAAAACCAATACAAGCAGGCCTGTTATTCTGTTAAAAATTCGTACTACGCTAGGCCAGCTAGTGGGCAAAGTGTAACCACTTACTGGATGCCTACTGTACCTACTTAAAATTGTTTGTCTTTTATGAACGAACTTTGATAAATAATGTTTGACAATTATTTCGAAAGTTTCAAGAAACTTGTACTTATCAAAATAATAACAATAAAGTTTGTACTTTTTTTGGTTTTGTTATCAATTATTATATTACGATAAACTGCAACGTAGTATGATAAAAAAGTTTACCGTTGCGTAGTCGACTCGATATTTATTTACGTATCATATACCTACTTTCTTTGAATGTAAACCGAAAGATTGACTGATTAAAATTCAGAAAACTCGATACGCAAAATGTTAATGTCATAATTATGAATACAGCAAAAGGCCGACCTCGCTGTAACAAGCAAACAAACAATTTATGACATGCTACTGTCATTAATTTACTACAATTTATGGCAGAAGGTACACCGCTCGGATTTCGGTCACCCCATATAGATCGTGACGTAGTCAAGAAAATGTCATGCTGTCATTGCAAAATTAGTGTAAAGCATGGCAATACAGAATGAGCACACGACGGGGAATGACATTAAGTACACACGCCAGCAAATGAAGCTACCCGAAACTATTAAATTTTTCCAATCAACTTTGAACCTAATGCTTTAACGATCTTTTATCTCAATAGGAAGAAACGGAACGGAATCCTTATCTTATTCACTTTGTTGTCCATCTGTCTGTCAAGACCCTTTTTCTCAGAAACGCGTGGAGGTATTAAGTTGAAATTCATATCAAATACTCAAGTCTACTATCCCTTGGAGCTTTGAATAAACCAAACTTCTAAGCCAACGAAATCAAAAGATCAGATACAGCCGTTTATGCTGCAAATTTTCGACACTCGCAAGGGAATCAAAAACCTACAGGGTACTTCTCGTGAACTCAGAATCGTTGTACGAAGCAAAGTCTAATAGCACAGATAATTTTTTTTCTCTGTTTAAATTCTGTTATCTTTTGTACACTACTTTTACTATTTCTTTTAATTTGACATTGAAGAGTGGGATCTCCTAGCACAGGTATATCTTTTACTTAACAGGAGGTTCCTTTGTGAGATTAACTGTAAGAGTTGTGCAAGTTTCTGAAATAAACCTTTTATTTATTTATAGATAAAAGAAAAATTCCGAAAAGCATATGATACACACATCACATTACATCATATTCATAATAACAATATTTTTATACTTTGTTTGTACGGAACCCTCAGTGCGGGAGTCGCGACTCGCACTTGGCTGGTTTTTATTGCAAAATAGGCCTGCTTTTGACCTCGAAGACCCCTGATGGAAAACGATGAATGAGATCTGTGATAGAACGAGCGTGCTCAGAATGAGATGACTTTTCACTCTTGTTTTGAAGACAGATGGGTTAAATGTGAGAGGGAAGAGTGATGCTGGCAGAAAAATCTGTGATTTAAGTGCATCTTATTTTCTTTACCTATGTATGTACAATGAGATGTTTCTTACATTTCCAATGATGTTATAATTGAAAACAATAAATTGTAACTCTTGTGTATTCATGACATCATCTTGTACATAATCCAAAACTATACTTATCGTAAATAAGCCTATCAAACTAATTAGTGACAAATAGGATTAATATAGTACCTAGGTAGCCAGTTTCTCCATGTAAAATATCAGGATATGTGACAGTCGTTACAGGTAGTCAGTGGCTCGAAAGTCTGACAACCAGTCTTACCAAAGGATATAGTATTACTCAGAACTAAATGGGTTGTGGTGGTTAGATAGGCCGTCGCAGTCGCCCCATTTAAAATACTGATATTCGCCTGCATCCGATTAGACTGGAAGCCAATTCAAACATAGTTGAGAAAATACTAGACAGATAAATTTATGGTCACATTTAATTCAAGATATAAGTTTTTAAACTGACACGGCTAACATGAATTATATCCCGTTTTCAGTATTTATGATAGCATTTAACGTGATAGTTGTGAAACTGATCCATGACTATCCTCACTTAGGAGGCGTGTCTATCAAGCCAGCAGACTAAATCCGGTTCGGCCCAGTGCTCTAAATACAACACAATGCTAACATGCAGATATCCGTGGCTTATCAGTTATCACAGCGTCTTATAGGTCAGCTTCAGACGAAAGGTCAGCTGATAGTCATACACATGAGTTTTACGCGTGAGGTGTGTCTGTTCGGTATTGACGAAGAGCGTCTGATCCGTAAAACATTATCATTGTCTGCGTTTTCCGAGTCAGTTTTGTGAGTCAGCTTCCAGTCTAACCGTATGCTGCCGTATACCAGGATTTTACCATGCGGCTGTCTATTTGACTTCCATTACCAGTGCATTCGTAAAACGTCATAATTATTGAATACAAAAACTAACAATCAAAATTAAAGTGCTTAAGGCCGCTTGTATACAAATACATGTATTGCCAACAATGGCCCATACATTCCGTATTGGAAAACATACTTTCCGTATTGGAAAACAAGTTTTTCAACTAAAATGTTAGTTTGTATTTCAGATGAAATGTTGAATTACCATCTACAGAACCCTTCACTGTGTGTGTTCCGATATATATAATATACTTGCCCGGTTTCTTTAACATGATGTTTCCTTGTTGGTCTAGTGGTCGCAAACTGCTGTGTTAGGTCGTGGGTTCGATTACCAAGTTGGGCAAAGTGTTTTTGGGTTTTTCCATCAGGAATTTCTCAGTAACAGCCACGGAGACTGAATTTATGCCCGGTTGATGGCAGTAGGCTCGCCCCCTATTACATAGGATTTAAACATAATTCGCGCAATATGGGTGTACTATTAGGTACACCTCTGCTTGGCCCTTCGGGGATTAGAGGCGTGATGTTATGCTATGTTATGTGATGTTTTGCTAATCGGACGTTCTGTGTCAAGACCGTCGGTTCGACCGCGTGGCGTGGAGCCTCGTGGTTACTTCGTGTGGATTATCTCTTTATCAACATAATCTGTATGTCTGCTAACGTCCATTGTTGAACTTAGGCCTCCTCAGGCGGGTACAAAGATTATGATAATTGAGTGTAACAACAATTACCATGCCTGCCAGTTTCTAAGTAGCTTGCTAGCTGACTGCATTAATCACACTTACGGGTTCGTTTTTGAGAAGAATCATTAACATGGCTTCGATAATATAAAGTGAAAACCTATGAAAATTTATAGAAATTCATCTAAAAATTTTTGACAAAAGTTTGTCGATTTCTTTAGAACATATGATGCAAACATTTAATCTCACATACACAAATACCCAGACCCGGAACAACTATCAGTAGGCCATACAAAATTTATTACGTGCGGGGATCGACCCGCGACACACAGCGCAGCAGTCCAATCACTCAGCCACTGCCCAAACCGAGCCGCCAAATTGCAGAAACGACATATTTGCAATCGCTTGATAAACATGTTTGTAACGCTCGTCGTTTAATGATAAGTTTGTATCGTTACTTTCAAATAACGATAATTATCTAGCTCCTCGTGACAACACTTTTATACTCGTAATCGATCGAATTTGTGATATGCGGTTGGTGATGGTAATACCACCTGCTTCTTATAATTCAACAAGATATTTGAATTGAATGTGATTTCCACAATCACTTTTTAATTAGATGACTGTAACAATTGATAAATACTATAAGAAGTAAAAACTGATCACACAAGTTAATTTAGCTTTTTAGGGTTCCGTAGTCAACATGGAACCCTTATAGTTTCGCTATGTCCGTCTATCTGTCTGTCCATCCGTCCGTCCGCACTATATCTCAAAGACTCTTAGTACTAGAAAGCTGTGATTTGGCATGAATATACAAAGGAGTGAGGTACGTCGACAAAATGCTAGAATAAAATTTTGTTTTTTTTTGGCATCTCCAGTGCACATTAAAGTGCCTCTCGCTACGTCCATTGTGTGGTGGGATGTCGCTGGATGGGTCTTTAAAAAATATTGCGATTTTCCTCAAACATTTTTTCGATTAAGCCAAATCTTTGTTAGACTCAAGGATGGCTAAACCTAAGCCACCTATACGGGTGGTGTTTGGGCGTGTGAAAAAAGTCATGGTAGTAGCATATAACGAAAACAGAAGGAAAACTATCACAGCTAAGTAGGCTTTACAAGTTTACGAGTACCTAACATTCCACCAACTTATAAAATGTACCTACTTGTATAAAATATTTTCATATACAGAATGTATGGGAGCGCAGGTCATAAAACTGCAAATGTAAGTTTGTTTTATTTTTAAAATAAAAATCATCGTTCTGAGGCAGGTAGGCAGGGTGGTTAATCAGTTTAGTAAGTTCACATATTTTGATGGGCACCTACGGAACCCTACATTGTGCGTGGTCCGACATGCAGTTGGCCGGTTTTTAGGGTTCCGTACCGAAAGGGTAAAAACGGGAACCTATTACTAAGACTTTGCTGTCCGTCCGTCTGTCTGTCACCAGGCTGTATCAATTTTCACAAATTATATATAAATTTTCACAAATCATGTATTTCTGCTGCCGCTATAACAACAAATACTAAAAATAAAAATAAATATTCAAGGGAGGGCTCCCTTAAATATTTATTTTCCCATACAACAGACATGATCTTTTTGCCATTTTTATAGATAATGGTACGGAACCCTTCATGAGCGAGTCCGACTCGCACATTGACTGATAGAAAATGCCGCCGCAAATTAATTCCGCTTTTGGACACAATTTTAAACTTCTGCATTCTTCTTCTGCATTCTCTATATAACCAATTCTAGGCCGAATCGTCAACTACAGCCCGTGTCCCCAGACTTATCTATACATCATCATCTGCCTAACCTTTTCCCAACTATGTTGGGGTCGGCTTCCAGTCTAACCGGATGCAGCTGAATACTATGAGTATTTTACATGGAGCGACTGCCTATCTGACCTCCACAACCCAGTTAATACTAGGTAATACGATACTCTTTGGTAAGACTGGATGTCAGAATTTCAGACTTAAAGTGTCTGTATGTAATATTATTATCATGTTCGTACAAAGCTGTTATAGCTTTGTATTGAATGCATGTAAAAGTAATCTTTTTTTTAATTTTGTATTTCTGTCTGTTTATTCCGACTAATCTTCGAAACGGCTGGACTGATTTTGACCGAACTTCTACTGGCAGATAGCTGATGTTATAAGGTCTAACATAAGATACTTTTATTTTAGAAAAACAATTAGGATTCTGTGCAAACATTAATGAAATCCATGAAGAAATAAGAAAAAAAATAAAATTACTTTTGTTTCACGCGGACGATGAACGCGGGCACAGGTAGAACGATATATAATAATATCGAAATTCTGGGAATCAAATAAACTGTGCCACTAACATACTCGATACTTGTAGCACAAACCTATCCATGCAAATGCCAACACCGTGGCACACCAATGTATTGTTCGCCACGAAGTTAGCTCATGGCAAAATAAATGAAAGTAACCAGACTAACAACTTACTAATCGTCACAAATATCATTAAATCAACATCTAATTACTATAAGCAGTATGTTTACATTCCATACTAAAGGTAACGCGGCGTGAACTTGGCCGACATGCGACATGGCGCTGACAGTCTGACACGAAGCATCAGCGTGATCGCTGATACCGCATTAAGCACACAATTAATTGAACTCGTCTAATTGCAATCATTTACCTACTAACTATGTATACTGGTTATAATCAGTAATGTTGTTTACTTCGGAATTATTATTTTATTTTATTGCTGTCGCGGATTTTGTCGAGAATTTCCTCCGTTCAATTATTTCAGTCTTCTGTAAAAATCATGCCCCTAACCTCCGAAGGGTAAATGGAGCCACAGATACTATTTCTAAATGATGGCTATAAGAAAAACTAATAATAGAGAACTAAGAAATAAGCAGTACCTATGTACTTAAATCCTACAGGTCTATATGTTATTTTTCTGCGTTGTCTACTGTGTGCACATAAATTCTAGTAGTAAAATACGTAAACACTGCCCGAGAATCGAACCGAAACCAGGACCACATGCCCAGCTCAGCCCTTAACACTATTTATTTCCAAGCCCTATGCGTCGGTCAAAGTCTAATGTTCGTAAAACTATGGCAGTATGTTAAAGCAAAATAAAATAAGAGCCGTCTAAAAATATATAACATCCTCTGATTGTAGACTATAAAGGAAATTCAGTTCATTGCATGCGTTTGCGCATACTTTGTAATGCAGTTTAAGTGATCTTTATAACTAGGGTGTAAGAATGTTTTTTCTTTAGCTCGACTATAAATTGTATCGTATTTAGGTTGTAAAAGAATATTCCGCTTTCCGGTGCATCGAACTTGAATATATTCGAGCAAGTACTACGCAGTAATTTAGTACAAACTAGATACTAATTGATAGGGCTATGTATAATTAGAACGTTATACGAAAATACAATATAAGTTTTGGACGCAAAATGTTACATAATTTATTTGATATAGATTAGGAGTAGACAAATATAAACCGCGCAGTTTACCTAATACAACATTAAAGGAATGGATTAAGTATGCAAAGTCCAAATTCAAATTGAAATTTTATTTATTTGCAAAAACACGTGTAGATAATGTACATGGTATGCTCATTATAGATGTTAAGATATGTCTTTGGCTCAACATGTTTGACCATGGCTGGTGTACAAATTAGGTCGAAAGACCAACAATTAAAAAAAAATGTTTCGGCAATTATAGAGTTACAAGAAATGTGACCGAGTTTTTTAACGCCCTGTAATTCTTCCCTTTTTGATACTTGTACATATTTTATTACAAGTATATATAGATCTGTAAATTGTAGTTTGTAAATATTGTTAATTCATTGTTAAACACCTATGCAAAAAATATTTATTTAGTCATTATACATAGATATAGGTACATTAAACATCTACATGCTATATTACATTACAGAAACTTTTTTAAACTTGCATTTTATAAATGATAGCGTGACGACAGACAGGGCAAAATGGAAGAAAAATCGTGTTGCACCGACCCCAAATAACATGGAAGGAGGGCAGGAAGATGATGATGATGATGAAGTGAAAACCTTTTTTCATCGGCTCAGAACTAAACAAAAATGGGTGCGGTCTCGACATGTTCTATGATTAATTATGATACATATATTGGCATATTATAAAGTTCACCGACCTTTGTGTTATCCTACGCATATTAAGCTGTTCTTAATTTCTTTACAATGGCTTATAAAAAATAAACTGTACCTAATCTAATTAGGTATTATGACTTTGTGAGTACAATGCTGATGTTTGGCTTACGTCGCGTCGTCATATGCGTCATCACTAATGAAAACTAACGTCTGAGAATTTGTCTAATGCTCTAATTTAACTACGAATTAACTTTCTTTAAATAAATCTTTATCCGACAGACAAAGCCGCGGGAATTCCCAGTCAACCAATAAAATCACCATCAACACTTCTTTTAGTTAATTACCGAAAATATTTTTATCAACAATGATATTCAAATATTCATAAAAATTAGGGATGCATCCGATTCCGATACCGATACCGATATATCGGCGATACTTCGGGTTTGCCGATATATCGGCATCGGCGATATTTTTATGGCCAATTCAATGATACTTTACAAACGAGAGGCGGGCTTTGGAGCGTTTTGTGAAAATATTATTCGAGTCAGAGGAAGATGAGCTCCTGTCTACTCTGAGCTGTAATTCTCTCAAAGCAGTCGTGAGATACCTAAGGTCTCCTAATACATCGAGAGATGCAGATCCGTTCGTTTTCTGGCGCAATGACGTCTTATACCCAAACTTGAAAGAAATGGCGCAGAAGTACTTTAGTTTCCAAATGAGCTCTGTCGCATCGGAGAGACCATTTTCCACCGCAGGTCTTATTCAAACAGACTTACGAAATCGCCTTTCTCCGCAAAACTGAATACTTTGTTTTTTAAACAAAAATCTTATCAATGTTAATTTTAATTACTTAAACTATTACCTAATATCAACCTGTCTGTATTTTTATAATAATTTAAAAAAATAACCTGACTTGTGTTTTATTATTTTACCTTTATTATTTATTTCAATAAGCGTATCGGTATCGGCATCGGTATCGCCGATATTTTTATAAAAGTATCGGTATCGTATCGGCAAAAAGGCGTATCGAGGCATCCCTAATAAAAATATATAATCGAAAATACCTATCTATCATGAAATCATCACGAGTATCAAAGTCCACAACATATCTTAATGTGACCAAATTAAAATTAAATGGAAATGTAACATTACTTATATATTTCATGGAATTATGACCCTGTGTCTGAATGTAAGTCCCTAATATGTACCCAACTGCCGCACTCAGAGAGCTTTAATGATTACTTAGGCCATCACTTAGTAAAGGTTTTGACAGTTTTGTTATACAAATACATGTCAAACCTTTCCTAAGTGACGGCTTAAGTAATCATTAAATATCTCTGAGTACCGCAGTCTCTTTACTATTTTCACTGCCCCATTGGTCTAGTAGTCGCAAGCGGACTGCTGAGCATGAGGTCCTGGGTTGGATTCCTAGGTCGGACAAAGGGTTATTGGGATTTTCCACCAGGAAATTCTCAGTCACGGAGTCTGGATTAGTCTTCTACTTTGTTACTCCTCTATTAATCGTCATCTCAGCAGTCACTTCTTTCCCTAGCCATAGTATCCTTCACACAGTCCATTTACGTTTCTTTGGTCTTCCTCTAGTTTTATATCCATTCATATGTATATGAAAACATATCATATATATAAGATTTTAATCCTGTTTTATTTTTTAAGTATTCCTCTTGTTTTTTTTTTTTTTGTTAATTCTTTATTATTGATTTCTTGTCCTGTGTGAGACCAATAAATACTTTTTCTTTCTTTCTTTCTTTATTTTAAACTGACATGGTCACTAGCACTATTATTTATACTGAACACGGGATATTTACCATGTTTACTGATTGTTTCGAGTTCCGAGAGAGAACTCATCTGCGATAACAGGGTAAGAATATCATATATGTTACTAGCTGACCCACGCAACTTCGTCCGCATCACATAATATATAACCTTTCTCGATAAATCGACTATCCAACATATTAAATTGAGTTAAATCGTACTCGTAACAAACAAAAAATCTTACCTTTCCTCTTTAGAATACCTATTAGTTTAGACTGGCTTCGATTATATTATTAAAGTAACATTTACTATAGGTATCTCTTACTGTGTAATATACAGTAACACCTTGTACTTGTAAACATTATGATGCAGTAAATATTTTGTATTTGAATTTCTCTGGAGCCCCCAGAGGCCAGAACCCCACGTACCTACCGCACCGGACCGAATGACTGCCACGCGCTTAATTATTTTGTCGCCCGTATATTTTTACATTGCAATATCTTCTAAGATATTTGTTTAAACTGTATAGAGTAAAAGGCACAAATATTCTATATTAAATTTCCGTGCTAAAAAACACATTTATATAGATATAGATTAATACCATATGGGTTAAATAAGCTTCGCAAGATATCATTATTTTTAACCTAACATTTAATTATTAAAAAATGATTACAGTGAGTCAACCTTAAAAGATAAACATATGCTATCGCGGACTTTTTTTTAGAACTTTTAAAGGGGAACAATTTCTTCATACATAGTACTTACGTAACTTAAACCGTTTTCGCAGCGCACGCAACGGAAGCTCTTAAAAAGGAATATCTTTTCCCGTTTTTGCAACATTTTTCATTTATGCTCCGCTCCTATTGATCGTAGCGTGATGTTATATAACCTAAAGCCTTCCTCGATAAATGGACTATCCAACACTAAAAGAATTTTTCAATTCTAACCAGTAGTTCCAGAGTTTACCCCGTTCAAACAAACAAACAATCAAACAAACAAACAAACTCTTCAGCTTTATAATATTAGTATAGATTAAATCATTCTGTGAGGGTGTGTTACCAATTACCTACTGATTTATTTTTTATATCATATATGTTATTAAATCATTCTGTGAGGGTGTGTTACCAATTACCTACTGACTTATTTTTTATATCATATATGTTATTAAATCATTCTGTGAGGGTGTGTTACCAATTACCTACTGACTTATTTTTTATATCATATATGTTATTAAAACATTCTGTGAGGGTGTGTTACCAATTACCTACTGACTTATTTTTTATATCATATATGTTATTAAATCATTCTGTGAAGGTGTGTTACCAATTACCTACTGACTTATTTTTTATATCATATATGTTATTAAATCATTCTGTGAGGGTGTGTTACCAATTACCTACTGACTTATTTTTTATATCATATATGTTATTAAATCATTCTGTGAGGGTGTGTTACCAATTACCTACTGACTTATTTTTTATATCATATATGTTATTAAAACATTCTGTGAGGGTGTGTTACCAATTACCTACTGACTTATTTTTTATATCATAAATGTTATTAAAACATTCTGTGAGGGTGTGTTACCAATTACCTACTGACTTATTTTTTACCCTGTTATCGCAGATGAGTTCACATAATAATTAACATAGTAACTCAATGCCCAATTAACATGAATTTGATTAGAAACAAAAACTATAATAAATATCACCAAGCTGAATTAAAAGTAACTACTTCTAATTACAATACAACGTAACATTTCTTTATCGTGTGGTCATTGTCAAAGCTAGTGTAAGAGTTGTTTTGCCGCTTATTATTCCTCGCTTAATTATGGGCCTCTGACTTGACTTTCATGCCGCCGAGGAACGTATCTCAGGCATGCTGATTTCCTCACCCAGTTTTCCCTTCATTACATTAAAGAAAAACTGAAAAAGTCAAAGTCAAAGCATTTATTTCAATTAAACCATTACTGGTACTTTTGAATGTCAGAAGAACAATTCATAAAACTAAACTACGAGTGCAATACGTCATCCCGAAAGCCACCACGCCGAACCACACGCCGCCGAATGCCCGCAACAACGAACACTGCGAGCACGAAAGCACGCAGCGACGCACACCGCAACAACGAATGCACGAGACTCCAAATCACGGAACAACGAATGCACGCCGCAACGCGCAACCGCCACCCCGCGACCCGGAGCCCCGCGCACCCACCGCCACGGCACGAGCCGCCGCGCGCCCCCGCACCCACAGCACTCGCCGCCGCAGACATCCGGCGACGCGCAACCCGACGCAGCAACCCCCGGGACGACGCATTGCACTCCTAAGCTACAGTCACAGTCACAAGGCATAATAACTTGTGAAAGTACTGTAGTTGCCCATTCCCTAGCGTAGATCTCTATGGAGAAGAACGGGCAAGAAACTCCATGGACACAACTCCATGGACAAAAATATATCTAAAGCCCACACTTAATATAAATAATAACCATGTCCCTTTTTTTTTGTGGAAATCATCAAATAACTCCTCCCGCTCTTGGGCAGAGCGAAAGGGAGTGTCAGACTTCTACTGACTAACAACCACCCATGTTCCTTTTTAGCCCTTCATGTCGAGGCCGCGATATCTCTTGCGAACAACCCGCAGCCCTGACGGGATAACCATGTCCCTTGTTTCTTGATTGGAGTCGTCGCAACACGATTTGTTCTTCCCTTCTCACCTGTGAACCGTCTAGAATAGAAGAAGAATAATATAAATTATTCTTCACACAATCGATCCACCTTTATCGTGGCTTTTCCCAACGCACTTTATTTACCATTTTAAGTACATTATATACATGATGTCATCACGTGTTTTGGACCGTTGCTCGTGTTTGTAATCACGTAGGTAGGACTCAACAACACAACACAGTGAACGTTCACGGCCACAAACAAAAATAGATAATTTATTGTTTACGGATTCGGAAATCCTAATTAATAAGACTCTTGTGCCCGATTAGTTACACGTGCTTGTGAAATGTTACTTTCAGCTGAAATTATGACGTCATCGGTTTCCAGTATGGTCCTAGTAGGCGCAGACAAACACCTGTATTTCGACAGACATCAGAGGGTATAGGCAGAAGAATCTGGAGTCTGCTTGAAAGAATGCAGCCGAAAACCGCGAAGAATTAGTATATTCTAGCCCCTGCCCGAAGGCAGTGGAAGAAAGCTGTGTAGTTTCAGAGCGGAAGGCCATCCCAAAACTAGGAAACAAGACCATTGGACTGTTATCTACCACTAATAGGTATTATAAAGTGGAAAGGTAAGATTTTTTGTTTGTTACGAGTACGATTTAACTCAATTTAAAATGTTGGATAGTCGATTTATCGAGAAAGGTTATAATAAGCTATATTATGTGACGCAGAAGAAGTTGTGTGGGTCAGCTAGTCTACCATAAACTCAAAAACATCATCATCTACCTAGCCTTATCCCAATTATGTTTTGGTCGGCTTCCAGTCTAACGGGATGCAGCTGAATTTTACATGGAGCGACTGCCTATCTGACCTTCACAACCTAGGTACTAGTATTCGGTTGGTAATAATATGTTACCCCTTGCAAGATCTGTTGGTCACATCTGCGGTGTTTAAAACTTAATTTACTGTAGGAGTTTTCTTCGATGAATAAACTTAAGAAATGGTAAGAAGAAGATGATTCGCAGCCTAAGCCACGCATAACGCGTACCCCAGTAAACCACAGTAAAACATTATAAAAGTTGCGCGTTTCGCAGGCCATTACGTGCCAACAGAACATTAGTACATTGCGAAACAGATATGAAGCCATTTCAGCCCCTATCGCGTCAACAGTAATCACTGCGTTTTTATACCAGATTGTTTCATTTAACTTGTAGAACTTGGCCTAGTTTTTGATTATTTTCTTGTGTTTATGGATGCATTAGAAGGCTTTACCAGGGACTGGAGAGAGAGAGAGAGAGAGAGCTTTTATGGTAATGAGCAAAGAAAGTCATCATCATCATTTCACGTTAGCTGCTAGACATAGGCCTCACCCAAGTGACATTGACCGGTCCCGCGCGTCTCGCATCCAGCGGATAGCCGCAGCCTTCACCAGGTCAAGTAAGGTAAACGGTGCTCAAACGTTAGGAATGCTAATTTCCTCACGACATTATTTTTATTTTGTCGTAACCCGTTACGTTGGTAAGTTTGGGAAGAAAAACTAAACAGAAAAAAATATTTTAACGAAAACGCAGGGAAAAGTGAAACATCGTGTCTATGCTGCCGTCTCCCGACGCTCACGTTTCGATACACGACTGATACGCCTCATGTAGACCAAGATAATTATCGATAAAAAGTTTTAATTGAGGCCACCGTCTATCACGCCAGAGGTAAACAAAATAGAATCACGTTGGGTACACCTGTCTTTGATGATAAGACCCTGGACCGCCCCGCTCGACGTATGGCATGGCAATTAACTGTAGTTGTTGAAATGTGGGTGTGTAAGGATAAGGAACGTCATACTCACTGTCGACGTATCTCGACGATTTTAGTAAGGCTGTTTCATGTTTTATTTGAGCAAAAGAATAATAAAATTGAGTGTTTTTAGAAATATTGTATGAGTGTTAAAGACATAGAATCTTTACACTATACAGTTAATAAAAACCTCTACTTTTCTGCTATTTACACATAGTTCTTGTTTTAACGAAAACGTTGCTTTCTCACACAAATATAGCTAACTATATTTATTTTAAACACACACCAAAATGGAGTCAAAAAGACGACACCAGCAAACAATAATTTCGGTTATTCAGGCACCCTTTTCAATACAATCCATACCCGTTGCACTTAATCCAATTCCCGTTACAAAACACTATAAAATCATGCATTACCGGAAAGCTATCGTCATAAATCCATACGTAGTCCATGTACAGAAAGTCAGGGTAGATCCCGGTTCCCGATTAGTTCGTGATAGCATGACTATCGGATATTCCCTGCATCGCAAGTACTAATGGAGGCAATGTTTACTGACTTCCATTTCAACTCGATAACATCCATCGTTTTAAAGGAAAGCTATGCTTTATTATGTGGGAAATCACTTTTTATTTGTCTTGCTTGATGGTTTAAATTGTAGTTAAAACTTTGGCACAAAAAGTAAATAATGAAAAGGATTAATGTAAAGACTTCTTAAAGATAAGGGATCTTTGGGAAATAAACGGAAAATAGGTCAAAATAGTTAATTGCAAACAGACTCTTGCATGTCTGCAAAATCACACTGGTCGTAAATGTGACACACGTCGTAAAATACTTGTCGTCTAGGTCAAATTTTGCGAAAATAATGAGCATATTAGATAAAGTGCAGTAACTTACCGGCATGTCGATCCTCGTAAGCCCGCGTAGTCCGCCCTCCGCGCCCGCCGCCCTACTGCCACGAGGAGCAAGCCTCCACTGTGCCAGCTCACCACCTGGCCCCATCTGAAGCCTCCTCGCGTGACTGACATCCTCTACTCCTGCATTCGGAATTTCAACCTTAGCACACACTAAATTGGAACTGTTTTCCACCCCGCTTTCACAGTCACGATTTACATTCGAATTTGATGTTTCTTCGACATTGTCTCCAGTTATAATAATCGTTGGTATTGCTTTAGTATTATCCCCTTTATTAACATTAGGCACAGAGGGTATATTACTCTGTTGCAGTGGACCGCCGAATTTTTCTTTCAGTGAATTAATAACTGCTTTTCTAGCTTGTTCGTACTTTGCTTTCGCTTGGTCTTCCCTCCATTTTTTCAATACTTTACCTTTAGGATCAACATTTTTCACAGTTCTGCCAATAAAGTTTCCAAAGAGTTTTGAAGTTAATGCTCTTTGTACTTTTAAATTATTTGTATTGGATGATTTGTTGACGTCGGTACCCTTACTGTTATTGTCTAGTGATTCTTGAGCTTCGTTTTGCACATAGTACTCGGCTGGTTGGTTTGAGTCGCCATACGTTTCCCACCATCTCACTCCAGCTACATTGAGAGGTGCTCTTGAACGCGCTGAATGGGGACATTTTGCTGCATCCCCCATTTTACTAAATTCTACGAACCTATGCTTAGTTTTCTAGATTAAGGAACTAAGTCTAAATAGTACTCTACGTACTACCTTCACTACAGTTTCGCACCAACTGATCAAGACTGAAGATGCATCACCTAAAATCAAAAATTGCAAGTCAGGTAACCGCAATTAGCCTCTACCACGATAACTTTTCCAAAATCCACCAACATATCTTTGTCTTCTTCATAACATATGGCGTTAAAAGAGACAGCACAAAAATGTTCGCGTTTACATGTCGCGAGTAAATTAACTTAGTAAAAGTTTGTGAGCGATCAACAATAGCTTTTGTTACCCCTATTATTGAAAGTCTATTTTCGTGTATGTAGGTCAGTATGTGAGGCATCGATTGCAAATCACTTCAAGCTACCTCCTCAACAAAACTATGGGAAATTTTAATAAAAATGAAGAAAATGCGGATGCCAAACTGAGGATTGTTAAAAGGGTCAAAGATGTTATTACGACAAAATTATATGGGCAATGAAAGCTATAATAAAAAGGTAAGTATCATGCCTTGTCACACGCAACGTATAAAACTTTGTAACAATTGAGCGTAAACAGAAATACATGCAAAAGAGTAGTACCTAGTTATTTCCGTACACATGGTACATACAGGGTGTACAGCCCTTCGCAAACTCACAGGGTGCATCCTATGAGTTTTCCTAACAAATCAGGGCACAAATCCAGACCCCATCGGGGCTGCGGGTGTTCGCAAGAGATACCGCGGCCTCGACATGAAGGGCTAAGAAGGAACATGGGTGGTTTTTAGTCAGTAGAAGTCTGACACACCCTTTCGCACTGCCCAAGAGCGGGAGGGGTTATTTGATGATTTCCCACCCCCCAAAAAAAAACCGGCCAAGTGCGAGTCAGACTCGCGCACCGAGGGTTCCGTACAAACCTGTAGGTATATAAGTAAAAGTTATGGTATTTTGGTATTTTTATATGATGTAACTAAAAATGTATACTTTTCGCAATTTTTCCTATATCTCTGCTATAAGACGTTGCTTCATACCAAATTTCAAGATTCTGAGTTCACGGGAAGTACCCTGTAGGTTTTGATTCCCTTGCGAGTGTCGAAAATTTGCAGCATAAACGGGAGTATCTTTTGATCGCGTTGACTTAGAAGTTTGATTTTTTCACAGCTCCAAGAGACCATAGACTTGAGTATTTGATATGAATTTCAGCTTGATACCTCCACGAGTTCCTGAGAAAAAAGGTCTTGACAGACAGACAGACGGACAACAAAGTGATCCTATAAGGGTTCCGTTTTTACCTTTTGAGGTACGGAACCCTAAAAAGGGCACAAATCCAGACCTCATAGCTGTCTACTGAGAAATTCCTCATACAAACACCCAACACATCTTTGCTCGACCAGGGAATCGAACCAATGACCAGCTCAGCAGTCACGCTTGCGACCACTAGCCCAACGAGGCAGTCAACTAAACTAACTTTTACATAGTCTGGTGGAGTGGTGGGTGCATAAAATGTAGAAAGTGTTTGGTCCTGAATAAATGATTTATTTATGTGTGTTTAAAATCCTCACAACATTATATCCAATCAAATAAAGAGACCCAATATATTAACCACAAACAACAACACGAAAGCAATGCGACATAACCCGTGATCCGGAATTTACAATATCAGCGATCGAAGTCCGCTCCTCGCATCCCGGATACGAAGCAACGAATTGAAGTAATCTCTTATCTTAGTGTCATAAGACTCTGGTGTTAGTGGTGATTGACCTTTCAACTTGCTTACAATAATTAGTGAGGAACGTTGCGTAATATTTTCGTCTTATAATTACTTGATTACTTGAGAAGTTGAGATTATGTCACATGATGAGAGGAGTAAACATTATTAATTTAGATTAAGGTGTGCCTGTGATGTGGGTGATGTTTTTGAGTGGGGTAAGTAATGTGACATCACGCTTGTTATAGGGTAGTTAACAAAAAAAATCTAATTAGTCCGTCAGACAGATTTCCAAAAAATATTGGACACGTATTTTTTCACGCACACAAACAATGAAGACGATACAGTGCTTTGAAAACTCGTGTGACGTCATATGCTAAGACATTAGTATGACATTTTTTACCGGTGAGTGACGTCACAACCCCCCACTCAAATCTTTGACGCGTTTTATCTTCGTCAACTTTTATTGATTTGATAAAACAAAAAATACGTATCCAATATTTTTCGATAATCTAACAGACGGACTAATTAGAATCATATTTTTTTAGTCAGTAAACATCCCTATCCCAGAAGTAAAGGCAGAGGCCTAATAGTACCCCCACATTTCACCAGTTTTGTTTAAATGAAATGTAATAGGGAACGAGCCAAATGCCCTACCATCCGAGCACATATCCCGACTCCGTGGTTGCTACTGAAAAAATCCTGATTTAAAAAGTCAATAATAAAGTCAGTCGGTTAAATGAGATTTGTCTTTATTCCACATAAGATATAGACTTACTTAATACACAGGGTGTACAGATTGGGAGGGACACCGATGCACAAACCGCTGCTTTCTCACATCTGTGGTTACCACGTGACTGTATTACGTTACTCCTATAAGTTCGAAATACCGATGTACGTCGGTGTCCACCCAATATTTTACTAAAGTCCATTTCACGAAAGAAGTCCCGCGGACAATTGTGGAACTAAATTTAACAGATCGGCCATGTTGTCGTTTGTCGCTGTTATCAAGGTGCGTTTGTTGTGGTAGATATTTTGTGAGTTTATTATTGGATTAGTGCGTTATAAGGTTTATTTACGATGCCAAAAGTTGTGAAACAACATTATGTCGCGCGACATACAGCGCTGCGTCTGCGGGACTTCTTTCGTGAAATGGACTTTAAGTACTCGTATCTATCGCCACAAGTAGAATCTGGGAGGAAAACAAAAAAAAAAAAAAAAATAACAACTCGACCAAAAAGATGTAGCTCGAAGCTATTTTGATACATCCTCGTGATTTATCGTTGTAGCTCTTTCAAACCACAACCACAAGATAAATTACCCATTATTGATTGAAATATCATCATAATTAATGCCAATCGCGACCTTTTCACACGGCGATATAATTATCGAACCGATGCTTAATTAGCAGACAGACATTATGAACTTTAATTTGATAAAAAATGTTTTATACTGTCCAAAGGTGCGGTTTATGCGGAAACACGCAGCGCTTACATGATGTGCAGCCAATCACACATATGGCATAAGATTGCTAATTAACTTTTTTTAATTTGGTATCGCGATTTTTTAATTAATTTGTCTGTCTGTGAGAAGGATCGGGCCGTAACCGGGCCTATTGGTGTGACCGTGGACTGCTTAGTCATAGGTCTTTTTTTTTTTGGCGGGTGGAAAATATTCAAATAACCCCTCCCGCTCTTGGGCAGAGCGAAAGGGAGTGCCAGGCTTCTACTGGCTAAAAACCACCCATGTTCCTTCTTAGCCCATTATGTCGAGGCCGCGGTATCTCTTGCGAACAACCCGCAGCCCCGACGGGCGTCGCAGATAGCCTAGTGGTGTGACCGTGGACTGCTTAGTCATAGGTCTCCAATACAACACACACCTGATTTTTCGGATCTATGTGCGTATTGTATAATTATTATCACTATGCTTTCTTCGGTGAAGAAAAACATTAAGAAGAAACCAGAATGCCAGGGCCAGTTGAAAATCAGCGTCGGGCACTAGCTGCTCGGCATTTTGCTGAACTGGTCCTATTTGGCGCAGCCGTGAAATGCACACAACATTTTTCAGTTTAATTTTTTAGTTTCTTTTATAATTTTTATTGTTTGTTGTGTGCACTTGTGGCTTGTGTTAAATAAATATGTTTTCTTTCTTTCTTTTCTTTCATGCCTGGAGAGATATTTTGTCGTCGGCATGCAAAGTCAAGCCACACGCCCATGGGCGGCAAAAAAAACTCTGACACCAGTTTAGGGACTCACCACTTGAAAAAGAAAGAAGACACGTATGATATACCCTACTACTATCAAGCCCACTGAAGGTTGTCATGCTTATGTCCTTGGTAATAAGGTTGTAAGTGGTCGACCGTCAGTGAGCTCGGTAATACATCTCGACCTAACTGTGATGTTAGATAGATATATGGTTACCTACGAACATATTTTTATATGTATATTGTGTATCTATAATTATACAGTGACACATATTGTGTTGGTAACATTCTTCATCCTTTCAAACAGCCTAGAGCGCTACGAAACTTTGGGATTAGCTCATTTAAAAAAGGTCTACGGTACAGTGCTACGACGCTACGCCGCCGCGCCGTAGCGTCTACAGTGATTGTTAAAATCACCATACGTAGTACACCCTTTGTTAGCTATGCCGAAGGTTTTTTGTTTGTGTTTAGCTTGCAATTAACTAGTATTTTGTTAAGGTCGTGTTTATTTAGTGTAGGAAACCACTGGGTATAAAATGTAAGAAAAGGATTTTGATGGACCGTACGTCTTCTGCGATATTTAGTGAGGTCATGACTAAATATCAGTTTTTGTAGCAGCATATTATTTTGTTAGTTAGGCTACATGAAGTGATGAAGTAAATTGATGAAAGCTACATAATTTGTAGCGCTACCGATACACGGGTGGAGGCGCTAAAGCAGACAAACCCCTTTTTATAAGCAAATAAAGTTTTTTTAGAGGTTATGGTTTCAATGTGTATCAAATTATCAATCTATATCTATATATATATATATATATATATTATATAAAACAAAGACGGGTTTGTTACAACACTTATAACTCGAGATCTGCTGAACCAATTTTCATGGTTATTGATTCGTTGGGTTTGTCTCCGCCCCGAATAGCATAATACATCTTAAAAACAATGAAAACTCGATACTCGTATGTGTAATGAATACTTAATCATTTCAATAAATGCTGATTTGTTTATTACATGTCAAACATTTGTTGTCCAATCCTGTCAAATACTGTAACAACTATTCATGTGTGCGTTCAGAAATTTATTTTTTGTAAAATGTCTCGAAAGTTCAGGTACTGTTATATTTGTTTGTTTTAGACATTAATTTTTGTAAATTATTTATTAATTATTTAATTTTTAATTTCCGAAAATAATACCTAAGATTTAATCTACAGGTTAACAAAAGTGTAAATGTCTTTTTGTAGGTTGTCTATGATTTTTCTTGATAAGCTATGTCTCGAAAGTTCAGGCACTGTTATTGGCTAAAAATTGGTAGGGAGGTAGCTAAAAACCAGGAGAAGGATATAGGATTTTTTTCCCGTTCCCGTCGTTCCCGTGGGACGTGACATAAAACGTGGTATAACAAAACGCAACTGACAGAATAACAAAACATAACTCAGTACGTAGGATAGTAGACTAGGTAGAGTAGTAGGTAGGGTGGTAGGTAGGTAGGGTAGTAGGTAGGTAGGTAGGGTAGTAGGTACGTAGGGTAGTGGGTACGTAGGTAGGGTAGTAGGTAGGTAGGTAGGGTAGTAAGTAGGTAGGGTAGTAGGTAGGTAGGTAGGGTAGTAGGTAGGTAGGTAGGGTAGTAAGTAGGTAGGTAGGGTAGTAGGTAGGTAGGTAGGATAGGAGGTAGTAGGTAGGTAAGTAGCAGGTAGGTAGGCAGGTATTATGTAGGAAAAAGGGCATAGCAACGCATGCGGGTACAGCTAGTACAATATATATAATTAGCACGAGAATCTTATTCTCGTAACAGCTTTCTATCAGCCAATTAACACTAGATAATCCTCACATTATCAACAACTTCAAGGAACCATCACGTGAGCACAGTACAGAGATATCCTTGGATTTGTTTATACATTCACAGCGTGTTTACGTAACGGCAAGTGGGTCGCGTCGTCTGGACAAGCCGCACTTTGTACGTCTCGTCTGGGTGTAATGCACTCACGCAGGAAAATCACCGGTGACCTGTGACAACCCGTCTGGAGTTGGAGCTGATACTTTTTCTAGATATGGGTACCTATCTTTGTTGTCTAGTAGTAAGAAGAGCTCGTGGGTAAATAATAACTGCCACTCGGGTTGGTATTCAGGTTAAATTCACGTTTGTCTACGATGGTGCGTGCAATTAATACCGAGTTGCCTACGTGCTTCGGAAAACACTTTAAACTGTTGACCCAGGCTATCAATTGTAAATCTTTGACAGTCGTTAAGTAAACAGTGTTTTAAGCTTTCACCGTTTGTTATACTGTCACTTACGGGAGTTACGGGATATCTTACGAGATTATCAATTATTCTGAGCTCCCGATATAAGCGCGATCATGGCGCTGGCAACAGCGGAGACGAAATAGATCCAGTAGGGAAAGTGTAAGTTTAGTAGTCAGTGGGCCGAAAGTCTGACAACCGGTCTTACCAAGGAGTATCGTATTTCCGACGTGTATAAGTAATTACTTAAACTTAATTAGTTCAACTTGACTATAGATGCAAGTGCTGCAGTAGAGCTAAACGCTTCGCGTGATAAGACGTGCAATACACGAGGTCATTTGCCGAGGCCACATCATATTTGGCAAAAACATCAAGCAAGCCAGATAATTCCTGTGAATTGCAAATAATCCTTGATAGTGAGTAATAATATAATTAATTAATCTGGCTATCTTATCAACGATGTTAGATACAGGACAGCTCAGGTAGATAACTATCACTTAATATCACGTAACACTGGAGTGAAACATCTTTTGAACATGTTTTGTGTTCTGATTTAAGGAGTTGGCACGAGGCAGTGGCGGCCTCGACTTACGAGCTTACTTATTGGGTTCGAACCTAGACAGTTGCATTACTTTGTGTAATTTATTATATCACCACTGCTTTTGAAACAATGAAGGAAATAAATTATTTAAGTCCTGGAAGGTGCAGGCAGTTGTACAGGACGGGGAGGTGGTAAATTGGATCAAATTAAACGTGCCCAGAAGACTGGCAGCATTGTCGCGATGAAAGGCAATGCTAATTCTACTCAATCATTACATTCCATGAAGTTTGTACCTATCACTTTAAAGCTAATCAATCGCTTAAGCAAACAGAATGTTGTAACACTTCAACTTAGGTAATGTAACCATAAGTCATAAGTCTAACCTTACGAACCACTGCGTATAATGAGAACAGATAAAATTAGAAAGAGTGGGTCTTACCCTCTGTAAAAACCCGTAACATTAGACTTAATAAACTGCTAATGGTATATAATTAATAATTATGTTTCTACGTATTAGGTACTGGCTCAATCATAAGGAGTAGGTACTTTGGAACAATAACTCGATGTCAACAATGACGCGACTCAATTGGTCGATGGAGAAAGTGTCATTTGTTTTTTCCATCAGGAATTTCTCAGTATAACAGCCCAGATTTTGAATATATGCCCCGTTGAAGACTCCTCGCCCCCTATTACATCAAAGCTAAAATGTTGAATTTTGTGTACCTATACCTGTAAATGGTACTTACATCAGAACCCTAACCAGTATATTTTTATTATTCAGTGTGAAATGTATGTACTGTTGGTGTGTTTTTTAATAAATAAAGTTAAAACATTAATAGCCAAATACCCTTCGGGAAAAATACAAGAGATTTCTGCACGTGTGCGTGACTGAAAAATTAATAGGTTTTTTATTATCTTATTAAAGATTAAAGTCTGGCTATTTGAAATACAGTGAAGGGATTATAAAGGGTACCCGGTTCCCTATGTCACAAATTGCATAACGTGTTGTGTCATTTCTGAAGAGATTTTTTTTTTTAAACGTTGCCCCACACTATGAATTTCTCCTGTATCGTGGGTGCGTTCACAAACATTTAAACTCACATACACAAATACCCAGACCCGAAACAACTACATATCTGTAGGTCATAGAAATATTTGTTCCGTGCGGGGATCGAACCCGTGACACGCAGCGCAGCAGTCCATTGCTTGAGCCACTGCGCCAACCGTGCCGTCAAATATAACAGTAGGGAGCCTTAACTATAATAAAATGACCTTCAGAAAGTATTTTGCTGAATATCTTTTAAGAAGGCTGCGCTAAGGAAGCCCGCGCAATTCAAATTTTCTTACGTTTCTGGCAATTTGCAGATCAGTACCGATCAGGTTGTAGGTTGAAAATATGATTGGCAACCGTAACAAATATAGCTTTACAAAGTTACAATAAAAATTAAAATCATCATTACAACCGCCTAAGTTCATTGAATCCCATTGAATGAGTCATCATCATTCTCCTGCCCTTATCACAATTTATTTGGGGTCGGCGCAGCACGTTTTCTTCTTCCATACTTCTCTATTACTCGTCATTTCATCAGACACCTCCTTTCTTGCCATATAATTTTTACACAGTCCATCTATCGTTTCTTTGGTCTTCCTCTACTCTTATATACATCCACATTCATATTCTTAGAGTGTATGTAAGGACTAAGTGCTAAGAATCAGGCACTTAAGTAATCCTATTAAAATCTACACAACATCTACACCATATCATCACATCTACACTATATCATCTCTTTCTTCACCAGTTCTCTCGCTGTACAAATCTCAGAAATCTTGCATCATCCAATTCCTGTTTTCTTCATTGTTCAGCAGCGCCAAAGCAAACAGATAATGTTCGTAACATACTTATAAGTAGTGATAACACCTAATCAACGTCTGCGATGCGTCTGCGGTGCAACCTTGGACCGTGAACACTACGCCTTTTTTGTTTTATCAGTATCTGTTATTAATGTTACTAATTTGTAGCGGGTTTGGTGTAACATAAAAAAAAATGAAGGCCGATTCCGTTTATTGGAGTTAAATTTTTTTTAATCAGTTGTTTGTAGGAACAATAAATAATTTATTGCGGACTCACGGGCAAAGTTAGATAAGGTATGTTACCTGTGTTTATGTATTGTCAAGACAGCTATGATATAATTGATTGGTGAACTGAAATTCGGACCTACACCTGATTATCTATACCTGTTACCAATGTATGCAGATAAGCCTTCAACTTTCAGCACTATCATCATCATCATTTCAGCCAAAAGATGTCCACTGCTGGACATAGGCCTCCTCCAGGTGTCACCACATTGACCGGTCCCGTGCGTCTCGCATCCGCGTACTACTAACATAATTAAATAAAAACGAAAAGGAGAATTTGAGTTTTGTCTATCAACATTGAACGCGTATGCAAAGTTTCGTGCCCGTGTACATTAAAGAGAGGATTAATAATTCGTATCTATACATATAATAAATCTGTAGAAAAATCTTTTTTGTACATCGAAAATATTTAAAAAAAAAATTGTCAGGGTATTAAAGTATAACCAACAGAACACATTTCCAGCATTTTTGGAATTTTTGTCTGTTTGTCTGTTTATCTGTTTGTCTGTTTCGATGACTAAGCATCACGTCAAATTTACGAAACGAATGTAGATAACTTTTATACATAAATATTGTGCGTAACTTGGGCTATTACTTAGTCTTTGTTTCATCGTAATCGGTGCTCTCTATCAAAAGATATATGCATTTATAGTTTTCAAGAAGAACTTATCATTATGGTCAAGAATGAGACAAGCAACGACATCTATTGAACGAATATGGTACTTATTAATAAATGCCTTCACAAGATAACAAAGATAAGTAAGATAAGTAATGATAGCAAAAGGTACGTAGATATTAGTCTAAATGACGCTGTTTTCAAAATCTACATAGCCTATAAACCTTAAAGTGTTTGATCGCTCTTTTTTAGCAGTTTATCTTCGTCTTCGACAGATGGCGTTATTCATTTGATGTCATTTTCTAAACCGCGGTGTTATTAAATAAACATATGTTTCATGAATAGTCAACAAATAAGGATTTACCAATTACACAGTATAAAAATACAATTTTTTTTAAACTAAATTAAAATTGGATAAAACCCACGGCATATTTTGTTTGTACCGTGTGGGAATCGAACCTGCGACACGCAGTGCTACTGTTAATCGTCCAGCCACTGCACCAAACATGTCTTTATATAGATGTGGTGTGTTGTCAGCCCTATGTGTCGAGGCCGCGGTATTTCTTTCGAACAACCCGCAGCCCCGACGGGCGTCGGTCCTTGGGAGCCCCTTCAATGTTGCTGAAATCCCTTTGAGACGCGCGTGGAACACGAACGCGCCTCCATCGTCATAGGACTGACGAACGATTAACTAGCCCGTTACTCACCGTTCACAGGCCCGCGCCTACGGTGGCCGGAAGCCATCACGTGGCCCCCGATGCCCGGAGCGTCTCCCGCGGCGGCTGGGAAGAGGGGTTGTGTCCCTCTTACGTTCACCTCTTTCGCTAGCATTACTGCTTCGCAGAAGGAGGTGACGGCGTTCCATTTCAGATTCGATGTCCCAGACTCAGTACAGGTACCTCTCGAAACAGCCTCTAATCCCCCCTTTTTTGTTGTTCGTAAATTATCAAATGACTCATCCCGCTCTGGGCGGAGCAGAAGAAAGTGTCAGACTTCTACTGACTAAAAACCACCCACGTTTCTTCTTAGCTCTTTGTGTTTCGGGGCCGTGGTATCTCTTGCGGACAACCGTCAGCCCCGGCAGACGACAGCAGCAATAATTAAGGGGCCCCAAAGGACCCCTTAATTGTTGCTGACATATCTTTGAGGCGCGCGTGGAACACGAACGCGCCAACGACAGTACCTGTCGACTATAATGTACCTGTTTCAAATTTCTTCAAGATCCGTTCGGCCGTTCTGACGTGGTTGATTAACAAACACCCATCCATCTAAACTTTAGTATTAGACATAGTCAGTACTTTGCATTACCCTCTTCTTATTTTCTACAGCGGCAGTAAGTTAACGCAGGGCAATGATTTAACGTACTTTTATCTAAGCGACGCATTTTAGTTTCCGACAAGCACGCGAACGAAGTCGCGGGCACAGCTAGTCTGTCATAAGAATGTATTGTCAAAATATCAGCTCAATCGGTTGGGAAATACAAGATTTGACCAATACATGCTTCTAACTAACTAATCAGACAATTGAAATAAAAGCCTATAAAAATGTAACAACCAGCTTTTTAGGCATTAATTTAGGTATCGTATATTATTAGTGAGGGCATGTGTGCCTCTATCATAGGTTTTACATCGACATAAATAAACACACCCTTTCGACTCTCTCCGGCCCTTGATAAATCAATGTTGTCTTAAGCTATATCTGTTATCTACAGACTGCTACGCAATACCACAGAATAAATAATAGTACACACGATTACCTATCAAGCTATACCAAAGCCAGTTTATACGGATCTCTCATTATAAAAAAAAATCTACACAAAGCTAGGCCATTTTATACTATAAAACCCGCCCGCCCGCGTACTGCCCCATTTTTTATAGCATTTGGTTAATTTGAGGTAGCAGGTGATTCACCTGCGTTTACACAGTTTATTGAACCGTAATTGTTACGTTTAAATTTTTGTTTTATAAACAAAAATTCGATCTGTGTAGCGTACCAAATTGTTTTATTTTTAGGGGACGAGTAAAAGAAAACGATATTTCTGTATGCATTTGCAATAGTTAATGATACCTATTTCAGTATTCAGTTCATGGCTGACTAAGATTTATTAAGAAAGGATTTTAAATTCGATATTTTTCTATAGTTTTACCATATTTTTAAATACTAACTGTCATTTGTAACGAACGTTGAAGGTCTAGCAATGGCGACAGATAGCGACGGCCCCGGTGGAAAATTTTAACATTTACGATAGTCAGACATTACAACATGTCATATTATCTTCAAGCCCTTTGTCCCTTTCGAGGTGAACTCTATAAAATACGTCGCAAATTATACCTAATGGCTGCAGAATTACAGCTGATTGTCCAATAGGTAGGTAGTTACTAGAAACCATTGCCTAAGTCAACAATGGATGTTGTGTAACCTTTCTCAAGTTGAATGATGCGAGATGTGTGTGTGTAGCTCATCGTACAATAGAAATATGATAGTTACCTTTTCAGTTTTAGCCTTTCAACTGTATCCAGAAGGATGAAGGTAGATTTTAGTATATTTATTTTAAAACTAGCTGTGCCCGCGACTTCGTTCGCGTGCTTGTCGGAAACTAAAATGCGTCGCTTAGATAAAAGTACATTAAATCATTGCCCTGCGTTAACTGTAGAAAATAAGAAGAGGGTAATGCAAAGTACATTTGTCTAATACTAAAGTTTAGATGGATGGGTGTTTCTTAATCAACCACGTCAGAACGGCCGAACGGATCTTGAATAAATTTGAAACAGGTACATTATAGTCGACAGGCACTGTCGTTGGTCCGTTCGTGTTCCACGCACGCCTCAAAGATATGTCAGCAACAATTAAGGGGTCCCCCTTAATTGTTGTTGCCGTCGTCTGCCGGGGCTAACGGTTGTCCGCAAGAGATACCACGGCCCCGAAACACAAAGGGCTAAGAAGAAACGTGGGTGGTTTTTAGTCAGTAGAAGTCTGACGCTTTCTTCCGCTCCGCCCAGAGCGGGATGAGTCATTTGATAATTTACGAACCACAAAAAAAAGGGGGGATTAGAGGCTGTTTCGAGAGGTACCTGTACCGAATCTGGGACATCGAATCTGAAATGGAACGCCATCACCTCCTTCTGCGAAGCAGTAATGCTAGCGAAAGAGGTGACCGTAAGAGGGACACAACCCCTCTTCCCAGCCGCCGCGGGAGACGCTCCGGGCATCGGGGGCCACGTGATGGCTTCCGGCCACCGTAGGCGCGGGCCTGTGAACGGTGAGTAACGGGCTAGTTAATCGTTCGTCCGTCCTATGACGATGGAGGCGAATTCGTGTTCCACGCGCGTCTCAAAGGGATGTCAGCAACATTGAAGGGGCTCCCAAGGACCGACGCCCGTCGGGGCTGCGGGTTGTTCGAAAGAAATACCGCGGCCTCGACACATAGGGCTAACAACACACCACATCTATATTAAGACATGTTAGGCGCAGTGGCTGGACGATTAACAGTAGCACTGCGTGTCGCAGGTTCGATTCCCACACGGTACAAAAAAAATATGTCGTAGGTTTTATCTAATTTTAATTTAGTTTAAAAAAAATAGTATTTTTATACTGTGTAATTGGTAAATCTTTATTGGTTGACTATTCACGAAACATATGTTTATTTAATAACACCACCGTTCAGAAAATGACATCAAATGAATAACGCCATCTGTCGAAGACGAAGATAAACTGCTAAAAATGAGCGATCAAACACACTATAGGGTTTAGGCTATGTAGATTTTGAAAGCAGCGTCATTTAGACTAATATACGTACCTTTTACTATCGTAACTTATTTAAAGTTATCTTGTGAAGGAATTTATTATTAAGTACCATATTCGTTCAATAGATGTCGTTGCTTGTCTCATTCTTGACTATAATGAAAAGTTCTTCTTGAAAACTATAAATGCATATATCTTTTGATAGAGAGCACCGATTACGATGAAACAAAGCCTAAGTAATAGCCCAAGTTACGCACAACATTTATGTATAAAAGTTACCTACATTCGTTTCGTAAATTTGACGTGATGCTTAGTCATCGAAACAGACAAACAGACAAACAGACAAACAGACAAAAATTCCAAAAATGCTGGAAATGTGTTCTGTTGGTTATACTTTAATACCCTGACAATTTTTTTTTTAAATATTTTCGATGTACAAAAAAAATTTTTCTACAGATTTATTATATGTATAGATATTTTTAGGCTGTCTTGGCTATGGTACGTTTTTTCGGGTGACCACTGAAAACCTGAGGTATACTGTGGGTCCCTCATAGCACTTAACTTTTTTGTTCCGTCCTGTTGTATTAAACTATCTTTTATGCTTTCTTTCTTATACATAATTGTATGTTGCTACATCGACCATTCATGCACCACACGTACGTTGTTACAATACATACACAGGTACTAAAGATATAAATGCGAAAGTAACTCTTTCTGAGGCAGAATACCAGATCTACGAGCATGAATGTAGACGAGACAAAAGGAGTATATAAGGTGTAGGAGGAGGTAAGCAGGTTTCCCCGTCGGGGCTGCGGGTAGTTCGCAAGAGATACCACGGCCTCGACATGACGGGTTAAGAAGGAACATGAATGGTTTTTAGGCAGTAGAAGTCTGACACTCCCTTTCACTCTGCCCTAGAGCGGGAGGGGTTATTTGATGATTTTCCACCCGCCAAAACAAAAAAAAAAAAAAAGATCGAAGCAGGTGGCCTGTAGTTTCTGCCTGCCCCCATGGTTAAAGCGCATGAGTTTATGTATATTATGTAACTCTTTCTGCCTAGCATCTACGTCTCGGTTTTAATAAGTATACAGATTTCAATGGGGACACAGATAGACCATGACCTGAGTTGGGACATCTAAGGATACTTTTATTCCCGCGGGATAATGTATGAACGTGCATGCGAGCAAAAAAAAACATAATTCTTTTCCCATTGGTAAAATGCGATATCTTTCGAGTCATCAGTTTCTTCACCCTTTTTTTTTGGAGCGTGGGAAATCATCAAATGACTCCTGGTAGTTTCTTCACCTTCACACGCACACGTAGGTAGATGGGTATAGGTACACGTGTGTCTCTCACTCACAAAGAAAAAATCCGTAACAAGACACATGTCGTTAAGTCTACTTGAATCTGGTTGGCGTGACTATACCACGCGAAGCCGCCGAATCCGTGTCATAGCTGGGTCAACAAAGAAAATATCACGCACAGTACTTACCAGAACTGATACCGTGAATACCCAAATATTGTTCCAATATATTCGATTCGAAGATATCTTGTATGAATAATAATTAATTCTATATAAATCCACACGGAAGTTTCCTTGAGACTGGAATAATTAATTGGAAGTAGGTAAATAAAGTTGTTCACGTTCGAAGCGGATCTCTCATTGAGGACATACGTGATACGATAGCGAATTTAGAGGAAACTCCCTCGATATCTAATTAGTCCCTACTTAATTATTAAGTAATGGCTTGACGGTTCTCAAAGTTTAGCGTTATTAAGGGTTAATTTCTTTCAAAACATTTTCCGGTACAGACATATTCAATGAAGACACGGTTGGCGCAGTGGCTGAGCGATTGGACTGCTGCGCTGCGTGTCACGGATTCCATCTCCGCACGGAACAAATATTTGTATAGCCTACAGATAGTTGTTCTGGGTCTGGGTGTATGGTTTGTTAAATGTTTGGAAAGGCACTCACGATATATGAGAAATTCCTAGTGTGGGGCAACGTTTTAAAAAAAAAAAAAAAATTGAATGGTATTTTTTCTACAAATAATTTAGTAATGTACCTAAGTAGAAGTACCTTATGTAAATAGCTAACTAAAAGACAAGTATTTTTAAAAGTTTGAAACCAATTAATTCCGGATAAAACTGGCACCATAATCATTTTAACAGAGTTAATGCAAAAAACTTTCAATAAAACTGTTATCAATTTAGCACATTACTTATAATGCAATAGGTGTCTACTCGATATCAGTTAAATTAAGTTATCACAAATCGTTTCTAAAAAAAATTAATATAGTGCTCTCAACTACGATGAGAGGCGCTGATTCACAAACTGACTGCTCTATGACTCTTAAGAAGATCAAGATTTTCCTCTACACCTATATAGATAGTTCACTAAATTGCCTCTTTGGTCGCAAGTAATGCTAATGAGCATAATTTCTTCAGTTCGGTTACCAGAACGAGCAAAGAGGTATTATTGCAATGTTGCGTTTCTTAATAGCAGCCCGACTGCTGCCCGTAATCTGGATAAAAATGTCAAAATTAAATTTGATCATTTTCTCACCCTGAACATGTAATATGTATATATAGGGTGTAAAAGTACCCTTAACGCAAACGAAGGGCATTTGTTCTCCCCACCACTGCGATCATTTTTTTGTTCTAGACCATACCTGGGAACCTCCTAGTTACGGAGATATTGGGGGTCAAAGTTCCAAATTTTTCACAGCTGTTTTTGTAAATACTAGTATTTCAGGTTTTAACGTAACTTAAAATACCTCCATGACCCTTTTACTATTCAAAGCATCCACTAGCACAATGTTTTAAGAGTGCTACTTTGAGTTTTACTGTAAAATGTGATTTTTGACCCCAAAAAAAAAGTCATTTCCCAGCAAAAATTTTTGCGTAGGGGTACTTAGTTTGATGTACAGAATGCTTGGTTGACGGATGCGTGAAGGGTTCGTTTACACCTTGTATAGGAGACATGCCTTCGACATAACTGGTGAAAGGTGGATGTAAGGTAAGCAAATGTATCTACAGTCTACACCTCTGCCTCAGGAACACCTTCGGATATTACAATCTTGATGTTAAAAAAAAATACACAAAAGCTACGTTGACAATCGTATCTCCCACTATCTGCCGAGACAGGATAAGCTATCGGTCAAATATTAACCACCATTAAAATTGAACTTCGACCTCGGTGTCACGACGTCGTCTACTGGTCTGCCCGTGACACATCTGGTGAATTGGGACGCGCTGATAGGCTACGTGACCATGGGGGCGTAGCCACGAGGGCACATCCCGAAGTACGAAGTACGAACTGTGGTAATGAGGACATTCCCTTCACGTGTAGGTGACAAACACAGTTTATTTTGGTTTGTGAACTTTGCACACTTATATGGATTGTTTTCCTATAACGTTTATAATGAGTGCATAGAGGCACTTGTGCACTCAAAATAATTAAAAAGCATTTGCTGGATAAAATCAACCTGTCGGCTGCAAGGAGGTTATTTTAGAGCAGATTCTTGTTTGGCAACGGAGCTTTTACGTGATATCAGAGTATATTGCAACTCCATATAAAAGAAAACAACAGCTGCAGAAATTATGTAAACTGCAATCACGATGACAGTCAATATAATTATAGTCTTTAAATACCTTAATCGCATATTAAATTCTGTCATTTGTAATCGGGCAAGGTATTATCGTGGTTGGGGCATGGGCTGTTACCACAACTGTTAACTTCGTAAAGGACCGTACATATTATGTATAGACCAACTTCTGTAAGATATGCAGGACCATAAAACAACAAATATCACATGAAATTTGATTAGAAAGGCGTGGAAGTCCATAAGATAAGCGTTCGATACGGAACTCATGAACTTTGAAAATAATGTTCAGTATGTTCAGCATATGTAGTTCACGTGATCACAGTCGCATCACGCGACAAACATAGTACAGTATTTATTATTTATCGTAATACAAACTGTGGTTGCGTATACATATGCGTGTTTAAACATAATAATATCCCACAAAGCATTAAGAAATATTTGGTTCAAAATAACAATGGCAGAAGATGGATTCACCGAACTCTCTACTCACGAAGAAAAGTCGTTTCTGTAATAATTCTGATTATTTGAGTATTTTAGCATAAACAGAAGAGTAAGAGTTATTTATCGAATATTACTTCGTTTAGTTTTATTTTGGGGTCAAGTCCAGAATGAGAATGACTAGTGTTAACCACCGGCGTATTTTGAAATTTTTTCGCCCCGGGCCAATAAGTTTTGCCGCCCCAGAAGTCAAGAAAAAAAAGATGAAAAAAAGTATTATTTTTTTTGTAAAGCGTTCTCTTTTATCTGCTACAAACGAATAAGTAGTAAACGTCGCTCAAACAATTTTGTCACATTGGATAAATAACATTTTGTTTCAACAATTCACAAAGATGGAGATTTTTTTGAGAACCTAATGAATGATTCAGACTTGACGGCAAATGTAAGACTGAAGAGGCCTGACAGGGCTGCGGGTTGTTCGATAGCGCGACCTCGGCAGAAAGGGCTAAGAATTAACATGGGTGGTTTTTTGTCAGTAGAAGTCTGATACTCCCAACCGTTCTGCCCAGAGCGGGAGGAGTCATTTGATGATTTCCCACCCTACAAAAGAAAAGAGCAAATGTAAGAGCGGGCGGAGCGAGCTCGAAAATGTTTGCTCCCTGCTTTGTAAAGGAACCTAAGGCCTCATTTACGGACACTCGCTCGGTGCGTTGTGCGTTTTTAATTCAAACACATGGCGATGTATGAAAACGTTTTTTTGTACGAGAAGCGATTTTTCGTTCGGTGGACGCGCCTCTCAGTTTATGAATAAAAAAGCTCGAGACGAGCCTTCTGCACGCGCCGCGCGACACCCCGCGTCTCCGTAAACGAGCCCTAACTGATTTTCTTTTTATCATTAAAAAAATATATTTAACTTACTTTTACTACTAATGCATTGAGGGATCAAACAATGAAAGAAAACTTAGAGTTAAGAGCGAGCGTAGCGAGCTAGAAATTTTTAGCATTCCCAGAGGTGAGAGTTTCTTTTTACCGTGAATAACAAGCGATGGGCGGCAAATAAGAAGGATATAGGTAGTGCTTGTTTACTTGATTTTCGGGGCGGCTTACGGGAGACCGAAATATACGTAAGGCTTGTTCGAAAAACCGCCCCAGGGCGGCGGCGAAGAAAATTTTTAATACAACATAGTCCCGATGTAAATAGTAATTATCTGATCTGATAACCGTGACCTGGCGTTGCGGATCATTCCCACTAGTTCTACTGCACAGTCCTACGATAGAACTAGTAGGATTTTTTTTTCCCTAGTTCTACGATTCAAGGTGGTACGAAATCGTAGAACTAGTGAAACGCCGTTGCTGCCTTTTTTCTTTTTTGGCGTGTGAAAAATCATCGAATAACCCCTCCCGCTCTTGGGCAGACCGAAAGGGAGTGTCAGACTTCTACTGACTAAAAACCACCCATGTTCCTTCTTACCCCTTTATGTCGAGGCTCGGTGTCTCTTGCGAACACCCCGCAGCCCCGACGGGCGCCGTTTCTGCCAGGATTTTTTATGTTAATTTTGGCCGTGGCCGGATGACCCTAGGGTAAATACGCCCCTGGCGTTAACGCGTACCTGTCTCACGCCTGCATTTTCTAAAAGGGTAGGCAGTGGAGACGTGTGAGAAATAAAATACATGCTCGCTAGCATGTATTTTATTTCTCACACGTTATTTATAAACACATTCATAAACATGAATCGAGGTACTATATAAATACTTTTTCTGTTTGCGAATGACTAAGTGTACGAGTATGACCCAGTTTTCCTGCAAATAACTTTTTGCTTTGTTAATTTTTTTACCGACTACAAAGAAGACTTAAAGGAGGTTAATGTTCCTTACGAAGTTTTTCATATTTAGGACCTTGTTCCCATGTCTTACGGTCTCTTACGACTAATATTGTAGAACACTAAAATGCTTCGTGAGTGTGTGGAGAGGATGACCAATGTGGACGATGATTGCCTGCCCCTGTTATAAAAAATACAGGCTTATTGATTTCTCGTTTCTTCATTTAATTTCTTTCCACTTAATACAGATAAAGAAAGTCGTAAATGCGAAGAAATGCTTATCGGCGACTCAAAGTTCTTTAAAGATTACTTACTTAACAAACAACTTACGTTATTTTTCTGTTTCTTTAAGATAAGAAGTAGGTAGGTACCTATCTTGTTAGGTATAAGTGTAAGCACCTACATGACGTAGTCATTTATACCCAAAGACATTCAAATATTGTTTATAATACCCTATTTTTCTTTCTCAATTATCGGTAGGTAAACTTTTAAGAATAGGAGGAGCTCGTGCTCGAGTCGATCTTCAGGTTAAACCGCGCTTGTCTAGGGTAGTCCGTGAATAGTTGACCACCCATTACCTACATATAGTTTCCTCCGCGCACCGGAAATCACGTGAAACCGTTGATTTTTTTATGGATTTTGGTGGTTGGATGCCCGGCTGTTTTTTGTGGATCTTTAACATTCGTAACGTGGTCAGGGGCCCGACAGTCTGATAACCAATCTTACCAAAGGGTACCTATCGTATTACCCAGCAGCACGAACTGGGTTTTGGAGGTCAGATAAGCAGTCGCTCCATGTAAAATACTGGTACTCAGCTGCATCCGGCTATAGTCTGGAAGCCGACCCCAACATACTTGGGAAAAGGCTAGGCAGAAGATGAAACTTACAAGAATACAAACATTACTGTACGATTTTGAAGCAAAAAATCCAGATGCTGAATTTAAAAATAAAAAGCTGCGATCGTTCGCTGCTGCTGCACGCTATTTATACCTTATGCAAGATAAATTTAAAATGAGTAATTTGTCTGATGAGAATGTCTGTAGGTAAATGAAAATTACTAAGACTAAAGTCGTAACGGTCGCTAAGCCGTTTAAACTATTGATTACTATTGTGCCTTACTATGCCTCTAAAGAAAACTATTAAAGAGTTGCACGAATAACTTCTGCATGAAACTATCTAATACACACATATATCAGCTAATAACGATAGTGCCGATAACGCTAATGAACCATTTTCAGTAAAACTATGTTACGCTATGTTACCTCTCTATTTTTAGAACAAACATTGCTAATGTAGAGTTCCAAAACTTTTTTGCAAAAAAAAAACCGACTTCAAAACCGTTTTTCGTTTTTGTGTTTTTGAAGTCGGTTTTTTTTGCAAAAAACATACAGACGAATTGATAACCTCCTCCTTTTCGGAAGTCGGTTAATACGCTTTGCTACATCTTTTATTATGCGCACAGCCAAAGAGTTGAACTCCCTGCCTGCGTCGGTTTTCCCGAGTTCATATAACCCTAATCTATTTATTTAAGTCGCGAGTAAATAGGCTTCTTCTGGGTTAGCTCGTTCCATCGTCAACCTCATCTCTGCACTTAGGACAAGATTGAGGTCAAGAGTAGGCCCATTTCAAATATAAAAAAAACTATATTATCTAGGTCGTATTATTAATACTGAAAACGGGTAAATTCACCATGTTTATTTTTTGTTTCGAGTTCCCGATCTTTCGGCGCTGCCGCTGTTGCAAGCATCACGTCAAGATCACGGATAAACTTATTATTTAGGTAGGGTAGATCATAGTTTCGCCGGTAAACTGAAAAGTTATTATGAACGTGAAAATAGCTTAGATTAGTTACGATTAAAATAATTATGTGTGTTAAAGTAATACATAGGCCAATAGTTCAAAATAATAAGTCATAGACACCTAGTTCCGCATTGACAAACAACTGACAGTTCGATCGGCTGAAACATAGTAATGGAGATCTGCACGCGTATAGTTTTTTATTTTTGGGGGGTGGGAAATCATCAAATGACTCCTCCCGCTCTGGGCAGAGCTGTAGGGAGTGTCAGACTTCTACTGACTAAAAATCACCCATGCTCCTTCTTAGCCCTTTGTCTCCGAGGCTGCGGTATCTCTTTCGAACAACCCCTGCAATGTTGCTGACAGCTCTTTGTGACGCGCGTGGAACACGAACGCGCCGTCGACATGGCCTGTTACCGTCATAGGACGAACGGACGCACGTTGAGCTATCCTATTATAACTCACCGTCCACAGGCCCGCATTTAATTCAAACACATGGCGATGTATGAAAACGTTAACGATTTCAAACGTTGATTGTACGAGAAGTGATTTTTCGCTCGTTAGTTTAAAATGCAGATTCGTTGCGATGGACGCGCCTCTCAGTAAATGAATAAAAAAGCTCGAGACGAGCCTTCTGCACGCGCTGCGCGACGCCCCGCGTCTCCGTAAACGAGCTCTAAGAGAATCAGGAACGTGGTAACGGTCAGTTGCCTGCATTACTCGACCCGTACGCGTCATATAAATAGGGTAAAAGGAACGGGGGTCAGGTAATGTAGGACGCTGACTTCCCTTAATAAAAAAGTCATCACAGGGCAACGGGGCTCAACTGTGACATCGATGTAATAGTCTTTTTTGCACATCTTTTAATGCAGTTTCATTTTATTTTACTACTGATTTCTGTGTTGGTTCATAAGACTACATTTGACTATTGGTTACTTTCACACACATACCTTGCTACGCGTTCGCTTGTGGTAGGCCCATTACGCATCCCCGCGCATCGTTGGTGAAAACGCAGCCTTTATTTAACTTATAACCTTGGTATGGTATGTCACAGTTCTCTTACTAGCTCAAATTGTTTGTTTATTTACTCAGATTTTTGCTTTACTAACCTATCTCAATGAAACCTGAGTAGATTATTATTATCCTATAGTTACGACGACCGCGACGGCGCGATAATCGACAGATCTTCTTGGAACGAAATGTATCTGCCTACCCACATCTTAGGGATGGTGTTTGTCCATTTAACCCGATAAGTGACAAGTATATTATTATAAATTGTAGTGCACTTGAGGAGATAGCGCTTATCTCGTCCGGGTCACTGAGGGCGCCCGGCCACAGATCACACTTTTCCCCGCAGATCTCGTGGAAAAATAACTTCTATCAACGTACTGACCTGGTGATAAAAGTTTTTTAACGAGCGTAGTTAACGGTTGCTTGGCTGTTTTTGTAAACATAATACTTTCTTGGATGTAGCTACAGATTTCAATTTGAACTTTGAACTATCAAGGTATAATGACAAAGTAATTCTCAGATAAAACTCCACTTAATGTGATGAATGATGAGCTGTTTTTGCGTCATTGTGTCCTTATAAACGTACCATGTATGTATGTATGTATGTTTTCAAGCTATCTAAGGAACGCCAGGCATGAATTAAGAAAATAAACAAAAGTATTTAAAAATATCGACCTCTTTTTATTTCTTAAACCTAATGTAGGTATAACATTACATTTTGTAGGTGCACATTTACTTAAAAATATATCTACTTAGTAGTTACAATTCATATCGTATCGTCCCTCGATCACACACTTGTACTCAAGCGAGACGAGCAAACAACACACAGAGAGCGTGACTTAACTATGGCACACGCCGAGAGAGCTCCCACTCACGCACTCTTCAGGTACTTGAGTGTCTTTAATAAATAATTCCTACGACGTCACTATATTACACTTCAGAGAGGAACATTGGGTGGCGTCTTGCAGGGCTCCGGGGGAGGCGGCCTCCGATCGTCCGGCGTACGCGACTGGTAGTACGCACAGTATGGAAGCGGGTCCCAGAATGTGAACAAAGCCTCGCGAGTGTCTAGCACAGTGTCCAACAGCTTGCCCACGGTTGCTGCGTGCCCGCAACGTGCCGCTCCTTGACACAAATACGGTAGAGACACTCCTACTCTGGCTCCAATAGCCACGAGTTTATTAGTATGGCCGTTCGTAGTTTGCTCTTCGCGAACTAGTCTGAATGACACATGTCCAGTCATAGGCCTGGCTGGGGCGAGGAACGATACAAATCGCTGTACCCAAGCGTCAGCTTCTTCATCCCTTTGAGGCACCAGTCCTTTTCTTGCAGAGTCTACCCGGCACGACACATTGTTAACCGCGCGCGACTCTTTTAAAGTAGTGCACGTCACAATTCTCTCTCCCTTTGGCTCCCGAACAATTACCCATGGTTTCTCGGCACTAATTTCCCGTGGGAATCTAAATTGGGCTTTATCTTCAGGCATGACAAAACGTAACCGGTCTCTGGCTCCACGTGCACCAGCACTTGCAATGAAATGTCTTCCCTCCTTAGAGGCTCCACTATCGTACCACGCACGAACATCGTCGTCGTTGGCCACCACCCAAAACTGGGGTGTCGCCAGGCCAGCAGCGCGGCACACCCTCATTAACTCCAAAGGGTCATCTAATGTAACAACGTCGCGAGCGCACGGCACAAAGCACTGACATCCAAGCACCTCTAAATGTGATTTCGCTAGCGCATCGTAATAGGCTGGAGTAGTGGAGCTCACCGGCACATAGAACACCACCGACTCTCTTTCTACTATTTCTCTAAGTGCCCGTGCATAGGCTAGAGGATCAGCCGGATTTGGCCGCGGCACTGTGTAAAACTTATGCACCGCGGCAGAGTACTTCAACAATGCAAATTGCCCTTCTATTTCAAACGCTACAACTCTAGCGCCTGCCGAATGAAAGTTCCTGGCCAGGTGTAAAGCTTGCACTGAGCTTCCTCCACTTATAAGCACAGTACGTGGTTTCTTCTGGTTTTTTGAGCTAATGGCACGTCCAATCATCTTGATAACTCCAATAGGACACTGTACACACTTCCAGAATAAGAATAACGAAGCGGCGATCCATAAAGTAGGCAGGACGACCAGAATTTGCTTCCAGGCCGGGTGGGCGATGAGGCTCAGTATGGCGAAGAGCGGTCGTAGCATAAGCCGAGGACCCCAAGTGATGATTCTGACGAAGCGCGGCAGCGGTGGAGGGCGCTCAGGAGATATAGCGCGCTCCTCGGGTATCAAGGAGAACGTGGAGGAGAAGGATCGCCGCAACGCCGTGAAGGGCGGCGGCTGATGCGAGCATCGTTTGACTCGCGGAGAGAACACTAACTCTGTGTTGGAGCGCGCGAGGCGACTGTATTCGGGCGCACAGGCCGGCATGGCGGTTGCGGCTGACGGCAAGACTGGCGCGCGCGCGCACTCGCAGCGCATATAAACAGCCTCGTTATCACCGTGGCGGCGGCGCCCCGCACTACACGATCCATCATCTTTGTACCCAATTAACGCTTACCTAGTTAAACAGTAAACAAACTGGGAAATACATAATTAGACGGCAAATAAATAACCCAGGGATTAGATTGATTTACTTAAACCAGTTTTTCAATGTTATAAAGTGTGAAAGGTTAGATCCAAATAATATCCAAATAACTATAAATGAAATAATATATTTTAATGATCACTTCAACAATTCTCTACCTAAATAAATAACAATGTTGAATACCTACTAACATTTGAAATCCTAAACAAGAACATTTATATTATTCTAACAAATGAATAAGGACTAGCAATATTGAGACATATGGTAAGCAAATACACTAATGTCTTATAAAGGAACTACAAAAATAAATCTTTTAATGTAATGAGCTGAGGCAACCTCACAGAAAAATGCCATATCAATTGACTTTACTTCAAATGCTAGTTATAAATGCATGAATAAAATGATATAGTACAAATTGCCTGACACAAAATGTTACTTTGGCAGTATAGTCATACTTCTTATATCTAAAGAAAGATACAGTAATACAGTTAGCTTTTAAAACTACAATGATCACTCTGATGTTTCACATTAATGAAAATTAATTAAGCATCCTAATTAGTAATTCTTGTCTATGGTTCATGGAAGACACAACAATGATAATATTAGAGTAAACATTGCACATAGTCACTATATAATTTATACACAAATATTATAAATATACATACTATGTGAAAATACTACATCAAAATACTATTATACAATGTTAAAAAAACAAATCTTTACATACAAATGATTGTTTCTTAAAGAGGATGTGCTAAAGAAGCACACAAAATTAAAATTTTCTTAAGTTTTTTTGCAATTTGCAGGTCTGTGTCAGGTTGTATATTGATTAAAATATGATTTGCAACCGTAACAAATATGGTATTACAGAGTTATAAATCATTAAAATCATTAATACAACTGTCTAAGTGCACTTTTAATACTATTGAATCACTTTTTCATGAAATAGTTATTCAATGTGTAGAAAAATTAGATTTCATAGGCTGCCATGGGACTTCCACGTAAATAATTTAACACCAAAATTACCAACACATCACAATGTTAAAAATACATTTAATAATTACAATGAATGTTTAGTTCATTAAAAAAAAAAAATAAGCACTTTCATGAAGATACACAGTATAAACTCAAGTATAACCTAATGTACATGTTTTATATCAAACAGATTAGCTCTCTATATATAAAATGGTAAGTCAGTTTCCTTCAACTCAATTGAGCCATTCTTACAAACTACGTGCAACTCGTGATGTGGCTCCTTCTCATACCGGAACCTCTTTGGGTGTGAGTCGTCCATAAACCGGCCTAGTTTTAATATCTTCTCATCAATTATTATCTTTTCCGCTATCAAATTAGTAGCCGGCAAATTCTTGACTATGTCCGGCATTAAAAGTTCAACTTTGCCCTTTTCATGTATGAAAATACTGCTCTTGTCTGAGAACTCTGAAGCATGCATGTAGACATCTCCACTTTTTAAAGTAGCTTGCAGGCTTCCTTGGAAACCTGTGATGTGCAGATTGCCTTGTTGTATAATATCAATCAATACTGATCTGTGAAGGCTGTGTAGTTTCAAGTTGCCCATTAATGTAGTAAAATGAGATTTGTCACTATAACAAGACTTTACAGTGATTGGACCTGCATGTGTTGTAACAGTAAAGCCATTCGCCATTATATTGTTACAGGTAATTCCAGAATTCAATCCAGTTTTAAAATCTATATGAGTTGCTTGTAATCTCCCCTCGGACTTCACTTCTCCTTGAATGCTCTCGACCACAATCTGCTGTGCTTTTAGGTCAGCTACACTGACTGCCCCTTTCTGCGTTTTAACAACAAACTCCTGGCCTTCTAACTTAGCTAAATGAACTGAAGCATAATCTGTTGTAGTGACCTGCACATTCAAATGATATGGTACCTGGATCACACAAACGTCGTTTCGGTCCGACGCGGTGTTCTTGTTGAGCAGTTCCAGACGTTTAGACGTCTGTTTCACTTGAAAGTCACTAGTATCTTTGCCTTGGCTATACAATGTCATGGTCAGTTTGTTGTGAGCTTTTATGTCGTTTACATCGATCGGCTGGACCTTCACGTGTATAGGACTTTCAATAAAGATAGATGTGTTTGCATCTATAGTCTTTTCAACAGTCCTAACCGCATTAAGTTTCTTGATGTCGGGTAAGTTGCTGAAATCTGCAATAGATAACCTCAAAATCTTGAGGCACTTATGTAAGACCCGCTGCCCCACTAAGGTGAACATTTTGAAATATACTTCACTCTTCACAAAATCATAAAAACATGATTAAATCTAAGGTAATTCAATTATTTATTCGCATTCTCGTTTCCATTTAATATGACAGAAAGCAATTAACACCTGACTTTGACAATTCATTCCTCTTTTGAAATTTTAATACGTTTCGTTCATAATTCCACATTCATAACTTTGTAAAATGTTATGAATGAAATCTTTATATATATAACTAGCGGCCCGCCAATACCACACTTAGCGGTTTAATATAGTTTGATTTGCACAATCGTTAGAAACGATTTTGGTAGCAAAGTGCAAATTAAAAATGTGGCGTTGCCGCCTTATTTAAAAAAAATACGCCATGCACAATAATGGTTTTCAGTCTGTCTAATCCAAAAAAGTAGTGGTTTAAAACCCACCACTACCTCAGCCGTACACGGATTTTTATTTACAACTATACTCGCCCTTCAGAGAAAACCATAAGGGAAAAAGCTATAGAGACGACAAAACTGGGCTTACCACTCTCTTTGGCAAAGTATCTAGACGTCAGCACACCAAGCTACCTAAAACTGCCCAACTTTCCCAATCAACCGTGAACATTATGCTTTAGTGGTAATTTTGAAAATCTATCAAAGAAATTTGACAGATTGTAGTAGCTTCATGTGCTGGTACCTGTTCAAGAAAATTATAATATAATATAATATTTAATTCTGTTCATTCAATCTTGGATGACGAATGAAATACCACTCATTAGTTGTGCTACATCATTAACACACGTTTAATGTCGTATGACAATTGTACACATACAGGCTAATTAATAATTTGTCAATGTGTGTGAATTTCATATTTGTGTGGTTGTATTTCTTTCGTGTGTGTTTGTAGCAATAGGATGGATGTCAATGTACATGACTGTCAAACATCTGTATTGTGCTGTATATGTTTACCTCACCTCCTACAATAAAAAAGTAGAAAAATTGTTTTGGCAACTCGCTCCTTGCTTTTTCCATAATTTGTTCCTCTGTGAGGAAAATAGACATCGTGTGTTTTTTGTTATTTATTTGATTACCCCGTGATAATAATATAATATGACGAAATAATTAAAGATTTGATTCAAAATTATATTCAAGAAAGTCAAAAAAATATTCTAAAAGTAATCTTTAGTCGATTATTTTTATTCCATTTTTCAATGAATGAAAAAGGCGAGTCATGTCAAAATGTCAAACTGAAATGGTAGCACAGGAAAGAATTTGGCATTTGCCATTTGGTTTATCTTTTGCGTGAATATTTTGAGATTCAAAATGAAATAGCTAAAGTTTCATCGATATTTTGCCAAATAACAAGCCAACCGCTTACTGCGGAACCTTTCTGTCTTACTACGGACCTGCTACATAGCATTTACCTTCAACGATAGGCGTATATTGTTAAACAAGATGCAAGGCGATAGAAAAGAAACATTTGCGCGCATTAAACCAGTGTGTGATATTCTCATGGTGTCTCCTACGAAGGAAACCATTCGTGAGTTCAGTGGTAAAGTCTCAAATTTAAAAGCAGAAGTGGTCCAAGAGTTACAGCAGTATCTACTGTTCCCGCTCATCACGCACTTGAAGTCAAGTGAAACTGAGTAAGTACAAAAATATTTATTTATAATAATTCTTTATTTTCAGCCTGTGTCGTTCCAATATAGAACAAAGTTCTAACGTTTTCTTTTCCAACCCACTCTGTTTGAAGCAAAAGTAAATGTTGAAATGAATATTTTACTGGTAACAAAGACAAAACTAAATGTTGGTTCCAACTATTGAAACAAGCTCTAAACATGCAGTTTAAATTTTGTATGTTAGAGGTATTAGATGGGCCTTTACTTTTTTATTCAGTGCAAAGATTTTGACATGGGAGGAAAACAAAAAAGTGTTGTGCCTACCCCAAGTAGAATGGGACAAGGGTATGAAGATGATAAGGAAAAAAATTTTTCTTTGTGCAATATGTAAAATGTTTTTTAATTGTCTTCTATCTGCTGCAAATAAAAAAAAAATCTCTTTGTGCAACATGTAAACTGTGTAACTTAAGACACGCAAAAGGTTAATAGTCTTCTATCTGCTGCAAATACATTCAGCAAAATAAGATGAAAGAAGTACAGAAGTCTTTAGTTACTTTCATTTTATTTTAGATTACATAAAGGTAGATTAATTGAATAAGCATTCTACATAGGGGTAGTCCCTATGTTCACAAACACTTGATTCAAAAACATAACCCTTTCCTTGCAGTCGGGTAATTAGATTCAGAAAAGACATTACACTGTTAACTCCCTAAAGTGTTGAAAACATTCTACTCTGGTTGATCTCGCTTATTTTCCATGCAATGACAATACACTATGTAACATTACACTCACTCTCAATAATGACAACAATAATGACATTATTAGGTAAACAGTTCTTTCTAAGTTTCCAAAATTAAGAACTACGGCTGTGTAAGCTCAAGCATTAATTTCTTCAGTTTTATAATAACAACTAATCATTATAAAAATTTAAAAAAAAACTAGGGGAAAACCCTATTAATTTTAAATTAAGGGTATTCACCCAGTATCTTTTTGATCTTTGAATTAATTGGTTGTACGACCAACCGACCTGACCTGACCTGTTGACCTTGTGTGCCGCAGTGGAAGCGTGCTGGGCCCATAACCTGTAGAAATAAAAACCCGGAAACCACTTTGCAGTATATATTAGTTTAATAATTAGAGATAATAAAATATGCAACATTGATGTAGTAGGCTACGAACATAACGGGCGGAAGCAAGTGACGTACGTAAGAACTGTCATAATCAAATTCTTGACGTTGACATTAGATGCATTGTTTAGCTGCAGGTCTTTTTGCTTGTGACACAGTGTTGTTTATTTATCTTCAACAATAAATTAACCCATTTATAACAACCAATTAATTCAAAGATTATGCCAAAACACGATAGACATAATAATTATATGACTTGTTACATTGTAGCTGTGATTGTAGGCTGTAAAAATGGTGGAACTAGGGCTTCAGATTTCCAACTGACCAATGTGTTTAAGTTGTACACTAATATATATAAAACACAATTTTCAGGGACAAACATGATGTACAGCAGAAGTTGGTGGATTGCATGCAGATGGTGCTGAACAAGGTCGTCATCAACAGCTTCGAGATGTGCATGAAGATAGAAATAGGACTGCTGCAGATTGTATTTGATCACAAGAAGCCAGGAATGAGTAAGAAAACTTTTCATATTTCTGTTATTGGGCAGAGTAGAGGGTTAAAAATGTTGGTGGAATACATAACTTCCTCCACTTTTAGAACTCCGTTAAAATCCAACTGTATGCGTTTATTTAGAAATTCATTAACCCAGCGTCTCTTATATGCCTGTTATCATTCAGAAAAGAGAGATAGGTTCTAGGCATATAATGTGCTGCAGTCTCAATTAGAGTTGCCACGAATAGTGATTTGGGCGAATACCGAATATTCTGCAACGCTGTCGGCCGAAGCGCCGAATATTCGGCCGCCGAATATTCGGCCGCCGAATATTCGGCACAAAGTACATGCTTGACGAGCGCGTAAAGAATAATACGACAAGACGCGTTGCGACCTGTCTCACACGAGCGCGGGCGGGCGTGCGGCCATTTGACTATTTGTTTCAATTGCGAGTAAATCACGTCACGGCACGCTTTGTCAGATCAATATAAAAAATAAATTAAATCAAACATCACCTACGATTTTGTAGAAAAGTTCGTTCGTTAGTTCTTTTTCAATTGTTTGTTTGTTAAAAAGTGTTACAAGTGGTGGTCAGCAAACGAAAAACAATACCCAAACCTTTTATCTTTCTTCTCCCGGGAGTAGCGTGTATAGTGAGAGGTTGTTTTCTGAAGCTGGTATCATTTACGATGAAAAGCGTAATCGTTTGCTACCATCAAATGCTGAAAAGCTTGTTTTTATCCATCACAACTTACCACTGATTAATTTTACTTATTAAAGTATTGTAATTTGGTAATTAATACAAATCTTGAGTAATATGATGTGTCTGTTTTGTCCATGATTCGGTATTCGGTATTCGGCCGAATAGTACGTATTATTCGGCCTAATACCGAATACCAAAAAAAGTGGCCGAATAGGCCGAATACCGAATAGTAGCCGAATATTCGTCGATATTGGCAACTCTATCTCAATGAGTTGAGGTTGAATGTAAAACAAACATTTAACTTTATACAGGAGTGTTTATCTTGCCGGCCATCTTTGAAGTCAACTGAGGTCAATGGATCAATATACAGCAGCACATTTGTTTAGTTATTGATTGTCTAACTGTCAATATTTATGAGCTCTGCAATGGTATTGCATTATACTTTCTTGCCTGATGCAATTCGAAATAAACGACACTGTTAAGTGAAGCTTTTTAGGGTTCTGTAGTCAAAAGGTAAAAACGGGTCACTATTACTAAGACTCCACAGTTTGTTAGTCTGTCCTTCTGTTACCAGGCTGTATTTCATGAACGGTGATAGCTAGACAGTTGAATTTTTCACAGGTGATGTATTTCTGTTGCCACTATAACAACATACTAACAACAGAATAAAATAAATATTTAAGGGGGGCTTCCACACATCAACTTTTGCCGGTTTTTGCTCGATATTAATATATTATAACAGCAACAGGTAGACGCTTAAAATATTCACATCATGATATGACATCACGCATGTAATCTCCGTAGGGTTAGGCAGAGGATTACCGTAGAATACCTACATTTCGCCAGTTATGTTTTTTGTTCGATATTAATAATAGCACGGAACTCTTCGTGCGCAAGTCCAAGTCGCACTTCGCGGTATTTTTTCCACCACCCACATTTCGCCAGTTATGTTTAAGTCCCATGTAATAGGGGGCGATTTTATTGCCTTCATATTGAATTTTTCAGTAGCAACCATGGTTCTTACTGAGAAATTCTATCATCAAATTCATGATGGAAAAACCCAATAATACTTTGTCTGACGTAGGAAACATACTCAGAACCTCATGCTCAGTCGCTTATCCTTAAATATACCTTTATTTTTCAGTTGCAGACGTGCCCGAAGAGCTGAAATACAGTGTGATGACATGTCTCACAACATTGCTGTTGACAATCAACGACAAGTTTCGTGAGACCATGATGAAGTCATATGTACCTCTTTTGGGGAAGGCTGTCTACGTGTGCGTGCATATCGCCAAGATGGAGAAGCTTAGGGGACTCAGGTTGGTGTTCTAAAACCTGAATGTTGTATTTTTGTTTTTAGAGTTTTGTAGCCAAATAGTTTAACGTTTCTACGGAATACTGTGTGCGCGAGTCCGACTCGCACTTGGCCGGCTTCTGTTTTGTTGTAACACAGTAACAATTCGTATGAAATTCATTTTCAGAGTACAACAACATTCACTACGTTTTTTAAATTGACAAGCAGGGATTTTTTTGTAACATTAGAGCAATGTATTACGCAGAACTGTGTTGCCCTATTGGGGTGCAGGAAGTTGGATTTTTGCCAAGTTTTCAACTTGTTTTGTTGACAAAATCACTTTGGACCTAAAATTATCATACCTGACTGGTATATGGCAACATATTGTATTTAAATAAAAATCAATTAATGGTTGACATGCAAAAATTACGAATGGTGTGTAATTTACACGGTCACTGTATCTCTATAATTATACCATTCCAATGTATTGTAATTCTCAAACATTATTTACTATCAGGCAGGCAGTTGAACCAACAGCTTAAATTTCCAGAATGGCAGCTCTACATTGCGTGACAGCACACACAGCGACGCACCCGAAGCTGACCCAAGACTACCGCATCACCAGCAAGGTCTTGGAGGAGCATGCGGTGGACATGTTGTCTCTGATCCTGCCCGGGGTCATGTCAGCACTGCAGGACGTCGCCAACTGCACCAACAACCCCGGGCATGCTGTCATCGTGGTGAGCTTGATACTGTATCCTCATATCCTGCACTTTTGGTGGTCAAGGGAAGGTACAGTCAGCAGCACCAATATGTATACACTTAACAAACTTTAGAAGCAATTTTCACCTACTGTAATGATTTCATTTTCATGTTACGTAACGAAACTAATATTTTGGAACTACTTTATGATGATATGGATCATCATAAAGTAGTTCATATTTCAAAGTTGCAATCGTTATTTCACCAGAAATTCGCGTTTGAACTTGGTCAAGTGTATACATATTATTGCTCTTGACTGTACAAGCGATCACTGTCTGGATTTGTTTAGAGAAACAGCTTCTGATGACCATTATACCAGAAACTTGCACTCTATATAGTCCCCTTTTTTTTCTGTTAACGGGTTCTGTGTTTTATTTGTTTAGAAATAGTATAAAATAATATTTTTTCAAATTATTCTTCTGAACTGTGCAGCGAATTTTGATGCGGGCAAAATGTGGGGTTACGTACTTTATGACACCTCTGCCTAACCCTTCGAGAATTTCAGGTGTGATCTTATGTTATGTAATAACTAAACAAATAGCAATGTTTTTATTTTAGACTGCAATAGAAGCAATGCATCGAATATTATGTGTTGCCATGAACAATAAGTTCTTGTGCCAGCCTGACGAACTCACCGTGGAGGACTTTGTAAATAGGTTCAAAGAGAAAGAGAAGGAACACATAGAAGTAAGCAGTAAGGGTAATTAATAATTTTAGAGAATTTAATTAGTAAAATCAACTATAGCTTGAATTGGATGTTTATACGAATTTATTTTTTGTTTAATTTTGAAAACGATTTTTTGTTTTTACAAATTGGACAGTGGTAATGTGAATTCTGACCCACTTATCAAACAAACAATTTTTTTTACTTTCCAAAATTTTTTTTTTAAAAACTGAATTTTTTTTTTTTACACAGATAATTTACACAATTTAATATTTTATATTCCAGGTGAGGATTCTACAAACTTAGAGGTTAGGAGTCATGAGTGGTTTAGTGTGGGCGGTAAGAAAATATTGATAGTTACCCAGGCCTTGGTCCTTTTGAGGGCACACGAGCATTTCCGAGTGAGGAAAGAACTCGCTATTTACTGCGCTAGGCTGATGTTTGAATGTGATATGTGAGTATTGACAACTTTACATATTATCTTTACTAAATTTATCAAGCTAAAGAGTCAGTCAATCTTTCTCCTGCCCTTATCCCAATTTATTGGGGTCTGCACAGCATGTCTTCTACCTCCAGTTTTCTCTGTTACTCGACATTTCATGAGACACAGGAGGTGTCTGATGAGCCCGTCGGGGCTGCGGGTTGTTCGCAAGAGATACCGCGGCTTTGACATGAAGGGCTAAGAAGGAACATGGGTGGTTTTTAGTCAGTAGAAGTCTGACAATCCCTTTCGCTCGGCCCAGGAGCGGGAGGGGTTATTTGATGATTTTCCACCCACCTTAAAAAAAGGTGTCTGATGAGGTTTCTCTGTAGGAAGGTGCAGGTGACTCGACATGTACTGAAATTAGACGTCAAGACATGTTTAGTTTTGGAATTTATATGTCAACGTAAAATTATAAATATCGGTAGATTATTTATAAATCTTGCGAGATTATAAACTGTCGAAAGATTGTGAGACGTAACATACTTACAATTTAACGCAATATTTTTTGGAAATTTATAATTTATCGAAGTGAAACTGTTATATCACAATCTATCGCGCATTAAATTGTCAACTGTCCGAAGGCTGTCCCTGATATTGGCAATTATGACCCAAACATTAAAATACCAAGTTATTTTCAGTGCCCTATCATCATCAGTACCGATGGCACTGGACACACTCATCTCGCTAGCCAAAGATGACTATCCGGATGTGGCAGAGTTCTGCCTGCACGCCGTCACCACATACTTCCAGGGCAGCCCCAATGAGGCCAGGGCGCAGACCATCGAGTCGCTCTGTGTAGGGTTCTTCTTTGCCTTGTCTACCCTGCCCAGAGTTATGAATAATATTGGTAAGTCATTCATTTAGTATATTATTATGCATGTATGAAGTGTCTCAAGATGTGAGAAATGGAACATAGATGAGGGACTGGACAGGAATCATTGAAAGAAAGAGAGAGAGGATGGGTTGCGGTGAAAGGAGTGTGAGGATATGGAGGAAAAAATAAAGTGTTGTCGAAATAGACTGGATTTGTGCCTGGTTGCACGTGCAAGCTCCCCATACTTGGCCGGTTTTGAAGCCAGAATCAATAGTAATGACATCTATTACTTACAGATTCCAGTAACAAGGTGGCAACCATGAACCAGCTCTGCGGCTACCTGTCAGTGCTGTGCTCTCCCGAGTTACCCGTGCTTAGTGCACGCCTCACGTCCGCACTGGCGGCGCGGGACTGCGTGCAGAGCGCATGCGCCGCACTCACCCAGGCCGCCGCCATACACGCCGACCTCACCATGCTGACTGCGTGCGCGCACAGAGGTAACATACAGGCCGCCGCCATACACGCCGACCTCACCATGCTGACTGCGTGCGCGCACAGAGGTAACATACAGGCCGCCGCCATACACGCCGACCTCACCATGCTGACTGCGTGCGCGCACAGAGGTAACATACAGGCCGCCGCCATACACGCCGACCTCACCATGCTGACTGCGTGCGCGCACAGAGGTAACATACAGGCCGCCGCCATACACGCCGACCTCACCATGCTGACTGCGTGCGCGCACAGAGGTAACATACAGGCCGCCGCCATACACGCCGACCTCACCATGCTGACTGCGTGCGCGCACAGAGGTAACATACAGGCCGCCGCCATACACGCCGACCTCACCATGCTGACTGCGTGCGCGCACAGAGGTAACATACAGGCCGCCGCCATACACGCCGACCTCACCATGCTGACTGCGTGCGCGCACAGAGGTAACATACAGGCCGCCGCCATACACGCCGACCTCACCATGCTGACTGCGTGCGCGCACAGAGGTAACATACAGGCCGCCGCCATACACGCCGACCTCACCATGCTGACTGCGTGCGCGCACAGAGGTAACATACAGGCCGCCGCCATACACGCCGACCTCACCATGCTGACTGCGTGCGCGCACAGAGGTAACATACAGGCCGCCGCCATACACGCCGACCTCACCATGCTGACTGCGTGCGCGCACAGAGGTAACATACAGGCCGCCGCCATACACGCCGACCTCACCATGCTGACTGCGTGCGCGCACAGAGGTAACATACAGGCCGCCGCCATACACGCCGACCTCACCATGCTGACTGCGTGCGCGCACAGAGGTAACATACAGGCCGCCGCCATACACGCCGACCTCACCATGCTGACTGCGTGCGCGCACAGAGGTAACATACAGGCCGCCGCCATACACGCCGACCTCACCATGCTGACTGCGTGCGCGCACAGAGGTAACATACAGGCCGCCGCCATACACGCCGACCTCACCATGCTGACTGCGTGCGCGCACAGAGGTAACATACAGGCCGCCGCCATACACGCCGACCTCACCATGCTGACTGCGTGCGCGCACAGAGGTAACATACAGGCCGCCGCCATACACGCCGACCTCACCATGCTGACTGCGTGCGCGCACAGAGGTAACATACAGGCCGCCGCCATACACGCCGACCTCACCATGCTGACTGCGTGCGCGCACAGAGGTAACATACAGGCCGCCGCCATACACGCCGACCTCACCATGCTGACTGCGTGCGCGCACAGAGGTAACATACAGGCCGCCGCCATACACGCCGACCTCACCATGCTGACTGCGTGCGCGCACAGAGGTAACATACAGGCCGCCGCCATACACGCCGACCTCACCATGCTGACTGCGTGCGCGCACAGAGGTAACATACAGCCAAGAGCCGCTCGAACGCAGCCCAGGCCCGTTACAGTTTGGGAGCCAAATGTCGGAAATGCTCCAAGAAGTTTCACCGGCTGTCGTCGTACGAAACGTGTCGTGTACGTCGACCCAACGCCGCTCCTACCGTCAGTAGGGATCCCGACGGTGGCGCATTCCGAAGCCCATGACAGCACATGGCCTCGGACTTGTGCAATGCTACCTCTGGATTCAATGCGACCTCCCCTGTGCCAGCACGAGCGTGTCATCAGCACAGCAAACCACGCTGACGCCGCTACGGGAGATCGTCGCTGTTCCCCAGGGGCGACCCCAGAACCGATCCCTGTGTAACACCGCACTACGTATCTCGCCGGTTCCATTGTCCGCTGTGACCGGAGTAGATGACGGCTCTAACCATCAGATAGTCTCCGACCACACGACGAAAGTAGGTCGGCACCCGTTCATACTGGAGTGCCTCCACAATGCAGCTCCATCGTATGGTGTTGATGAGAGGGAGAAAACCTCTCGTCCCAGCCGCCGCGGGAGTCGCTCCGGGCGTCGTGAGCCACGTGACGGCTTCCGGCCACCGTAGACGCGGGCTGCGGGTTGTTCGCAAGAAATACCGCGGCCTCGACATAAAGGGCTAAGAAGGACCATGGGTGGTTTTTAGTCAGTAGAAGTCTGTCACTCCCTTTTCTGCCCAAGAGCGGGAGGGGTTATTTGATGATTTTTCACCCGCCAAAAAAAAAATGGTATGGTGCTGAAAGTATTCGCGATGTCAAGAGAGACCGCCAAGACGACACCCGGTATACCGCATCGCCGGTCGTGAATGCTCGCGCATGTTGGCGTCCAAACCAAATTGGTTTTCCGCAATACCCGACGCTGCTTTTACAACTCCCTGCTCGCAAAGCGCCACGTTTTAAACTACAGATATTACAATCTGCGCGTAAAACTGTGAAAACCATTTCAACCTTTTATTCCTATCCTCCAGATGTAACTTCACCCCCTCCTAAGGGCTCCCCGTGGTGCAAGTTCCGGCACCTGGACGACGGTGAAATCTCTACACGCATGCGAGTGATGCTGTCTCTCTTCGGCGGGTCTGGGTGCGCCTCTCTACTGCTGGACCGACTGCTGGAGCTGTTCGAGGAGCAGCGGAGCGCAGAGCTCGTGTACATCTGTAATAATATGGCGGCAGGTGAGTGTTACAATTACAACAGATTTCTTTTTGCCCCACACTCAGAATTTGATGGATTACCCTTAGATTGGCACAAGAAAAGAGAGGCTTATACCCACCAGTGGGTGAATTCGGGCTCTGGATGATGATGATAAAGAATTTCTCGTTGGTGTGTTTACAAACATTTAAACTCACCAGACCCGGAATAACTACCTGTAGGTCATACAAATATTTATTCCGTGCGAGGATCGAACCCGTGACACGAAGCACAGCAGTCGATCGCTCAGCGTGACGTGAAAACTGTGTGCCTCCTTGACGAGTTTGTGAGCTGTTCTGGTAGGTATAGGGCTAGTGTTGGGATTGTATCCGGATAAATACTCAAAATGGATAAATACTCATAAATGTCCGTTTTTACTCGAGTATTTATCCAAAACAGCGGATAAATACTATCTCCATTTTTTGTAACGTAAATTTTATCAATTTACAAAGAAAAGGATTGAAATAAATGAAATCCTGAAAGATTGATTTGTATCGTACTTAATTAATCATTTTAACAATTATGAAAAGCCTTTATTAACAATGATTTCACCCAATCATGAAAATTTTTGCCAATCACTGACCAAATCAGAAAAATATATACATATTTTGTGCGATACTTAATAATTGTTGGGGACGAGTTAAACAACGGGTTGGTGGAAACTGTCCATGCAGTGGAGTATAAGTTCCTAAATATCCCACGCCGGAAAAAGCCTCAAAAGCTCTCAGCCAATACAATCCAGTTAATGAAAGACGGGTCTGAGATGAGACTGCAATCTTCAGTAGATATGTCGGAATACGGCAAACTCAATAGGCGCATCTCAAAGTCCATGCGACACGACTTGCGGTCCCATAGTACTCAATGTGTTAAGACCGCAAATGAGCGAAACCAGGGCTCGAAAGTGTTCGCGAAGAATGCGTCTATTGGACAAAGCCAAATGACAGAACTGAGGATCGAGGACAGCAGTATAATCTCATCGAAGCCAGATTTGCTGAAAGAGCTCTCTAGCTCTTTCAGCAACTCTGGCTTCGTTTTATGGACAGTTGTACACCTCGACCCGACAGCCACTTGTCAGTGTAGCTCAGGACACCAGAGCGAAACTGACCCGACATTACACTGAGGATATCCCAGACATTAGCCTGTATGAGATTAGAATGGCTCTCCAACAGCTTAAGAGCAACAAGGCGCCGGGGGATGATGGAATCACGACAGAACTTCTACGAGCGGGTAAAAAACCAGTGCTGTTAGTCCTCCAGAAGTTGTTTAATTCCGTCATTTTCGAAGGTACTACGCGAGACGCATGGCACAGGAGTGGTGCTCTTCTTCAAAAAAGGTGACAACAGCCTATTGAAGAATTATAGACCCATCTCACTCCTGAGCCACGTGTACAAGCTGTTCTGGAGGGTCATTACGAACCTCCTCGAACGCAGGTTTGATGACTTCCAGGCTCCCGAACAAGCCGGTTTCCGAAAAAGTTTCAGCACCATATACCACAACCATACGCTCCACCAGATTATACAGAAGACTGAGGAGTATAATAGGCCACTATGTCTAGCGTTTGCGGACTATGAAAAAGCCTTCGATTCAATCGAAACCTAGGCGGTGTTACAGTCTCTTCAGCGGTGCCGTATTGACTATAGGTATATCAAAATGCTGAAGTGTTTGTATAGAAACGCCACTATGTCGTTCCGATTACAGGACGAGAGCACAAACCCAATCCAATTGCTAGGTGTGAGACAGGGACACGTTATTTCTCCGAAACTGTTCACGAACGCATTGGAGGATGTTTTCAAGCCCTTGGACTGGGACGGATTTGTCATCAACATCAATGACGAATATATCACTCACCTTCATTTTGCCGATGATATAGTCATCATGGCTGAACCGCTGGAGGATATTAACACAATGCTCAAGGACTTCAGTAACGTTTCTCAACAGGTGGGTCTTAAATGAACATGGACAAGACGAAAGTTAAGTCGAATGTCCGTGTTCCATCCGTACCAGTAATTGTTGGGAGCGTTTTACCGCTTTTTCTGTCGTGAGGCGATTTCAATTTTAGCTGTGAATGTTTGCTTTCCAAAAAAGACTGTTCTGTTGCGGCAGAAGTACATGGTGCTGAAAGCATACCCACTGCTACTTTATTTAACTTTGTCGTAGAACATACTCCTTTCCACCAGGTTAAAGGGCTGATTTCGTTAATGTTTTCCAAATAAAAGGTTTTCGCCAAAAACCTTCCTTGGCCTTATATGCAGCTAATTCTGGCATTACTTCCACATTCAACAAACCTGCCATTTCGTTAATAAAATCCATAGCTTCCAATTCTTCGTCTTGATTTAACTCAATACCTTGACTCTTTGGGTCAAGCAGGTAGGCGGAAAAATGTAAAGGCTTTATGCAGTCTTTCATTCTTTTTGCTACTGCTGAGAGAATTTGATTCTTGGATTCATTTTTAAGAATCGTAATAGTGGGTAAAACGAAGCTCATTTTAGATTTCATATCCTTGAAGATCATAAAACAAAACAAAAGAAACGGAACAAAAGGAGGCCGGGATCACACGTAGCTTCGTCTTGACATCCAAACTTAATAACGTAATTTTAATGTAGTATTTTGGAAAGCCCAACTAACTATACTAGCCATTCAATGTAAAAAACCACCCCATGCGCAAAAATAATATATATCCATCATTTTAAGTAAATATCCGATAAAAACGAGTAATAACGAGTATTTATCCATTTCTGATAAATACTCGAGTTTTTATCCTCCGAGAATTTATCCTCCGCCCATCACTATATAGGGCGTAGTTTTTTTGCCCGTTCGTTTATTTATATCCATATTTCGGAATGAGCATATTATTATAACCTTCTGTTTAACTAACTGACTTCTCATTTTCAAAAGTGTGCTTTGAATTACGAGTTACAGTAGTCTCTTTATAAACATGACGAACATGAATTTCGATATCACCGTTTTTCTTGCAAACGCTCACGTTAAACGCGAGTGATTAGTGACCAAAGTGTGAAATTTTCTCTTAAAATCATGATAACCGTGTCTAGTTACAATAAAAGTAAAACAACGAATTAATTTCCTTTCCACAGCACGAAATTCATCAAAAAGGATGGTGAGACGTATCCTGGGCGTATACCTAGAGGAGGACGTGTGGTACTTACCGCTGGAAATAGGGCCCGATGATCCCGCCTTGACTGACGAGGACACCTTAGACGTGTCTGTGTATAATCCTAGGGCTTGGGATAAGGACAGTGTACCTGGTGAGTAGTGAAACCTTATAAAATAATAAATAGAAAAGAATATTCGTTTATTTGCTCCGAATGTAGGTATTTACAATAAGGTGGCACAATATAACCAGCTTCCTTAACATGGCTGTCAGGCGGAATGTTAAAATGTTAATGGCTCAAAGGCTCTGTGAAAATGTTAGCTTTGACCATCTCTTTGATGATGAACAGCATCCAAAATGCCATTGCCAAACTGCCAAAATGGTAGAATGTACAAGGATCTTTTAACATAACTTTACAGTTATGTCCAAAATTCCCACTAGTTCTACGATATAATTTACCTACCCTAATATACCTCCTTCCTACTTCTGTTCTCCTGGTAGTTTGTGGCACTTTACTGCCTATCCTTTTTTTATCTTCACCAAAAAATAATGTTTTCAATACCTCCTGCCTACTTCTATTCTCCTTGTAGTTTGTGCCGTAGTTGTACCCTAAACTGTGTGATGCAACGAATGAGAGACTTGAGTTCCGCAGGTTTTACGATTTTGTAGCACCCCTAAATTATATCATAGAACTAGTGGGAATTTTCGTTCCCACTAGTTCTACGATTTCGTTCCACCTTGAATCGTAGAACTAGTGGGAAAAAAAGGAAAAAAAATCCCACTAGTTGCACCGTAGGACTGTGCAGTAGAATTAGTGGGAATGATCCATATTTGCAGTTTCCATTATGAGTGTAACTTTTTTTTTATCGGTATCCACGAGAAGCAAAAAAAGTAGCAAAAATTCACAAGTTGCTGGCCAACAAAAATGTGTTGAATTTTTTATGTCCTTTTCAAATATCGAATCCAAAATGGCGGCCCCTTGATTGCAAATTATTTAAAAAAAATAACAAAACAGTCAATAATTTCTCCCAGGGTTATACGAAGGCGCAATAGAGACCCGCTACACAGACATTAGCTACCGCACCCCTCGCGTCGCACCGCTAACGTCACCGCACAGATGTGCGACGTTGGGTGACGCACAACGCAACATGTTGCTGTCCTGCTTGGTCACGGAAGGTGTCGGCATGATGGCCAAGAGGCTCAAGGAAGAGTTCCAGCCGTATTTATTGAAGACGCTGTGTTTGGTGTTGGAGAGAGTTGGTAGGTGTGATTAAATTGTTTGATGTTTGTTAAAATTGCAGTTAGTTTCTTGATACTGGATATAGCTGTAATGTTTTTGGTCGTGATTCGTGACTAAGTGGGGGGGGGTGAACAGAAACGCTCATTAATATAATTTGATAGGTAAAATACTGGTATTCAGCTGCATCCGGTTAGACTGGAAGCCGACCCCAACATAGTTGGGAAAAGGCTAAGCAGATGATGATAGGTAAGCAACAAGTACTTTATAATACTTACTAACTTACTCTGCCGCACTCAGAGACGTTTAATGATTACTTAACCCATTACTTAGTAATAACGATTTTGACACTTTAGTGAAGCTTTTGTCCGTCAAATCTTTACTCACTGCGGTACTCTGAGATATTTAATGATTGCTTAAACTGTCATTCAGTAAAGATTTGACATACTTTTGTATGACACAACTGTCAAAACCTTTTGACGGCTTAAGTAATCATTAAATATCTCTGAGTACGGCAGTTACTAACTAAACTTATTAAAACGTTAAGATCCCCCCCTCCCCTAAAGTGTTGTTTCGATTCACCCCTGCGTTTCTCTCCGTTTACCATTTCTTACTATTGTCAAATCTTGGATAGGTAACCAACAATTTGTTTAGTCGACAAATTAGTACTTTTCCATAGGTTACTTAAGCATCCAGATAATTTTTGTCCATTTCCACCACACATCAACTGTTTAGTAAAACGATCCTATATCATTGCAGGCAGTAAATACGAGATGCTGCACCTAGCGGGTCTGAAAGCTATCCACGACATAGCGAGGGCAGGCGGGCACAAGACTGTCGCGGATCTCATCAAGTGCAACGCTGATTACTTCACCAATCAAGTCACTGTGAGGCTCAAGAAGGTGAGACCGTTTTTTTTGGTCTTTGTGAAATCATCAAATGACTCCTCCCACTCTGGGTGGAGCGGAAGGGAGTGTCAAACTTCTACTGACTAAAAACCACCCGTGTACCTTATTAGCCCTTTGCGTCCGCGGCCGCGGTATCGCTTTGGAACAACCCGCAGCCCCGGCAGGAAGGTGTGACCATACTTACACTATATTAAGTCTTTCATGCTTCCACTTCTGGGAGTCACGTCACTCAGGCCGCCTTTCTGTAGAAGGGAGAAGTTGTCCAGTGCGGGAATGTTTGCCCAGACTTGAGTTCTATATTATTATAATTTATAGATTTAAATCAAACAACCAGTCTTACTAATGGGGTATCGTGTTACCCAGTACTAACAGGGTTGTGGAGGTCAGGTAAGCAGTCGCTCTATGGAAAATACTAGTATTCACCTGCATTCGGTTAGACTGGAAGCCGACCCAAACATAATTATATAGTTAGGAAAAGGCTAGGTAGATAAATTTAAATCTTCTCTGAAGTACTTTATTTTGGCGTTAGACTTTTGACCCTGATACCTCGAAAAGGGGGAGATTGGTTGATCCTTTCTACGTATGTTGCAGCTTATGAAAAAATATATATATATATCATGAGGTCTACACTTACATTTTTACAGTTGATTGTACTTAAATTACTTGACCAATAACATATTTGGCAAATTTCATAATTGGACAAACAGACGATTTGACGAACTACAGCTTTGACCAATATCAAATTTGACGAATTGCCGATTTGACGAATATCCGACTTGTCCTATGTCGTTCAACCCGACTAGACTATATCAAGTGGTAAGCAATGACTTGTATAAATGCACTCAAAATATTGTTAACTGTAATATTACAGGCTTGGAACTGCCAGTCAGCGCTGCAGATACTGTCGGTGGTGATGGAGTACAGTGACTCCAGTATACTGAACTATCTCTACGGAATCGTTCAAGATGTGAGTACTACTTATGAACATTTTTTAGCAAAACATATTTTTGACGTAGTGTTTTAAAATTTAAAATTATATTTTACTACAATAAATTACTATTGGCGATTTTGTTTCGCCAGCAAAGCGGAATTAACTGGACAGGTTTCGTCAGAATTGGAAAGAGAACGCGCAGGTTCGCGAGAAATGGAGGGAGGCCTTTGCCTAGGAGTGGGCCAATGAAGGCTCGAAAAAAATGCTCATTTACAGCCTACTTTATTTACTGAGGTTCTTCTTACCTAACAGACAGATGTGTTGCTGGGGAGTTTGTTCCGCCACTTCTTCTTTCCAGCTAAAACACTAGGAAGTGTCGAAGGGTGGGCGTTTTGCGGGACTATCTCTTGTAAATAAATTTTGACGTTCGAAAAGTGCTGATTAACAGCATAGTTTGAATAAATGACTTTAAATTTGATTTTACTAGATTATTTCTGGTTTGTAACTTTTGAAACAACATCAAATTCTTTTTTTGCAGGTTCTAGTCCAAAGTTGTGATAAATATTACGAAAAAGATCTTTACGCGTACCTACAAGTATTCTTAACATTCGTGGAATGTATCCGCAAGTGGTATACTATACCCGACGCCATACCAAAGACTAAGGAACGCGACCAGCCCATAGACATCATGAAGGATCTGACAGTATTCGTAGAGAATAAGGAGAAAGTGGACAGGTTACTTGATGCGCAGGAGTTTGAGCAAGAGAGCGGAAGGAGTGTGGAGGAAATGTATAGAGAGGATGTAAAGAAGAAGGAAGATGATGTTCTAGATTATGATGATACTGTCACAGGTAAGAAATCTGCACTACCTTCTTAGACTGGAGTCAAGTTTCACAATTGCAAAAAAAAAAACGATGACAGATTTGATTCGCTCATGGGGCCTTGGTGTCTGTAAACTGACACTATGTTTTTAAAGATAAAATTCTTTATTCAAAGACTAGGCTAGCATAACAAATCTTGATTTGACAAGCAAGCCAAGTTCCTTTTCGACTTTTCAATGTATTTCAAAATCATATTTAAAATTTTACCTATTTCTCCACAGAAGAAAAACCCCCACCGCCCCAATACGTAGAGGTAGTCGTAACCATCCTGAAACGTTGTCTAAACTACGTGACGTCATCCCAGCGCGACAACTCAATACTGGCGCTGCAAGTCCTGACCCGCGGCTTGCCGATACTGCGGCATTATGACAACGAGTTACTACCGCTGGTACATCGCACGTGGGGACCGTTGGTGACCAGGTTCGAACAGGAACCGGCTGTCATGAAGAGGGCGTTTGATCTGCTTGTCACTATGGCGGAGTTGGCGAAGGATTTTATTAGGAGTCGGGCTGTTAAGTAAGTTTTTGAAAACGATCTCCCTAAATGCAATTAATTTTCTGGAGTGGCTACCGCGAACCGAAAGACGTTGCATTGGAAAGCCCACTAGGTAGACCGATGACCTGGTGAATCCGTTGGATGCGAGACGCGCGGGATCGGTCAATGTGGCGACACCTAAGGGAGGCCTATGTCCAGTAGTGGACGGCTGGAATAATGATGATATTAATTTTTTTTTAGTGCAATTTTGTTCATCCACATGATGTAGTACACTGATTAACTCTACAATGGTGCTTTGTAAACTTGTCTACCGTGTTCTGGACACGAGGACGATAAAAAGCGCGACTCAAATGACTAGTTCTATAAGAAATAGGGTCCAGATAAGAACCTATCACTGTTATGATGATTGCCAGTAGCTTACCACTTTACCTTTGCATCAATATGAACCAAAACTAAAATAATAAAAAAAATATATAATAAATAACCACAACTGACTACTTGTGGAAACTTGTAATTGGCCATATTGTTTTTATAAACCTAACTATTGTGTCTACCTAGCTGTAAGTTTTCCTAAAATAATAAAATAAAATAATAATAGTAAAACAACCTTCCTAATAAGATCTACTGCCAATAGCAATATTAAGTATTCCAATCTCCCATCTACAGAGACGTCCTCCCTCACATATACACATATCTACACAAGTCTTCAAAGGACAGCTACCTAAAAGATGTCGGCTCAGCCTACCGCAACAGTCAAGCTTACAGTCTACAGATGGCGGCACTAGCAGCTCTGCCACACCTCGCGACGGATCTCATGCTTGAAGATGAAGCGCTAGAAGATGCTATGAATTGTGTGCAGCCTTACCTGTCTAAGAAACAGCCTAAGGCTTTACAGGTGAGGAAAGCCTGGAATTATTGTGTACTAGCTTACTTATGCCCGCGGTTTCGCCCGTTTGGAGTTCGATTATTGTCCCACGGGATCATACTGCCCTCCTAACAATAAATGCAGTACTTTCAAAATGGCGGTTTCGAGAATAACGCTGCTAAGTACTAATTTCACAGGAAATGCTGATTCTTAACTATTTCACTATGTCAAAGTCATCCAAAAACAATAAAAATAATTCTATGTATAGCTTAGTCTCCAGATGTCATTTTTAACAACAAAAACGCAAATCGTAAAAAAATTGATTACTGCATTTACTGTTACGAAGGCAACATACTACCGGGATAAAAAGTATCCTATAATCTAGGTTATAAACTATCGGTGTGCAAAATTTTGTCCAAATCCGTTCAGTAGTTTTGCGGGGAAGAGTTGCAAACATCCGTCCATCTTCAGCTTCAAACTTACTTTTAAAATGTTATAGTAGGATTTGGCGGCCGACATAACCAAGGCCGAGTAAACGTGCTAATTATGCTGTCATATCCGCACAGTGCAATGCGCTAGTAAAAGTTTAGTTCTAGGTTCTCGGCTAGTAGAAGTAGTTTTGTTCTTTCAATATTTTCGACACATGACATTACAGAATGTCAGGTAAGGTTTGGACTATTTTTTTGTCCTGCAGGGCTATTGCGAACTTTTTAAATGTCAGTGGCTATCATAGCGTCTATCGATTACTGCTGGTTTCTTTATAGATTGAATGTCGGTTACATTCAATCTATATCGCATAATATTTCATATTTAAATGAAGGAGGGCGTATCATGCACCCTTCAGCTGTAGGCTAATAACACGCTTTCGAAGCTCATGAAACGTTGAACCAGCTAATATTGTATTAGGTACAATCTAATAATTATGATGGATGACGCATAAAGCAGCAAATATAAATATAGTGTTTATTTCTATTTCCAGTCATCAGCAGTGGAGTTCTTCACAACCATCCTAGATTACGACTACGGCGCCGCCTGGTATCACCTCCGCGAACTATGCAACAACGACCAAGTGCTAAGCCCGCCCACAATCAACTACGTGCATTTACAAACAATAGTAGGCACCCCCTTCGAAGCTAAGGATAAGGACTATCAAAATAATATTAAGTTAATATTTAAGTGTGATACGATATCGTAATAAATGTATTTTTAAATTACTGTTTTGTTTTTACATCTACCTAACCTACAGTAGTAACTGGATTGTGGAGGTCAGATAGGCAGTCACCACATGTAAAATACTGGTATTTAGCTGCATGCGGTTACACTGGAAGCCGATCGCAATGTAGTTGGGAAAATGCTAGGTGATGACATCTAGGCGACAAATAAAACACACAAATGGCAGTAATTACTTCAACTTTATTTTTTACAAAACACATTGGTCACAGAAAACAAATACCCATTTTAAATTACAGTATATAATATTATACTATTATACTTATGTATTGCAACCACTCTCACATCTTAAACTCAGTCTAATCGAAGTCACGTTTGGGCACACATCGCTTGACTGTCCTTCACAATTGCTAACTTACGCTGACTGATCAACATTCATTTAAACGTATGCACCACGGGTACTATTAGAAAGAGTTCGACATACATCAGGCGTTCCTACACACATAGTAAAGTCAGTCTCCTCGACTTTGGCATAGCCGGGCGGCAAAATTATTCGATTTTGTTGCCCGGTTTGTGCCGAATCGGGCCGACCCGAATATGTCTAGCACCCACTAAGATTCATTGTAATGCATGACTGTTAAAAATATTGTTAAATGCAATGGAGTTCGTTATTAGCGTCTCGTTCTATCTTCAATTAATTCGAACTGCACGCTAATTCTATGATTGTCGATACTCAAAAGTAACTTATTCAAAGACATGAGTACAAGAACGCATAATATAATGATAATATTTCATCCACACCACTAAAATTAAATGGTAACATTCCGACATAAGGAAATAAAGATGTATTTATTTGAAGTGTAGTAATTGAACTACCAAATAAAGAATAAGTAACATAATTTATAAATAATTTTAAGTAGAAAAACAAATACATTGTAATTCAGGTTTTCAGGCTTTCAATCGAAACTGGGTGTAATTGTAATAGTAAAAAATTGGTCTTAGGCTTATCAATGCCTATCTTAATACATCACATAAACTTCACTGAGAGCAAGAAGGTTCCTTATATAATTTTACAGCGAATATTTTGTTTTCTTGGCAAAGTTAATATTTACACTAGTTTTGATTCTTCATCATAAGATGAAAAATACGTGCATTCCAGTTGAGTAGCTGTTCTAATATGGCCATAGACAGAACTAGACTACTCTCAAGCGAGAAGTATTTGTCTATGAGCGTGGTTGCAATGCTTGCCTGTCACTGAACTAATAAGCCACCATTGCAACAAAATGAAATAACAAACAAACATCATAATAAACAAAGAAAAGACGCGGTAAAACTTTAACCTTAACTGCTAATTAACAACTCGTGTGAGCAAATACTTTTAAACAAAAAAAAATCCTCGCTTACATTAACGCATTTTATCCTTCTTTACCACAATACCTAGTGACACTAAGTGTGTTTTGCCGCGACTTAGTGTCGAGTTCCTGAAGATTAAATAAGAGGGTAGACAGATTTGACTGCAACTTACAATTTATTTACCATCCACCCGCATTCTCCAGTCATCCCGCGATCATGCGCTTGCAACATCGTCAAAATATCGGGAGCTCATAATAATGAATAATCACGGAAGATATCCCGTAAGTGACAGTATAAGTTTAACTTAAAATTAACTGAGATTAAACAGTGGACATCTTTCGAGGGAATTGCATTAAAATTAATAAAGGTTTCTTGCACAGATTTGCTTTGTGTAATAATAAATAACAAGAAAACCGAAAACTAGGAACAAATGCTTGGACATTTAGTGTTATATAAACATATTGAATTAAATATAATATATTATTATATTAAATGCTATGTTTGATAAGATAAGACTTTTTTCAGTCACCTTACGTCGACTTTAGAATATATTGCGATAGAAGAAAAACAAGTATTATTCTTTAATTTACAATAGAATAAAATATGTTTAAAATTGATGTAAGTAATGTAAGGTGACAAATCGTGGAATGGTTTAAATATATTAATAAATGAATCGTATAATACAAACCACCCTTAAATAAATAATACGTCTAAATTGCACTAGCTAAATTTTACAATAAAATGTCTATACAGTTTAACATAGTCCGTAGCTAAAATGATATTTTTAGAAACATAGCCACGGGCCATGTTAAACTGCACAGGCCCGTTTCTACTTGAACGAATTTGATCACTGATTTTTTTCAGATACACCTGTTTTACTAGATATGCTTACGCTCCGTTAGAAATGCTTTTCAAAGGGCTGCAATCACAGATATAGATATACTGAACCACGCATGCCATTTTTTGACTTGATACAAACAAGTTACTATACAAAATAGACTACATATGAATAATTAAGTTATTCAGTTGTAACATTGTTGTTTTAAAAAAATTTGCTTTGTTGACAGTAACCTGGTTTAGTATAAAATACTTAAGTTGGGCATGCAAAGTACGTTCACTTGCAATAATAATATCTAGGTATATCTGTGACTGCAATTCACAACATGTTTTCGATTTACCCATATGATTACCGTATGGGTTGCTTATTGTCAACCTTTCTGGGTCGACATCTAGCCAACCAATTCGGATGATCCAGGTTTCTTTTTTACCCTAGTCTATTCATTTTTACGAGGTAATCGGCCTTTCCTTGACCTCGATCTCGCATTTCCTTGCAATCTTCTACAACAGAGCGAATGCTTCAAATATATATTATTGTGTATGTATTCGTTTACTTAATGTGAACACTCACTATGCACGATCACGAAACTATTATATTCATTTTTAAAAAGTCCATTAGTGTAAAGGAATTTGGACTGCGACGGAAAATATGGCAGTGGAATATTATTTCAGATTGAAATACGTAATTAATCTAAATGTTTCAAGAAAAATCCTGTTTTTTTATTATAGATCATTCGAGTAAATGCTATATTTACTCGAATGATCTATGGAAGATGGCTATAAACTACCCCATTCTAACCCTTACTCGCTTGTTACTCATCTAGAGACCAAATTAAAATTTCTTTTATTATTTATTATATTTATTAAAAGACCTTGTTTGACTATAGAGTCAAAAGTATTCAAGTTTGATATGAAATTTTGAGGAATAAATTGAATATAGGCAAGTAACAATGTGGGTGTACTATTACGTGCACCTCTGCCTAACCCTTCGGGGATTACAGGCGTGATGTTATGTTTGTTATGTAACATTATGTAGAATTTGACGATAAATATTCATATATGAAAAATGTTCAACAGCTTATTACTTAAATTAATATTAAATGTATCAATCTTTGATATCTAGCTTTACTTCGTTCTAGAACACTTTTAACTATCAGCTACATTACGGCTATTACTTGCGAAATCAGTATTAAATATTCTAAATTGTTGCCCTATTTAGGCGGCAGGCAAACTCTTCTCACAGCGAGCACGCTAAACAAGTAATGAACTTTATTTCCGTGAGAGAACACAGTCCAAATTCCCTTGTACAGTACCCTAGGTGACATACTTGCATCACTTCCACGCTTGTTTGAGCATCTTCCGCGATGCGAAGTACTTGCTACTGTATGTGGCGAGGATGAGGCCGGCCAGTACTACGGTGATCAGGTAGTAGTCGAAGTCATCCTTCAGGAGATCGAAGGTTTTTGATGGCGCCACCCGAGTGTAGAATAGATCTGTAGGGGGGAGGGTTGCATGTTAGAAAGAACCATTTCTTCTTAATTGGTAGGGTCCTGTCCCACCTCCGGCGATTAGCGTGGAGCTAAAGATAAAAAACGTTTTTTTTTATCGACAGATTGATTGGCAATGTGAATTAATACTTGATCATAGACCATCATTCTCTATCCCTTATCCCAATTCATACTAGTAATATAATTATGTATCTCTTCCTTATATACGGAACCTAAATTTTCTGTTTTCTTCTGCCAGAAAATAGTCTATAGTATTATTTTGTCAATTCCTCGTCGCCAGTGGAACAGGTTCCGGAGCCTTTACAATATTTGAATTACTTTAGTATTAGCTAAGAGCGTGATGATCAAAAGGAATTTGATAGAGACTAGTCGAAGATTGCCATAACACAGTTAGAAGTGGTGGAGTTATTCTAGGAGTGGGACAATAATAGGGAAGACGACAAAAAAAATCTAATTAGTCCATTCGATTTTTTTTGTAGTAATTTTTCACGTAAACAAAAAATTTATACAATACAGTGTGACAAAACTCGTGTGTCCTTTATGAATTTATCTGTTTACTAACAAGATTTTAAATGAAATTACTATCAAAGTTATGGATATTGTATATGTCTGAAGCAAATAAATGAATTGAATTGAATTTCAATACATATTTTACCCAAAATTGCCGTCACAAGCTTTGATGATGATTTTGATCCCCACTCATGATTTTTGACGCGTTTTATCTTTGTCAATTTTTATTAATTTAATAAAACAAAAAACGTATCCAATATTTTTCGATAATCTACATAACTGACGGACTAAACAGAATCATATTTTTTTTAATCAGTCGACATCCCTATTCACGTAAATAAAATAAAAAGCTCTCACCTAGCCCAGTAACGAGTACAAGACTGGTAGACTCCAGGCCGGCGGGCGCGGCGTGTATGTGCGTGGGCCGCGCCAGCGTGCGGTTGTAGTTGAGGCGCGCGTCGCCGCCCAGCGGCAGCTCGGGCGCGTGCGGCGCCGGCGCCACGCCCTCCTCCGCCACGCCGCGCCGCGCCTCCAGGTACACCCACGGCACTTCTACCACTGCGCCGGAAGATAACGCCACTGACGGAGACGAGAAACGGGCTTACTTTCAATTTCTTATTTTGTTTAATTGATTATGCCCTAACTAATGGGTAGTTTTTTGAGATACATAACCTTACTGTAAGACCACAATTCACCAAAAAACATGCAAATAAAAACTTTGACTTTTTTTTTAGCCGGAAGTAACCTGACATAGTGACCTGGTGAAGGTTGAAACCCGGAAATTGAACCCAGGACTTCATGCTCAACATGTGCGTTAATTGTTGTCGGTTGTTAATATTCAACTACTTATAATCGAGGAAATATTCGAGTTAACGAGATGCTGCTCGGTCAATCATGACGATGAGGAACTCAGAAAAGAATAGCAGGTAGTAGGTCCTCCACTATTCTTTAATGATTAATTTCGTTGCGGGATCCAAGACAGTTAACCTGTTGAACGTCCGCTAACATTGCTTGAATGTCTTATGATCCACCGGGTGCTCATAAGGACGCTCGAGGACTTAAATTAGTTTTCTGAGACTTTATCGAGCTTCATTGTCTCGGCGCTTTACTGGTGGTCGCAACTTTTGATTCTGGTGCACAGGAGTTACATTGGTTTGGAAATAGTATGACGGGCTTATCCCAATAAAAAAATACTCACACAGCACATGCTTATCAGTAAGCGAGCGCTCAGTGACGGTGGTGGCGGCGGCGGTGGGCGACGCAGCCAGGATGAAGGCCTGGCGGTCCACGCTGGGCGCGCGCTCCGACGACAGCGAACTGAACGCAGCGCCGGCCGGCAGCCAGCGGGACTTGCCTTCGTACAGTTCTAAGGTAGCTGTTGAACAAATTACGAATGGTAAAAATCATCAACATCTGCCTAGCCTTTTCCCAACTATGTTGGGGTACCAGTATTTTACATGGAGCGACAACCCAATTAATATTGGGTTATATGATACTCCTGTGGTAAAAATATTACCGAATATCAAATCTCACCGACCTCCAAGAAAATATTTGCAAGACAGTAGAAGAGTGAGTGCACGCAGTGAGTACTAATGCATCTTTGAACAGTATTACAGACCCCGGGTGACTTGGTAGCGGGTAGATTTGAGCATGTTGGCACTGCATATCAATACAAGCCGAACTGTTTCACAAGACAAAAGCCACAATGAGAATTATCCGTCTTCTGATAACCAGCCCAAAAAACAATTACGCGAATTATGTAAGAAAGAAAGAAAAGAAAGAAAATTTTGTTTATTTGGCATTATTCACAAAAACAAAACAAAAGGAATGTAATTCCCAAAGGTTTAGTATTGTAAGGATTTCCTGTGTATTATTAAGTACTAACATAGGCTAAGTTATTTTGTTACTAACACAGTGGACCTGTCTGTAGTCTGTTAAATAAATTAAATTATTAATTATTATTATTATAAGGCAGAGGATTACCCGAGAAATGAACCTAACAATACGAGTCGTGTTCAGGAGTACCGCTTTCTGTATCAAACCCTTGATCCAGCTGCCTAACGATTTATTATTATAAGCCTACGTTGTCCCACCGTTTCCCTCTTTCCACTTTTCGCGATCTAGTGCGATTGTAGGCCAATCCTTTGAGAAAGATTCCAGCTCATACCGCCATCTCCTTCTGGGCCTCCCGCATTGTTAAGAAGAGCAAAAACCTCACCAATCTCAGTCCTGCGATGCTTATCGTTGTAGTAGAGGTATGCAAGGTAGTGCTCCGTGTGTACGGCCAGCGGCAGCGCGCGCGCACGTCTGTGTGCCTGCGCCGCCACTATGGCGCCCGACGCTGCGTCCACGCAGGTCGCTACTACTACGTCTAGAAGACAAAAAATACAATGTATATAAAAAAAACCGTTAGAGATATTAGCAAAGAAAATTACGAAAGTTTGTGCGATAACATCGGACGAAATGTGAAGTCAACGACAAATTTAATGAATGATCCGATTGGCTGTCAATAATTTCGTCAATCAATTACAGCAGTCGACGCGCTTCTAATATTTTTCATAACATCGCAGTTGTTATTCTTGAAGTGTAGGCAGAAGTATACCAAATAGTATACCTACATTTTGCATTCCATCATCATCATCATTCTCTTGCCCTTATCCCAATTCATTTGTGGTCGGCGCAGCATGTCTTTCATACTTCTCTATTACTCGTCAACTAGATACCTCCTTTTTCGATTGCTTTTGGTTCCAGAAACCGGGCATATGTTTGTAAATCTTCTTTGGAACTCTAGTAATTAGTCTACATCGAACTTAAAACGGTTTATAGCGTACCTTTATGCAGCGGATCCGGTCCCTCAGTGACGAAGAGCACGAGGTTAGGGTTGACGTACTTGTACAGCACGGAGCGGTCGGGGAGCACGCGGCCGGGCGAGTGCACGCGCTCACCGGCCGGCTTGCCTAGCGCACGCACTATGCGGTGTCCGGACTGACCTGACCCGCCTAGCTGCACCAGCCATGTGCGGATCGCTTCTACTGTCTGTGGGTTGGAGTTGTTGGTTATAGGCTAAGTATGGTGTAGTTGGGTTTGTTTGATGAATTTGGTAGATGTAAATAGCCTCATTCTCACACGAGTAGAAAGCCAGCAAACACCTGAGGGGCAAATCTAGTGAGATTATTGACAATCCCGTCGGGGCTGCGGGTTGTTCGAAAGAGATAAGAGAGAAGGCCTCGGCGCAAGGGCTAAGAAGAAACATGGGTGGTTTTTAGTCAGTAGAAGTCTGACACTCCCTTCTGCTCTGCCCAAAAGCGGGAGGGGTTATTTGATGATTTTCCTCCCGCCAAAAAAAAAAAAAGGTTATTGACATTGGTAGTCACTGAAAGTTTGGTTTTTTGGCTTGAAGTTGGCCTTTTGGCTTAGTTGAATATCGACTATGCATACATCTAAGTAAATATGCTAGAGGATTCGCGCACATTGAATATTTTTCACAAAGAAATATTTTAGTCTTACTTACTTGATTTTTTTTTTTTGTGTGTATGCCAGCACTGATATGCTGGGGGTGAAGTATTAATGACAATGGCAATAAACAGTCATTACAAAATGTTATTAGTTTTAAGTTGATATTACTACTTGTCTTTAATTTTGAAGTCAGTATAAATAAAGGCTATTTTTATTTTATTGTAAGTAATTATGCTAGCACTTACCTGTCCATTAAAGACGAGCGCGTATCCCTGCACCCGCGCCGTGTCCTTGTCCGCCACATACATAAACATGTCCTGTACTAGCGGCGACGCTGAGCGAGGTAGTACCTGCAATGTGTGGGAAACTACTATTATTGCTAAGTTGCGAGTACTAAGCGTCAGTTACAATGCATACGTTTATTCACTTCTGAATGACCAGTAAATCAAGCTTTGACCATTGTGGGTTCGAAAATTAGACTTCATCATAGAAATCGAGAGGTGCAAATGTCAACACAAGGCAAGCCTAACCCCGAACCCACTAGCTAATGAACTGTTAAATCCGACAGCGGTGGTAAAAAGGCTGAAGAGGAAAGTAGTAGGCGCAGCACTGTTTGATCCATCATAACGCTGTGCAAACTGGAGCAAATTCGCTTATGGACGCAAATGGAAACGGAAAAAAAGCATAATTGATACCCTCGTTCACTGCTAAGACTTCCTCTCTTTTATGCTAAACTACAAACATGGAAGTTCATACAAAACTTCAGGCTTCTAACTTAAAATGTTTTAATGTAGTATACGATGTCTATTGGCTATACATAACATCACGCCTGATATCACCGAAGGGTCACGCCCGTTGGCTGAAATAATTAAAATAATTGGCTATTTGACTACTGTTAAAAATTTATGAAAAAGTTATGTTATTCCAAAGAACTAACAGAAATAACACGATGTGTGAAATAAAATCCATAAAAAATGTAGTAGCTACATGCTTCAGAAGTTTTAAGTGGGGGTACTTAGAAAGTACCCCCTTGTCGCGCGAAACGGCATTTGTTACGTAAAGTAATTATGGCGGTATAAAATATTACGTCCCATTTCTGCAACGTTGTCTTTGTCTAGCACGTCATTTAAAGTTATAACCAAGGAATTTTTTGATCGATTTAATTTTTAGTCCTTTGAAACAACATAACATTTTCATTAATTTTTAACAGTGGCCAAATAGCCAATTACGATAAATGCCACATTACCTGAACATTCTCCTCCTGGTCGAGCAATATAAGAGCTTGCAGCTTCTCATTGTCCGGGGTATGCAACAACGTGCACTGCAGCAGTTGAACGTCAAGCCGCAACAGGCGCTCGCCGATCAGTGTGCCCGTGATCGGGTTCAGACTGATTATTAGGCCGTTGCCTGTTTCCTGGGTGATGGAAATTGGGTGGTCAGTATATCGATAGTATTTCTTGGGGGATTGAAAGTGTCGCTTGTTCCAGAAAGATTGAAAGGAAGTCTTCTATCTTGGTATGGACATGTAATGACAAAAGCATCATCATCTGCCTAGCCTTTTCCCAACTATGTTGGGGTCGGCTTCCAGTCTAACCGGATGCAGCTGAATACCAGTATTTTACATGGAGCGACTGCCTATCTGACCTCCACAACCCAATTAATACTAGGTAATACGATACTCTTTGGTAAGACTGGATGTCAGAATTTCAGATCACTGACTACCTGTAACGACTGCCAAAGATCTATATATGGCAGCCGGGACCAACAGCTTAACGTGCTTTCCGAGGCACGGAGGAAACTCGGTATGTCGGGTGGTCACCCATCCACAGACCGACCTAGGCAAGCACAGCTTTACCTAAGATCGGCCTGAGTGGCAGTTCATATTAAGCCACGAGCTCCTGTGCAGCAAAAGCATGTGACCAAAAAAGTGATGGATATTAATGTTGATGGATGGAGAGGGAGTCCTAAGGCGAAAGAAATAATTGAATTGTGTGAGGAATGATATGAAAGAGGAGTAAATGATGCCGTGACGTCTGACAGGAGAATGGAAGAAGAAAACGTGTTGCACTGGTCCCAAGTAGAATGGAACAAGGGCAGGAAGAAGATGATGACGAGTTTCTTAAGTCGATATTTATGTTGTATAGAAGATTGTTTTGTCGTCTGCATTAGATATGGAAATCATAAAGATGTGTTATAAACAACTGTCACCGTAATTAATCGGAGCGCATCTGAGGAATCGGAATGTAGTCAAATTCGTTTTTTGTTCAGTATGACTTATTCACCAACTGTGGAAAAATAAACGTCCTTTTGCTTCGAGGGCGGAACATAATATGACAGTTAATAGATAGTTCAGGCTTTCAACCAAATAATTCAAATCAGTATTCTGATTTGTTTTGGTAAACTGCGTAACAGATTGTCAGCGGGTCGGGTTTTTGCCGGGTTTACCACCAAGCTGGCTATCAAGTTTTGCCAAGTATTTCTTTACAAAATTTTAAGGGAACTGCGCTGCGTGTATTCTAGAAAAAATAGCAACCGTCTTCTGTTTTAGCGATTATATATATTTTTTTATAAGCCTGATCTTTCTCACTCCTGCCCGCCTAGCATGCCACCGTAGAAACGGGTATTGTCGACGGAAGAATCGACAAAATGACAGATTGTAGCAAAATTTAATGTCAAATTGTATGGAAAAAGCTTTGTCTATTCTTGGTAGAATAGAGATAGAATCGCCATACTACGCGTGCTGGGCAAATTACTAGTCTATAATGGTTAAGCCTTCTCACCTCATGTTTACCGACGACAGTAACGTAGGCGTCGAGTGGGGGATGTCTGGCGGTCCTCCTCGTGAACACAAGCACGTTCTCCGTGTCAAAGTCCGGCTCGTAGTACTGCCACAGTAAGGCGCCTGATAGATTGTCCATGCCGAAAATCTACAACATTGCAAAATTAAAAAAAGGTGAAGAAGAGCTTAATTCCATTGAGCTATACTATATGTAGGTAAAAAAACGTTTTTTTTTTTGCATTCGACATTTTGAACATCCGATCCGATGGATTAAAGTAATTGTAATTTGTTTGTAACATATAAACCATAATTATCAGAAAATGAGAAAATATGCATATCTCATTTTTGTAAAAGGCGCTTACTTACATATCGAAATATAGACTTGTTAAGTTACCGCTTTTTTGCTTACGGGGGGGCAATGAGTAGGTTTTAGCGGGAGTTATAATATAAGCTATTATAAAGAGGGCAGGGTCATTTTAAAACGCAAACTGCGTCCTTGAATGATTGCTCAAATGTTAGATTAATCTTTAATTATATCTTGGAGGTTCGAATGAGTTACAAAATGTAGAAAATAAGGGCGCTAATCTGTCAAAACTTCCCACTCACCTTGCCAACTTCGGTAACAAGCACAATAATCTTGTGCAGTCCGAAGTAGTCACGCACGAGGGCAGAGGGCGGGTCTTCTTCTAGGCCTTCGCCCCTCTGGAGGTTCTGTATCAACGTCTGCAGCTGCTGGAACTGCGTGTAAAGGCGGCGAGAGAATGCGGCCCAAATCGAACCTGAGTGGAGAATATTATAGTGAAAAATATTAAGTATTGTAAATTTTATTCCTTATTGGTGATGCTTCTTCGGAAAGTTCAGGTGTGTAGATCCGCAACTAGTGGGTGTGTATCGTGTATGAACGTGGAAGGAGCAAAAGTGGTATAAAAAGATTGTAGCAGGTAGTGTTCTGTACTTTTTGCGTACCTCGATGGACAAAAATAAGGCAAAGGTCAAGGGCATGAGTTTATGTATGTAATAGGGAAGTGGTTTAAACTATTATAGCGTAATTCCAAAGTTAAATAATGCAATATAAATTCTACTGAAAAGTTGGGAGGGTCGAAAGTATTATCAAGCATATATGTTCCAAAGGGGTGGTCAGATTAATTTTATACAAAGGTGTGAACAAATACCATGACGCTGTATCTGCGCATTTTGATAATGCTTTGGTATTGTACTCAAGCGTCATATCGTAATGTGTATGAAAGTGACGATTTTATACACATAAACATTGTTGAAAGTTACGAAAAAATAATGGTATTTTTATATTTTTTACACGCCGATGAAAATGCACGCTTCGCATTCGATTTAAATTGACATAGTTGTACCAGCAGCGATAAACCGCTACCAGGATACTAGTAAAATAATATCACTATAAATTGTTATTTCTTTATCAAATATTGTTAGATATTTCCATGAAATAATGGAGAAATAAATTGGTAATAATAAACTCGTACTATAAAAGTTTAACAAAATGTCTAGAATGTGAAATAGGCATTTTTACACTCATAAAAGGTACCAAAGGCGATATTGTAAAGTCGACTCGGAATTGCACATCAGCTACCAAACCGGCTAGTTGGAAAAAATGTTCCCATTAGTTCTACCGTAGAACTATTCAGTAGAACTAGTGGGAATGTAACACCAAACTGTCTTGTCACTTCAGTAGCTGGTTTCTAAGGCATAAGAGTGATAAGCATGCGATCGCTCAAACAACAGCATAGTTCGACTATTGTATCGGGACTGTCGCATGCAATGGAAATACAAGTGAGCCAGTTGGTCGCAAAGAATAAACTCAGGATTCTACACATCACACAAACACACGGCTACAGTACTTACTATACATCTTGGCAGCTAGAAAATAAGAAGATATGAATAAATAAATACATAATATACATTATAGGTGGTTAGAACGTAGAAGAGAAAGATAACAGTTAATAAAACACATCTTTAAGTCGGTTGACAACAAATGAGAGAGCACATTCATGCCCATTCTACCAAATTATTTTTGTGACAAGGATGAAATGTCACATTTTCATCCACCCATCATAAAACATAAAAAAGGGTATTGCAATATTTATTTGAGCAAACAAACAAAACCAGAGAGTTTAACTGACGTCAAAAGGAATGAGTTCCTTTTTTTGTTTGTTTGCTCAAATAAATATTGCAATACCTTTTTTTTTATGGTGGGTGGAAAATCATCTAATAACCCCTCTCGCTCTTGGGCAGAGCGAAAGGGAGTGTCAGACTTCTACTGACTAAAAACCACCCATGTTCCTTCTTAGCCCTTCATGTCGAGGCCACGGTCTCTCTTGCGAACAACCCGCAGCCCCGACGGGCATATTGCAATACCCTGAAGTGTCAATCTGTAGTGACAATCTTTGTAAATATTTCGTGAGTATGCCTTAATAAATAACTAATTTGGGTTCCATCGCTAATGATCATCCTGATTAAGATGATTATTTTGGCCTTTGTGAAACAATAAGTGAGTCAATTACCTTCTTTCTGGTCGAACTCCGACTCGATAGCGGCGTCCAAATCTGAGACAGGCAGCTCCACGAATTCTACAGCTACTACGTTCGCTAAGGCTTCTTCACGAGTCCATAGTACGCGACCTAAGATGGAAAATTAAATTAAAATAGAGATTTTTAGCCATCAAATTATGCGTAGTTTATTGTGGGACGACTCCTCAACTTAGCAGTCTTTATAAAATAAGCACATTTTATAAAAACTAACTATTTTTATCGGAAAAGCCTGTTGATTTCTGAACCATCAATAAAATTACACCTTATTCAACTCACCTCCTTGCTGCATAAGATGCACGGAGTCATCACCACCGCTGAACAGTATCCTGCAGACAAGCTGTTCTCTGTTAGACTTGGTGCAGACCGCAGAGGACACCTCAGGGTCTGCTACCTTCAGCTTACGATCTGACATGCGAAGCTCTGGCAGTTCCGCGCCTGTTGCTATGCTGTGGGCTGTCATTGTGAAACCCTGGGGATGTGGAAAAAAGGTGTTAAAATTTGGCACAGTTTGATTGAATCATTTGTTGCTAGCTATCTACATTCATTGATGGTTAAGCATCAACAGCTTGCTGATAACCAGATAGAAGGTAAAACGAACATGTTGATTGTGAATGGGATGGTACCTTTCAATCTAAACATACGCATACGTATGAAAATAAATGTGCAGATTAGCAAAATTTTTTATAAAAATGATTAGGTATATTTTTTAATTAAAAATCTCTTCAAATGAAAGAACAGATAAAAGTTTATTTGAGGTTCTATATTTGAATACCTGAACATGTATGGTGTTCATACGCCAGCAGATTAAACTATTCAATCTGTCTAATTTCTTTAATGGATTTTCAACTTTACCCCTAATGCATTGGGTTTAAGGTTAATAGGGTAGTTGACTGACTAAGAAAACTATGATTCTGTTTAGTCCGTCTGTTAGATTATCGAAAAATATTGGATACGTTTTTGTTTTATCAAATTAATAAAAAATTACGAAAATAAAACGTGTCAAAGATCGTGAGTGGGGGCTGGTGACGTCACTTTCTGGTAAAAAATGTACCAAACTGTGACGTCGTGCGACTTTTCGAAGCACTGTTTCGTCTTCATTTATTGTTCACGTGAAAAAAGAAGAAACACATGTCCAATATTTTTTGGAAATCCTGCTGACGGACTAATTACATTTTTTTGTCAACTACCCTGTTGGGAAAATTTGACAGTTCGAATACCTTGATGTGCTGGCGTCTATACATAATTAAGAGTATTCTATCCTCTATCTAATAAAGAAGATAGGTATCTTCTTTATCAAAAACCAACCACTTTTACAAAAAAAAACTTTAGACAAAAAAGAAAAAAACCATTTACCTGAACGTCATCCATCCAAGCCTGCAACACAGCCGGACCATTCGGTATATCTATCAGCGCCACGCTACCCGACACATCAGCAACATTCGTCTTCAACAACTCAAGCTTATTATTCTTTATAATAATAATCTTTGCATCATCTACAGTGAAGGCTGGTATGACACTGCTGCCATCAACAGGGCGGAGCGCCCCGGCGTATGTGTCCACGTTGACGTAATCGGAGAGAGGGCGGGATATAAGCTGCACTGCATGGGATGTGACGTCAAGGGTGATCAGCTGTTGACTACCTCTCTCGCCAGATACGCAAGTGTAGTATGGAGGTGTTGTTATGCAGCTGCAATGGTACGAATAAGTTTTAGAATGAGAACCACGTTGTATAGTTAAATTCCAAAGATTTTGCTGAAGCAGCAGGGGTTGTAAAATCTTGTGAAAATATGGGAACTTTGAGCTCCAATTTCTCTATAACTAAACAACAAAATAATATTGTAATGACGAGGAGAACAAGACGTTGCATTTCGGTTTTGTTAAGGGTCTTTTTACACCCATTGTGACATGTTCAATCTCGCTACTCTGCGAGTTTGAAAATGAATTCAGACAATGCAGGTAAGTGTCTCAATTATAAATTAAAGCACTCATCATAATAAAATTGGATATTTAACTACTGTTAAAAAATCACGAAAATGTTATGTTATTTCAAAGAACTACCACAAATAACACAATGTGTGAAATAGTAATAAAATCGATCAGAAAATGGCTTAGTTTTAACTGATTTTAAATGACGTGTTAGACAAAGTCAGCGCTATAGAAACGTGATTTCATATTTCATACCGCCATATGTACGTCACGGTTACGTAGTACAAATAGCCGTTTCGCGCGACAAGGATAGAAAGTGCCCCCACCAAAAACTTCTAAAGCATGTAACTACTCCATTTTTTACCGATATTATTCAAATAGCCAATTAGAAACAGTTTGAACTTGCGAGACCGTGAGGAAAAGGTCCAAAATTAGTTAGCAAAATGATGCCATAAGAAGTTACTAACAAGTAGAACAGGGTCAATGTTATTTTATCTTAAAACAAATAAAATCTGCATTTCATCTCATTATCATAATAAATTATCTCTGTGTTATGTATACTCGCTCGTAAAAATAGAAGTATGAATATTTCTTTGGTAATGTGTTAGCCTCTTGACAACTACTGGACTTAGATTATCAGACAGTAAACCGTTGTTATATAGTAACTTTTTCTCGAAATGCTTGCAATGCTTTTTGTTGGCTTGCAATTACATGGAAACTAGCAAAATCTGGGAGCACTAAAGAATAGGGTACGTGCCGCTTTATTGCTCGACTCGGCGGGGGCACTACCGTGCCCCCAGATATGTGAAGACACCAACTCAACATAATATCTTTTCCTAAATAATCCATACAATTATTTAAACTTACCCTTCTTTGGTCCACAACGCAGGTAATTTAGCCGTAGATCCCCTGTTCTGTCCAGTGGACAGGTTGTACATGCTGACCTCAATGTGTGAGCCGAACACCGGCAGCATGTGTATGAGCAAATCATTCTGAACCCACCATTCAGATAAGTCTGCTTGATCATCGTTATCTAGTGTTAGTGACCATTCCCATTGGAGGACACCTGTAAAAATAAAGAAAAATAATATTTATTTCTGTAAGATGATGCTGCTGAATGACTAATTGAGAAATATCGAGGAATAAATGCTGCATCCATCCATCTGCCTAGCCTTTTCCCTAGTTTGTTAGGGTTGGTCTAAACAGATGCTCCTCCATGTGAAATACTGGTATTTTACATAGAGGAGCATCTGTTTAGACTGCCTATCTGACCTCCACAACCCAGTTAGTACTAAAACTAGTTGTCACACTATGAGGCCACTGACTACCTGTTACAACTATCAAAGATAAGGTACGGAGGAAGCCCTGTAATGTAATGGTCTTCCACGAATTAACCGAAGCAAGCACAACTTACAGATAGTCCTGAGAGGTTATTATTATTAAGCCACAAGTTCCTCAAGTAGCTGCACACTGCATCAATCACAAAATAGGTATATATATAAATTATAAAATTAAAAGTAGGAATACAAACCTGTAGCAGAGTCCCATCCTCGTACCAAGTAAGGGTTGGATCCAGACACCGTGACCACCTTGTCGGTTATAGCCAGAAGCTGAATGTTGCCTGTAGAGGCACTCTCGAACACATGACGCCATACCACTTGACCTTTAGGCAATAAATAAAGGTTTCAGTAACAAATATGAGCAAAACAAGGGGCAGTAATGGAGTATTTTTAAACTCAAGCAAAGCACTGCCGCCACGCTGGTTGACTGGTACAAAATGCCTAAGGCATGGATCACAGTTATCTGAATTTAATTTTTTTTTTTTTATTGTCTGTCTCTGTGTTTTTTGTGTGTGAGAAGTTTAAATAAATAAATATTATTATTATTTATTATCACGCAGTTGAGCTTGAGACAACTGCCAGCTGCCTGTACCCTGCTGTTCACCACTCGATTTTGTTCTTACAGTAAGATATATGTTTGTCTAGCCACTTTTTAAATTGTTTATATTTTGGGCTGAGATTTCATCTTCTGTGATCTTATTCCACGGTCCGACTGTTTAATAAACACGTTCTTGTAATGGCAAAAATAGTGGCTTTTTGAGCCCGGGTGTAGAACCCTTTGGGTATAGGCAGAAACCATAAACGTCACCCACTACAAACTCACATAGTCCTTTTGCCTCATCCACAACAATATTTTATCAGTAAAGGTACAACTGCACAAGTAATAAGGAAAATAATCAAAATATGATGAAGGCAAACAAGGTAAGCAATAAATGTATCTCTGGTACATTTACATAAAATAATGCATATTGAGGATTTAATAGTAACACCCTTGCAAGATTACTGCAGTAATTATAAGAGTAATTTTAACTTTCATAATAGTTTGAATGTGATGAATAGTGAATGATAGGAAAAAGGCATTAGTTAGTTATTTATTTATGTAATTCATTCTTATCATTCTATGGACAATCTTCTAAGCTACATAAAAATTTTGAATTCAAATTCTCAGTAGGTACTAGATAAAACACAATGACAAGTAACTGTAATTATGCCATTGTTCATATTTGTTTATGAAATCTGGTCTACAGAGCAACAACTTTATAATTATGTAGGCATATTTGAAGGATGAGCTATTTGTAACTTTAAACAATTATTATCAGCGGCCACTTTCAGTGATCCCAAATCTCTTCCCAACTATGCTGAGGTTTCCAGTCTTACTGGATGCAGCTGAGTACCACTTACCAGTATTATCTGCCACATACATTAGCTGAAACTTTATTATTCATAATTGATGATGATGAGTAATCATTGTTAGGTTTAACTTAAATTGAATTATAATAACTACTGAAGTAACTTAAGCAAATGACTGTGCAATTTATGAACATACTTGTTTCATATCAAGGTACATGACATTTCTAACACATCCAAAGTTCAGTCAAATTATTTCATAACCTTATTGGATTAATACCTAAATGTACCTATGTAACCGTAAAGAGTGTAAGCAGTTAATCATGGCAACGCCGGCTTGTTATATTTAAAACGGATACACTCAATAAAATCAATTTACCAGTCTTTAAATTCAGTGCAGCTAAAACATTCTCCTCGGTAGCGACAATTATCTTCTTGGCAGTAGATACAGTATCAAATTGGGAAAATTTGATCCTTCCCACGTATGTTTGACGCCTGAAAATCATAATTTCATTAAAAATTCATTCATTATACGAGCCTACAATGACATAGAAACACTATAACCTAAAATATATACTTACCAGTCGAATTTTCCTATCTGGTCCTCGTAAATGCATACCGATAAGTTGATTAAACTAAAGAACACAATAAACCAGTTCAATTTGTTTAAACATTTCAACAAACCCAAAAAATTGGGTTTGATATAAATTGACAGCAGCCCCATTTCTGAGTGACTGAATAACTCAGTGTTACTAATTTTGTAATTTGACGACGATATTAGTAATATTACCAGCAGAGAAATTTCTAGCACAAGAAATATGAATAAGAACAATTATTATTATTATGAAGTTTTTGTACCATTATTACTCAACGTAAATCAACCACTAAAATAATAATAATAATATATTATATGGTTTGTAATGGTCAACTAAAACATATTTTTTCATAGCAACATTATATAAATCGTTTCTTTTTACTTAGAAATCGCTAAAACCAAAACGCTGCTAATGAATCGTGGTGGTGCGATAGCCTTGACTGAGTACTATTACCATGCTTCGGTTTTATCTTTTCAATCAAGATCTTTATCTGTTTGATCGTTTATCCTGGTTATCTTCCCACAAAACCAGTTAAATGTTTTCAAACGCAATTTTCTCTACCTACCCCAATTTTTTTATTATGTTCCTATTTATATTAAATAAGTTGTTGTATACTAAATGCGAAATCGTATAATTCCTTATACCTACTATCCTATAGAACCCATTTCTTTCAAAGTAGTAAAACATTGAAATATGATGTTAGGGCGACCTCAATAGTTGCATAGATGAAGTCATTTAATGAGGCAAGTCGTAATCAAAGCGTCAAGGGCTGCTCCGGGCTGCGCTAGGCACTAGACTAGGCAGCTTTCACCGTTGCTCACTTACGTAATCCAGGTGCATTTTACCGGCGTGCATAGAAATATGAACTCGGTAGGCTATGTAAATGAAAAGCAAAGAGTTAACTGCTATGGTTTATTTCAAAGTTAATTATGAAAGAAGGTTGTACGTTTGTACCTTCATCTAACCATTAAACGGTTTATAATTAATAACGCTTTATTTTTAGGAGCTTAAGCATGCTAGGTTTAATTAAGTAACGGTTAGCTGCTAACCAATTTATTTTTTTATAAATCCTAAGCAGAGTTGTAAAAATCTGATAGACTAACATAGGAACACACACGTGGTCTGTATCTTAGTAAAACTTTAAGTAAATAAATCTCGTAAAAGTATAAGATCCTATATCACTAGGCAACACGCCGGCGGGTATTGATATAGAAACCGGTCAACTGCGCGTGCAATTCACAGAGGGTTCCATCGGACAGACGGTGTCTAAAGTTACAAATAATGCACTACTTGTCTGTAAGTAATCTTCATTTCATAATATAAAAGAACTTTTTTTCTTTCTTTTTTTTTATTTTACCCTAAGGACAAACTCTTCCCATGGTGTCCTTTAACAGGATAGACTTATATAAAGTAAATGGGGACCTATTAAATACTTTTTTTTGCCATTTTCAGAACGTTCCCAGACTGCAGCCGTTTACTATTCCCATCGCTGAAATTACATTGTAGGCAGGTAGTTTTGCCACGTTTTCGTGGGAAACTAAAGTAAAAATTGTTATGGTAATATGTTTTTGTTTGCGAAAAATGTTGATGCATATTTATTTTATTGCCACGCCTAGAATTTATTACTGGTAATCAAGAATATTACAACCTCAGAACAGAACGGGCCCTAATAATGAACCTTGAGGGACACCATTATGATACGTAATTTGCGGGTTTATGACCGTTTATGAAATTGCTTCAAGTATGTTTTTCTTTTGTCAAGTATGGGAAACCAAGTTCCTAAGATAACAACAACTGAGCTGAATTTCCCGAAGGTTAACCCCCCACAACAATATATTTTCTATCTGCAGCCTTATGAATTCAAATAAAAAACTTTCCAACATTTTGAAGTACTTCAGTTATCAGTGAGGCTCTGGACTTGTTTTATTTTTTAGATAGTTCTGGGTCCCAGTTATATCGGTTGATTGCAATAGGCTTGCTCCTAATTACATCGGTTGATGGCAATAGGTTTGCTCCCAAGTAAATCTGTTGATGGCAATGGGCTTGCTCCTAATTCCTGATGGCACGGTTGGCGCAGTGGCTGAGCGATTGGACTGCTGCGCTGCGTGTCGCGGGTTCGATCCCCGCACGAAACAAATATTTGTATGGCCTACAGATAGTTGTTTCGGGTCTGGGTGTTCTGTGTATGTGAGTTTAAATGTTTGTAAACAATACAGGATACAGGAGAAATTTCTAGTGTGGGTTTAAAAAAAAAAAACATGGGTTGATGGCAATAGGCTTGCTCGTTATTACATCGGTTGATGGCAATAGGCTTGCCCCCCAATTCATCAGTGGATGGCAATTTGGCTTGCTCCCAATTACATCGGTTGATGGCAATATGCTTGCTCCTAATTACATTGGTTGATGGCAATGGGCTTGCTCCTAATTACATCGGTGGATGGCAATTAGCTTGCTCCCAATTACATCGGTGGATGGCAATTGGCTTGCTCCCAATTACATCGGTTGATGGCAATAGGCTTGCTCCTAATTACATTGGTTGATGACAATGGGCTTGCTCCTAATTACATTGGTTGATGGCAATGGGCTTTCTCGTTATTACATCGGTTGATGGCAATAGGCTTGCCCCCAATTACATCGGTGGATGGCAATGGGCTTGCTCCTAATTACATTGGTTGATGGCAATGGGCTTGCTCCTAATTACATTGGTTGATGGCAATAGGCTTGCCCCTAATACCATCGGTGGATGACAACAGGCTTGCCAAAATTACATTGGTTGATGGTAATAAGCTTGCTCCTTATTACATCGGTTGATGGCAATAGGCTTGCTCCCAATTACATCCGTTGATGGCAATAGGCTTGCTCCCAATTACGTCGGTTGCTAGCAATAGACTTGCACCCAAAACACTATTTTTTTAAAATAATTTGAGAGCGGTCAGTTGGCTGAAAAAGAAAAAATAATACTCATGTATTTTTTTACATCTTCTGGCTATGACTTAGTTTTGTTTCAGTTGAAGCCAGTTATTGTCAACCGACTTCCGAAAAGGAGGAGGTTTGAATTCGTCTGTATGTTTTTTTTTTATTTTTACCCGACTGCAAGGGAAGGGTAATGTTTTTTTTTAATATTTGTTATCGCATATCTCCGTCATTAATGAACCGATTTTCAAAATTCTTTTTGTGTTCGAATAGGTATTCTCCCGAGGAGGTCCCATTGTCACCAAATCAGGATCTGATGATGGGATCCTAGGGAAATCGAGGGCAACCCTCAAATATTATAGGCACATAGGACGTTTTCCATATATTTTCTAAACCTGTTCAAGTATTTGCGTGTGGTCATCACAATATCATGTGGATTCACTGATGAGGATGGAAGGTACAACTCCTCAACGGTTAGGAGTTGATAGATTTTTTTTTTTTTTCAGTGTATTAGGTTGTCCTGATGATAGAAGGTAAAACTCATTAACCGACTTTAAAAAAAGGAGGTTCTCAAACTCAATCTTTTTTTATTCACCGATTACTCGGAGGCGCCTGAACCGAAATAAAAAAATATTTTTTTGTTGGAAAGGAGATATCCCAAGGGTACCATGATAAGAAAATCAGGATCTGATGATGGCATCCCAGAGAAATCGAGGGCAACCCTCAAATTGTATAGGCATGTATCACGTGTTTCGTGCTTATTCTAAAGTTTTTTAAGTATTTGCATCTAGCAGTTATCACTTCATGTTGATGAGTTGATGATGGAAGGTATAACTCCTCAATGGTTAGGAGTTGGAGCATAATTCTTTAGTAAAATTTTATGGGGACGTATATATGGTTGTATTCTTTCAGGTTATCTAGGTGATCTGGTTATGGAAGGTACTACTCCTAAACGGTTAGGAGTTGAAAGCAATAATAAGGGAATCTTCAAGGTTAAGGGTTAGGGTTCTTGGTTGAATGTTAAATGTATAGTAAATATTTGTATAGGATATTACAACTAAAAATTGTAAAATAAAAAAACTAAAAAAAAACCGACTTTAAAAACACAAAAAAGTGAAAACGAAAAACATTTTATTTTATTTTTCACTACTCATACTCGGAAAGTAGGTCTGAAGTTGCCTGAGGAGCGGGTTGTAGTATATTTCAGCCCCAGGGAGAATCGCTTTCAACTGACAGCCGTCAAATTATTTAAAAAAAAGTAGTGTCATTAGGAGCAAGTATATTGCCATCAACCGATGTAAATGGGAACATGCCTATTGCCATCAACAAATGTAATTGGGAGCAAGCCTATTGTCATCAACAGATGTAATTGCGAGCAAGCCTATTGCCATTAAACGATGTAATTGGGGGCAAGCCTAATGCCATCAACCGATGTAATTAGGAGCAAGTCTATTGCCATCAAACGACGTAATCGGGGGCAAGCCTTTTGCCATCAACCGATGTAATTAGGAGCAAGCCTATTGCCATCAACCAATGTAATTGGTAGCAAGCTTTATACTGCCATCAACCGATGTAATTGGAAGCAAGCCCATTACCATCAACCGATGTAATTGGGGCAAGCCTATTGCCATCAACCAATGTAATTGGAAGCAATCCTATTGCCATCAACCAATGTAATTGGAAGCAATCCTATTGCCATCCACCGATGTAATTGGGAGCAAGCCTATGGCCATCCACCGTCAACCAAAAAAAACTATGTATTGCATAATTGCTAACGATATCGTTATAACATAACAGTAAGATTTAATGCAATAGATGCTTCAAGCTCCTTACCTGAATGTAGTATCCTAGCACCAAGCCACAAGAAAATGCCGTTGTACGAGTGTACCTATGAATTCTTACATGCGATGTAAACTGCCGCAAACATCAATAAACAGCAAAGCGCTCTAGTATTATGTGATTATGTGGCTGTTATGTCAGAATAGCTCAATGAGTTTCAAACACGCTAAAATCTAGTCCATTGCTCCGTAGTGGGTAGACGTCGACTGGTTGAGGTAGGCACGACCGCACGAGTAAAAGGCTTTCGCGCCATTGTATAAAATGGCGGGAGTTTCATTCTAACGTCTCTTTTGTAAGCTGATGTGATATTATCATTTAATTTTATGATTTTTACATAACATATTTATAAAATGGTAATTTTTTTTTTAATTGGGACAAGCCCGCCACACTATTCCCAAACCACTGTAACTCCTGTTAGCCAGAATCAACAGTGGCGACCACAAGAAAAGCGCCGAGACAATGAAGCTCGACGAAGTCCCAGGGAAACGATTTAACTGTCTTGGATCCCGCAACGAAATTAATCAGAAAAGAATAGCGGAGGAGTAGGAAAAACATAATTTCCACTTCTAAAAATATATATTACTTCATAAAATGGTAATATCGTTTTAGAATATTATAAAGGCTGTAAATGTACCCTAACGAAGCCCAAAGGCACTTGTTCTACCCGGCATTACCCCGCCGCCCGATAATTTTGTTGTTGTAGACCATACCTGGGAACCCCCTGTTACGAAGATATTGCGGTCAAAGTTCCAAACTTTTCACAGCTGTTTTTTTTTAAATACTAGTTTTTCTGGTTATAACTTTACTGAAATTACCTCCATGACCCGTTTAGGTTCTATTCAAAACATCTACTAGCACATTTTTTTAAGAGTGCTACACTGAGTTTTAGCGTAAAATGTAATTTTGGACCCAAAAAAAATCGTTTCACAACAAAAAAAAATTGCGTTGGGTTACTTAGTTTGATGTACACAATGCTTGTTTGACAGCTTCGTGAAGGGTCCGTTTACAGCCTGTATATAACATAACATCACGCCTGTAATTAACCAAGGGTTAGGCAGAGGTGCGGTCCCGTCGGGGCTGCGGGTTGTTCGCAGATACCGCGGCCTCGACATGAAAGGCTAAGAAGGAACATGGGTGGTTTTTAGTCAGTAAAAGTCTGACACTCCCTTTCGCTCTGCCCAAGAGCGGAGGGGTTATTTGATGATTTCCAACCCCCCCTAAAAAAAAAAAGGCAGAGGTGCGGTAAGGAAGGGTGGTATGGGGGGACCTCTGCCTAAACCTACGTTGATTACAGTCAAGTCCCATGTAACAGGGGGCGAACCTATTACCATCAAACAGGTTCGAATCCAGACTCTGTGGCTGCTATACTGAGAAATTCCTTGTGGAAAAAATCAATAACAATTCGCCTGACCTGAGAATTAAACTGAGAATCATGCTCAGTAGTCGCGATTGCCACCTGTAGATGCAGTCAGACAGTTGAATATTATAAAATTACACTTATTCTGCCGCCAATTCCTTAACATTTGTTTCCATGGTGGAGTTAATTCTCTTCCCTACCCAATTCAATTTGGTCCACCTGCTGAAAATCTCACTTGTGCGTGGATATGAGTTGCCATGGCTTTAAATATATCTCGGAACCAGGGTGACCTCATCACCTGTTCACGTGGAGTTTTATGACTGCCCTAAAGTGTAAATGTGGCACCCAATTAGGGTACTATCGGCCTGTCTGCAACGCTGCACATTACAGAAATTGATTGGCGCTTTCGAAGGTGTCAAACTCATCAATTTTGAGCTCATTCAATTTCGATTGCAAACGACACGCTAGGTGCTAAACGTGAAAATGAGGCGCGTGGCTTGGCTTTTTAGCTACATTCACATTTAGAAAAATTTATGCACTGCTTCATTACTTTTCCGTTTTATAACAGTTCTGGTTCTGGTAGTATCGAAATAACGAAGCCACATATTTTGACTAAGGTTGTGAAGTTCTAACTTACCAAGTTCTACTCTCTACAGTTTGGGCGAGTACGAGTTACCAGCTGGGCTCTGCATGAGATCTGATAACTTTTTGGTAACCACATGGTCTAGGTTTTGGTGGGATTAATATTACCGAAACAAAGGTTTATTAAGCTAATTAAATATTTAACAAAACGTATCGCACGTAAACCGCATACAAATATTCCGGGCCGTCAGTAAATTGCTTAGCTGTATTTCAGAAGTTCATAACAAAATTATTGATTTTTCAAGTAATTTATGAAGTCAATACAGTCATGGTGCGTGCAAAGCCACAGACATATGGCGGCGTCCCACATGCATTAGCGCATGTGTTGCGACGGTAGGCACACACTTCTAAGGCTTCTATTTTGTAGACAGCAACTCGTCTGCAGGAAGTCTTTATTGATCTAATCAACTTATCCCACTGTTCAACGTGGCGTTAGAAACTAACTGTGAATTATCAATTAGTGTTCTATTACTATGACGCCTGTTTTCAGCACTACTACCTACACATATTTTCAGATTTCAGGGCTAGACTTTTGTTTATAACGTTACTAAGCCAAATTACACTAAATAATCACACGAGCATGACTAAATCAGTGTTATCGTTTGTACTCATATGACGACCTTATTTGATCAAAACCTTTTTAATACTTAGATTGATTCTTCACCTAAATATTTTGTGCTAATCGAATAAACGGCTGCAACACTCGCAACTGATCGAGAAGTAAGACATACTTGAGTTGTATGCCTTAGGTACATCTTCTCCTCCTTCTACGGTTGTATGATAAAACCTTTGTTAGTTTTAGAGGATCATTTAATACAAAATTTTAGCTGGTAGCCGGTAGCTATCAACTTTAAAGCCTCCATCAATGCGAAAAATTCAAATGATGACAAAGCGCATCTTGCGATATTAGCAATTTCTCAAACAATCATTTGCCCAGTATTTTTGATTGGTATCACTACTACATTACCGAGTAATTACCCCCAATTTCTTTTATTCCTCATCGTCATGGACTAAGCGACCACAGCTGGACATGCCGCTTTCAAATAATTGAACGGTCTTTATAGCATAAAGTTGATGTATCACCAAATTACATTCGTCCGTGTATTGCTAATATCAAAATTACTCGTGTAAGGACCAAATTAAGGGTCAAATGACTTGACAGCTGGCTCATTAAAGTTCCAGTTAATTCCGCGGATACATAAAACATGCCACTGTACTTACTTGGCTGCAGTCAATTCGCAATTCCAACTAGGTCGAAAATCGATCGCGCATGTTATACATTCCTTCGTAATGTTTGCAACTAGTTACTAGCTTATACTACGAGTATATCATTATTTACATGTTTGAATGAAGTGTGAGTGTCTATGTACTAACGCTGTAACTAAATAACATTGTGAAAAGAATTTAATGGTTACTCTTTTAAAAACACATTTAAAAGATTAACCATTGGAGTTTTTGCCGGTTCTTTCACATAAGAAACTACCCTACCCAAACCGCGCTCATTTTCTCGACGTTTTATAAGTGCCCATGTAATTCGTTGTTTCCAATGCGTCTGTTTGTGTTCTTTCCGTTTTCAGTTTTGAGAGTTTCTTGTAAGATAATAATATCATATTAGAATAATTATCCCATTTATTTCTGTTATGGTCATTGGTACTCTTCAACATTTCTAATTATGGGAACTTTACATTTTCATTTCAAGTTTGTATGTTGACACACACCAAGAAGGATGAATTCATAGATCACCATCCATGAAGATGGGCCAAAGGCTTCAGTGACAGTAAGTGGGATGGTTGTTTTGTCGGTTTCTCATCCAACATATACGATGCTTAATATCTTTTTACATGCAGATAGAAGATCTATACTTATAATTTTTCCCTCATTACGTAATTGCAGCACGTAACTACGACAAGCGGTACCGACATTATCTGCTTGGAGCTTAGTTCGCCCGGTAAGGGTACATAGCGTAACGATTCATACTTAACCGAGCCTTATAATTACTTGCACATCATAATATAGATCTCTACGGTAGAAAAGCTAGACGACATGCCATACTCCATCATTGCCCATCTAACGGCTGAAACAGCTTCTGGTAATACTGCGGTAGTTTTTGTATTCTAATAAGTTTCCTTTGTATAAAGGGATAGTGTCCAAAATCGCGGTTCAGTCATTTGGGCCATTATCACGTGATGCCGTGATTATAGGTCTTCGAAAGCTATTGATTGGCGTGCTCAAATTGATTACAATTGCTCACTGTTTCGATGATTTCTTTTATTGTGTCGTTTATTTGTTATGGTCATCATCATAAAATAATCCCGTTATTTCTAATACAATCTGTTGTACAGACAGTTTATTGAGTTGAACTTACTTAGCAACAGTTACAGACACAGTTAGTTGCAGACGACGCCGATAGCGGCGCGGCGACCGTGTACAAAGAACATAATTTTTCATCGTCCAATAATACAATCATGAGTTCATGATACACGGTTTTATAACAAAATACAAAGAAATAAATACTCATATCGAACGTTACCGACTTATGTACTACAAACTAGATTATAACAAAACGAGTGAGCTCAATCATGCGTCTCAAACTCTCAACCCGTTATTTATTCTCACAGTTCTAGGCAATGAGCAGACCTAGGCTGCCTATTGCGACATTATTAGAGTATAGACAAGACTGGTGTGAAATTCGCACCGGCCATAGCTTTCGCGATTTCAATGGCTGAGATTGATCGAGAGAACCGGTCGCGTCGAGGTGTGTTGCACGTTCGCCCATGTTTCATTTGGGAACCATTACATTTTTTATAACTTTACAGAATGTCCTAGCACACTTACTGTCTGATCTTGAAATAATAACAGTTTTAAAAGTCACCTTATTTTACACCGCATTGTCGGTCTTTACTCTTCCAGTATCTCAGTAGCCTAGATTTATAATTTTATATTTATACTTAGCATATCTTTAATGTACTAAAAGTTGTTTGCTGGTGACCAATCGCTGATAACTTCAAACGCACTAAAAGCATTATCCACAAACATTACCCGACTACCTCGACCTTCATAATTTTAGTAGTCCTTTTTTTTTTTTTTTGGGGAGTGGGAAATCATCAAGTAACCCCTCCCGCTCTGGGCAGAGCGAAAGGGAGTGTCAGACTTCCACTGACTAACCATATTCCTTCTTAGCCCTTTGTGTCGAGGCCGCGGTATCTCTTTCGAACAACCCGCAGCCCCGTCGGGATTTTAGTAGTCGTCCAGTACTGAATATTACATGCATTTTTGCTATTCTCCGACTATCTGCCTTATAAATAATAACAGATGGTACATTTTAAATTTCAACAACACTTTTAATGAAATTTAATGATCGTGCACATCGCAAGATGATGTATCGAATGGAGCAAGAGCCGAGACGGCCGACACCGTCAGCCGGCCGCAAGGCAGCGAGGGGGCGCTCAGACCGGATCTCAGACCCTAAAATAAAAACATCTATCGAAATAATAATACGCACTGCTTACTCAGGACAAGTACGCGAAACGAATGGCGTTGACCCCCTGAACATTCCCATGCTAAGTTGCGGCCCAACTGGATTTTTCTTAATGGTAGGGTGGTACTACACTTATAGAACTGAATAGGCCTTTCAAACGTGTGTTTGGACTTATTAGCTTTTATTTCTAAGACTAGCGTTCATGGGAGCTTCGTTGTGGCCGGTATCGAGCATCGCAGAAATTGATGAATGGCGTTCTAACACAAGTGGTGACACTTGAAAATATATAATGAGATTAAGTTCGTGTATTGTTTACGTGTTGAGACGTTTAGGGAAGGAACGTGCTTATACGATGTGTCGTCAATTGTTGCAGGCTATCAGCAAAAAAATTATAAATTAATATCTTTATAATAAGTAATTTTATAAACGAAAAACCAAGTTGCATGAGATCGAACTTGTATCTAAGGGCTATCGCACGATTTTTTATTAGTCTATCAACAGGTTTGCACCCTAAAAGTAAGTAATAACAGGAATCACTCAAAAGAATCCCTTTCATCTTGTGAGAAAGTTTCTCATCCATTTCGTTTTGCAAAAAAGGATTAGGAGCCTGCGAATAATCAAAAGATAGGTAGCCCCCTATGCACATAATGGCCTAGATACATAATAGACAGATAGGAGAGGTCAGATGTCACAATGAATTTAGACCTTTCACCCTACTGTCTGGATAGGTTCCTTTCGAACTTTCCATGCACATCCGTCCAGACCCGTCTTATGAATTGTATAATTTAACCGTGCCGTCTTTTCATCCATTCTGCTTTTGTTCGAAGAGCAGACAAACCCGTTGCCACGGCGGCATAAAGAAATAAAAAAATTAATGGATGTCCGAACAATGGGGAGAAATTGTGATAGGTGAGAGTAATCTTTTACGAGCAGGGACCAGTCTTGTTCTTTTATTTTCCGCTAAGAAACCCCAATTGTTGAGGTTAAATAGGGTCAGTCCTATGGGACGATCCAATGCCAATTTTGAATTGTAAATTTTGTTTGGTGCAACACTTTCGTATTCACAATTTTATTTTGAAGTAGTTTGCCAATGAGATTGACCAAGAAAGGTGGATCCAAGTTAGAATTAAGTTATTTAGTGTTAATCAAATTAAGTTTATAGCAGTCTGTTATTTTTATTACTTAAAAAAATTGGTCAATTAAAAAAATTTGTTTTTTGTTATGTTAAATTAAGGGTTGTGTATAATTTAACTAGTGAAACAGTAGTGCAATTTCCAGCGAAGGACAGAAGACATCACTCTACGGATACTGTTAAGGTGGGTGATTTAAGTGAACCTACCTATTAATTGCTAGGCGTTTGATATTTTCTTTTCCACGTGGAATAACGTGCCGTATTAGTCGAAGTTTTCTTGTGCGAGTGGCGCCACTGTCCTGTTTTGTAAACTAACCACTGTCTCTGTCTGGAATTTTGGATAGCTTGTGAACGACATTTGGTGGCAGTTTTCACAATTTTTTTTGTGAATTACTGTTGTTAAATCTCTCGATTTAGTTATAAATCTGGTTTTGCTCCACTTGACTTAGGTATATTAAAATTATCCACTGGCAAATATCGGCGAAGGCAATGGGCCAGCTTTGTTAGCAAAGGTTTTTTGGGCAAGCAGTGGTAATTTTAATTAAGACCTCTTTGCCAGTTATCTTTACATTGTTGAATTGACATCTTGCATCGTGCAGTTTAATTTATTTATTGACAATTTACCGCTAGAAAAGCATAGTAGAAAAGAGTCAGTTTGGGCGAAAACTAACATTTACTCCTAGATCCAGATGGAAATACAGATACGATTTTTTTACATTCATGAACTGCACACATACTACGTGGGGATGCTCGTTTCGTTAATGAATTCACCAATCGCGCCGAAAATTCGGCACCTGTTGATGCTGATATTTAGTTTTCGCATTTCTCCGTCCGCTTGTCAAAGAGCTTCATTTCAGGTTTAGTAAAGTTCGTCTCCGGACCATTTGAGTCGCGTATTCGCGTTCAACTATTGTAAAGTTGAACTGGCTTGTTAATTCGTAGGTTTGAAAGTCTTGAAATATTTCAAGTTCTTCTAAGATGTAGCGAATCGAAGTCACCAAGTATTCTTCAGAAACCCGTAGAAGCCTTGCACGCCGTTGTAAGCCGCATGTGGGGTATTGAAATTCATCCAGTTCGATCGTTCCTACCTGAAATAAAACAAATCTAACATTTTTTCATACTTTATTTGGGAAATTTGACTAGCTACCTTAATAACTGCCAAAAATTATCTGGGACCTTAGAAATCATAATTATCATTAATATTATTTATATTTAAACACATGGAAAATGAGTTTCAAATAATAATTGGTACGCCAATGACCACTATCTGTCAAATACAGTATTTGCCTACCCCTTTCCCTTTTTTTGCCGCCCCCAACTACGTTGGGGCGGTTTCGGGTCTTACCGGGTTCAGCTGAATACCAGACCTCTATCTGGCACTTGAAAAGCGCGGAAAAAACAAAAACAGAATAATGAATTTTTTAATCATAATATACATAGTTTTTTTGTTCTTTCAAACTTTCTAAATAGCACAAAATTGTTAACGAAATACCTACAACACCTAAGTTACTATTTTATTGCAATACATACTTTTCAAGCTCGTGGCTTAATAAGAACTGCCACTCGGGTCGATCTTTAGGTAAAGCTGTGCTTGCGTAGGTCGGTCTGTGGATGGGTGACCGCCCGACATACCGAGTTTCCTCCGTGCCTCGGAAAGCACGTTAAGCTGTTAGTCCCGGCTGCCATATATAGATCTTTGGCGTCGTTACAGGTAGTCAGTGACCTGAAATTCTGACATCCAGGCTTACCAAAGAGTATCGCATTACCTAGTATTAACTGGGTTGTGGAGGTCAGATAGGCAGTCGCTCCATGTAAAATACTGGTATTCAGCTGCACCCGGTTAGACTGGAAGCCGACCCCAACATAGTTGGGAAAAGGCTAGGCAGATGATGACATACTGTAGGCTAAAAGCCCTTCACAAGAATCGATAATTGTAATTGAACTATCGAATAATGATCAGAAATATAGCCACACCGCGAATACCTAGTTATTTGATTGGACTTACTAAGAAGTAAGAACTGTCTAACTAATTCTATGAATTAATAAAACATTGTGTTTTACCGGTGATTAAGTTAGCCGTAATAGAAGGAGTCTATTATAAGCAATAACAGGATGCTGACAACTTCCTGTTAGATAAATTTATTCTAGCATCTTACGCTAATTCGATTTTAATTCTTAGCTTGAATTTGTAAAAATGTTACTTATGCTCTTGTAGTACCTAGTTGTAACCCATAATGAGTTCTGGCACTTTCCTACGCTCGGGCAAGTAGGTACCTAGTATAAAGTAATTTTGATTATGTACTTATTATGAAACATTTAATTTATTTAAGTCGTTGTTAAATAAATATCAGGTTTTTTTAAACTATCATTATAACAGCAGCAATCATCAACATTCTCCTGCCCTTATCCCTATTTATTTGAGGTCGGCGCAGCATGTCTTCTTCTTCCATACTTCTCTATTTCTCGTCATATCAGCAGTCATCTCCTTTCTATCGTTTCTTTGGTCTTTTACTAAATTAATGACTGATATATCATATCCGATTTGAAGAATTTTTAACTGAAGAATTTATCGAGAATAGGGATGTTCATTCACTAAAAAAAATATGATTCTAATTAGTCCGTCTGTTAGATTATCGAAAAATATTGGATACGTATTTTTTGTTTTATCAAATCAATAAAAATTGACGAAAATAAAACGCGTCAAACATTTTAGTGGGGGGTTGTGACGTCACTCACCGGTAAAAAATGTCATACTAATGTCTTAGAATATAACGTCACACGAGTTTTCAAAGCACTGTATCGTCTTCATTGTTTGTTTACGTGAAAAAAGAAAAAATACGTGTCCAATATTTTTTGGAAATCTATCTGACGGACTAATTAGATTTTTTTAGTTAACTACCCAGAACTCTAGATACCTACCGTTTCTGACGATTACCGACAAGGAAATGCGCACTATTATAGAAACAAGTCTAGTTTGTTAACATAATATGTACGTCATCATTACGTTTAATTGGCAACGCGCTGAAACCAACGCTCCCAGTTAATGATCTACATTTTCAAGAGGCCGGTCTTCAACGCACATGTACCTAGTACACGTTAGAAAATTAGAAATGGGGAACTCAATGAGTGCATTTGTGTGCGTGATACTGTGTTCGAATTACGTAACTATCATGAAATCAATGGCAGCAACGTGAACTTGGCTACGTGCTATTGCTGCAGCGATGCTGCACTACAGCAAAATCAAGAATATGCGACACCAACCGCGTCACTGATATATTCACGAAATTAAATCGGTATGTCTGATACAATAATCTTAAGTGAACAACCTACTATGGATACCTTCATTAACATAATTAAAAATGCAACGCAAAATACGCGTTGCGAATTTCAAATACCGCGCTACTCGCGTCCACACAACATTTTATAATAGGCACATCTGTGACACCAAGGCCCAGCCAGACGTGTCTATAGTAAGAAAAAAAAAACAATTTGTGGTCTATTGAATATGCGACGCGCCGCGCACTTTGTAAAGGTCGAAAACCTCCGCGACAATAGGCAAGAATCTTCCACGATTTAATTGCAATTCACAACTAGTGCACAATCAAGTCTTTACATATTAGAAACACAGCTAATGAAATAAGTAGAATTTGGTAGACACCTACATACATAGATGCAACAAAAACATAATAAAAATATTTGCGACGCGCGACGCGTCGATGATTACTTGTGCCGGCCGCGAAGACGCCCTTGAATTAACAAAAAAATAAACAAATAGCAATGACCTCGGCACACATGATAGACACGATTACTTACACTATTATTCAAACTGAGTCAGGTTAGATTAGGGCGGCTATTATAATTCATAGTACTCGTTTTGTGAACACGTTATTATAAAATAGAACTAGAATCACCGGCTAGTTTAATTTGATAAGGTGACGTCATCGTCGTCTGGGCCCCCAATTTGACGTCAGCTAGTACAGTGACCCACAAATCTACAGACACAATAAATTCAGCAACGTACGATGCGAAACCGCGCGGGGTTCAATGAACTGTTGACGTATTTAAAATACGCACAAGTAGGTACCTTATCGCGAAATGTAGTACGCGGCGCGGCAAGCGGAGCGAGCTTGCTGTGCTATGTGTTTGCAAAATGGTTATTTATAGATGTGAGTGTCCGTGACGGATGGTTCGAGCTATTTCTAAGGTCCGGAGAATGGTGAGTAATAAAGTAATAACATTAAACGACGTCAGTATTCATTAAAATCACATAAGAAAATCAAGTAAAAGAATTACCTACTTACAACAAGTTCAATCCTCCTTCAATGCGTCTAAAAAGTTTTATTTAGGATGACTCAATGATGTTGTAAGAAAGAACTGGCTGAGTTTAAATGCGGTAAATAAAACAAAATAATTAACCAAAAATACTAGTTGTCAAATTACGAAAATAGTGATGTTCATCATAATCATATTTAACGGTTTATCTGTAAGTAAACAAAGAGTAATCGGTTTTTTAAGATTCTTCTCTTTTAGCAATTTTTTTTTCTATTTTACTAACTGACAGAATATTCTTCCCACGGGATATTATTTAAACTTATCATATTAGCGAAATCTTTTCTCAAGACTTTAGCCAACGCCGGAAACTCGGTGAGAGTTCGTTTTGCTGCTATAATTTTTAACGCCATTGATAATAAAAAGAAAATGTGAGAAAGGAAGTGTGTCTGTCGTGGTGCTACACCTACAAGACACACTACACCAGAGTTCATTCTTTGTAAAGAAAGGAAGAGTCTGCATCGAGTGTGTGAACAATTTTCGACTTCTTATTGCCTTTCTTTAAGGTTCATATTACCAGTAAAAGGGCTGTATTGGAACCTTGTCCGTTCAAAACGAGGCACCCGCAGTAGCTGCCCTACCTACCTACCCACATTATGCGACGGATACAGATCCGAGTTTCTTACTTACACATACACGCGGAGTACGACGGCCAGTTTTAAATATGTGTATGTGTCGCGAATACATACGGCTTCGATGATCAGCAGGTGTAAGCGAACTAAAGGCGAGGGGTTATTGCGATTAACTCTTTTATCCCTTCGTTTCCATATCAAAGAGTAATGAACCTTGTTCTACTATTGGACGACGTCGATTAGTAACCGTGTGATTTTTTTTTATAATGGATAAAAGCGATGTTGCAATAATTTTGTTCTAGCTATAGTGTTTTAAATCTTAATAGAATTATTGAATAAACCCGTTCGGTTTGAATGTATGGCAGCGGTCTAATAAGTAATAGGTATGCTTTTGTTTATATTCCAATAATAATATATTGTCATAAATGGTTTTAATTATTGTAAGATTCTAATTGGAAGCCCGTTTAAATACAAGGACTCTAAGTATGTTGTCTCATGATTAACATAATAAATAATTTAAGAAATGGATACCGCATCGGCGCATAGAGACAAAACCAAAGTAGTCTACTAATTGTAACAACAAAGGCGAAACTGGCAGTGAATCGATTGCGAGTAACGAAGGTCAAAGGGTTTGCAAGTGTGTGTATGTATGCAAGTATGCAGGCGAGCTCGGTGCGGCGTCGCTGCTGCACGCCTGCACCGGCGGTTGCAACACCCTCCCCCCTTCATTCTCGGCTTCTCGCTCGTCGCCGTCTTGCCGCTAGCCTGTCTCACCTCGCGGCCGGCAGCCTTGCGCGACGCGCCGCGCTCTTTCACATTCAAAATTATTCGCAATCGCAACCATTGCAAAAACTCTCTGTGCAATAAAATACTTAATATTTCGATGCGTTCACAATCAGTTTTAAAACAGAGAGGTAGTTAAAAGTTAACAAAGAAATTAAGTGCCTTTTTAAACTTTGAATGCACTCCTCGTTGCATGTCCCGCGCGTCGTTATGAGAACCCCGTACTGGCGGTCACGTTGACGTCGCGCCGCCATATCTGTCTCGGCCACCAACTAGCAAAATTAATAGGTAATTATTTTCGTGTACAGTGTTTTTGATTGATTTTGTCGTTCAGTGATTGTGTGTTAAAGTGTTTTTTATCTTCTGGCATCCTTTGTGGTGATTCCAACTGGATTCTTTTTGGAAATTGAGGCGCGCGCCGGCCGGTTCTTATCGGGTGCAATGCAGTTGCACTCTCAACTTATTGCAGTTTTGCATTCACCAAAGTTTCCTGCGCGGAAAGTTTCTAGTGTTTATAATCAGCTCCAAGAGGATTGTAAATGTGTTTTAAAGTGATTATTCGTTAAAAGTGATATGTGAAGCGGTTTCTAAAGAGCTGTCACAGTTTGCTGTGTTATTTCGGTCATTGACCGCCGGAATTCGCATCTCCTATAAATTAGTGGTGTTGTTAGATTTTTTGACATAATTCCGATTTTCGTTTTTTAGGCTCAAAATTGTGTCACTTCACTAGAAGAATGCAATGACACGCGCATTCGCTTTTTGAAATTTCACCTTCACCCGGATGGAATGAGGAGTGCACAATCCCATTGTTTCACAGTTTCATATGTTTGAACATCATTTGTTTTTTTGTTTTTCGGACGATTAGAGAGTTATCATTTCCTTCCAAAATTACAAAAAATTACAAAATAAAGGTAAATATTAGTCTTTTCTACAATATTATGTAAATAGAAAATATGTTGTTATCCAAAAAATATTTTTTGTCATTGCTCACACGCGTGGCTTCCTTGAATCGTTGCTGAATGACATCATTGTAGGCAAGCTACAAGGGATCCCAATTTCTAGTGCACAAAGTCATAAAATAATGAAGTTTTCTCTAAACTTTTGTCTAAAACCCCAAAGATTCAGCAGTTGAGTGTAGTGTGTGTGTGTAACATGATGATGAATGTGCAGAATGGCGGAGGGCAATGGAGAAATACCCATTGAAGAGGTACCTGGGAAGGACTCCGATGTTGGCCGAACACCGGATTATCGCAAACTCATTGACTACGGCTTGGATCCTAAGGTAAGCATTTAAGTTCAACAGTATCTTAAACTCTTAGTATAACAATGGTTGGTTGGTTGGCTTAGGCTCATTGAAAAGTACCTAGTAACAGACAGCAATTTTTTTTTATGTAAAATTTTTTGTCGCTATGAAACTTTGATTTACCCAACTTTGATCAATACTATCTTTTAGTTACAATAGTGTTATTTATTGCTATTTTTAGTACATATTCTAGATTTGTACAAGTAATAGGTTCTGGTAGCAATAATTAGTCTCATGAGGCATTCTCAATGAACCCGTCTTATAAAGTTCCTTAGTAGTTTCAAATATTATAAATGAAAACTGCTTCAACCTAATGAAAAGCCATATTATACTGTATATAGGTGTAATAGAGGCCAATTTCAGCAATTTTTTTTTTGTTATAATAAATTAAAATTAAATTAAATCTTACTGGAATCTACTTGGAGCCAATTTCTAACATTCACAAATATTACACTGTTCTTATTGGAATCTTGTAGTAAATCAATACATGGTTGGTAGGTAATTCGATTTTATGTACATGTTGCTAATAGTTTGATTCTTTATACATAATTATGACTCATAAAATAAACAGAAGTGAGTAACTAGGTATTGTAATAGAACTGTTAGGGTTGTTCCATACAAATCCATTGTAGGATGAAAAGAACCCTAGCTTAGACATTTCAGTAGTTATTCTATATTAAGTTCTAAAAATAAGTGATACTATTTTCAAAAACTTTATAGAAACTTTTTGAAAATAGTATCACTTACTTTATAGAAAAAATTTAAAGATTATAGTTTTTCTGAGATTCCTGATGTAGTCAGTAGTTGTAATAAAAGTTAGTTCAACACCCATGTTTAAGTAATAAAACAGGTTTAGTGCTCAGTAGTACTGATTTACAAATCTTATCATAGATAACTTTCTTAGAAACTTAGGGATTCCAATCATTATTTTGTCACACTTGAAAAGTTAATACATAAAAGAAAAGTTATAATGTTGGTAGCACTTATTTTGCACTTTCTCTCAGTGTCTGTGATAATGTTGACCTTTGCCATTTAATATCTGGGCACCTGCAATGCTTGTATACAGGCTTGCATGTTTTTAAAATTGTTACCAACCAGAAGGCTATTTAATATACATATCTGCATTATAGTTTTATATTACATTTAGCCTTTGCTCATTTTTTATTTTAAATGTTTGGAAACACACCTCCCTTTCTTCTGTAGTGAAATTGTATTGTGCAGCCAAGCCCTTCTGGCAGTTATATGGAAAGTAGTTTTGTTAAGTAGCTTTATTAGCAACTTACTGCTATTTCCATATGCTCTAACTTAGTAGGTATTCAATTTAAAAAAAATTTCGCCACTACTTCATTGCCACTTGACGTACCTATTCCGATCGGCGGTATTCTTACTTGATTCCAATAAGGTTAGCGAACTGCCTGCCTACCCACGGTCATGCAGATAGGTAGGTACATGTACCTACATGCTGACAAATTTATCATTCGGAAATCCTTATACGCATGTGGCCAGTGCACACTGGTATGCGTCGGGAGGGCCGACGGCGGCGCGGGGGGCGGCACTGAGTAATTTTCCTCGTCACTGTCCTTTGCAACTTTAAGTTTAAAACATATCTTTTTATTTCGAAGAAACCACGTTGATTCTTGCATATGTAGATAGCCTTGTATATCTACCGGCACAGTGACGCTTTGCCACCCCTTATCTTCACATTAAAATAACTATTCACTTACGTGAATTGCGATGGTCAGGTAATTTCTGTATCGTCGCAAGGGATTGTCAAGTGATACGAAATCTATCATGATGTAACATACTGCAGTTATCTTGAATAATATCTAATCAAGAATTACATTCTGTAGCTTAAAATTCCTTTATATGGGCTCGACAATGATGATAACGTTCTCCCGCGTTTTGTGCGCCGCCCCTAAAAATGGGCTACGATACTGCCAAGGGCTACCACTATTATGTTTCTACTGGTTATAGATTGTTGAGGTCTATAAAACCAAAAAGATGCACAATCGTGGACTCCAGCGGTGCCACGATCTGCCTTTATTGGTACCGCGAATACAACTTAACTTAAAATGGAATAGACAATGCGCGCCTACCCACACTCCAATAGCCTCCGTGAGAAACGCGTACACTGTAATTTCTATATCGGTAGAAATTGTGTTTAATTGTGAATATTATGTCGTTTCCAGGTATCAGCCAAGCTCGACGACATTTATAAGACTGGAAAGCTAGCGCACGCCGAACTGGATGAACGTGCGTTAGATGCCTTAAAAGAATTTCCATCCGACGGTGCTTTAAGTGTTCTTGGACAATTTTTAGATTCAAATCTTGAGCATGTATCTAATAAAAGTGCTTATTTATGTGGAGTCATGAAGACCTATAGGTGAGTACCCTCGTTGTGTTATTTCGCTTGGCAACACGAATCAAAATATTGGACGATTGCCAAACTGCCCGGTATATCTGGGTCACTATCTTGAAAAATTGATTTGACATATTATAAGCCGCGTTGCGGACAACCGTTGGATTTAAATCGCGCGGCTCTCTGCCTGAGTAACTAGGAAATGATGCTGTTTTATGTACTGCACGACCTTGTCTCGGAATGGCAATGTGAAAATCGACGCACAATTTAAAAATACCTTTTTTGCACAGCATCCTTGACAAAGCCAATCACCGGTTAGGGAGTTTCGAACCAACAACATCATTGTTCCTACAGTCTGCCGAATTAAATATCTCTTGTCGAACTGTCGACCTTTTCGAGAAGAGGTCACTTCGATACTGACACTGACCATTAAAATGCAATAAAACTGATTGCCGCGTCTGAAATGCCCTCATAATGACACTAGGCAGAGATGGCATGTTCCGCAAAGTTTAGCACTTCTATATCTAAGTAGCATAATCGTGCCTCCGAGGCTGCCAACGCGGTGCCGGCCAGCATTCAAGCTGTTCCGTTAATAAGTATAATTGTTAGCTATACCGCGTGTACATAGGTGGCACACGGGGCTATTGTGATACTTTGATTTCTACCGAGTAGAAAGATGCGTTGAGAATCTTGGTAAGCGCTTTCAAATCGCGAGATTTAGTTCGATCACATGGAGGTCGTATGTTTTTAATTCTCTTCTAAAGTCAGGGAGAGTAGGTTCATTGTTCCCCTGCGATAGTTTGCTTTGAGTTTAAGATCAAACGGTTGATGAAGCGAGAAAGTGAGTTGTCGTCAATTGATACGTGACACAGTGCTTGTATGTAGCAGGAATGCTCGCTCCGTGACTGCCTGACGGATCATTTTGCTTGTGTCCTCGTGTTTATTTGCGCCGCCCGTCGCAAGATTAGATTACGGATGGTCATAAGCCCCTGTGCAGTCGTGATGCAGAACCTGTTTGCGAGATTTAATAAAATGCTAATTGGAATTATCCTTAGTGGCCTTTATAAAGGAATGGCTGTGTAACTTTTTGATGTCCAATTTTAAAAGCTATGATTAGACCCTAATTTGAGTATTTTATTCAAAGAAGTTTGTCGTATCGTCGGACATCAAAGATTTTGCGCCTTTTTGCCGGATCCATAACGGTCGTATGTGTGAACTCTCGGCGGCGTTTGTTCCCCAAGAGTTTAACATCCGTTTTCGCGCTTCATGCACTTGTCTAACCTTAGTTTGATCTGCAATTAAAGTTGATCGATTCTATAACCGACTTCTTAAAAATATTCGTGGTGTATTTCAGCATTGATTTTGAAACTACATGCGATGACATTCGTTATTGACTTTCTTCCCCAAGTTCATGTGATCATTGCAAAGAAATTGATCAGTAATGTAATGTATTTCAGACAGAAAAGCAGGGCGGGCGTGCAAGGAGCGCCCGCGCTGTCAGCTACTGTCCAGGTGAAGGGCCCCGACGAAGATAAGATCAAACAAATACTGGCCCGGACTGGGTACACGTTAGATGTTACCACAGGTCAGTATCGCGCCTAGGAAAGGGAGTACCTTTGACCCAAAGATAACTAGTTCAAAGAGAATATTAGTTTAGAGATAACTAACGTGTTGGATCTGTAAATAGATGTTGATAGTTTAATTAGTCAAATATCGACACATTCTAATAGTTTAGTAATACTTAGTGATACGATTTTACTTTGTAATCTTATAGGGACGACCAAAGATACTCTCATATAAATATAATAGTCTCCTTATGTTATTATTTTACTATCCACACAAAATTGCTCATTTATAGATCGAATCAAGTTCACAAAAAAAACTCGTCGCCAATCTTGTTTTTCTACGTTTATCTTCTTAACCTTAAAAACATTGTATTCTTAAAATAAAACAATAACATAAATTGTGAATGCAATACACATACACGTACGTTGTACATGCGAATAATAAAGTTCTCAAGTTTTGCGTGCAATGCGGCGCGAAGGACACCGCGTACTTCATTAGTTTGTCCTTTCATTAATTTGTGGATAAATATATTTGTTTGTTTCTGTTGTACCGTATTCTCAAACAAGGAACAAATTGACGATGAGACAAATACATAAACCAGATTAAGATGGTCTCACTGTTGCTAGGTAGACATAGGGGGTCTTCAAACAAGTTACTTTTGTATAGAGACCACCCTTCTGTTGTCGTATTATACATGTTACAATGTAGTCTCAAATTAAACTTGTTCTGGTTTCACATAAAACATTGCTTGACTGATCTTAAAAGGCGTGGGTTTTTGTACTTTTGAAAATTCACGTCTTGAGCTATTATTTATTTGCTTTGTAATAATGATACTGCATAGCAGTTTTATTTCGAAGTGGTATGCTTTGGATGTTTCCTTATAAGATTATTGAACGGAACTTGACCACAATTGAAATCGAATTCCACCAACTAGAAACCGATACTCGACCCATAAAAATCTGATTCAGCACAATTGGAATCAGATCGATATTAGAATCGGTAATCTTATTGTTTCCGTGAATCTAATTGTTATTGGAATCCATATCGAAATTTGAGTAAAATTGTCTTCTAGGAAATTGAGTAAAGTATTTTTGGACCTAAATATCATACATACAGAGTGTAAAAGAATAAGAGAGAAACTGGCTAGTGATTCAGACCATCAAACTTTTGAACTACTCATACAAAGTATTGCATCAAGAGCAATAGTTGCATGAAGTCTTTTTATTTGTACTCTATTTTCGCTTTAGCGCACTGACACGCCAACGCGCTTAGATTTAACGACTCTAATGTAACGTTGCATTACATGAAAAACACGCACAATATGGTCTAAATACCCGGTTGGGTTAGGCCCGGCTTCCGTCGAATTGGAGACGAGCTGAAGGACAGGAGAAGTGCAAGATCCGGCCGATCATATGAGAGACGAATTGTAGATTTCAACCAATGTGATTGTAGAATTCTGCACGTCTTCTCGTCACCGCTTCCCTCGTCTATGATGTAAACCGGGCCTCGGTCAATTTGGAGATCTTGTTTGAAATTGACAGGCAATCTGAACCATCAGTAGATTTATTTATGAGACTTTCATTTCATACGTTTTACTTGGAATATTTATACCGTGTAATTTAATTGGTTAAATACGCCCTTAGTTGGCTGTCTGCTTGATCGAGTATTTATCTAACTGAGGCTTGGTGCTGGCAGGTCAGCGCAAGTACGGCGGGCCGCCGCCCGGGTGGGAGGGCGGCACGCCGGGCGCCGGCTGCGAGGTGTTCTGCGGCAAGATCCCCAAGGACATGTACGAGGACGAGCTCATCCCGCTGTTCGAGCGCTGCGGCAGCATCTGGGACCTGCGCCTCATGATGGACCCCATGACGGGCACCAACCGCGGCTACGCCTTCGTGACGTTCACGTCGCGCGAGGCCACGCAGCGCGCCGTGCAAGAGGTGAGCCCTCAGCGCAGTCGCTGCACCCGCTGTATGGCACTCGATGTCGTCCGGGGGAGAGGTCATTCGCATAAATGTTAGAGTAGCTAATGCATGTTACGTGATGTTCTATGTACCTATATTTTTGGTTTCTATAATTTCATAAATCCAATTTCATTTTTGTTTCGATGTTGCTCTCTTGTCTATATAGCTGGAACAAACCTGTGTTTCACTTGATCGATGTTTGCTCCAATGATGAAAATTACCGCTCCCTCGAACTTAGTGTACAATAAGCAGTAGAGTTGTTGAACAAACATTTGCTACAAAGATTGGTGCCATCTGTGGGCAGCGGCGTCCCCGCAGCCTTGACGATTTGCAAATATTGTGATAAGCAGCGGCCTGCGCCGATAGTGCGGCACCTATCTTTGTGCGATACATGGATGTTATCGAGCACATCTGTACCAATAGCCAACATTACAGCACTCTGTGTTATCGCAAAACTAAAACAATGGTGCAATTGTTCATTATCAGCTATCACGATTGGTAACACAAAATTGTGTCAAAACTCTAAAGCTTTACAAAAGATGATTTTTTCTATTGATTAAAATTGGTGTTATTAATTTGAAACAAAATTTATTCTAATTTGACGTCTACTTTCCAGGTGACTCGCCGAAATGTTTAAGTATATTTCCCTTGAAAGATTAACTGTATATCACAGCACTTAGCTGCCGCGCGTTTGGGCACTTCCGTCTGCGCGGCCCCTCCTGGCGAAACCATCACGTTCCTTCTGCGTCACACTTGTAGTGCCTCGTTACCTGTCACCTTAGTACTGTCACCGCAGCTTCCTGATGGTTTCTCCGTGCGCAGCGGAAGTGACCAAACTGTGGCCTCCTTGCAAGACTACTAGTCCTCATCAGCCAGTACTTTTGCAAGGTCCCAATCATTTGCCTGTCGAATATATTCACAGTCACACTTGGGAGATTTAGATTTAAGCTTCTTCTATCATTTAAAAAGCATGTCATTAATACCCCGCTCACGGCGGCCATTTGCACCCATTCGCACTAAAATGTTCCCTCTTGTAAATGCTACATTACAGTAACAATATAATGTTGATGAACTGTTAAACGCTTCGTGGCAAGCAGCCGCCGTCCTATAATAATAATATGTATAATCACTGAATTTGTGTAAATGTGCAAACATAACACCTATAAACTGATCTAGCCTCGCTTGTCCTGAGATATCATCCCGTTCTTTACTGTTGCACCTCGTTCAATTTTAAGTTGCTTTAATTTTATTTTATTTTTTGTTACCCTCACACGTACTCGCTTCTTTTTATTTTCACCTCATCAAACGGTCCACTTACAGGGTTAACTTTAAATTGGCTTCGAAAAATTCTCCAACTGAGAATTGAATATATCTCAGGCTCTCCTCTTTGCTCCGTACAACACTGTCGGCTTATCATTCAAATTCAGTTAACTCATTACGATTGGCTCTAACCGTCATCACCCGCGCGTCGCTCGTCGTGCGTCGACGAGGCCAGCCTGGCTAGCCGGGCTGGCCAAGGCCCCGAGAGTCCGAAACGACGCCCTTTTTCAAAATTGTTCCCTTGTTATTTTTCCCACAGCTCGATAATCACGAAATAAAACCAGGGAAGACTCTGAGAATTAAGATTAGCGTACCGAATCTGCGACTTTTCGTCGGCAACATTCCCAAGTCTAAAGGCAAAGAGGAGATACTGGAAGAGTTTGCTAAATTAACAGGTAAAGTGTCACTCGAATGAATTAAGGAGTTTATAGAGTTGTCGGGTTGAGTGCGTGGGGCTTGGTGTGGACCGGCTCGGGCTCCTGCTTGCGTCCCGCTTGTCCCGTCCCGCTCCCCCCCCCGCGTCCCTCCCCCCCGCGATCTCCAGTCATACGCCGCACCGGGCGGGCGCGCCAGCGACCCGACCCCGGCCCAGGCTATTCTCCCTCGAATTGTTCTTGCAGCTGAATGATTATGAAATTCGAAAGGGGAAAAAGATTGGCGTAACAGTTTCCTTTAACAATCACCGGTTATTCGTGGGGAATATCCCTAAGAATCGAGATCGGGACGATTTGTTTGAGGAGTTTACTAGGCACGCACGTAAGTCCTTGTCGAATTCATAATAAGTGCTACTCGGTTTTAACTGAGCGCGCCGCGGGCCACCATGACGCGTGCGGCCCGGCCTGGCCCCGCCGGGTCGGGCCCTATCGGGGTCCAATCGGGGTCCTCTGGGGCCCGCTCGGGGCCCACTCGGGGCCCTGAGCTCACACTCGCGCTTCACCGTGGTCCGCGGCGCCGCCGACCGTATTACCTTTTGATTGGCCTTGCCTCGAGAATGCTCACTGGTCATGACTGGAGAACCTTGCTGTTGTTCTCTAGAATAGTATTCTTCAGTACCGTATATGTTCTCCTGGAATATTGTTTGATTTGCTTCATATTCTGTAGCGTTGAATGACTGACTTTTTCGCGTCGGGCTCGAGGGAAGCTTTGTTCATACTGTTAGCGTGCCTGCGCCCCGCTTCCCGATGCTTAACCATATCATATGATTGCAGCTGGGCTCATCGAAGTTATAATATATAGTTCGCCCGATGACAAGAAGAAAAATAGAGGATTTTGTTTTTTGGAATACGAGTCTCACAAAGCGGCGTCACTAGCTAAACGTAGACTGGGTACAGGTAGAATAAAGGTAAATGTTTATGCCGACATGTCATTTTATGTTTTATAATGTGTTGTATGCCCAGAACAGAGTAATAGTGTAATGTTCATTTATAATTCGAGCAGGTATGGGGCTGTGATATAATTGTGGACTGGGCGGACCCACAAGAGGAACCTGATGAGCAAACTATGAGTAAAGTAAGTTCACTGACTTGACAATTTCATTTCTTTACCAGCTGTAATCATGCCAACCTTTGTGTCATATAATTATGATCCCTTGACAACCGCACTAATACGCGTTTGTATTACTTTTTTCGTTGGATGTCTATACTGATTTAGTTCAGGGCGTTATAACCCCGCCACCAATACTAATACAATTTTTCGTCCTCTAGGTGAAGGTATTGTACGCACGCAACTTGACGCAAGAAATAACTGAAGATGCACTCAAAGAAGAATTCGAACGCTTCGGAACTGTGGAACGTGTTAAGAAGATTAAGGACTACGCGTTTGTGCATTTTGAAGACCGGGACTGCGCAGTAAAGGTAATACACCGATGTGCACATTTTTCAAAACTAGGCATGAAATTTTTGCCCATTTTTTGTAGTAATCGTATCAGTACATTTGTAATGCTTTTTCTGTCGTCAAGTTTACGTTTGATGGGGCTCCTTATTATTTTTCTCAACATTTTACGAAGTTTTGGTGTTTTGGAATCCATTTATGCTTCCTCCTGGTCACAGCACAAATAGCCCAGAGACTAGAAAGCCATATCGCTGTAATATGTGAATAGATCACTAAACCACTCCTTACAAAACCGTGATAAGAGCCGTGACGTCACGTGGTCGAGTTTATACGAATTTAGTTCTGAATTTGACAAACTCCCAAAGTAGCTTCTCAATCAGTATCTAAACTCCGCACTATCCCACATTCCAGGCGATGCAAGAACTAGACGGCAAAGAAATGGGAGGCGCGCGACTCGAAGTGTCGTTAGCCAAGCCGCCGTCCGACAAGAAGAAGAAGGAAGAAATACTGCGCGCGCGTGAACGACGCATGATGCAAATGATACATGGCCGTGGCGGGTAGGTGTTAGCCTTTATGTGCCATGTCTTAGGAGCTGGCTAAAAAATTTCTACAAAAGTTTCAGCTTCATAGATTCATCTCTTTGTCAAGGTACACCTCCGAAGGCGACTACAACCGCAACCCAGTCGCTATGTCCGACCATTCGATGTAAGTTTAACAAAACGCTTCCGTAGAGGCAACTTATTTGCCTGTCTGTTGTACTGCGCTTCTGTGATTGCGATAGGGCGGCGTTGCCGTTGTGGCTTGCCTTAGGAAGAGCACCTTCGACCTCGATTTGTTATATCGACGTTCGATTACTGTAAATCCGTTTTTGCTCAAGCAAACATGTGCTTTTGTAAAAATTTAGCTAACTTTTATTTCTATACAGGGTTAATCTTGGCTGTTTTCAAAAGAGGCACAAGTAAAACCGTTGTAGTTAAGTAAAAATACAAACTGCTTATCTTAATTTGAATTACCCTGTATAGAAAAAAAAATACGATCAAGTTGGCCGAAATGGATCCTACCAGATTTGGTTCGCCAGCTCCTAGTTTTTTTTTTCTTCTATTTTTTATATATTGTTGTCATATTATTCCCGACGTGCATTTTACGTAGAATACTTCCCATTTTGAGAATATAACGATACTGAATTCCTACTTAGATATTGAAAACATTGATTGCTGAATTTGCAAAGTTAAAGTTAAACTCCCACTTATGCCTCTGTAAACCATCAAACGTTGATAGTTCGAACTTGTATTCGCACGAGTGATAATAAAATTCTAAGTAATGCATGATGCCACCACCCACACCCTACCATCAACATTTAAACCCATTCATCAACTATATTTTTATTATTAGGATTTCGAGTGTTCCTAAATACTAATGGTTTACAAAAATCTACTGAATGGCGAAAACGTTGATGGTAAAGTGCGCTTGTACACACAATTGGGTTCCCACTTTCCTTAGTGACTAGATAGGTTAGTTACAGTGCCTATCGTGCCAGCACTAGTGAAATGAACCACCGACCTCGTCACAGACGACGCACAAACACATTTGTTTGCTGTTGTTGTGTGAGCGTTTGTTAACCTGTTTGTTTAGTAGCTGATTTGACCAATGACACTGAACTTGATCAGGGCACTTAAAATACCCAAGAGTTGTCAGTGGTCAATATTCCATAATAACTACGAACATCTCTTGAACGCGCTGTAGATGGCGCTGATCAGAGTTCAGATTCAATGGTGAAATTTGACTCACGTGTGTACTCAAGTGTGTAGGGCTTAGTTTGAGCGTTTACCGAGGCTGCCTAGGCTTGCACGATGTCGTTACGTGCGTGTGTTAACTGTGAGAGTTGCCCGCAGCTGCTCGCCGGTGCTGCGCGGGCGCACGCCGCAGCCGCAGCCACGCCCCCCGCAGGCGCGCGGCGACTACGGTCAGTATGCACACACACACACCCACTACACGCCACACGCCACACACACACGCGGTAAGGGACGGGGACGCTCGGTGCTGTGATTGCGACGAGACAGCAGATCTGTTTTGAGAGTAGAAAAAAAAAAAGATTTTTTTTTAGAAAACTAGAATAAATCGTTCCGCAGATGTAATTTTTACCATAATATTTAACTTGGACAGTAATTTTAGTGAAATGATTACTATAGAACACCTACCGAGCCTCCAGTGTACCACAATACAGTACAACGTGACAGCACACAGAGATAGGTGAAGGGAACAAGACACATTGTTGCTCAACTGTACCGTGGAATCATTAAATGTATTATATCATAGAGTACAAACAGTCGATGAGATCCCTGCGCCTAGCTCGCACCCTCCCTGACACGAACAGAGATGTGAACACGGTGTGGTCTCCACGCGCACACTCGCACAATCCGCTACTGTCCCTTACTAACAAGATGGCCGCTACTATACACTCACACCGGGACTTCCCGCCAGTGCTGCCAGCCTTCAACTATACTACCACTTTGGGAGTTTTCTATCTATAAGTGTATCGTTAAGGCCTCAGTACATGTTTCATTAACGCTACTACCTAGGCTAGTTCTTAATGACAGCTAGGAATAGGTCGATGCATGGTTTCGGAAAAGTTTTGATCTATCAAAGAATCGTGTAGCCCACACATGGTCCATCTAAAGTGTAATAACAATATTAACAGACAGTGCATGCTACAATGTCAAGTCATAGTGAGCGCTCAGGTGTCGGCAACGCCCGCAGCCTGAGCGAGTTCAAAATGCTTAGGTAGGTTCCGGTGGTGGGTCGTTACAACCAGCATACAATCATTATCTAAATTTAATTTCATTTACAAGTTTATTCATCAGACAGTGGACATGAACAGTTAGACATTTCACGATGCATGTTGTTTGTGTCGATAACGTGAAGAGCTTCAGTCGGTTGAGACCGCGTCAGGAGGAGCAGAGGTGTTGGATTTAACCCGTGTGCTGTACCATACCATACCTGTACTGTACCCCGTGTAAAGTGACAACAGCATGTTAATCTTTTCCCGGTACGAGTGTCGTGGAGGCTCGCTATCCGCCAGCCGACATCGGTAGCTTGTAAGTTAGAGTTAGTTTAGCTTAGCCTCTAAAAGGCCTGTGTTGTGTGTTTATAGATTATGATTACGACTATTACGGGTACGGTGATTACCGAGGTGGCTACAATGAGCCATTTTACCGGTACGATGAGTTCTATTTTGATTATGCGGGGCCACCGCAACCGTCCGCCGTCCGCCAGCCTCCCAACAGAGCGCAACCGGTGGGTCCCACACACACTCACTAATGTATCACTCTTATTTACTAGTCACTAGTCGCTGTACTCATTATTGTTCTTTCGATTTTGATTTGCCAAATTTTTATCATCTACTGTTTTATTTTTATTTTTTGTTTAATCCCATCCTCGAACGGAGTTAGTGACTCGGTAAAGACGGTAGTGTGTAGGCCTGACGGTGGTGATTGCACTGGGCGGGCGGGGCCTCCGACTTGTCACTGATTGCCGGGAAAAGTGTTAGTGGGCGCGGGGTGGCCGTCGGCCGATCTCACCATCAGGTCTATATGGCTGCGGCCACTCCGACTAACATGCCCGTCTCTCATCTGTACCTGTTGTTTTCAGTTGCCATTTCACATTTGCACCGCTTTACGTCATTCCGCCGCGCTTGTCACTCCCATGTAGAGCTTCGCTTCGCTTATCACTAACCGATAACCCGCTCGAGCTTTGCCACCCGCACCCATCCCGTAGGCGAGGAACGTAGCTTGCTCCCGAAGCTTTGGAACGCCCGAGTAATGTTGTAATATTTCTCGTTGTTGTAACGAGGTAGAGAATATGTTGAGAAGACTTACTGACCCGCTTGGTAAATGCCTCACTCAGGACGACGAGCTCGGTCTCGGGCCCAACTCGCTTTACTACGATCTAACCGGAGGCATTCAGGTACCGCCGATGGGCGCTCTTATTATTCCAAATTATTTTATTCATATTTAGTGGATGTCGTGTCGATGTTAGATTTGATTCCACTTAGTTTATATTCGTAGAATTTATACATTTTCTTTTAAAAATTATTTTGTAAAAGTATTAAACGTCAAGTAGGCAAAGTAAATAGCGACATTCGTCACCCTATCCTAGAATGTATTTATTAAATTCATGTTGGATGAACGTCGACTTAGAAAGCTTCAGTAGGTACCTGATTGTTTCATCTTATATAACGACCTGGTATTGTGTGGCGTTCCATGGTAAAAGTGTTATTTTTCGTAACAATGCTTGTGACGTTGGCACTAACCATGATTGATGTGAGCTCATCACAGGTACTTTTATCTCGAAACCCACAATATATGTTGATATGTAATGGATTTGCGGACGTTGTTTAAAAGTTATTCAATAAAAGATTTTGGATGTAAAAAATAAAACTATTTAAACGGCGTTTGTAAGTGTTATATTTACATAAATATTTGAATGTAATGATATCTATTTGGTATTTTGACATAGTTACATTGTATTGCAATAGCGATATACTTTGCAGCATGATCGTAAATTATTTCAATATTATTTCAACCATAAACCAATCATATTTGTGGACCATTTTTTCTTTTCAAACTTACTGATAAAAATATAAAACAGTTTTCTTGAAATGTTTTATTGTTGAAATGATTAGAGTACCTGTTTATTTTTTTATAATTTTGGACCGAATTCTGTGTTTGAAGTGAATGTGATTACAATTAAATCCTAAGCACATTGTAGAGGCAAACTATGTAATCAAATTAGAAAGTCTTGAAAATTGGTGCATGAGTATTTAGAACTGCTTATATACTATTAAATGCAAAGTAAAAAAGGGTTTGTCTAGTATGTGCTTAGGTTTTTATTTCAGCTTACATTTAACAAAACTCAATAGGCTTTAAGTACATGAAACAGAAATCGGTCGTTGTTTTTTTTATTTTCGCCACTTGACCACCCGGTACCGCGTCATATTTTGGAAGGTTCCCTACGAATTTGTATAAGTAGTTGCTTTTAAGAAGTTCGCAAAGCCTTTCGCGTGCGAAAAGCATCTCGGTAAACTTAGTCAGCACTAAGGTATGAAATAGCACGGTAAAAAGAATCTATGTCATGTCACATAAAGGTGTTATCGCGCAGTTTATTTTATCTCAGTGCGGGCTTAGCCTCAGGCGCGACCTCCACAAGCGAGTGAACAGATTCCAACCCTTACCGGGTCTCTCCATACAGCGATATCGCAGCTATAAATTGCAAGATCGACGTGATTGCCTCAGCAGTGGAGATCGCGTCAGTCGTATCGTAGGGGACCTCCCAAGTATGACCTGGTCCCGGGTGGAGTGGCGTGCGTGGTCCTGACCGTGGGTTGTCAGCAGGCTGGGTCATGTGGGACGGGCGGTCGATGGGCGCGGCGCGCGGCGGCGGCGGCGCCCGCGGCTGGGGCCCGTGGTGGTGCGCGCCGCGTCGCGCGTGGCCGCCGCACGCCCAGCGCCATGCGTGGCAATCCCCGCGCCAAGCCAAGTTTACCAGGTCTGTATACCATACACCCCACGCACTATATGTTCACACCGCCTTCCTCTACGCTAGTTTAAAATGAAAATCACTCGACTCCCAAGCAAACCTTAAACTTACAATTATTCAACAACACTATAATTCGTCGTTCAGTAAAACCATGTTACAGTCGAGAGTTTGTTTCTGATTGTCTAATCTCTCTGTTGCGACATCTCTCAACATACGTGCTAAAATTTTGCAATACTCAAGAAGATTTATTACGAGACGTTGGTAAAATATATAGAACAACCCAGCAACTCGCTAGATTCGATACTTATGTGGTGGGAGGGTCCTCCCCTTTTCTTTGAATGATAAATAACTCTACACCTGGTCCTCGTGCATAAGGCTTATGGATGCTTTGTCCATTTTTGAGTGTGTTGTATAAATTATCGATCAATAAAAACGCACGTCTTGAGCCACAAATAACCAAAACTCAATTATCCTTTAGACGATGATGCATCTTAGCTTGTAACGATTGCGCGCCAGAGACCTAAGAATAGTATTAGATCTTCGACGTAGACTAAACTCGGATACATACTCATCACATCTCGCTTGGTCTTTATTTTTACTGACCACCATCATCATCATCAACCCGATTCCTATCCTATTCCAAAATTCTAAATTACAAATATATGGCATTGGACTCTATCTCGGTCGACCTCATTTCCCTTACAATCATGTCCTGAAACCTTTTCCTTTTATTTCAGCATGTTTGATGGTTTGCGTGTAATCCAGATTTCGATACAATTTATATCGGTAACTATCCATCTCCTATATCGGTCCTTAATAGTCCTTGCTAGTTCTAGGGCTACCACAAACTTGGCCAAAATTTAGAGCTCGATCGAGTGACGAGTCCATTGTTTCCTTTCGAAGTTTGTGGAAGACCTTTAGGTTCCTACTTGTCACTGGAAATCATTCTCGGTTGTGGTCGTTCACAGACTGTTCGCAATCCAAATTCGTAACGAATTTCCTATTCCTTAATTTATAATCCTTCCTATATCTCATTCATCCTTAAATTTTGCGTTGTTTCGTGCTGGAGCTCCAAATATATGCTAAATGACTTGACGTGGGCAACAGCTCCACTTGCCTAAGGGCTTGTATTTCAGGGTGGTCTTTTTGTGGCAGGTAAACGTAAACACGACGGGGGCCACCAGAACGTCGGGGGGGAGTGCAAGCGGCGGGTGGGCGCGGGCGGGTGCGGCGCGGGCGCGGGCTGGGGCGGCGGCGCGCTGGCGCAGCAGCCGCTGGCCAGCTAGCGCGGGGGGGGGGGAGGGGGGCAGGCAGGGGGCGGGCGGGGCGGGCGCGGGCGCGGCGTGCGGCCGGCCCCCGCATGGGAGGCACTACAAGCTGCGCGGGGGAGGTCCCGGCCGCTGCGCGCGCGCGCTCGCGGCCCGCGGATACGTTCACGTCCAGTCCTCGCTGCGTGCCGAGAGGATCGCTCTACTTTTTTCTATATATGTGTTTTTTATTTGATTTTCGAGTTTTCGATTTTGTATCGCATCGATCCGAAAAAATCTTAAAGTAGGACGTTATGAAATGTTTCGATTGTAAGTTTCCCGTTATGCTTATGTTTTTCACTGTCGTATTAGCCGTATATATATTTAATATATACTTTATTGAGGGGAGCGTGCGGCCGCGGTTGCCTGTTTGCGACCGTGCGCTCGGGTCGCGGACCCGTCGACTGTCTGTTTTTTTTTTAATACATGTTATTCGATATATTTTATTCCTGTGAACGCATTTTGCGATGTGATGTGTATTTTAGCAGTAATTATTATATTGTAAGGAGTTTGACTGTTGTTTTTTGACATACTTACAACTTAGGATACTTGAATGAATTTAATCAGATTCTTGAATGAATTGAACTCTCCGACGACTAGCGATTACGGCTAAAATAAAACCACCCCCTGTACTCGAACATTTCCCGACTGTGTTCCTGCTTTAGTTTTTTTTGCTTTATTTTTATTACATATTTCCCTTAAAATACATTAGTGTGAGGCAGTAGTATTGTAAAGTTCAGGATTTCTGTAATGTTTATTGCTGTACTAAACTTTTTTTTTGTATTCGACCACATAGCATGTCCATACTGTTAGAACTCGACTTGTATCAATCTTGTATCAGTTAATATGTGGAATAAATTTGCAAAACTGTGTTTGCCTTATTATCTGCTTGTTTCCTTTCTCTCTTTAATTCTCTAGCCTCATCCACACCGATTTTACCTTTCTTTTTGCAGCGTGGTAACTTTCGCTGGCAGTTTTTGTTTGTTACAGTAGTAGTTTTGTTGTAGTAACTTCGGTGTGGATGCACCTTAATGCCTTTTTAGATTTTGAAAGCTTTGAGATTCTGAACCTTAGCGTCTTATGTTAATCAATATAGTTATTGAGTTAACCCTCTTGGGAATATTAGAGGGTTTTTGAGCTTACCAAATGGGTTCTCAGAGAGTCTCATCAAATTGTGTCAAACCAATACACGCATCAATAAACATACCAATACTGACAAGCACACACACACACTGACCCACACACACACACTGCCCCACACACACACACTGCTCCACACACACACACTGCCCCACACACACACACTGCCCCACACACACACACTGCCCCACACACACACACACACACACACTACCCCCACACACACACACTGCCCCACACACACACTACCCCACACACACACTGCCCCACACACACACTGCCCCACACACACACTGCCCCACACACCCACTGCACTGACGTGGCGTGCTGCACTGATTCTTGGCTGCCTCATTGGTCAAGTGGTTACCGCGACTCGGTCGGTCAAACTGTTATTTTTTCCATCAGGAATTTCTCAGTAGCAGCCACGGAGTTTGGATGGGTGGCAATAGGCTTCCCCCTATTACATGGGACATACTGGTGAAATGATGGTGTATTATTAAGTACACCTCTGCTTAACCCTTTAGGGATTACATTACAGGTGTGATGTAGCTTATGTTACTCATACCAATATATTCAAATAATTCTGGGTAAATGTAAATGAGTGAAATACCATCGTCTAGGCAGTCACTTCGTGGAAAGTAGGTGTAAGGCTTACATGAATACCATTGTGAGGATCGGCCGGAGGACACGGTGGAGCACACCGTGGACATCCACGGTGTGCTCCACGACCTCTCACGTCCGGCCCTGGTGCAAGCCATGGTCCGGAGCGAGGAGGAATGGGACGCCGTCGCCTCCTTCTGCGAAGCAGTGATGCTAGCAAAGGAGGTGGCAGAACGTGAGAGGGAGAGAACCTCTCGTCCCAGCCGCCGCGGGAGGCGCTCCGGGCGTCGTGGGCCTCGTGATGGCTTCCGGCCACCGTGACTGAACGGTGAGTGATGGGCTAGCTCGCCGTCCGTCCGTCTTATGACGACGACAGGCCGTGTCGACGGCGCGTTCGTGTTCCACGCGCGCCTCAAAGAGATGTCAGCAACATGGAAGGGGCCCGCAGGGGCCGACGCTCGTCGTCGTCGGGGCTGCGGGTTGTTCGAAAGAGATACCGCGACCTCGGCGCAAGGGCTAAGAAGGAACATGGGTGGTTTTTAGTCAGTAGAAGTCTGACACTCCCTTTCGCTCAGCTCAGAGCGGGAGGGTTTATTTGATGATTTCCCACCCCCCAAAAAAAAAAAAAAGGCTTACATGAATGAACTTAATTATCCTAACTTTTCAACAAGACAATTTTTAGTTAGCTTGCAGAATGGGTTCTAATAGAGTCGCCCAATCGTGTCACACTGTGTATACATAAACGAGTCACACCGTGACTCGATGGGATGACTAATCGCAACGAGTCACATTGTGACTCAATGAGACAAATAAATGCAACGAGTCACACTGACTCCTTGAGAACCCACCGTTTCAAGAAGAACTAAAACATTCAATTGCTTGACGCAACCAGAACATCTAGGAAAAAACAAATCTAGTTCGACTGTGTAATTTTCCTGAAGTCTTTTTTTTCAATGAATTCGCAATATCCCAATGACCTGCCACACAGTACAGCTTTAGTTCAAAGTCAAGTGTTCAAAAATAGCGGAAATGTAGTTTGCGCTGTGCAATCCCCTGTTGTGAGAACGCCTACGCAGCTACGGCGCTACGAAGCCCTAGAACGACCGCCTACGTTGCTACGGCGCTACGGAGCCCTTGAACGACCGCCTACGCTGCTACGGCGCTACGAAGCCCTTTAGTAATCGCCTACGCAGCTACGGCGCTACGAAGCCCTTGAACGACCGCCTACGTTGCTACGGCGCTACGGAGCCCTTGAACAACCGCCTACGCTGCTACGGCGCTACGAAGCCCTTTAGTAATCGCCTACGCTGCTACGGGCTACGAAACCCTTTAGTTATCACCTACGCTGCTACGGCGCATGTGCATCTGGATCGAGGGCCTATTTTTTGAAACCTTGCGAAACGAAATAAGACTTATAGGGAAAGTAGTTAAAATAGTTAAAACTTAAAGCAAAGGGCCATGAATTAATGTATGTAGCCCTTGAGCGATCGCCTACACAGCTACGAGGCCCTTGAGTGCTACGCTCTACGACCAATCGCCTACGCAACGTAAGGGGCTACGCAACCCCGTCGGGGCTGCGGGTTGTTCGTAAGAGATACCGCGGCCTCGACATGAAGGGCTAAGAAGTAACATGGGTGGTTTTTAGTCAGTAGAAGTCTGACACTCCCTTTCGTTCTGCCCAAGAGCGGGAGGGGTTATTTGATCATTTTCCACCCACCCAAAAAAAAAAAATGGGGCTACGCAAGCCCTTGTGCGTTCCGCTCTACGCGCGTTTATGGGGCTGGTCGCCTACTTAGTTGTTGGGTATAGCGTAATATATAATATATAATTTATTCAATTCAGATTACTGTGATCCCAGCTGGACAGCTGGAGGCTGTGGCTTTGCTGTGTGTGCTCTGTGTGTGTGTGTTCTGGTTCCGTGTTAATGAATAAAACATAGTCATTATAATCAAGCAAGAGGAAAGTTTTAAAATGTACTATAAATTATTTTTTTATCTAAACATAAAAGGAAAAAAATAATAGAGTTAACATTATTAGTGTCTGGTTAGGTTATGTTATGTGATAGTGTGTGGGCATTTTATCCAGGCTTCTAACCCAAGTGCCTATCCAAGGCACTTAAATATAGTGTGTAAAAGTACCCTTAACGCAAACGAAGGGCACTTGTTCTCCCCACCACTGCTATCATTTTTTTGTTCTAGACCATACCTAGGAACCTCCTAGTTATATTAGGGGTCAAAGTTTAAAATTTTTCACAGCTGTTTTTGTAAATACTAGATTTTCAGGTTATAACTTTACTTAAATTACCTCCATGACCCGTTTACGATTCAAAGCATCCACTAGCACAATGTTTTAACAGTGCTACATTGGGTTTTACCGCAAAATGTGATTTTTGGCTTAAAAAAAAGTCGTTTCCCAGCAAAAATTTTTTCGTAGGGGTACTTAGTTTGATGTACAGAATGCTTGGGTGACGGGTGTGTGATGGGTTGATTTACACCCTGTATATCACCAAACTACAACTTAGTGGGTTCTTATTAAATAATTTTGCTGTAGAAATTGAACGGACGTCCGTCCAATGTTGTGTTGTGCACCAGTTTAAAGTGTTACTTTGTGGTTTTAAATTCCTTGTCTCTGTATTTTTCAAAGTTGGGATCTGAAGAGAACTCACCTCAGTAGATCTGAGATAAGTTCTCATCTCATGTGAGCAATAAAACAAAGAGTACGTTAAAGTCGTGTAATCAACTATTTAGTGGTGCGTGTGTCGCCGTTGCGGCGTGGGCGCGTCGTCATACGGTGTCGGGGAGTGCGGGGGGCGCGGCGAGGCGGGCGGCGGGCGCGCGGCGGGCGAGGGGTGGCGGGCGCGGGGGGGGCGGCGGCCTGCGCACGCGCGCCGCCCGCGCCCGCCGGCGCCGCGCGCACCACGCACCCAGCGCCACGGCCCCACCGCCACCACCACACACGGCCCACCACCACGCCAGGCCGCTGGACGCGCCAGCCACTGCGCTCTCGCCGCCTACGGATACGTCACGCCTACAACCTCGTTCGGACTCGCTGGGTCGACTCCCCGACCAACCTCCCGAGGCTAGGAACTGTTGCTACATCGTAGAAATCGATGGTATTCAAGGAGAAGACAGATCGTATAATTTAAAGAATTAGCAATTTAATTCCGTACAATATCTGTCACAAGAAACTGTCGGGAGTCAGGTCCGCCATCTGTCCGTACCGTGACTAATATATTATCTCTAACAGTATAGTTCTTGAGCTTTCATAGGCTCTTACAATTACGTGATCAGAACATTCTCAGCAGAAACTCGGAGTGTGGACCTGGGTCCGGTGAATAGCATAGGCTCGTCTGTATCATGATCCTATTACGTACGTTAACTGTGTATACATCTTTCCGCCTTTCTTTAAGTCAGATAACTGAGAGGTTATGATAATTAAGGACTTATAAATTAAACGATCTGCCCTCGACATAGAGACTGGGTGGAGTCGACCTCTTGGTCTTTTAGATAAATTTGTTGTTTTACAATATTCACGGATCACGGTTTCTGTTATGTTGGCTTGTTTTCTTCGAAGGAACTAGTTAGGTATTATATGGATGTTTCTCTTTGTCATTAATAATTGAACTGAGCACTATTAAAGTTCCTTTTTGTGTGAGTAGATAATTCTTAAAATGTCTAGTCATTACTTACTTATTTACGCACATTTTCGCGAAATCTAGGTAGCTTGTAAACTATCCTAGCTTTGGTTGGGTACTACACCCATTTCTCTATAGATCTATCAATGAATATTGTAAAGCTTATTTTATGTTTAGGTTTATTTCATATGTTTTTACTTGTTAGTTTAGGTAGACAGTTTTACAACATGCAAACTTGTACGATTTTATAGAAAATATTACAAAATTAGTAAGAGAGATAGGAAAGCACAGAGTGATGTGTGGTGAAGCGTTCTTAGAAACAATTAATTGCCTTTGTCATTCTTTTTTTTGCCCATAATCCAAATCATTATACTGTTGTTTGCTACAAACTATATATTATTTATAAAAAAGAAACTTTAGGTAGTATTGATCTTTCTCCTATACAACCCGGAATTCGGCGGCTCGAAGGACCAAAAATATAAACGAAACCTTTGCATAAAACATTGCGTTGTTTTATATGAAATTTCAGTTTAGTTAGTTACAAAACTTGTGTGGTGAGAAGGCAATTAATTAATCCCAAATTGAAATAGCACATTACAAAGCTTAACACAATAGAAGAGACACTCGGATTTCTACAAAAATATCGCCTAAAATTACCAAATCAGTGTTCACAAAGGCCTCTACAAAAATACAATAGGATAAAAAAAAATCAGTAAGCGGTATTACCTACCTCTCTACAAATAAATAATTTTCTTATCCGTTGCTGCAACTAGGCGAAGAGCGTTACCCTTTAATAACAAAATAGAGAAGCAGAGTAGAAAACAGACAGCAGGAGATATTCTTATATCAGGTACTTATTTAAAATACAGCATCTCGTATCTTGTAAACTTGTGACTTAGACAAAGTTTTATTTAGTACATAATTAGACAACTATCTCTTTTAGCTTTGCATTGAGTATGTTTTTCGCTTTATTTTATGCGTCGCTATTATTTATTTCAGCTGTGGATGTCTTTTTATTAAAAATGTCGAACGCAAGAGGCTATCGACCGAAATTGAAAAGATAGTTAGGTAGGTACTGTGCGACTGTCTGTTTTCCCTCTAATCCAAAGCGGCAATGAGGATGGACATTGGAGGAGTCGGGAGCAAGGAGCGGCGAGGCGTGACAGGGCTCGGGTGTAGTATAGACTCACGTGCGCAGCGCCCGGTCAGTGCGGGGCGGCGAGCACAAGCGACAGCGCGACCAGAGCGGCGCGCGCAGCCACCCGCCCCGGCGCCGCGCCGCCTGCGCACAGCGCGCCGTCAGACCCGAGCGGGACCCAGCACTCTCTGGTGGAACACTACCCACCACGCATGGCATACTCATTCGCAACGCTTGTACGTCAGAAAACAACCCTAGCTTCAACTATGGCTAGGTATACCGTAAGAGAGTTGAAGTTAGTACTCCACCAGAAAGTGCTCTGTTATAGAAACAGTTGTCGAGGTACCCCAGGCCCCATAGTGCGATGACTCAATGCAAGCTTTGTCCCATTGGAGTGACTAATTTATCAATTTCAAGAAATTACCAATACGCAAACGATCAAAAACATAATTATAACAAAAACTTAGACTTAGGACAGATCAGAGATGCACCTCTCCTGAGTCATCACAGTATTTGAAGAAAGTAAAATAATAAAAGAGTATTTAAATGGAGTAGAAGTTATGGATGCAAGAATGAGATAACGTGAAGAAACATTTAAGTAGTTAGTTTTAAATTATACTAAGGGGAGCCTTGGTATGTAAATGAAAAAGTCTGTAATCTTTGCAACATATTCAATATATTCTGCTAATTCACCAACAATTATATGATTTATCGTTTGAACGTGTCTAAACACCTAGAGCCCTAGAATACATATAACATCCTTAGAGACAAAGATTGCATTGAACCATCAGTATACTGAGAAAGTACAGTGAACATAACATTATTGTATTTGTTTAGAGTCATTAGTTAACAGTGCTACAGTGTTTAGAATACAATATTTTACAACGATTTAGAAGATAAAAGCAGGAGTAAGCAGCGAATGTACGACAAGCTTCGTGTAGCGACATAGTCGCAGGTAGTGTTCATTTATTTTTTTTAGCGGATCAGGTGCTAAGTAGAATATCCCGAGTCGGGTCTTCCTCGGATATAAAAATGAGTGATTGGATTTTTGATGGAAATTAATCATTGTCACTTCTTAACATTAACACGCATCATACTAACATCCGGCTCCAAGGACCAAAAATTGAATCACATTTTATGAGCTCATTTTACATGAGGTACCTGTTAAGTATCTTTTTTAATAATAATATGTAAACTATCCTGTAATTCAATATTATTGTTTGTTCGAGACATTCTACTCGATATCAGTCGCCATATTGAACACAACAGGTGAGTGTGTTAAGCAAACTTGGAAGCATACTAAACAATAGTCAGTAGCCATAAACTGCTTACTCCATAAGTATTCTCAACAAGCTACATTATCATAGTTATAATTTATATAGATTTGATTAATTCGTAACCCCTATAATGCAACGACAAAATGCAACGGTGTAAATACATTTATCAAGTGGAAATGCAAAGTGCGGTAAAGTGCCAATCGTAATATACAGTGTCTTCAAAATCAATTAAAAATTTGGAAAAAGTTTTAGCTTATTCAATTTAGACTTAGTCGTATATCTAAGTTAAAGTAAAACATAACGAAGACGAGGAGTTTTCGTTAGACACCTAGAAGAGAAAGTCATTAGATATGTACGAGACAAAGATAAAAACGTCTACAGTTAACGTTTGAATACTTTTTGTATCCATCGACGTTTGATATTCTAATCTCAACGGAGCGATCCGTGGTGGACCGCCCGCATCGGATCACCCGCGTCGGACCACCCGCGTCGGATCACCCGCGTCGGACCACCCGCGTCGGATCAACCGCGTCGGATCATCCGCGCCGATATATGGTAGAAGCGGTGCATACTAACAGTGTGTGGGCTTGGTGTCGGGCATGAGCGCGCAGTGCTGCAGGCCGGAGCAGGGCGCGGCGGGCGGCAGGCAGGCGCCGGCGCAGTCGGGCGCTCCCCCGGCGCAGGCGCCGCCCTCGGGCACCGTCACCTCCGTCCACACGGCGCGCCACCCCACCGCGCCCACCGCCTTATCCGCTATTATAAACCTGATCAAGCGAAAACAGTGTTCTCTAACTCCAACCAGTGCAAGTTTCCCTAACTATGTTTTCAGGTTAAAATCAGGCGCACCTACCATTATTTAAAAATAGCACTCTCGATTATTTTTGAAAATGAAAACGAGCAAAACTTTTTCTGGTGTTCCCAACAAGAACAATCGCACCAATAATGTTTTCTGATGTCTTTTTCTTGATAAATTTACAAATAATCGTGACGTGCTTGTATGAAGCACCCGAAACTACTTATAAGATGACCAATATAACTTAAGACGCGGTAGAATTTGGAAATTCAAAACTTTTAATTGAAAAGTTTTGAATTTGATAAGTTAATAACGTCCTTCTAAGTTCGCAACGCTACCCTGATAACTCAAGTTATCTTAGTGGAGTAAAAAGTGCATAGTTCACGAAGACTCACGACAGTCGTATCGAGTTGGAGGAGGAGAGGTACTGCCAGCGGTCAGCGGGCGCCTTCTCCCCGCACAGCTCGAGTGGAGGGCCCGGGCTCTCGTACCACAGCCGGAGCACTGCCGCAGGACATCCACGCTCTGGAATACATGACCACATTGATTTAGCCAATATTAGTAAAATTAATAGTTTTATGAACTGTTTCGTCCCACTGCAGGACAAAGGCCTCTCTTACTCCTTTATTATAATCTCACCCCGATATTTTTGCTTGGTCACCCTAACCATTACCGTGAAATTTACCATTGAAGCTGAAAGAGTCGAAAATTTAGCATGCAAAATATAATCCTGAACCCCATTCCCAATATTACAAACTTCCCTTAGAAGCCGACTGGTTTTATCGCCATCTTTCTAGCCTTTTTCCTAATATGTTGGGGACCAGATGCAACTGCATACATGAATTTCACATGGAGTGACTACCCATCTAACCTCGTCAACCCAGTTAGTATTGGGTACTACGATACCCCATGGTAAGTTTGGTTGCTAGACTTTCGGGTCACTGACCTGACTGCATGTAACGACTATCACAGATCTTCATTTACAAATGACAGCCGGGACTAACGGCTTATCTTGCTTCCCAAGTTACAGAGGAAAGTCGATAAATTACAGGTGGTCACCCAGCCACGGAAAACCTAGGTAAGCGCGGCTTAACCTGAAGATCGATTCGAACGGCTGTTATTATTTAGCCACGATCTCTTCTCCCAATTGCTTTTAATGATAGGCAATTAAAACGATTGGCAAAAACTTAAAAAAATTCTGACACATTTACTTATTGTCATATTGAAATTTGGATCCACACTTGTCATGTAACCTAATATTTAGAAAAAAAGATAATGCATCAACAGAAGAAAACCATTAGTAGTATAGTATAAGGGCTGGTGTCCGCAACTTCACATCCAAAGCGCGTATTTTATAACTCACCAGTAAGATGTCCCTCGACAGCGAAGTATTCAAAATTGAGCAAGAGTCTCTTCCCGGGGCGCGCCGTGACGAACCAGTTGCAGACCCTGGAGGCCGGCCCGTTCTTGGGCTGCTCGTAGTTCTGCGGGAAGTTGGGGGACGTGATCACGCCCCACTCCGCGCCGGACATGTTCCCGCCGCAGTCGCCGAATATCGACTTCGCTGGCTGAAGATAGGACATAGGTAAAAAGAAGTTAGGAATTCTTCTGGTGTCGATGGTTCTTTTATTTTGTGATATATGATATGTTTAAAAAAAAAATGTCCTTCAAGTACTATTTTGACAGAGCCATTTGTAGGTTTGGGCAGGTCGCTTAAAGTGCAGCTCTAGTTGCACAAAATGTAGGTGATCTGCCTTTAAGGTCTTCGGTCTCCATGTGGCCTGCTTACTACCGGAGGACCAACCTAACAAATGAACCAACCTGCTGATGCTCAGTCAGAGGAACAAGGAAAAGCGCTAGCAAGACAGGTCTCAGTAAGCATGAAGTTTCTCATAATCATAATTTCAGCCAAAAGACGTTCCCTGCTGGATATAGGACTCTCCTAAGGGTCGCCACATTGACTGGCCCCGTGCGTCCTACATCCAGCGGATCCCCACAACCTTCACCAGATCGCCGTAAGAAATAACTTTCTAAATTACCTCGAAAATATATCTAGCTTTGAAGCCGGAGGCGACGGCTTCGGCGTCAGTGTGCAGAGCGATGACGAGCCCCGTGGCCCCGCGCGGTGAGTGCATGGGCCCCGGTGTGGCCAGCCCGCACCAGCGACCCAGCGGGACCCGTGCCCCCTCGCGCCCTACCCACCACGCTTCTACCCAGTCTTCACTGCATGTTGCACCACTGGAAATATAGTATAAGTCTCCATGAGAGTAGTTTACATAATGCCGTATCATACGTAAGTCACAAAAAAACTTTATTGACAAGATTACTCACAAACATTAATGTAGCCCCGGCTCTTGTACTAGGAGTTTCTGTATCACAAGAGCCAAACCAACATAATGTAAGAAATATTATTTCAACGCTGTCCAAAAATAAATCATGTTCTGCGTGTCGAACTGTCGATGTGCCTTACACCTCGATGTACTAAACTTCACTCCTTACAAGGACTGTGAAGTCCAGATCACTGAAGGAATTATTCTCCGGGTACCTAATATTGCTGACAACTCTTTAAATAAAACACTAGTCTTCCAAACATCCACCTTTACTTGACTCAAAAGTTCAATGATACAACTCACCTATACACGCCCGCTGTAGCATTCCAGGCATCAGCCTTCACTTTGAAGTGGTCAAACACTACGGTGACTTGCTCGCTTGGGGTGGCAGCCAGCGTGTAGGTGCAGTTGGTGTGCGAAGGGTAGTTGGAGGGGTATCGGGGGGAGTTGAACTCTCCCCTCTTCTTCGCCTCGCTTCGGTAGGTGAACGCGCACTCGCCGCCCGGCGCCGCTGTGCCTGGCACTCGATATTCTGGAACATGGTGACGTAGAGATTGGACAAAACAATAATTTTGCGGTGAGTCAGACTCTCAGCCTAAAGACAAAAGAGATAGCTTAGGGTTCCGTAAAGGGCTTCTGGATTACTAATAGTGAGTCTTTCACCAACCGTTTGCTACGGGACCCACATTAAAACAAAAAACAATTTAAAATGTGACTTGGTCGACTGATCCCGCGGGTCCATTTTGAGTTGGTCCAGTTGACCAAAGTCTTGTTTCATTCTTTCTCACCAGATAACGTTATCGTATTGGTCCGTATAAAAAGTCCCCTTAAAAAAACACTCACCAGTCTCGAAAGTATACTTGGCTTTGAACCCCCTGCCCTGCAGTTCTCCTGAGCTGAAGACCATGACAAGGCGGGGTCCATCGGAGAGGAGGGGCGGGGGGAAGGGCGGGTTGCCCCCTGCCCCCTCCCCGCAAAGCTCTGCGTCATGCTTGTCGTACGAGTCCGTCGCCTCCTGGCCGCGCAGGTATACCTTCAGGTAACCATCAGGACATGCACTGGAAAAAATACTGGTCGTTACAAACCTTAATAAAATGTAGTCACGTCATAATCGACTCATATAGCAGTGAGTGTCTAGTGGTGTGATTCTGACACCAGGTTATGCACTAACCACACGATAAAAAAGACTGGTCAAGTGCAAGTCGGACTTGCACGTGAAGGGTTCCGTACCATGACTTTCCTGTAATAGGTTTTGCTGTAATCTATAAGTGTTCAACTAATTTCTGTATTTTTTTCAGAATAGGGTAGTTGACTGACAAAAAAAAAATGATTCTGTTTGGTCCGTCTGTTAGATTATCGAAAAATATTGGATACGTGTTTTTGTTTTGTCAAATTAATAAAAAATTACGGTAATAAAACGTGTCAAAGATCGTGAGTGGGTGCTGGTGACGTCACTTTTGGTAAAAAATGTTCCAAACTGTGACGTCACGCGACGTTTCAAAGCACTGTATCGTCTTCATTTATTGTTTACGTGAAAAAAGAAAAAAAATGTGTCCAATATTTTTTGGAATTTTTCTTTCTGACAGACTAATTAGATTTTTTTTTGTCAACCCTATTTTAGGCTCAGTAGTTTCGGAGATAAGTAGGGGAATGGTCGTACAGACAGACAGACACACGAGTTATCCTATAAGGGTTCAGTTTTTTCCTTTTAAGGTACGGAACCCTAAAAAGATCAACCTATATCGTTCTCACTGCTGCAGCTGGGTCACACGGCTCTTGTCTATAACAAGGAGTGGGCCATATATGATCAACTAGGCATAAAGAAAAAAAAAATTCTTACGTATCATTTTGGGTCAAATTGCTTATCGAGGAGTTTTCATTTAGGCCTTTTTTTTCTTAATTAGAAACACTGAAACCCATCTAAATCAAGAAATTCAAGAATAGGGAAAACACAAAGGAAATGAAGCAATAAAAGTAGAATTTTTGTTTGATCTTACTCTGGTTTCGGATTCTCGCCCTTCGGTATAGAAAAGTTCTGAAACTCTAATCGAACCCTTTCCAAATTCTGTGAATCTTGCATACCATATATAAAATATCTGGAAAATAAACAACGCATCATTATTATAAACTTCTAAAAACATATACGGTAGGTATGTTTAACTAAGGATAAATGCTTCACACATTACATAGATCAAGTTAATTCAATAATGCTTCAACTTCAAAGTTCGGTTATTATGTCCACACAACGGAGACTTATTTCAAGTAAATAAACAAAATTCTATTTTATACTTCACGGCATAAAGACTCATTTCAATTCTTCATTATTAGTTGAGTCGGAGTGGAGTCGGCAACGAATCTGTGTTATGTGCGAACACCAAAATTCTGATTACTCACCTACAAACAACTTTTTGTATATAGGGGAATGGATAATTTGGATGGTACACGAAACCCGTCGATTCCTTTTTACTAAGAATCTTCTGGTCGCATTCGGAGCCCCTAATGTGCTCGGCGTCGTGTTTACTTATAAAATCTGAAAAGCAATAAAAACTTTCTTCCTCAAGTTTCCTGGGTAAGGAAAAAAACTCTTTGTGCGAAGTAAAGATGTAATAAATTACAAAGTTTTCGATGTGCCCATTTAATAGATTGTTGTAATAACTTAAGTTGGACAGTAATTTAGTCAAGAGGGTCCCGGCCCAGAATTGTGATTGAATAATAGAGCAATAAAAGTTCATATCCCGACCGTGTTAATTCTACAAAGGGCATCGTAGTGACCACTGACCGGTAGGTAATTTTATGCACCCTCAGTTGCACCTGGTGAAAATATCAATTCTCATTTTAGTCACCGTTAATTCATTTTCTGAATATAATCTCTAATTCCTGCATATTCTCATAGAAAAGAAAGGATTAGAGAAAAAAAAACTTGTTTTTTTAAGTTGGGCTTGACAGCTCACACGTGTTTTAACAAAATTTTAAGTTACTTCCAGCGCCTGTATTTATAAATGTTAAAATAACTTCGGCAAGAAAAAATAATGTAATCGTACGTATTGTACGTTTGTATTGTGATGTTCAACTTACCTAACTTAACAAAACTCTCTGAAAACTCGAAGATACCCTTAAAGCCGCGGTTCTGCGTGCTGGCTGAGCGTGGCAACGAGAAGAACGTGACCAGCAGCCGCTCGTCGCTGGAGTACAGCACCAGGTTCCGCTGCTGGCCGCAGTACGTGCCGATCACTGCCGACGTGTTGTCTGGCCCGTCGTATACGCGCACCCAGTCGAACGGACAGCTAAGGACAAGGATTAAAGGTTATCATGAAACGTTGATGTACTTTATGTCTAGGTAGTTACCTGGTACACACCAAGCCGTACACATCCAGTATAACTTGATATCGCTTTATACTTGCTTTCCCTACAATGAGAGATCAGCTTAAAGCTTAAGCTTGGAATTGTATAGCTTGATTGGTCGTCGTGCGTACATTATTACATGACACCTGTAATTTAGCGAAACGACAACACACATAGAAGTCTGTGTGTACATCCACATTTTGCCACTTATGTTAAGTTCGTTATAATAAGCCCGATGGTAAAGCCCGACGTGACGAGACCTTCAAAGACAATCATAATATCCGTCAACATTTTACGGAGGCCAGGTATTTTATACCCGTAAACTAAAAATTATAAAAAAGAAACAAGTAAAATACAACAGAATATTACTCACTGAGGTCCGCCGAAAAACAGATCGAAGTCCCTGAACTCGAGCCGTATCCTCTGGCCGGGCTGTCCTTGGAACAGATAGTTGCAGACCATGTCCTTGGGATAGATGCCCGGGTACGTCGGTGACAGCAGGAAGCCCGTCTTGCGCTTGCTCGCCTCTATCACGAACGAGCACAATGTGTTGGGTACTGGGGTGCCCACTTCGAATTCCGCTGTTGAGAGATGAGAATTGCATAATAATTAGTAACAGCAATGTACAAGACAAGTTACAGTAAAAGTTGTACATTATGCTTCGACATAATTTATGGGATCACTAACAAACATTATGTAACGCGGATTGACTTGAGCAGATCACGTTTCACCATATTTGTTGCATCGAGTCGCGTCGTCCAAAATCAAAATAATTTCTTTTTCGCTGTTATGGCATGAATCTAAAGTTCTTTTCGATTGGCCCAAATTGATACCTCGTCGATCTAGTTACACCACACCAAATCACCCGAAAAACCATGATCCATAAAGTCAATAACATCGTCCGAACCTGACGATAGAATTTATTTTGTTCCAAATTAAAATCAAAACTGTAAAAGTTGGACAAGTTACTGAAATAAACCTTTATTTATTTTATTGAGAGTAAATCCAGGAATGTACTATGCAAAAGTTATTTTGCTCCTCGTATTATATTCCTCTTTTATAAAAGAATTTTATTTTCTTCTCTTATTATTACCTACTTCTTGAATTTTTGTCCATTACTGACATGGAATGTTAATTAACTACATATTCCAATATTGCACTTTTCATCGGCCGTACCCTTGTAAAGCCGAAGTAAGTTCCTTGGAAGTTGTGAGTTACTTTTAAATGTACTAGATCAGAAATGGCGGACTAAACAACTTCTGGCAGCTCCAACTGGTGGGCATTAGTTATGCGGACGCGAGACGGCTAACTTTGACGGGCACTTCTGTGTTGTTCCATAACTAAATATGTTTCATAGACTTTGGTACTTTACTGGAACGAACGTTGTATATTCATTTATCGAACGTAACGTCGACATATTTTTGCCTGCAGCTTTTAGTAAAAATACTACTACTCCAAATACACAGAGAAGTTACACTGTGTTTTCTGCACTGCCCCATTACATCTTAGTATAAAACGTTACAGAAAATATTGAGTCTTGATAAAAATAGAAAAACTTGAAGAGAAAAATATAGTGAATCACGTCTATCATGCATGAGTGAAGTTTTACATTCTTAGTCTTCTCCTTATCGTGCTGTGTTGTCGTGGTGTTAGACCTAGTAAGGTCTAACGACCCCACAAACCATAGTGTCAGTAAGTTTTTAAACCACATCAAGGGTCTCTGACATGGTGTGACGGCCGCTATTTGGGACCACCCCCGGCTTATGGTTAGTTAATTCTTAGGGTGAATATTATACAATACCTACTTAAGCTTTTTAATGATATTAGAAAATCGATCCCCCACTCACTTGCGTTGATGAACTGGTAGGTTCCTGTGAAGAGCGTAGGCGGCGTGTACATCTTGTCTGTGAAGAAGGAGAGTGCGACGGCGCGGTGCAGAGAGACGCGGCGGCGCGGCGGGATGGGCCCGCAGTACCTCCCGCCGAACGCCGAGTTGACCAGCTCGCCCGCCTCCAGCGAAGCCATCTCCGAGTAGATGTCCATTGACTCGTGGTTGCATCTGGATGGAGAATTATGTCTGTTCAGTAATAGTCTGATTTCCTGGAAATTCGCTGCAGCAAAAATTCCCGCGGTGCGAATGAATAGGCGTTTAGCGGCTTCTTTCACTGTAGCGAACTTCCCGTGTCGTGTCTGTTAGGTGATTTTGAGTAGGTATTTGAGACGGAGGAGAAAAGCAGTGAACTTTAAAGTAATGAAAAAGTTTATTTGATCTTAAAATTAAAATATAGAAATAATGTTGGTCCCAAATTGGGCACTGCCTGTGTCCTAGACCATTAGATCGTAAACTACGGACTGGCTTGTGCTGGTTGACGAAATATAAACTGTATTATCTTCATTTATACTCATATCTTGTATTCAATATTAGGTGATTTTATTTAACTTAACAGGTTACTTCTTTAACCTTAAATATTGTCATCTTAGCTATTACTGCTGCGTTTTATTGTGACTGACTGATAAAAGTGCTAATTACTATTACTCAATTACCAAATTTCACCTAAGTGAAAGAGTTTGAAACAAATCTACTTGATTGCAGTTAATATTCGATCAGTAACATTAATGCTAAACTTTATATTAGATCAGAAAGTCATCAACAAAGCGAATATTTCCAGTTCAGCAGAATACATCAAGCGAACTTTATCCAGTCAAGGTTCCCCTCCCAGAAAAGTTTGACCTAATTTCTAAGTATCTACTTATGCACATAAATAAAAGCATTGGTAGAAAACATGTTTTGCGTCTCAAGTAATGAGAGAAGAGTGAAAGGGATGGATATACTCACGCTGGTAGCTCTCCCACTGCGGCTCCACTGGAAAACAACAAATAAATAAGCGATCAAGTCAAATAACAACGTGGTATGAACACCTCCCGGTGTTATGTTGGTACTGATAACAAAACAGTCTCATAAAATGCCAAACAATTATACATCTTGGAATGGATTTTCAACAAATAACAGTCACCCAGTTCCTGATTTGAGAATTTGAATAGAGAACTAGTTAAACACTACTTAAACATTACTTAAGATGATTACTTGTATAAATAAGGCTGTTAAGTTAAAAAATACAACTTAAGTATAAGTTCAAAATCGTTGTATTTTTAATCAATCAATTTTTAAAAATACGTTGTAGTAAGATCTTGATCTTACTTCAAATACTGAATTTAAAAACCGACAGTCAGCTTAATAATGTCAAAAGAAGTTTATGTTAGCTGCCTTAACAGATACTTACTGAGATAATTGTTTTGTGAACTGTACTACACAGTACACATGTAGGAAGCGGTGTATTTGATTTAGTTTGTTGAAGTTCCTGATTGGAAATACTCGAAGTTCTGAACCTCTGTTTCTTAAGTAAAGTTACAAATTGATTCGAGGAGCGACTTTAGTAATTTTACTGTAAATGTCGAACAAAGTAGTTTCTGTAAGATTGTTGTATTGCAATGGTTTGTCTTTATCGTTGGATAAATGTATATTTTTATGTGTGGGAGTTAATACCATAGCTTAGAAACTTATCTAGCTGAAAGTAAGCTCGATAAGTTTTCTAGTTTGAAAAAAAATTAGTCATACACTAATTAATACATCTAGTTCTATTTTGCTTCCGAATATATCAGGTTATCAAAAATATAGCAGGTTTTACTTGTTACGGGTACTTTCCACCCCTGAAATACTTCAGGACTCCAGTCCTCTCCTAGTTGTAGCTATGAGAGGACTGCCTCTAGTTTTGCAACACTGGTATTTATTTGTAGGTCTTTGATACCTGATAATAAATGGATTATATTCTATTGTAAAATATGTGACATACTCTGGTGGCTTTCCTCGTAGGTCGAAGGTGCCGAACTCGACCTGCACCCGCTGGCCCGGCGCCGCGAGGAACGTGTAGAGGCACTGGCGCGTCTGGTTGTTGGGGTTCAGCAGCTCGGGCGCGTGGAACGTGCCGTTGCTCGTGCCGCCGCGACTCACGAATGTGCGGTCGCACTCTGGAACGGGAAAAGGGGAATTTTAGTGAGGTTATCGAAGATAGAAACATACTTGTATTCTCTGTTCTGGAACCGAAAAAGAAACTTATAGTTAAGTTTTCGAAGAGACCTACACAGATTTACTCAGAGAGGTATAGGTCGTGTGTAGTTACGTATAGGTTTGAGTTGCAGGTTTTATCAACATTATCAAACCTTCTGCATGCGCAGGGTTTTGCACATCTAAGCCTTGTGGTGTGACCGTTGGAATGTCTGTCAAATCAGTTTTCGAGTTCGAACCCAAAAATCAGAGGTTCGTATATTTTAGGATTTATGTGCGCATTGTATAAATATCACTTGCATCGATGCTCGTTGGTGACATCACCACTAACCACACGAAAAAAAAGCCTGGTATCTTATAGCATTTAATTTCGTTAATTTAATATACACGCATAAAATTCCTTTGAAAAGGTTTTTCATAAAGGCGCTGTTATATATATATTTTTTAATTTATTTAATTAAATTATAATACAAGTACAGAGGTGTTACTTAATTCCAAACTCGCCAAACTTCTACGTTTGACAGCGAGAGGCACTCTTTTACATAACAATGAACCAACTTGGTACATCTTACTACTTATATTGTTAAGTTTTAACATGTTTTGTACCAATTCGTATGTTTTTGATGTTACATGATAACAGAGCAGTGGCCTTGCAATGATAACGCCAAACTTGCGAGTTAAAGGCTGTAACGCCGAACTCACACAGGCATACTTCGTATAAATGATTGCTCTCAAAATGCTAAATAAAAAACTAGTTCCGACTTTTTTTTCTTTTATATTTTACATGATACAATATATAGGTACCTATTATTTTTTATTTTTTTTGTCTCTTTGTGTAGTATCCTACGACTTATTGTCATGCCTACGTTGTCCCGCCATATCTAAATACTAATGCTGTAAAATTAAAATATCGTTAAACCAAACCATTTTAAAAGAGTAACCTTTGGAGTTTCTTGTCGGTTCTTCTCCTTAGGAATCGACCAATGCACCGAACCGTGTACCTTTTTGTCGACGTTTTACAAGTGTCCATGTAGGCCTATGTGAAATAAAATATTTTGATTTTAATATATAATATTTTGATATTATTGCAATGTTGCATGATCCAGCTGGATACTAGGCTGTTTAATTAATTAATTACTGAAATTAATAATTATCGTGTTAATCTCCTGAATTGCATTGCGAAGTGAACTCAATGTAATAAGCCCTAGCTTAGCTTAGCTAGCTACCAATTATGGTAACCTTAATGGGGTTAAAATAATATATAATTAAATGTAGAACCACCATCATCTGCCTAGCCTATTCTCTAATTCAAACCACTGGAACCAAAAGCATGAAATGGATTTTCTTTATTCATCTTTCTTTGTTGAAATGATTTATTAGATTTCGTAAATATCTCGTCACGTTAACCTTTTATTCGTCTCGCAGTGTTAACATCACTCGCTAGTTGACAGGAAAACCAGAGCCAAAAACATTTATGAGGCCAACCATTGCGGGCACGTTCCACGAGGCCTAATTAATTGGGACACGACTGTGAGCTGTGGTAGAGTGAAAGATATATAATATAATTGTATTCTATTATTGTTTTTAAACTATACATACTTGACATTTTATGAGCCCTATACGATTAAATAAGGTACAAAAAGAACAATTGTATTATCAACAAAGAACTGTGATATTCTGCAGTGTTCATAGTTTCCTTGGCGTGTCTACCCGGCAATATAACTGCTACGCTTTCGTAGCACATTTGCTACGACTCGAGTTTTCGTAGGTATTCAAGCGTTGTTGTTGTACAATCACGAGCACCAATATGTACAGACGAAGCCACTTTTAAGAGTGATTTTATCCTACTGTGTTGATTAACGTTTTACGTTTTAACGAACATAGCATTTTGTTAGCACTATTACGAAATAATACGAACTAATACGAAGAGAACAGTGGTGGCCCAGTGGTGGCGGCCCCGACTTACGAACAGAAGTCGTGGGTTCGAACCCAGGCAGGCGCATTACTTTGTGTAATTTATTTCATCACCACTGCTCTCAAAAACGGTGAAGGAAAACATCGTGAGGAAACCGGCATGTCTTAGAACCAAAATATTCGAAGACATGTGACATCTAGAAACCCACACTGGGCCCGCGTGGTAGATTATAGCCCATTCCCTCTCAAAGAGTGGAGGCCTGTGTCCCAGCGGTGAGAACATTAAAAGGCTGTGGATGATGATGATGATTACTTTCCTAGCTTTTACATATTTTTGTGCGTGGCTGGTACAGTCATGTATTTTCCCTTAAAACATTGTTCAACATTATGAACAAGCGATTCTTCCTAAACAAAACTACGCTGTCATGATAATTTGCAACGTAACATGGATTACGAGCAAGCATTGGTTGTAAAAGATTTGCATCAACACAAGCTTTGTATACCCATCTCGTAATAAACACGTCACGGGCAGCCCACAATGCACCGCACCGTGACCCCAAAATGACCCCTTTGATAACCCCCCACGTTTCTGGAAAACCGCGAAAACGTATGAGGGAAGTAAGCTTTGTTCATTTACAAATGACTCTGAAATAACATTAATAAACCTGGAACGGAATAAGATGATGTTTCTTTTCTGTTATTTTGTTTTGGCAATTCAATTATAGATTAAAGTCGTCTCGAAGACTTAGCTAATGATGGTGAACAATAGCCATTATTAAAAAAAACCGTCAAGAAAAAAAACAACTCGAATATCTTGGCTCATCATTCTCATCAGTATTTTTTATCAATCCTATAAAAAAAGACATATTACACATTATACTGAAAGAGAAACCTTGCTCCATCAGCCCTAAAACTTTACAGAATAGCCGTATTACGTCCCAAACAAAAGCATTTTACCTTCTCCTCTAAAAAACTCATACCTGTAGAGATTTAGTACCAAAATAGCCGTCTTTAGCACGAACGCTGCTCCGGGCACTCGGTGAGAAACTAAAGGTGCGGCTAAACAGGCAATATTTTTGTTGCAATAAAGTTGCCGGTAACATTGACAGCGGCATTAAATGTACAGAGATTTTAAATGTGGTCTGGCCATACCTACATATTTGGCCAAATCATTTTTTGTGTGTCGACAACTATGGCGTGGTTGGCCAAATTCGAAACTATGAGGAATAGTGTAATTCACTTAAATGAGTCTCGACCGCAATTTTGATGATTTTGTTACACCATTCGATAGTGTCGCTTATAGGGTTCAAATTGTGGAAGATAAAGTCCTTTAGGTATTTTTCGCTATTCCTATGAGGTTTTTGATTTGGCCATCGTTCACTTGAAAAATTCACCCTGTATGTTTGTAATTGCTTGACATTACTTAACAATTTTGTAGCTCTATATTGCAGTAAAAATATTACCCGTTTAGACGCACCAGAAGCGCATTCTGAAGAAATTAGCGTCGGATTCAAAAGCGTGTTCACGGCCGGCTGGGTAAAGCGTCGCCAGACGTGTAGATGTGCGATCTAAGAGATGCAACAGACGATATTCTTTGTTAAATGTTGTCGTACGAGCCATTGTTTCTGCTCTTTGTTATGCCATGTTTGCGCGAAGTAGACTACTTAGTCCAGATTATGTCTAGCTCCGCTTTTCTAAATGATGTCTTCGTTTATTTGAGTTTGAAAAATTGTATACCGTATGTTTGAGAAACGATTGCATATTAGGGCTTGAAGAAAATGATATCGTAGATTTAATTTGAAATTATGTCATTATCTGCCTAGCCTTTTCCCAACTGTGTTGAGACGCAGCTGAATACCAGAATTTTACATGTAGCGACTGCCTATCTGACCTCTGCAACCCATTTAGTACTGTGTAATACGATACCCTTTAGCAAGACTGGTGGTCAAGATATGACAACGTTGATTTAAAAATTTAATTTGATAAATCAAAAGTTAAGTGTTATTACAGAAATGAATTCGTTACATGGGACTTGAACATAACTGGCGAAATGTGGGTGTACTATTAGGTACACCTCTGCCTAACCCTTCGGGGATTATAGGCGTTGTTATGTTATGTGAATTCGTTATAACTCCGTATAAAAATAAAACCATAAAGTGAGTTTAACTTTAGACCCTTTAAATTATTAAACTTACTCCTTTTCCTCCCACACAATGAACAAAACCTTTCACAGAAACTACTAACCCGTTTTATTCCGGCCACGTTTTCTACACACGCCAAGCTTTTGTTCCGAATAGAGGAGCCAAGTGTAGCGCACACCAAGTTCGTATCATTTGGTAAATGTCGCAAACACTCGCAGGTTTGGGTCAGGGGCCTTCCTGCCACTTCTTATAGCAGTATTATTTTAGCGTATTACTTTTATTTCAGTGTGCGAAAGGGACAGAGTTAGACGTGCTGTATAGGTCCATCTTTTTCCCAAAGATAGAGATCCTGAAGTAAGATTTTCTTCTTCTTAGTGTGTTGATGGCAATCTAAATTGTGTCCGCCTAGAACCTAGTTACTAATTTGGCGCTTTTGATCTCTCTGTCTTTCTATCCCATGCTACCGTTTGCGTAACATTTTAGACGCGATCAATTAAGGGTTAAAGTAATACCGTTATAAGAGGTGGTGGTGTATTCCCAGGTCATGCTTTAAGTCGCTACTCCTTTTAATTACGAGCTGTTAGAGGCCCATTAAAAGTTTCCCTACCACAACCCTGGTATAGACTCGATTAAAAACTTAATTAGACGGTATTTTTGTAAAAACGTTTTTAAACAAAATCACTAACGCCTTTTGGGGTTAGATTGTAATCTTAATTGACTACAATTATATTTAGTGGTCCGTGGTACATGGCACTACGGCAGAGGTATTTAAAGACAAGTTTTAGTCTCATATTAGTTACCGATATATAATAACTGCATCCTATTTTTGAATTCCACTGCAGATAAATTTTATTTTGGTAGGTACTTAAAATGAAGCTGTTGAACTCTGAAACGAATACTTACGACATTGCATGATTTCACACCAATATTATTATAAACTAGCTGTGCCCGCGACTTCGTTCGCGTGCTTGTCGGAAACTAAAATGCGTCGCTTAGATAAAAGTACATTAAATCATTGCCCTGCGTTAACTGTAGAAAATAAGAAGAGGGTAATGCAAAGTACATTTGTCTAATACTAAAGTTTAGATGGATGGGTGTTTCTTAATCAACCACGTCAGAACGGCCGAACGGATCTTGAATAAATTTGAAACAGGTACATTATAGTCGACAGGCACTGTCGTTGGCCCGTTCGTGTTCCACGCACGCCTCAAAGATATGTCAGCAACAATTAAGGGGTCCCCCTTAATTGTTGTTGCCGTCGTCTGCCGGGGCTAACGGTTGTCCGCAAGAGATACCACGGCCCCGAAACACAAAGGGCTAAGAAGAAACGTGGGTGGTTTTTAGTCAGTAGAAGTCTGACACTTTCTTCCGCTCCGCCCAGAGCGGGATGAGTCATTTGATAATTTACGAACCACAAAAAAAAGGGGGGATTAGAGGCTGTTTCGAGAGGTACCTGTACCGAATCTGGGACATCGAATCTGAAATGGAACGCCATCACCTCCTTCTGCGAAGCAGTAATGCTAGCGAAAGAGGTGAACGTAAGAGGGACACAACCCCTCTTCCCAGCCGCCGCGGGAGACGCTCCGGGCATCGGGGGCCACGTGATGGCTTCCGGCCACCGTAGGCGCGGGCCTGTGAACGGTGAGTAACGGGCTAGTTAATCGTTCGTCCGTCCTATGACGATGGAGGCGAATTCGTGTTCCACGCGCGTCTCAAAGGGATGTCAGCAACATTGAAGGGGCTCCCAAGGACCGACGCCCGTCGGGGCTGCGGGTTGTTCGAAAGAAATACCGCGGCCTCGACACATAGGGCTAACAACACACCACATCTATATTAAGACATGTTAGGCGCAGTGGCTGGACGATTAACAGTAGCACTGCGTGTCGCAGGTTCGATTCCCACACGGTACAAAAAAAATATGTCGTGGGTTTTATCTAATTTTAATTTAGTTTAAAATAATAGTATTTTTATACTGTGTAATTGGTAAATCTTTATTGGTTGACTATTCACGAAACATATGTTTATTTAATAACACCACCGTTCAGAAAATGACATCAAATGAATAACGCCATCTGTCGAAGACGAAGATAAACTGCTAAAAATGAGCGATCAAACACACTATAGGGTTTAGGCTATGTAGATTTTGAAAGCAGCGTCATTTAGACTAATATACGTCCTTTTACTATCGTAACTTATTTAAAGTTATCTTGTGAAGGAATTTATTATTAAGTACCATATTCGTTCAATAGATGTCGTTGCTTGTCTCATTCTTGACTATAATGAAAAGTTCTTCTTGAAAACTATAAATGCATATATCTTTTGATAGAGAGCACCGATTACGATGAAACAAAGCCTAAGTAATAGCCCAAGTTACGCACAACATTTATGTATAAAAGTTACTTACATTCGTTTCGTAAATTTGACGTGATGCTTAGTCATCGAAACAGACAAACAGACAAACAGACAAACAGACAAAAATTCCAAAAATGCTGGAAATGTGTTCTGTTGGTTATACTTTAATTTACTACGGACATTGTTGACTATATATTGGAAAAAACCCGAGTTCATGTCACTCTGAAAGAGATAAAAGCGAAGGTTCAGAGGAAGTACAGTTCGTATAAAATGCAGGTGCCTAGTGCAAAGCTCTCACTGTTTCTAGATGACACTTTATGGCCTGAAGGGATTACTGTTAGAAAATTTATTGAATTTAAAAATAAGGATAATGGATCACCATACAGGCATGAGAATAAATAGAACTAAATTTGTGAGTTTCAATTGCTATTCTGTTAAGAAATCCATTGAGTACGTCAGGACTTTGTGTCACACCGCAGACTTTTTGGCGTTACAAGAAACATGGCTACTGCCTGACGACATTCCGTACCTAGGAGAAATTCATCAAGACTTTGCGTACACCGGGAAATCTTCGGTGGACACTACGTCGGGTTTGCTGAAGGGCAGGCCATATGGCGGAGTGGCTCTTCTATGGCGTAAAAGTGTGTTCCAATCGGTTACGGTCATGGACTGTGAGAGTGAACGTATAGTGGCCGTTAAAGTAGTGTGTGATGATCGCGAATTATTGGTGATGTCGGTATACATGCCAACGGATAGTCTTGACAATTTTGAAGTTTTTGTGAGTTGCCTCGGCGAAATCAGTGCGCTTATAGAGACTAGTGGTACTGGCACAGTGTACATACTAGGTGATTTTAACGCTAATCCAGGCGCCTTATTCGGTAATGAGCTTTTGAAGTTCTGTGCTGAGCAACGGTGGTCGTGTGCAGACATAGAATGGTTGGGACTCAATTCAGGTACGTATACATTTCTTAGTAATGCGCACGGGACCACGTCATGGTTGGACCATGTCATCACTACCGAAGTCGCAAAAGAAACTGTTTTGGGCTTAAGTATACTTTATGAAATGTCAAGTTCCGATCATTTCGCTGTCGAACTGTTGTGTGACCTTAATATTTTGGTACCAAAAGTACGGATGAGAGGCTCATTGCCGGATAAGGCTATATGGGGTGAAAGAGACAAAGAGCAGCTCAATGAATATTTGTACGTTTGCTCAACTAAGCTGCGTGATATCCACTTTCCGTGTGAATTACATAACTGCGCGGATGTAATGTGTAAAAATATAGACCACAACAAAATAATTGATAAACTGTATTATAATGTTGTGAATGTACTTAGGGACGCTGCGGTGGCGTGCTCTAAAACTAGAACTGTTAAATCTAAAAAGAAAAGAAATGTGATAGGCTGGAATAAACATTGTAAAAAGGCATATGAGGAGGCTAGGCTTCGGTTTCATGAGTGGGTCGCCCAGGGCAAAAAGACCGCCGGTCAGGCTTATGATCAGATGCGAATATCTCGAAGTAGGTTTAAACAACAGCTCAAGTGGTGTAAGGACAATGAAACTCAGATAAAGATGGACATTCTTGCATCACAGCATGCCACAAAAAGCTTTAGTAAGTTTTGGAAGGAGACAAACAAACTGAATCCGAGGCCGAGTGTCCCAGTTAGTGTTGAGGGGGTTAGTGACGCCGACCAAATAGCTAACTTGTTCAAGGAGCATTTTGGGGTACTTTCTTCACTGGAACCCGCGACGACCACTACAGAGGTAGGGGGTACTGGTCTGACGAAACAGCCTGTTCGGATCACTGCGAAACAAGTTGCCAAAGTGATCAGAGACATGAAGCGAGGAAAGTCCCCGGGCCATGACTCACTCGGCATAGAACATTTGCAGCATGCAGGCGTTCATCTGCCGAGAGTGCTCGCTATGTTGTTTACATTTTGCATAAGGCATTCATACCTCCCTGAGGCAATGATGAGAACTATAGTGGTTCCTATAATAAAGAACAAGACAGGAGACGCCTCTAAGTTAAGTAATTACAGGCCTATATCGCTTGCGACAGTCGTTGCTAAGGTTTTGGACGGTGTCATTGATATTCAGTTAAGACAACACCTACAGCTTCACGATGCCCAGTTTGGCTTTCGCCCTGGCTTGTCTACAGAAATGGCTATACTGAATCTCAAACATACCGTCCAATACTACACTGACAGGAGCACACCGGTCTATGCCTGCTTCTTAGATCTATCTAGAGCTTTTGATCTTGTTTCGTACGACAGGCTGTGGCGAAAATTGTCGTGTGATACGGATCTACCTACTGAATACGTAAGTCTCCTAAAGTATTGGTATGGCAACCAGAGCAATTTTGTGCGGTGGTCGGGGTCACTTTCGGTTGAGTATGGGTTGGAATGTGGTGTGAGGCAAGGCGGGCTTACCTCACCGACGCTCTTCAATTTATACATTGACCGTCTGATCCGTGAACTCAGTAGTGCCGGTGTGGGCTGTTCGATTGATGGTGTTCTTGTCAACAACATCAGTTATGCGGACGACATGGTGCTGCTGAGTCCGTCGATCAGTGCCCTTCGAAAGCTGATTTCGATCTGCGAGCGTTATGCGGGGGCCCACGGGCTCAGATATAACGTCATTAAAAGCGAGCTCATGGTGTTTAAGGCGGGCTCTAAGACTTATGACACTGTCCCACAGGTCACGTTGAATGGTAGTATCCTTAAAAGAGTCTCGAAGTTTAAGTATCTGGGCCATTGGGTCACCGAGACGCTTGTAGATGATATGGACATAGATAGGGAGCGCAGGGCTTTGTCTGTTAGAGCTAATATGCTGGCTCGTAGGTTTGCGCGCTGTACTACGGAAGTAAAAACTACGTTGTTTAAGGCATTTTGCCAATCGTTTTACACGTGCGGCCTATGGGTCAAGCATACGAAAAAATCGTACGACACCCTGCGTGTTCTCTATAATAATGCCTTCAGGGCGCTGATGAAACTGCCTCGCTATTGTAGCGCGTCGGGTATGTTTGCGGATGCAAATATAGATGGATTTGCGGCGATTATTCGCAAGAGAGTTGTGTCCCTGATGCGTCGCATAAGAGGCAGTTCCAACAGCTACCTTCAGATGTTCGCTTGGAGGATGGATCTGGATCTCGACTGCCCAATAATGCGGTACTGGACCAGGCTGCATGTTGAGCATTCCGGATCCGGACCTAAATTTAGACTAAGGTGACATTGTGTATTTTAATATTGTTTGTATTTTAAATTTTTACGTGTATTTTAATCTTTGTGTATTTGTTAATCTTTTTATGACTTTTTATGACTTTTAATATATTTTTGTAAATGTTTACCATTTTGTTATTAATGTGTTTTGTATTGTATTCTTTTAATATGGATGTAATTCTGAATTAAAATATTTGAATTTGAATATATCTATCTTTTAGGATTGACTCACTATAATCTTTTTTTACTATTAAAATTTTAGGTTAAACAATGATTTTTTGCGATGCTTTTTTAACCTATATGGTGTTTATCTATACCTATCTAAATAAAAATGTGTGTTTAATACCCTGACAATTTTTTTTTTAAATATTTTCGATGTACAAAAAAAATTTTTCTACAGATTTATTATATGTATAGATAGATATAGAAGATACGACTAACACTCATACAATGACATCACTGCATGCTCGGGTACCACATCAAAACAAAAAGACATGTTAACATTTGCAATCTTTCCGTTCGGTGAGAGTTGACAGCAGAATGGAGTTACCTCAATGTGAAACGTACTTTATCGAAAATGGGATGGTTGTGATAGGATCTACATTGTGCCAGGGTGTTGCACCTATTGGAAACACGCCAAATATAACGGTTTCCCATTTGCTGTCTTCGTTTTCGTATCAATAATTTCAATTTGATTCCTAATCTTTGAAACTGCGAAAATGTGTGCGGAAATTGAATTTGATAGGGTATTTTCTGCTCACTCTATCAATTTGCCTCGGCTAAAGGGTTTAATAGTGACTGGCTTGTGCGGGACATACATTCGTGCAGTGTTACGAACGGGTGACACATCTATGGGCGCTACAATAAGATCTCTTCACAAAATATTTGATGTGGGTTGCGAATGCAACACATGTGATGATGATAAATAAAGTTTGTGGAACTTATAATAATTAATTTAATGGAAAGGATTTTTTTTGAAATATAGATTAGTTGTCTATTACAATTCGGTTATCTTTCGCGTTTTGTTTTCGATGTAAGTTGAGACTTTTACATTCAATAACTACCAATTAATCTGAAGATATAATAATACTCCAAGAGACGTACTTTAAAGTGCTACAAAAACACAAGCTCTACTCAAAGAGCCATAAAATAAAATTCTTGCTTCGAGATCTTATTGTAGCGTTTCTTTGTTAATTTATTATTAGAAGACGTACTTGGAAGTTTAGTAGGCGTGGGCTCAGCGAGCGTGGCGCGGCTCGAGAGCTCCGTGGTCTCGCCCGCGCGCACTGCACAGAAATAACATCCACTTATTTGTGAAGACCAAGTTATTATTTTGAAAACTAACTCTCACAGGTTGTTTTTCTGAAAATCGTTCCTATATGAACGACCTCTTCATCTGCCTAGCCTTTTAGAAACCATGTTCGAGTCAGGCTCCAGTCTAATCGGCTGCAGCTGAATACCAGTATTTTACATGAAAGGACTGCCTTGACAACGGTGAAAGACATATGTCATACGAAAGTTTATGTGCCTTTAACTTCTTAGCTGCTATAGCTAAGTTCAAAACAACTGCAAACATTGTATGTTGGCGTGTATTACCTACAAATATTCGTTTTACCAATTTGTGTAGAACGAACATTCCACCTATATTGGCTGTGCTAAATGAAACCTTATGAGCTCTCCAAAAAAAACTAAGTTGAAATCAACACCAGCTCACGAAAGTTCTGATTAAACGGGCTTTTCTACTTGAGTAACTATCCCCACGCCTTCACTGTGGACGTGTTTAATTAATGCACGGCGCCATATTCCTCACTCCCGACCTTCCGCACTTGACTGTACTCCACATAACTTGATGAAGTATCCTCACACGTTGGAGTTGAGAAGAATTTACAAATACCAGCAAGTATAGTTAGTTTAAGGTGTTCTGTGTATGTTCAACTTTGTGACGTGTTATTATATCTACCTACCTATTTAGTTGGATAAGGCAAGACCAAGACAGGTTGCTTATACAAACTGTCGTTTTGCATCGTCGTCAAATACAAGGAGGTAACTATACTAATGATTCTCGATCCGAATCAATACTAAAATAGGTAGGTAATTTTTTTTGAATATTTATGGAAACCAGCCGTGTGAAGTCGTGGCCCATCTGATTCTCGCCCTTTTTTTTTTTGGGCGGGTGGAAAATCATCAAATAACCCTTCCCGCTCTTGGGCAGAGCGAAAGGGAGTGTCAGACTTCTACTGACTAAAAACCACCCATGTTCCTTCTTAGCCCTTCATGTCGAGGCCGCGGTATCTCTTGCGAACAACCCGCAGCCCCGACGGGCGTCGGCCCTTGCGGGCCCCTTCCTTGTTGCTGACATCTCTTTGAGGCGCGCGTGGAACACGAACGCGCCGTCGACACGGCCTGTCGTCGTCATAAGACGGACGGACGGCGAGCTAATCTGATTCTCGCCCTTAAACCACGTTTCACACACACAAACAAACGCAAACGTTTATTCAATAATTTCTTATTCTCTAATAAACGGCGTCGGGGTTATTCTTTTGGAACGAAGTTCCTTATCGCGCGTTGTGAAAGGGGGCTAGACGGAAAAAATTCTTACGAAAAGTTGTCACGACACTTTTTGCTATAGTAAGCTATTGTAAGCTGTGCGGCGTCGCATGTTTCTCTGTCTGTCTCTCTCTCTCTTATAGAAAGCAAGCCAGATATTTTCATTTCTACATTTTTTTTTTTAAATAATAGAAAATAATAACAATAACTTCGTTCCATCCGGGTGTTCCTTGACACCTCTCAAGTTTTTTTTTTTAATTAGCCTATAGTGTCCCACTGCTGGGCAAAGGCCTCCCCCATTTCTTTCCAGCTCTCCTGGTGTTGTGCCCTCTCTGGCCAATCAGTCACGAACGAGTCCAAATCGTCACCCCAACGTTTCTTTCAACAACTTAAAAAAATATAATTGACCAGGTACCGTAATTTAAATTTATTAAACTGTATTTTATTACAATCTCCTAAATTTCGACGAGGATGCAAAATTGCACCTTGTGTATATGATGTACAACGAGTTCTTTACTGTGATCAGGTTGACCTATTTACGCATCGAAAACATTGATAAATTATAACATACAGTGACGTAACATCACGCCTGTAATCCCCGAAGGGAAAACTTTAATTTTCCAACGAGAGAGCTTTACTAGGATTCTAGACTACAGTGGGTGTTGTTACTAGACATTACAGAGTACAGAAGTCCTACTTGCTATATTATATACATACATAAGTATTTGTGGATCTGGCAAGCGACTAACTAAACCCACAGAGTCCAGCGGACGCTTGACAAACTTTCCTAATTACTGAGACCGATGTATGGCCGACCGCAAATCCTGAACTTTATGAAAAAACTGGTATTGTGTGCACGAATTAAAATGTTTGTTATAAATGTAACGTAAGCAACTTTTTATAAAAGGGATTTAATTTTTTAAACCTTTCTCTTTCTTTCTGAAGGAAGAAGGACTTATCTTTTCGGGGGTAACAGGTATCACTGACGGTCGACCACTTTTCAACCGTATTACTTAGGGCATAAGACTGAAAAGTGGCAAAGCATCAGTAAACTCGGTAAAACCAAAGATTCCGTAAAATCCAGTAGGATTTTCTTACAATGTTATAAATAACTCCATTATACAATTAATTACAGAGTTGATAACCGGTTCCTCTGAATTATTCTGAATAAAACAATTAATGAATATTCAGCCGGCACTGTGAAAACTGTCGCACAGCATTTGGGCCGGAATTCAAGACATGATTCATAGTTGTTTTAGTATGCCAGTGCTTTCCTATTTACATTTTAGTTCATTGATATTCTGTATTCCAATTTATTTTAAATACGGTTCCAATTCCCGGATAGATTCTAACTAGACAAAAACACACCCCTTATTAATAAACACAGGGGTATAGTCAATGTCGGGGCTGCGGGTGTTCGCAAGAGATACAGCGGCCTCCACATGAAGGGCTAAGAAGGAACATGGGTGGTTTTCAGTCAGTAGAAGGCTGACACTCCCTACCGCTCTGCCTAGAGCAAAAGGAGTCATCTGATGATTTCCCACCCCACAAAAAAAAATGGGTGTAATCAAAGCAAGTATTACCTACAGATTATATCTCTACATTTTCGAGGTTTTCTAAGTTTCGCATAGTTTTATTTCATGTTTTTTTTTAAGAAAACGTTGCCACACACTAGGAATTTCTCCTGTATCGTGGGTGCGTTTACAAACATTTAAACTCACATACACAAACACACACAGACCCGAAACAACTATCTGTAGGCCATACAAATATTTGTTCCGTGCGGGGATCGAATCCGCGACACGCAGCGCAGCAGTCCAATCGCTCAGCCACTGCGCCAACAGTGTCGTCAAAGTTTACTAACATAGTAATTTCTCAGTAGCTGTCACGGAGTTTAGATTTGTGCCCTGTTGATGCCACTAAGCCTATTGCCCCACATTACCATGGTACTTAAACATAACTGGCGAAATGTGGGTGTACTAATGTGTACGTCTCTGCCTAACCCTTCTAGGATTAGAGGCGTGATGTCATGTTATGGGTCAACTACCAGAAGTCTCCAAATAGAGAGTTGTTTATTTGATTACTCTTTTGTAAGTTTTTTTTATCAATTTATTTAATTACTATCTAACTATTTATGTTTAGCCCCGTGTAGCTGTAACTGTGACTGCGGTACTCAGATATATTTAATGATTACTTAAGCTGTCACTTAGTAAGGATTTCACATACTTTTGTATGACAAAACTGTCAAAACCTTTACTAAGTGATGGCCTAAGTAATCATTAAAGCTCTCTGAGTGCGGCAGTGAGTGTCTATTAGGCACACCTCTACCAAACACATCAGCGATTTCAGGTGTGATACAGAGTACACAGGTATAATAACACAGTATTTAAACACAACATCACACGTCGAGGTGTTGAGTGTGAGCGAGTGACACAATTAGGTCACGCCACGTCTGCATTATAGACCACAGATTAATAATTGCACGAAAATCCAGTTTATTATACTGAATTCTCTCACCCGTTCACAAAATAATGAGATTATGTGTTGATTAAAATCTCGATAGCAGATATGCAGCAACTACACTTTTCAATGTCTAGTATAACCAAAAAGCGGTCAGTTTTCGCGGTCGAAGCTTTATCATGAATATTTTCGACATTATCCTCGGTTAGTCGTAATTATCAATAAGTTTTCCTCTTATCATTTGGGGATCAATACCGCTAATAGATAACAGGAATCGGTGAACTAGATCAGATACACCCGCGCTGTTTTAGATGACATTCGTCAAAGAAACATAAAATACACTTACTGCCACACTCAGAGATGTTTAATGATTATTTAAGGCGTCACTTAGTACCCGTCGAGGCTGCCGGTTATTCGCAAGAAATACCGCGGCCTTGACATGAAGGGCTAAGAAGGAACATGGGTGGTTTTTAGTCAGCAGAAGTTTGACACTCCCTTCCGCTCTGCCCAAGAGCGGGAGGGGTTATTTGATGATTTTCCACCCGCCAAAAAAAAAGGCGTCACTTAGTAAAGATATGTTAAACAAAACCTTTACTAAGTGACGACTTAAGTAATCATTAAACGATATGACTATTGATCATTAACTACGGCATCAGCTCGATGTCAGTACATGAAGACTAACTTATAGGCACTGGCGGCTCCTAGCTTTCAGTTAGCAATGATAGAGTAGAAGTGCCGCGTGTTATGACATACAAAGGTGGCGAATTAGGTAGTTCATGCAAAACAGATAAGAAAGAAAGATAGTTATAGGTACAGACGCCAGCACCGAAAACTACCCGAAACTGACAAATTTTCCCAATCAACTTTGAACCTAATTCTTTAGCGATAATGTTGAAAATCTATTATTTTTTTTACGTATTTTAGTAGCTTGATGCTACATGCATCCAGTACGGTACACATTTCGTTGAGCAATATACAAAACAGTTTGATTTTAAATTGCCCGATAGTTGGAGTTCTCACAAATCTTCAAATTCTGATTTAACAATAGCTAATGCAAGATATGGTGGGCTATAAATGTGACGCTGACTACACAATATAATTGCGACACTGACTGAGTGACACGCTAACAAACTAGTTCATTCCAATTTGCATATATCTCATAACGTTTGGTCATTAGATCGACGTGTACAACGTGCATCTGAATATGTCCTTGACATACAGTTCAAACCCTCGCTGCAGAACTTACAGAATATTAGTGTATGGGTAAGGCGCCTGTCCCACCGCCCGAGGAAGCGAAGTATAGACTATTTTCTCTCGCTCAGGAAAGATTGACGATGTACAAAAGTACCAGCTCCTGTCCTATACTTCGTTCCCGTCAAAGAAACATATCCTATAGCACTCGGTAATAGTAAAAGAATACGGTTAAGTCGTTAAGGAAATCTAAAAATATTATTATATTTTTAAAATAACATAAAAAAAAACATTCTAAAATATAAAAAATAATAAGTACTAGTGTTCTATTTATAATGTAAAGATTAATAATAATAATACGACACGATTACGATGATACGGTTGGCGCAGTGGCGGAGCGATTCGACTGCTGTGCTGCGTGTCGCGGGTTCGATCCCCGCACGGAACAAATATTTGTATGGTCTACAGATAGTTGTTCCGGGTCTGGGTGTTTGTGTGTGTGAGGTTAAATGTATGTAAACGCACCCACGACACAGGAGAAAGATTTCTAGTGTGGGGCAACGTCTAAAAAAAAAAATGGTCGGTGGCTATGGCTATTCACATCATCGACCCAAACAACTCGTTTTAGTTACTTTACTCGTTTTTCGCCAATCGCTTGCGGTGGAACAGGTCTCCCACAGAGTAATAGTTCGTCACATGAGCAGGAATCATGAGTTGATTGAGAACCATCCGTAACTTCGAAAGAGATAGGTTTGCGACAACGCTTCACTCTCTAGCACGGAAATATGGTAAGTGCACACAGTATAATGTATACAGTAACTTGTTATACACTAACTTGCAGCATGCTTGTAATGAACACAGAATCTCATAAGAGGCTCATAAGCATAACTTTAATAGCTTCGTCTTAATTAACCAAATATTCTAATTATTTGAAGGCAACTATTGTAAAGAGTATTATAATACCCACCGGTATTATAATACTCTATAGCAAAGCGTAAAGACACCCAAAAAATTTAAAACACCGGAGACATTCTAATTTGGTTTTAAGAAGGAAAGACAAAACTGTATCTCTGTTTCGGCTAACGAGAAACATTTTTGCTCAAGTAGGTCGCAGGCCCATTTTCCAAACTATCAAAAGAAAAGTTCTGGTTCTCAACAAAGCCTGTGACTTGAAACAGAACTCTTCTAGAATGGTGTTATTGTTTTCTGTCGCTCAGAATCATCGTTTGCTACTAGAGTGACAAACAGAGCGGGACCAACTGAGTACAGAGAAAAACTCGATTCCGTACTAATTGACGTGGCGCAACTCTAACTGTGCCGTTCGACCGGCTCACAAGTGCCGAATGTTAGTTAGTGACAGAAATAGGGCGCGCGATAACAAGACGACAGGAGCGACATCTAGTGCGGCCTACATTCTGACACGCTTATTAGTTTCAACTTTGTTGTGATTTAGCGATAATAACTTGTTCTAGTTACTTAGTTGTTTTTAGGTCGTTGACTGATTAAGATAAACCTAGTGGTATTTCGACTTTTGACCTGCGTTAACTGGATTTTGGAGAAGATTTTTGTGTGTATCTCATCTTTATTTTCTTGTAAAATACCGCTGTATTATGAGGTACTCTATATTGTATTGTAATGATACTACTGGTCGTACTTATCGTTACAAGAGACCGCATCTTATAGAATATTAATGTTTTCTAAAAGCCAAACCAACACAAACATTGTTAATTTTAGCAACATCACAGCTACTCAGCTATTTACCTACGTACAAAAAAGATTAAAAAAGGGAAAAAGCTTAAAAAAGTATAATACCCTAACATGTGGGAGCTCAAACTTTTACCAACGTCCAACATCGAAGTTTAAAAAGTTAATACAAAGGGCCCTAATGGCCGCATACATACTGGAGGTATGCTACACCTACGCGATGACGTCACCGCTTCCTGCTTGGGACAACGAAGCTAACTTTGTTGTCGGACGTGCATCGACGTTTCCGCGGTAAAAGCTAGGGCATATAGAAGTTTTGTGACGTAGCTTATGTGTTTTTAACGGTCTTTAGTGACTTTAAGTTTTATGTCAGATGCGATTTCTGTTAAGAGTCTTAAGAGCTTTTAATTTTAAAACCGTCATCTCATCTGATTTTGATATTTAGTTACTTATTTCGTAAAGCAAGAAGATTTCTTTTGTATTCAACCAAATGGCGACACAGGGGTCCAATGTCCACTGGTCAATTTTATTCAGCACCCTACTGCAATTCGCGCATAATAATTATGTTATTTTTTCTTTGTATTCGGTCTAGACAGGGACGGGTCAAGTGGTAAAGAATACCAGTTTCTCCCCTCATACAAAATTGACAGCTGGTTGCAACCAATAGCACAGCATGAGAATTGGTTCACACGTTCTATTTTCTTTTGTACTTCACTGATTAGCAAATAATGTATATATTTAGAGGCAACTAACATAACATACACGAACGAAGTATGAAAAAAACATTTAAGGTGGACCGATTAAGAAATGAAGAACTAAGAGCTAAAACAAAAGTAACGGACATCTTGATCCGACTGATCAGCAAAAGTGGCAGAAGACTGGCCACATGATTAGAACAAAAAATGCAGCAAATAAGAACGGTATGGTATGCCAGAAATAGTAAACGGAGTAGGGTAAAACCACTAAGGAGGTAAGAGAATGAGATGAGCTTTAAAGCGGGCCCTAATTGGAGGAGAGTATCTCGAGATAAAAAACAATGAATTCAAATAGAGAAGGCTTTTGCCAAGAGGCATGCTGAAGGAAAGAGATCATTTCTTTAAAAAAAAAAAAAGTTGCCCCACACTAGGAATTTTTCCTGTATCTTGGGTGCGTTAACAAACATTTAAACTTACATACACAAACACACCCAGACCCGAAACAACTGTAGGCCATACAAGTATTTGTTCCGTGCGGGGATCGAACCCGCGACACTCAGCGCAGCAGTCAACCGCTCAGCCACTGCGCCAACCGTGCCGTCAACGTCTTTGCCAAGAGATATACTTTAACAACCAGAAAAACAGAGGAAATAAACAAAAAGAGCTTTTAAATGAAAATAAATGTTTATAACGTTGCCACAGCTGGGACACATACTACCTCCATGTAAGTGGGCGATAATCTACCACGCATCCTCTTATAACCCATTTTAGTTCCGAGAGCATTTGATTTGAGATTACCGTTACGACACAATACACCGGGTCCAGGTGACTGAATGCCATTCCAAATTCATATTGTTTCCAAGTTTGAAGTCTTAATGTTATATTTATTAGTGTTCTTTTAGATTTTGTTGTATTATAGTTTACATCGTAGCGCCATCTGCCGGTTTGTGTGTCACTTATTTGAAGTTGTTAACCTGTCAAAATACTTCAGCTGTTCGTAAGGTGATTTCTTCGTCCACTTTAATTTGATGTTTAAGTTCTTAAGTTCAAATCAATTCAGATACCAGGTCTTTAACATAGAAAAAAATCAAATCAAATCATTCATTAATTCATTCTTTTTTTTTTCAAGTGGAAGTTATTATGCATAAATGCATAATATAATCAAAATCCCAAACAAAATACATCTAGGTAGAATAAGTAACGCCCATAGGTAACGCCAGTATCTACAATAAAATCAAAAAATCAATTCGAAATTAATTGGGCACAAAATTGAATAACTCATAAAATAGACGGGAGATAAATCTTCCATAAAATGCATTTCGAAGCAACCGGGAATCTGTTCAGTCAACACTTGGAGCAGTAATTAATGAACGTTCAACTTCTTAGCAATGAAAACCGCCATTTATCGCGACTCGCTAATTGCATCGTCATCTCATACATTAATTTACGTTGTAATTTTAAAATGAGGGGTTGGATTGAGAGTTTTAAATATTTGCTAGTGTAGGAATCTAATGTTGAGGTACTTAAAACATTCCTAGACTGCATCATTGCTCTAGTGGTCTGTTGATCATAAGGTCCTGGGTTCGATTCCCGGACCGGGTAAGTTGTTATTGGATTTATCCAACAGGGATTTCTCAGCAACAGCCATAGTTTGAATTTGTGGCTGGTTGATAGCAATAGCCCCCCATTAAATGGGACTTAAACATAACTGGGGCAATGTGGGTGGACTATTAGGTACACCTCTGCCTAACCCTTCAGGGATTACAGGCGTGATGTTATGTTATCTGTTTATAAAATGTATAGATATAGAAACTCAAACTCAAAGCATTTATTTCAATTAGACCATTACACACTTTTGAATGTCAGATAAACAAATAAAACGAAGCTAGAGTCACAGTCACAAGGCATAATAACTTGTGAAAGTACTATAGTTGCATAGAAGACACTTGAAACCTTCCTTTACTGCGCTACAGTCGGATATAAAAAGTGTCACTTCTCATACATTGCCTATTGTGCTCGTATGTGCGCAGTTCAACAGAGGAAATGAAGAAAAACGATATGGTGGCCTATATAGAAAAAGAAAACGAGTATTGCACAGCTGCGGCTGCGATGCAGTCATTTACTAAAGTGATCCAATTTCGTTTTCTTTTTTACAAATGGCACTGTATCTATTAAACTGTAATGCATTTTGAATGGGCAATTGTGAATGGGCTATTTGTGTCAGCTCTAGGCATTTTTACCACTGATGTTCGAAAACCCTTATAAAACTCACTCTCTTGTCCGTCTGACCTCATGTCCGTGTGTCACCACCGATTTTTTTATTTGTGTACCAGATATACCTATATATTTGCTGCACTTACAGTTTGCACCAAAGCGTGCAACAAGTCAACATAATATAACATGACCTAAATGATTGCATGCAATAATGAGCATTACTGCTGTTACTGTTACCCTGTGTCATCCCACTGCTGGACAAAGGCCTCCCCCCATGATTTCCAAATTTTGCGATCCAGGGCCAATGTGGACCACTGGTCGTTGGTTCTGTCCAGCTCGTCCCGCCATCTCCTATAAGGTCTACCACGTCGCCTTCTGGCTGTGTCAAGGTTCCACGACGTGGTTGTTTTGGCCTTAGCATTACTGCTACTCATAAAAAAATCCAAATCCGGTTCCGGCAATCAGGGCGATCATCGCGTGGGCTGTGGGCACACATCGAGGAGTTTGGGTACGCACAGATACTTTATATTTCTTCCATAAACATTTACGAATGTCAGTTACTTTACACACACCTATCGCTATTCGCTATTCCACAGGTACGGCTCTGCTTCACACTTCGGTGATTACAAGTGTGATGTTTTGTACTCTATTCGCAATTTCCGTACAACCTAGTCGTATATGTAAAACATTTCCGTTATCGACTGATGGATAAAACACAGATGTGAAGAAAAATATTCCAAAATCATCGCCATCAATTCGACGGGATATTGAAGTTTGCATAGGGGAAATCAACTGGAAACCTTATAGGGTACAATCTAAAACTGGAAATCGCTGACATAAAGCAAATAAAATATTGGTTGACTGTGTGAATTTCAGTCGAACCTTCTATAAATACTGAAACATATAGCCTCATCCCTTAGACCAAAATATTCACGACCCCCGTCACTTAGCCAATGACGGCAAAATTTCAACAAATATTTACCCCTTGGCTGCCTATGAATCTATGATCAAATTAGGGATGAATCGGCAGTCTATGAGAACGGTCGGTCTTATCAGCCTGTTCGAAGGGTTCCGTGGTATCCGGCACGAAATGACGTCATATCCGCTGGGAAGTACGTAAGTTTGTAGGAAGATAAGAGTTTCAAAAGACCGCTATATTAAATAGATTTTCAGTTGAGTCTATTTTGTTGGTGATTTCTGCCGATTCACATGATCAATCTAACATTTTTTAATATTTATTTATTTAGCAATTAGTGTGTGATCATTTTCCTGCCCACGTCCCATGTTACTTGGGATCTACACAACAAGTTTTTTCCTCCATTCTCCGCTATCAACCGTCACGCTGTCATTGACCCCCATAACACAGGTTTTACCTAGCATGAGGGTCATTGATCATTTATTTGGTTATAAGTGAACATTGATTTTGTATTTCCATTTATGTGTACTTTTTTGTGTCAAATAAATTATTATTATTATGTCCTTTATTTACTTTCTGACATACAATTTACATTTTTAAATATTTCATACAAAACTTATAAAAAATAATAAACTTTATTATTTTTATTATTAAATTACTACTTTATCTTTCCATATTATTCCAGCAATTAGAAAGAAAAGAAAGAAAATATATTTATTCAGCACATGCCACAAGTGCACACAACAAGCAATAAAAAATAAAAATAAAAAAACCTTCAATGAGATACATAACAGAACACACGTGTATGTAAAGTAATATTTAGATTGTAGGTGCCTACATGGGATTATAAAAGTGTAGGAGTTTCTTGTTACTCGTAATTAATTCGGCAACTAATACTTTGCCTCTACGGACATAATTCTGCTAAGACCCTTGATGTCCCAGACTTGGCGCGTGTTTACATATAATATTTACGGATTCAAGCGTACAGCCCATTTCAAATAATAATTAAATATAATCATTTGTACGTACGTAAAACGGGATACTTACCATGTTTACTGTTTGTTATGTTACGTTCCTGACCATGATAACATGGTAAATATCCCGTATTTAGTGTTATTGATAGAGTTAGACGTGATCATATCAGTAAAAACGTAAACTACTGAAAGTGTAAATAAATTTTACACTTTCAAATTTTTTTTTTTTTTTTCACTAATAAATTTTATTCCCTCTCGGAGTTTGTGACAAAATGATGACAGCTGCATGGCTCAATCAGGCTAAGCAGAATTTGCAAAGATCGGTAAGTTGATGTATCCTAAAATAATCAGATTAACCGATAATTTACGATGTAGTCAACGAGGTTGAATTGTTATCAAAACATATCATGTTAAAACAAACATTATGTTGCATTGTCTTCTCTCAGTTCAGTTATTACTGTTACAAATTATGTTATCTGCATGCGGGACGGTCTGTCTCGAATACAATGACTGATGTTGTGTTTGATCTGCCACACAATACATACAATACATTGATGCAAACATTATAATCATCGGTACGTTTCATGATCAATCAAGTTTAGTCTGTGGACACGGAATACTGATGATCTATCGTTTGTAAGTAAATGTATAAGATTTCATTAAAACGAAGCTTCAGAAAACTGAAACTGAATTTGTTTGGCAGTTGGAGTGCTAAGTATAAGCGACCTACTCTAGTAGGATACATACCTACTAGTAGGTAGGTAGGAAATCTCGTAAAGATATCAAATAAAACGACCCGGAAAGGCGAAAAGTTACATATCTTGTTTTGGAACAAGAACTCGATCGTTCATAGCCAAGTTAAAACTGCGAGTCCAAAAGCTGCCCAGTAAACGGAGTGACAGACGGTCCTCCTTTTGTGAAAAGGCTTCTGCTTATTACAGTTGCAGCTGCAATAAACTTGCTACGAGATATTGCATTGTATCTGCTATGTAGACATGACATTGAAAAATCTGTACGGCCTGTACATTCGCAGGTATCTTCAGAACAAATACAAGAGTGGTCTTTAACGATATTTATATATGAAAAGGCCATCTGGCGTTTGAATAAGGGGGTTCTAAAGTGGTTAAATAGGCAGTGGTTAAATGGCAGTTCTTTACTGCTTTTTCTTTGTATGGAATATTTATTTTTAACCGACTTCAAAAAAGGAGGAGGTTATATGTTCGTGTGTATGTATTTTTTTTTTTTTTATGTATGTTACCTGATTTCTCCTCCATTTGTGAACCGATTCTCAAAATTCTTTTTTTATTTGAAAGAGTATACTCCTGAGGTGGTCCCATTTAAATTTGGTGAAGATCTGATCCTGATCTTCGGAGATATACAATAGAACTCTTCAAAAATAGACGGCAAATCTGTCGTGATTGCTGCAATCGCTTGGATGTTTATTGTTTATACAACATCATGACGTAACATCACGCCTGTATGATCTGAGGACCCCCTCAGCTCGGACGCAGATGTGTACACCCAGATTTGGACAGTAAGATATTATGTAATGTTCCATTTATTTGGGGATAAATAAAACCTATTATTTGTTTGGGAACAACTAAAAATTGAAAAATAACTTTAGCTTCTGAAGTCGGTGACAAAAAAACTGAATAAAACAAACAAAAGTCACCGACTTCAGAAGCTAAAGTTATTTTTCACTTTTTTGTGTTTTTGAAGTCGGTTTTATTTTTTGCCAAAAAGTTTTTTTAAATATGATTTTGTCTGAGCAGTGTGCATTTTTTCATTTCACGTGCAAGTAACATACTATTAAGTACCTACATTAGTAGTTTTAACTATACAATCGCCAACCATTCACTCGTTTACTAAAGTACCCGCAATCCACCACACACAGGTACTCAACTACTCACACACAAACTGAAGCTCCAAAGCTTAGGCACAAGCACATCACATGAGCACACAAAACTTTGGTAGTTGACGGTCGAACGTGGCTGCACCACGCTAAGCCCGCGAGCGTACCGCTAGAGCTTACAATCTCATAGGATTTCGTTGCCGAGTGCACCCACTCCATATCAAGTCCAGTATATTCTGACCTCTTATACTGGAAATTTTATTCCACGACTCTACATTGTCCTAGTACATCCCGACCTCTCATTGTATGAAAAGCTTGTGAAAAGCGGGGTCAGGTTATACGGGAATGTCGTTGAGTGTACCAAATTGATCGGTGCAGCGAACAACCAACGAACTTGTGTTTTTAGTTTAGGTAACTGGATTGTTGGCTCAATGTGAAAGGAAAACATGGAGTGTGATAGTGTTTGTGATGTTGGAAACAAGTACGAAGAATTATTTCGTCTTATACTTTAGTACGCTCTTGAGGTGTCTGATGAAATTCTGAGTAATAGAGAACTATGGAAGAAGACATGCTGCGCCGACCCCAAATGAATTGGGATATGGGCAAGAGAATGATGATGTTAGCTACTGTAAGGTGCATGGATCTTATCCTTCAATGAATTGGTTGAGATAAGTTATGCTAGAGTTTCCACTGTTTCGTGTTAGTTTTAATTTAAACTGAATGTTTTTTTTTCTGTTTCTTTGTACCTTTTCTTTTCTGTTTCTTAGTTAATTGTGTCCCCGTTTCGGGATAGTGCATGGTGGGACTTAACGTATATAGTACGTTCTTCGAGCACATGAAACGGAGGTGTCTAATAGATAAGGTCCGGCGAATCAGGGCAAGAGAATGATGGTGATAATAACACGTGGAGTGAACTTGTTGTTTACAAGTTCAGAGTTTCAGTATGATTTGGACAGAAGATTCCAAATGATTACCGAAAAGACCGTTTTTACACGACTGCCCCAAAAAAAAGAGTGTTATGTTTTTTACACGACTGCCCCAAAAAAAAGAGTGTTATGTTTTTAACGTTCATGTATGTATGTATGTATGTATGTATGTTTGTTTGTGAGTTTCTTTATTCCACCATAACTTCTAAACGCCTGAACCGATTTTGATGTATGTGGTATCGTTAGATTCATTGCGTCACCCCGGGTAACATAGGCTAGATAAATTATCAAAAAACGTAATGTGGTGGCCATGGTTTAGAAATAAAAAGAACTTTTAATTTGTTTTTATTGAAATTTCAATTTAAAATATAATCATCGTCTAGAACTTATTAAGTAGATTACAAAAATATACCACAGTAGTATTCAATACCTATTGTTTACTAGTAATACTACTCAACAAATGATATGGTAACATTTTAAACCCGGGATTCGATACGAATAAACTACATGTCAATAGATTCTCTGTAATGAAAGAAATAAAACTGGCTAGGTTACAACTCCCAAATCCATCTACGACGGCACCTAAATGGTTTTTAAGTTTGTATGAAAAGTCAGTATGCGTGAATTAATTTACTTGAAACATGGCAAAAATATCAATTTAAGGAAATAATAATATTTGCAATCATACACTTTTCAAAATCACCCCTTAAAGGGTAGAAAAAGAAGATCAGGGTAGATTTTGGTATGGAAAAATCTGACTGCGAGATTCAACTTAAAACTCATTACTAACACAAATGAATAAAGCATTACGTGTGTTATTCCGATTTTGCCGACCGGAATCCTGAGAAATGAAAAAAACACATTTTAATACATACAACAAACTCAGTAACCTTTATGAACAATTCACCCCCCCCCCTCCCTAATCTATAAAAACAATTTTAAAAAAATCTGGGGGAGGCCTATGTCCAGCAGTGGACGTCTTATGGCTTAAATGATTGGTTATAGGTCAAAATACCGATATATTATCACTAAAAGATATGAAATAAAAAATAAATAATTAAAAAAATTCAAAAACACGCCTGCCATGACAAAAGTAAACTAAAAAATAAAAAACAAGTCAAACGAATTCAGTGATGAATGGGAGCAAGGTCCCGTAAATGTATTCGAAAATGGAAAACTGTAAACTAAAACTTTTATTGCAGTCGGGGGACCTGTAAAGAATTGTTCCACCGAACTGTCCCCCGACTGCAATAAAAGTTTTAGTTTACAGTTTTCCATTTTCGAATACATTTACGGGACCTTGCTCCCCTTCATCACTGAATTCGTTTAAATTGTTTTTTATTTTTTAGTTTACTTTTGTCATGGCAGGCGTGTTTTTGAATTTTTTTAATTATTTATTTTTTCCCTAACATTAACCAAAAACGTGGATGGTAAAGAAAACTAATGTTCTGTGCATGTTAAAAGAATAGCTAGATGAGGGCAAGGCACGTAACAAATAAGACTTACTTATAATAAACGATGCGTAGAATAGCCCCGACCTGGTCTTTCCTTGACTTATTTACCTACTTAAGTAACTAATCTTTAAAGGCTTGGAATAAATGAGGCAGCTGCTTCGCTTCTGTTTAAGAAGGGATAAATTTACAAATTATGTTTCCCCTGCGATCTAGGCGGAATAGGACTTAAGTACAGCGTAGCTCATAAAATTAGAGTTGAAAGACTGAAACAGAATTTTGGTAAAGGCTTTTAATATTTTTTTTAGCCGTTCAGTACAATAATGCGTTTAGGGTGCTAGTGGGGTTGCCCTGCTTCTGTAGTGCGGGGATGTTCGCGGATGCGAATGTGAATTGATTTACCCAACAATGCGTTAAAGGTTCGATTCCCTCGTGCGCAGGGGCGCAAAGTATCATAAGTAACAATGTGTAAAATCGAACCTTTAACACATTGTTACTTATGATACTTTTGATAATGCCTCATACCCTTATGAGGCATCATCAAAAGTATCATAAGTATGATTGCAAGTTGCCTGGACTGTGTGTATGTGTTTCGCTATGGATTTCCACCGTTATTTGTTGTGTTGTTTGTTTTTATCAGTATTTACTAACATAGTCGTAAGTTTTACTAACAGTTTTGAGTCTTGTATACTCGGATTAAGAGAAATTCTATTCTATTCTAATACGTTTATTGTAATTGATTCGTTTCGGTCTGCTAAGGTCTGTAAGGGTATTAAAGCCTTTTATCTATTTAAAGAATGTGTTACTTATAAGGAAAGGACTCCATAATATGTGTAAGTGACAATTTTCCCCCTTTCCACATAGTAGTAGTAATAAAGTAATAAAAAAAACAAACTAAAATCATGAAACATATCCTAAGCATCCACATCTGATCTAACACGAAACCCTTAGCACAAGTAACCCCATCTCGAACAGTAACTCATAAAAGTAGTGGAAACTTTCCACGCGTAGAAATATCGTATTCCCGAGAACCTTGAACAAAATGGAAACCGATGCCGGATGAAACCCAACGTCGAGACTTCAACAAGTATTATATCTCTTAAGGCGCTCGCTCCTTCACCGGGCAGCAGCATGTAATATAGCAGTTCAAATTCGTGCATTATCGATGACTGTGGAGAACCCATCATTACTACATTTACATTTTTTTTTGTATTAAAATGATTTTTTAATGATTTCTGTAATGTTTTTATTATTTTATTCGTCGTCACGTAGTTTCACCCGCGTAGTTCCTGCACCCGTGGGAATACAGAGATAAAAAGTAGCCTATGTCACCCGGGAATAGTGTAGCTTCCCAACGGTGAAAGATTTTTTCAAATCGCTTTAGTAGTTTTTAAGTTTATTTATTACAAACATACACACACACAAAAATACAAATCTTTACTCTTTTTAGGGTTCCGTAGTCAACTAGGAACCCTTATAGTTTCGCCATGTCTGTCTGTCTGTCTGTCTGTCTGTCCGTCCTCGCTTAATCTCTGTGACCGTTAGCACTAGAAAGCTGAAATTTGGGACCAATATGTGTATCAATCACGCCGACAAAGTGCTAAAATAAAAATTGGAAAAAAATGTTTTATTAGGGTAGCCCCCCTATATGTAAAGTGGGAAGTGTTTTTTTTTTTAATTTTAACCCTAATGTGTGATATATTGTTGGAAAGGTAGGGGTTTACTAAAATCATTTTTTGATAATGTCAATAATTTCGGAAATAATCGCTCCAAAAGTAAAAAACAAAGCGTCCCCCCCCCTCTAACTTTTGAACCATAAGTTTAGAAAATACGAAAAAAATCTGAAAAGTAGAACTTTATAAGGACTTTCTAGGAAAATTATTTTGAACTTGGATGGAAACAACAGATGGAAACTGCAGTTAACCAATATAATTTGGTCCCTGAATCGTATGAGCGCCTATACAATCCAGAGGTCAAGTTTCATTTGCCCGTATTTTTTTTTTAACTTCGTTTACATAATATTTTATTATCTACGGAACCCTACACTGAGCGTGGCCCGACACGCTCTTGGCCGGTTTTTTTAGTGTAGATAAGGGCCTGAAGTAAAACACACAGTTTGTTTATTTATTTTATTACGGCCGAATGATAAATAATTTATCAAACACAATGTAAATTGTTCCTGCTAAATAAATAAAAGAATGCTCCAGTGAGGAAGCGCCTTTACCTATTTACCTCTACGAGGGACCTATTACCGTAAAAGTGTTCTTTGAAGCCATCACGCCTGTTATGGCCTTAAGACACGGTACGACAAGCCCTATAAACGTTTAACGGTATTTATACGGTTTCGGCCGTCTACGAAACCGTAGTTTCGTAACTGGTTTCGAAGAAGGAATGATTTGTCCTTGTACGTAACTAGTTTCGATGGAGGAATTATTTGTCTTTGTACGAAACCACGGTTGTGTACCATGGTTACGTACGAAGAATTTACTGTCAAGGTTTCGATGAAGGAATGATTTGTCCTTGTACGTAACTGGTTTGATTGAGGTATTATTTTGGCGATTGAGGTAATTCAGTAGACGTGTTTGCTGTCTACTGAACCTGACCTTCATCTTGTAATTATTGAAACTTACCTAAGCCTAAGTATTAAAATAAATAAAAAATCAAATTCATATATATTTTTTTAAAAAGGTACCTACATAATAATATGATATTATAATATACTTAATAACTATAACAGGAATTCTGACTGAACAAAAATAAGTAGGTAAGTCTATATTAAAATAAATAAAAAATCGAATTCTAAGACACAAAGGGGTAAGAAGGAACATGGGTGGATTTTAGTCAGTAGAAGTCTAACCCTCCCTTCCGCTCGGCCCAGAGCGGGAGGAGTTATTTGATGATTTCCCACCCAAAAAAAAAACACAACAAGCAAGGAAAATAAAACAAAAGAGAGAGAGAGAGATAATACACAACTCTATGTAGAGGCACTAGCGCACTGATCGACAACCCAGAGCTACACAGCTTTCTTTGAAGTAGACGAAAACCGTCCCACACTCACGGGGCACGGCCGCGTGGCTCGGTCTCAAGAATCCGCGCGGCCCTAGTTAGAACGCGGAATATACTCTTTCGAATAATAAAATAATTTTGAAAATCGGTTCACAAATGACAGAGTTATGATCTAATTACTCATACACAAGTACTTATGAGTAATAAGATCATAACTAAGAAGCTCCTATCATAACTAGGCCTCTCCGATTGGTCTGGCTGGTTTCAATATTTTTTTAACACTAAAATGTGATTTTTCGCCCCAAAAAAAATGTCGTTTCCCAGCAAAAATTTTTGAGTAGGGGTACCTACTTAGTTTGATATTCCAAATGCTTAGACGACGGCTTCGTAAAGAGTTGGTTTACAGTTATACCCTGTATAATTTTTGGGAAATTTGCAGATTGACATTTGCGGCTATAGGATCTTGGACCAATCATGACATAAATCGCTAGTTTCGATAAAAGAATTATTATTCCTAGTTCGTAACTAGTAAAATTTCATATTTTTGCAAAAATTCCTTGTACGTAACCGTGGTTTCGTACAAAGACAAACAATTCTTCCATCGAAACTAGTTACGTACAAGGACAAATCATTCCTTCTTCGAAACCAGTTACGAAACTACGGTTTCGTAGACGGCCAAAGCCATTTATACTGCGACAGTTTAAATATAGGTTAGTGGTTGTAGGTGTGTTCACTCTTGTAAACTTGGTGGCGTTATCTTGGATGCTCTCAAAGCCTATTAAAGTAAGAAAGTGTGTCGGAACTTATTAGATTGATGTTGATGATAGTTAAATGAGGATCTCGTGGCTTCATAATAACAGTCGCTCGGGTCGATGCCTAGGTTCAGCTGTGCTTGCCTAAGTTGGTTCGTGAATGGGTGACCATTCAGTATGTACAGAGTTTCCTCCGTGTCTCGGAAAGCACGTTAAGCTGTTGGTCCCGGACATATAGATCTTTGGCATTCGTTACAAGTGGTTTTCAGTGACCTGAAAGTCTGAAAACCAGTCTTACGAAAAAAGGGTATCGTATTAGCGAGTTATAACTGGGTTGTTTAGGTCAGATAGGCAGTCGCTTTATGAAAATTACTGGTATTCAGCAGCATCAGGTTAGACTGGAAGCCGACCCCAACATAGTTGGAAAAAGGTTAGGCTAAGCCCAAGTAGGTAAAAGGTTTGAAACTTTTTCTCGTGATTAAACTTACCGACATGATAGGTTTACAAAAGAAATTGTCAACCAGTAAGCAAGAATTTTGCATACTGTTGCAAAATAAAATTGAAAATATACGATACTAAAAGTGAAAACCTTTGGCAGCAAGCCAGATTAACAACGAGAATTTTAATATTCAACAATAACTGAACGGGTACCAATGTGCAATTTAACATCGAATTCCAATTATTTTAAAACACTTAAAGATAATTGAAATTTTCTGCTTAATAAGATTTTTACAGGCACATAACATGACTCCTGTTATCCCCGGAGGATTAGGCAGACGTGTACCCATTAGTATCAGACTGTTAGCGAGTAATTCATTTAATATTTAATTGATAGTGCACATACTCGTAATCTAGAATGATAGATTGAACGTTATTGTTACTGTATTTTTTAATCAATGATTGCATGATGAAATAAATAGTTTAAAAAAAAAAACACCCGGATGGAACGAAGTTATTGTTATTATTTTTTATTATGTAAAAAAAAAAAAAGAAATGTAGAAATGAAAATATCTGGCTTGCTTTCTATAAGAGAGAGAGAGAGACAGACAGAGAAACATGCGACGCCGCACAGCTTACAATAGCTTACTATAGCAAAAAGTGTCGTGACAACTTTTCGTAAGAATTTTTTCCGTCTAGCCCCCTTTCACAACGCGCGATAAGGAACTTCGTTCCAAAACTTCGTTCCAAAAAATATTTTTTAGTACTACACATTTCGCAAGTTATATTAAAGTCCCATGTAATAGGGGAGCCTAATTGCCATCAACCGGGCACAATTCCAGACTCCGTGGCTGCTACTGAGAAACTCCATAACACTTTACCCGACCTGAGAATCGAACCGAGGACCTCATGCACAGCAGTCGCACTTGCGACCAATAGACCAAAAGCGCCTTTTATAAGAACTTTATTAAGAGACCTCCTCCACCAAATAAACTACAAATTAATTACTAAGTAAAAACTTTTATTAAATACAGGGTGTAAACAGATTACTGTATCGCTGCGGCGTGGCAACATGGCTGCCGGAAGTACGGCCATCTTGATTGTGCTCGCCGGATATTGGAGATCGGCGCTCGGCTGTAATTGCCGAGATATTGCATCCAGTTTCGTTTGTTTATCACGTCCGTGTTACACGTGTTTATGTGCACTTCTCGGGACGGTATTGGGGTGACAACAATGTTTACTAATGGCGATTGTGTAGAAGTTTTTGTAAGGTCGTGATCACTGAAAAACGTTATCCAAATAGGATATCTAATTTTTGCTTACAGGGTAACACATTTTTTATTATATTTATCACTAGCTTGTGCCAGCGGCTTCGCCCGCGTGGAGTTCGATAATTGTCCCACGGGATCATACTACCGGGATAAGAAGTATCCTATGTGTTAATCCGGGTTATAAACTATCTGTGTTCTAAATTTCATCCACATCCGTTCAGTAGTTTTTGCGTGAAAGAGTAACAAACATCCATCCATCCCAACATTCTCACAAACTTTCGCATTTATAATATTATTAGTAGGATTTTTTATTATATTTATCACTAGCTTGTGCCAGCGGCTTTGCCCGCGTGGAGTTCGATAATTGTCCCACGGGATCATACTACCGGGATAAGAAGTATCCTATGTGTTAATCCAGGTTACAAACTATCTGTGTTCTAAATTTTATCCACATCCGTTCGCATTTATAATATTAGTAGGAAGTAGGATGATCGCCTCGTTGGTCTAGTGGTCGCAAGTGTGACTGCTGCAAATGACGTCCTGGGTTCTACTCCCGAGTTGGGCAAAGTGATATTGGGTTTTTACATCAGGAATTTCATAGTAGCAGCCACGGAGTCGGGATTTGTGCCCGATTGATGGCGAAAGGCTCGACACCTATGACATGGTACCTACACCTCTGCTTAATACTTCGGGGATTACTGGCGAAATGTTATGTTCTGTTATTATCTTGATTAAAAATATTAACGGCCTACATTCAGTCAAAAAAGTATCGGGAATGGCTGATTTGTTTATGGTTTCAAATTCAAATTTTTGTTTTTTTTTTGTTGTTGTTAGATTGGCACAACTGTTTTCCATTTCGGCGCGGGGTTTGAGTTGCATTTGTTATTTAAATTAAGCACAATGCTGTTTTTAGTTATATCATATCTAGTGTGAAAACATCGAACAAAGAGTTTGTCTTAAATTTTGCATCGAAAATGGAATTTGGTGTTCGGAGTCACTGAAAATGTTACAGAAGGCTTACGGTGAATCGAATTTATCTTAATATAAAAACACGTGATTATGAGTGGTATAAAGCGTTCAGAAGCGGTCGAGATGTGATGGAAGATTAGTCTCGCTCTGGTAGGCCATCAACATCTGCAACTGAAGTTAACATCGCAAAAGTGTGTAACTATCGCGGTGTTGTGCACTCGGAATTCTTGCCGGAGGGCAAATGGTAAATAAAGAATATTATTTGAGCGTTATGCGGCATTTAAGAGAGCAAATTCTACGAAAAAGGCCTGATTTGTGGAAAGAAAATTCTTGGATTTTGCACCACGATAATGCGCCTTCGCACAAGGCCATCATTGTGAACGAATTTTTGACCAAACACTCAACAAATACCATCGACCAACCACCATATTCACCAGATATGGCTCCAGCCAACTTCTTTATTTTTCCTAAACTCAAATTACCACTTCGTGACACCCGTTTTGAATCGGTAGAAGACATAAAGAATAATTCGCGGCGAGAACTAAAATCAATTCCGGAAACAGCGTTTAAAAAATGTTTTGATGATTGGATTATTCGTTGGCGTAAGTGTATCGTTTCTGAAGGAGCGTACTTTGAAGGTGATAAAATAAATTTGGATGAAAAACAAACATTTTGTGTATTATTGATCTTTTCCCGTTACTTTCTTGACAGAGCAGTATGTTACATTTTAATATCAGGACGGAATTAGCCTTTGCTCATAGAAAAAGAGAGACCGAGAGATTTTATGAAATGTTGTTAAACTTTCTCAACAAACAGTTCTAACTACTTTAACCTACCACAATTTACAATAAACTGATGTGCAATTTACAACCTAATAAACATGCAAACAGGATATCAGTAGTTAACACAGTAAATAATATTGCAGCGGCTCGTGGCGCCATCTGGTGGCGATAGACGCATCCAGCTGCTCGTTAATCAGATTCAGCTCAAGTACGAACTGATCGAGTTAGTGCTAATTAGATCCGGTAACCAATTTAACTGTTCATGCGGTTGATAGGAAACGGGACTATTTGTTGTTAATGATATGGCTTTTATTATACTGTTGTTAATGATATGGCTTTTATTATACTGTTGTTAAGGATATGGCTTTTATTATACTGTTGTGAAGGACATGGCTTTTAAGTTTTATTATACTGTTGTTTATTATACTGCCTCATTGGTCTAGTGGTAGCAAGAGTGACTGCCGAGTATGTGGTTCTGAGTTTGGTTCCTGAGTCGGGCAAAGTGTTATTGGGTTTTTCCATGAGGAGTTTCTCAGTAGTAGCCCCGGAGTTTAGATTTATGTCAACCCGATGGTAATAGGCTCGCCACCATTCACATCGTTTTTTTGTATTTCACCTCACATCAAATCAACAGGTACTAAATCGTTTTTAAAAACATAGCTTATTCTAAACTCAGTAAAACCTCTTTGAGGATCCTATAGGTCTTGCAAGTAGGTACTCGTAAATAAGGTCAAAATAGTAAAAGCAAGTATAAAATTTTCAATACCCCTGTTGATTCATCGTCTATAGTTTCATTCACAAGAGTTCTGTTTCAATTGTTAGCGATCGATAGAAGGACGAGAAGCACACAATGCGGAGAAAAAATAAAAGAATGGAATATGGATCTTTATGATAGCTATCCTCATTGTCTCTGCTTCCTTGGACCATTCAGAGCAAGATTTATGTATCTACATATACTGCTGCATAAGTTTTTTGCGTGTGACTTTAATCGGAACTAACTAACAAAACATCACGCCTGTACTTCTGAAGGTTTAGGCAAAGGTGTATCCATTAGTACGAGTACTCCTACATTTCGCCTGTCATAGTTAAGTCCCGTGTAAGTCGGGGCTGCGGGTTGTTCGAAAGAGATATTGCGGCCTCGGCGCAAGGGCTAAGAAGGAACATTGGTGGTTTTTAGTCAGTAGAAGTCTGACACTCCCTTCCGCTCTGCCCAAGAGCGGGGTTATTTGATAATTTTACAACCGCCAAAAATAAAAAAAATAGGGGGCGAGTCGGTACGAACTCTGTATTCTTATTTTTCAGCACAATTTCCACAAACAGTTTCACACACTTTAAGCTTTCCATCAACGTGCTCCTGACAATACGTATCTCTCTAGCACCAAGAGAACCATTTTGCACAACACGTCGAGTTGATGTAAGCTTCAATATTCGGACAGAATTCCGGAACATAGTCCAGGCGATGTTGTGACATGTGACATAGAGATTAAACGGATAGCTTTGTGGAAGTTGAGTCTTCATTTTCGAACGGAAGAAAGCTATTCTGTTAAGGCTTCATGTCGTCAGTGTTAGTGTGGGTTTATGTTAGTCTTTAAGGTATATGTCTATCCCGTCGGGGCTGCGGGTTGTTCGAAAGAGTTACCGCAGCCTCGGCACAAAGGGCTAAGAAGGAACATGGGTGGTTTTTAGTCAGTAGAAGTCTGACACTCCCTCCCGCTCTGCCCAGAGCGGGAGGAGTCATTTGAAGATTACCCACAGTCCAAAAAAAAGTGAAGGTCAAAAGATGAAGGAGGAAAGGTCAAGGTATGGGCCAAAATTGCCTGAAAATAAATGAATATCATTGTTGTTATTGTTGTTGTAACATGAGGAAGACACACGGTCAACTAACGACGTTCGATATTGATAAAATATGTTGTTGTTTACTTTATGACCCTTCAGGTGGGCAAGATAAAAGGTAGAGAGTTAGATAAGAAACGTTCACCAAAACTTTTACAAAGCAATCAATCTATCGGCTACAAGAAACAATGAAAACAGATAGAAAAAGGTCGCCCACAAAGTCTAAAGTTCGTAATATAAAGGAAAAATGTTACAGGTATCTACTTGCCAGGATTTTGGAGGCATAAAAAAAAGTTATAAAACACTAAGAAAGGTTCCGAGGGCTCGTTTAATAGTTTAATCTTTATCTGGAACCATTGGAGCGAGATAATTTAGGGTCGGGAGTAAAGATCGTGCCCCGCCACGCCCCTCGATTATACCGACAAAAGGATCGCTCCCTATATTTTCAGGAAAGTTTAATTTCGAACTTCTTTTGTTTTATTTCCGTAATGGAGGGCCGACACCGCGAGAAGAGATAAGAATGACCCGTTTTAATAACAGTTGGGTTACTTTTGGTCCTCTTTATAAGTTTAGAGTTATTTATTTAACTGTGACAATTTTGTTGAAAGAGGTAATGGGACTAATGAATTTATTATAAAAGCTATGAGCTGAAAAAATCAGAGAGAACATTTGAAAAGACCGTTAAAGATGCATTCTACTGAAAGTTGGGGTCGGCTTTCAGTAACCGGATGAAGCTGAATACCATTATTTTAGCAACTGCATAAACCTTAGAACTTAGTTACTGGGTCGTGGACATTCACCGTTATTGAGGTTTTAATCAGAAGATAGCTAAGGCATGTGAAACCCAGTTTCGGTCCTATAGAATAAAACCCGGGAAAACTGGTTCTACTACAGATGACAAAAAAAATTGTTGGACTGTTCCGAGGATAGCAATCTGTCTTAAAGGGAAGGGTTAAATTAATTAGCAGCATTCATCTGCACTGATAAACTCCCTTTTTCGATTTACGCAGAGTTATGTCGATAGGTTTCATTGCCATTTTAACATAATTAAGCATTGATGGGCTTTTTGGTATAGTAGGGACGCAATTGTTATATAAAAATCCGTAGTAGTGTTCGCTTTATATTTTTTTGTTATTATTAATGAATTTCGCGATTGCTTTATATTATTGAACCAATAATAAAAAGCGCACTATTATAAAATAACAAAAACTTAAAAAAAATACTTATGCTGGCATTCTTTTAAGATTTCAAACTCTAAAATAAAGTTACACAAACTACAATTTGGCTCGAAACCTTGACTCTGTAAGCCTGACTTGCTCTTGGCTATTTTTTTTAGAGAAGATGTCTTTATTCAGCGGTGAGATCACTCAGACCAACAATACCACGTGCTAACAGTGTGACTAGTTGGCAACATTCTCGCGAGAATCACCTTTGATAAAACAAACGACTACATCTCAGTCAAAAACCATTAATATGGTTCAGAGGTAAGCGCAGTGATTTGTGTACTGATCCCCTCCCTTTCCCCTCCAACACCTGAGGCAAGGCTTGGGAGAAGATCTCAGGAGCCGACCCGAATAAATTATGTTGTAATTAATTTTCGTTTATGCATGCCATATTTTGTACGAGTAGCTATGGAAAACCATTCAACACTGGCTCTAAGGTATGGAGCAAAATTGAAAATGAAAACTGGTAGATATACTACCTTATGATAAACACAACTAATGATTAGTTTACTAAAGCAGGTTGGAAGCCACGAACGACACCTGCACGCGTAGCATGACCACCGTAGAAACGGATTTTGCCGAGTGAAGAATCGACAATATGACAGATGAATGTCAAGTTGTATTAGAAAAAATTAAAAGGAGTTTCGTCTATTCTTGGTAGAATAGAGATAGAATCGCCATGCCACGCGGGCTGCTACGATTCTTAATACTCCTTTAGCATCGTCCACGTCCATACTTCTGTTTACTAAAATCGTTAAGAATATTTCTAAATTTCAGACAGTTCAGTCCCTGTACGTTATTAAAAAAAAAACAGAAATATTACTTTTCTATCCCAACACAATTTCAATATTCGTTGTTAAAACACTTACATTAAAAAAGATACGCACGTACCAAATAATCACGACCCGCATCCCAAACACAGTAAATTACAGGAACACCACTCAATAATCCAAAGGATTACTTACACGTTTAATTGCTATCAACAAAGACGCCACGTTTCCGAGGAAATAAAAGACAATTAAATTGGACTCACAATGAAATAGGTATTAATTCAATTAGGCCAATCGAATCGGACTATTGCGTTGAACGTGGTGAACTAACTGTCCCTGTTCTCTAAAAGTTGGTTGTAGATAGGTCCATAACTATCCGTTGGTAGCAGAGTTGATAGACTGATCTAATCACCAGAAAAAAATCGTGAGGCAATCAGTATGCCCGAGATATATTTCTTGAAGGCATGTAAAACCAAGTCAGAGGCCCATAGTCGGCATAAAACCGACACCAACTCTGACACTCACTTTACCTACTTCCCGCCATGCGTGTCAACTGACAGTTGACATTAGTGACAGCTACCTGATTATATGCGGGTGCGAGTGTTTACATTCTATTAAATATGATACACTACGTATACACCAAAGTTATTCATATTCACGAGCTTCATAAAATTTCATCATGTTTTCTGGGAATTCATGAGTGGATGCATAATGGTGGTGTGCGCGTGAAGGGCCGCCATTTTGTAATGCGAGGTGCGAATTAAGATGGCGGCGAAGCTCTCATTAGCGCGCCGGTTGCACTAATTGCAACGCTACTCAACAGAACTTGAGCATAAAAATATTTTTTTCTTCGCATCATTCATGCTCTTCACATTTTGTTGTTCGAAACTCTTATGGTGGAAACTGAAACCTAAATATGTAATTTATTAAGAATTTATTTTAGAATGAGGCGATGTTTTCAAGGACTTTTAATATGAAACCTTTTGTTCGAAAACCTATAAATAAATGAAAACATACCTAGATATCTATTCTGTATTGATTTCAATAGATATAAAAGATATCGAATAACAAAGGCCATTGGTTTCGAAATATAATCATGCCCAGCAGGCTATTGTTATCCGGGCTATATTACGACATGACTTTAATAACATTATTCAATGATATTAAAGGACCTCTATTTGCATTATTCATAATCGTTTTCGATGATGGCGGCCATCGAATTCTGTGCTCTCGTTATGGTAATTCTACGTACTTATTGTTCCGAAGTCTGCATTGTTGACGTGCTTACCTGGGGAAGAGAAAACACATTTATTAAACGGAGATTTTATTTTTAACTAGCTTATGCATGCGGCTTTGCTCCCGTTACCATCGGAAATTATCTTACGGGACCGTTTTAAATGTAGCATGTCACTCGAGAATAATACAGCTTACAAATTAGAAAACGTTTTTTCGGAATCGGATTAGTAGTTCCGAAGATTCCTACATTCAAGCTTAGCCTCTTCATAATATTAGTGTAGATTGATAGGACCATTCTTGATTTCCGAAGGCTGCACTTGAATTAACTTTCCAAACCTTAACACTTTCTAAGCTAACTTACCCTATACACATATTTCAGGATAGACTCGCAGAACTTTGTCGAACCCTCTTACAGTAGCCTTGAATGAATTTATTCGATTCTAAGAAGTATCTAGTCTATTGAATGAATGCCGCTACTTGTAGTGCGACCAGTCGCAGCGACTTTACTATAATATTTCTTCACTTCCAATATTCACGTCGACGCACATGAATGAGAAACTTTCTTTTTTATTATGAGCAGTAAAATCTACTTTATTCCTTCCTAACAAGTATTCGGGTATTGAAACCTTGGAATTGGCGAAAGTTATTGAAATTGAGGTTTTACGGCGTCATATTCATCTCGAACGACAAAGTCTCCGATTTTTTCGTGTTTGCGATTATTTGCACGAGAACAAAATGAGAGGTTTTTGTAACTGGTACATGGCAAGCAGTTATTGCATTGTAGCAAGCCTACAAAGTTCATAGTATCCCTTGACACTTACAGCTTGCTCAGCAATGTTACGTTCTTTAGTGGAATTCAATATTCTTTAGAAAAGTTGAGTAACTTTTAAAGTTTTTACAACGTAAAAGACTAACTTATACATAGGTCTCAAGTTACAAAATCATTAAAAACCTGTCTTAACAAGTCGGACTCACATACGGGTTCTGTATCACCGAGCAATGTTAGACACGACATAATACCGAGCAAAAACGCCAAAAAAAACACGTTACTTTTATGCAGGCCACCTCTATTTTAACTTTATTAACTAACACTACGACTTTATCATACACTCTCTGTGTAAACTCCAAGTTTCTACCTATTACGGTTCAAAAGATCAGCACTGTGACAGACGGACGGACAGAAAGCGCCTTAGTAATAGGGTCAGCAATTGACACAGACATGCAATTTCCATTAATAAACTTAACTTTTTTATAACTCTTGCAGCCTCTATAAAACGTTGCGAATTGTCTGTGATTTTTATAGTACGGCCGTTCGAGTAATCGAGTCGTTGCGAGTCATCGAGTGGCTGCGAGTGGCGTGCGTCGAGTCAACGGTAATCACTCGCCGGCCTGAGAGCCACTTGCGATGTATCGAGTGTCAGCATTCCGATATTTTCTGCTTTCGAGTTTTATTCGATCGGAAGAAACTATGCATTAATTCATTTAAATTCTTTTTATGGAAATCGAATGCATATCAAAGTTATTTGCGAGTTAGTGATTGAATAAAACGGGAGAAATCTCTAAGAGCTTATAGCCAGTACAAAATACACTAGTCCGAAACCACTCTAACCCCCGGAAAACTGTTAAATTAACAGTTGTTAACAGTTTAATATCCTTTACTGTTTAGTTTTTCACGGTTTCGAATGTTTTACTTGGCACAAGCTGCCTTTCTGCGAGAGGAAAAATGCCTAAACTACATAACATAACATCACGCGTGTAATCCCAAAACAAAGGGTTGAGATGAAGAGATGTACCTAATAGTTTCACCAGTTATGTTTAAGTCCCATGTAATAGAGGGCGAACCTATTGCTATCAACTGGGCACAAATCCAGACACCGCGACTGCTACTGAGAAATTCCTAATGGAAAAACTCAGCTCAGCAGTTGCTTGCGACCACTAGCCAAAAATGTAAAGTGTTTAAAATAAGATAACCCACACCCAGTTTATCATACATTCCTATTTCTCTAAAACATTAAATATTCAACGCAGGTTCACTCATATACATAACACAGTGCCTTCCATTCCACCGGTAACAACCGCACCGCATTGCTTCCTTTTCAAAGCCGAAAGGAAGTCATCTCGAAGCTTTCGCGGCTTTTATGTATAAAGTAGGTGGTATAGCGGTATACCTCGGTGACCTATAAACATTCTGTCACATAATCGCGCATGTGGGGCTGAACAAAAGACGAGCAACAATGGCTAGGCGCGACCTTGGGTCAGCGGGGGTCAAGCAGCGAGCGACGCCCGGAAGCTGAGCTTGTATGTCGAGCCATACTCCATTATGAATGGAAAGTCCTCATTTGTTTGTAGTGCTACAGTTTTACGCGGTTGTGCGACTTTTCAGCGGAAATGCAGAGGAAAATTTTCTCATTTCCAAGCGTTTCTCATTCTCTAGAGTTCCATTGCGTCAAGTTAACACTTTCCTTGCTTTTTCTTACACAGTACGTGTGGGTAGATTGTTGTTAGTTTAAAATAGAGTTTGTAAAACTAAGTTTATTCACTAAACACGCTCAAAAGGTGGAACGTGAAATGAAACGTTTCCAAAGTGTGTTGTTATATCATTGAGGCACGTAAAACACAGCTGATTTTGTCGAGTTTTAAAACTGCCATTACACTCGAAGTCTTGATTTAAATACATAATACTATTATAAAAAAAACTCAACCAACTGTAGATAGTATAATTCAAACGCTATACATACCAAGAATACGTTTTGTTTGAACTGCTGGTTCAATGTTGATTTGGATCAATTCACTGTAATTGTCTGTAGTTTGATACACTTATTTCTAATTTTGGAGTATTGTTACCGAATAATTCTGTTAACCTGTGTTATCATACTGAATATTTTAGTTATAAACATAGTTTAAAAGAGGCTTAAGCATTATTTGCTGGGTATTGTTATTCTCATATTTACTGTAAATGGGTATTTTGGCTGAAATAAAACACTTGTTTTTCAGCCTGCCAGATACAAATAAAATCTAAACAAAGTTTATACCAAAACATTTTCCCTACATTACAAAGCATTAAACCAGACAACAAAAACTGCCTCTTTTAATCCCACATCACGTTCATACATAACTCACTAAAAGCAAATTCGTTGAAAGAATATCTGAAACATTTTGGCCTCAGCTAAAAAAATCGCGAAGAAAGTGGGTCACTGAAAAAATATCGCGGCCACAGCATCTTGAGATGATATCGAAGATGCCACCTTGTACATGGATACCCTCGTTTTGTTTAGCACTTGAGACTGAAGCGCCCTCTGCCGCCCGTCAAAGGAACGACCTACTCTAGGGGTGTAAAATTAGGGATTAGCGAAGAGGGATGTTATAAAATGTCTAGATAAAATCGATATTCAGGTTTTATCGGTGGTATTAAAGTTTTGGCAATGAATGTAGTAGAATTAGAACTGTCATGGATGCTATAATTATGTAGAAATTTACATATATTTTGCCCTACTATCGTATAACATAAAATCTCGCCTGTAATCCCTAAATGGTTAAGCAGCGATTTACCTATTAGTAAATTTCGCCTGTTATATTTAAGTCTCATGTTTTAGGGGCGAGCCTATTTCCATCAACCGGGTACAAATCCGGACCTCGTAACTGCTACTGAGAAATTCCTGTTGAAAAAACCCAATAACACTTTGCCCAACCCGGAAGTCGAACCCAAGACCTCATGCCTAGTAGTCGCGCTTGCAATCACTAGAACAATAAGGCAGTCCTACTATCGTATATTTCAATGTTATCCAAACGAAAGCATATAATATATCTGATAATTCACGCTTTTTTTTGTTTTGACTTTATCGTAAAATTTTATGACTTTCGCTTTTATCGAAATTGTTCTCTCAGGGCGTAAAATGTTTTATGAAATAATAAAACTAATTAAATTACTGTCTATTCTTTACCAATAATTGTTTGAGGGCTTTAGTCATCCCGTCGGGGCTGCGGGTTGTTCGTAAGAGATACCGCGAAGGGATACGATACATGAAGGGCTAAGAAGAAACATGGGTGGTTTTAAATCAGTAGAAGTCTGACACTCCCTTTCGCTCTGCCCAAGAGCGGGAGGGGTTATTTGATGATTTTCCACCCGCCAAAAAAAATAAAGGGCCTTAGTCATGTTTTTTTTAAAATATTGTATAAATAATATCTACCTTCTCAAATTACAACTATAGACTATAGAAGGCTGTGCGCTTGTTGATAGGTAATGAGGTGAATAGTTTGAAAATAAACATTTCTATCCCATACTTTATAATGTACGTTCCTACTAAGAATATAGGAAAACTTGTGCCTACTCGACTACTCGTGACAAAAAATAGCAACAAGGGAAAGTGACTCCAGAACCGGCAAATAAGAGCAAAAATAACAAAACACGTTCAAATTAAATGTATAAATACGAAAAGGCAAAACGATCGCAAACAAAACGAGCCCGACTTATCGGAAAACAATCGGAAAACAGGAGAAATACACAAAAAACGGAAATTAAATATTTTGTATTGAATAAGTTGTTGACTGCGAACGTTGAAACGGAGACACGAAAACGAAGAGAAGTAGGAAAGAGTGAAGCCATGTCTATAACTGTCAAACCGCCGCCATCTTGAATTTGTTTGTTTTCATACTTCGAGTTCCCGCCACTTTCTATTTGTTCGTCAGTATAATTTATAAGTTATTTACTTGGTGATGTATCGCGAACGAATCTTGATGTGAAAAGTTTGAATAAAAAGAAATAAGGACCTGTTTTTGCTTTAGTATTAAAACATGGCGTGTCTCTTATTTTTCATTTTGCGTTCTAGCTTTCACTGTGAATACCCCAATCAATTATTTCCCCTGAGACTTGTAGGATACGGCTAACTATTCACGATTTTGTTATTTTGCTGTTTTAATCTAAGCTACACACTTTTAATTATCCATTCATTCTAATCCTAAAAGGTATGTATTTAAAGGTCAAAGTACAAGCACATTACGCAAATTCCCTTTATTGCCACTAAGAGAACACTGAAAGTAATTGGAAACGGTCGAGCAAACATTAACTCAATATGAAACAAATAAAATACAATTGTGCAGATGTTGTTCTGCCAAACGTGGGAGGTACAATTAAAATCCAATTGCTTTGGAAGTTCGGGCAGGCTAACGATTATGGGCCAGACAACGCGATGTAGGAAGATTCAGAAGTCTCTCACCTGAGATCAAATAGTAGATCTTTTACGCCAAAACACGTATCACACAAATAGAAAACTTAAACTACACTGTATACACATTTTTTTTTTTAATTTTGTGTTTCGTTTACATGAACTGATACTTCGGCATGAGTTACATGTCGTATCAACAATGTTTGCTCTTCTGAATGAAATTGTTTTGTAAACACGAATATGCCGAATGATTCCCAGTAATGCGGTTTGTCGCTACGTGCTACGCCGCGCTACGAGCGGCTACGAGCATGCTACGCCGTAGACCGTGGATAGGTTGTTTAATTAGTTTACGCTTCATAAATGGGATGTTAAATGTTTTGCTGACTTTATTTGAATGGCTTTTACATACAGTTGCCAAGCTCTGGAAAATATGGATAGTCAAAATTATTATTTTAAAATAAAGTATTTCGACTGAATTAAAAATATAGTATTTAATACCTACTGTGTCAAACTGGTATTAATATGGTACAGTCGAACAAGCTAATAAGTTTACAACCAGCTAACTTGCATTTACTTTTAAGATTATACAGATACATTTAGAGACTGATGCCCGTTTGACATCAGTCGCTTAATGCAAAACGCTTTATAAAACAAAATTGCAATCAATATTTTCAGTGTACTAGAATTATAAAAAACTCTACCTGTATACTTATTAGCTTGTTCGACTGTACATGCTTATTTTTTTAACACTCTAAACAAAGTGTATTAACCATCAGAGACACCAAAGTGAAATAATTTTTTAAATATTTATAAAAAATACTAAGTTATAAATTGCTTTTTAGACAGAGAGATTCGATGACTTTCATGACGTTATTGGTCATGATCGACGTACCAAATCCATACTAAATTCCGTTTATCTAGAAAGAGAGAGAAATAAAAGGTCAATTGGTCCCTTTTTGCCATTATATTTATAGTATTTTAACATACCATGTCGAAACAAAAAAAAGAAAATTTATGCATACTCCCTATGCCACGGGTGTTTAAGTATATTTAACCGCAAGGCTTATGCAATTGATGAAAGATTTGATATTCAAGATAAACGATATCAAAAATTCAGACCAGACAAAATGAAAAGAGACTCCCACCCCACCCAGCAACGCAGACCCTTCAGAAGAAATAACTTTGCAATTCATAATTTCTGTTTGAGTTGACGGTATATCACCAATACCTGTTCGTTACATAGCCTAGAGTATATTTCTTCGTCTCTTTGAATTCATAATCGTACTTCTTTCAATACGGCTTGCGTACTTCTTTGAATACGACTTGCGTACTTCTTTGAATACGGTTTGCGTACTACGGCTTACCCGTACGTCCGCGTAACTAGAAATGTTCCGCCTCGGTAAGGAGTTGTGTGGGAAAAGGAAACATATATTCAAGGCAGGTGACGTAGAGAAACTATAAGAACTAGTTTTGCATGCAGTATAACTTCAAAGATACGTGTTTTATTAACTAGTAATCGGTTGTCATGGTATGAATATGATGTGGAGGAATTAGGAAAACGTTGTGAAGAAAGAAGTGTAAATGAGTGCAAGAGTAGGAAAAATTCAAAGAAACAATTATTAGACTTTGTGAGAGACTATATGTAACGATATTCTCTAATAGAGAAATGAAGAAGAAAAAACAGAAAGGAGAATGATCACGGTGTTTGATTGGCAAAAAAAGGTCTTCTCGACAAAATTAAACGCATTATCACGTGTCTTTTTTTTTTTTTTTTATTTGCAATGGGCTTGCTCTTGACCTCAATCTTACCCTAAGGGCAAAGATGAGGTCGACGATGGAACGAGCTTACCCAGAAGAAGCCTATTTACTCGCGACTTAAATAGATTGGGGTTATATGAACTCGGGAAAACCGACGCAGGCAGGGAGTTCCACTCCTTGGCTGTGCGCATAATAAAGGACTTAGCAAAGCGCTTCGTTCGAATGTGTGGAACATCGACTAGGTATGGGTGATAACCTGCAGTGCGCCTAGTCTCCCGATGGAAGAAGGGAGATGGTGGAATCAGCCCGTGAAGTTCCTGCGCACACTCTCCGAAGTACAGTCTGTAGAAGACCGACAGACAAGCGACTTTGCGGCGGTGGGCCAGGCTATGTAGCTTGGCAACCAGCTTAGCGTCACCAATTAGTCTCCTGGCTCTGCGCTCTACAGAGTCAAGTGTGGCAAGTTGGTATTTGGCTGAGCCATCCCAAAGGTGACAGCAATACTCCATGCCGGACCGGACTTGAGCTTTATATAATATTGAAAGCTGTCCAGGCTTGAAGTACCGCTTAACCTTGTTTAGGATACCCAGCTTTTTTGCCGCAGTTTGAGCTTTTGACTCAATGTAGGCGCCGAAGTTCAGATTCGCGCTCAACTTCGTGCCAAGGAGCTCGAGACTGTCCGTGACTTGTACAGACGCACTCCGGAAAGTAGGGGCCAGATCAAACGGACTCCTTTTGGCGGTGAACAGACACACTTGCGTTTTGGTGGCGTTGAAATCAACCAGATTCTCGTCACCCCACTTGGAGACAAGACTTAAGGCTGAATTCGTGCGCTCTACCATGGCCTCTCTCAATGAACGTACTTCATCACCGCTGGCTTTTGCACTAGATATATAGCTCTCCATGACAGTGCTGTCATCCGCGTACCCAACAATACCAGGAACAAGGAGGTCATTGATGTGCAGCAGGAAAAGTGTCGCGGAGAGAACAGACCCCTGAGGAACTCCGGCATGGATAGCCATAAGTTCGGAGGAGCAGCCATCAATGACCACTCGGATCGACCGTTCACTCAGGAAGTCAGATATCCAGCAGCAAAAGTCAGCGGGAATGCCGTATGCTGGAAGTTTGCTCAACAAAATTGCGTGGCATACCCTGTCGAAAGCCTTCGAGATGTCCAGCGACACGGCAAGAGCCTCGCCGTGTTTCTCGATGGCCTCGCCCCAGCAGTGCGTAGCAAACACCAGAAGATCCCCAGTTGACCGTCCCCGGCGAAAACCATACTGACGGTCGCTGAGTAGGTCGTTTACTTCAAGGAGGTGTCTGAGACAGTTGCAAATGTTTAACGTTAAAATAGTATTAGTTCCTTCCTGTATGATTTAGTTTGATCTGTTCCGCTATCAGCAACAACTGTACTGATAGAATAATTGTTAAATCCGTGTAACTTCTCGTAAAAATACCGACAAGTGTTGGCACGGATATTGTATAATTTCAACTGTTGCACTAACAAAACTAATTCCAAACACCATTCCCAACAATGCCCGGCTCATATTCACAGGCACGCATCCGTACACGGTGTATTGTGTATTGTCTGTTGTTTTAGCTATCCGAGTGTTTGCGAGCCGACTGTTATTAGCATTCCGATATAAACGGCCCATACACGTTTACTTTCTGTATGTTAACACATTTAGTAGTCATTAATTGATTATATTGATATTAGTCACTATGGAATATGTTTAGCAATATCTATTGAGCATTTGGTTTAACAAGATGTAAGTAAACTGATCTTGAAACAAATATCTATCAGCTATTGTAAAAATATATCATACCACATATACATGAAGAATCAAATGGTGATAATAGCCAACACTGCTTAACAGTTTTTTAAACTGACATTTACCATGTTAACGAAATATCGGAAACTCGAAATATTAAGTAAACATGTTTCAGTATGAATAATACTGCTTACACAATACTGAAAAGTCAGAAAATAAAAGTGGCTGAATCACCTACCACCAGCTACCAAAAGTATAACCTCCAAGCCCTTTCCGAAAGTGAAACAATCGAAACATATTAAATAATACCAAATTCAAAATGAACATCAACATTGACATTCACAAAAGTAGCCCAAACAGAAAGGTGTGGAATATCACTCATTCACTCCCCATACGACCCAATTCCTTAACAAAATATTGGTATAAATAAAAGCCAGTCCCTCGTGACGTTTGCGGGACTTGTGAAATGTGTGACCATATATTTTGGGGCATTTTACCTACTTCCCTGACAGTGCAAATTAATCTCGCTTTGGTTGAGACCTTATCGAATGATAGATGCTTTTTTTAAGGTAAAATCATATTAGTGTCGTTACCTTGCAACTATTTTATGATCACGTCAACCCAGAGTTACCGATCGCCCTTTGAAGGAGTGCCGCGGAAACAAAAAAAAAAGGGTCAACCCAGAGTTCACTACATAGAGAGCACTACATTGGTTCGGCACCGGGTCATCATCATCTGCCTAGCCTTTCCCATCAATGATGGGCGACTGCCCATCTGACTTCCATAACCCCGTTACTACTGGGTAATACGATACCCCTTCGTAAGGCGGCTTAACGTGTTTTTCGAGGCATGGAAGAAACTTCTTATGTATTGGGTGGTCGCCCATCCACAGTCCAACCTAGGCAAGCTCGACTTAACCGGCATAAAAATAAATACAAGCGCCTGTTATGATTTAGCTCCACCTCATTTTTTTGGTTTTTTAGGTCATGCTTTTCAGGGCATTACTTTTTTATGCAGCGTTATATTATAAACATTTGCCCACATCCGTCTGCCAGGAAGACCCATCTTTTGTCTTCTCTCAACTCCTTCCAGTCTCTATATCGCAATTTCCTTCGTGGTCTAATGCAGTCCATCCAGCTACCTCAAAGCACCAATTTAGAATATTATATTAAAAGTTATATTCTCTCTTCGTTCATGAAATATGTTGTTGGGTTGTATAAATTATATTATAGGGCTTATTACATAAAAGTTTGTTGTTTGCGGCTGTGTTGCTAAAATTAGACCTCGTCCCTTCTTCCCGTGGGCGTTGGAAGGCCACTAAGTGATTATATAAAGTACTGTCGGCGCCAGACAAATGTATCCTTCCTAGTTGTTTAGTTGGTTAGGTACTTATCTCGGTACACCGACTGTACATAGACCCCTGAAGGGTACACTGATGAGATTGGTGCGATTAGACGCATGCAAAACGTTGTGATTACAGTATTATGGCTACCCTAATCATGGACCTAACGACAAAGCACATTGTCTTGTAATTAGTAATGCATATAGGCCACAACCTGTACGTGTCAATAAGCCCATTCATCGTGAAGAAACACCTTTGTTGCGAGAAATGTAAAAACTGAAACTTTAAAATTGAAAACCTTCAGTGAAAATACTAAGGAAGGAACGACCACTGACAAATATAATAAAGTTTTCTGCACTGTAGTGGGTCATTTAATTATTATTAATTATTCAATCATTTTCAACCTACCGTGATTCATACAAAACTCCACAAAGTAAGCTTACAATAAAATTTAAATCCCCCCGACAGACCTTCGTAAATAATAAATAAACACACATGGAATAAACCCAGACACCAGTTGTACACAATAAAACTCACATAAACATAAACTGAACTACCAACGCACATACATGCCCATTTTAAACCCATAAAATCTGTCTTATTGAGCTGCCGACTTTGAGCCGTGGCTTTGTATGCCAAGCGGCTTATATCTGGTACCTTATGAATATTTCACATGCCTACCCTACATGGATTACATAACCGCCATTATTTTCAAACGTATATGTCAAAGAGGTGTTTGTTGGGCTCAGGGCATGCGGAATCTGACCCCAACATACGGGAGCCGACAAATTTCGGACAATGGGGAAGGCAAGCGAGTAACACAAATGTTTTGGTTCTACACTTCAGTTATCACCGAAACTTCCAGAAGCTGTATAATTATTTTTTCACTTGACTTTTTATGTTTTTCGAATGCTGAAATTTGGTAAATCTGTTTTACGTCGAGCCTTGCATTTTACGAAATTCCTAAAACGTACATATTATGGAAAATACCCTAAAAGCAAATTACCTCACAATTCAAGAATCATAAATAAGGCCAAATGGCCTGTTGCCGTCACCATCAGATCTCCTTGAACCTTTCTTTAATCATAATAATATTTTTCTCACTCTTCCTAAATTACTTAAGGTGTCTTTTCCAAGTTTAGGTATCAATTTAATTATTTACCCGTTTTGTTGTTTAAACTAACTGGCTATCCCAATTTATACAACATCACGCCTCGAAATACCTGAAAGGTAAGACAGAGGTTTACCTTTTTTTTTAATGGGACCAGCCCGCCACACTTTTCCCAAACCACTGTAACTCCTGTTAACCAGAATCAGTGGCGACCACAAGAAAAGCGCCGAGACAATGAAGCTCGACGAAGTCCCCGAGAAACGATTTAACTGTCTTGTCGTAGATTTGGATATTCTTGTTAAGGCGTAAAAGTTCTTTTTGGCTTTAGAGGAGAGGAGGTTACAATCCATATTCAATCACTAGTTACCAAAAATTCCATTGATGACTTATAAAATCAATATGAGGTACATAAACCGGTTCCACATTATACTGATATCTTCATATTATAAAAACAATTCCTTTCTTTCAAGCCAGTGAGTTGTGCACCTACTCGGCTGCGGAAGAACGAATCGAGTTCAGCCGAGCATTCTAGTTTGATTCGATTTAATCGAATGCTTGCGGAGCTATAACTCGCGAGCTAAGGGTGAACTTGGTGTTGTTATGATAGAAAGCTTATACTACTTTTTGAGGTCGATACATTTATGGTTATATGAGGAAATCTTGAATTTACGTCAATAATATCGAGACAACACAGACTATTACAGAAGGCAATACTCTGCGTCTTACTAAGGATTATCGTAGTGCCCAGGACTAACTGGGTTGTGGAGGTCGGATAGATACTCGCAACATGTACTAAAATACTGATATTCAGCTGCATCCAGTTATATTAGAAGCCGATCCCAACATTGTTGGGAAAAGGCCAGATAGATCATGACAGAGTGGTCACCTAACAAAGTTTATAATATCAGTATTATAAATTGGTCAATTCTTGATAGGTTAAGTTATTTTAACATTCTCACCAGTACTTTAATAATACCACTTCTAAATTAGCCGAGTATTTCACTAGTTAAATACAACTTGCCATCAACTTTCAGCCAAAACACAGCCTCCCACATTCGCTCTAAAGTCCATCTGATTTAATGCCAAGGTTGTACAAAAGTAAAAATAGCCGTTTTATTTCAGTTCCCAGACAGCCACATCGGCCGGCTGAGAAATCGAAGAATCGGTGAAGCGATCTGATTTGATTTTATACCGATATTTGCGCGACCAGTCAATTGAGAATACAAGGATCACTGAGTTACGGGAACAAGACTGGGGCGATACGTGGCTATATAAGTACAGGTTATATTGTATACAAGATTATCGCAAATAACTGATATCGCAGCCTTTTTTAAGATTGCTGTTTCATTTATTTTGACTTTGTAGGTTTCGCACTTTGGTTTTGAAACAGTAGTTTTTTTTAAACCCACTAGTAACACTCCGTGGGATCTAGAATCATGTAAGTTTATATCAAGTGGCCACCCTTCTATCGAGTAAACGACTGAAAAACAGATATTTTAAACTCTTGCGAAAGTTAAACATAAAGATAAGTTAAGTCAAAAGAAACTTAGCTCATGTTACCACATAGTAACACTTTATAGCGCAAACGAGCATTAATTCGGCACCGAAAGTGTCTGTCGTAAAAAGTGACTGTCTCCTTCATGCTGATAAGACACAGCAGTTGGTCTCGTAGAAACGGCCGCAACTTACGAGGGCTTGGGATCTAGGTGACCTACCTTGGAGCGAACGTTATTACTTTATAGCTATTGTTTTAAAAACGGTGAAAGAAAACATCGTCTAAAGCCAAGAAATCGAAAATTCGTGACATCCACAACTCATACCGGGATGCGTGGATGATAGCCCAGTTCCTCTACCATAGAGAGCAGGCCTGCTTTCTATACATGCCATGGACATCATCATAGTCTCTTACTAATAGGTACTCTACTAATAGGAAATTATGTTTTTCCTATACCTCTGTCGCGAAAGATGAAATCGCGATGTTCCAAACTTAAAATGTAAATATATAATTGCACAGAACTAATGTAATAGCAACACTAAATCAGTATTGACAACTTGACGCACCAAACGACGCCTCTGTTTGAATGGTCATTATAGCATATTCAGTCTGACTAATTAATGAAGTTTATTGTAAAGTAAATTCAGTGCAAGAAGATCATAAGTAGATTCTTGTCACCCGTGATACGCGCCACCTGGAAAGCTAAGTATTATTTATCTGTTGTTCTAGTAATTAAATATACGGAGGTACTTTTACCTACTCGGAATTGTTTGAGTCACCTAAACTTAAATGTGTTGGTCGTGCCTTCAGCGTTGGGCTGGGGGCATAACAGCGACCGCACGCGAGCTACTTGTCCGGACATAAAAGCTCTTGGGAGTTTATAGGAAGGGTCGTGGGCCAACCTCTCTTATAAATCTTCTTGGTCCCCCATGGCCTTAGTGAATGTGCCGACGGGCACAAACGTTGACGAACGTATGGAAAATTACACTATATCATATATATATAGGTAATATAAAGGGGGAGCATTCTAGACGGAGGCGATGGGCCGAAGTTGAACAGGAATGCGTGCTTCTGCAGACGTGGAAAGAATCCTAGTATCTGATTAGCACATAGGTGTCACAAAGACTGTTGATGAGAACTTGAAGTAAATTTCATCATACATTATTGCAATTGAATAACTGTTTTAGATAGCTTTATTGATGGAAACAGATAGGTAGTACTTAACCCAAAGATTCATGGGTAATTAAACTTACAGATATCCTAGTTACACCTGAGAAGTTGGATGGATTGATGGTCGGCATAGTGTTAACACTTCGGTGCCCTTGCGGACCGAAGATAAGAGACTGGATTGGGAGACGCTTGCAAGTCGGAGGGGGATCCGTATCGGTGAGTGTCTCTAATATATCGTGAGGCGGGGATTTCTCTTCACATCAAAGCGAAGCAGTACAATCCTTTAATATTATTATAAAATCAATCACACTATAAACCTAGAGATAACCAGAATATAATATGAAGAAAGAATCCACGCGCCCTCGCGACATGGTGGAGATGCTGGGATCGCAAAGAAGCTAGCATTTAAAGCATTCCAAAAACGAATCCCAAAACATAAAACCAATCCAGACTCTTAATGTTAAAATTGGAGATATTGTGTAAAAATCAGGTTGTCAGCGACATCTATATAATCCGATTGGAACTAACGTTCAATAACCTATAGGCGCCAAAATTCGAACGTCAAGGTGATGATGAGTAAACGTTCATTTATCTAAGTATAATGAGATGAACGGCAGGCCGAGATGAAAGATTCTCGAAGTTACTGCAAATTGAATGGGTATGTAGCGTGTGTACGTATAATGTGCAACGTTATGAGCCAAGTAAACATTCTAATTTGAATTTGGCGCGGATTTGATAATATTGAAAACTTGCCACAAGTTTGGCAGAATGACTGATGCTCTCTTTGACCGGAAGCAGGAAGTAATATGCGTTGAGCTCAAATAAACATACGATTATCCTACTTTTAACGAGTTAGAACTTATGAATCTTATATACAGTTCAAGTAAAATTCAAAAGTAATTTACTGAATAATATATTAAGCATTTTACACTAAACAATTGACAAAATTCCAATTTTCACGAATTACGAAATTCGACTGTGAAAATTTTCCCTGCTTTCAAAATGGCGATGCCGCGAATGGCCGCGATGATAAACCAAAAGGCGGCAAAAGCATAGCGTCTCGTGTGTCAGACTGAATATCGAAAAAACTAAAACTTACTTAGTTCGTTACATTCTTTTACAAGAATAAAATTATTAGAAACCTGTTACGTATTGTGTGAATAGTACCTACACGTAATTCGTTCTACTGTGAAAAAGTGCTCCTATCATAACCAGGAAGCTCACAATTTGTTTGGGCAAAATAATTCCAAGAAAGTTATACCTACCTCTAAAAGTGAATGAAAGAAAGCTTAACTTATCTTAGGAATAATTAAGAAGATTATCAGGTAAACTATTTTATGATTTACAAGCTATAACATACACCTAAAGAGGAAATTACCTAATGTATGCCTTGTCAAAAGTACCTCCCTAAGCGCTCAAGTACACCCGTGCCAAATTCGACACGGATGTCATTGTTTACTATTGTGTCTGCTAAATAAGTAGCTGAAGAGTAACTTTGGAAAGTTGTAATGTGTTAAAATTTACCTAAAGACAGCATTGTTATGTATGAGTTTGCATAAAACTGTTTATTTATACCTAATACTCTCCATACAGATGGGCAAATGAAGGCAGATGTATGACACTGATTCTACACACCTCCCATCTCATGTATAGATGCTACTATATAAAGAAAAGTACATCAACACTCATTGTAAGTTTATTTTACCAGTTACTTTGAAGAACTAAGCATAAAATAGATATGTTCTCATAAAACTAATAAAATATGCTGGCGGAGGAAACTGGATTGTATATTATAACTTGTGTCTGAACTTCTGTCATGTTATACACATCATCCCTGACTGACTGCATCGTTTCATGTTGGCTACTGAAGTGTACCAAGTAACTAGATACTAAGTTGATGTAGGTAAACTCTAATATCATTTATGGATGCATACATAAATGATGTTGGTACCTAATATGTTTATGAATAAGTAATGAAACAACTTATAGAACATCAACCATATAAATGTTGATAGATGAAGAGTGAGATGAAAACCAAAGAAACGATGAATTGATTGTGGGAGAAATGGTATGAAGGAAAAAGTGTAAATAATTGTGTGGTGGTTAACAGGGGAGAATGGAAGAAAAGGTCAGGAGGGGATAATTGGATGACATAGAAATTTTAAATAAATTCAGGAAAATTTAAAATAATGAAACTAAGCAGTTTTACCCGTCGAACAGCATGAATATATTCTGAGTTAATACTGAAACTTCATAGGTACAAGGGAATTTTCCTTACACATATAATTCAATGGCTGAGTTTATTACGGAAAATGTAGTATCCTATAGATAGTGAAATATTCCTTGCTTTTAACTTGGAAAACTTTTCTGTTTTACACAAGATGTCAATAGAAACTTTTCTGTTTTATACAGGGTGTCAATAAAAACTTTTCTGTTCTGTACAGGATGTCAATTAAAACTTTCTGTTATATATACAGGGCATTAATAAAATATCATTCCATTATATGTCAGGTGTTGGTATGATTCTTTGTTCATAAGAAGTTTTATATAAACTTTTGGTCATACAGTGTTAACCAAATTTTTATTTTTTTTCATTTTTATTATATTGCGAACACCACGCAATTTGGAAATTTAACGATATACACGATGTAAATCCTTAACTTAGGATACAGGGTATCAAATTGTAAAATATTATTTCAGAATTTCAAAATGGAACAAATTCTTATAAGACGACTGGAGTCTATTTCAAATGCTATCTCTAAACTAACTGAAGAAGCTCTCACCTATAAAGATAACGTTAATAAAGAAAATTCTAAAAATTTAGAAATAGTGCTAGGTAAGCTTGAGGTAACGGTGAAAAGGTTCGGAACTGAGTTAAACAGTAGTCTATCAATAAACGAAATGCAATCTTCTGTGGAAGAGATCACTTCCTTTAGTGAAGTACAGCTAAACGGTGAGGAGGTTCTAGCGGAAATGAATATCAAACTGAAAAGGATAAAAGAAAACTCTGCACCAACTATATTACCGGGTAGGAATACTGCACTAATGGGAAAATTACCCAAGTTAAGTTTGCCAGAATTTTCCGGAGACATTCTGGAATGGCATCAATTTTGGGACCAATTCTGCTCCAATGTAGGAAATAGAGACCTATCAGAGGTAGACAAACTTTTATACCTTAAAGGTTCTTTGAAAGGCGAAGCAAAGAAGGTTATCGAAGGGTTCGAGACCACTAATAAGAACTATGAAATAGCTGTTTTTACACTGAAAAATAGATACGGTAAACAAAATCACGTCATAGACGCACACTACGCTGCGTTATACAAAGTACCGAAAGCCTCCAAAGGCAACATAACAGAGCACTTTGTTATAAGAATTGCATAAATAAAACCGAGGAGGTCAAGACGCTTCATGTCAACTCTATAAGCTCCACTATATTACAAACGGCGATAGTTAAGGCTCAACGTAAAGGCGATAATTCAGGTGAGAAGACCTGTCGAGTACTGTTGGACTCGGGTAGTCAACGTACTTATATAACGCAAGAAGTAGCTTTAAAATTGAACCTTCCTATCGAAGAGGAAAGTACCTTATCAGTTTTCACGTTCGGATCGAAAACTCCCTAAGTAATAGAAAGCCCCGTAGTCAAGTTACAGATACAAACAAAAACAAATAATATTTTACAAATAGAAGCAAACGTTGTTCCTCATATTTCAAATGGAGTTCCTTTCCATGGTATCGACATAGGTAAACACAAAGATGATCTAATTTTGGCGGACGACGGCTCATTGTCACCCAAAATAGACATATTGATCGGCAATGACTTCTACATTTCATTCATCCTTGAAGACAAAATTCAACTGGAAAGTAATTTATTCCTGATTGACTCTAAATTCGGTTACATACTGACTGGAAAAACTAACACGGAATCCACGGACACGTTGTCAGTAATAACTTACTTTCAGGGAGTAGAACATAAATTGACACCACCGGATCTTCCATTATACAATGGAAACCTCAAATGCTTATGGGAACTAGAATCCATTGGAATATGCGATTCACCAAAATTGACTAGGGACGAAGAAGTAATCAACCAATTCAATGATACCATAGAACTAGTAAATGATAGGTACACTGTTAGTTGGCCATGGATAGATTACTCACCTAATTTAGAGACTAATTTTGGCCTAGCCATAGGCAGACTAGTCAACCTACTCAAACGATTAGATTCCGATTCACTAACAGCGTACGATACTACATTAAAGGAACAATTAGCAAAAGAAATAATTGAAAAAGTACCAGACAATGAAAGAAGAGTAGAAGATGTAGATCATCCTATACACTACCTGCCGCATCACGGTGTTAGTCATCCGGGTAAGCCAACTCGCATAGTCTACGACGCTTCGGCAAAGACCAAGCATAGCAAAAGTTTAAATGAATGTTTACATTGCGGACCACTTATGCTAGAAGACTTGACCGGAATGTTGTTAAAGTTTAGGTCGCATCAAATAGGAATAACAGCAGACGTAGAAAAGGCTTTTCTACAGATAGCATTACACGAAAAGGACAAAGACGTAACTCGATTCTTATGGTTGAAAGACATAAAAAAGGCGGCCACGGAGGATAACATCCTACACTTACGATTTTGTCGCGTACCATTTGGAGTAATATCAAGTCCATTTCTTCTAAATGCTACTTTGAAACATCATCTACTGCGTTCCAATAAGGAAAGTCTAAAACGCATAGTGAATGACATCTACGTCGATAACCTTGTCACAGGAGTAGAATCTGTATAAGAAGCAACAGAGATGTATGAGTCGTGTAAGATCACATTTGAAGAAATTTCAATGAATCTTCGAGAATGGAGTTCAAATTCCAAACGATTCTCAGAAAGCATTTCTTCATCAGATGCCTGCAGAGACGTAGAAGTTAAAGTATTAGGACTGAATTGGAACACCGGAGAAGATACGATCAGATTGAGACCAAGAAAGACTACAGAAGCCACTACCAAGAGAGAAATACTAAAAAACATAGCGTCAATTTACGATCCATGCGGATATGCTGCACCCGATTTGTTACCAGCAAAACTTTTACTACAAAATCTGTGGATACATAAATTCAAATGGGATGCCCCATTACCAGAAGAATTGACCAATGAATGGCAAATTATTAGAGAACAACTGGAAGACACAAAAAATATTGTTTTACCAAGGAAATACTTCAAACAAGCTGGCGATGACAATATTCGACTGCACGTTTTCACGGATGCATCAACCAAAGCTTATGCTGCAGTTGTATATATTTCTCATGGAAAAGAATTAAGTTTTGTAATAGGAAAATCACGAGTGGTGCCCATCAAGGATCAGGACAATTTGAAAATCCCAAGACTTGAACTATTAGGTGTTCTAATAGGTAGCCGGTTGCTGAAGTACGTAACCAAGTTCCTGGACTTTGAATTTACAGAAAACACTATATGGACAGATAGTCAAATAGTGATTGATTGGTACTACGGCAATAAACTACTACCACCATTCGTTGCAAGGAGGATAGAAGAGATAAAGGGAAATACACCAGTAACAGTAAGATATGTTCCAACAGGATTGAATCCAGCAGACGTGGCTACTAGACCCACGAGTTCTATGGAAGATAAGCAGAAATGGCTATCCGGACCAAGTTTTCTACTGAAACACTCCAGAACTTGGCCGAAAGGTTGTAGAGCCGAAATTTCTTTACTTAATGAAACCGAAGTCGCAGTAAATCCCACATGTTCTTCTGTGGAACATGACTTTTCGTTTCCTGTTGGGGAGGATCTCACGAGTGGAGAAAATATCTCAAAAGAGCAGGAACGGAGAAATCAATTAGATGAGGAATCACGAAACAACACCACAGAACACTGTGAAGACGATACACTATCACATACACAAAAGATCAAAAGGATCCAAAAGGAACATTTCCCTGAGGAAGTGAAGGGTAAAGATACTAACTTACAACGAAACTTAGGAGTATTTACCGACATAGACGGTATCCTACGTTGCAAAGGAAGATTACAAAACGCTGATTGGTCTTACGATAAAAGATATCCAATATTAATCCCAAAGGATTGTGATTTCACTAACAAATTGATCCTAAAAACACATAAGGAAAACTATCATGTAGGGGTCAACCACACCTTAAGTTTGATCAGATTAACGTACTGGATTCCCCAAGGAAGAAGCCAAGTAAAGAAAATATTAGGAAAATGCATAAATTGTGTCAAACATGGAGGAGGTCCATTCAAATTACCAACTACTCCAGCGCTTCCTAAGGAAAGAGTAAACTATAGTTCACCTTTTACATATACCGGAATAGATTATCTGGGTCCTCTTCAAGTAAAGACAAGTAATAAATCAGAAAAAAGATGGATATGTCTGTATACATGTCTAGCAGTACGTGCTATACACTTGGAAGTCGTTAAGGATCTTACGGCTGAGGAATGTCTATTAGCACTACGAAGATTTATATCTTGCAGAGGAATACCAACACGAATAGTTTCAGATAACGCACTACAATTTAAATTAACTGCAGAAATACTGTCAAGCAACTATTGCATCACTAATAACATAGAATGGAAATTCATTCCACAATTAGCACCGTGGCATGGAGGATTCTATGAGAGACTTGTTGGACTAGTTAAACACTGTCTCAAGAGAACTCTGACGAAAAGTTTACTGTCAGATAATCAACTAAGTACAATCATAAAAGAGATAGAGGCAATATTAAACACACGCCCATTGACGTGTGTAGGTTCTGATCTAGAGGATATTCTCAAACCCTCAGATTTTCTAACCTTGAATAAATGCATCGTCACAACACCTTCAGATGCAGAATTTCCACAAGAAGGCACAGTAACAAAACAGAATCTAGTGGAAGGTTGGAAACGTGGACAGAACATGCTGAAAGAGTTTAAGAGAATGTTCGTCGACCAGTACCTACCAAGTCTAAGGGAGAGATACCGACACTCTCTTAAAGAACCAAAGATAACAAAATTAGAAATTCCAAAACTAGGAGATATCGTCCAGATTAAAGGAGATACGAAGAACCGAGAGAACTGGAAGGTTGGAAAAATTATATCTTTGTTGAAAGGAGCCGACGGTCAATACAGAGTGGCACGAGTAAAGGTGAATGATACGGAATTCACTCGTTCCATCGCACATCTTTATCCGTTGGAAGTTGAAGAAGATATATCTGGAAAAGAAAGGGTTATATTTGAGTTTGAAAGAGAAGATGTTACACCAACATTGGATGACTCACCTCTGCTAGAAGAACTCGACTCAACTATTCTTACCGAAGAAATATCCACAACTCCACAAACCGCAGAACCCGTTGACAAACCTGAAACAGAAAAACACATAAATAGAGAAGAAATAGAAAAGAAAATAACTCAGAGAACACTTACCTCAAGAAATGATGAAAAACACCTTAATGATAGCATACCTAAAAGCACTGATACAATTGAGATAACACAAACTCCTGAAGTGAGAGATGTGAGAGATGCGTCCTTGAAGGCTCGAGAGAAGATCCGAGAGTGGACGCGAGACTTGATGGAACACATGTAACTTCTGTCGTCGTCGGGAGTGTCGCGAAAGATGAAATCGCGATGTTCCAAACTTAAAATGTAAATATATAATTGCACAGAACTAATGTAATAGCAACACTAAATCAGTATTGACAACTTGACGCACCAAACGACGCCTCTGTTTGAATGGTCATTATAGCATATTCAGTCTGACTAATTAATGAAGTTTATTGTAAAGTAAATTCAGTGCAAGAAGATCATAAGTAGATTCTTGTCACCCGTGATACGCGCCACCTGGAAAGCTAAGTATTATTTATCTGTTGTTCTAGTAATTAAATATACGGAGGTACTTTTACCTACTCGGAATTGTTTGAGTCACCTAAACTTAAATGTGTTGGTCGTGCCTTCAGCGTTGGGCTGGGGGCATAACAGCGACCGCACGCGAGCTACTTGTCCGGACATAAAAGCTCTTGGGAGTTTATAGGAAGGGTCGTGGGCCAACCTCTCTTATAAATCTTCTTGGTCCCCCATGGCCTTAGTGAATGTGCCGACGGGCACAAACGTTGACGAACGTATGGAAAATTACACTATATCATATATATATAGGTAATATAAAGGGGGAGCATTCTAGACGGAGGCGATGGGCCGAAGTTGAACAGGAATGCGTGCTTCTGCAGACGTGGAAAGAATCCTAGTATCTGATTAGCACATAGGTGTCACAAAGACTGTTGATGAGAACTTGAAGTAAATTTCATCATACATTATTGCAATTGAATAACTGTTTTAGATAGCTTTATTGATGGAAACAGATAGGTAGTACTTAACCCAAAGATTCATGGGTAATTAAACTTACAGATATCCTAGTTACACCTGAGAAGTTGGATGGATTGATGGTCGGCATAGTGTTAACACTTCGGTGCCCTTGCGGACCGAAGATAAGAGACTGGATTGGGAGACGCTTGCAAGTCGGAGGGGGATCCGTATCGGTGAGTGTCTCTAATATATCGTGAGGCGGGGATTTCTCTTCACATCAAAGCGAAGCAGTACAATCCTTTAATATTATTATAAAATCAATCACACTATAAACCTAGAGATAACCAGAATATAATATGAAGAAAGAATCCACGCGCCCTCGCGACAACCTCTGCTATTCTTTTCAGACTAATTTCGTTGTTTCGTTCGAAAAGTCTTCTAAGAAATTAGCTTTTAAATTTTATTTTGTGAATACTTTGTACCCTAGATTGTACAGCCACAAAGAAAGATATGTAAACACAGTAAAATTCGAAGGCTACTTTCTACTAAGCAAAGCTTCTGTTAAAGGATTTATTGTGGTAAAGAGACGAGGCACAACGCTAGATCTTTGTAGGCACACAGTTTAGGGACATTAATCTCTCTAGCTCCGTGAACGTTCATATAATATTCAACTAATTAAGGCTGAGCTCCCTTTTCATCTTACGTTTATTTACCGTTTGTTTGTGCCTCACGTTTTATTAGTTTCAGTAATGAATCGTGTGCTTAATCTACTAGAGAAGTTTTCAACCGGTAAATTAAGCTGAATCTATGAATAAGTATGAGGATCACTTTATAACGGATATTGTTAGATAGCGTTTGATACGTGCTTTATTTATTTATTTTGATTAGAACGGTAAAAGCCAATTACACTATTATTTGACATAGTCATGCATACTTCTCACAAAAATGAAACATTCGACACTACAAACTTCCATTCATGCAATACCAATGATAATATAATGAATTGAACGTGTAGGCGATGATACCTGCGCGATAGGTAATACAAATGTTAGCTCGCAGAGATTCTCCTCTAATTTCAGGTATTATTTTTATCGTTTACCTCAAGTTTATTTCATACCTTTAGATCATTAAATCACTCGAATACCAACAGAAAACAGTCATAGTAACTTAACCCCCATTTTAAACAAAACCAACCGTCGAAATAAACTTTTGCATTTCATAAAAAGATACCATCAATATCAAGACATAGCAAAAAGACAAGAGCACGAACTGGGGGTAGGAAGCTGCTCCATGTAGAGATCCGGAGCCCCGTCCCGTTCCATTTCCGGAGCACAAATGAGGGAAGCTTGCCTTGCTGCCGTGTGCCTAAAGAGTGGGAGGGGGAGGGATTCATGAGCCGATTTTATTGCGCCATCAACGTGTTTGACAACCGAATAGATAGAAGTTTAATCATTCGAAAGCAATATGTGAACGTATGACAAAAAATGTGCCGAGTCATCTAATAATTTTCGCGTTTTGGCTGACTGACGTATTTGTCGACTCGATTTTGCTTTATGGTCTTCTACCCGAATAACAAATGAGTACCTACGGTGAATTTCCCAATCGAAACTGAACGCGATCAGTACATCTAAACTGCGTTCAAAAACTGCAATATTACACTTAGAGCCTCTGAAGGTAGTTTATGCGTTGCCTTGTGTAGTTCGGGTCAATTCAATAAGTTGCCTATCAGTGTACGTTGATCTTAAAGCTTACATAAAATTATACCTCATTGTTTAGTAAAGTTAAAACTTTTCAGACGAAGTAACTTAAAGCCTTGAGCAAACTTCTTATGCGCCGTTTTATCGCGAATCATCTAAATTACATCGTACTTTTGTACTTAGAGACTCAATATTTAAGTTAAAAGTATGATAATAAGGCTTGGTCAGGTGAAACTTTTAGGTTTTCATTTGCCTACCTGAAATTGAACCGTGTAACGTAGAGATAGGTTGAAACTTTAGGTTTCACAACTAATTGCGGGCTTTTGGTCATGTGTTGTTAGGAAATTCGGAACACACCTGAGCCTTAATTGTCTCTCGGTTTCTAGAGGGCTCGCCGGTGATTTTATTTTCGGGACATGTTTTTGGCTGTGTGCACACGCAGCCCCTAATTGACGGCAGCGCTGTACACGACTGTACTTTGTAGTACTTTGTAGCTTTGTATTATGGCTTTTTGTGTGTTATTGTATAGTGATTGCGAATTGTAGTGCAGCAGCATACGTTACGTGTTGATTGTAGATGTACCTTTTGTGTGACAACTTCAACAAAATGTTGTTCTGAACATTACTCTACGTAATAAGTTTACTGCTTGTCATTTTACTAACACGCTTTTATTTTCTGCACATGTAACTAGCTATGCATTCCCATGATAAGTATCTTAACTAAAAGTGTTTACTAAACATTTGTGTGTGTGTTTTAATTACTTTTAATATACGAGAAATAAAATAACGTCACCCTAACGCGTTTTTTTGTTTTCTTAAACTACAATATTTTTTGTTATTTTATAACATTACAAAATATACATTTTATCGAAGCTAAAATTGTTCGCCGCTCAGCAATTGTAATAAATTCCAAGAAATTTTTTTACAGCCTCTTGTAACACAGAACCGTCTAAACCAGTGCAAGCAACAAAACATCCGACCCACAAACTCTTAACTCATTTCCATGTAAAATATACTTTACATCCCTTTTTATTTACATAAAATTAACGCTCAAGTATCTCTCCAACTCAAACTTGGGTAACTTTTCAAATAAACCAAACTTGGTCGTAATAATTCCAGCATTATTCCATGCTGATACACTCAGCTTCCATAACTTGTAATCAATAAAAGTTCTGAGTAAACTTTGCTTGTAGTCCCATCATCATCTATCTTGATGTACCGAAGATTTATGTTTGTGAAGATTGTTGCTGTTGAATAACTTCTAGAGTACTTGTTAACTTTTATCATTTTCATTTTTGTTAACAAAAACTATAACTTTAACAGAAGTGTTGGTGTGAAAGTTGTATATTGTGGGTACAATCCCCGGATGGCATGTTCATCATCAATATCATCCACTTCACATACTACTAGGCCTCTCTCTCCTCTCTACATTGTATTAAATAAAAGACAGTTTAGTTTAGGCACGATGGATAACTTGATATATTCCAGAATTACAAGAGTGTGGTCACGACGCATTCCACCGACAATATAGACTAGCCATAGAGTTGTGACGCATTGCTAGTGATGTGACCTTATATTATGACATCCATGTTCTTGTGCCTATCTCACCCAGGATATTCACACGATGACAACTATATTCAGGATATTCACACGATGTCGTCTGACTATCACGCTGGCACGTTACTTTATGTAATTTATTTCATCACCTTTGCTCTTAAAACGGTGAAAAAGAATATCGTGAAGTAACCGATATGTGTCAGGACCAAAAAGAAGATATGTGACCAGTATTTCTACTAACCCGCACTAGGCCCGCGTGATGGATTATGACCCACTCTGTTTCACAAGATGTCCTTAGTACTGGGTAAGTACATTATTGGCTGCTTTAATAGCTATAACTTTAAATTACGTGTCAAATATTTTTATGATTCCCAATATTTTCTATGCGACATTAACTCACGCGGCTACATATATACCATTCCTGAAATTCAAATTTTACTGGGATATATTACATTTGTGAATGCGATGTGACCTATAAAAGCATTCAATTATAGAAGGATCCATCCATACACCGCATTCGCATACCGGAGCTCACTCGCTCCAACTTTTAAAAGACGTACTACAGAAATATCATTTTTTACGTATGTAGAGAGAAATGAAGTGAATGGCATGTTATTAACGATTGTCATATTTACGTCATTTGCTGTGTTATTAAAGCCATTAATGCGAACAGATATAGAGTCTTTTTCTACTTTGTCTCGCTGGTACGGTAGTATTTTCTTTTTATTGGCCTAAAACTACACCACCACACTGCGTCGCCGATAGGTCAGTGTGGCTGCTCTTTTGGAGTTTGGCGGATCTTTTGGAGTTCAAAAAGCGATACAATTATTTCCGTGCTTAGTCCCCTTTCCACAAGCTCGTCATCACTACATATTATAAAACAAAGTCCTCCACCGCGTCTGTCTGTCTGTTCGCAATTAACTCAAAAACTACTGCACCAATTTTCATTTTGTTTTCACCAATGGATAGAGTGGTTCTCAAGGAAAGTTTTAGTATATAATTTGCTTCTCATAATAGTACTCATTAATATACAAACATTAATGAGTGAATGCTTTTAACTCATTTGTGTCCAAGTAGTTGACATAATTTACTCCGCGGCTGAAAACATAGTTAGGAACTCTCCTATTAAGACTTTAATTATTTGACCGACATCCACGCGGGTGAAGCCGCGGGTATCAGCTAGTTATTTATAAATTACGAAAGTAAGTTCATTTCCCCATGTAATATTTTCCGGACACTCATAACATAACTAACGCCCGAAGATAAGCCAGTGATAAACGAGTAGTAAATTATTTACTTTTCCTTCTCGGATCAGGAAACTGACACTGTGACGTCATTAACACTAAACTGAGAAATAAATATAAGGTTTCTAATACTCTCTCTCTCTCTGCCCAAGAGCGAGAGGGGTTATTCGATGATTTTTCACCCACCAAAAAAAATAAAAATGAAAATGAAGAACAACAATTCTTTTCGCTTTGTTTGCGTACTAGAAGCTCCGCAAACAGGTAATTCTTCTATAATTGTAAAAAAAATAATGAATAGATATTATTGAACGTACTTGACAGTACAATACGTAATTACGTATTGATTGAAGTAATAAATAACCCTCCTTTTGGCCTTCGCCGCAGTCGGAAAAAAAACAATACCAGTGATCTCGGCATTGCATCGAATGAAAGTGGTTCAAGTACGTCGAACAAAATAATTGCTACAACACATAACATCACGCCTGTAATCCCCTAAGAAACAGGCAGAGGTGTACCCAATTATAGTACACCCACATGTCTAAATAAATTGTTACATCATTACGATACCGATACCGATTATTTCCTGGGGGAGGCCTATTTCCTGCAGTGGACGTCTTTTGGCTGAAATGAAGATGATGATGATTACGATACAATTCGCCTGTCGATTCTGTAATAGTTTTCAATGCAAGATCCAAAATACCACTAACTAAGGGACTGTATCGCGTGGGATATGAAAAGGGGCGACACATAACCGAGTTTTATGTGATGTAGGTCTCAGTTTTCTGACTCTGACTGGACAATTACTGGGAACCATTTTCTACTCTTTCTTTCACTTTCTTTTACAGAAACTAGTTTTAAACGTTATAATGAGTGGAACGACTTTATGAAGTGAAGCACAATGTTCTGTTGTGCGTTTCATTAAGTGCTTCCGTGAACAGCGATTTTTCACAGTAAGTGTAAAATTCGTTTCCCAGCAATGTTTGCACAAAGTTACTCAGTTTGATATTCACAATGCGTTTATTTTTACACTCTGAATGTTTATTTAGCTCTGATTCACCTCTACTTGTAACTAGTCACAAATAAGATACCTCACGACTTAAAGGCAAAGCTTTGATTAAGAGTCTGCAGCAGTGATCACAAGGCTCCAAGGCTCGCTTTGAGCCACTCGTTACGTTCGCTCCACTGGGGTCTGACTACTTGCCAGACAGGTGCACTGGAGTGGCAGCCCCAGACGATCCAATTGATACAATATTATTGTAGATACAACACTTTTATATACAGTTCTAAGAAGAACAGGCCCCAACTACTCAAGCTTGGATTGGTGTACAGTTTCAAAGGGTTCAAACTGTCGTTATTTTGTGCAATTACTGTAGGTTAGTTGTCGACTTTGTTGAAGACTGTAATTAAGATCTCGAAGTTTCTTGCTTTGACCAAGTTTCACTTTCAGCGTTCCAGGAAAAGCGAAAATGGGACATTCGGTTTCAGGTAACTGCTACGAAAGCTAACAATGTTTACATATGACACACTCTCATGATCCTAACTCTAGGATGATACATTAGAAACAGTTGAGCATTAGTTGATAACTAGGAAGTTATAATTTCAAGGATTAAGTAGGGGTCTTTCTGTGGTTTTTGCCTGCCCCCATGGGAAAAAAGGACAAGCCCGACATACTGTTCCCAAACCACTGTAACTCCTGATTGCCAGAATCAACAGTGGTGACCACCAGAAAAGTGGCGAGACGATGACAGTAACAATGTAATCTTCTTGAATGCCGCAATGAAATAAATCAGAGAACAATAGTAGAGAAGTAGGAAAAATTTAATTTCCACTCCCAATCACCCACACCCATTTTCTCATGGGAAAACGTCATGAATTTATGTATGTATGTATAAATTTCAGGAGGAAATATTCAAAAGGTTGCTATTTTACTAGCTCGTTACCCACACCTGCTCCATATAGTAGGTCTTAAAAGCTAAAAAAGCTCACCAGATTCACATACTTTGTAATCCTCAACAACAAACAATTTCCACAAACAAAACCTTACTTACCTCTTCGACGCTAGGAGCCGCCTTTAACTTCCATGTTCTGTCCGACCACAATAATGAGTATGATGAAGACCAGCAGCAGCACCAGGATGCAGCAGATGGCGACGGCTAGCATGGCGGCGTGCTCGCCCAGCTTGGCGGCGCCCCGCGCGGCCTGCGCGCGCGCCGCGGTTAGCGTCGCCGCGCTCACTCGCGCGCTTATGGTGACAGCGGCTAATTGCCGCGGGAAAATTGAATGTGACGTCTCGCGTCAGTGTTGTTAGCGCTAACGGGTCGTGGCCTTCTTGGTATATCTTTGACGTTTGTCTGAGTTGCCACTTGTTTACTAACGTTTTTGTTGCTTGAGGAAATAGACTTTGTTACGTTTGGTATTATTTTAACGTTTAGATGTATGATTGTCACTATTGGTTAGTTATTGGAGCTTCAGGGGTTAACACAATTTTTTGGCACTCAACTAGGTATAGTTAACTCTAACGAGTTTTAAACACTTTAATATAAGGAAACGTTCTAAAACACTAATATGTCCAGTAATATATTTATTCAAAATATTTCGTAAAGCACAGTTCACCAACAATTTTGAGCACTTCGATACATTGTATGTTTCATTTCTTCGTTTAGATCATAAATCAAAATTATTGTCAAATCTAGTAAAGTACAATTTCAGGCACCGAAGGCACACTGCCTAACTTCCCGTGAAATATGAATTTCCAAGTTGTTGATAAGTTTATCGCTGATACGATATAAATTAAAATGCGTGGAGCACCTACAACCAATTTCTCTCGACATTACCTCGGGGCATCGGTTTTGTATTCACAACTCTAATTTGAGAGAAACGCAAAAAAAAATACCGCGTACTCTAGCAGGGCTGCAACGTACGACGAGGAAAACAGTAAACCGGTAAATAAATCAAAGTAGCAATATTATAAAAAGGAAAGTTTTATTGTTAGGGATCCGAACAAAACTTCTAGCGTAGTCCCGGACTAGTGAGGGTGCTTTCAAATAATAATGTCGTAAAGGAAATAATATAGGAATGATACAAATCTTGTGCCAAATAGGGTAGAACATTCGCGGAAATATAGGGCTTGGGTCACTCACGTTGTTGGAAACGATCGTAATAGAAAGGGAAGCAAGATTATTTTCGACGCAGCTACCTAGAATCGGGTAATTAAAGGGAAATGGAAGCTCAGCAGATCCGAACACTCGCTATAAATCTGATCCTTCTAATATTAATGCGCCTCCATACGCCGTAATCGAAAGATCTAATATTTACCTCCAACCGAGAGAACACCTGCTGTCAAAGTAAACAGGCCTTCAAATATAATAGGTACTCTGTATCCTGTTACAAGGTATTGCGAGCACTAAATTCATGAAATTGAAATATGTAATGCATAGAAATGCAAGGCACATGTCTTATTGTACGTAAGACGCGGCCGCATTTTTCAGATGACAAGAGACAAGATAACATGAATGCTTTGCTTTTAGAATGAATATTTTTAAGTGAAAAAAGACTTTTATTTTCATTATTCCAGTAAGAATATAGCAACAAGGTACTCCATCATTAACAATCACCTCTCAAAAAGCCAATTATAACGGGCTTTTACACAAACTGGCATAACAAAGGTCGACCAGCCCTAGCTAACATCGCAACAGTTCTCGAACACTCATTTCTCCTCGTCGAGATTACTCTATAATCAGAAACCTGACAATAACAATTGTAACCTTTTCTCAACGAGGCCACGTCCTTACATTTATCGTGGAGGCCGAGCCGTAATGATTTGTGAAATGAAAAACAGAGCGAGCCGTGAAAAATCATCAGTGGCAGCCATCTTTCTTTTTACGGATGACGTCATGCAATCACGAATTACGGACGAGGGCTATTTTAGGACTGTTTGAGGTTTTCTATTCACGTTTCTGTTGAAAGAAATTGGCAACTTTTTAACAAAAATAGAATAATTTTGGTCTGATACTTCAAGATTAGCTTTAGGAAAGTTCGATGACATGCTATATCGATCATTGATCTCGATGAAAACTGCTCTCAACACACAAATATGACTTGATTAAGATTCCATCTGGACTTGAAAAGAGACTGTGTCCTCTGATTTTTTTTCTTCTTAGAGTAATTGGATAGAAAACAACGAGGTTGGTGTTATATCCAGTTTTAAAACATAATGTATTGCGACATGTCCAACTTAAAGAAATATTTAATATAAATTATTAATTAATAACATTTTGCATATTATTCGATTCGTGTTATTAGGTTTTTTTATTAGGAATTTCTCAGTAGCAGACACGGATTCTGAATTTCGGCCCGATTGATGGCGACAGGATCGATCCCTACTTCACGTAACTGGCGAAATGTGTGTACTACTGGATACGCCTCTGCTTAACCCTTTCAGGATTACAGGCATGATGTTGTTTTATCTATCCCAAAACCATGATACCGTAAACTATCATAAAACCTAGCCTACCAAATCCTTTTCCAAATCTCCACGCTCCGATCTCCTCAAACGTCTAACAAAAACGAGTCAATCACTAACAAAACGGCCTGGGTCTGGTGTCCTTTGTTTCCCCCAGACAGCCTGGCGATTGGAATCAATATATCCACAGCTGCTTCTGACAAATGGCCAAGGACTGACTGAATTACAGCCAGGAATCTTTCGGCCGAAGGAAATTCAGTTCAAAATGAGCTTTCGACAATTTCCTCCTTCATTTATTTAGAGAGCCTCCTGTTTTAATGAGTATTGACTCAACGACTATCGATGTTACGTAACGAGGCTCTTTCTTAACTTTGAAAGAATCGGTGCGTCGTATGCTCATTAATGTTTTGTAGGAAACTAATATTTAAACTCTTGTTTGGTTACTCATTAAAAACTCACATTTATTAATGGAACAGATATCAAATCGGTGGCCCAGTGGTGGTGGCCCCGACTTACCAGCAGTGTGTCTTGGGTTGGAAGTAGTTGAAACACAGACAGGACCATTAATTGGTTTCACTTATTTCATCACCACTGCTCTCAAAACGGCGAAAGAAAACATCGCGAGGAAACCGATATGTCCTAGAACCAAACATTTGAAGACATGTGACCACTAACCTGCACTGGGACATTTCCTCTCGTAGAGGAGGCCTGTGTCCCAGCAGTTGCAATATTTGTTTGTTGAAAAAACATAGTTTGATCGATTTCATTAGTAAACGTGTAACCGATATGGAAAAAATGTTTCAAAAACTTCAATTTATGGGCACAAAATATCAGTAAAGGACACAAACTAACATCGACCGCCTGTACGCTCTCATCGTTCACTAAAAAACTATCGAGATAAGGTGAGCAGGGAGGATGGATGAGTCTTATCAATGTACGCCGGTGAATAGTGGATGATTTACGAGCTCGTACAAAAACCCGTCTGTTCGACAATGGTGAGTTTTTGCTTCATGTTGTACATCATGTGTCACATGTTGACATGTCATGATAGTGGTTGGTGAAACTGCGCGACTATTGTGTGAATGGAACTCAGCTTATTAACGGTATAAGTGCTAGTAAATGTCAGTCCGAGGAAAGAAAGAAAGAAAAACTATTTATTGGTATCGCATAGGAGAAAACAAATTGATAAAAAATTAAAGATTAAAAAATAAAAAGTAAACATAAGAGAAACACTTAAAAATAAGAGATACATTAAAATTAGTCCCGTATGTCACACCGCTGGTATTCTGATAAAGTCCCAAACGTGGGCGGACGTGATACTCGTGATCAGTGGCTATTTGAGGCTGTAAGTATGCTTTTGATAGATACAGTACAAAAAAAATTTGAACAACGTCACATTGGCTAAATCATAAAGACCAGACATTGATCAACATATGAGGCCATCTTTTGAAGAAAGAAATACACAGATTTGAGTGGACCAGTTCGGTCAGTGTAAGCATTAATCAGTGATCGTGTAACTCGACACTATGAAGAATACCAAAGAAAGTACATTTGTGTAGGCCGTCTAAAATACTAGGCAATGTGAACGCTTTTTCACGTCTTCACGTGAAAAGTGGATTCACATTCATTCACAAAGCAGTTTCTAAGCAAGTGAAGGTCACATTCTTGTGTGGTACGTCTTGCATAATATTCGAATTGTTCACTGACAAATACACACACACACCTAACATGCGAGAAAGCCTTAGAAAGCACTCAGTGCGGTTGGATAATTGACATCTACAGTACGCATAATATTCTGATGAGTTTGTGGATATTGCATGCTAATATATTCCACACAGAATCAGGTTATTACAACGAAGCTAGATTAAACATAACACAATAAAATCTCTCGTCAGAAGCTTTACCCAATGAAAAGTAATACTTACTGCCGCACTCAGATATGTTTAATGATTACTTATTATAAACCGCCACTTAGTAAAGATTTGACATACTAAACCTTTACTAAGTGACGGCTTAAGATCACAACTTTTATTAAGTTCTCGTTAACACTTGGCAGATAATTCCATGAAATTTTGCTTAAACTTCCTCTGTCCCACTGCTCATGGTTTTCCAAGTTTGTGTACAAAACAAATTATGAACCCCTTTTTTGTTTATTCGGTAAGTAGTGGCTATTCGGACATCGTGATAAGTCCGACAACATCCGTTTGCTTTTCAGCCCTGCTAACACTTTGCTAAGTGTTTAATTGTTTTATTAAACATAATAACGTCACGCCTATAATCTTCAAAGGGTTAGGCAGAGGTCTACCCATTACTACACTCACATTTCACCAATCTGATTGTTTAAGTCCCATGTAATAGGGGGCGAGCCTATTGTCATCAACTGGGCACAAATCCAAACTCCGTAGCTGTAACTAAGAAATTATTGATGGAAAAACCCAGTAACACTTTGCCCGACCTGGGAATTGAACTCAAGACCTGAACCACTGCAGTCGCGCTTGCGACCACTAGACTAACGCGGCAGTCCACTGAACATGTAGCAAAAAGCATAAAGGCTTCTTATTTTGGACTGCGGGTTGTTCGAAAGAGATACCGCGGCCTCCGACACAAAGGGGTAAGAAGGAACATGAATGGTTTTTAGTCAGTAGAAGTCTAACACTCCCTACCGCTCCGCCCAGAGCGGGAGGAGTCATTAGATGATTTCCCACCCTCGAAAAAAAAAGGTTTCTTATTTTATAGTTTCTACACGAGAAGATTAGAATTCTTTTAAAACCCCATAAAATAATCTCGCATCACTAACGAGAAATACTTCCATCACTATTACGTGCACGTTTTATAATAATGTGGTAGGAATTGAGCGTATATTTCATATCTCCATAACCATTCAGTTTACCATAACGCGTTATGTGAGAGACGCGTACTATGATGGTGGCATATACTTGCGACTACAATACGTGCATGCACAACCAATGAAATGCTCTCAACCATTGACTTATATATTACTGCATAAGGACTGGGCCGACCGCATGTAAAAATGACGCCTCGAATGTGGTCCTAAAATGGTATTTCTTAAGCCAAAGTGAACTAGTTCACGATCGGCGCTCTTCGGGTGCGGTCGTAAATTTTATTAAAAGCTTTATTTATGTTCTTTATACCTCGAAAATACCACGCCGCTTATACAAGGTTACGTTAACGAGCAGACTACACCGATTCTCTATATGGCGAACTCGTTGAGCAAATGTTCGGACGACCGTATCTTTAGTTTTTATATCAATGCTCTCAACACATAAATCTCTCTTAGCAAAATCAAAAGCTATTTTTCCTACACTTTATTAATTATCGTTTTTCGTTTTCACGAACGTAGAATTTTGAAGCCATGCTATGACATGATGGTCTTATCTCAGAACAGAACTATTTAGACCACATAACGCTATTATTACACGAGAAAGTAGCTTTTGGATTAAGATATTACTTTATTTAAAATAAGAACCTCGTATCACGCCTGTGTTCCCTTAAGGGTTAGATAGGGACTATTAGCGCCAACACCCACAATTAATTTTAATTTGTACTAACCGTCATCATTCTTCTACCCTTATCCTAACTGTAACTCCTACTAATTATATTGTATAATCGAGAAACTTCATTTTTAGGGTTCCGTAGTCAATATGGAACCCTTATAGTTTCGCCATGTCCGTCTGTATGTCCGTCCGTCCGCACTATATCTCAAAGACTCTTAGTACTAGCAAGCTGTAATTCGGCATGAATATACAAATCCCACTAAAAAAAAAACTTGTTAAAAAAGTCAAGTCGCACAACTCAGTTCTTCTACCGTAAAAAGTAGTGAGATCCATGTAATACCAAGTCAGTTAATTTATTCAGGCCCTACTTAAGTGACCTTATATCTTAAGTTATTACGTAATAAGCTAACCTAACTACATCTTATAGCGACTTGGCCATCGCATCGCAATCGCCAATATTAAATACCACATTCTAATGGCTAAGCGACATCGCATTGGCCAAGTCACTATAAGATGTAGTTAAAAACTAGCTTAAAAAACTTACATTTGCGGTAAGTTTGTTTTATTTTTACAATTAAAATCATCGTTCAGAGGCAGGTAGTTAATCAGTTTAGTAAGTTCACATATTTTGATGGGCAACTACGGAACCCTACATTGTGCGTGGTCCGACATACACTTGGCCGGTTTTTTACATCTATTTGTAATTTGTATAATAATATGCTTAGTAAATGATTAAAGTTTAAGATAAAAAAACCAGTCCACTGCTGGGCATTGTTTGGTACGACAAAGTATCTTGTTGCGCTTTCAATACCAATAAAAAGAAAATCCCGCTACTAAAGTACACTCAACTGGTTCTGCAAACTACAAATCTGAAAACTACTGCAACGCAAAAAAATGTCTGTTAAAATGTCTGCTAGAATAAACAACAGAAAATATTACGTTTGCTAACAAACTTAAACAGAAACTTGAAAGCAATTCCTGAGAATAAAATAAAAGTATTTCAGGTTGTTAAGGTCCTCCTCTACTGCGTAATAAGTTGTTCGGTATCTTTAGTCGAGAAATAGCATGATAAGCAATCTAACTCTCGTATAGAAAACAAGGATTTACAAATAGCTTCGTTTTTGTTCTCAAACACAGTGCAGCATAAACTGCAAACTATGACAATTTCACGCAAATCCTTTGAGAAGTATCAGAAGCAGGAGAAACTTTCTGTATTCAGTAATATTAAATTCGAAAGTAACAATGTCTGTAAATAACCTTTTACACCGAATTTGGGTGTGGGAACATAGGCCAATATCTATAGAACCTGGGTTAGGACGTAGAATAATTTAATCGCACAAGTATGTTCACTTGAGATTATTTTCACGTTTCTACTTGCACAGCTGGGAAGGCCCTTATGACTAACGGTCGAATTGATCCAGATCTATTGTGGATCACCGGTCGCTAGACCTGTCCAGCTCGTCTCGCCATCTTCTACGAGGTCTGCCACCAAACCTTCTGGCTGTGTCAGGGGTCCAGACCACACAAATAGGGCATGTCGCTTGAATAACTGTAAATCGAGCATTTTTTTTTGGATGGTGGGTTATCATCAAAATAAATGACTCCTCCCGCGCGGAAGGGAGTGTCAAACTTCTAATAACTAAAAGCCATCCATGGTCCTTCTTAGCCCTTTGTGTCCGGGGCCGCGGTATCTCTTTCGAACAATCCGTAGCCCCGGCAGGCGTCGGCCCTTGCGGGCCCCTGCAATGTTGCCGACATCTCTTTGAGGCGCGCGTGGTACGAACGCGCCGTCGCGGTCCTCGACACGGCCTGTCGGCGTCTTACATTTACCTTCGAATTCTCTCAGTTCATATAATCTGGATTGTGATGTCTTGTTCAAAAATAAATGTTAAATTCACGGTTTTGCCCGCAATTTAACCAATAAACTCTTCAAATACTTAACTTTGGAACTTGTTTAATGCTTCTTTAGTATTCAAAGACAATACTTAAAAGAAGTGTTCCCATGAATAGTTCATTAGATACTAATTTTATCTGAAAGTCGTGAAGCGCGGGAAGCGAACTCCATTAATTCAACAGCGATGAATTTCAAATCGAGTCCCTCAGGGTGATGCAACTTTAACTTACTAACGAGTTAGTGAGGTTCTTAATTGATGGATATTTTTTTGTATTGAACTTTAAGTTTTATTCTGTCTTTCTTGTTATCTGTGTAAATAATTAGGTAATGTAACTAAAAGCTTGTAATGAAACTACTGCTGGTAACATCTGCCGCATATCGGAAAAATAACCACTCAGTCGCTACCAAATAGCAGGAAACGACAACGTGGCAGGACCAGAAGCAAATGTCGGGATGAGTTGGACTATTTTTCAAAGGATTAGCCTACAATCGCACTAGATCGCAAAAAGTAAAAAGTAAAAGAGCGCGTTCCTATTGCCGAACCCATATCTAAAATCCGTGGATGCTACTGAGAAATTTCTAATAGAAAAACTCTACCTGACCGGGGAATCGAAGCCAGGACCTGATGCTCAGCAGTCGCGTTTGCGACAACTAGACCAAACGAAAGTAGGTACAACTGAAACGTACATTCAGAAGGAACTTTGATAACACTGGTAATAAATCATGGCGGGGTACTGAAAGCTGTCACCATCAGTACAATGAATGGAGCAATACTCATTCATTTCAGCACTTCGGTTATATTCGGTATTCACGAGGAGTCTCCTCGGGGTATTTTATAGATGTTACGTGAAAGATATCGGTTTCTAAATATAACTATGACGTTTATTGAACACGGGTATTTCTGGAAATGTCGTTATAACTTACAAGTAACTTATATACTACTTTTTATGTTGATGTGACCAATGGAAAGATTACATTTAGTAGCAGCGAATTTTGGGTATTTGTATTTATATGTTACTTTTAAAGTTCGCCGGTAATTATCTTGTGCAAGTCCCAATAAATACTTGTTCTTTCTTTCTTTATTTCAATAAATCGCATCGTAGCTTTATCGGTCACATCACCTGGTACACCAGGGCAGAAAGAACTTATCAAATCTTTTATTGAAAATAATAACATAGTATCACGCCTGTAATCCCCAAAGGGTTAGGCAGAGGTGTACCCATTGAAACACCCACATTTCGCAAGTGATGTTTAAGTCCCGTGTAAAAGGGGCAAGCATATTGAAATTAGCAATTTTTTTTTTAAATATCTTTAAAAACCACAACCAAAAAAAAGAAAACTGTACTTTATTTTACTCATTACTACAATCCGCCACCACCCCACAAAATCGTAATTATTTAATAACCCACTATTCTGGAAAAGGAAATAAACCCCAGTATTGATCAGTCAAATATTTAGGTCGGATCCGAAACTGTTCACGAGTCCCACGAAACCAGATTATACCAAGCCAATAATTGCCCTAATTTGAACTCCTGACACCGCATTAATTTCATAATCAAATTACGAACATTTCGCGAAACAATGAGTCATTTTACGGTTTAATGCACATAACACATATACATGTGTTTTATGATGAAGACTGATATATTCAGGGTAACACACACATCCTAAGCCGGTTACCACGAATTCAGTACATCATTCAAATGCTATCGGTCATTTCCAAAAAAACAGTCATACATTCTGACTGTTTATGGTATTACACTCACACAGTTTCATTATTTTATTTTTGAATCGTCGTTTTCGACTTTACAGTGGACACTTATCGTGCACATCTTGCAACATCGTTCTCACATAATATACCATCTCAACATGAATGATGTAACCAAAGTTTTGTAACAATATTATGATTTAAAATTATCAAAAAGAGTGTCCATGGAGTTTCTTGCCGTTCTTGTCATGAGACCAACGCTTTGGAATGGGCAACTACAGTACACTCACAGTTATTATGTCTTGTGACTGGGACTGTAGCTTAGTTTATTTAGTATTTGTTCGACTATTCAAAAGTGCCTGTAACTGGCCTACTTGAAATAAATGTTTTGATTTTGATTTTACAGGAAACAGCTGTTTTACAAAAAAAATACTGATAATAAAATTCTATGTGGGGGTTCAGAATGATGTAGTGAATACGTGGTAACCATTTTAACGTGAGTGTCCCTTCCACCCTCTATAGAGATGACTGAAACCACTGGCAGACACTTAGAACGTACTATTCAATCTTACTTAATACATATTTATTTTGTATCGTCCACTTTAATACATCTGGCGTGTGTCTACTGTCTATACGCACGCCTGTTGCTAGTTCTATATAAGCACCTTTCCCAAGAAGATCACGTAGAAGATCACCCTGTCAATATACCTTTACGTCCTTCTAGAGTGCCACTTCCCGGGGTTTCCACTCACATCTGCCTTGCTAATTCCGTTTTTTGGTCACCTGTCGTTCATCCTCTAAACATAACCAAACCATGCACCTGAGTAAGTATATAATTATATACTCTTTTCAATGTTGGACATAATTTTAAACTACACCTGTTCGTTTTCAAACAAATTAATTTTGTAAAACAAAAGAATGAAGTATGAACATTTAAATAACCGAATTTATTAGTTACCGTTATTTGCGTTTTCTGTGAAAAATGTCGTCATGTGCTAAACAAAACCTGTCTATTTGTATCTGTCAACTCAATTTACTACAGTTAACAAAATTATAAGTATTATAACAGACTTATTTTTAGAATTCGTGGAAAAAAAGTAATTGCTCAGTTAACATTATTTCAACAAAAAAAATAATTACAGGCATTTCATATACAGCCGATTGTAAGTAAAAAATCCTTTTTGAATAATCTTCTATTTGGTACAGATATAATCTCCCCCTTCTGATGAAAGATAAGCCCTTTCAATATTGCCTTGTTGTTACATCCTACGTCCCTACGACTAATCAAAACCCTCAAGGCTTTGATTGGTTATTTTGCTTTCAAATAATAATTTGAAACGTTATTTAAGTATTCATAACATAACATCAAGCCTGTAATCCTCAAAGGGTTAGGGCAGAGGTGTACTTAATAGTCCACCCACATTTAACCAGTTATGTAAGTCCAAACCGGGTTCAAATTTAGGCTTCGTGACTCCTACTGAGAAATTCATGATTGAAAAACCCAATAACACATTACCCGGGAATCAAACCCAGAAGCCGTGCGTGCAACCATTTGACCAACGAAGCACTTACCTTGGTACGTTTTTAAAGTATAAATGTTACTATGTACATAATCGTCGAAGTATTTTTTCATATCGAAGTTTATTAACATATAATGAATAAATAATTATGTTCTTTGTATTATCTTATAGAACAATGGTTTTCTCATAACCATCTTCCGATACTACAATGAATGTTTTGGTAGCATGGCCTCGATGAGGCACGTACATAATTAATTCGATCTCAATATTGAGTTACTGACTAACATGGACTCCTAATGTGTTTAACGGTGGAGAGACTGCTACAATCTGTTTACAAAATTGAGGAAGACAATGTCTGTGATAGAATGATCTAAAGTCATGAAGTGAATTTGATCAAAGCAAGCCAAAGCTTAAAGGTATAAATGAAAAACTAAAAGATACTCTTGACTTCGTTTGAACATAACATCACGCCTGTAATCTTTGAAGGGTAAGGCAGAGGGGTACCTTATAGTACACCTACATTTCGCCAGTTATGTTTAAGTTCCATGTAAAACGGTGAGAGCCTATTATCATTAACCGGGCACAAAATCCAGACTCCGTGGTTGCTACTAATTCCTGATGGAAAAACTCGATAAAGGAGTGGATTATTTATTATTTTAAAACCCATACTCCCCATTGGCAAAAAACGATTATTGTTTATAAAGAAAACCTTGTGTACCTACGTTATTTAAGTATGTTAATTGCAAAATTTCAAGCTACAAGAAGACCCAGTGTTTAAGGCTGCGTGTTGTCAGTCAATGTTTTGATGAATTTAATATTTATCAAGAAGATACTTATTCTGTCGTAATGTACGGCCAAGGCTGGTCGTCGATGGGTTGGTCATCAACATAAATCAACCTTAAGTGACCATTACCGAGCCAGGGCCTCTTTACTGACCATCATAGCAAATGTCCCAGGCAGTAATGAAGATACATTAAAATGACTCGGTCACAGAGACCATGGAAACTTGGAAAACTCAGCCCTCGTTCAAAGACACTGCTGCCAGCGAGGACAGAACTCAGTTTAAGATGGAAGTAGACATTTAGCTTGGATAGAGCACCATTTTTATCTAATCTTTTACAATTCAATTATCAAACTGGAAAACTAGAACCATGACCTTTTATCAAGAATTTAATTTATTTTTCTTAGATCATCCTACTAATATTATAAATGTGAAAGTTTGTGAGAATGGATGTGTGGATGTTTGTTATTTTTTTACTTTTACCGATTTTCTCTTCCCGTGGGATAATTTTCGAGTTGTAGCGGGCGAAGCCGCTGGCAACAGCTAGTATTAAATAATGACTACTGCAACGAACCTATGCAATCAGCGTAGACATAACGACGTTGCAGCACGCGTAGCATGCCACTGTAGAAACGGGTTTTGTCGACGGAAGAATCGAGAAAATGACAGATTGTAGCAAAATTTCATGTCAAATTGTATGGAAAAAGCTTTGTCTATTCTTGGTAGAATAAAGATAGAATCGCCATGCTACGCGTGCAGGAGACTGACTCTAACAATGATAAGGAGCAAATTGAAATGGCCGCAATGGTGCTTTGTTTGACTCTCCTTCCCACCCACAGCACCATCAAAATGTAAGTCATGATGTAATTTACTAGACATCCTTGGATATACTATAATATGGTAGTGTGGTAATTACCGAAACTGATGAGCCGATTTTTTTTTTCTTTTATGGAAAGCTACATTATTTGTGGGTGCTATAGGCTATAAATATTTTTTATATCATGCATATTAGCCGAACTATCACACTTTTTGCAGACGAAGTCGCAGGCGAAGTGCTAGTCTTCAATACCTCACCTGAATCACGGTTGCACAAACAATATCGGCATTAAACGCGATCGGCACGTAACTCAATCTACATTACATACAAGACATTAGACGAGAGCGAGACAGAGTGTGAACGCGTGTCGTCTGAGTTCACTCTAATGTTCCCGAATTATCGAGTTTACGTGGAGTGAAAGTGACATTGTGAGGTTTAGGTGCGTTGTCTCTGTGTTAGGCCAGGAGTACACGTCACGAATGGTTTGAAATGTTTCTTTCAAACTTAGTTACACGAGGAACAGCCTTTTGATTAAAACTACATATAATATTGAAAATTCTCGTTATCGGCTTATAAATAATGTTTCCACTAATGGTACACAGGCCTCTAGAGGGATTGAATCGTAATCTACCACGCGGGCTACGTGCAATTTGGTAGATGTCGCATGTCTTCTTTTTTTTGTTCTAGGACACGAAATGTAGAGAGTTTTTCATTCTGAAAAACTGAAGACTATGCACTTTTCAAATAACATATTATATAAAAACACGAAGTTAACTAAATTTTAAACCGATGTTCCAAACATATATTTCCAGAAGTAGATTTAATCTTGAAAATAGTCGATTTGAGAGGAAGAAGTATACTTATCCAAATCAATTCAGGAGTAAATCCATAAATTATTGTCAACCGGTACTTAAGCAGATTTCCCAATTTTCTGGAACATGAACTGAACAGTAAACTGTTCACATTGACAACCTTAAAAGCCTTTCAATTGGATTCGGAGCCATCGGCACGGACGGCCGCGATTGGGGACGCGGTAATTTGTGGCCACTAATGTATGCGCTGGCTGACTGTATTAGCTTGCAACTGTTGAGAATACACGTACTAATTGACTTTGTAATGATTGTATTAGTTCAGGTTAGACAGGAAGTTTTAATCGACGAAGTGATTTTGTGACGTTCACCCGCCACCCGCCAAGCATTAGCTTTCGTCTAAAAGGTTTTTTTTATGTAAACTTGTCCAAAGAAACGATGGATGGACAGTGTAAAGGATGATATGGCAAGAAAAGAAAGGATGTGTTTGATGAGATAACGAGTAATAGAGAAGTATGGAAGAAAAAAAGACAATGCGGCGTGTCGATCCCGTATGAATTAGAATAAGGGCAGGCAAATGACGATTACTTTGTGTTGCTATCATTGTATCACGTAGTCCGATTGATCGGACTATGCGGTCGGACAACGTTTCCATAACCGTTCCTAGAGGACATTGCGCATTGGGGACTCCTCTCTAGCTCTTTTTGAGACACCGAGGGAGAGTAGCACTAAAACTTGCTTAAAGCAATTGTATGTCACGAACACATATAAAATACTCGTAAAATACCCAGAAAACCTTTAAATAGTTTATCCTGTTTTCCTACAAAGGTAAAAAAATCCAATTTCAGTTCATTTTTAACGAATTCCTCGAAACGTAAAAACAAAACAATGTTATGTTAATCATTCCATCAGCGTAAAGAGCAATTTAATTACATCTAGTAAGACTTAAGAGCTTTCTGAAAGCCTATTATTATGCTAAGCAACGGACGACTTCGGTTGAGGAAAATCTACCTTTTGGAAGTCGAAGTCGATGAAGTCGTTCTACAATAAGTATTGGAATACAGTAAGCATTTTTATAGGTTTGAATTTTTTAATGTCAGTCACTATTGTAACTAGGGTGTGAAGATCTTTAGCCCGGCTAGATAGTAGAGTATTTTTAAAATATGTGATTTAAGAAAATTATCATTGAGTACTTCATCATCTACGTAGCTGTTTCCAAACTCAGGAACCCAGAACCTCATGCACAGCAGTCGTCTTTGCGACCACTGAACAAAAGTGTTAAAATTACTTTTTTTCGACCCACACATTTTTAACATGACGCTCTAAATTCCTTTTGAAATACGCACCCCACGAACGGAGCGAAGAAAATGACGCTTGATATCTTATAAAGCACTGTAGCGCAAGAAGGATTATGATAAATACTTTTAAAGCGAAGAAAGCGTGTTTACAGATACTTTCAGAGGCAAAAACATACATTTAGGAGTTTAAATAGAACTTTTTCACATTCTGAGAAAAACCCTAAAGCCATGGAACGATAAATATGCGTCATGTTCGTGAAGGGGCTTCGTTAGTAAGGGCCGGTCATCTCTTAGCTGCCATGGTTATGCTTAGCTGAATGTATGATTATATCTTTTCACACTTTTCTGCTCCTCAACGCTGTCAGCCGGTAATGTGTCCAAAAGACTGGCGGCATTGCCACGTTGTATGGCAACACTTAGCCTTTTTTTTTTGGGGGTGGGAAATCATCAAATAACCCCTCCCGCTCTTGGGCAGAGCGAAAGGGAGTGTCAGACTTCTACTGACTTGAAAAAGCACCCTTGTTCCTCCTTAGCTCTTCATGTCCAGGCCGCCGTATCTCTTGCGAACAACCCGCAGTCCCGACGGGATGTCTTCTTCTTCAATACCTCTCTATTACTCGTCATCTCAGCAGTAACCTCCTTTCTAGCCATATCATCCTTCACACAGTCCATACATCGTTTCTTTGGTCTTTCTCTACTCTTATATAGCCAAATTACCTCTTTATTATATTAGTTTGGATATAAAGACCTATAAGATAAGAGAAAAAGTAGCAAAATATGTATAAATAGCCTTCATATTAACTATCTTCTATATTTCTATAGACATATCACTGATATTATACCGTCTCCGTCGAAAGTTATTTAACGACGGGCGTGGTTACATTAGCGAATTAGTCTAAGTAATACCTGGGTTTTACTACCACAATCAAATATGTCATTGCCAATTCCATATCATATTTATATTAGTAATTACCTAATGCCTGCGGCGTGCGAATTGATATTAGGCTATAATATTATTTAGTACGGTTGATGACAGGCTTGCCCCTTGTTAAATAGGACTTAAACATAACTGGATAAATGTGGGTGTTCCTTATGTGACTCCCTGCCTTACTTCTTGGATGTCAAGCGTGATGTTGTGTTGTGTTAGACATATTATGGTACATATAATATTACGGTATTTAGTAAAAACAGAGTAATAAAATGAAGGAGTGATAAAATGTCGAAAAAATCGGTTTAAAAATAATAAAACCGCCATTTTCTCCACAAAAAACAAAACACACGCATCATTATTTCATAACATGAACAAAAAATGTACAAACGTTCTCGAAAGTTGAAACATTTTCGTGTTACAAAGTTTCACCTTTTCCCTGAGTTCGTTAAAGGGAAAGGCTTCAAAGTTTTTTTTAATTATGTCAGTTTTAAGAACATACGTGGTAAAGGGAGATTGGTCTTTTTTGTTGTAAAAATAACAGAAGCTAGATACAGCTAAAATGGTTTCCAAAACCAAACAACATTATTGCAAAACTGCGCTGCAAATGAGAAAAATTCTTCCTTGGAATACTTTGGGTTCTCTATTTAAAAAACATCTTGATCAATTCTATTTTAAAACGCATTACTACTGACTGCAGACGTCATGATAGTATGTAAATCTCGGAACACACCAATAACACCTCAAATTGATTACACTAGTTCGATTACATCCAACGCAATGTGGATTACGGAAACATTTCATGATTTCTTTTCGCAACAACTTTTGTAAGATTATAAATCAATGGGTATTATCGTATACAGTTACGAGCATCAATATATGTACACTTTCCGTAATTCAAAGAGGATTTTCTCATAGACATGATTGCAACAGAAGAAACCTATTCCATGATAATGTGAATCCAAAATACTATGTTCGTAACAAAATAAAATTGCAGTACCTACAACTATATCTCGTTTATTTTTAAGTTATGACACAATACCGAACTATATTTAAATATTCAAGAGATTATAAATATATAACAAGTTTGTACATATAAAGAGATTGTACGATAACCGTGGGAACAGGCAGGTGCGTTCATTACTAAATATTTAATACCCGGTAGTTATTAATATTTGGAAATCGAAACATAATTATATCAACTTTCCTATTACGGGCCATGCGGACAAAGGCTTCACCAAATTATGCTTCAGGAAGTTAGTACAAACTAAAACTGTGTATCAGTAGCATAAATAATTCATGTATAAAACGTTATAGAGTAGAATATAAAATTTGAACCTATCTGTGGGTAGCTGGCACTGGTAAAAAATATTAGCCAGTCTGCAAAGGGGTAGTTTACTGTCCAGAGTTCATGCGATTTAAATATATGAATTAGTATAAGTTACTCCATTGTTCAAGTAATACCCTAAATTCAATCTAATTCCGTGCGTGCCTGTGCGCATTAAGCAAAAAAAACAGAACATGAAGAACTGGAATTCATCTAGAACTTAACTACAGACAACTAGGGCCAGACGAATAGTTTCCTTAGACAAAGTAAACTGGAAATAGACCGGATAGTGTAATGACAAAGAAAAGAAGCCTTTTAGTAACTTCTCACATATCTACAAAATGCCTTCACTCACTCACAATAGGAAGAATTTGCAGACAAACTTACTGCGTTATCCGATTTTTAAAGTTTAATTTAACAGTTTTGTAAGACTGATTATTTAACCGTGTACCAACCTATAAGTCTGAATTAAAAACCGTTAAAAACCAACGTCGTGTTTAGAACATTTTCTAAACATACATTGTCACTTACGGAATATCTTCCGTGTTTTCCAATTATTGTGAGATCACGGCGCTTGCAATATTATTATTCTGCGTCAAATATTCACTAGAACTCACAATAACTGAATTTCACGGAAAATTTCCCGTAAGTGACAGTGTAAGTTCAGTTATAAACCGTGACAGCTTCAATCAGGTTTTGTTTCTACACTAAATCTTGAATATTAACTGCCTTTATCTGACAAACTCTGTCGAAACTCATCATAATGAGTTCAGTGAGTAATTACGACCAGAAAATGTACTAAACAAACGAACAGAGAGACTCATTTTCGCATCAAGGTAACCCGCCATTTTCCAAGAGGAAACTATAAACTTTATCGAAACAAATACCCAAGACAGTTGTAATTTAATGTCAATCAAACTATTACCTAACAATGGTTCGGTTGCCCTCAAGTTTATATCAATACTATCCCTCGAGCCCCCTGAACAAGCATCTCCCTACGGGCCAATGAAACACCAAGTTGCTTATAATTCTGAAACTCTGACACCAAACCCCTAATGGCATCAGCAACATTGAAATAAACGAGACAGACAAATCTTGTTGTTTATCTTAGTTTGTGAATACACCATGACAGATGCCCTTTCATGTAATTGTCCCTTTGGGCAAAGGTACACGAAAATTGTCCGACTAACAAAACTTATCCTAGTTCTGCCTAATACATACATAAATTCTCACGCCCTTTTCCCAGTGGGGTAGGCAGAAACCACAGAACGCCACCTGCTACGATCCTTACATACTCCTTTTGCCTTATCCAAATTCATACATCTGGTCATACACGCACACCGGTTACGAGTACTACGTATTTTTGAAATTCACATTTTCATTTTTGTGAAACTTGGGACTTTATAATCTCACCCTCTTACCCGCCCATATCAGAGGTTTGTCTCGATATCCACTCAATTAGATGAGATCCGTACGTATCACCTTACCAGCTACCATTGAGAAGAAACACAGATACAGACTTAGAGGCCTTTTTTTGGGGGTCATCATCAAAGAAGGCTGGTGAGCTTGCATGTATTTTGGGACCCACTCTTAGAGGTAGCAGGCATTTTGGAAACTTATACATATTGTAAATCGGCTACAGACTAACAGAAAAGTAAATGGAAAGTAAGACGAACGAGTTGGGAGAAAAGAGATATACGTTCTATATGATAACCTAAAAATCTTAAGGTTAAGGTTTTCAATGACTACTCCCGCTCTGGGCGGAGCGGAAGGGAGTGCCAGACTTCTACTGACTAAAAACCACCCATGTTCCTTCTTGGCCCTTTGTGTCTGGGGCCGCGGTATCTCTTCCGAACAACCCGCAGCTCTTAGAAGCCCCAAGGTCTCTTTTTTAATGTTCAGATACTTATTGTAATCGTCCTTAGCAATTCGAGAACGCTGAGAAAATAGGTATACAGATTTGTGAACTTGTCCTAACAAATGAGTTCATTGGATGGCACTATGAATAAAGATGTGCGCTGAAGTTATTTGCTGCAGAAAATTAAAATATCTAGGCTTGTAGGCCACAACGAAGTTGAGAACTTAGTTCTAAACAGGAGCAATAGAACTTCGGTATTCCACAGTATCTTCAGAGAGAACAGTACAACGGTAGTGTCGCCCTACTCCACTAGCTATATCCAAGTTACTACTTCGATAATTTTAGATCTAATTCAAACTTCGAACTTTCGAAGTGCTACTAAAAATAGTAAACTATTTAAGAACTAGGCCGTATATCTTCCTAGCCTTTTTCCAGCTATATTCGTATCGGTTTCCAGATTCACCGGATTCAGCTGAGTACCAGTATGGAAAGAAGCAATTACTTGCAGCTTCTACAAATAAGGATTAAATTGAGTGAAAATAATGGTTTGAATAAAAAAAAACTGGAGTGGACAAAAACCGAATCTCGTTTCGTATAGAACGAAATCGAAACGTTACCCGTTCAGTTTTAACTGTTTTATTCGTTTCGCTTTCATCGAATAAAATGTGAGTATTAGAATTGTTTGATTCTCTCCGTGTGCACTGTTTCGAGCGATTGAACTCAATCAATGTTCACGAATATCGTTTTTAAAAAGGCTGTGGTTTTGTTATAAAAAATGTTGGTTATAAAAAATGTTGGTTAAATCAGATAAAAAGTCTCCACACGCATTTCAATTTAAATCGCTCGTCTACGTTTTTTTCTCATAAGATTACCGTTAATCTCTGTACCTTTATAAAAATAAGACACACCACTTCCAAAAAAACTACGATAAAATTTCTCAAACACTAGAACATCAACACTAAAAACGGCTATATAAACACGAATTACTTTTACAACACTATACTTCTTATACTAAAACTTGATAAAACACCACTTTTAAAAGCAACACTATTTCACCGTGCGATTGAAGTGTGTTTGGTATTATTTGAATAAAACTTTATTATTTTGAATATCGCGGGTGTTTTTCGCGGGCGGTGTACGGGTGTTCCGTCGGCGAGGTTCGAACGCCCACTGACGCGTGATGCCTGATCAGGGCGGGCAGGCGGAGACTCAATCACACGAGTACAGTCGCGGGCACTGATATGTATACTCTGCCTAGCCTTTTCCCAACTATGTTGGGGACGGTTTTCAGTCTAAAAGCATGCAGCTGGGTACCAGTAACTGAACTAGATAATGGTGTAAAAACAAACCTCCACAACACAGTTAATACTGGGTAATACGATAAATCCTTTTTTTTTTGAGGGTTGGAAATCATCTAATGTCAGACTTCTACTGACTAAAAACCACCTATGTTCCTTCTTAGCCCTTTGAGTCGAGACCGCGGTATCTCTTTCGAACAATTCGCAGCCCCGATTACGAGACCCCTAGGCTAAGCTGGTTGTGAGACTTTCGGGTAACAGACTACCTGTAGCACTAACATGTACACGCTTAGCAAAATTCATCCTAAAATTATGAATTAGTTGCAATAATTATTATTTCTACCTTTCTTGCAAAAAATATTTTTTAAAAATAAAGAGGAGTAAGTTAACATAGTTTTGCTCGTGAGTATACAAGAGTTTCTCGGCCAGCTACCACAGATTAGCAAGAACACCTTTACCGACAGACTTTTAATGGATCGGAGGGATTAACTCTCACGTGGATGGTAACGAGAAAGTTTTAATCGACACTTTTAAGGCTTCAGGATTTTACCTAGTTTCTTTTTTCGGCTGCGGTTCACGTGGCTCCGGATTTTGCTAAGAGTATTCAATAAATAGAGCAGCGGTGGTCCAGTGGTGCGGCCCCGACTTCCGAGCAGTACGAACCCAACAGTGAAGGAAAACATCGTTAGGAAACCGGCATGTCCTAGATTAAAAAAATCGAAGACATGTGACGTGTGTGTGTGTGTGTGTGTTATATACTGTAATGTAAACAAGCGAGACGCCTCACTCGCACATAATCTTTCAGAATTAAGATTAAGCGATGTGTGATTAACCAAAATTAATGAAATGTTTTTGAAATAAAAAGTTTTAAATTTTTTTAAAAAAAAATTTAACTTAATCGCTCTGGGACGCATGGTAGATGATAGCCTATTCCTTTTCATAGAGAGGAGGCCTGTGTTCCAGCAGAGGGAACATTATAGGCTGATTATGATGATTAGTCAATAATTATAACATTTTCAATATACTTCCTTGAAAACTAGCTCTTATTGCACTTGTTGTATCTTGTTCCAATACGCAACGTGTTTTTTTAGGAATACAACTTAATGTCTATGTTACTAGCTGATGCCCGCGTCAAATAATATACTAGAACCTTCCTCAAGAACCCCTTTATCCATTGGTGAAACTACATGAAAATCGGTGCAGTAGTTTTTGAGTTTATCCCGAACAGACAGACGCGGTGGAGGAATTTGTTTTATAATATGTAGTGATTTATAAATGGGAGTGCAATACTTCTTTACTAAAGTGTAAAAGCCAATTAGTACTGGTAGAATATATCTACTACGAACTTAAAATGTCTCAGAGATGAAGTCTTACAATAGACGTTCATTTTGCGAGCAACGGATCTTTACGAGACACCCTTTGGATAAAAGGATTTTTTTTTAGTATCTGGAGCACAGTGTTGTCCAGTCATTAAAAAAGTGCATTATATTTTTATAGGAAAAAAGAGGATTTTTAAATGATTAGAAAAATGCACATTATGGAGTTTCTTGCCCATTCTTCTCCATAGAGATACTCGCTTTGGAAATTGCAACAAAAGTTTTTACTATTGTTTTTTCATTCAGAAGTGTCTGTAATGGTCTAATTGAAATTGCTTTGAGTAGAGTAGACACGTGAACTTAGCAAGTTGACGTTGTGATTAAAAATGCGGTTGCGTAGCGTTAGATCTTGATTCGATTTCCAGTTTTATTTATAAATAGTGTGAATGACCACCATACATATTGACATATTGAATTAACTATGTACATTATACAAAAACTAATAAATAAACTAACAAGAAACTATAAAAGGGCATCAAAAAACTGCTCCTCAACACTGTCAGCCGGTAATGTGCCCAAAAGACTGGCGGCATTGCCACGTTATATGGCAACACTTAGCCTCTGGCCAAAATAAAAGCCAGCCCTTGGGTTGTAAGCGTTTTGAAATTTCCTTAAACAGGCTATGAGTACTCGGACCCACGGCCCCAGAGTTTCAACCCCAAACGGCTCGAAAATATAATTTCCACAAAGGTTATTATATTTACGCCGCTTGAGGTTCTCTGCAGCCGCAGCGGCACCACCTGCGCAGTGCGATGAACTTGGAAGATCGACACATGTTGCGTCCCACACTAAAGGCCTACCCATCTTCCAAGGAAATAAATACATGCCGTCCGGTTTTTTGCCATCGTCGCGTGCCAAGCCATTGGGTTCTAAAACAGCTGGCACGCCGACGGCGACAAGAGCACGTCGGATGATGTCGTTTAAAACGACATCATCCATTTTTTTTACCACCATATTAAAAACTGTGAATGATAAACGTTGATTCACATATCTTTAATGAAAATCAAAAAGCCATACAATGCGATGCGGTAGATCTTGTAAAAGATAGTTCGATAGATGTGGTCATCATTCGCCCTAGATCGAAACAACTGGAAGTCCTGGTTAGAGGCCTTTTTTTTTGGGGGGTTGGGAAATCATCAAATAACCCTTCCCGCTCTTGGGCAGACCGGAAGGGAGTGTCAGACTTCTACTGACTAAAAACCACCCATGTTCCTTCTTAGCCCTTGTGCGGTATCTCTTTCGAACAACCCGCAGCCCCGACGGGCGTCGGCCCTTGCGGGCCCCTTCCATGTTGCTGACATCTCTTTGAGGCGCGCGTGGAACACGAACGCGCCGTCGACACGGCCTGTCGTTGTCATAAGATGGACGGTCGGCGAGCTAGCCCATTACTTACCGTCCATAGGCCCGCGTCTACGGTGACGAGAAGTTCTCTCCCTCTCACGTTCCGCCACCTCCTTCGCTAGCATCACTGCTTCGCAGGAGGCGACGGCGCGGCGTCCCATTCCATCTCGCCCCGGACCATGGCTTGCACCAGGCCCGGACGTCAGCGGATGGTTAGAGGCCTTAGCCCAAAACTTTGGTAATAGAGGTGAATAGTAACAGAAGAAACGAGGCAGCACGATTTAAAATTTGACGTAAAGAGAGAGAAATATTTATTATTCCGGAAGCATTTATATTAGAGGTGACGTGTCTTTATAGGCTGAGCTCACCACGAGAGGGATGTGTAAGTGCCGTCTGAAGTTATTAAGACTGAGATGAATCATGTCTATGCTATGACATCCCCTTCCTATTTCCATGACCTGATTAAATTCTTGTACATATTAAAGCAAATAGCAAATGCTTAGAAGTTTACTTAATGTAACCACCAATTATTATAGTTATTTATTTTATTTATTTAATATTAATTATAGCAACATTACAGAATCCTCCAATACGATGCTATAAAACACAAAAAAAAAAAAAAAAAGTTAAACTATAGCTATGTCTACATATATGTTATGTTATATTATTACGAGTTTTCAGCTGTCTAGTATTCCGTTATACCCATATATCTATTATGAACATTCCTGGCACCTTGAAAGTAAAAAATACATTGTTTACTGCGGTCCTCTTTCTTTGGATGCTCATTTTCGCGCGTTCAGGCTGATCTGATATGATAATGAGTAGATTCTATAACCTCCGGAGTCAAGTGCTGGTTGGATAACCGTGGCACCACTTTTGAACACTTGACTCCCCCAACCATGTTTCTTGATGTGGAAAATTTTCGCACTTTAAGTACACCCAAAAATTTTCCTCAATATAAAGTCGTATGTTAAAAATGTCGAGTCACCAAGGGTTATACGAAGCGTAATAACCCCGTGCCGTGATGTGAGAGGATACGGGACCGCGGCGGGGGAATTAACAGCCCTAAATCGAAAACACGCTCGATTTTTGATTGAACGGATTTCGACTATCCATTTCCGCAAAGTCCACTTCAGTGTAAGCGGTGTGAAAACGATGTGTGAATTACTCGATGCGAATTTATTTTGGAATTGGAATGAATGTAATTTCTACTAAACTTATAAAAGGGTTTTATCGAATGTATATATTTTCCATTTTATTTTCCTGATATACTTAGAAGAAGATATGTTCCGCCGACCCCAAATAAATTGGGATAAGGGCAGGAGAATGATGATACTTAGGAGTCATCATTATCATCATCATCACCCTATAATGTTCCCACTGCAGGGACTTACGCCTCTTCTCTAGGAGAGGGATGGGCTATAATATAATCCACCACGCGGGTCCAGTGCGGGTTGATACTCAGGAGTAAAGTGGAGAAATACTTATGCAGTATAATAGTTTTCCCCGACCTACATATGGAATCAAAGAGTGCTAGTATAAAGACACAGAATCCTAGTATAAATAACTCGAAACGGATTAAGACGAATCGATACGGGTAAAATTAAAAAGAAAATCTTTCATGTTTTTCTCTCGATTTGTGAACCACCAAATCGAGACCAAAAAACCAGTATCTTAAATATTTAAATCAGTGTCTTTTAGAATAGATCCTTGGTAAACTTAAATCAGACTTTAAACTACAAATAAATGGATCTAATACTAAATGTTTCAGCCTGGATGTGGAAGTCTATCTATGAATTGGGTCACTGTGGTATCTGCGGTCTATATCAGGCGCTGTGTCCAATTTGTTTAAATTCTATACTTAGACGGCATCCGCGGCTGAACACCTCATGTTGACAGTTCTTAGACTTTTAAACGCTTTTTAGACCCAGGAGGATTTCGCAATTTCAAACTTTAAAGTAATAAAGTTACAGTTAAAATTACAAAAACAGATTGTTTATACGAATCTAAGATGTCAACTTTATATTAAGAATTTTGCCTGATTCGGAATAAGGTTCGAAATGCAAAAACTACTTTTTTGTATTTCGAATTTTAACGTTACATCTATTTTTGGATCATCCACGCACATACGCAAGTAAAGACTCGGAAAAATACATCCTACATTTAAGCATCATTAACTAAACTGAAGTATATTTTTGGTGTTATTTTATATAAAAGTTTTCTATAAAATAAACCCAGACCACCATTTTATTACAACAAAAAGCTGAGAGGAAATCGCGAGACTTGCAAAATTCCGTAATCCCGGCAAAGAGTAGAAGGGACGCAGTTTTATTAATTGCGGGCGTCGTATTGGACTTCTACCCAGGATGAGAGATGAGCCGCACCATCCGAAGCGCAAACAGATTAAGCACTATACAGATACTTCACACATAGCCGTTCGCTCAGAGAAGGCATAAAGACGCAATGGCTTTTTCTGTTATAGATACTACTTTTTGTCCACGGTTTCGCCCGCATGTAGGTCGTGAATTATCCCACTTGAACGTTTTACCGAGATAAAATGTATTGTATGTCCTAAACCAGGTCATAGTATAGGTCTCAATACGTAAATTATAATCTGAAACTGTTCAGCCGTTAAGGTGTTAAAATGTTGCAGGTAACTTTCATCAGTGTGGCTTTCATGTGAGTGAAAATTTGTGTGGGAATGTCGATTATCGTGGTATGGACATATATGATGCGGAGAAATGAGGAAAATGTAGAAATGTATAAGGAACGATGGGTGGACTGTGTGAAGGATGATTATAATATGGCTGAAAAGGAGGAGAATGCTGAGATGACGAATAAAAAACAGGTATAGAAGAAGAATACATAGTGCGCCGATCCTTTAAACATTGGTATAAAAACATGATGATGATATAAAAACACTTTTTCACCTCAGCACCTCAAACAAGCAGGTTTTGCTGTTTACAGACAGTGAGCAAAATTCGATTTTGCTGCGAGTGTGAGACAAAGTAACTTTTTAATTTTTTTTTTTAACTGTGCAGGTCTACTCACAAAATTCGAAAGATTTCAACTTTGTTTTGTTCTGTCACTTTCACTTTGATACGAAACAAGCGAGAGATAGAGACAAGTCGATTCGAAATTAGATTTTCAAATTCCATTATTTATTATAGGTCTAAAAAAGAAACAAACAATAAAACATTCGTATACCGATATTGTAAATCGATAACCGTAATATTGTAAATCACGTGATGAAATGAAAAATTGTTATAGGTATTTCGAATAATCGAATTATATTTTTTATATTTAAATCAAGATGAAGAATGTTGAAGAAAAAAATACGAAGTTTATCATGTAGGTATCTACTTATTTATTTATAGTTTTAACAATTTTTAATATTGAGACAGAATACCGCGAGTGTAGTTTCAAACCGAATTTAAAAAAAAAAGCGGGATTCAAATTTTTATTGTTTTATTCTCTGTTACGCTAGCTACAAAGTACAATACAATTTGGATAATAAAGTAGTAATAATAAATAAATATGAGTGAGTCCAGTGACGAAGTCTGCTATTTAACACCCGAAGTATTGAAGAATAATGTAAAAAATGCAGAATTAAGTTTCCTGCCTGAAAAATCTCGCGAAAAATATCTGAAAGCATACCATGTCTTCAAAGAATGGAGACTTACAAAAGGCACAAGCAGTTTTTCGGAGACGGTGTTGCTATCATATTTTTTAGATTTATCACAGACGAGGCGATCATCTACAATGTGGAGTATTTACTCAATGTGGAAAGCTACTTTAAAAACAAAACATAATGTGCATATTGAAACATACGCAAAACTCGTATCTTTTCTAAAAAGAATGTCAGTTGGGCATAAGGCTAATTTTATTGAATTGGTACCTCTACCTACAATGTTAATTATTTTGATTCACAATAAATAGTTATTTCAATCTATTCCTGTTTATTATTTTATCTCCTAAAGTGTTTTCGCTGCTGAAGTGAAAAGTAATGTGTGTTACACGAGAGCAAAGTTTTTTTGCATCTCGTGCCTTTGAATCCCTCGCCACACTCAGGATTCAACTTTAGAATCACTCGCTACGCTCGTGATTCAACTATAGAATCCTTCGCTTACTCGGGATTCAAAATCAACACTCGCAGCAAAAACCCACTTTGCTCTCTTGTTGCACAAATAACTATTTCACCTCAGCACCTCAAACAAGCAGGTTTTGCTGTTTACAGACAGTGAGCAAAATTCGATTTTGCTGCGAGCGTGAGACAAAGTAACTTTTTAATTTTTTTTTTTAACTGTGCAGGTCTACTCACAAAATTCGAAAGATTTCAACTTTGTTTTGTTCTGTCACTTTCACTTTGATACGAAACAAGCGAGAGATAGAGACAAGTCGATTCGAAATTAGATTTTCAAATTCCATTATTTATTATAGGTCTAAAAAAGAAACAAACAATAAAACGTTCGTATACCGATATTGTAAATCGATAACCGTAATATTGTAAATCACGTGATGAAATGAAAAATTGTTATAGGTATTTCGAATAATCGAATTATATTTTTTATATTTAAATCAAGATGAAGAATGTTGAAGAAAAAAATACGAAGTTTATCATGTAGGTATCTACTTATTTATTTATAGTTTTAACAATTTTTAATATTGAGACAGAATACCGCGAGTGTAGTTTCAGAACGAATTTTAAAAAAAAAGCGGGATTCAAATTTTTATTGTTTTATTCTCTGTTACGCTAGCTACAAAGTACAATACAATTTGGATAATAAAGTAGTAATAATAAATAAATATGAGTGAGTCCAGTGACGAAGTCTGCTATTTAACACCCGAAGAATTGAAGAATAATGTAAAAAATGCAGAATTAAGTTTCCTGCCTGAAAAATCTCGCGAAAAATATCTGAAAGCATACCATGTCTTCAAAGAATGGAGACTTACAAAAGGCACAAGCAGTTTTTCGGAGACGGTGTTGCTATCATATTTTTTAGATTTATCACAGACAAGGCGATCATCTACAATGTGGAGTATTTACTCAATGTGGAAAGCTACTTTAAAAACAAAACATAACGTGCATATTGAAACATACGCATAACTCGTATCTTTTCTAAAAATAATGTCAGTTGGGCATAAGGCTAATTTTATTTAATTGGTACCTCTACCTACAATGTTAATTATTTTGATTCACAATAAATAGTTATTTCAATCTATTCCTGTTTATTATTTTATCTCCTAAAGTGTTCTCGCTGCTGAAGTGAAAAGTAATGTGTGTTACACGAGAGCAAAGTATTTTTACATCTCGTGCCTTTGAATCCCTCGCCACACTCAGGATTCAACTTTAGAATCACTCGCTACGCTCGTGATTCAACTATAGAATCCTTCGCTTACTCGGGATTCAAAATCAACACTCGCAGCAAAAACCCACTTTGCTCTCTTGTTGCACAAATAACTATTCTGTGTGATTCTTCTACCAAAAAGTCTTTATTTATATCTTTAATCTATGGTTTGATAATCTTATTCCATGTAACTTAGAGAGAAAAAAGGTGCGAAGCGAGTGCGGCAACCGGGAAAGTGAAATCTTAAAGTGATAAAAGTTAGTCCAGGAGACACGGAAGAGCACTGTATTACAACAGTGTTGAAATAAAATAGTTTCAACTTACTTTAGTTTTAATTAACTGTTAGACAATGTTACTATGTTTAAAGTAGTTTGGAATGTATTTATTTTACACTGGACAAGTGTAAAAAGAGATGAAATTACGTACTAGCCATAGAAATTGCGGTTTTTACTCCATATTTATAGTTACTTTTGCATGTTTCCAGTCGGTGAAGTGCTTGTACAGTCACCTGCAAAAATGCATGGACAATTCAGAACTAAAATCGTGTGAAGCGAGAAATGACGCCACCTAACGTAAACTAGTTATCGACTATAAACGTAAACTAGTTATCGACTATAAACGTAAACTAGTATTCGACTATAAACGTAAACTAGTTATCGACTATAAACGTAAACTAGTTATCGACTATAAACGTAAACTAGTTATCGACTATAAACGTAAACTAGTTATCGACTATAAACGCTCACAGGAAAATACACACTAAGGTATCCATGCAATTTTGCAGGTGACTGTACATGTTCCACAAAGTTAGTAGTGATAGTTTCTACATAAAACGAATATTTCGGGACGAAATGGGTACCGATCGGCTCGGGTAAAATATACTCATATTTGAGTATGCCTAAGAAACAGGTGCACACAAATATATCACAGAAAAGGGACGCAAAAATGTATACTTATATGCAGGATAGATAAAAGAATTACCCACGTATAGACCATGGCATAAAATCAAATGAGAACATATTTCTTGCTCTTGTAAGAAGAGTTGGCAAATTAATTGTAGAAATACATCGTTGTACCGATTTTCTGCTTCTTCATGCAGTGAGTAATATCGACACGATTATTCTGAACTGCCGACGTTACATTTTGATTACGTGAATGTGAGCCATTGTTTACTTAACCTGTCCTCGTAATACCTCGGATTCAGCATAAAATATAAGGAAAAACTGCCTCTGTTCTCCGAAGAAAAAATGTACTAGGAAAATATACGGTTCTGTGTAAATATCATGTAATATGGTAGGTTGGTTTCCGTCCATATTTCGTTAAAATTTTGTATGTTGAGATTGATTAAGAGAGCAATAGACTTTTAACGTAACACATAAATGTATACTATCTTAATTACTACTAGTGACCTGCCCCAGCTTTGCACCGATGCAAATAACTAATGATTTTTTTTATGAACGTTTTCTCAAAAAATATTCAAGCCGATTTTTCCAAAAACTTCTTTCATACAAACCTTTTCCTGTCAATTACGTTAACAACAAATGTATAATTAGAGATTTGGCTTTGCATAGCAAGATTGGTCGTCGTGTACCGTTTTTTCGATACCAAAAAGGTCGTGAGCAGAAACTATGTAGTATCATACATCGCATTTTGTTTACAGAGTTTGCTTACGATATGTGAAAGCGGGTATCATCGTCAATTTAAAGGAGTACTGTTACGGACGCTACACACACATGGTAGAGGAATTAATGATGTAAGGGGATCAGGACGATGATACTGCTTACATCCTCGTGGTTATATATTAATGACGTCTTCCCTAACACTTGATGAATGGTTAAATATGACTGCAGTTTTAATTTCTCCGTTGAGTAGAGCGTGGAAAAATTTTCTTGCAAAAAACAATAACCAACTTCCAAAATACACTAAAAAACCCGCCAAGTGCATGCCGGACCACGCACAATGTTGAGTTCCGTAGTTGCTCATCAAAATATGTGAACTTACTAAACTGATTAACCACCCTGCCTACCTACTTCCAAACGATGATTTTTATTGTAAAAATATAACAAACGTACATTTGCAGTTTTAAAACCTGTGCTCCCATACATTACGTATGTATAGGAAAATATTTTATACAAGAACATTTTGTAACTTGGTCGACTATTACTCGTAAACTTGTAAAGCCTACTTAGCTGTGATAGTTTTCCTCTTTATTTCGAAATATACTACTACTGCCATGATTTTTTTTCACTCGCCCAAACACAACCCGTATAGGTGGTTTAGGTAGCCACACTTGAGTCTAGGAAGAATTTGCATTTTATAGCTGAATATTTCACAAACGAATTCCTCCATCGAAAAAATGTTTGAGCAGGATGAATGGACAGACAGACAGACATACAGACGGACATGGCGAAACTATAAGGGTTCCTTGTTGACTACGGAACCCTAAAAATGGAAATTAACTTTCCTTCCGGAAGTCGGTGACTTTTGTTTGTTTCAATGACTCTTTTGTCATCTACTAGAAGTAAAAAAATTTGAATGTTTAAATGGACCAACAATAATAATAAGCTGACGCTTATTAACGATTATTGTTGTCCGACTCGACTCGACGAATCGACTTACTGACGTAAGTAACCACCTCTTTTTTTAAAGTCGATTAAAAATCCAACAGAGCAGTTAAATTTAGACATTCGATTAAGGGTTGGTTAAACCAAGAATATTTCTTTAGACTCAGCCATATACAGAAACGTTCACAACTACTATACTAAACATGAGTCATCTTCCTGTCCTTATCCCATTCTATTTGGGGTCGGCGCAACACGTTTTCTTCTTCCATTCTCATCACTTACTCCTTTCTCTTTCATATCATTCCTCACATTATGCATCCATCTTTTCTTTGTCCTTCCTCTCTCTCTCCATCCATCAACATTAATATCCATCACTGTTTTATTCACATGCGTTTCATCCTTCCTCATTACATGTCCATACCAAGATAGACGACTTGCTTTGAAACAGTTGCCACTTTCAAACTCCCTCCAATATACTCAAGCCTTACTTTAACCATGTATGTCGGTATTATCATAATAACCCAGTTACTGTTACTGGGGTTATCGACTCTAGACTTAGGCAGTCGCTACTGGTATGCAGCTGCATCCGGTAAGACTGGGGGCCGACCCCTACATAGTCAGGAAAATACTAAGCAGACGATGATGATGTCTTGTCTGGCATATTTGTATGTTTATATCTCCATTATTCATGATCAATTCTCCATTTTTCAATGAAAAGAGTAAGTAATACAAAGTGTCGTTTTCATACAAGTTACGTTGTATATTTTTCCGAGTTTTTAAGAGACATTTTTTAACGGCAAATTTTCGTTTTTGGTAACAAGCTGTTCATTTACCAGAAATTTTAAGTGAATTTTCGGTCACGTTACTGTGGAGGACCGTCATATATTTTGTAAGTACTTTATTGCAGAACGCAAAGACTTTTAAAAGGTACTTTGTACGAGAATATTCGAGAATTTTCGTGTGGATTTTTGCGGTACGGGCATTAATATGCGACCGCTTTATTTTAATATTACCTTGTGATAGGTCACTGACTGTGTTAGGTACAGCTGTTATTGTTTTTTGATAAAGGAATTCAGGATCTAGTTTGCATGAGATGTGAAAAAAATGTGTATTTAAATCAAAAAAAGATTTTGTTAAAATAACACAGCAAAGATAACTATTTTCTACATCAAATGACTTTCCTTATTTCTTACATTTTAATGCATTATATTCTTGGAATAATCCTCTCAAGCCTATTATTTGATACCTTAAATTGTACACAATGGCGGTTACTATGGCAGTTTTGATCAAAATCCGTACTATACTTGTCCCTTGTTAAAATCATCAAGCTGTTTTGAAATAGACATACAAAGATACAATAATATACTTGAAAAACACAATCCTCCGTCTAAAGCAATCGGGTAAAAAGGAAATAACTTTACAGTCCTGAGATGTCAACCAGAATAACTGGTAAATGTAACAGGAAATGTAGCCCAAATAACAAATAAATTAATTTAGGATGTTGTTTCGAACGAAACAAATTCGTTGCTTTACCCAACAACTTAATAAACAACAGGAAAAATGCTGCCGAAATTATTTTTCTTGAAAACATAATTTATAAGGAATTTTGTGTGTTAAGTAAAGTTATTAACTTAAAGTACAATAGTCAGTTTTAAAGCACACGTTTTGGCAACAGGAATGTATTTATTTTATGCGCCTAAATAGATTACGTTAACGATAACATTTTTTTAGGTTATTTGATATCATATTTTTTTTGATTCACGTCGTACAAATTAAGAATCAAACGAGTCTCCTGAACAATATAGACCTAAGTGTACTCATGTAGACAAATATGAAAAAAACGTAAAATGACAAAGTAAATGAAACGATAATAAGGTAACAGAATTATTAAAACCGTACAGTGGAAGTTGCCTCCCACATGAAGCCTCGGGCGAATTACCTTTAATTACCTAGTACCTACACGATCCTTGTTAACTTTTACAACCTTTCTTTTTACCGTTACGTTTATTGATCCACACTTTTACAGTAATAATATTATCTTCCCGACCACATTCCGCTTATCTCGTTCTCCACAAATTTTTACTTTTAATCAATTTTATAATTTTCTGTTGTAGATCAAGAAAGTAATGATTCCAGGCTGAAATGGTGATGATGATTTTTTTTCTATTTTATATTTTTTCTATTTTTTTAATTTTAATTTTAATTATTTGAATATTGGCGCTTAATACTTAGTAAATTAGCTCATGTTAGGAATGTAAAGTTTTGCGCATGTGGTGTTTACCTATAAGTAATTGTTGAGCTGTAATTTAATTTTGACAATGGTGATCAATGTGGCGACATCTGGGGGATACCTATGTCCAGCAGTGGACGTCTTTCGGCTGAAATGATGATGATGATGAATTTAATTTTAAGAATAAATTATGTCAGTATAATCAGTGTGAACAATAGGATGACGACTGACAAAAAAATATGATTCTATTTAGCCCGTCAGTTAGATTATCGAATTAAATTATGCGTGCTTTTCGATTTATCAAATTAATAAAAATTTACGATGATAAAACGCGTCAACGATCATTAGTGGGAGCTTGCGATGTCACTTTCTAGTAAAAAATTACATGCAATATGACATCACACGAGTTTTCAAAGCACTGTATCGTCTTCATTGTTTGTTTACGTGAAAAAAGAAAAAAGATGTGTCCAATATTTTTGGAAAAGCTATCTAACAGACTAATTAGTTTTTTTTGTAACCTAATATAATTATTTAATTAATCAAATCAAGGTGTGTGCAGCCACAAGTTCAATCTCTGTTCCTGAATCTTTATCCTGAAAGTTTTTATCCTTTTGTCGCTCATATTAACCTTGGACCCCTTGATTGCCCTTGAGGGTATATTGGTAATTTCGATGAGACTATCTTTATTCGATAGGTCAGCTGATACGACCGAGGAGAAAACAAGCGTGGTAGCAATGGTTTTATTTGTTTTCCGAGGCACGAGAAAAGTATACAACTAACTTCCCGACTGCAGTCTGCTATTGCGGAGTTATTCAATGATTAACCTACTTTATTCACTGTACCAAAGCAGTGAGTACATTACAGTTAAAATAACCAAACAATATAATAACAATTATTAACGTTTTTTTTATGTAAAACACTCCACAGCAAAATTAAATTTGTTTTTCAATGCATGTAACTATGAAATCTCCCATATCTCAAAATCTAAACATCAAATCGTATTCAAACTAATTTTTGCTGAAATATTTTTTAAAGTTCTATAAACTACACGTTTTCATAATTTTCTTAATCATAGTTAAACATCTATGAAAAGTAACAATTGAAAAAAATCTCTTCTCCGTGTTTCCGCAGGAGTGGCCTAGGCCATAATCTACTATATTACTATATTGTTTGACCATTTATCTCAGTAATTTACATGAAGCGACTACCTATCTGATGTCCACAACTTAGTTACTGGACTATACGACTACACTTTAGCAGATTTATAATAGGATAATAATATGAATTGCGTTAAAATTCATGAAATGGTCACAGACGCAGTTACTATTATAAAAGGTCCATTTTACTCTTTTTACCGCAATTCATATTATTTTCCTATTATGGTCTACATATTTTCCTAAATGGTCACAGACTTTTATGAATTGTCACTTTGTGACCATTTTACGATTTTTAACGCAAAACATAACATAAACATAACATCACGCCTGTAATCCCCGAAGGGTTAGGCATAGGTATACCTAATAGTACACCCACATTTCGCCAGTTATGTTTAAATCCCATGTAATAGGGGGCGAGCCTATTGCCATCAACCGGGCACAAATCCAGACTCCGTGGCTGTTACTGATAAATTCCTGATGGAAAAAGCCAATAACTCTTTGCCCGACCCGGGAATCGAACCCAATTATTTAACGCAATTTATAATTTAATGATGATATATCTGTTTGAAAACGCACGCCACATCGACATAAGATTTGTTCTTGAGCTTAGGATTGGCTGACTCAAGAGAAACTACTGTTCCTTTCTCCACGCCACGTCAGTTCTCCAAGGCATCGCTGGAGATTATTATTATCCTATTATGAATCTGCTAAAGTGGCCATTTTATACCCATGGTCAGACTTTCAGTCTTGTAATTATCAGCAACGACTGTCAAAAATATGCAATTGACAGCAGGAACCAATGGTACAGACTTTATAGAAGCTTCTAAAAGTTTATTGAAACTTCATGCACAAACGTGGTACATAGGCGGACTTAATGCCACAAGGCATTCTCTACCAGTCAACCTTAGATTTTAAATTATTTCTTTAGAGGGAGCAGAGAAAAGTTAAAGGCTTTGGCAGTGAAACGGGCTGAAACAAAAAAAAATTGCTTACTTTTCTTTTAATTTACTTAAAAGTAGCTTTGTCAAGCAGGTAAAAATGCTATCTGCGACGGGAAATAGTTCTAGTTTTAGTAGGAGTAGCAAACTCGTCGTCTTCGTTAGTAACAGGCGTATTAGTATAAAAATGACAATTTCAATTACATTAATTCACTTTAGAAAAATTAACTAACAAAATCACCAAAATAGCCACCAAAAACGAATTCATTTTCCTCGTGCGCTACGCGGCTACGGCGTAGCAATTCTCTACGACGTAGAGGTGCTGTGGGAGGCTATTGCTCAATGGTAGAAGCATTGAAAAGTTACTTCTCCTTCTGCTTTCGATAACGATCATTTCAATGGAGAGTAACTCGCGCTTGCCTAGGTTGGTCCGTGGATGGGTGACCACACAGCCTACTAAGTTTCCTCCGTGCTTCAAAAAACACGTTAAGGTTGGTCCCGGCTGTCATTTGAAGATTTTTGACAATCGTTACAGGTTGTTCGTGGGGCGTGGCCCGAAAGTCTGACAATCAGTCTTTACTAGGTATATCATATGACTCAATACTAACTGGGTTGTGAAGTTCAGAGAGGCAGTCATCATCATCAGCCTATAATGTTCCCACTGCAGGGACTCAGGCCTCCTAGAAGAGGGATGGGCTATAATCCACCACACGGGCCCAGTGCAGGTTGGCAGATGTAGGTGGCGGAACGAGAGAAGGTGGCGGAACGTGAGAGGGAGAGAACCTCTCGTCCCAGCCGCCGCGGGAGGCGCTCCGGGCGTCGGGGGCCACGTGATGGCTTCCGGCCACCGTAGACGCGGGCCTGTGGACGGTGAGTGATGGGTAAGCTCGCCGTCCGTCCGTCTTATGACGACAACAGGCCGTGCCGACGGCGCGTTCGTGTTCCACGCAAGGGCCGACGCCTGTCGAGGCTGCGGGTTGTCCGCAAGGGATACCGAGGCCTCGACATGAAGGGCGAAGAAGGAACATGGGTGGTTTTTAGTCAGTAGAAGTCTGACACTCCCTTTCGCTCTGCCCAAGAGCGGGAGGGGTTATTTGATGATTTCCCACACCCCAAAAAAAAAATTAAAAAAAAAAAAATAAAAAATAAAAAAAAAAAAAAAAAAAAAAGGTTGGCAGATGTCACATGTCTTCGAATTTTTTGGTCCTAAGACATGCCGGTTTCCTCACGATGTTTTCCTTCACCGTTTTGAGAGCAGCGGTAATGAAATAAATTACACAAAGTAATGCGCCTGCCTAGGTTCGAACCTACGACCTACTGTTCGTAAGTCGGGGCCGACACCACTGGGCCACCGCTGCTCAGAGAGGCCGTCGCTCCATGTAAAATACTCGTACTAGCTGGTACTGTAAGCCGACCCCAACATAGTTGGAAAAACGCAGGCAGATGATGATGATGATGATGATTTGTATGCATAATTATGACACTGTGACCTGAAAGTCTGACAACCAGTCGTACCAAAGGGTATCGTATTAACTGGGTTGTGGAGGTCAGATAGGCAGTCGCTCCATGTAAAATACTGGTATTCAGCTGCATCCGGTTAGACTGGAAGCCGACCCCAACATAGTTGGGAAAAGGCTAGGCAGATGATGAATTATGACACTGTGCCAAACTATTGAACATACAAAACCTTTTTTTTTGGGGTTGGGAAATCATCAAATGACTCCTCCCGCTCTCAGAGCGGTAGGGAGTGTCAGACTACTACTGACTAAAAACCACCCATGTTCCTTCTTAGCCCTTGTGCCGAGGCCGCGGTATCTCTTTCGAACAACCCGCAGCCCCGACGGGTTCATACAAACACTTACATCTTAAAGCCCTCACAATGTTCTAACGCTGTGCATATTTGCAGTAAAACTCCCTGAAACCCCGGAATGCACCTCCCTGAGAGTAACAACTCCTCGAACGAGACCTGAAGCGAATCTATTCCTGAATACTCTGATATTCTAGCTATACCTTCGCAAACATAACTTTACACTTCGCGAACTAACCGAACACACCAACTTCATCTTACGCCCGACGTAATACAGTCTAAAATAGTCGAGAGTTTATTTCTGAACGGTAAATATAAGTTGGTAGGACAGCCTGTGATTTATCTTGCTCGAACTCGAGTAGAATTCCTAATATTTGACGTATGACAAGGATGGAAATATTTACTTTGCTTCATGGCAAACGTTCGAGATGAATACTCGTGATCGCACGGAGTTTGTTCAATAGAATATTGGTTTTGTAATCAATAACAGTGAAAACCTGCTTCGTTTGTGTAGTGGTTGCTGGCGCGACTGCTGTGCATGACGTCTGGGGTTCGTTTCCCAGGTCCGGCAAAGTGCTAATGGGTTTTATTATCAGGATTTTTTTCAGTAGCAGCCTCGGGAGTCTGGATATGTGCTCGGTTGATCAACATGTCGGTTGAATTTCATGGGCCCTACATTTTAGTTATCTACTTTATTTTTAAATTATCATTCATTGTGTTCATTGCAATTTTTTGGTAGTAGACGTACTATTAGATTACGAATTGAAGTATTCATTAAAAACTTACTAAAAGTGACCAAAGTATAGTTTGTTGAATTAAACCGATAAAAGCCTACATATCGGTAGATACGTTCTTGTGGTTTTTGCACTAGGAATCCTTTTTTCCAACAACTAACATATTCTTATTTATTTGACTTCTAACAACAACGTGTAAACCGTCATCAAAACTTTGCGCCAAAATATTTGATTTACTGACTCGACAACATAACACTGAGTAAATTCGTTACTCAGAGCCAGCTCACGCGTTGAGTGGAAAAAGGCTTCGGTTAAGAAAACAAGAAAATTCCATCTCGTAAGTCACCGCAACTTTGCCGCAGTGACGAATGATGCTCATCCCAACAGACCACTCGCCAAAACAATCGGCTATTCGTTTTAATTTACTCGTTATTCTTTGCTCCTCAATGGTACATCACTAATACCACTCGTGTTGACAATTGACTCGTAAAAGACTTTATTACTTTCAGTGTAAAAGTAATTGAGCCATAAGACCGTTCAAAGCAATTAAAGCGAAGAACTAGACACTTTTACGATAGCTTTACGAAGACATTTTTTATAATTAAAAGAAACTGGAACACTTGATACTGTCAGTACCAAAGAGGCTTACATCCAGCTATGTGGCGGTAGTTAAAATCTCTTAGACTAAAGAATGCGCCTGTACTTTTAAACAAAAGATACGAGGCTGAATTCCACCTTCATTTTTTCCTTTGCCCTTTAAAAATTCGTTCAAACGACGACGAAATGTTTTAGAGGCGTGTTTATGAGAGCCGACGTAATTATGCTAATGACTTTGCCGCCAGAAATGAAGAAATTCGAGAGAAAAAATGCAAGAATAGCATGCGGAGACAATAGACGCCGAGATTTGCATCGAGACTCTTTGAAATTAAAGTTAATTGAAAGAAAACCACTTATTATGATTCTTGAGCTAGTAATCACTTGAGACATGATTTGGAAGATGAGTGAACATTAATAGGTTGTTATTCATAATTTATTTATTTATATAAACTAGAAACACCAACAGTAATACATCTTACATTACTACTTTATTTTTATTAAAAATATATAGGTTAGGGTTTCTATGTAGAGACCAATCACAGGTGTACACAACATTCTCATAGGTAAAGCTGATCATCATAATCAAAACTAGCTGATGCCCGCCGTTTCGCCCGCGTGGATCTCGGTCAAATTATTTACTAAAACCTTTCTAGAGAACCACTCTATCCATTGATGAAAACGGCATGAACATCGGTGCAGAAGTTTATGAGTTTATCGCGAACAGACGCAGCGGAAGACTTTGTTTTATAATATGTCGTGATAAATAATTAAAACAAGCACTTTTTGAAGGTGAAAATTACATAACACAGTCCCCAAAAAAACCGGCCAAGAGCGTGTCGGGCCACGCTCAGTGTAGGGTTCCGTAGATAATAAAATATTATGTAAACGAAGTTAAAAAAAAAATACGGGCAAATGAAACTTGACCTCTGGATTGTATAGGCGCTCATACGATTCAGGGACCAAATTATATTGGTTAACTGCAGTTTCCATCTGTTGTTTCCATCCAAGTTCAAAATAATTTTCCTAGAAAGTCCTTATAAAGTTCTACTTTTCAGATTTTTTTCGTATTTTCTAAACTTATGGTTCAAAAGTTAGAGGGGGGGGGACGCTTTGTTTTTTACTTTTGGAGCGATTATTTCCGAAATTATTGACATTATCAAAAAATGATTTTAGTAAACCCCTATTCATTTTTAAATACCTTTCCAACAATATATCACACATTAGGGTTAAAATTAAAAAAAAAAACACTTCCCACTTTACATATAGGGGGGCTACCCTAATAAAACATTTTTTTCCAATTTTTATTTTAGCACTTTGTCGGCGTGATTGATACACATATTGGTCCCAAATTTCAGCTTTCTAGTGCTAACGGTCACAGAGATTAAGCGAGGACGGACAGACAGACAGACAGACAGACATGGCGAAACTATAAGGGTTCCTAGTTGACTACGGAACCCTAAAAACGGTCGTCCTATTGGCCGTAAGAGTTCCCTAACAAGACGTCAAGTATTAAGTTCTCGGCTGTCTGGCCCTAACTCATAACTAACTTCGTACGTTCTAATTACAAACTTTCTAACCGGTTGAGCATAATTACAAAAATACTTCTCTCCCAACGGTATCTTATTCGAATTTAGAATTCGAATCCTTATTGATCGCTTGCCTGGGCCTGAAGAAAGGGACGGGTAGCACTTTACCATATGTTGGAAAGGGATGAGTGTATATTTCTCAATAGCCCCTAAGCCCAAAGAGGATATCTATGGCACGAGAAGGCTGTAACGGGATTTGATCCTTGAAGCGACTTGGGAATACATGATTTTAATAGGTGCAGAGTACAATTTAGGGACATTAAAATTTTATTTTTATTTTCTGAGAGTTAATGTATTGATACGCCAAACAGTAATGCCATTTCTATTAAGACAATGGTACTCCTAAAAATGTCTGACTTTGCTTATACAGTATAAAAATATAAGTAAGTAATAACGTTTTCCTCCTGCTGATGTGAAAACGGTAAATTAAATTAATTCTAAAAGAGGTTGGCAAAACGCACAAGACCTTATATTGTGAGGTATTGTTGAAAGCAAGACACGTGTATAAATAACCTTGTTATACACGTACACGTGTATACCTCTCTGAAAATATGGAGCAAGATTTGTTCGGTAACAACCACTCCGCTCTCTGAAAGGGCAATTAATAACGCTGAATGCATCTGGATATAATACAAACTATAATAATACTGATGAAATCATGAAAATATGCTTAGTAAACATCGAAGTAGCCGCTCTTTTTACGCAAAACATAATCTTGACATAATATTTTATTAAAGTTTTAAATGTTGTGGAAAAAGTACAACATGAGTGATGGTTGACGAGCTCAAGACATAATAATAATAATAAAAAAAGCCTTGATTGCCTCGTTGGTCTGTTGTCGCAAGGGCACTGCTGAGCATGAGGTCCCAGATTCGATTCCCGGGTTGAAAAAAGTGTTATTGGGTTTTTCCCTCAGGAATTTGTCAGTAGCATCCACGAAATCTGGATTTGTGCCCGGTTGATGGAAAAAGGGTCATCTCCTTTTACATGCGACTTCAACATAACTCGCGAAATGTTGCTGTACTGTTAGGCACGCCTCTGCCTAACCTTTCGGAGATTACAGACGTAATGTTATAATATGTTATGTATCACCTGTTGCAAGTAAACGCAATCAAAATCATATGATGATACCCCTGCAGTGTCATCACAGTTTCGGAAAATTGACACTGACAGCGGTTGAACGTGGTTTAAATTGGATGATCGCGTTCAATTTCATTTGTAAAGTAACCCTTAATATGAAGGAAGTACATACAGTAGCGTACCTTGTTGTTTTATTAATATACTTTATATTAACGTTTCAGTCTGTTGTCGAGAACAATTTTGTTTGGAGCTCGCGCACTTGCTTTGAACCTGCCTTCTTTTAATTAATTCCGTCTTACCTTACATAAAGCAATAACTTTGTTTTGTTCTTACCCTACTGTTTTCAGTATATTCGACCTTAACGATAACAAAGGAAGTCTTCAAACGATCAACAAATAAGTTTCCTGAGTCAGTCATACATGTGTAGTGATGAAATATAGTATTCAAAATCACTACCAATAACTTTCACCTGTGTGCTACGCTGCTACGGCGTAGCAATTGGGTACTTGACTATTTTTTTTACTAATGTTCTGGAAATAGTTAATAAAAAGATAGGCAAAAGTAAAAAAACTAGTGTAATATATTAAAAAATGGCTTAGTTTTAACCGATTTAAAATGACTAGCTAGACAAAGACAGCGCTATGAAGATGTGCCGTCATAACTCATACCACCATAGTTACGTAGTTAGTACAAATGGCCGTTTTACGTGACAAAGATAGAAAACGCTTTAGAAGTTTTAGGTGGGGGCACCCACCTAAAACTTCTAAAGCGTGTAGCTATTTCATTTTTTGATCGATTTTATTACTTTTTTATACATCGTATTTTTGTGTTAATTCTTTGAAATAACATAACATTTTCGTAAATTTTTAACAGTAGTCAAGTACCCAATTGTGTACTCCGGAGGCATTGACGGATCATTCCCACTAGTTCTACTGCACAGTACTACGATAGAACTAGTGGGATTTTTTTTCCCACTAATTCTACGATTCAAGGTGGTACGAAATCGTAGAACTAGTGGGAACCAAAGTTCCCATTAGTTCTACGATATATTTTAGGGGTGTCACAAAATCTTAAAACCTGCGGGGCTCAAGTTTCTCATTCGTTCTATCACGCAGTTTAGGGTGCCGTAGTTGCAACTACGGCACAAACTACCAGGAGAATAGAAGTAGGCAGGAGGTATTGAAAACATCCCGTCGCGTCGGGGCTGCGGGTTGTTCGCAGATACCGTGGCCTCGACATGAAGGGCTAAGAAGGAACATGGGTGGTTTTTAGTCAGTAGAAGTCTGACACTCCCTTTCGCTCTGCCCAAGAGCGGGAGGGGTCATTTGATGATTTTCCACCCACCATAAAAAAAAAAAAAAGGTATTGAAAACATTATTTTTTGGTGAAGATAAAAAAGGATAGGTAGTAAAGTCCCACAAACTACCAGGAGAACAGAAGTAGGAAGGAGGGAGGTATTGGAATCTTTAAATCAAATCTAAATTATTCCTATAGAAATGTATATAGATTTGAGTATTAAATGAGATTTCTAATAACATACAGTATGCAATGATGACACTAATAATAGTTCTATCGTAGGACTGTGCAGAAGAACTAGTGGGATTGATCCGCATTGACAGGTTACTTCTCCTTTAGCTTTCAATAACGATAAGTTCAATTCGTTGTTGCCTAAGTTAGCGCGTGGATGGTTGACAACGTTAACATACCGAGTTTTCTCCGTGCATCGGGAAGCACGCTAAGCCGTTGTTACTGCTGTCATTCCTAAAGCTTTGACAGTCGTTACGTAGCCCATAAAACTTACCAAGGAATATTGTACTAACCAGCACTCACTGAGTTATGTATGTCAGATCTGGTATTCAGTTGCATCCGGTTAGAATAGAAGCTAACCGCAACATAGTAGGGAAAAGGCTAGGCAGATGATGAGCGAGTAAGTCTAGTAGAAATATTTAATAACCAGCAACTAACTTAATATCAAGGTGGTATCGACTCCAAATCACAAGTTCATAAGTTTAATTATGATAACAATAGTGTTTTGCTAATGCAAAATAAATGTTATTTGTATATCTTAATTAGCCAACTGTCATGAATTAGTTAATAAGTGTGACATTCAACATGGATAGGTTCGGAGTTAGAATAAAAAGGTACGATCCGATGCTGTGACGGATTGCAATCTGAGCCACTTGTTTTCTTTTTTGGTATGTCGACATCTTCATCGTGGCTCATGTCATGTTAAATTTAGACTTGTTACAATAATCATTCTCTTACCGTTGTATAGATTCCCTTTACCGATTGTTTTGTGAATGTGTGAACATTGTACGCCTTGTAGATTCCCTTACGCTTGTTAACCTTTTATCTTTTTTTATTTTTTTTTTCTCTTATATTTACATATACAATACCTACTAGCTTATGCCCGCGGCTTCGCCCGCGTAAAGTTCGATAGTATTCTATATGGTAATCCAGGTTATAAACTATCTGTGTGCTAAATATCATCCAAATCCCTTCAGTATTTCTTGCGTGAAAGAGTAACAAACATCCATCCATCCTCACAAACTTCCGCATTTATAATATTAGTATATAGGATATTAGTAGGATAGGAAGGAAGTAGGATATAGCTACCTATATTGTTTTCTTTGTATTGTATCGACGACATATTGTCAGGTCTACGTTGTCCCCCCATATTTAAAATCTAATGCTGTAGAATGAAAATATTGTAAAACCAACATTAAAAGAGCAACCGTTTTAAAAGAGTATATAACCATGGAGTTTCTTGCCGGTTCTTCTCCATAGGAATCGACCAACCCAACCCGTGCACCTTTTTGTCGATGTTTTACAAGGCCTGTAGCCCTATGTGAAATAAAATATTTTGATTTCATCTTGCGAGAACGGAGTTTGGTGTCTGACTCCATACGACTGAAACCCCACTTTTCCTACTACAATTTGTTTCAATAAACCTTGAACTTAATAATCAATCATTCATGAAAATCTATTGAAGAAATTTTACAGATTGTCGTAACTTAATTTGCAGGAATCTGTCCAAGTCACCCACAAGTGCGAATGATCTCTAGTATGCGTTTCGCAGTTTCCCTCATGTTTTTCGATAGTGTTCTAATTTAACATTAACAAATATCTAAAAGATAACAGACATATTATATTTCGTATCACCTGTAAACTTGATACAATACAACACAAATATAGTGGCGATTCTCATTCCGATTGAGACCACGCGCCACAGGATCCATATCCTGAGTAATATAAAAAAACACTTACCGCTTGTGACTTGAAGAGTAGTTGCGAAGAGACATAGCAGCGACAGCGACAGGCATCCGAGCGAGTTGAGCCAATATGCCGCGGCCATACTGTACCCTGGAAATTAGATTATTACATTCAGCTAGTTGCACACTAATTACAAGAAACTTATGTTCCCAATAATTCGTGTTGTTTGGCCGCAACCCGACTACGAGTTCTTTATTCGACTTCACATTTTTTGTCATGCCATTTTGTATGCGTTCTACGAACTTGGCAGTGAAAGTGCTAAGGTACGTATGTAAATAATAAACATTATTACTTTATGAAAAAGATGGGTATTATAAAGTTAAATTATTTATTTATTTTCAAGTTTTTTTTTTCTAAGTTTTTGACAGGCTGTCGTATAATAGAGAGCATGACCAATTGACCATTATTTTTTTTCTTTTTAAAAAACGTTGGTGCGTTCACAAATATTTAAACTCACATGCACAAATAGCCAGACCCAAAACAACTATCTGTAGGCCATACAAATATTTGTTCCGTGCGGGGATCGAACTCTGCGACACGTAGCGCAGCAGTCAACTGCTTGAGCCGATACTGAAAGATGTGCTGGTGTCTATACTGAAAGATCTGTTAAATACCGTTGCCCACTGCCAGTGAATTATGGATGGTCTGGTGTGGTTTGACCAAACCTTACAGTAACGGATGGAATTTGGTTAAAATATAGGCCTGTTAGCTATTTCGTATATTGAATAATAGACAAACCCATAATTATTCTGATAATTTCCTCAAGGAAGAGAGAGAAACTCAAACGAAGACGCGACCGAAACTCGTAACAAACAGGCACGCGTGGCGCCATCTAGTTGAAGCCACTGGAACTACGTGCTTACGGTTGCCTCTGTGTTTAGAAATGCTTTTTCAGTCGGCCAACTCAGTTAGTAGTACCGCGCCAAACGACTAGATGGCGCTAGTAAAGAGAAACTAAGGACTTTCTTCCCAATAATGAAAATATATTTTTAGCCTATTTACATGGCTATATTACCATCTATTTCCAAGCAACATTCATTTAGTACAATTACATTTCGCTAAAGATGTTCGTATCCATTAATCGGGCACAAATTAATATTAAATCTGTTACAACAGACCACGGAATACCCCTATAACACATTACTCGACCTAGGGTTCTAACCCAGGACCTCTACTTCGACAGTTAAGTAAACACACAACGTTTTATTGAGTAAAATATACACAATTTATATCTGTAATTCACCTGTAGAAAATTAGCATGTAAATTATAATATTACAACAAGAGGATGTTGAAATTTTGGGGCTGAAATATTAATTGTAATATACGAACAACTGCACAGTACACGTTGTATGGGTATTGTTTTATAACTAAATCGAACAAAAGCTTATAAGCATAATACGTAAATATCTTGTGTCAATGGACACTGTAGCAATAGGGATGTTTCCTGACTAAAAAATATGTGATTCTGTTTAGTCCGTCAGTTAGATTATCGAAAAATATTGGATACATGTTTTTTGTTTTATCAAATTAATAAAAATTGACGAAGATAAAACGCATCAAAGATCATGAGTGGGGGCTTGTGGCGTCACTTCGTGGTAAAAAATGACACACGACTTTTCGAAGCACTGTATCGTCTTCATTTTTAATTTACATCAAAAAAAGAAATGTGTCCAATATTTTTTGGAAATCTATCTGACGGACTAATTACATTCTTTTTGTCAACTACCCTATTATATGTTTTATGACTTACCATATCGTCAGCATGTGTGTTTGCGACGCGGCCGTCCGCCCACCATAGATCACCTGAAAAGAAGAGCGATTCTTAAGCTTGGTGGGAATAGATTCCTTATTGCACTAATATGCAGACTACTTGGCTTTTTTGCGATCCACACCAGATATAGTAATCAGTAATTCGATGAATAAATTAAACGAGAATGATTTAAAACAAAATCCCTTTGTAAAAGCAAATTCATCAAAACAAATCGAGCACTAAATAAATTTTTCAATACACTTCCTCGAAAACTAGCTTTTATTGCACCACGATTAGGTTCGAAATGCAACATATTTCGCACGCGTGCGGTAATCTTATTTCTCCACAACCAAGGGCGGGAAAGAAAATTACCACAGATAACTATACTTATATTATGTCCAAATCGATTGAAACATACGAAATTAAAAAAAAAGCACCACCGACTAGTAGAGTCGGCATTGTTTTTTATTTGTTTTCGTCATTTTGATTTGCGTCATTACAGCATAAATATTTTTTGAATATTAAATTGTGTTTGTAAAAGAATACTATAAATAAACATGATTATTTTAATGAATTATTTACTTTTATGAACAAGTATTTTAATGAATTATTTACTTTTATGAAGAAGGCCGCTAAACAGCCTCATAGGAAAATTACAAAATTCAAATATTTTTTTAATTAAGAACACAAATAAATATTTTTATTTGTGTTCTTAATTAAAAAAATATTTGAATTTTGTAATTTTCCTATGAGGCTGTTTAGCGGCCAGATTGAAGATGAAGCAAAGGTATGAACCTTTGCTTCATCTTCAATCTGGCGAAATCAAACCGCGGAAAAAAAGCAAATGAAATCATACTCTCCTAAAAATTGATGACAAAAATACTTAAGTATCGTTATTAGTTAAATTCTTCGTAAGGGTATTGAAAAATGTCGTTTGATAAACGTGGGCATTTCTCGACCCCATGAACACCCTCACCATACGGCTCGGGTGTTCAATCCGCCTCGAATGCAATAACAAACTTTCCGACTTGTATCAAAATTCCTAAATCGCAGTACCACAAAGAATAATATTTTAATATAATAATATATTAATAAGTTATCAATATTTTCATACAAACAGAAGGTAAAAAAAAACATCCAAGGATATAAAGCTTTTATTGGTTTCCTCTCCTCGTAACGACATTAATACGGTCTACGCTCATTGCGTAGCGTAGCACGTAGCTACGCCGTAGCTCCTGGCTACGGGCTACGAAGTGGCGTAGAAGTAACAATTTATTTGCCGAATGTATTATTTGGCTGCATCGCCAAATTCTCTTGTCTAACAAGAAGAGGGAAATTAATCATGACACAAATAAATGGTTGGTATGTTTCCTATTTCAGAAATATCACTTACGTGGTTGATGTAACTATTATTTGGAGGAATTTTCAATAACATATTCAGGTGTATTACAGTCAAACGGGGTGGGAAGAGACGCAGCGATGAATAGAGACAAAAGTTTCTAGAATACTTCTAGGATACTTCTTATCCCGGTAGTATGATCCCGTGGGACAATAATCGAACTGCACGCGGGCGAAGCCGCTGGCACAAGCTAGTCACCAATAAAATACCCTAAAATTTACCTACTTTTTCCTCATCTACCCCATCCAAAGACGGCCTTACAAAAACCAATGAATAAAAAACAGATGAACATCTTTTAAAACAGCCATAATAGTAAGAACATAACTTCAGTCACGCCATACGTTTCCTTATTGCCTACCTCTACCCAAGTACCTTAAAAATGTACCCATAAAACAAGGGAGAGGGGAGAGTGGGGAGGTAAACGTGAGACCCTATTTGCTCCTATAAAACACTCATGCAAAATTAAAGGGGAGACACTTCAGCGGACTGGCAGCATGGAAATATTCGATAAAAACCGTTTTTAATAAAGCAAATAGACTTGATTGGCGGGTGGTGTTTTGTTCCCTTTTTGAGCTCGAGAAGAGGGTCGCTGCTGGGGGTACACTCTGAGCATATAAACTTTACATTTACGCACAATTTATAAGCGATTCTGTCTGTAAAGTAGTGATCGAAATTCTAACTATAGATTATGCCATAGTTCTGTTTGTGAAGATCCAATTGGTATGAAAATCACACATTCATTGAAATTCACATGAAAATGGATATTAAATTTTGCGTAAGTATGTCGTATTTAAGCTGGTGACTATACAGTCAAGAGCATCAATACGTAGGTACTACGCGTAGGTATGTATACTTATCAACGTTTAGAAACAATTTTCACCTACTGTATTGATTTTATTTTCATGTTACATTTTTTTTTCTTTAGCCTACCCTATCCCACTGCTGGGCAAAGGCCTCCCCCAATTCCTTCCAAGAGCTCTTTTCCTGTGCCGCCTCGAACCAGCCCTCATGGTACGCGTCTAAATCGTCACGCCACCTTTTTCTAGGTCGGCCTCGGCGGCGCCGTCCGCCTTCTGGCAACCATCGTGTGGAGGCTTTTACCCAACGGTCATCGTGCATGCGACTGACGTGACCCGCCCAATCCCACTTTAACCTACCAGCCTTCTTGCCAACGTCTACTATGCTCGTTTTGGAGCGCAGCGTGGTGTTTCGAATCCTGTCTGTTACATAACGAAACTAATATATTGGAACCCCATATTATCATAAATTTGATCATATCTCAAAGTTGCAAACTTTATCAATCCTACACATTTTATTGCTCATGACTGTACAGATAATATAAGTTGGGGAATGGAAAGCGGTATATCGATACTGCAAACAAGTTAAATATCTGGCGAACCTTTATAGTACTTTTTTAAAATATTATTAACATATTACGAACATTTATTCGCATTAACCCCGATTTAAAATTTCGATTGTGGCGCGGCTAGGAAGTATCACGCTATTTTGTGACGTTGTACACTTTTTGACAGTTCAATTTGTCAAACTCGCTGTGACAGCAAGGGAAATTGCTGTGAATATTTTCCTATATATTTTCTCAGCGTATGTTTAGTCAACACCATAGAAATATAAATATCAGATAAAATAAAATAATAATAATATAAATAAATATAATAAGGATTGACCGAATTATTTTTTACTCATCATTTTAATGACATACCGTATGCACAAATGTGTTTTGACCACAGAACAGAAAAAACATGACCTTATATCTATGGTTAACACACATTTGTGTATTAAAATGATGAGTAAAAAATAATTCGGTCAATCCTTTGATTAAAGAATGAACCGCAAAAAGCTAATAATTAATTATATTTTACGAACAAAATATAACGAGAATTTATAATGATGAGTTTTTAGAATCCTGTTTTAATTATTTTTGGTTGGCGAGGAAATATTTATGCAGAACATTAACGAAGAGGAGACCTGACCCTGTGGTAACGGCCTCGACTTACGTGCTGTAGGTACTCGGTTCAAACCCAGGCAGGCTCACTACTTTGTGTATGTAATTTATTTCATCACTACTGTCCCCAAAACAGTGACAGAAAACGTCGTAATTAAACCGAGATGTCGTAGAACCAAAAATTCGAAGTCACATATATATGACATGTATTGCGACCCACCGGCCTCCTCTTTTACAAAGAGGAGGCCGGTGTCCCAGCAGTGGGAATATTACCTAGTATAGGTAGGCTAATTCTGTATTATAATTCAGAGACTTTGTCTCCTTGTTCACAGGAGGTCTACGATTCAATAATGTACTTATAAGATGAACTGCGAGGATTAAACCACTTATTTATTTTCAATAGATGCAGTCGCAAGCACATCAAACTACCCGAAACTGTCAACAATTCCCAAGTAAGCTTGAACCTAATGCTTTAGTGATAAAGTTGAAATTGTATTAAAGAAATGCAGATTGTAGTAACGGCGCGCGGCGTCTGTACGCCAACACACATTTTATATTCAACAATAGAATAAGTATACATGTTAAGGTTCTTATGTAGGTACCAATCACAAAGCTATATCATCGTAAAGTTATAGAAATAAAATATAACATAAAATAGAAAACAAAACATTTTAACAAACTACCTCTAGGATTTATTTTCACTCGCTAAAAAGATACGCGAGAGAAGTGGCTTCTCTAAACAAGCTAGTCTCACAATAAAAGCAAAGAATTATTTCCTTCATTTAAGATGAAAGAGAACACGAAACGCTGGTATAAGAGTGAATCCAACTGAATTAAATGAAACTACTGAACAAATTATTTCGACATTTTATGTAACTTTTCACGTTTCCCAGTGCTTCAAGCGCTTTGCAGCGGTTCTGGCCTTTGCAACAGGAAATTGTTACATAAAAAAATTTCTAGTTTTTTGTACTTTCCGAGTCGTGGTTGTTGTTTTTAGTGGTATAATAAGCAGTACCCACGTGTGATCGTGCTATTTTACTTTTATAGTGCTTTCAATCAAAAATAACTTTCGAATGTCTTGATTGCAATATACTAATTACAACCCTTTTTTTTGGAGGGTGGAAAATCATCAAATGACCCCTCCCGCACTTGGGCAGAGCGGAAGGGAGTGTCAGACTTCTACTGACTAAAAACCACCCATGTTCCTTCTTAGCCCTTTATGTCGAGGCCGCAGTATCTCTTGCGAACAAGCCGCAGCCACTAATTACAACCCTTAGAATTATATTGTACGGCTTTCTTCCTCTAATGTCTACCGTGACGTTTGACGGGAGAATGGAAAGAGAAAATGTAAACACAATACGTTCTCCTCTGTCAACGGGTCACGTTGTCATTCACTACTTTTTCTTCCATACACACAATCCATCGATCATATTATCATTTCCTTGGTCTTCCTCTCTTCCATCCATCAAAATTCATATTCAACCCTCTCAGTTACATGCGATACGTCCCTCCTCATAACATGTCCAAATGTCCATACCAAGATCCCTTTCAACTTTTCTGTAATTAGCGCAACTTTTAAACTTTCTCCAATGTACTCGTTCCTTAGCTTATCGATTCTTGTCACACCACACATCCACGTTAACATCTTTTTTCATCCATATTTTCACAGTCCACCACTCCGATCAGTACAGGACTTATTACTGCCGCGCTCAGAGAAGTTTAATGATTACTTAAGCCATCATAAAGATTTTGATACTTTAGTAAAGGTTTTGTATGTCAAATCTTTACTAAGTGACGGCTTAAGTAATCATTAAATATTTCTAAGTACGGCAGTCAGACTCTCTTCCAATTATGAAGCACATAAACCAATCACCAAATAACAATCAGACGTTGCAGAAAACTTAAGACCAATAGACTTGGAAACTTACCCAATATGTAATGACACTAAAGAAAACTTATCCCACAGAGCTCCTTAATCGAAAATCACCAACTCCAACCGGAAGGGGATGAAAGTCGACCTTCTAAATTGGGTCACCCAACGAACCGCGGAGCCTTTATCGAGTTTATTTCACATAGCGACCCCTGGCGGCGCGGCGGAGAACATAAAGTTATTCGCAACTACGTGGACTAAACTTTGGCAACGGAACATCGATGAGTAGGTAAATATTTTAAGGGAGATACGTTCCCGTATATTTTTATGCGATTTTTAAGGCTATGACAAGCGGGGTTACGGTCGTGCCATGTATTGTGGGACACGTTTTTGTATTGCTATCTTTTTTCATGGCGTTATCGTAGACGTAAGGGGAGATAAAGTGGAATTGACGTCTCCGTAATATTTAGTATACGTTTGAATCAATAGGACACATGCACACTGTGTTTATTTTAATTCAGAATGTACTGACAGTATGAAAAATTAGTGAACTAAAAATGGAGATCTCTAGGTTCTGCTTTTCTTTACAGAAAGGCCTTTTATCGTTTATTTAGTTTTTTGGCGCAGTGGGTCAATCAGTTGACTGCTGCGCTACGTGTCGTGGGTTCGATCCCCGCAAGGAGCAAATAACTGCATGGTCTACAGATAGTTGTTTCGGGTCTGGGTATTTGTGTATGTGAGTTTAAATGTTTGTGAACGCACGGTCCACGATACAGGAGAAATTTCTAGTGTGGAGCAAAGTTTAAAAAAAAAAAACAAAATTCATCGTAAAACATCGTCCCATGAGGTCTACCAACTGTGCAGTGTGCAGCACACAAGACAAAGTGTCAACAAATCTGAATGCCTGTACTTAATACACGAACAACCACGAGCATGAGAGTATGAATGAACATCGTTCTGTTATTCCACACGTGTGCTAGTTAGTCTTTACTTTGTTGTGTATTTCCTACAACCTTTTTTTTTTTTTTTTGGGGGGTGGGAAATCATCAAATAACCCCTCCCGCTCTTGGGCAGAGCGAGAGGGAGTGTCAGACTTCTACTGACTAAAAACCACCCATGTTCCTTCTTCGCCCTTCATGTCGAGGCCGCGGTATCCCTTGCGGACAACCCGCAGCCCTCACAGAGGTTATCTACCAGAGAATTCCGATTCAAGGTGATTGCGATCACAGGTGATATCTGTACAGTGCACTAGTAAGTTTTGCGTTGCAGTTTCATGGTCCCGATCAGCTCGAGCCGAAGCGACGTTGATTCAATGCAAAGAGGATGCCTTCATATTCCTACAACCTTGCTTATGGTTTCTTGCCTGTCGTATTTAGCTCAAAGCACACGTCATTATATCACATTTTAGGTTCCGAACGTTCCGAATAAAAATGAAAATCGGAACCTTTACAATCTTACTTTTTAGTGCGTCTGTCACAGAGTTTATCTTTTTTTTTTGGGCTTTGGAAATCAGCAAATAACCCCTCCCTCTCTTGGTCAGACCGGAAGGGAGTGTCAGACTTCTACTGACCAAAAACCACCCATGTTCCTTCTTAGCCCTTGTGCCGAGGCCGCGGTATCTCTTTCGAACAACCCGCAGCCCTCACAGAGGTTATCTACCAGAGAATTCCGATTCAAGGTGATTGCGATCACAGGTGATATCTCTACAGTGCACTAGTAAGTTTTGCGTTGCAGTTTCATGGTCCCGATCAGTTCGAGCCGAAGCGACGTTGATTCAATGCAAAGGGGATGCCTTCATATTCCTATCTTTCTTCCGTTGTTTTCTTCTACTCTCCCGTATGTAATAATTCATTGTTCTTTCTCATATCATTCTTCGTATTGTTTTACCCAGTATTAACTGGGTTGTGGAAGTCAGATAGGCAGTCGCTCCATGTAAAATACTGATATCCAGCTGCATCCGGTTAGACTTGAAGCTGACCCCAACATAGTAGGGAAAAGGCTAGGCAGATGACGATGATGATGATCATTCTTAAAGAATTCATCTTTTCTTAATAAATAAAGAGGATCGGATGTTTTATCTGATCTGCGAACAAAACTTTTGTTACATAATTATTATGTTTGACTGTTTTGCTAGTGTAGTGGTCACATTGCAAGCGCTACTACCGGGCTTGCAGGTTCGATTCCAAAATCGGACAGAGTTAAATTTTTTTTTTTTCATTAGGAACTTCGCAGTTGAAACCGGGAATCAGGGTTTGTGTCCGGGCGATGACAAAAGCTCACCCATTATAACAAACTGGTGAAATGTTCTACTCAACACTTCTGGGATTACAGGCGTTATGTTATATAACATATTTGGCGCTAACTAAACATCGAACCAAAAACAATACTCTATTATTATTGTTCGACGGCCGTGGACTGTGCAAAACTTCATGTTCCTACATTCAGGTTGGCATCGCTACAGCCATAACTATTGTCGATTCACAGTACAAATATAAGCTGAAGAAGTCGGTTAATAAACAGAGAACTCAAAAATGTGCGTGTTAGACTACTTAGTAATGAAAATATCGAAGTATTGTCGACGTAGTAATGACGACAACAGACTTCACATACAAACATGGCATAAAACAGCCTTTGCAATAGCATGTGTGGTCATAATAGTCGTCGTTGTATTTGTTCTGGTGAATATGTTTTTAAAACAACAAATTGTGCAACAGTTTCCCATGTACGATACATCCATCCTGGATGCAAACTTTCGTCCCCGATTTACACCAGTTAGGGGATAGTGCTCAAGTTCTTTATAAAAAGGAATGTTGCATAAAATTGAATGTTTCTAGACTCCGCGGTTTAGGACGTGCGGTTAGTGAATGAACATTTATGAATTATAAAATCCGTTATGAAGTTGACGAGCAACATTATTTGAGGATATCGCTCAATCAACTTATACACACAGAACAAGCTCAAGAATCTAAAACTAAAGAGGTTTGCTTAGAGTGAATTCAATTCAATATATGATGAGTCAAAACTGAGTGACCTAGTGTCTCGAAAGCAAACCATATCATCACTACTAAGGATGGACCTTCATCGTACTTAAACTGTATTGAACTTGGGACAACAATTGTCGAAAAGAAACAAATGGGAAACAAAATGAATATTAAAGCATCATCTCTCAAGCGCTCAACCATATATTGTAACTAAAATTTATTGTCTTTATTCAATCAGATTTCATAGATTACTAATGTTTTTAAATAGTCTTGAGACCCGATCATGACAACAGTGAATAGAATGATCCACGACTAATACTCAAACACACTTTAATAAATGCACAAACTCTGCCTTCAAAATCCAAAGTTGGCACAACACATTAGAAAATCAATCATACAATTTACAGCGTAAGAGTCAAATTACCATTTTAATGAGACGCTTGAAACTTCTCTATTCTAATACGCGTGCTAATTGAAATCGGCTCTCGCGTTGAGGCATTTACGTGCGAAGTTAGAAGTGGCACGTTACGTATGCAACCCACACCTCGGCTGAAGTACCTTCGAGGCTGAAGTACGTACTCAATGTTTGTGCATAGTCAACATTACTGAGTAACAAACTATGTTTGTGTTTTAGTGTTGTTGTTAACTCATCAATCCGTTTACCGTTGATGATGTGAAGTGGTTTGGATGGAATTAGAGAAACTTGTGTCAAATATAGTGTGTAGAAATAGTTCTTCTTAGTTGTTTATGTAACTTATACCTTCAGGTATTTTAATAAGGTTTTATTCGTATTGCTTATTTATGAACAAGACTAGCTTCACTTGTGACTATTTTGCATAAAACCGCAATTTGACTCTTTAAAAGCTTTGAGTTGGAACAATCATTCTACTATATAATTAGTAAGACGAATCTTTCCATTTCACATTCTTTAGATTGTACATTGTCTATTTAGGCTGCCAAGAAACTTTTAATACAGAAATTGCAATAAATCAGTGACTTTACCGGCCTTCGGACCACAAACACAACACCCAAAGTCCAGTCATTCAATAAAAAAATCGTGCATCATCACTAACTTCAGCTCACCATACCAAACTAACTTCATTTGTTATCCAATAAGGAAATCTTTGTTACATTTTTCACTCTATTCCGCTCGACCGGCCGTTTCAGGAGAATCATTAATTCTGCCACCGACAGCGCCGGGCTACCCTCTTCCCTCTACGGCCCTCTTCGGTACTCAGCACATCGCTCACACGTCACGGCAATAGTTCGGATTGCCGTGGACTAAGGAATTATGATGATGAATAGTTTAATGCTGTTTTGTGATAATAAAAGCGGGCTTTTGCTATGCCTTTTGATGATAATCTATGGAGAATAAAAGGAAATATGACATCTATGTTACAGTAGAGGATAGAGGAATGGTTATCTACATGGTTTTTTGCGTTTTTTGTGCAAACTTATCATTGTTTATTTGACCAAGAGTATGTGTGTTTAAAAGTCTGATGTGAGTTCCCGATATTGTTTTTAATGTCAATGATACTATAAGTGATCACGACAGGTTAAAAACTTATTTCGAAAATCAGTTACTCCTAACATTTAACTTATATATATATATAAATAATTTTATTAAATGCCACATTATCAAACATCTCAACGTACCAATTATCTAGTTTATAATCCTCACAACACAACACTTGAATCAAAAGAACAGTTAACAAAACGTTTGCGGGGAAAAACAAAACAGAAGCGGGTTCCGTAACCAATTGTGTCTCTACCTGTACATTATGGTGCTCCGCAGTTAACGAACCAACTTACGGTTGAGATAAGAGGACCAATTTGCGGTATTCGCGATTGCAAATCGACTTTCATTTGAGAAGAACAATAAAAGGGTCTTTGACGATAAATAAAGGACTTATCTTAAATACTTGAGAAACGTAATTTGGTAAGAACGAAACGTAATTTACTTTAACAAATATTATGACTAGGTACCTATCTAGATGCTATATAATAATAATAATATATTTAATTTAATTTGACAACTTTGGTCATATGGTCAAAAAAATGAACGAATATGGTGAATTTAAACAGAAAATGCCTCAAAATATCAAAACATTAGTGACTGATCAAGAACATATTTATTACAAGCCTGTTGTGTCCTACTGTAGAGCGAGGCTTCTTCTTTATTTTTATTTATTCATAAACAACTTACATTGTGTTGAATATATAGGCAATTTACATACATTTTTTTTTTTTGAGAGATTGTCCCACACTAGGAATTTCTCCTGTATCGTGAACCGTGCGTTTACAAACATTTAGCGTACACAAACCTAACACCCGCTTTATTTCCTTGTGTCCATTTTAACCGACTTCCGAAAAGGAGGAGGTTGTCAATTCGTCTGTATGTTTTTTTTTTCTCTCTCCAAAGCTGTTTAGGGTCAGTACTTGTAAGTATGAGTCAATCTCACCACTCCGTCTCGTTCTGGGCCTAGCCTATCATGTACATAAAGTCACCTCTTTTTACCAAATAGGTGGGCAGATTCTGCAAAACGCCACCCTGTACAATCCAGACACTCGATGGCCCCATGTATTTACCACGGTAGACATCAACTGCAGAACCATTATCTTTCAATTGTACTTCTTTGACGTATCTTATTTACCTAGTCCATGCGTGGTTGTGCCTATTACATCATCACCATCAGTCATAAGACGTCCACTGCTGGACAAAAGCCTCCCCCATAGAACGCCATAAAGAATGCAGCCTGCCGTTTGCATCCACCGGTTGCCCGCGACTCTCGCGATGTCGGCGGTCCATCTGGTGGGAGGCCTACCAACTGCGTCTTCCGGTTCGTGGTCGCCACTCGAGAACCTTCCTTCCCCATCGGTTGTCGGTTCTTCGAGCGATGTGGCCTGCCCATTGCCACTTCAACTTGCATATTCTGAGAGCTATGTCAGTGACCCTGGTTCTTCGGCGGGTTTCCTCGTTTCGGATCTTATCGCTTAAAGAAACTCCGAGCATAGCTCTCTCCATGGCTCGTTGTGTGACTCTGAGCTTCTCTAAGAAGCCAGCAGTTAAGGACCATGTCGTTGAGCCATAAGTCATCACTGGCAACACACCCTGGTTATAGACCCTCGTCTTAAGACACAGCGGAATTTTAGACGAAAATATGTCGCGTAGTTTCCCGAACGCTGCCCATCCGAGTTGGATTCTTCGAGCGACATCTTTGTCTCTTTGTCCTATTACATAGGATCTTAAAATATAACTGGCAAAATATGGGTATGGGTGTACTATAAGGTACCTCTACCTAACCTTCCTACCTTACCTAAATCTTGGGATTATATGCGTGATGTTATGTATTATAATATACTTTAACGTATGTTTCATAACAGTAGTAATTGATACACTGCATTTACCTGAAACACGCATAAACCACACTGCAAGTGATCACGTAAGCCCTTGCGACAAGCATAAAGCCTTGTAAGCCGTACAAAAGAATCATAATGCGGGCCCATCAATATCGTAATAGGACCCGTTTCCCCTCATTCCGTCTTTGAGATGATAAGGAAGAGGAACTGATTAAACGGGCTTCATTTTTAATATCAGAATCGCTCGTGCGGCGAATTTGATCCGTAAAACGTGGTTTCACTAAGTAAACCCAAGTAACTACGGACTATTTTTGTTTTGTTTTGTAACTCTTTGTCAAAGTCACTACTTGTAAATCGGCTTTTCTCTCTCGTCATGTTTTCTTATATTTTCCGAAATATTTGTCTGAAATGGCCAATTCGCTTGAGCAAGCCTTTGCACTGCAGTGGGGAATAATTGACTGTCATAGTGTCTTTATTATAGTTTGAAAGCGCGACTGCTGTCATGATGGTCCTGGGTTCGATTCACATGTCGAACAAAGTGATGATGAGGTTTTCCATTAGGAATTTCCTAAGTAGCAAGCACGGTCTAGTGCTCCGATTGAAGGCACCTAGTCAACTAGTTAGAAAAAATAATAATGTGCCCCCTATTACATGGGAGGCAAGCAACAGTACGAGAGGAATGGCGTCGAATTGTGAAGCCCTGCCATGACGACCACTCTGCCAAGAGCACAGCAAGAGTGTGACGACGAGAAGAAGAGAGATTACATGGGACATAAACATATCTGCCGAATGTTATATTATGTGTAAATGTGTACACCAAAACCTGTTTTTTTTTTTATATTTTTATGACCTAAAAGATAAGACATAATTTATCAACATTCTATAAACCAGAACCTTATAAGTGACTAGATGGTTGGAGTATACCTAGAATTTTTTTTTTTTTTTTTTTTGAATCATCGCTATGACAAATACCGTTTTCTTTACATTTAAAACTCACTTTGGTACTTATTAGATTTTATTTAGAATTGGACATTTATGGCCCACTAAATCAAAATATTTTTGTAAACGACAAAAATATTTAAAGCTGGCCCTTCTTAAGATTATGTTGGACACAACTGATCTAGTCAAATGTAACTCTTTTCTTCGAAAAATGCCCCAACCGTTTTCATTACATAGGATAGGTGACATGAAATTTTACTATGTCTCCTTTCAATTTATTAATATTCAAAGGTATTGTCTACCCCCCCTCGGGGCTGCGGGTTGTTCGAAATAGATACCGGGGCTTCGACACAAAGGGCTAAGAAGGGACATGGGTGGTTTTTAGCCAGTAGAAGCCTGACAGTGACACTCCCTATCACTCTGCCCAGAGCGGGAGGAGTCATTTGATGATTTCTCACCCTCCAAAAAAAGGGTATTGTCTACCCGAAACCCGATATCTACATAAAACTTATTTTCTTTTTTCTGAATTTGTCAACTAAAGAATATATCCTATAAACATTGCAGTACCTCCACTTAGACCCGCAAGCATTGAGAAAGCATTGCCCTGAATTTCTGACGGCGACGGAAGACCGTCATAAATCAAAAGTTACGAAGTTTGGCTGTTCTGCCAACGCATCCATTGATGTCCTTACAGCATTGAAGAGTCCATGGTTATATTACGAACTTCTTGAAGTAATCTTGAAGTTTACAGATTTAAGCGAAAAGTACGATCACTTTGAGGACGATATTTGCAAAAGTGAAATTATTGTCGTTTCATGGTGACCAACCCGCATTACGCCCGCGTCGTGGTTTGCGTCCCACTTCACCTGACGGAAAAAGGAACCATTGGCTATTTCTCAGTACGAGTACTACGCACCTGTCCTTTCTAAAGAAGAAGAACCAAACCAAGAAGGCCAATGAAAATATTTTTTGGATCTTAATAAAAATACGTAAACCAGTACAGTTCCTATGGAAACCAGTAACTAGGGGTCTAAAATGGCGACTTTAGCAGATCATAATATGAATTGCGTCAAAATGCGTAAAATGGTCACAGACGCAGTTATTATTATGAAAGGTCCATTTAACGCTTTTTAACGCAATTCATATTATTTTCATATTATGATCTAAATATTTTCCTAAACGGTGACAGATGCAATCACTATTATGAAAAGCCCATTTTACGCTTCATAACGAAATTTATAAATTATGATCTGCTAAAGTGGCCATTTTAGACGCCCTAGCCTCATTCTGACGATATTTTAGTCTCCATTATGTGCAAATAATTCGCTCTGGATACTCCCAATTAAATATAGAAGAAACAATGCAGTAAGAACTGCAATGGCAAATATTATAATTTATAAGGATTAAAATGCATCGAGTACGAAACGCTAGCGTCTCTATAATCTGAATAAATAATATGCACTGGCGGCTTGCAGCTAACATCGAACCTCTATTTAGTTCAATTACCTCTCTAGCCTCATTTTAGGTGCAAGCTACAGAATACAAGAACTGCTAGTCTGCGGTAACTTTTAGAATACTTATACCAAACGGAAGTCTGTGATAAAACCAAGTAAGAATTTTGGAGCCTATAATTTGTTTCCAAGCCTTAACATAATTTAGGACTATATAGAGGGACTATATAGGAGATATTCTTTACAATACTGTATGAAGCCTCGCCTGCCCAACTTCCGCTATTTAATTTTACCATCAAAATAGCACCCACGCATAAAGCCTGTGTGAATACAATACAAACAAAGTATTTTAGAAGACCAAAACTTCTAAAGCCGAATCGTAGCAGGTGGCGTACTGTGGTTTCTGCCTACCCACATGGGGAAAGGGCGTGACTTTATGTATGTCCAAATGTACGTATTATCTAAAACGTTTGACCACGAAACATTTTCCACTAGTACCTAATACAAAAGGTTTCTTTTTAAAAATAAATAAGTTCATTTATATTAGAATCATTAATATTTTTCCCAAACAAACCAAATCAATTTTAATATTTCAGTTCCATCCGGACTCTTTAAGTTTTCAGCAGCCCGCAGAGCCAGTACCGCATTAAATAACCTACGTACACAAACTATAATCCTTTTCTCCGGTTTACGAGGCTCATGGGAAGCCATGGGGTGATCCTCTATCTGCGCAGACACGACCCACTAAGTGTGATCGTGGTTTATCTACGTTACAACGTCTGCAACCCGACTTGATATATGGGGCAATTCGCAGTTCGTTTCCTTACAATATTTTGCTTCGTCGTTTAAACTTTGCTGGAGGATATTTTTACGGGATGTTGCTGTATTTTCTTGATAATACGTGTTTGTCATTTGTTCTATGTATTTCAGCTTACAATTATTTTGGAATCGTTGTTGTAGTTGACTTGAACAGTCCCCTGTTCAAATAATACTTTACATAGTTAACAATAAAACACGTTTGAAAAGATGCACAGAAACCTGAACAATAGCGTTCCTAATATGCCAATCCGTCTGCCAAATAAGTTTAACAACTTTAAAAAATAAAGATCAATAAACTAATAAAACCGATGCGATTTCAAATATCCAAGTTGATAGCGCACACAAAGATTATCCAGTTCGAATATCTGCGGGACTGCGCCAAAAACGCTACGTTAGTCAGTACTCATTACACCTTGTAAACTCAAGGCCTTTCGGATACAATTTACAGCTGCAATTTCCCCGGGTATCTAATCTTCGTGTTGTGTTTAAAATTTTAGCTTGCACTCCCCGTCGGTTACGCTCCAAAATGTCCGAACAACGCGAACGCCATGTTATTAAATTTTCAAATAATTCTTTGCAATTTATGCGAGTAAACAAACGCGTTTGCATATAGACGTATGTGTTAGCATGAATTTTACACAACATGTCTTTACAATCTCCCCAGTTTCTGTGTAAATAATGTTGAAAGAAATTGTTGAGTCATTCTTAAATCGTCAATAGAAACAGCTGAATTAAAAACACTCGTCTTTATTGCTCCTTGAAACATTTTAACTGAAAATTCTTCGAATGGTATGAGAAAGATATTGCGTACTTTCTGGGTTGTGTTTTTCTGAAAAAAGATTATCGTACTTCAAAATCTACGAAATCTGTAGTAGAAAGAGGCCAACTAGCCTTGAGATGACACGGCCTAGGGTGGTGACAGCCAAAAAATATAACAGCATGCCTGTAATCCCCGAAAGATTAGGCAGAGGTGTAGGTACCTAATAATACACCCACATTTCGCCAGTTATGTTAAGTCCCAAGTAATACGGGGCGAGCCTATTGCCATCAACCAGGCCGAAATCTAAACTCCATGGCTACACACAACACTTTGCCTGACCTGGGAATCGAACCCAGAACCCATACTCATCAGTCGCGCAACAAACTGAAAATAGGCAGAACACCGTGAATAAAGAGTCAATGTATCGTGTCTTACATGTACAAGTTCTTTGGCGGGCACGGTATCGTAGTGAAATCACGTTGCGATTGTAATTCACGAGCCCCGTGAAATGCGGCTCCCCTTATCGCTACTTCATGGCCGGTATACACCGGACGAAACGCTATGAACATATACGTACCCATAGGGATATGTACAAGTTTAATCGTAGTACGGTAGTACAGTTATATTATTTAGTTCCTGTAGAGGAACGATCTGCAATAATAGATAGTGTCACTTGACTTATGAAAGGGACTCATTTGCAGCTGCTCTATGGACTGCGTAAGATTAATAAATGATCATCGTGATCATCAGTGTTCCAATATGCTGTTAAGTTTATTGACTGACTGAAAGTAATTTACTGTTTTGGAAACGAGTGTAGAAGCGAGAGAAAAGGGTTGTTCTTAGAAAATATATCAACAATCAATATAAGGAATTATTTGTCATATTCTAGCATTTCTCTAAGCATCGACATGACAAACTGATATTGTGTAAACAGCTTGCATTTGTCAGCTTCAGTTTTCAGTCTGAATGGAACACCATCACGATTTTTTCCTGAAGATATTCCAAATATTCATTAGTTTGAAAAACGAGTTTGTAATATTTGGAAATGTCGTTAAGATTAATCTAAAAGTAATAGGGACGGTGTCTTTGAGTTTCTTGCCGATCCGGAGTGGTTGACGGAACGTTAGGGAACCAATTATGAAGAAAAGCTTTCGATTACCCGTTAACTTTTTGAAGATTTACTGAGTTCATGTTAATGGAACAGCCCTTTGACTTTTTTGTCCATTTATTATTCGATTTTTGTCCATAGTTTTACACGGTGCTCTTTACATATTTGAAGCTCGAGATCTTCACATGCTAAGATTTTAATGCTGTTGCTTGTAACATTCATTTATCCATTTCCTTTTTTGTAATTAATATCATCAACACATAGTTCAGCAGCACTTTTACTTACTTACTATCCGGCCACATTTCTATCAGTCTCTTTTCGAACACCCAAAAAAAGATCCCACGAAAAAGGAAACAAAAATTCGATTCATATCACCGCATTCGAGTCTCATAAACAATACTATAAGAAGGTACCGACAGCATTCCAGAGATATCTCAGCCAATGCCGTTTGTTCGAGCCCCAGTCCACTTAATATCCGGAGACAAGGCCTGTGCCCCGGCGTTGGCCGCGAATTATCATATAAATGGAGAAGAAATCGCCGCCTAGTGTCCTCGCGGGACCGGCCTTGATAACATGGCTACATTGTGGGCACACAGAGCCACGGATATCTATTCAGTGATTAACCTTTGGGGCTATTGGACTGTATATTGAACAGGACGCTATTTTTTGTTACGCTTTTCTCTTGGGGTTCGAAAAATTGCGATGGTAGATTATCTTTTTTTGAGTTGACTTTTATAGCGTGACTGCTATGTTTTACTGGATATTTTTGTATTACGGATATTATGATGAATTAAATGTTAAAGTCTGAAACCAAAGAATATTGTTCTGTATATGATTGTGGCGTCGAGTCAAGAATGTAATAAAGTACATGTACTTAATATTATCACACAAAGCTTTGCTTATACGTAGCTTCTTATACGAAGTTCTCTTACAAGAAATACCTATGTATAATACTGATAGTTCAAAATACCGGCATGCCTTTGTAAATCCAAAATTGCAGTACACTAGACGTTCCGAATTCCTTCGCTAAGCTTACCTTAAGCGTGTGCCACCTTCGACATAGCTCGTCGACATATCTCTACAACATAGCTCGACATAGCTCGACATAGCCCGACGACTTCTCTAGTCAAGTCGTCGCGTTCCGAATATTAACCATAACTTCTAGCAAACAATCCCAAGAATTTCTTTATGAAACCAAAACATTCTCAAATTGTTTTCGAATTAGAATTTACTGGAACTGCTGGGTACTTTGTTAAGTTTAATTTAATGTTGTGTTATGAGATTCTGCATTGGTTTAAAGTTTGGATTTTAATTAATTATATTTGACGAGAAAAAAAATAGCAGAGCTGCTCTTTGGGAGGTAAAATTACAAACGATCGGATAGTTTGTTACATGATTAATCAAGTACCGAGAAACAAGTAGTGGTGGTACTTTTATACAAGTTTAAAAGGTTTGCTTGCCCTAAAACCTTCATGATCTAAGATTTCTGAACAATATGCTAATCTACTCGCCTTATGGGCTTGCCTTAATTTGCCTTTATTAAAAGGCATGCCAGTAGTCATGTAGGTACACCTACATTTTGAAAGAAAATTGCGGAGCTTCGGTACTGCTAATGTATGTGATACATATTTTGATTGCTTGGTATTAGAAAGGTTTCTAAATATAGTATTGAACAAGCTAACAGTATCTTAACTGCGCATGGGGTTTTTATACTATATTTGTTTGAGGGAACAAATTCAATACGGACAGGTATTTGAGATGTTTTTAGTTTCTCGGTATTGGTGATTGTCTTCAGGGATTATAAACCATTTGGACTCGTTAGATATCGAAGGCAACCATGAAACAGTTCATCATCATCTCATCATCTACCAGCCTTTTCCAACTATGTTGGGTAGCCTTGCAGTACAAACAGATGGAGCTGAATACCATTATTTTACATGAAGCGATTATCTGTCTGACCTCTCCTGTTTGATAAATCAGCTACTGGGTAGGTAACACGAAACCCCTTAGAAAGACTGACTGGACTTAGTTAGACTGGTTTTGTAACCAAGACACATGATTATCAAAACTTAAAATGAGCTATACGAACGTTAATGAACCAAATAACCGCTAGTTGTTGAAAGTATTCAAACTCAAACTCAACATACAACCATACATACTTATTGCTTGTTTAAAATCTGAAACGTCTACGGTTAGGCAGTTTAGCTCTCTGTTGCGAAAAACAAACTATACAACGAAACTAGCCCATAATAAAATAAAGTTCATAGTTATATTATGTATAGACTGAAGCAGACTACAAGTAAAATAGAAGGAAAGAGCCACTATACTAAGAATGTGCCTTATTATAAGAGTCGTAAGGTAGAAGTCTACATCATCCCGCTTAAGCAAGCTATCTAACAATCTACGCTATTCAAATTCCTGTTTACGTGTGTTAAGAATACAGCATTGACCACTAGAGATACATAAGTACGTTAGAATGTATGTACTTTGCAGTAAATTCGCTCATGAAGGAATGAAGCAAGGTCTAACCGCAAAGATAACCACATGTCAACAAGAGTAATTGTCGAGTACAGAGTGTATCTTACAGGCAATACAAGAACCCGTGATTGTAAGTCGTTGAGCGACAGTTCCGCAGCTGAATGTTAAAGAGGCTGCGACAATATATCTAATTGTGTCTCAGGCAACAGCCGCAGAGTCTCCGGAACGCGAAGCGAAAATCAATAGATACACGTCTTCGAGATGACTCTCCGCTACCACTTGTTTTTACGCTCATTTATAAGTGTCCATGTTTTATATAATGTAAGGGTTTGTTGACAGTGGGAGGGCTGCAACCTTATCAGGCGGCGCGCTATCGCCAGCACGCCGACTCCGTGCCCCCCTCCCCAGTCGATGCCCTACCACGCCCTCGGAGATCCTCGCGGATGCTGCGTCATGGACCACTTATCATCTCAAGGACGAATATTAATTTTATGTTAAAATAATGTGATTATGTAACGGACTTACCCGCGTGAGCGAGGTCCCAGTTTGGGCGCCATTTAGCGCGTGGTGGGAGCGCGGCAGACAGTGTTCGCACGTGCGGGCGCGGCGACGGGCGGCGCGCGACTGCCGCGCGGCGCGGAGGCGCGTGCGTGCGTCGCCGCGCGCATGTGCACAGCTACCCGCTATTTGTTTTGCTCTGCGACTCCGTATCGGGCTTTCGTTAAAAGCCGCAGAAAACGAGATTATTCTCTCGTATAGATACGGTACGCGTTGCGGAGCATTCCAATGAACGTCGACTAAAGTTCTCTGAGATATTGTCAGCTTTTATTCACGTCGCTTGACATGAATTGCAATCGACATCGTGCGGATTTAAAAGCCGGGTAAACGTAAACAACCACTTTGCTTACAGAGAATACAGTTTTTTTTTAACTGGATTTGTGCAACTTTAGGGAATATTTTTTTAATGAATTCCTAAGTCGCTTATTGTTACTTTCACGAAAAACAGGCGTAAAATCAGCTTTATCGATAATGAGATAAATAATACATCCTTTAGCTTACATTGTAAAGAGATTTGTCACACTGCCGTATGAAAAAAGCAGAGTCTACTGCAATTTAAACATTAAATATACTATTATTTATGTGCACAATGTAGAAAGAGTACAATCTTAAACGATATTCGAGACATGTGTGAACTACGTAATGTAAAACAACAGGGCAAATTTCCGTTTAGGACCGTGGCTTGATAAACGACAGCGAGGACCTAGGTTCAATACCCATATTGTAAAAACTTATAATGCTACCAATATCAAGCAGATATTTATTTATTTCTATTTCACTAGTGACTTGAATATATGAAAATTCATTGTGTAGTCGACATAAAAAATACTCGTTTTGTACTGCGTATACAGTGCATTAGGTTAAACGAGGGACCTATTGAAGGTATTCAGTATTCGATTCTTGTACCAAATATGTAAAAAACTGTAACGTTAATTTGTGACGAAATATTTGGTATGGTTATGTCTGTTATGTATCAGTGTTTTTTTTTGTTCATATTTTTATTAGTACCATGTAAGGATGCGGGTGTCAATAGGTCAGTTTATTCTCCTTCGTAACAAACCTAACATTCTGTATGTTAACCGCGTTGGATAAAATTAAGAATGGTCAAGGCGCTTTAACGTAGATGTAGAGCTCGGCGACACCGCTTGCTTCGCTCGCTCGGCCACGACACGGTTCTAGCATAATCCATTTGGTTGTGGTGCCCCGGTTTAGTTACTGCGCCCGTCTTGGCTCACAAATGGTTGGTTATGTATTTTTCTTACTTACCTAACCATTTTAGTTTTTATTACATTGAAATGAAGATCAGATCGAAGACTTATTAACCAAGGAGTTTCGTCTAAACCTAAGTTTAGCCTTCTTATTACTTTATCTTCACACGCATCTTTAGCCGTCACACAAGATATATTATACGAGCACATAAAACTGAAAAGCTTAGCCCCACGTAAAATACACTTCAAGTGCTACGCGCCTACGCGTCTACGACAACCGGCGTAGCTCGTAGCAGTAGTAACGAATTTACTACGGCGTAGCTAGTTTCCTACGGGGAAGGTTTTGAAACGTCGAATTGGGTATAGCTACTTTTTGATCACGGTATTATATTACCATATTTCTTTTCTTCTTTTTTTTTACACTAGGAATTTCTCCTGTATCGTGAAACATTTAAACTCACATACACAAATACCCAGACCCGAAACAACTATCTGTAGGCCATACAAATATTTATACCGTGCGGGGATCGAACCCGCGACTCGCATCGCAGCAGTCTAATCGCTTAGCCACTGGGCCAACCGTGTCGTCAACACCAGTATTTATGGTTCCATTGTAAGAGTGACCCTGTCATATAAAGGAAGGAAGGAAGGAATAAAAAGTTTTTTAAAAACAGATTAGGTTATATTCTATACCAAAGCTGTAGTTTCTTATTAAAAGTCGTATAATATAAAATTACAATTATCAATTTAAATGGTGTGTATTGTCTAGTTTAAAACTAAGAGAATCACTACAGGATAAAAAGCTGTCCGATTTTAAACTCAGGATCTCTGTATGTCTATGCTCGGGAGTAGTCGAGAGTTAAACATTTGAGCAATACCTACTTAGATATAGGGGCACTTTAGGCTCAGGAAATATTCTTAAACTAAAAAAAAATGTAGATGATAGTAGAAGTAGGCAACCAGAAAACAGTACAACTAACAATAACTTTATCACACCAATAACGAAACGTCTCCGAATAAGACACAGATTTACGACGCCAGAAAATATGAGTTAACTTTCATACGTCCGTACGGCGTTGGGCTGACATTTGATACATTTATCACGTACTATTCAGTAAAAGGGTAGGTAGGTAGGGTAGTTACGTGACCAGCGAGACGGCGCGCGGCACGACCTCCACCAGAATTGGGAAAAGCACTCGTGATAGTACGTGACGAAGTTTTGCGTGCTTAAAATAACTTCCCTGTATCAGTAGGTGGACAGTAAATTAGGGGTCTTCAGAAGGAGACGGGTTAATTAATAGTTTTAGACGTGATGGTGTTTTTAAAGTATGTAGTTACACTTAGTTTTGAACGACCATATACGCGGAGCATTATTTATTAGACAGGGAATAGCCATCATGTCTTGTCATGTTATTTCAGAAAATCAGTTATCAAAATCTGAAATCACATTTATTCTTAAAATAAACTTTATAAAAATTAAAATGCCATGATCAATGAGGAATGTTAGTGGTGGTTTCGAAAGCACCTTGCTCTAACTACCCACGTTTTCATCCCATAGTCGTAGTTTATGGCAGTGGTGGTTGTAAACATAAGTAGTCTTTTATTTAATGGGAATAATCAGTCGGTTCACTAGAAAAGTACACACACAGAACACCGACCTTGAAACTAGTGTGTTAGTTACTACTACCAGTATTATAATGTTCTCTGTGGTTACTACACTTACTAGTTCACTACCATGGGCTGCCACCATAATAATATAGAACTTGCTTAAAGAACCTGCGAATAATGTAGCATAATGCCAGTGAATGATTTGGATCATTCATTCCGAAGATTAACCCCTACATACAAACTCACAAACAAATTGTACCTAATAATAGCATAGAAAAGAGCCATATTATTTTTATTTTATTAGAAGAAAACCTCACCATTTTATTTTTATTTGAGTACTGGCAATTTACAATGAATTGTCATTTGTCATTAAATTTTGTAACTTGGCAACATTGAGAAGTTCTTCGAGAATCAAAAAGTGTGACGGGCGATTATTTTATGAATCTTGTGTTAAATTTCTATTAAAAATGTCGACAATCGCTCAAGCTTTATCCGTCGCAGGGACCAGATCATCAGGGGCGTCAGTTAGAAGTCAAAATGGTAATGTTAATATGATATTTCACGCTTATTCACATGAGGTTTTTGTACTCCGGTAGATCACATGCATCGCGACTTATGGTTACATTTTCGTGAATATCTCGAAAAAGAAATGAAAATGGGATAAAAACTGTGTTTCAAATGCTTTTTATCCATATAAACTTCTAATTCAGTGGAAGTTAGTGTACTTTTAGCAATATTTTTGTTGTACTAAAATAACCTATGCATTAATGAGTGGGAGACAATGAAAATTCTGATAATGTTGAAATGATCCACAGTAATGGCAGCAGCAGCTATAGCCAACATAGTGAAGAGCTCACTGGGGCCTGTTGGACTTGATAAAATGCTGGTTGATGACATTGGAGATGTCACAGTCACAAACGATGGTGCCACCATTCTCAAGTAAGTTCTGGAACAATTTTTTAAAAACACTTACTTATTGGAAATGCTAATGGTAATAAAAATCACCAGAAAAATAAAATATAACTGATATTTTCAAAAAGATTGTAAACAAAGTTCTATGTTCCATGCCCCTTACGAATATATCTCCAAGTTAATGTCTAATGTTTTAGGATGTTGGAAGTGGAGCACCCAGCCGCTAAAGTATTGGTAGAATTGGCACAATTACAAGATGAGGAGGTTGGAGATGGCACCACATCAGTTGTTATCATCGCTGCAGAACTTTTGAAGGTAAAGTTTCCTATAACGTTACCTTGACAACATGTAAACACCTAAAAATTTTATGTTGCTTAAAAATAGGTAATAAAATAATCTTAAAATGAAAATTGTCTTGTGATAATTCTCATTCAGAGACTATTAATTTTAATGTAATTTTATTGTATTTCAGGGCATTAGAAAAGGGTATTTCACCAAAAAAATTTAATTAATCTGTCTGTTAGATTATCGAAAAATATTGGATATGTGTTTTATGTTTTATCAATAAATAAAAATTTATAAAAATAAAATGTGTCAAAGATCATCAGTGCGGGCTTGTCACTTTGTGGGTAAAAAAAGTATTAACCTTGTGACGTCACACGACTTTCCGAAGCACTGCATCGTCTTCATCTTTTGTATTGTTTTTTTTTAATCAATCTGACGGACTTATTAGATTTTTTGGTGGAATACCCTATTATGTTTCAAGTAATAAATGTCTGTTTTTTTTTCTTTTAGAATGCAGATGAGCTAGTGAAGAACAAGATCCACCCCACAAGTATTATCTCTGGTTACCGTCTAGCGTGCAAGGAGGCTGTCAAGTATGTGCAGGACAACCTCACAGTCACAGTGGAGTCACTTGGTAGACCATCCATTGTCAACGCCGCCAAGACTACCATGTCATCCAAACTTATTGGAGCGTATCCTTTCAAAACCATACTTTTTAATATTGATATAAATAATATTTTCAGAACCCCCAATATAACATCACCTAATAATGTTTCGGATCCCTGAAGGTGGATGTCAGGTGTGTGCATAGCAGATAGGCACTGTAAACTAATAAAAATAAACGAATTTTAACTATAACTAACAAAAATAAAGGGAGTAAGATAGTTTCATTGGATCTTATGAGATTGGCAAATAGGTAGTGCTAAAGCCTGCCTGCAACACATACGCCTGGTGAATGTAGGAATACATTCCCAAGCACCAATATGTACACAAAGCAACTTTTAAAAATGACTTTCTCCTACAGTATTGATTAACATTTTTACGAACAGCATTTTAGGAGCCGATTATGAAAATTGGTCTTATCTCAGAGTAGAAACCATTATTTTCCAATAAATGGACACATTTTCATTCTCATAAGAAATAAATTGAAATGATTACATAATAATATAAAAGATCTGAATAAATGTAGAATTACAATTACAGATAGTATTTGTTCTAGCAGTACAAATGAATCTACAATGTCATTCATGATGTCATTACAACTTTACTAAATGATTCATCAATGTAATTGACTGATAATGATGATTATAAAACAGATAATGTTATGACTGTCCAATTCATATAAACAATAATATAACCTTAACAACAACCGCAGTGATGCAGATTTCTTCTCCGAGATGATAGTAGATGCTGTAACAGCTATCAAAGTAACGGACTACAAAGGAAATGCGCAGTACCCTATCAAGGCCGTCAACATCTTGAAGGCCCATGGTCGTAGTGCCAGGGAGAGTGTGTTGGTGAAGGGTTATGCCCTCAACTGCACTGTGGCTTCCCAAGCCATGCCCAAGAAGATTCTGAACGCGAAGATTGCATGTCTCGATTTTTCGCTACAGAAGACTAAGATGAAGATGGGTATACAGGTAAACAAGAAGATTATATTATTAAACAAGAAGATTTTCTATTAGTGAAACTGTTAAAGTAAACTGTCCTATATTCAAATTAAATGCCTTTTCTGGATGCTGCTAATCATAAATCCAAGCAATAAGTCCACAAAACTAGCTAGAGGGAAACTATCCTTTTTTTTCAAAGATTTACTAGTAGATAGATTAATGCTGATTATTAATTCCAGGTCTTGGTAAACGACCCTGAAAAGCTGGAAGCCATTCGGGCCCGTGAACTGGACATCACCAAGGAGCGTCTGCAAAAGATCCTGTCAACTGGCGTCAACGTCATCCTATGCTCAGGCGGTATCGACGACCTGTGCCTCAAGTACTTCGTCGAAAACGGTGCTATGGGTGTCCGACGGTGCAAGAAATCAGATCTGAAGAGGATTGCCAAGGCTACCGGAGCAGCGTTCTTGACTTCTCTGACTAACATGGAGGGAGAAGAAGTGTTCGAACCAAGCATGATTGGAGAGGCAGCTGAAGTTGTACAGGAACAGATTTGCGATGACCAGCTCATTCTTATCAAGGGGTGAGGGTTATTGTTGTAATTTACTTAATTTTTCTGACACATGTATCTTGAATCGCTATCTTTTTTTTTTTTACTAAAACTAATAACTCGCGCATTAGGCACACATGCAGTCACAAATTCTTTAGCAATGTGTCCATTTCCACTTGCTCCGTCAGCTTCAACAATCTCTTATTTTATAATAAGATATTGAGAGATAAAGCTTCCATGATACATCCTCTCAGAGTATTTTTTTTTTTCTAACAATAATTAATCCTTGTGATCCACAGCCCAGTAGCCCGCACCGCAGCGTCAATAATCCTGCGCGGTCCCACCGACGCGTACTGTGACGAGATGGAACGCTCCGCTCACGACGCTCTCTGTGCCGTACGACGAGTACTGGAGTCTGGTCGTCTGGCGCCCGGTGGTGGCGCCGTGGAGGCTGCGCTGTCGATATACTTGGAGAACTTCGCTACTACACTGGTAAGTAGATACTATAAAAACTATTTTTTACGGCAGTTTCGCATGCGTGTGTTTCGGAAATTATTTTACAGGACAACAGGACACAATACTTTATATCCCAGCAGCATATTGCTGGGATATAAAGTATTGTGTCTTAACCCAGGGCATGGTTCTGGACACTAAATTACAACACAATTCGTTTAAATGCTAGTATGAATACCTATCAAATACAAGGCGTACTGAGCAGAAGGATGGTAATCTTATCTTGTACATTCTCTTATTTCTCAACAAATCTCATCTTATTCACCACGTTTTTGCAGAGTTCTCGCGAGCAGTTAGCTATTGCCGCATTCGCACAGTCACTGCTGATCATCCCGAAGACTCTGGCGGTCAACGCCGCGCGGGACGCCACTGATCTAGTCGCCAAGCTCCGTGCTTACCACAACTCATCACAGACCAAGGTAACACACACTCAAAGCATAAATTTCAAAGACCAATTTTGAACTATCAAAATATCTTTAGAAAATGAACCTACACTTATTGGGTTTACTTAGGTATTAGTCAAGATTTTTTCCTCAACATTCTGTACGCTAATAATCGAATTTCTGCAATTCGATAAGACGTGGAATGAACAGCTAATTCTGTAAACTTTTGCCTCTTCTGAACCATAGGATATGAAAAATGTATAACACAAAGATTCTTGTCCCAGCGTAATTATTTTCTTGTGTTCTTATCCCCCCCTGAGACACTACTAAGTGGTGAGGCGTCTCATGTTCCTTTTCGATGTTTCATAAGTGCTTATATTCTCTTGCTGATTGTAAGAAAAACCAACTTTTCATATTTTAAATACTGACTTGCACCTTTTTTCATAGGTTGAACACGCGAATTTGAAGTGGGTAGGCTTAGACCTGACTGAAGGCGTGTTACGCGATAACTTAGCAGCCGGTGTCCTGGAGCCGGCCATTTCCAAGGTGAAATCCCTCAAGTTTGCCACAGAAGCCGCCATCACCATCCTCCGCATCGACGACATGATCAAGCTGGACCCAGAGCAGAAGGGCAAGAGTTACGAGGACGCCTGCCACGCCGGAGAACTATAATAAACTTATAATATACGCTACACTTGCTACTAACCTAACAAACAAATTCCTGTATCAAGATGTTATGTTAGGTGTAAGCTCTAAGGCGATCTCAGTACTGCACTCGACTGAATTTTAATACACTAATAACATGACGTCATGTTTGGGGCCTGTCTGTGTGCGTACACCCGCCTGCCGCCGCTAAATTCCCGTCTTGTGTAACATTAGCACTGCCTTTAACCAATATCACTGGTGTTGATCCATCGTGGTGCTAATTATATTGTTCGAATTTGCAGTTATAATCACAAAAAGATATTTTTATTATATTAATATTACAACTAGCTAAAATGTGCTGAGATCAATCTATGAAATAGTAAAGAATGCTTGAGGTGCCTGTATGTCTCGATGTACTATTATTTGTATGTCGAAGTGTTAACGATAAACATGTAGACACTTCACAGAAGTAAACACAATATCTCCAATGCCTTTATTATTCAATCGTTTTACTTGTAAGCTATAAAATAGTATTATGTTAATTTGTACGCATCTTCACTGCAACAAATTATAGCCGGGAGCTATTTTGATTTGATGCTTTGCTGTGTCAATGTTTGTCAAGACATTTTGATTTAATGGGTCAGTGAAAAGTAACCAAAGCTTGGTTGTATAAGTATTCCTTTAGAGAAGCGATCCTTGTATTTTAAGTCAGTTGAGATATGTATATGGTCAGGTAAATAATTTGTCATCTGTATCTGTGCAGGGTTAACCACCGTCACAATATTTTGCATCAATGGAAGATTAATTTATTTTAAGAAACCGTCTTTGCTTTTAACATTTAATGCTAGTTTATTTGCTAGGGCGTGTCGTGCGTCACACTGATAATAAAATTTTAATACTATTGTTTTGTATTATTTCGGTTACTCCCCGACTAATGTATATGGCTGCTTGCCCTAGACTTACAGGACTGTATAATGAAGTACTAACATCGATCCATCGGTTAGTGGATACGACAAAACGTTACCTCTTCGACTTTTCCTGAAACTCAAATGTAAATCTTTATACATAAATATCCCCAGAGTGTATGTGTGTACGTCACTGAACTCCTCCTAAATGGCTGGACCGTTTTGGATGAAACTTTCTGTGGCGCTACTGTCCGGGCAGGACGAGGTCTGCCAGGTCTGCTAGTCTCATATAAATATATTTGTTACAATTATAATAAGAGTAGTACCCACACGATACAAGTTCGAAAATCTCATTTGAATGCTTTTGCGTGGAATGAAATTGTAGAATAACACTTTTTAGAGTAGCATCATATTATCTGCCTTTGTTTCTCTTTGGTGAAATCCTATTGCTATCTTGCTGTCAGACAGCTGTCATAACATTCCGTTTGTTCCAGGTTACTCAGTGATAAAAACTCAAATTTTTCAACTCCAATTTGAGCTGATAAGACTTCAATAAAATGTAATTCTGTTTTTATTAATTGTAAATAACAACCAGATAACAGTTGATAATACGTATCAACCAGTGGTGTTATTGAAAAGTTGATTTTAATCGTAATTTACTGCCAAAAAAAACATGTTGCTAAGAAAAATAAATTCACCGATATTTTATAATATAAGTAAAAATGTTTGTCGCGCTGTCTCTTCTGCGGCAATTCCTAAGGTAATTAATTCATTTTCATACTAATTTTCAGTTAGGTAACCAGTAGTTTCTGTCATTCATTTTTTGGTGCTTGGTGGTTATCAATGTTTACCTTTTTCTCTTCTTCCTTTTCTTGTCTTTTAATAAGCTATTCCTTGAATTGGAATACATCTGTCTATCGTAATTATTGTTATGAAAGATGACACTTTGTCCTACATTAAAAGTACTTAATTTTTAAACTCTATTTTTATAATGTTGCAGGAAGAGAAAATAAAAATAAAAAACTGTGATATAAACTATGTTAAAGTTGGAAATGGGGCCCACCATGCCCTATTCTTGCCTGGTGCCTTGGGCACAATATGGACTGAAGGAAAACCTCAAGTAGAGGGATTCAATAGGGAGAAATTCACTTTAGTAGCTTGGGATCCTCCAGGTTATGGCAAGAGCAGACCACCAGAAAAGGAGTTTACTACAGACTTCTATGAAAAGGATGCAGACATGGCGTATGAGTTCATGAAGGTAACTTTCGTTTCTGTTAAACTCATTTCAGTCAGACAATTTTTTTTTTAAACATTTGAGATATTACCTCCGCTTACAAAAACTTATCCAATATCCAAGCTTGAATATAAACAGTCCGTAACTCCACAGTAACCCAAGACCAAAATTACTGGATTCTTGTGGGTATTTGCCCTGCAAAGTGATGATGGTGCAGGCTGACAGTAACCAGTTAGTCAGTATACAAAATTGGGTCTCTTTTATTATATCCTCAATCATTTATTTTCCAGGCTTTGAAAATACCTAAGTACTCTTTACTGGGATTCAGTGATGGTGGAATTACAAGTTTGATTCATGCTGCCAAGTATCCAGATGCAATCAGCAAACTAGTGGTATGGGGAACCAACTCTTTTATTTTACCAAATGAACTGGAAATGTATAAGAGTAAGTTCCCTTTCCTTGCAATTAAAAATAACAAGAGTTTTTTTTAACATTTAATTTTACAATATTGGGCCATGGAAAGCTCAACTGACATAGACTAAGAATTGGTATTGCATCACTTAAATTCTTATTTTTGTTTATTTACAGAAATAAGAGATATAAATTCATGGTCAAAAAGGATGAGGGAGCCTTTAATTGAGATCTATGGAGAACAACTATTTGCCAGATACTGGGCTGACTGGGTAGATGGAATGGAAGCACTTTTCAAAACTAAGGATGGCAACCTCTGTTCTGAACTTCTAAAAAATATTAAATGCCCTACATACATTCTGTATGGGCAAAAGGATCCTTTAGTGGATAGTGTTCATGCCTCCCATTTACACACTCACATTGGTGGTTCAAGGTAAGCCTAAACAGCTCTCATCTCATGAAAATGCCTAAAGATTTTATTTCAAAATATTGAGACCATTGCATGCATTGGGAAAATGAAACATGGCAACATCTGTGCTTATCTTCATAGAGATATTAAACTTAGGCACTACATTAATTCTAATGTACGGTCAAAAAAAAGCTTGTTCCACCAAACCTCACATTGCCAAACAATGGTATTGCTTTATAAATATTATTGAAATGTGAGGAAACTTTAAAAAAATGATTTTTCTCTTTTTTCAGGATGCATCTGTATCCAGACGGCAAACATCACATCCATTTGAAGTATGCTGAAGATTTCAACCAAAGAGTACAAGAGTTTTTATTGAAGCCTTAAAAAATCTTACAATATTTCTGTGGTCCTGCAACGTATATTGACCCTGTACGGATTTTACAAAGTGATAATTTATGCTGCTAAATCAAAATACTCATGATAATTTTTTTGAGTACGACTCATTTCAGAATAAAATTGATTTTACCAGATAGTGCAAGTTGCAATGTGTTTTTCTTATAAACCACAAGCAAGCAGTTGCATACCATGCGTTACTGTATCTCATAAAAGTTTAGTTTTTGAAGATCTTTATACTAAAGGCAACATTGCCCTAATATTATTATACTCTTTGGGCAACATTAATATTGTCTCAAAAAAATATTTAAATTCTTTTACATAAAAACCAAAGTTAGTATGTTTAGCAACAATTTCTCTGTCTTTGTCTTTCTCATGTGAGACAGTATACATCTATCCTGCTGTCATTTTGATCTGCTGTTATCATTCTAATCATTATGTTCCTTATTGCCTGGCAATAAAGTTTGAATTTGCACCCAACAACACTGATATAGTGCAATACCTACTGCATGATTATCTATTTTTATATAAAAAAAAATACAAACAGTTATCAGTAGATAACACAGTGTCGTGTAGTAAACGCGTTGTTAAGAAATATGTAAAACGCTGAGTTAAAACGTAGCTTGTTATCATAATTTACTATTAAATAAACCATGTTGTTAAGAAAAATAACTTTACCAATAACTAATTTAAGTAAAAACGTTTGTCGCGCTGTTTCTTCGGCAGGGGTTCCTAAGGTAAAACTCGGTACATTATTTACTTTTTACCGTTAAACATCTTAATGTAATTAAAGTGACTAATCAATCACAAGTATGTACAGGGTACTGTACCTACTTCTTGTCCAAGTTTTTTTATTTGTAGTGTTTTAATTTACTTGTAAGTTAAATAATAAGGGTATCTGGTAGTCGTAACATATGACTTATTGTTATTAATTATTATTCATGATGTTAACCTTTACTTGATCTTATGCCTCAACGGAGCCTTATGTGAACTTCATTTTTCCTTTAAAAATATATTGTTACACTTTCAGGAAGAGCAAATAAAAATCAATGAATATAATATTAACTATGTAAAAGTTGGTCATGGACCCCACCATATCCTGTTCTTGCCGGGCGCTTTGGGCACAATATGGACCGAGGCAAAACCTCAAGTAGAACACTTCAACCGTGAAAAGTTCACGATGGTTGTTTGGGATCCCCCGGGCTATGGCAAGAGCAGACCACCAGAAAAAAACTTTACTACAGACTTCTATGAAAAGGATGCAGACATGGCATCTGAATTAATGAAGGTGAGTATTTCATCTTTGATTTTGTACATCTATTAGAAATGTGTGGCCCATAATTAATTATAAATCATGTTTATTTGTCAAGGCTTTGAACATTCCGAAGTACTCTGTTTTGGGATTTAGTGATGGTGGCTCCACAAGTCTGATTCATGCCGCTAAGTACCAAGATGCTGTCAAGAAGCTAGTAGTTTGGAGCTCCAACTCTTTCATCTTGCCCAGTGAATTGGAGCTAATGTATAAGAGTGAGTTTTCCTTCTGTACTCTAGCAAAGCTGGTGAAATTAGTACGGTCAGCAACAGAAGTAGCTTATCATTTCGGATTTTTTTTATGTAAGTACAGGACTCCAGCGATTATTTTTAATGTTTCAGAAGATTATTATTAAAAGTATTCTTTACTCTCCAATACCTTGTTAGTAACAAGCAATATAGTGATAGGTAATCTACTTCTGATGGTGACTGTACCTGAGTTGGGCATGAACATTTTGAAATGCTTCACTCTTGCATTTTATGAGTATTTATTTCATTACAGAAATTAGGGATACAAAAACATGGTCAAAAAGAATGAGGGAACCTCTAATCGAGGTATATGGAGAAGAACTATTATCAAAGTACTGGGCTGAATGGGTAGATGGTCAGGAAGCCATTGTCAAAATGAAGAACGGCAACATCTGTGCTCATCTTCTTAAAGATATTAAATGCCCTACATATATAATGTATGGCCAGAAGGATGCTATGGTCGACTGTAGTCATATATCCTATTTACACACTCACATTGATGGTTCAAGGTAAAATCCAAATGTTTTTGTATTTTGCATCTTTCTGTAAAAATGTCAATGAAATGTGTGGAAGCCTTTTATAAAAAATATGCTTCTTTTCTTGTTTCAGGATACATCTTTACCCAGAAGGCACACACCACATTCATTTGAAATATGCTGATGATTTTAACCAGAGAGTGCAAAACTTTTTATTAGAACCATAAAACGATTTTTTTCATGAAGTCTAACGGGATGCAGCTGAATACCAGTATTTAACATGGAGCGAATGCCTTTCTGACACATTTACAAATAAATATGATATTATGCTGCTATTCTTGGCATATGGTGATATATTTGAATACAAGGATTTGAAAGAAAATATTAACAAAAATTCCCATATTTTATTTTCATTCACTTATAAGCATGATTCATTTCAGAATAAAACAATTTACATTCAATAACACATAATTCAAAATTGAACTGACTCATATTTTACTGTACAAGTGATAAAATGGCGTGTTTCTTATAACGACCACAAACAAGCAGTTTGTTATTGTATGGCGGCTAAAACGCCTTTTGTTCTTATTACTTTATGTTATTCACTTTGCGACTATATTGGATATTGTTAGTTAAATGGTAGTTACAAAATCTTGCATAGTTTAAACACAAAAATTCGACTCAAAATGTGCTCTACTAAAATAAAAATCGAAGTAAAACTTAAACAACAGCAAATGAAGTATGTATCGACTTTTGTTTCGTTAATAAATATGTATTGCACTCGGTACATACGTCGAGTTATAAACTTTATCTACTATGTCGTAGTATACAATCGATCGACCCTTCACAAATCTTTAATATACACTTGTAAAATGTTAATATTGAAATTCTAAGGCACACATTATGAGCTAGTGTCCTGTAGACAACATGGAAGCACAGTACGATTTACTAGTTATGCCAATGTTTGTATGACGTTAATGAATCATAAGTAAACGTTTTACACGTATATAAACAAACACACATAAGCGACCTACCTCGATAAATACATAAGAAAATATATTGACAATCATTCGCTAATTCCAGTAAGCTTGTTCTTATCTCATAAATAATTTCTCTAGTTACAAAAAATAGTATACACTGAATGGACATTAGACATCGCGACGCGGGCACATCCCTCGGTGCCCGGCGCCGCTACAGCACCATAGTTAGGCTATGCACTACTGTGATCCATCCGTTACATATATTACAGTGAAATAAGATTACTCTTACAAATACATAACGATACAATATTACAACATTATCACCGGGATTATTAACAATACGGCTTTTTAATTAATTTTAAATACGTTATATTCGTTACGTTTACAAAAACTAATGTTTTAATAGAGAGAGTCAAAGGCACACACTTTGTAAAAAAATCCTACAAGTTAGTCTCAGTGTCTCTTTTATCACTGTGGGTGTCGTTCTATACGCTATACGTACACGGGCCCCTGGTTGTCGTTGTCGTCGAGGTTGATTTTGTTCGTGTAGCCGTCGTCGAAGAACCTCCGGAACGTGAACTCAAAGAAGCCGTGGAACGTCTTGCCGTTGTCGAGCAGCTCGCTGTCCGACTTGTTGGAGTCGGAGCTGCCCGAGTTGCGCAACTTGTCGGGATCCACCGGGTCGAAGTTGGACGTGTCGGTGGCGTAGTCTATCCGCGGTATGTACGGCGCCACCTGCCGTCGCAGCCCCTTGTCGAAGTCGATGCCGTGCAGGAACGGGTGGTTCTTCACCTCGTTAGCGTCCTTGCCAAGCCTCGTCTCCTGACCAGAGCACAGCTGTAGGATTAGATCCTTGCTCTCGGGAGATAATTTGGCAGCTTCCGGAATATGAAGGGTGCTTTCCCAATTTATAACCTGTAAATAAAACGATTATTGTTAAAATAGATCAGTCAAAGGCTTTAATAAAGACTGAAAGTTAAATAGCCAACCTTGAGTTGCGTTTCGGCGGGTGTGGAGGCTAGAAAGGGCGGCGATCCGACGAGCATCTCGTAGAGGATGACTCCGACGGACCACCAGTCGCAGAGCTGCGTGTAGCCGGTGCGAGTGAGCACCTCGGGCGCAATGTAGTTGGGAGTGCCCACCAGCGAGTGCGCCAGGCATCGCTGATGCTCCCGCTTGCGTCGCCTTTCCAGAGGCTTGAGCTGGTGACACCTACACTCGCCCATGGCTCCCCACTCGCCGTCTACCGGATCCATTGAGTCTTGTCGTCCATGATCTGAAAAAATTGACAAAAGTTCAGTAAGTGGGAAAAGTATGAGAGTATGACTAAAGATTGCGAAAGCAAAGATTTTTTTATTCAATATCAAGTTGGACTACTAATCTTACATGAAAAATAGGAGCAGCTGTGTGCTCTCAGTAACACACAGTAAAAGGAGGTGAGCATTTTGCCACCAACCAGGCACAAATTCAGACTCCGTGCCTGCTCCTGAAAAATCATGATGGAAAAACCGCGTTGGTTCCTAGATCGGGAAGTTCGTTTTGATGTTGTCATTTTAATTTAGTAAATCATGTACAATTTGTGAAAAGTATACTCACCATTTCTCTGATAGTATTTCGAGTTATGCGTCCATCTGAATCCCGTACATAAACCAAAATCAGTCAACTTAATATGGCCATCACGATCTATTAGAATATTGTCGGGCTTGATGTCCCTGTGGATGAAGCCCATCTTATGGACGCTCTCCACAGCGCACGTCAGCTCCGCGATGTAGAACCTGGCGAGGCTCTCCTCGAAGATACCCAGCTTTATTAACAAAGACATCAGATCACCACCAGGTATGTAGTCCATCACAAAATATAAGTTGTCTTTGTCTTGGAAGCTGTAGTAAAGCTTGACAACCCACTCGTTGTCGGCCTCTGCTAATATATCCCGCTCGGCCTTCACGTGCGCCACTTGGTTGCGCTTCAGCACGTCAGCCTTGCGAAGTGTCTTCATGGCATATAGATGACTAGTATCAATCTTCCTTACTAACGTCACTTCCCCAAAGGCACCGACACCGATCGGCTTGATCTTCGTGAACATAGATTTATCCATTTTCGCTCTCTTTAGCCTAATGTAGTTGGATTCTTTCTGAGATAACATCTTTCTCATTTGACATTGTGCTTCCGCACTGAGACCTATTTTAGTCATTTCTTTCTCCAACTGCATTCGTCTAAATGTTCGCTGTTTATATGACTTCAAAATGTTCTCGACATGCTGCTCCATGAAGAATTTAAAAGCTTGAGGCGAATAATTTCTAACTTTACAATCTCTTCGTTCGTCTTCTTTCTCTTTGCTTATATTCTTTCTCTCTGGTATGGGTGACTGATGCCGTATCTTTTCTACACCTTTGGGTCGTCGCTCAGATGAACCATTCGAACTTTTATCCGAGCTTGATGCCGCAACACTGTCTTTTAGAAGGTTGTTCGTGCAGTTTTGGTTCGGACACTTAATTTCTACCTGTGAAGCTTCACCAGTGTTGGAGAACTTCTTATGTAAAGGAGAGTGGTGGGAGTTGACAGTAGTCGTGTTGTCGTTTTGATTGCCATAAGGCGGCGGTGGAATAGGATGCATTCCTCTCTGCACGGCTAGAGCTTGCATGGTGATCGCATAGCTCGGCGGTTCTGTGGTGGGGACGGTGGGAGTGGTCGCGGTCGGGATGACTGGCGGCGTGGACCCGGGCGAGGATGGCTTCGGGGCCAGTGGGTAGCTCGGCGGTGTCTGCGCCTGTTGCTTTTGCTGAATAGAACTAGCATATGAAGGTGGAGGTGGCTGCGCGGCCGAGCTCGCGACAGGAGGAGGGGCAACAGGCGCTATGGCAGTCTGCAGAACCGGTTTCTGTACTTGTGTACTCTTAACGGACTGCATGATAATGGGAGGTTGCACGGCTTGTCTCGCAGTCCACGCCTGAATAGGCGTAGGGCGAGTCATACACGACGACGAGCCCGTCGATTGTGTCACCGTAATCGGACTTGGCGACCCGGCGGAGGTACCTCCCGAGTAGATCCCCGACGACGGACTTTTCCTATAGTCCTGCGACTGCGTGGGACTCTGGCGATTTTGCATCGAGACAGAATACGACGGGGGAGGCGGCACGCCCGAAAGAGGATACGGAGGTGGGAGTTCCGCGCCGCCGCCAGACGATTGATAAATGTTTAGGGCCTGGATCTGCTGCGTTAACTGTTGCTGCACTTGTGGACCGTTTTGCACTATCATGGGCTGGCGTGCGGGCGGCGTGGGCGCGCCGGCCGCCACGGGACTGGTGCCGCGCGCGGGTGGCAGCGGCGGCGCGGGCGACATGCGCTTCATGAGCTGCTGCACGGACGGCATCACGGGCGGCGTGGACGGACATCGCGGCGGAGGAGGGGGCGGCGGTTCCGAGAAACCGGACGGCGAGTACTGCCTGCTCAATTTCTCGTGAGGAAGGGGAGGTGCGTCTGACTGTCGCGGACTATCAGACCGAGAGCTGCCTGCACCAGAATCGAGTGCAGGACTACCTCTATGAAGGTTAATTTCACGCTCTAGACTAGGTTTTCTTATAAGCTTGGAGTTCAGGGCATTTAAATTACTTGACTTGAGGACTCCATTGATAGATTCCTGCTGCTTTGACAGATAATCTAATGCTGCATCAAATCGCCCTCCAGCATATTTTAATGCTCTTACAGCTGGGTCCTGGAAAGATAAAGTTATGACTCAAAAATTATACCTATTGGGAATTAGATTCATGAAACGTAAATTGAAATTCTGTAATGCACTTATATTTTCTTTTTTTTTGGGTAGCTTCTAGTTTCAAATTCCAGTTTGGATTCTAGAATATTGGTATAAAGTTTTGTGAATTTCAACAAGGCTCAGATTAAATTATTATTCTTTCACAAAGTTCATCATAAGTTTTAAGATAGTGGAAGCAAAGAAGGGGAAAGTTATATGGACCCTAGGCCCAGTGTTGTAGCACTTTCTAAGCTATCTTAATGTGTAGGTATAATTAAAAATAACATTTTATTTGAAAAACCATGACACTAATCAATTAAATGAACAAGATACAGCACTTTTAAAATACCAATTACATATTGCCTGAACTTATCATTGTATTTAGGATTTCCCATATCTATACTTCTATACTAATATTATAAAGCTGAAGAGTTTGTTTGTTTGAACGAGGTAAACTCGGGGACTACTGGTTGGAATTGAAAAATTATTTTAGTGTTGGTTAGTTCATTTATCGAGGAAGCTTTAGGCTATATAACATCACGCTACGATCAATAGGAGCGGAGCATAATTGTAAAATGTTAGGTTAAAAATAATGATATTTTGCGAAGCTTATTAACCCATATGGTATTAATCTAAATAAATGTGTTTGTTGGCACGGAAATTGAATATAGAATATTTGTGCCTTTTACTCTATACAGTTTAAACAAATATCTTAGAAGATATCGCAATGTAAAAATATACGGGCGACAAAATAATTAAGCGCGTGGCAGTCTTTCGGTCCGGTGCGGTAGGTACGTGGGGATTCTGGCCTCTGGGGGCTCCGGAGAAATTCAAATTCAAAAAATTTACTGCACCATATTGTATACAAGTACAAGGTGTTACTGTATATTAAACAGTAAGAGATACCTATAGTAATTGTTACTTTAATAATATAATCGAAGTCAATCTAAACTAATAAGTATTTTATAGAGGACAGGTAAGACTTTTTGTTTGTTACGAGTACGATATAGCTCATTTAATAAGTTGGATAGTCGATTTATCTAGAAAGGTTATAAGCTATATTATGTGTTGCAGACGAAGTTGCGTGGGTCAGCTAGTAGGTATTATAAAGAGGAAAGGTAAGATTTTTTGTTACGAGAACGATTTAACTCAATTTAATATGTTGGATAGTCGATTTATCGAGAAAGGTTATAAGCTATATTATGTGACGCAGACGAAGTTGCGTAGGTCAGCTAGTATATACATATAGGTACAGAGCTCATTTTAATTGATTATGAAGTACGAATGACTGCATTGATTCTGTGCTGTTGCCACGATTGTCTCCTAATTTGGGAACTGAATGGTTAATGGCACTGTGGTGTCATTTTGTATGCACATTCAGAGCTCATACAAAAGATTGTGATACCAAGACCTGATGCTGCTGCCAGGATTCTCACCGCACATAGGAAACCTAGACCGGTAATCCTGACTGCAGCACCAAATCTTAGTGAGTGCTTCATGTGGATATGATCTGGATGCTTTAGTTAAGCTTTAAATATATGGTGAGTTTATAAATGAAAAAAATCTGGTAAACCTATACTTAAAATAACTAGGTGCTGTATTAGCAATGGTCATATATTACTAAAGGATGTCCTGTCTAATTCATACAACAAAATGAATCTTACCAAAATCCGCAAGACATAATTAAGTTAACACATTACTAATAATAATTAGAATATTTGAACTGGTGTAATGTTTTTATTTAATTAGTTAGTGACATGCTATCATAGAATAAAATGTAAAGATTGATCAGTTCTTTACTTTGATGTAGATTAGAAAGTGCTACAGTATCAGGCCCATTCTGCCACATCTTCTTTATCAACATTTTGCCTATTACTCTCTACTATCTTGTAAATGCTAAGCTGACATAATTATATGATTAAAACGTAAAGCAGATGTTTTGAAATCACACTTTTCTATCTGCCTGGCCACACAAACAATACTTTGAGCCCAAATATTTAGAATTTCAGTTCAGTTTTCAATAATACTAGTTCTTACCTCATCAAATCCCAAAGCAATCAGTTGATTTAAGGTCTGCGGTAGAGCAGTTAAATCTTTATCAAGACCATTTCCTGAAGACGAGCTGAAGCCAGAGCTAACACCAGAGCTGACGGTGCTGGCTGCTGACGAGCCGGGAGGCTCTGAGTTGCCATTGTTAGCAAATGGTAATAGTGAGTTGCGGATTTGGGCTAGCGCCTTTTGATGATAGCCGGAGCGAGCGGCCGCCTGGCGGGGCGCCGGCGGGTTCATGGCGCCCGCGCCCGCGCCCGTGCGCCTCACCTCTCACCCGACCCCTCCCATCACACGAGCACACACCACCTTCTGATCACACTCATGTTCACTGCTCACGATTGCATTTATTATACACCAAAATATTGTCTTTCAACTTGAAGTCCAGATGTGTTCAAATTCGTTTGTTTAGCTTCTTTTCAATGCCTGGTTTTTGTCAACATAATATGGACATCCAATGCTTTGGGAGCTTGTGTTATGGACTGAAACAATAACAATAACACTTGTATCACAATAAATAAACACTTATAGACTTCTTATAAGTTGTTATCACATACAAAACTGAACTCTTACTGGATTGTTATGTGCCATTTGACATGGACACAATTTTATCAACATGAATAACAATCTCTAACAAATACACTAGATTCCAGAACTACTAATTACGTATGGTATGAATAAAACGTAACAAAATAACATTCTGAATTCATATTCCTCCAGTCAAAGTTGTTGGTTCATTACAAGCCAAAAGAATGTTCAACACGAATCAATCATGACATAGTACTGTGGAATGCCAAAATTAGAGTCAGCTTTGTTTCTTATGTTTTGTTCATTGCAGGTACTGTTTTGAAATATATAATAGAATAACAATTTACCAGGATATTTTTCACTTTTTGCAAATCTGATTCAGAATCACAAACGTCATAATCTCGTAAAATAAAAATTCTTTCGGAGAGCTCTCACATTACCGATGACATCTTTCTCGTAGACCACAAATTATGATAACAATGTCAATGTTCATATTCGAACTAAACAACTGAGAATTTGCATACACTTTTCCATAAATGTAATAATATCCAATGAATTACGATAACAAAGAACTCTGAAACACAGACATGCAAGTTGGCAAACCATACAAAGCGACCATTTTGAAGAATTACCACATTCTTTTGTATGTTCATAAAAGCTACGGCATAGTGACGTTTGTCGATGCTCAGTATTTTAATGTGATTTAAACTTATTTCTTTAAAATATATTTAAATAATAACTTTTGTTTAATTTAGCCCAATTAAAGTTCTTAAACTAATTTATTATACTAGTAATACATTAATTGCTTTCCACGAAATATAATAAATTGTAATCGTAAACATGAATGGGAAACTTTACTATTGAATAGTCAACTTGGCAGTATAGTCTATGGAATTATCACAGAGAGTGAATGGAATAGTGTTGTTGAACATATCGATTTCATGATAAAGTTATCTGTGGAGAAAAAAAATCAATCAATCCATTGCATTTGTTGTGTGAGGTGATGATTGGTGTTCGTATTCTACAATAATTTATTTTCAATTTGTACATTTTATAACCTTTACGGCTATAAACCTTGAATATTAACATTAATATCTATTTGTAGTGATATCTTTCAAAATGCTGAGAAGACTTGTGCTGTGTTATTTTCTATTTTTACCCTACTTTGTTGCACTTGAAGAAAGCTCAGTTTATGAATACAATGCAAATAATTTTAAATTTCAAATAGAAGAGATGGATGGGAATTTTGTGATGTTTTATGCACCGTGGTGAGTTTCTCGTATATAAGAAGATAACCAATAAAAACCATAACGAGTATCTGAACACTCCAGTTTTCATTTATATTTGTAAAGCATTTATCCCCGAGCCTAAGCAGCCGGTAAGTAGTATTTTGGAGAGTCATTTTAACCTACTTTCAGGTGCCGCCACTGCACAGAGTTCCACCCAATCTGGTCAGAACTAGCTGAACTGGTCAATACCAAAGACTCAAAGTTTGCTATTGCCCAGGTAGACTGTACAATACACTTAAAATTATGTAACGACAACGACATCACAGGTACTTGATGGTTTATAATTAGATTACATTTATGTATGGAACCTCTACAGTGTGTAAAACATCTAAGCTCAGTGTTTACTTATGATGTTTATAATATTATTGTATTTTTAATATAGCTAAGTAAGCTTGCTAAACAAATGACTATTTGGAACTGAGAGGTTCCAACTTTGGTTACACTACACAATAAACAACATGCAATCTTCGCTTACTTCATTTTGTGCTGTGAGATGAACCAGTCAATTCTTTCAGTAAAAACAAGAGTACTTAACAAAATATTGAACTATTTTAATGCTCATTCATTTTCAGGATATCCAACACTACTGTACTTCCATAAGAATACTTTTTCACCTGTAGAATATAAGGGAACCAGGGACTTGCCATCCCTGACTTTATTTTTAAGTGAAAGTTTTACTATGAAATCAGAGGTAAGAAATATGTAATCATTTCGAAAATAAACTATGAATCCACATTTTTCTGAAAATTCTTGCCACTAACATAGTTCTTAGGTTTACTAACCCATATGAAATAATAAGAAGTATTTGATTTCCCCTTTCTAACATAATAATCTTTTTCTTGTTCAGGGTCTAGATTACGAAAAGGAATCCAGAGAGGTGAAAACATACAGTGGTATGGCCTATTTGAATGATCAAAATATAGAGAAGTTTGTGTCAAGAGGACAGCATTTTATCATGTTTTTTGCACCATGGTGTAAGGCATCACAGGTAAACAATAAAATATTATCAGTTAGAAATAATTCAGCCATAAATAATTGTAATGAAAAATTCTTTCACAATATTACTTTGTTTAGTAATTCCAATAAATGGAAAGATGTATGTGTATAATCAATAATGTAAACATTCAAACAAATGCCTTGGGGAGCCCAGGGGGTCTAAAATGCCTACTTTAGCAGATCTTATTATGAATTGCATTAGAAAGCGTAAAATAGACCTTTCATAATAGTAACTGCAATTCATATAATATTATGATCTTGTAAAGTGGCCATTTTAGACGCCCAGTTGTGACAAAGTGTCCTGTAGGTCCAACACACTAACAAGCTTTACATAGACTCTGCAGGAGAGGCACTGCAAAGTGTTGACAGTTTATATCCCTTGCTCCCTTGGAACTAAATGAAAATTACTAAGAATTTGAACATTTTTATTACAGAAATTGGCTCCAATTTGGGCAGATTTAGCAGCACAGTATGCTCACAATGAGTACATTCAGATTGGCAAAGTGAACTGCTTGAACAATGAGATGACCTGCAAAACTTTCGATATCAAACAGTATCCATATCTAATGTGGATTGTCAATGGCAGAATTGTAAGTTAATTTTATATAAGTAGCAAAAAAACATTTCAAATTTCCTAATTTAGGATGGTTTCAGATTAGTGTATTTTCGGCGCCTTTGCCACACGCAAAACTAGTACGTCGTTGACGCGCTTATACGCTCGTACAAGCGAGAAACGCCTCCCCGCGCGCACTCTCACACTCGTTCGACTATTTTGACTGACAGTTGTGCAAACATAATTATAATTATTGAGTGCACTTTTTTATACTTGATCATTTATTTACAGATGGGCGTAGCTGAAGCAGAAACAATAGATGATCTAAAAGGATATGTAGAGAAAATGCTACTGACTGAAAATCATGACCCTGACAAATTCCTGAAGAAAAAGAAAGCCCTGCCAGTCGCTAGGATATCGGAAGAAACTTTTGAGACCTTCCTGGAGAAGGAATTAGTATTTATAAACTTCTTTGCACCATGGTAAATATCTTATTACAGTTTGCAAGGTTAATACAAATATCTAAAATGTCTGTTACAAGTAAACATACAAAATGTTTGCTCCTAATATTGACCTACTGATAAATGATTTCAAACGAGATAACATTGTAGGTACTTTATTTACTGTTAGAACAAGGACATATTAAAATGCGTAGTTACATAAATATAATGTTGTTTGAGCAGCAATATTGATCCCAAATATAAGGCTGACCTAGTTCTCCTCAATCAAATTCATTGGGCCTAAAACGTATTATATTTGAGACTACCTTTTTTTTTTGGGGGGGGTGGAAAATCATCAAATCCCGCTCTTGGGCAGAGCGAAAGGGAGTGTGGGACTTCTACTGACTAAAAACCACCCATGTTCCTTCTTAGCCCTTTATGTCGAGGCCGCTGTATCTCTTGCGAACAACCCGCAGCCCCGACGGGAGCTACATTACTCTCAAGTTTTATCAAAATCCCTTCAGCAGAAACAGCAACTAACATCCATTTCCAAATATGTATTAGTAAAAACTAAAGTAACATTTTTTTTGTTTATTCTTCCCCAGGTGTGCACATTGTATGCAATTAAACCCACTCTGGGTGAAATTAGGTGAACGGTTTCAAAATGAAACTCGCGTTATTATCGCCGATGTTGACTGCGTGCAATCAAAGCCAATTTGCGAAACGGAAAAGGTGAGATGCATAATTGTATGATGTAGTAAATGTTACGTCTCTTATCGCCAAAATGCTGGGCAAATATTGACGTAGGAAATACGCTTATCTTATCCTGGCTGTTTTGTCTATTGGGGTCAATCCGCCATTTGGTAACTGCTTGGTGGAAATGCATTGAGATAATAATGTAGACCTAGTACCGACCCCACACCACTAAGCAAACGCAATGTAAATTCGAATAATTTTAAAATTTAAAATAAGCACTTGTTTAGTTAGTATTCGTGTATTTGGTATGTTTTGCATTCATATTGCATTCTTGCTAGGCCCTAGGACTCGAATTATTCACAAAGAATATAAGCCAACACGCTAATACACAATCCTTATTTTTAGATCAATGGCCTCCCCACACTAATTTTATACAAGGAAAAGAAGATAGTGAATGTAGAACATGGCGGGCGGCCGCTTGAAAGCCTAATCACTCTAGTCACCGAGCATCTTGAGGATACAAACACAAACGCGGCCTCGCAGGATGCTGCGTCTATCGAGGAGGACATCATGAATACCAAAGATGAACTATAAGTTATTTTAATAGGTAGATCAATAAACAAATTTGATAAGCCACTTGTTTATATTTTTTCCTGTTTTTAGGGTTCCGTACTTCAAAAGGAAAAAACGGAACCCTCATGATCACTCGTGTGTCTGTCTGTCCGACCATTTCCCCCTCCCCCTTTTATTTTTTGGCGGGTGGAAATGATCAAATAACCCCTCCCGCTCTTGGGCAGAGCGAAAGGGAGTGTCAGACTTCTACTGACTAAAAACCACCCATGTTCCTTCTTAGCCCTTGATGTCGAGGCCGCGGTATTTAAAAAGTCTATTTTTATTGATTGTCATTGTACTCATTTGTCGATCTTTACCACCAAATATCTCGGTAACGTGACACTTTGGGGTACCTTGTTACTGGACAATTCTTGTTCGTCTATATGTCCTCTATCAAAAAAAAAACAAAATGGCGGGCAGGTTGATATGCCACATTGGTTCCATCCCCTTACTTCAACACTTTCTTAGATTACAGGAAAACCTATAAGTGCTAAAATAACATGGAAAACCTATAAGAAGTGCTAAAATAACATGGAAAATCTTTCAATATCTACTACAATGATATGGAACCCTTCATGGGCAAGTTCGACTTTCACTTGGCCAGTTCTTTATTTGGCAGCTGCATTCTGCATAGCTAGTAATGATTTCAAGTAAGTGAACATTGAGGTTTCAAGCATGCATAATATTGTATTATGTAGCTACTGTGATATTCATGCAAACTAAGAAACATTGATTGATTGGAGAGCTCAGTAAATACTACAAAAGTTCTTGGGTTTTATTTTTCCAAACAAGCTCTTTGGGCAACTGGGACTACCACTGTAGAAAGGAGGTGTCTCATGAGAAGTCGAGTAACAGAGAAATATGGAAGAAAAGACATGCTGGGCCGACCCCAAATGAATTAGGATAAGGGCAAGAGAATGATGATGATAGCACTCCCAAGGTAATAAAAGGATTAAGAAAAACAAAGAAACAACCTTTTTAAGCAGAAGTTTTAACTCCCTAACAAGGTACTTTAATTATTAATTTGAACTTACAAGGATAGGTAGGTACACATAGAAGCAGATATCAATAATTATCTTGGTGCATAGTGGGTGCATTTTTTATAAATGCTTAAAGTCTTAAACAATAAAGTCAGCAAAGTCATGGTGCTATGGATGTTAATCCAATTTTTTTTCTATCGCAGCTTTTTCTCCACAGTTTGGGCCTGAAAGAATGCTCCATCAGCATGTGTGGCCTGTCTGTTTATCTGCTTGTGCCTGTCACGAGACACAATCTCTTCTAACACCTCTCCATCACCTTTAATTAACCTGAAAACAAGACTCAACTGAGGGATGGTAATAGTGTTCTATTAAATCTGTATTTATAAAATCTACAATTATACAGGGTAGGAGGGACACCAACGTTAAACTGTAACGTATTCAGTACACAGAAATATTCTATTTGTTGAATGGAATTAATGATATGTTTTTCCAGTCAGTGTCCCTTCCATCTTGTATAAATAATAATCTGTGGATTAAGAACATGATTAAAAGAATATCTGTTTTAGGAAGTAATAAACATAAGTTAATAGAGGGATAGGATAACCTGTATCTGCCTGACTCTTCATCTAGAACTTTTCTAACTACACTCTGCCTCTTCTCCCACTCTTCTTTGGTCATTGGGGCCATCGCTTTGGACTTTTCCATTAGTTCTGAAAACATAACAATTAAAATGAGTATTTTAAACAGATGCATACAGCAGTCACAAACTTAATTATAATCTCATTATGTCTAATCTATAAACTGTACAATGAGGTTAGTCAAAGCTGAAATGTATGATCAATAGCAAAATAATGTAGCATTGTAATCTATTTCCTTTCGGTATGCTGCCAGTCTAAAACCAACAACGCGTTCCGATCGATACATAACTACAATCAAGTAGGTTCACTTTAGATTACAGACATACCAAGAGGTATATCTGCCGAGGCGGCCCCTTCCTTCGCATTGCTTCCATCGCGACTACGAATTGTACTCTCGCTTCTCTGCTTTTTCTTAAGTCTCTTCTTCTCTTCCTTCAACTTCTTTTTCAATGCCCTTTCAGTCTTCTTTTGTTCCTTTTTGAGTTTTTTCTTTAATTTGCGGAGTTTCTTCTTTTCCCGGGACGCTTCAGAGCTACTGGTGCTCGAACTACTTGATCTTCTGTGTTTCTTAGATTTTTCCTTGCCCATATTATAGCTTTTCTTTTACATTGATTAGAAAATCTAGAATTTATTTACATTTCGTCCGCAAGTTCCGCAACGCGCCGCAAAACGACATGACAGGAATATGTAATATGTTTGACATTGACAACTCTGTCACTGTGACACTGACAAAGAACTTTCTTTGTTGTCTAACTTTTTTCTTTTCCCAACAAAGGAATTTACGAAAAAGTCTTGAGTATGATGTAACTTTTTTAGGTTAGTTTTGTTTTACAAAGTGCACAGTAGGCGACAAAGTATTGAATGCACATTCAAGACTTTGTAACTCGGCCATGCATTTGATTATGTCGGTTTAATATCCATTTGTGATGCACAAAACCTTCCGAAACTACGAATAAATTCCCGCAAAATTCAAACGTACTCTTTTTCTATTTGCCTGTACTCTAAGGTTCTATTAAACCCAAAATATAATTTGAAACCGTATAATAAATAATTGTTTGAACCACTTGCATCTTCGAGATAACTCTCTCCCCTATAATGTAATGATTTTTGTTCTACGGTTTCAAATTATATTTCGGCCTTTTGAGTACAAACTACGAGGGCCAGCCCTTTTGAAGTAGGTAATCTTCTAGCTAATTGGTACCTGGGTGGGTGATCCCCAGATTCACAGACATGAAACCTCTTTCGCTCCGTAAACTACTATAATGCAACTTTAAAAAAATCTTTAGTACTGAAACTATTTCCCAGAGCATGATTAAAAATAAATATAATTACAAGTTTTTGTTGTAGGTAGGTTGTACAAATAGCTCGGGTTAAAAGACGTAGTTAGGATAGGACGCAAGTTATAAATAAAATACACAGTAAAAAACATAAATTATCCCGCCATATTTTAAATATTTAAATGTAACTACCTACCTACCCATTGACTTATATATTACTGCGTAAGGACTGGGCGGACGGCATGTTAAAATGACGCCTCGAACGTGGTCCCAACATGGTCTTTCCTAAGGCGAAGTGAACTAGTCCACGATCGGCTCTCTTCGGTTGCGGTCGTAAATTTTATTAAAAGCTTTATTTATGTTCTTTATACTTCGAAAATACCACGCCGCTTATACAAGGTTACATTAACGAGCAGACTACACCGATTCTCTGTATGGCGAACGCGTCGATCAAATGTTCGGACGACCGTATCTTTAGTTTTTATATCAATGTACCTACCACTACCTAGTAATATTTAACACCCGACTACGGTGAAACCCAAATATAATGTTTTAGGGTTCTGTATCTATAGTTGTATACACTCACATCGATTGATATAAAAACTAAAGATACGGTCGTCCGAACATTTGCTCGACGCGTTCGCCATACAGAGTATCGGTGTAGTCTGGTCGTTTACGTAACCTTGTATTTGCGGCGTGGTATAGCTTTTAATAAAATTTACGACCGCACCCGAAGAGAGCCGATCGTGGACTAGTTCACTTCGGCTTAGGAAAGACCGTTTTGGGACCAAGTTCGAGGCGTCATTTTAACATGCGGTCCGCCCAGTCCTTACGCAGTAATATAAAAGTCAATGCTCACATCACATAGTTTCGCCAACATCCATTTGTTTGTTACTAAATCTATCAAAATTAATTTAGCTAGGTATATTTTTTAAAAGTCTATTATCATAAGTGAGTAAATAATCATTAGATAAGACTCCAAATATATGAGATCCTGAAACAATCCCCAAAAGGTTGAGGTCACCACTACTGCCAATGGTGACAGACTAAAGTGACTGATAAATCTGAACAGCCTTATGTTACCTGCAGAAACAAGTAGGTAATATATGCATAGGTTGGTTCAGGGTTGAGCGGTGGGTGACACGATATGGGAGTCCCGATGAATAATTGAGACCGTACACATAGAGACACGCATGCGCGAGACGCGCGCCGCGCGCCGGCTAAGCGAGACGTAGCCCGAGGCGTATCTATTCGAGCTCAGCGCACCGCTACTAGCACCCCGCATGAAGTAATATTTTTTTCTGCGCTCGAATGTTTCACGTCATTTTTATATGCGAAGAGTGTTCTAATCACAGAGATGTGCGCAGTCACGTCGTTATAAGCAGTTAAATATAGTATTAATTGTCGCCGGTGGTTGTTGTACAGAATAAAATCGCATAATGCAAGCCGGGGGGCCGGACAGCGCGGCGGTCTCGGAGGCCCCCAGCAGTGGCAGTGAGGACTCCGACTGTGAGCCCGGACCGGAGGCTGACGCGGATGCCGCTCTCACCGAGGAGTGGGCCCGGGAGCTGCTGACTGACTCGGGCGTGGTCGCAGCTCACGAGGTTCGTCTCTGACATATTCATTAATTCCTCATTATTTACTTTTAGTTTCTAATAGAAGTATTCATTAAATTGATGATCAAGATTGAGATTTAAATCTATTAAAATTGTAGCAAGACGCGCCTTACGATTGCGTGGAATTTATTTGTTCTCAGTCGAGCATGATATCATGAAAAAATATTCGAGCCGGTATATCATGTAAAATCATAAGTTTAACTTTTTAATGTTTGTAATCCTAATCATAGCCGGTCGGTCACTTTGTCCACTTGTATTTATCTGTATGTTATTATAAAAAGACTCTGTATTTTTAAATGTTATTTAATTCAACAGTAATCTTACTTATTGAAATTAATCTCCTAGGTACATGTGGAGTCACGCGCAGGAGTTGCTGGCGCCCTAAGCCGTGTTCTATCTGTAACAGTCTGCTACGAGAGTAATGGAGAGCGTAGGTCTCTGCCACTCGTCGTCAAACTACCCCCACGAGACCCTTTCGGACGGCTTTTTGTGGCGGAAGCCCAGTTCGACACCAGAGAGATCCTTTTCTACACGGAGCTCGCACCGGCTCTCAACAAACTGGCGGAGGAAGCTCTTGGCCCTGGATCTGGCCTACCTATACCTAGATGCGTGAAGGCTAGACTACCAGGTCAGTAATCTAACTTGCGTATACATTTTCCTATTCCTAAGACGTAACTCAAACGTGTGTGTTCTTCTGTCATTTGTATGCATCGCGCGTATCGAATCTCCAGTCAAGTCCAGTCATTGACTCAGACAATTTATTTTTGTCTTGTCAAGGCCTTGGTGCACTGGTGGAATTTCTTAAATACTACCATCACAGTAAATTCTCAAATATGCTTTACTTTATCTTGGTAGGTACCTACAGTATAATGAAGTAGGTAATGAACTTAATTATGGAGTAATGAACCTATTACAGTGTAATGGAGTGACTAATCAATCTAAACAATTTGTCAAGTTACATTTTTTATTGTTAGTCCCACTTGACTTTTCACCTTTGCGCGGCACATGCGACATTCCCTCCCCTTTCCTCCCTGCCCCATTCTCGCCGGTGTGACCTGTTTCTAGGTTCCATTTTTCATAGGTTTCAAAAATTAGGTCAGGCTATTCAACTATAGCAGACTGTAGTTTATTAGCTTCGATGAAAATGAATCAGAAGCTACTGTCTGTTGCTGTTGTCTATGTAAATTATTCCTACTTTAGTAGGTCTGATTAAAACAAAGCATCGAAAACGTAACTATTTTTTTCAAATATTTTTATTCTCCTTGCAGACGAGGTTGAAGGAGATAGCGAGCTCGTCTTGGAAGACGTCACGTCAGTCGGGTACGAAGCGGCTGATTTCGCTGAAGGTCTGACTGAAGAGCGCGCGAGATCAGCACTTCATGCTGCTGCAAGACTTCACGCGCTTTCCCTGGCTCTGCGTGACCGAGAAGGACCTCTGGACCTGAGATATGATTTTCTGTTCCCGTGCGAGAGAGCTGCGGCGGGATACCTACGCCTCGTGCGGCGAGGACTACCACAACTTGAAGCATTCCTACGAGGTCGCCCCGACTGTGTTGAGGAAGCGGCCGCCGTGTCTGCTTTAAGTGCGCGGGCACCTTCCTTACTCGAAACTTTGCTGAGACCTGCTGAGCCAGCACCGCTTGCACACGCCGATTTTTGGAGCGGAAATCTCTTGTTCCGTGAAAGAGAAGGTGTCTGTGAGTGTATAGCTCTCGATTGGCAAATGGTTTCTCTAGGCAGACCAATGGATGACGTTGCCCTGCTACTGCTGTCGTCTTTGACGCCAGAACTGAGAAGAGGAGTGGGAGATACTTTAATAGAGGAGTACGGAGATCGATTAGAAGCTGAGTGTGCCAGATTAGGCGCTGCACCTGCTGGAGTAACGGTTAGACAGGGTTTAAGACCGGACTGGCCCCGGGCAGCGCTCAGAGCACTACTACTTTGTGCGGGAAGCGTCGATGTCGCATTAGGAGAACCTAGGGCTGAGAGACGACTATTGGAAGCGGTCAGAGACCTACATTCGCAAGGTGTTCTCGCCTTACGACCCGACAACGAAGCGTGAAGCTCTCAATAACCTGTGCCAAGACCATGCTGAGCATTTGAAATCAACCGTTCATTATTTAAATATGCAGTCCAATTACATAGTGTATGATCTATAATTATTTATTTGGGCATAATTTGAGCACAAATTAAAATGTATTCGTGTGTGTATAATGTGACTTTATTACTACTCGTCTTAGTTAGCAACGATCGGATTCGACGGAAGCGCCCGTGAGCTGAGTCATGTGCCGGCAGCGGTGTGAAGCCTAATCAAAGACTGAATTTACGTATATCTACATCGTGCGTACATGACGTATAGTATCTACAGTAGCTGTTAATTGCTCATCGTATCAAAAGCTAGAAATTCATTGCGGTCTATTGACTATTATTTAAAAACAAAAATAAATTATTGACAGTAAAATCGATGTTTCTCTAATTTGTAATCCCTTTAATTCCAACGAACGGAAAATAAAGCCTATTATCCGGATCTTTAATATAGTGTTCGAGATAAGGCCGCGTGGCGGATTACTGGTGCAAGGGTGTAATTTTTTCACTATACGTTTAAAAGGGAAAAGGTCTAAGGTTCACAGCAGAAGTGTAAAAACTACCACGGTACCTATTAGGTAGGCTTTCGAGAGGGAATGGATTCGTATTTATCAGAGCTTTAGTCAAAAAACATCTGGCATATAGAAGAAAGTATACTGTGCATGCTTTCATAGACTTGGAGAAAGCCCATGACAGTATGTAGACAGGTGCCTGGTACTAGCACTGAAATCTTAATACAAGGATTTTAGTGCTTGTGTTAGGATAAATGAGGCGTAAACTGACTGACCCTAGCATCTCGAGAGATGTTAGACAGGGCTGTGTAGCATCTCCTTGGCTGTTCATCCTATACATGGATATTTATTTGTGAGAGTGGATTCAGGATGAACGAATTGTGACCGTCAAGATCGCAGAATTAAGTCCTCAATCTCAAATCTTTCACATTACAGTGATTGTACTACATACAGGGTGTAAATCAACTCATCACACAGCCGTCAACCAAGCATTCTGTACATCAAACTAAGTACCCCTACGCAAAAATTTTTGGTGGGAAACGACTTTTTTTTTGGGGTCAAAAATCACTTTCTACGCTAAAACTCAATGTAGCATTCTTAAAACATCGTGCTAGTAGATGCTTTGAATAGAAAACGAGTCAAGGAGCTAATTTAATTTAAGTTATAACCTGAAAAACTAGTATTTACAAAAACAGCTGTGAAAAATTTCGAACTTTGACCCCCAATATCTCCCTTTGGTTCCCAGGTATAGTCTAGAACAAAAAAATGATCGTAGTGGTGGGGAGAACAAGTGCCATTCGTTTGCGTCAAGGGTACTTTTACACCCTATATGTACCATTTGTACCCTAAACAAGACATTTGTACCTCTAAAGGTAAAGTGTTATGTTAAGACTTACCTGGACCCGCCACTTTGATATCAAAGTGGCGGGGACCTTCTGGGACCTTCTGGAAGCACAGCTCAGAGCCAGGTAATTCACACCCGAAGACTTACTAGGTACTACATATTTACAGGTATATACTCAATGTTCAATACAATTGTAAGTGCCAAATTAAAGTTAAGTGATTAAACATCAAAGTGGCGGAACGCCTTTTTGATGTTTAATTTCACGAAATCGCTCATTTCACATGAAAATCATTATAGATCGCTCTAAATCAAATGTGAAAACTTAGTGTCCTGAGTACATGAATGTGTGTAATTTAATTTGTCGTATTTTATTATCAAAGATCGAAAATTTTATTTTATAGAATTGGTCAGATGTGTGCAGAAATGAAACAAGCAATTTTAATGTGTGCGTTACCCCAGCAAAATGTTGTGCTTTAGAGAGTTGAGACTATAAAAAATAATTAGTACTTATGTCATGTCAGGCGCAATTTGTTTACTAATAGCAAAATTTGTGTGAGTAGTAGTTTTAAAGTTATTTGAGAAGACAACATTTTGCTGGGGTAATGTTTTAAATGATGCCGCAGCAAAATCGTTTTTCAAAAATCTTTTCAGCCCGGAATCAAATACATGAATAGATAGCTCTTGTGGAGTAGTAAATGTGTGTAAATAGCAAAATTTGTGTGCTATGGTTCTGAAGTTATTCAAGATTTTGCTGCGGTAACGTTTCGGGATATGCCAGATCTCGAAAACGGCTCAACGCAGAAATATGAAAAAAATACCAGAAACCTGAATTTGTTTAAATTTGTTTAATCATTACTTTTGATTTGGTTTACGTAATCTCATGTATTTAAATGTCTTCAAAAATCAGAAAAAAATAAATTTGCAAGCAAACCATTGATGTGAATTTAAGTGAATGGTGCAGCTATTCCTACATGCGTTTTTGACCAACCAATCAATATCAAAATAAAAAGTGCCTCAACTTATGTATGGGAGTGAATTCTGGGTGTAGCAAACGAACTATGAAAGTAGAATTAATGCTGTGGAAATGTGTTCTTTGCAAAGCAAAGCATGTGTGGTGTAACCATGAATGGTAAATTGAGAAACGAGGTTATACGAGAACGTTGTTTAAAAGAACATAATAGTGACAGTAATTCACCGCTTGGTTGAGACTTATAACAATGAGTTTAGCTTAATCGACATACTATTCCTCAGTAAAAACGTATTCAAGAAGCAAATCCACGCAGCTCTTAAGGATCGGCAGTCGACCATTGTGATGTAATATGTAGGTATAGAAATGTGTGTGTGTGGCCTATTGTGTAACTTTTCGTATATTATGCATCACTTATTGTAACTGTTATTTTAGTTTATATCATATACATAAATGTCTCTCTAGTTATTAATCATTTAAAGTAATCTGTGGAAAACGTAGTGGGTAACATATTTATTATATTTTAGTATTTAAGCCTTGTTTTAACCTGTAATATGTTACCGTTTGTTTTTCTTTAATAAATAAATAAATAAATAATTGAAAATTAATTGCTTAGATGGTTTGGTCTTGTAGAGAAGGAGAGTGAAAGGCGATAAACAAAAGGTATTTACAAGGCAGGAGTGAGTGGAAACGCCGGTATGCCCTAGAAGACCCTACACTGACCTTATCGGTGAGGTTCTTCAGAAAGGTCAGGTTCGTAGTACTTTCTTGCAACCGGCGTACGTGATGACCGTGGAAGAAGTAAAAGGGGTATGTAAGGATCGCAGTAGGTAGCGTTATGTGATTTCTGCCTATCCCATGGGAAAACAACGTGAATCTACGCATGAATACTATCATTAACACTGAAAATGGGATATTTACCATGTTTAATTTTAAATATCCCGTTATTAGTGTTAATGATAATGTTAGTGACCATGTCAGTTTAAAAACCTATGCATGAATATTAGGAAAAAAAAAGAACGAAAGACGTACAGACAGACAGACAAACGGACAGCAGAGTCTTAGTAATAGGGTCACGTTTTACCCTTTGGGTACGGAAACCTTTTATTTTTTTGGGGGGTGGGAAATCATCAAATGACTCCTCCCGCTCTGGGCAGAGCGGAAGGGAGTGTCAGACTTCTAGTGACTAAAAACACCCATGTTCCTTCTAAGCCCTTTGTGTTGAGGCCGCGGTATCTCTTTCGAACAACCCACAGCCCCGACGGGTGGGTACGGAACCCTAAAAATTACATCTTGTTATTTTTCTCCTGTATCGTCGGTGTGTTTACAAACATTTAAATTCACATACAAAAAACCAAACACCCAGACTGTGTGCCGTGCCGTGCCCTTATGCTTCTGAATTAATCCCGAAATACTATTTCCTGAAAACCCAGAGTTCCAACTTTTTGCACATAACTGTTTCTGAACTGAAACTTCGTGTAACATTGCCAGTCAGTTTACTTTTTTGAACGAATATCAAACTAAACGTCAATCAAGATAAATGTCAAAATAGGTTGACCTTCGTATGGCTCATAAATATTTGGAAATGATAATTTTTGCTTCATTATTTTATAATAAACCATTTTTGTAGTGATACAGTTTACAGTGATGGCTCAACCAAATCATGTAACCGTTGATATAGAAGACGACGAGCCTGCAGAGGCAGTGCCGCGTCACAATGCACTTCACAGACTCGATTCAGTTTCTAGGCCCCCACCTGCAAATCGGAACAACCTAGGACTTGGAGATCGCCTTAACAGTGTTATAAGAGAAATTCGACCGCTTGTGGAACAGGCGCGCATGGTATGTAGCACGAAATGACGAATTGTTGTGATGCAATAGATAGCAACAAAAAATGACACCCTTGATGATGTTTTAGAATAATTATTATTAATCACGTATTTTAGACAAAGTCTATAAATTCTATAAAAAATTAAATCACTGACACATGTAATATTAAAAATAAAATCGCACTGTTGTGAAAATTACATTGTTTTATGAAGAATCCACACTTGAGACTAATCATAGGGAAGAGGGTTTACTATATTTTTGTGTTTTTATTTCTTAACAGCAAAGCAATAATGCTCGACTGTCGCTCCCAATATGGATGCCAAGAAATACGCCGGTGACAGCCACACATGTTACAGAGATCAATCCACGACCACAGAGCTCCATAGCGCACGTGAACCTAGGACCGAATGCTCAAACTTATATTGTGAATGACCGAGGGACCCCACCGACACAGCGCTCAACTTCCACACAGTCTCATGGGATGAGTAACAGTGCGTCAAACGACTCAAACTTGTCAGAACAGGAGCAGGAGCAACCTGACATCAATGTCTCAGTGAATCCAGCTAATAACAACAACATTCATGACAATGCAGATAATGAAAGCCAGAGTGACGATGGACAGCAGGTCAGTCCCAAATATTTTTATGAATTAATTACAACATCATTCTACTCATATCTTAAATAATTTGGAGTTGATGCAGCACATATTAATTTATGCACTGTTATTTCCTCATAATATCCTCACAAACGAATTTATAATCAAAGTTAAATTTATTCAACCTATTTTGAGGCTATTTAACTATACTTAAAAAAAAAACTAAAGTGACACTGACATGATAAACAATAATATCAGTGTAACCTTAAAAGATTATTATTATTTCCTACATACAAATAACTAACAAACTCAAGTACTGTTTGATAGACAAGCCTTTTATCCTGTTGTTGACAATCCTTTTGTGGGTAAGATATTTTGTTTTTAATTTATTTATTCTGCATAAATAAGTAGGTAAAATTGTGATGACTCCTGTTTAAAAGCAGCAAAGTCTTGATAGTCTTTATCAAGACTTTGAGTTAAAAAATTTACTAAGTTTGCTAAAATCATACCGTTCCTTTCAGTTTTGCCACAATCGGGTATAAATTAAAACATCATGCTCACGTTAGAGAAGACATTCATGATTTCCTTACTGTTACGGTATTGCTTGGTGTAGTGCTAGTGTTGTGATTGTAGCCTGTCAAGTCTAAGGTATCGAGTTTGAACCACAGACACGAACCTATGATTTTTGGATTCATATGCCTTTTGTCTAATAATTACTTGCTTAGTTGAAGGAAATCAGCAACCCTGATAGTTATTTACTGACGCCATGTAAAGCCAAGTCTGGTGGTCATGGTAAGCGTAAAATCAACTCCAACCTGGAGTTATGCGATAACCACATGATAAAGCCGATCAGTTTGTCAGTCCTTTCTCAGTGGTAGCCCAGTGTATGGATATTGGCTATGGACTCAACCCCTATCATGGCATAACAGTACTAGGACTGTACTACTAGCTACATGTTTATGCAAATTTATTACAATCGCAAGAATAGCATAAGCTAGTTTATTTTAATACCTATTAAGTCCATCAAAACACTAGACTGTGTTGCGTAGCGTGTTTTCTTTGGCGTTATAAAAGCGAGCTCTAGTTCTGAGGAGCTCTTGGCCAAATAATAAAAGCTGCGCACTTGCCTATGGTTTTCGGTGGATTGGTGACCACCCATTACATGCAGAGTTCCCCTGTGCCTCGGAAAGCATGTTAAGCTCGTTAAGTTGTAGATCTTCAACAGTAGTTACAGGTAGTCTGACACCAGTGTTACCCAGAGGTATTGCATAACACAATGCTCATTAGTCTCGTTGTCAGCCCTCGGTGCTAAGCAGTGCATTGGAAATCCAAAACCAGATCAAAACTCACCCTCAAGTACTTCTCGTTTCGATAAAAAGCTCTTTGAAAATCATAGAATTTAAATATTGTTCAAGTTCAAATAACGACGCACAAAAATCAGTAAATAATGAGGTTAATAGTTTAGCTTATCGTCTTTTTGATAAAATCACACAAATGCCGATTACTGGGTACTTCATACTTGCAGTACAGTCCACTTGGTGACAGTATAAACAGCATAACATAATTTAGCCTTGTTTGTGTTAAAGTGTGCATTCTGTTTATGCTAAGTGTTTAGTTTTAGAATACAGAAAACATGGTGTAGGTATGTGCACGTACAGAGCTACTGGGCGTCTAAAATGGCCACTTTAGCAAATCATAATATTAATTGCGGTAAAAAATTTAAAATTTATAAAATGGTCACAGACGCAGTTACTATTATGAATGGTCCATTTTACGCTTTTTAACGCAATTCATATTATGATCTACTGAAGTGGCCATTTTAGACCCCCAGAGCTACTGTACGCATATGCAATGCTCATGTGTTAAAGAACAGTCTCAAACTGAGTGCAAACAGTGTGTGTTTTTAGGAGAAGTGGCTGCACTGGAGTAGTTGCTTATTGTGCCAAGTAATGTTGGATAAAAGCCGAAGTTTGATCTTATTAGGCTCGCCTTCCATTGTGTGGTGTGTTCCATGTTGTAGGCTAGGTAGTCAAAGCGCTCTGGCGCGGGCAGTTTTCATTTTTCAAGCGAGCCGTTTCAATTTGTCTATACTTCTACTATCCATACTTCGCGAGCATCAGCGTGTGCTAAACTAAACAGCGTGTTATATATAGACGTGGCTATACGAGCACTTCGATGAGGGCAGTGAACAGAAACAGATAAGTAATTAAAAAACATGTTATCACGCGTGTATTCTCTTAAAGGTTAAGGAGAGGCTCGAAAAGTAAGGGATTTTGAATAAGACGTAAAGGCCGCCATGGCTCACGTACAATGGTCCACTTTAAGGACTAAGTGCGGAAACCGAAACCCTAACATAGAACATAGATATTGCTTTATTTTTGAACAGTAAAACCCAGTGTTAAACCGTTCCGATACTGTAACCGATTGTGGCATAGGTACCTCCTGTATAATTGACATGGCTGCATCGAGAAAATTACGATACGAAATACCTGCACATTATGCAGGCATGTAGTTCAACGTGTTTTTAAATCATTACAAGTCGGATTGTACGTAGATACAGATACGTCTAATATAAAAAAAAAACTGACTGCCAAGTATCTAGATATGGAATGAAAGCTCCGAGTGAGGGATATCCACAGAGGCTTTATAAAACGCAGTGCCGAAGAAGCTGGCAACGTGCCGATGCCGCGGTAGAATCAATAAAACTCCCTATTGTGGAGATGAAGTGGTGAATTAACAGGAAAAATATATTCTCATTCCCCAAATGTTACTTCAAGTTAGTTGCCAATCATGCAATAATGACTTAGCGGATCTAGATGAAATTGGGCGGAGTTATTTATAGGGAATTAAATAAATTACCTATGCGAGTGAAACTACCCTACGAATATATGATGAAAAATGTATTCTCTTTAAACACAGTTCAGTGCGTTCAAAAGAGACAATGAATTTTCTGTCGCATACTCGTCGATTCGACGAAGGTTAAGTCTAGGGTTAAGCAAAACTTATTGTTATTATTCTTCTCATTAACTCAGTAATTATTGTTTTTTTCAGGTGGTAGATGTCAGAGCTACATTAAACCTGCTCATACGATACGCGCCATTCTACTTCTTACTATTCATCAAATTCATGTACGACAGTCGGGAAGGCATCTTCACGTTCTTCATATTGTTCTGCACATTCACACACAGCAATAGTCTTGTGAGGCGGTAAGTTGTAATTTTGTTTCAGTACTGAGTAGACGATGGACCATTTGTTCGCGGATAATTTGCAACAGCCACTACACCATAACCGATGGATGGAAACTAATAAACAGGATTGTTTTCAGCAGTAATTTCTGAACAAATAATCCATCGTCTGTGTTCAGCGCTTTATTTTCTCTTGTGATGCATGTGCCCAATGGCCCATAGACGGGTATAACATTTTCTTCTAGATTTATTGGTTCACTGCCTTGTTCCTCTCATCATCAGCCTATAATGTTCCCAATGCAGGGACTCAGGCCTCCTCTCCGAGAGAGGGATGGGCTATAATCCACCACGCGGGCCCAGTGCGGATTGGTAGATGTCACATGTCTTCGAATTTTTGGTTCTAAGACATGCCGGTTTCCTCACGATGTTTTCCTTCAATGTTTTGAGAGCAGTGGTGATGAAATTAATTACACAAAGTAAACCCAGGACGTTCGTAAGTCGGGACCGCAAACACTGGGCCACCATTGCTCTGCTTGTTCGTCTAGTGGCCGCAAAAGCGACTGGTATGCAGAGGTCCTGGGTTCGATTCCCGTATCGGGCAGTATTATTCAGTAGCAGCCACGGAGTCTGTATTTGTGCCCGGTTGATGGCAATAGGCTCGCCCGCTATTACATGAAACTTCAAACATAACTGGCGAATTGTGGGTACACCTCTGCCTAATCCTTTGGGGATTACAGGCGTGATGTTATGTTACTGGTTCATTTATGACTCATGTAAACCGCGTATAGTTCTCGATGTAAACCACATTGAGAACTATACGCGGTTTGAACAGTTGGTCGACGGTTTTGACGTAGGTACTTAGTTATGTCAATAATTGCATCCACATCCATACTACTTTGCACTTGTATTGTAAGGAGTATGGATTTGTGCTCGGTTGATGGCATTAGGCTCGCCTTCTATTAGGTACATGGGACTAAAACATAACTGGCGAAATGTGGGTGTACTATTATGTATATACCTAGGACCTCTGCCTTACCCTTCGGACTTATGTTACTTTCTCTTTCATTCGTTAGCTAAAAGATTCTTTATTTGACCTATATCACTGATTTCAGGGAACATGGCAAGCAGATGAACCGCAGCATACTAGCGCTATTCAGCGAGCTAGCGTTCACAACATGTTGCATACTCACGGTGCAGTATTTCCTCGGTCACGGCAAGCTACTGCCGAACGTGGTGATGTTCCCCAGTTATAATGACCTCGACGTGTGGGAGTTGTTGTGGCTAGTCGTGCTGACAGATCTTATTGTCAAGATCATCACCGTGGAGATCAAGATATTGGTCACAATGATGCCTGCTTTTATACTGCCGTTCCAGAAGAGGGTGAGGATTTTGACTTTTATGTATTTTACTAGCTGATGCCCGCGGCTTCACCCGCGTGGATGTCGGTCAAATTATATACTAAAACCTTCCTCTTGAATCACTCTATCTATTAAAAAAAACCGCTTCAAAATCCGTTGCGTAGTTTTAAAGATTTAGGCATACATAGGGATATAGGAACAGAGAAAGCGACTTTGTTTTATACTATGTAGTGATAATATACGGGCGTCGTCACCGAGGGAGGCCTCGAAAATGCTGGCGTGACGACCTAGAAGCGTTTGTGACAAATTAGCCGGAGCAAACCGCACAGAGGGAAGAGTGGAAGGCTATGGGGGAGGCTTTTGCCCAGCCAGCAGTGAGACAATATAGGATAAGAAAAAAAACCGGCGCCCGACCTGGCTTCGCATGAGTGAACATTTATTTTTTAAACCTGTAATAAATAGCCTTGTTTACTCAGGAATAATGTAGCATTCTAATGGTGAAATAATTTTGGAAACCGGGAATTTTTTTTTTTGCTTGTTATATGCGGCTCTGACCGAAATTTCTTGGCTTTAGAATGTCTACACATAGTACATAATATAGAGAATTTGCAGTTGTCAAGCCACTTTTCACCTAAATAACTCTCAGCACAATGTATGATTGCAGGGTAAAGTATACCTGTTCACGGAGGCGGTCTCCCAGTTGTACCGCTCACTCCTCACGATCCAGCCGTGGATGTTCTTCCTCCTGCAGTCATACGTGGGCTCTGAGAAGATGGTCGGCATGTTCCTCACATCCATCTACGTCATCGCGAAGCTTATTGAGATGCTGGTCCGAGTGAGGCTGTTCAAGAACGCCACCTGGACCCTTCTGCAGAGTGTGGTGAGTACCTTCATACGTTTTTTATTGGTTTACGGAATATAAGGCATTGGAGATTGCCCCAATTGGGACAAAGTTAGGCGTTAGCTCGTGGCCTAATCACAACTGCCACTCGGGTCGATCTTTAGGGTAAGCAAGCCGCGCTTGCCTAGGTTGGTCTGTGGATGGGTGACCAGTAGTGACCACCCATTACATATCGAGTTTCCTCCGTGCCTCGGATAGCACGTTAAGCTGTTGGTCCCGGCTGCCATATATAGATTTTTGGCAGTCGTTACAGGTAGTCAGTGACCTGAAAGTCTGACAACCAGTCTTACCAAAGACAGTGACTCAGATAGACAGTCGCTCCATGTAAAATACTGGTATTTAACTACATACGGTTAGACTGGAAGCTGACCCCAACATAGTTGGGAAAAGGCTAGGCAAATGATGGGATAAGGTTAGGAAGATATTGTACTTATGTGAATAAGGAGCCTAAGAATCCAGCCTTCATACATTTTTGGTTTATTATCAAAAGTTTAACAAATAAAATAAATAATGCATTTGCCCACGAATAATGTATTTTTATATCAGTGATAAATATTTTAGAATATAATCATTCGTTCCGGAGATTACCCTCTACATACAAACTTATCTTTGAGATTATATGACTAACTGCCGCAATCGGAGAGTTTTAATGATTACGATTACTTAGGCCATCACTTTGTAATTGTTTTGACAGTTTTGTCATACAAAAGTAATTATGTCAAATCTTTACTAAGTGACGGCTTAAGTAATCATTAAATATCTCTGAGTACCGCAGTTAGTGCAGAACAGTCATGTATGTATTGTATTTTTTAGCATTCGCCACGATACAAAGAGCGTTAAGTATGTCTCTAAAATCAAACCTTTCCCAACAGAACCTCGGCACAAAACCGACTTGCGAGCAACTGCTATCAGCGGGCGACTCTTGCCCCATCTGCCACGACGACTACACCACCCCCGTGCGGTTAGGGTGCAGCCACATCTTCTGCGAGCTCTGCATCTCCGCCTGGCTCGACCGCGAGCACACCTGCCCCCTCTGCCGAGCCAAAGTCGCAGACGAACCCACCTGGCGCGACGGTTCCACCACGTACGACTTCCAACTCTATTAAATACTAGGCAAGGCTCTGTTTCAATGTTGACACAACAGCAAGAATTGTTTGAAGGTCGGTTAGCGTCTTGATTCTCTGTACAAATGTTTTATAGTCGACAAAATATCGGCTGCCGATTTTCGGTCATTTGCGCATTCATTTAGTTCGGGATCTCTTTTCATGTCAGACGGAGATCTACTCTTCCCGATATGTAATAACCCATACGCATTATTTATATATGTATGTCTTGTGTGTATGTAGCGCTGGGTAATGAATGAATATTTGTCTGAGACAAGACTCACTACTGAGAGTAACGCTGTGACAGTAGTCGTAACAATATAACAGATCTTATTCCTAATAATAACTGTTGTATTCCCTTCTTAGTTACCAATTGGAGTGATTTCGCGTCTGTTCAACGATCAATGTTACTTTCTGATACGGAAAAGTTAGTTGACAGCTAAGCGATTCTCGCTTACAGTTTCATTTTTTAACTTCTTCAAAAAGTAGATTATATCTTTATCACTCTAAATTAACATTATATTTGTTTTGTTGTAAATATCTACAGTCTCACTCATTGCGTTCAAGTCCTAGACTTAAGTTTAAAATGAGATATTTATTAACGTATAAGATTCACGCCTAAATATTAGACTTGCTCGTCACTTCCTTGAAAGAGGAATTATGTACATAGTGTAAGTATATAGTAATCAGTAGCACGGCCGCCGAATTATTCTTGTTTATTTTTATTAAAAATATGTATTATAGAACATGTAAATAGGGAAATATAAAAACTTTAAATCATGATATTATATTAAATGTATTATAAATGTTTGTACAAGACATTATTACATTTTAAGTATAAAATACTAGTTACTGATACCGTTTAATCGTCTACTAAGCATTGACGATTTAACTTGAGACATAAAAATATTTAAATGTTCAATTTACTTGTTGTCTATAAAATAACATGCTTTTAGCCAATATTAAATGCTTTTAATATATTTGTAAGTATAAAATAAGCCAAATAGCGTAGCATACGAGAAATGACTACAACATGACGATTCCATTTTGTAAATAAAAATAACTTTTAAGTTATAATAATAAGAGTAATGTGATAATTTAAATCAGCCGCAAAATCGTGTGTATGAAATGAATTTTGGAACCTCTTTGTTTCGACGGTACGTCATTGAGCGCGTGCGCCTTCTAGGAAATAAAATCGTAAAGAAGCAAAGAACTTTAGGCAAAAATACTAATGATATAAACAAATCTTTTTACTACAAAAATCCTAGTATATTCAAAATCTAGGTAAATATGGTAAGCCAGGATTTAAATATAAAGAAAAAAAGAAAGCTTAGTTCACCTAATCCCGATTTTAAGTGAATTGACAATATTTGTAAAATAAATGAAATTTACGGAAAAATTAGGTGTAAATGTTTCGCGCTCTGTTTCGCCACTAAGAATGTACACTGGTTGAATGCAATGTTAATGTCAATGCCGGGCAATTTTAATTTTTGTGTCTACGAAGATTTGGTGAGTAATGGAGGTCATCGTACAGATATTGCCCGATGCACAAAAGCATTAGCCACAATACTGAATTACTAAGTTAACAAAATTAGGGGGAGAAATGACCCAGGGCTGTGGGATTGTTCGCAAGAGATACCGCGGCCCCGGAACACAAAGGGCTAAGAAAATAAGAAGGAAAGGAACATGTGTAGTTTTTAGTCAGTAGAAGTATGACACTCCCTTCCACTCCACCCAGAGCGGGAGAGGTCATTTGATGATTTACCACCCACCAAAAAAACATGTTGTTGAAATGGTACTTCAAGTTCGGCTTGTAACGATTTTGCACATTTTTTTGTATGGGTTTTGCTATTGGTACTCTTTACTTCACACCAGTTAGATAGAAATGGCGAAACAGATCTTCAGCGTCTCGAGTCTTTAGGCATTATTCAGTAATAAATAAATATAAAGAAAATATTAACTATTCACATGCTAAAATTGCGTCCTAGATCATTTCACCTTTTGAGAAAACTACGTATTGACATTCCACACCTTGTTGCATTGTTTTAAATAATAAATTGTAATGTATTTACTAATATTATGGTAGTAGATGCATTCTATTGAATCTACGAAAGAAATCTTAAATAAAAATATTCTTATACCTACGTTGCCAGTACAAGTTGACTGCCTTAGTTGAGTGTTTTAGTCAATAAAAATGTTTTCCGACTTAAAAAAATATGATTCTGTTTAGTCCGTCAGTTAAATTATAATCGAAAAATATTAGATACGTGTTTTTTGTTTTATCAAATTAATAAAAATTTACCTGCTTCATCATCAGCCCCTGGATATTATCTAGAGACAAAGTACTTGTCAAGAGGAATCGCATGAGCCCAAACTCGGTGGTGTTAGTCTGTCTTACTTTGACATGTGAGTGTGTGTGTGTGTATTTTACTTTGTTTGTGTGTGATAAAACGCGAGGATGATGAGTTGCTTGTGACGTCATTTTTAGGTAAAAAATGTACTAAAATGTGACGTCACACGAGTTTTCGAAGCACTGTATCGTCTTAATTTTTTGCTCACGTAAAAAAAAAAATATGAGTCTAATACTTTTTTTGAAATGTATCTGACGGACTAATTGACTTTTTTGTTAACCGTATTCTGTGGTTTCGTAAAGATGTCTCATTACCGCAAACCTAAGATTTATACCTACTCTGTGTCTAATCGCACGGGTAGACCGAGTTCAAGCATTCTTAGTTCCTAGTTGCGTTCAATTAAAACGCATGTACAGATTTTTAACAGAATGTAGAATGCTTGAACACATTCTATCTGGATGCGTTCTATGTACTACTAGGTAAAATAATTTTATTGTCTTCGGACTATAAAGTGTATCGTAGACGTTAGCACATCAAGCTACTAAGTACTATCTGTCAAATTTAATTTTTAGATTTTTAGCTTTATAGCTAAAGCACTATAGTTACTGCCAGTTAAGATGTCAATAGCGGTCATTGACCCTACTGACCTACATTTATTAAAGATCTTAACTTTGAAATCCAAATATAAGCCTGTTCATATCTTGAATTGTCGTCTATCGTGATCTTCAACAATTTTTCTAATGAAAAACGATACGTGGTTCATTTGTTTTGGTTCGTACGAAGAGATATTAAGGAAAGGGCGATGACCGCTATTGACATCTTATCTGGTAGAACTATAGGTTCAAGGTTGATTGGGCATTTGACAGTTTCTGGTAACTTGGATGTGTTGGCGTCTGCACAGAATATTATAATCATCTGTAACTGTAATAGAATAAATATTTCGATGCCGCTCTTTGGAGCTTTTTCTCTCCATAATCTTGGAATGTGTTTAAATTTGTTGTGGTGATTAGTGAAATTGTATACTGGTTTGTTTATAAATGTTTTTGTTTAAAATGCAAGTGCCTACTGATGACGGTAGGCGAGACATTACGTTACAGTAGTTGATGAGTTAAATAAAATATTATGCAAATCAATTATCTTGTGTGTTTTTATTTGAAATCAACCGAGGAATGGGTAGAACTGGGAAAAGATACGTATATTTTTACTAAAACCTCGACTCCTAAATGTTTTTCCCATTTGATGGCTGAACTGAACAATCCGCGTTATTTTCGTTGGAAACTTGACGCAGACATTGATGTCATCCCGTTGTTTTACGTGTAGTCACTTCTCACTAGTTTGTCAATGCGGTGTGATGTCGTGTTAGCGGACTATGTGATAATTCGGGTGAGTGTGTCATATTGGAAATTTACTTTGCGTATTTGGCTAGTACAAATCCTTTTACAATTCAGTTTATTCTTTATTTTCCTAGACAAATACGCCAAGTTGAGTCCCACCAGCATTAAATATAAACAACAAATAAATTTAAATCACATTTTAATCATAGTTTACACTTTATAGATTCACATAACATAATTATTATCGCTTATGATTACTTTTCGCCTACAAACGTGAAAAATTAAATAATTTAGATCATTAATAGTAATTATTATTCAAAGTATCACAAATATTGGATAGAGTAACACTGCTCTGAAAGCGCGAAGCATCTATCGTATATCTCGGACTGCCACCCTCCCAGGATCGCTATCATGGACTCCGGTTATTATTTAACTTCGAAACTCGCTACATTTATCAAATAATTAAATCACAGAGTCGCTTCAAAGTACTAGATAATCACACGCGATTGGCACAAATCGTTGATTCAAAGTCGGGATGGGAACTCACGGCGGACGGACAAGTGCGACTACAGACCACGCGCCACGACACGACGTACGGACGTCGTATAGAATAAACAAATCGAAAAGATATAGTAGGTCAGTGAACGCACGTTACAAGTATCAAGAGTAAGCTCAACTTATGGCAACGGTGGGTCGAGCCTCGGGCGGGCTCGGTCGCTCAGTCCGTCCCGTCACAACGAGAGAGTACATCGTCCAGCGGCCGGACGGCGCACGTTCGTTACGCGGGCGCGGGCGGGCTGGGCGAGCGCGGGGCGGGCAGCTCGGGGTCCGGCCCGGCCGACGTGCCGGCCTCGGGGTCGGGCGGCGGCACGGCCGAGCCGTACAGGAACAGGGACCGCAGGCGCGCCGAGCGGGAGGACGTGGACGGCAGCTCGTCGGGCCAGGACGCCGCGCTGGTGTTGTCTGACGCGGCCACGTCGGCCGTCACCTCCAGGCGCAGTGCGGCAGGTGAGGGCGCCTCGTGTCCGCCCAGCGAGCCCGCCAGCGCCGCCAGCGACGGCGCGCGCACCTCGGCGTGGTGCGAGCCCGCCGATAGAGATGCGTCACCTGCAAATATCATACTAATATTATTGGTACGAAGTTCCTTATCGCGCGTTGCGAAAGGGAGCTAGACGGAAAAAATTAAGACCAAAAGTTGTAACGACACTTTTTGCTGTGGATTTTTTTTATTTTCCTACTGATTAAGTTTATATTACATTATATTTGTCAATAATAAAAAAAATATTATTATAACTTAAAAAAAAAAAATATTACAATTCCACCTCTCAAGTTTTTTATTATGTTCGTTGTAAAACATAACAATAACAAATTTTTCAACATTCTAGCAATACACAACAAACGTGTTTCAAACACAGGTGTATGCATTGTTGCTAGCAACACTATTTTAGTAAAAAAACAACGTGTTACTATGTCAACTATTTGTGATCTCATACTTAATTTAGCGAGATTATATGATTCATTAAGGTGGATGTGTCAACCGACCCTCCATACATTTTTGAAATACACCTTTACACGACACACAGAGACTTTTTCTTTAAAATTTATCATTTTATCACTTCTCAACAATGGAAAGTGTCCGCAATCGACCTTTTTGGGCATTATCTTACATTATTTAGCGAGAAAAACAATAGTGAAATCCCGGCAAAATTTGACACTTCTTTAGTAGTGTGCGTGACTTTTGACAAATAATGACAAGTAAACTTGTTTAGACTATGGCACGCTAGATGGCGTGCAGGTGCAGACGATCTTATAATAATTCTGTTAAATCAATAATTAGTTTTAATTATTTCCTTTCCAACCGTTCAAAAAAATAACAATATAAAATAACATAAAACTGATGACATCAATGTTATGTTTTTTTTTTAATGTAAACAATTTTATTGTTGTATGGCAACATAAATACCAGTAGTCGTAGGAAGGTTTTATGCAACGATGCCGTTCTTCGTAACCTTGACCTACATGCAATATGTGGACGAAAAAAAGGCGTTGCCAAACTTCGTTCACTTGTTTGACTGTTAGAAACTTAGAAAATACATTCCTAGCTCGGTTGTCCCGCGCTATATGATTTGCGCGCGGAAGTTCTTGCGTACTTATTATTTTGTATGCTATGCATTTTCATTGATTTAATTGCAATATTTCTCCAGTATACATTTGATTCATATTATCTATTATACTGTATTATTGTAATTCTAATTTATCGTAGGTATAATAGTTAAATATTCTAAAAACACAATTCTATTTTCGGTGGTATTAGAAACATCAAGTTGGCCCGTGATTTTTATGAAATCTCGTCACAATACTAATTACCTACGTCATACGTGTCAGTGATGAGTACAAAGTCAGTGTTTCTTAGTATTATTTGAATAATATGTTTTTGGTCAACAATAAATAAAATTATTTTAAATCGGTAAACTACCAAAGTAGGTAATCACAAAATTAAACTTGCAAACATTTGCAAAATATGGTTTTGCCGGATTACGCCACCTTTTACGCATTTTGCAAACAGTTTCAAACAGACACACATATTTAAATATATATAGTTTGTTTTATTTTGTAGTAGATACCTACCAAGCTTTTTCACGTCGAAATTTGTTATGGTGCGTTCAGAAACAAATATAATTCAGTTACAATCTGTTTTTTTTCTGTTCCGTGCTATATTTTAAACAAGTTATTATAATGTTTTATTTTCTTATTCGTTGACCAGTTCTACGAGGAATCTAAAGGTAACATTGTAATATAAAGATAAGTAAAATTTTATTACGTACTATAGCGGAAAACGTTTCCGAATGCTCCCATTTCCCTGGCCGTAAGAGGGCCAATAGAGGACAGCCGCCTCAAAGATATTCACCAACGCGCTAGCATGTTTGCTCCCGCGCCTCGCGCCGACCAATCACTGATCTGTCGTCGCGCCGCTACTCGGCCGCTGATTGGCTTTCGTAGCGTTATAGTTTTACTTCTCCTGCACTTGCGATCATTTTCAATTGATTGTGGAAGCTGGTCCAAATAAGGCTTATCTGAGATATCTGGGTATCGCATAGTGGACTTGAAGCATGTAATAGAGTGGGCATTTCTTCTGGAAAGACATTGAAATATGTGTGAATCTTCACAAATTGAATTTGTTTGTGAAAGACATGATGGATTTCGAAGTGAATTAATTTTCAAGTGCTGTGATCGAGCGTGGAAACATTGGTAGCAGTAATAAAATAAAAACTGCATTTGTGTGGGCAACTGTGACTTCTGGTAGCTTTTACACTCAAGCAGCTCACATAACAAGTCTTATGGATATTCCAACAATGTCAGCCAATAAATTTCGTCGAGTTGAAAGAAAATTAGGCAGTGTGTGGTTAGAACATTTGACAGAGGAAATTATATTAAAATTGCTGGTGAACAAGAAAGATCAATTGCTATTCAAAAAGGTCATGTGTCTTCAGACGGTGTGCCATTCGTTACAGTGTATGTAGATGGAGGATGGTTAAAAAGGTCATATGGGCATAACTTTGACTCGTCATCTGGTATGGTAAGTCAATATTTTAAAAAACAAATTTGGTTCTTTACGACTTTTTTATTATGTGTATTATTTACAAGTGTTGCTTTTCATTTCCAGGCCTGCATTATTGGTCAAGAAACTAAAAAATGTCTATTTCTTGGTGTTAGAAACAAATATTGTTATACATGTCAATATTATGAGAGGAGAAACATGGATATGAAAGCACATAATTGCTGCAAAAATTTTACTGGACCATCTACAGCAATGGAATCGAGAATTATTGTGGAAGGCTTTCAAAAGAGTGAAAAAATACATCAACTTCGCTATTTGAGTTTTATTTGTGACGGAGACTCCTCTGTGTTTGCAAAATTGAAAGAGAAAGTGTCATATGGGAACATCATAAAAAAAATTGAGTGCAAGAATCACGTAATCAAAAACTATACCAGTGCACTCTACAAGGTAAATGAATAAATCAAATTTGTAAGTCATCCCAGGATCAGTGAAGCATATTATTCTGTATTTATATTTTGTTCTTTTTAGATCTTGGCCAACACTAAGCTCCCTCTTTCTGGGCGAAATATTTTGAAGCGAAAGATTATGAAGCTTACACTAGTAGCACGGAAAATTATCATCTGTAGCAGTGAGCATGCTATTAATATGGCAGCAGATTTGAGAAATGGCCCGCTTCATGTATTCGGAGTACATGAAAACTGCAAGGATTATTACTGCAATGTAAATAAAACATTGACAGATGGAACTGAAAAGAAGGAAGAAGATCTCGTAGAAATTTTGAAAAATACTGCTCCAGAAGTGTGGGCTCTCATTTATGCAGCCAATAAAAAAATTGCTTTGAAGGCTGGTCGTTTGTCAAATGAGACAACAAATGTGGCAGAAAACTTTATGAGCGTAATAAACAAATTCAACTGTGGTAAACGAATTAGTTTAGGAAAAGGGGGTTCTTACCAGAAACGTGTTCATGTGGCAGGTAAATATAAACAGAAATTGTTAGAACCAGTAAGAAATTCTTTGATTATCATCGACATGTCCTTTTCTTGGAATTTAACATTCAAAAATATGTTTTCAGGACTATCGCTTGCTACTGGACACAAATGGCATGAAACTGCATGGAAAAAGCAGACCACACAGAGCCCAGGGACACATTTTAAAAAATACTTAAAACGGAAAGAACAAAGCAGAATACGACAGCAATCTTCGAAACGCAAACGATTGTTTGCTCCAAAAGAGAAAACCCATCCGGATAAGCACTATGGACCTGAAGCTTGTGATCCTATTGATATTGATGAAGCACAGTTGAAAATTCAGTGTGAAGAAAGGTTACCAGAATTCCAAAAGTCACCAGAAAACATTGGTTTGATTGAAACCTCTACTGTAGGACAGCATGAAAATGATTTGTATACTACTCATAGGTGTGACCGTTTGACTGCTAGTCAATTTGGAATGGTGAGTTGTGTGGTATGATAATGATGTTAGCAGATATGTATATATACATACATTTCTGGTAAAACTGCCGTATTTAAACCATATTATACATTTATTTTATCTGGACTTTTTCTCTTTACAGGTTTGCAAACGCCGTATCACGACCCCACGTCACAATCATGTAAAGAATATTCTGTATAAAAGGAATATTTGTACAGAAGACATGTTATATGGACAAAAATATGAGAGTGTAGCAAAAAGTATGTTCATGCAACAATATGATAAAATTGTCAGGCCTTCAGGCCTTTTTATTGATGAAGAATTTGGATTTTTAGCTGGTAGTCCAGATGGTAAGTTTTTTATTGATCAAACTTCAATTTTATCTTTGTGTTTGGGAAATGTGGTCACCGCATCATAACACTAGTTTAATTGCGAGAAACAAAGAACAACCAGCACTAGAGACGATTGAATTTTTTTATATCAAATCTCATAAAAAGCTCCATCTCAGTGTTTTATATTTTACCAGCGACATCGCCCGCATGAAGTTTAATAATTGTCCCATATGATCTTACTACCGGGATAAAAAGTATCCTATGTTTTAAATCCAGGTTATAAAATATCTGTGTGCAAAATTTCAGTAGTTCAGTAGTTTTTGCGTGAAAGAGTAACAAACATCCATCCATACTCACAAACTTTTGCATTTATAACATAAAAGGATGGCAATTTTTACAGGTATAATTGAAAATGAGAGAGCTGTTGTTGAGATCAAATGCTTTCCATCATTGGATAGGACTGATCAAAGCCTAGAGGCAGCTGCATCAAAAAAGAAGAACTTTGCTCTAGAACTGGATGATAAAGCTTTAGTGATGAATAAAAAGCACGATTATTACTATCAAGTAAATTGAAAATTCTACTGCATGTCCACATTTTAATTAATTTCATTATCTGGGTTTCTCTTATTATAATTAAATTTTATTCCAGGTTCAAGGACAAATGCGTGTCAGCAAAATGAACAAGTGCTACTTCATATGTTTTATTTCAGTCACTAAACCTTTGACTGTAATAGAAGTTTGTCGAGATAATGAATTTATCAGCAATATGATACCCAAATTATCAGCCTTTTTTAAAAACTGTATTCTGCCAGAAATAATTTTAAGACGTGTTCAAAAAAATGCTAAATGTATAGATTTGAATGGTATGTACACAACGCTTTTACTTTTACTTTCTCATCTCATAATAAATCGTTTTAGATTTGTAGCTCTTGTCTAGGAATTATAGTTTCTTACGTGTTATGAAATGTATAATTATTGTAATAATTGGTACTGTTACAAATCATAAGTGTTATTAGTTTTGAGTGATTATGCATGTATCAGCATTTAATTATGTTACTTCAAATTCTTCTGGTTTGATAAAAAAATCAATAGTGTACCTAATGTAGTTTGTTCAAAAGCTTACTATTCCTAAAATGATAAGAATAGCTGGTCGTTGAGTTGAACACAAGACAATGTTTGTAATTTATGTTCTTTCTCCTAAATTAGTTTACTGATAATATGTTATGTCTTTTTTATGTTTTATTTTTATATACCTTTTATTATTGATTGTAGTCAATCGTAATATTAACTTACACCATAGTATTGTATCGAGTCTGGTTCTTCTAACCAAACAGACAGATGTGTTGCTGGAGAGTTTGTTCCGCCACTTCTTCTTTCCAGCAAAAACACTAGGAAGTGTCGAAGGGTGGGCGTTTTGGGGGACTGTCACTTGTAAATAAGTAAAGTAAAGTAAATTTTGACGTTCGAAAAGTGCTGATTATCAGCCTAGTTTGAATAAATGAGTTTTGATTTAGATTTTTTTGAGTAAAATAAAACTGCGTTTTATTGTAATTATTGTTGACATAATTTATTTCCCAAAATTAAATAGTTTACACCAACAAATATACCTTTTATTTTTTAACAATCGTACATAATAAAATATACCGACTCACGAACAGTAAGTCGTGGGTTCAAATCCAGACAGGCGCATTACTTTGTGGAATGTATTGCATCACCACATGCTCTCAATAAATATGAAGCAAATCATGGTGAGATGTCCTAGAACCAAAAATTTGGTGGCCGTGTCCCAGCAGTGGGAACATTATAGGCTGATGATGATATACCGTAGCAGGTGGCGTTCTGTAGTTCTGCCAACCCAATCTACTCATAAAGAAAAATGAAAAACATTTTTTTTCATTCACGACATCTAGTGTTCAATCTTCGTAAATGTACTCGCTCACGTCTACGTCTGTGTGTGTAAACGACGCTATATTCAATGGCAGATTTTAAATTACACCTTTGTGTCGAATTAGGTGGATATTATGACAATGATGTGACCCAGTTCGATAAGACGTAATGTCCGATAACCGCAATTGCTACTCCTACGACTTAATAGTTTTCCAATTACACAAAAACACAAATAAACTAAAAATGTTGACTTCAACGCCATCTAGCGGGAAAATGGCTGGGAGCAGCCTGTATCATTCACCTTAAAGCAGGTACACAAAAGTAACTCACCAATACTGGGTTCAAGTCTTCTACTCGCCGCGTCCTGATCGGGCGCATGGTCGCGCTCATCATCGAAGTGCGCGGACGTGGGGGGGGGACTGCCGCCAGCGCAGCCCCCCGCGCGGCACAGCGACACCGGCACCACGCCGTACACGTAGAACAGTAGGATGGGCACGCCGATACCCACGGCCAGGCCGGCCACTAGTGGCGACACTAGAAGGGCCGCGGCCACTGCGGCAGCCACGGCAGCGCGGCGGCGGGGCGGGGGGGCGCGGCGCAGGCGCCGGTGGGCTCGTCTGCCGGCCCACAGCGGCAACCCCACCAGTAACGCTGGTAGAGCTACGCCGGCCACTACGGCGATGCCGAGCGGTGCGCCCGCTAGCGTGCCCAGCTGCCACAGGAGTTTCTTTTTACGAGACCACGGCTTTTTGCCCCAGAATGTGCATCCGCTAGGGCTGGAAATATATGATGACATGCGTTAGTCAACAGAAACAAATAACTTTTTTTGTTAGACAGACATATTGTACTGCAAAGATTCGACACTAAAATCATTTCACGGTTATTACATGACTGCCCCAAAAAAAAGAGTGTTATTTTATGAGTAATTTTGCATCACTGAAATCAGTGATCTGTATTTTCGTTGCAATAAAGTTGCTTTCGGATAAGTTTAATAAGATAAGAAATTATGTTCTCTTAAAAATATCAATGTATGGACAAATTAAAAACCAGGGCTACCAAGCTCACCTCAAATAATGCAAGTCCGACACCTCCTTCATACACAGCCAGCAGAACTCCGCGCCGCACACGCAGCACACCATGTGGTTGCAGGAGCCGTCCTCCACCTTCACGATGAGCACGGAGCAGCGCGGGCACGGCTTCACGTCGCCTGGGAACGATAGGTTGTCTGCTCACGTTAAAATTAGTTTGTGACTGTTTTCTCCATTGTGGAACATAAAAGGATGGTACGGTCAGGAACGGAAGTAGCTTAACATTTCGGAATTTTCATTATTTGATATACAGGACTACAGCTATTATTTTTAATGTTTCAGAAGATTATTCTATAAAATATTCCTTACTCTTCAATAAATTGTTAGTAACTAACAAGTTTTTATTAAAAAACCTGCTTTGAAACTATGAGTAGTGCTCAGCTATTTCTGTTGCTGACCGTACAAAGGTCTATTTTTGATTATTCAGTGTAAAAAATCAGTGTTCAGATGTCTTTGGTAAAAGGATTTTAAGACACAATGCGGTATTAGTGCTTAGGTCGCACCAATTGATACTTCAGTCATAGTCATACATACGTCGTCATTAATTCAGGCCTTTTTCACCCGTGGGGCGCACCCCCGAAAAAAAAAAGTTCTGATATAATACGCCTGATGAATATCACAGCTGTTACTGTTAGCCTGTGTCATCCCACTAGTAAGGAAAGGCCTCTCCCTATGACCGCGGGTCCAGCTCCCAGATTTCCTTTCATAAGCTCTTTCATTGACCAGCAGCTCTTCCAGACATTTTTGGATTATGACTTCCTTGTCTTGTCTCGACTGGACTCTTCCAAATAGCCCAATTCAACAACTGTCCCAACTTTACAACTACATTGAAAGAATAGCCAGTACACACCATGGTCGATGTCAGTGTGCGAGGGTTGCGGTTGGCGCGGCGGGGGCGCTCGCGAGCGTCGCGCCGCGTCACACGTCTGTGTGGGGTGCCACGCCGCCTTGCAGTGGTAACAGAACGACGCGCCACAACCCGGAGCTAAGCAAGTCAGCTTGGGGCACGACGCGCACCCTGTAGCTACTACCGCGAAACTGGAAATTAGAAAAAAGCTTATGAAATTACATAACATCACGCCTGTAATCCCCGAACGGTAATGGGACACCCGTCGGGGCTGCAGGTTTTTCGAAAGAGATACAGCGGCCTCGACACAAGGGCTAAGAAGGAACATGGGTGGTTTTTAGTCAGTAGAAGTCTGACACTCCCTTCGGCTCTGCACAAAAGCGGGAGGGGTTATTTGATGATGTCCCACCCCACCCAAAAAAAAAGGGTAATGGGACAAGCCCGCCACACTATTCCCAAACCACTATAACTTCTGTAAGCCAGAATCAGAGACAATGAAGCTCGACGAAGTCCCAGAGAAACGATTTAGCAGTTCACTAGACCAACGAGGCATAAAAACGATAATTATGATAAATTATTAAAAAATATATAAAAAATCTTGGAAATGAATAATTCTACTACTAATAAGAAGTTTCAGCATTCTGTCGACAAGTCTTAAGCGTCTGTCTTGGCCACAGAGGAAATCTGCAATTAATTTGATTTATCTATTTCACCTAGCCGGCCCTCAAGTCCCCCAGGCCCTCAGTCTAGACTGTGAACTGCAACAGGTTGTCTTGGAGTTCACAGCCGGTCTAGACTTCTCCAATTCCATGTTATTTAGCACCACACGGGTTACACGACTCTAATCCACTCTCTCAGCTGCTACCAGTAGCTCTAATCCTTATGATCTTGTTGAAACTTCAAAGCAAGAGTAAAACAGGTATCTTCTGGGAACACTCGTTCCATTATAGACCTCATCCATCACTTTCCATCAGGCGTGTTAGAGATCAAGAGCAGGGCCATTTGAAGGGTGTAAAAGTACCCTTAACGCAAACGAAGGGTATTTTTGATTTAGACCATACTTGGGAACCCCCTAGTTACGGAGATATTGGGGGTCAAAGTTCCAAATTGTTCACAGCTGTTTTTTGTAAATACTAGTTTTTCAGGTTAGAACTTTACTTAAATTATATTCGTGACCCGTTTACTATTCACAGCATCCACTAGCACAATGTTTTAAGAGTGCTACATTGAGTTCTACCGTAAAATGTGATTTTTGACCCTAAAAAAAAAAGTACTTTCCCAGCAAAAATTTTTGCGTTGGGTTACTTACTTCGATGTACTTCTGTACATCAAAGTAAGTACCCCTACGCAAAAAAATTACTTGGTTCACGGCTGTGTGATGGGTTAATTTACACTCTGTTGTATACCAATATTATAAAGCTGAAGTGTTTGTTTGTTTGGTTGAACGCGCTAATCTTAGGAACTACTGGTTGGAATTGGTGTCGACGGCGCGTTCGTGTTCCACGCGCGCTCAAAGAGATGTCAGTAACATGGAAGGCGTCGGCCCTTGCGGGCCCGTCGGGGCTGCGGGTTGTTCGAAAGAGATACCGCGGCCTCGGTGCAAGAACTAAGAAGGAACATGGTTGGTTTTTAGTCAGTCTGACACTCCCTTTCGCTCTGCCCAGAGCGGGAGGGGTTATTTGATGATTTCCCACCCCCCAAAAAAAAGGCTTTAACATCACGTAAGTAACTACCACGTGTGTTCCACGTGGACAAAGTCGCGGACAAAAGCTAGTTTTGCAATAAAAAAAAAAGCTGTAGCTGACCTGCAGTCGGGCGCGGGGCACCACCGGGTGTCGGGGTCTGCTGCGAGCGCCCGCCTCACTGAGAACTCCTCATACTTGTCGTACACCGCCTCGTTGTCTAAGATGCGACGGACGTCTGAAACAAACGCATTGCTATTATTATTGCTTTTATAATTACGAATGTGGGATTGTGAGTGTACTATGAGGTACACCTCTGCCGTACTCTTCGGGGAGTACAGGCGTAGTGTTACGGTATGTTGAATAATGGATTTGTAATATTCAGTGATATTTTTTTTAAAGACAAGCTGTTGAAGTGCCTAAATGAAAAATTAATCTTAATTTTTCAGGACTCCTGTTGTTGACGGCTTGGAGTCCTGTCGAACTATCGCGCCAGTGCGGTCGTGAAGGTTTATATTTGGTGCTTTCAACGAAAGATTCAGTTATGCAGAACTTCACCACGTTGTCAGATGAAATTGCCGAATGTACTTAAATAAAATACGGTAGGTATTACGATTTTGTCTCCTTTCATTGGAAACGTGTGTCCTGATTTCGAACACCCCGATGGAACGATTCGCAGAACTTTCAGGAACTATTGATTTCCGTTAATTCTGGGAATATGAGTTTGTCCTCGTTTTCCCTTATATTTTATTGGGTAAATGTATTTCGCATATCCTAGTCCTCCTTAATAGTTTTACTTAGTATGAGAGTACTCCTCATGTATGTGCTTCATTATAATAAAGGTCGCACAAAAAGCTACATATTCAAAGGGAAATATTAAAGCTACATTTTATTAAAAGTTTCATAACATAATCAAATTCGCTACCTTTTGTGTGAGCAGAAGCCTTATAATAGCCAGTTAACCTTATATAAGTGAGCACCTCTTTGTTACTTCATTTAAAAGGTTAAAGAACCATTTGAAGCCTTTTAATTGCTTTTCAAATCACCTTTTTTAACTTTTGCCAGTGAAAGACTATGTCAACAGTAAGATTTATAAGAATAAATGCTTAGGATTATTTTGAAGGTATTTTTTTCCAGATTGAAAAGCTGCGAAGAAACCTAATAACTAGTAAGAAATGATTACGAGTGATCATTAAAATTTCGTAGAATTTCCACGAAAAGGAAAAAGCGGGGGCGTTGAAAAACATGTCCTTGGAAAAGCGTTATTACTTGGTATTTGTTTGTAATTGACATCAATATTTATGTGCTTCTCTTATTTAGTTTTTTTATTATAAAAATAATAATTATTTGTTATTTACCCAATCTGACCGCAATTTCGAAGTGGAAACTCAAAACGTTACTCTATTTATAAGAAGTGGAAAAAAAACCTGTTTGTTTGAGACGTGTAGGGTAGAATCTCAATAGGTTTTATAAGGAAAATCCTGCTTTAATGTATAATGCTTGCATCACTCCAAGTTCAAGCATGAGTACAGTCACGAGCAAAGAAATGTTGCCACTCAGAAAAAAATTAAAGCTTTGTTCTCCTACTGTCTTGATCAACGTTTTCCCAACGTGTTTATTAGACGAACAAGGTTTTTGGAAACCATACTAAATGTTACGAAATAGGCGTTATCTCAAAGTAGACACTAAAATAGGTCATAGGTCTCAAGTTCAAACCTCTGATTTTTCAAATTTATGTGCGTATTGTAATTATCACTTGCTTCGGTGAAGGAAAACATTGTGAGGAAACCAGCATGCTAGAATTCGTAAGTATTCGTCGACGGCATGTAAAGCAGTCAGAGCCCCATGGGCGGTATAAAAACTTTGACACCAGGTTAGGCACTAACCACCGCGATACGACACGGTTAGCGCAGTGGCTCAAGCAATGGACTGCTGCGCTGCGTAACGCGGGTTCGATCCCCGCACGGAACAAATATTTGTATGACATACAGGTAGTTGTTCCGGGTCTGGGTATTTGTGTATGTGAGTTTAAATGTTTGTGAACGCACCCACGATACAGGAGAAATTCCTAGTGTGGGGCAACGTTTTTTAAAAAAAATAGAAAAAGAAGAACGTAAAAATCTCTTTTGAGTCTTACTAAGTGGTAAGCTTAATTGCTCGTGATCACGACTGTCCACGTTAAGCAATTATTGCAATAAACTCTTGCGACACTCACTTGACACACAAATGTGTTTTCATGACTCGTCAGCTCAGTTTTTATCGTTCTCAGAACGGTTATTCAACGTAAATGCAGTTATAATAAAATAAATTGATGCTTGTGTGTCATCTTTTCAGTTAAGGCTTCCATGGTTGAGGTAAAAAGGTACAAAATAAAAATGGAGTAAAGTAAATCCGTTCACCCCACTCACATATTTGTGGTTTGTATAACAGGAAAAGTTTTCATAATCAATTATACCTAATCGTACTAGTTAGCTGTTGCCTGAGACCTTCGACCGAGTGAAATTATTATCAAAAAATATCGGATATAATCGGATTTTATCAACAATAGCATGAGCTTTTTTTTCCATAGGACCCATATATTTTTTCTAAAACAAAAGTATGTAGTAAGCCTACGTTACTCCATAAAATTCCAGCTATCTGCCCATCAAAATCGGCCTAGCAGCTTCGGAGATGACCCGGAACAAACAGAACGCAAAAACACAAAAAAGTGCATTCACTATGTATAGCTGCTATTTTGAAATTAAAAACAGATTACTACAATCTGTATTTATTCTACAACAATATCCTCTCGTAGTTAGAGAATTTCCTATTACTGCATCTCAAGTTATGAAGTTACGTAAATAGACGAGGAAATGTTATATATATAACTTTATCTAGGATCCTCTAGTCTGGAATTTCAATTTACACGTCTCTCGCTGCATATATGATCACGTCGTCGCCGGTGAATACTTAAATACTAAGTACTTTCTTTACTTTGACGATAGAGTAAAGGAAAACGTAGGCAACCTGATAATGTGTAGACCTGGCTTTAGGTATGAGGTGTGAACCAGCCAACAATATGTTGCTGGCTATAATGGGTGTAAAAGTACTCTTAACGAAGAACACTAGTTCTCTCACTTGCCATTTATTTTTTGTTCTAGGGGAACCTTCTAGTTACGGAGATATTTTGACTTTACTCTTACCGTAAAACGTGATTATACTCCTCAAAAAAGTAATTTCCCAGCAATCTTTTTAGCGCAGAATTATTTGGTTTGATGTACAATTGTACAAATGCCTCTGTTGAGAGATTCGTGAAAAGTCCGTTTACACCTATGTATACTCGTTAATTTGAGGAAGTCTCTACAAGCAATTGAGAGGTTAAATAAAAAATTGGATAATGTTACCGCCACGTGTTACTTCCAAAATGACGTTATTTTCCTTATCAAAGTAACACGGTCGATACCTTTTACATAAATAGAAGATTACATCCGCGGATATCGAACGTGAATTTTACATTGGACCACTATTGTAGTGGAACGCTAGGTTACAAAGTAAAGTGTGATATCCAAAGTTTGAACGGAATGGTGTCGCAGTTCCGCAACTATCCAAATTAGTTGCACACTAACTTATATTGCGGTGATTTGGAGGAAACCGAAACGTGGAACAATGTTACAGGATTAATTTCGACGTGCCTTTTGTTCGTAGACGTACAATCTTGAGAGAACTTGAGATGCGGAATATAAATTCCTTGCATAAGTCTGGCGGAACTTTCTGTAATAATGGGAAGGGTAAGACCTATATAATTGCGGTACCCGATAGCAAATACTTCTTCTAAAACATGTGCCAAATTAGAATTTAAAAGTGCCTGTGTATAAAGCTGTTTATGCACCACACACATAACATCATGCCGGTAATCCTCGAAGGGTCAGGCAGAGTTGTGACCTAATAGGAGTTTTAAGTTCCTTGTAATAGGGGGCGACCCTATTGCCCCTTTGCACTTTAGCCCTTATTATTGCCCTTATTTATTAGTATGTACTACAGAGCTGCATTCAAATTCCGATAAATCTGCTTATATAAAGTGGCTGTGCTCATAAGATTATGAAAGTCATTTGCATTTTGTAGGCGCTACATTCAAACTAGTAAAATTAAGGCCATCCGATGAATTTGTTACATAATTCACAAATAATTATGTAATTCAAACAAATAATTATGTGATTGAATATCAATAGTTTTAGAATAGACCAGCTTACAACTGGAATGTTAATTATTTAATCATTATGCAACACTAATATCGTTCACATTTCCTGTTGTGTGGATTAGAAAAGTGTGTATAAGCCCGTGGAGAATTTATTTAAATTATCAGTCATCAATTAATTTTATCGATATCCATTCACTGCAATATTATTGGAGTATACTTAAGAAGCAAAATGTATTTGCAACGGTCTATCATCAAAAAGTTGATTGAATTATAAAAAAAAATAATTAGGTACAATCTAAATCTCAATTTAACTAAAGTCTGTTTTTTAATCTCGGAGACTAAAATGACATTACGTGGGTTGTCAGTTTTTTGCAATTTTTAAATAGTGATGTGCCACTACCGTAAATTGCCGTTAATGAAATCAATTAATATCGTTTTTTTATAATAAGTTATCCTGAGTAAAACGTGTCGGTAGTTATTTAAAACGAAATAATACACAAGTAATAAGGTGCAGATATATTTAACGTGAAACATACATACACATAAACTCACGCCCTTTTTCCATGGGGGTAGGCAGAAACCACAGAACGCCACTTGCTACGATCCTTACATACTCCTTTTGCTTCGTCCACATTCATACATCTGGTCATACACGCACGCCGGTTACGAGTACTACGCACCTGTCCTTTCAGAAGAAACACGAAACATTTTAACGTTTTTTTTTTTTTAAACGTGAAACATTTTTAAATAATTAATTACAGGAATTCATTGATCATGCATGAATGTCATTTTACTTTAAATCTATGTATATTTTAAACTATTAATGGACGAAATTTAAATTCATTTTAATTTTATATATTAGAGTCGCTGGCTACTTCTTTATAAATCGATCAGTAATGTCTTCGACTATATGGCCCAGATGACACATTTCATCCTCAATTTCAATAAAGTGAGCCACACGGTCTTTCCACCGCTGCGGGGTCACTTGACGAAGCCCTTCTTCAATCAAAAAGGCTTCGTACTTCATTCAATTTGAAGGTTTTATTATTTTTAGCAAGCGTGTTTCGTTTCTTTAAAAAAAATTGTCCTCACGGTTGGCGCAGTGGCTGAGGGATTGGACTGCTGCGCTGCGTGTCGCGGGTTCGATCCCCGCACAGAACAAATATTTGGATGGCCTACAGATAGTAATTGTTTCGGGTCCGGGTGTGTTCGTGTATGTGAGTTGTAAGTGTTTGTAAACGCAACCACGATAAACGAGAAATTCCTAGCGTGGGGCAACGATTAATTTTTTTTTTTTACTTTTCGACGTATAGCCGAAAGAGTGAAATCGTCCAATTAGTCTTTGAATTTTAATTTACGGCCAGGTATTTTCGGAGAGCTAAAATTTTCATTCTCTTTGTGCTCCTTCAGCACCCAGTAGGGTCGAATACGCCCGTTGTGTCAGGACGAATAAGGTAAATAAAATGGCATCCAATGTTGTTCCTGTTTAATGAGGGTTGGAGTTGGGGTGGGGGGTTGGTGGTCAAAATCACACACTAACTGCCGTATTATCATATTTATTTTTAGAATTGCAATTGTTTGTATGGTGTGAAGTTCCAATAATTGCCGTATTTTTCAAAAGTGCTGCCGTTTTATAAGAAAATGGTTCATATATCCGTTTTATCGTGTATGGGAACAACACTGATAGCATCTGTAATTTTTTTCTAATCGTCTAATAAATAAAAAAAGTTACGATTCAACAAACCGGTATCGTAGGTACAACACTAAACAAAAGAGCTGGCAGCATTATTTGCAAGTTTGACATTTGCATGTGTCAATTTAGTCTCAGGGATTAAAAAACAGACTTTAAGTTCAAGCTTAGTTTTTTTAATCGAATTCTATAATTTGCTAAATCATAATTAATTTGAACGCTTTTAGAGCTCTACCAATTCTGGAATATTTTTTGTGAATATTTAAATTGTGTTTTTATATTATACGGAATATTATAAATAAACATGACTATTATTTGTGATCAAATTATAAAATATTTTAATTTTATATTTTTCATTAGGTTTTTTAGCGGCTATCGATGGCAAGCAAAATAAAACCAAATTAAATTATAGTTTCTTACTAATTCATGACAAAAACAAGACATGAACGACATAAACAAACATGCATTTAACCTCTTAACTCTCCGCTGCCCGGCTTTATCCTATTTCGAGTCCCTAGGCAGAGTCTGGACATCTAACTTAGCTCTTTTCTTCTGATCGCTGTTTATCAGACATCCAAGTCAAAGAATCTCTTCGTTTTAACCTTAATTATAAAGATGGATTACCTGAAGGATGCATGCTCTCGTGACACACAGGGCAGTTGACGGGGACCCTCGCCTCGAAGATCTCGATAGCGAGGTACTGTCGTAAGCAGGGCTCGCAGCATCTGTGCGCGCACCACGCGAGCCGCACCATTGACGGCGAGGCGAACATCGACAGGCATAGTGGACACTCCAAGATCTCGCACTGCAAAAAAGGAGGAAGCCGGTTAATTTAAAATTTCAAAGATAAGGGAGCCTGCAGGAATTTTTAAAGGATTGTGATGAAAAGAGTGCACGACTACTGAATAAGGCTGGATTTCCACTAAAGCTGTAAGGAGCGATGCGGACACGTGCAAGATTCGACCAACACCGTGGAGATACAATGTGGATTTTCAACCAATGTGGTCGTTAGATTCTCACACGCCTCCTCTTTGGCGAAAATCCCCTACCTATTAGAAAATGTCAAAGTGAAAAAACACAGACAGAGAAACAACAAAATTATGCGATATTATAAAATTATGACCATGATTTATCAGCGCAGTAATCCATAGACAACTGGGGTTAGCCCAGCTACTGAATGGCTGATTAAGTTTCTGATCAGTTTTGCCGTAAAATCGTTAGGTGTATTAGCTGACAGAAATAACGTCTGCTAAACAATTAATTTATGTAATTTTGTCTACAGACATGAAAACAGATCAAACTGACCAGATTTGCAGAAACCAGACGTATGTTCTATCATGTAAGTTTTCCGTTCATTAACACTGCAGTTATAATAATCATCTGCTAATTCGTTAGCAGCAGTATTTAATAGACTGTCAGTGAGCATGAGGCATGGTTGGCACTGCACCCAGCTGCCACGATGCGTCACCAGTTCATGCCCAGTGACTTATGGCGCAAGTTGGCGCTACCTAACACCGCGGTTTATAGCCAGAAATTACAAAAGCATCATCAGTGTTTTGTAGATAAACAATTGTGTTTCATAATAATTGGTTCCTCCATTACCTAGAAGGGTAATGAAATGAAGGGATATATTAATTCATTATTTTCTGGAGAAAGATTTTTACCTTTTTCCGGGAAGGCGTAATAAAACTTTAGTGATGAGAACAATCTGGTTTAGTAGATTTGGTGCGGAGTTGTAAATGTCACATAGTTATGTGTCTTTGAATTCAAGAAGAAAAACCTTAAAGGAAAACATTGTTAGGAAGTCATCTATTTTGAAAGTTAATAAGGATTAAATTATCTCTACCTTGTAACGAACAGAAAGCAGACAAGAAGGATGAATGATGGCTACTGGTGTGCTACGAGATATGTGTAGTTATTTCAAGGCGTCTGAAATCTAAAAGTGGTGCTGTTTTTAGTTGTTTAGGCAGAACGGTCAGAACGCCACATGTTCAAACGTTATTTATACGCCTCATTTCATTAATATAATAAAACCCTGTCCATAAAATCTTCTATATTTTTAAAGGAATCAATAAAGACTGCGACAGTTACGGTTCAAGAAGCAAACATTTTGTCGTCAGCCAATAAAATTCTACATTACAAACCCAAGTAGATTTATCTCGGTACCGAGAAATCAAAATTACGAATATCAAACCTTTGGCAATAACTCATAACAATATAGTTTCCAGAGTCCTCTCTTGTCAATGGAGGACTTAACAAGTACCTCCACCTGTGAGAACGATATAATTCTTTGGGTATAACCCAACTCGATAATCACGGAAAACGCTGTTACCTAACGTTATTTACATAACTAGGTATCTTATCCAATGACAAAATCTAGAACATCTTGTTACGAAACGATATCTTGAGATCTCCCTGCAACGTAACTTTTATAAAGTTGGAAGCTTGTTTGGTTGGCACAAAATACTTGAAGTATATCAAACCAACAACTTCTCTAGTTCTCGTAGGTCGTGGCCAGTCAATAACAACCACTCGGATCAGTCTTCAGGTTAAGCCGCGCTTGCCTAGGTTGGTCGGTGGATGGGTGACCACCCATTACATACCGAGTTGCCTCCATGCCTTCGAAAGCACGTTAAGCCATTGGTCCCGACTGTCATTTTTAGATCTTTGATAGTCGTAATAGATTGCAGTAGCCCGAAAATCTTATAACCAGTCTTACCAAAGGGTATCATATTCCCCAGTACTAACTGGGTTGTGGAGGTCAGATAGGCAGTCGCTCCATGTAAAATACTAGTATTCAGTTTAACCGGTTGAACTGGAAGTCGACCCCTTCATGATGAACTTCTCTAGTTCTCCATAGTGCTTAATAAAAGTAACTCATTAAATCCGGTTCAGTTAATTTTGTTGACTGTCACTACATATTCATGCCACATACATTTCCTGTTTACTCAACGGCTATCCTGAACAATTGTAAATAATTGTGAATATTTATGTATTTTTCTTAGAATTATTCTAGAGCTGGCAGGGGGTTTGACAAGTCACAAGTACCCGTGAACATGGGAGACGTCATACATTGTCAAGTATTTATTAGTGCAGTTTAATCTGTTTAATACATCACATGTATGGACACAATGAATAGAAATTGCGTCACAGATCTAACTATAAGTTTAAACAATGTGTTTGATACACCGCTAAAATCGATTAAACCCAGTCGAGTTTCATTCATCCTTTTCATTTTACTATAACGTGATTTAGGTAAATGTCAGATATTTTTTATTTATATTTATTTTGGTATTAGAGGTGATTCGTTTTTTCCTTGTTGTTTTTGTAATGGCGGTGGTATTCCCCAGTCTGTGCGAGACCTAAAACAAACTTTTCCTCATTCAGCGCGTGCGCATGATTGTGCTCTGTGATGTCTGACAAGAGCAATAGTGAAAACTTAATAACTGTTGAACGTGTTATTATAAGAAAAAACGCAAATACCGTAAAGATTAATTATATGGCACAGATACTATACCAGAAAAAAATACCGTTCATTTAACATGCCAGTCTACAGTACATGTTTTATTAATTTTACTCCTAATTAATTTAACGGAAAACTCGGGTTTTTTCAACTGATTACAATTACTAATACCTGCTATTTATAATAAACAAACTTGTTTATTATAAATACCTTTTCTTATTTATAAGCCTGAATCCAGATCACGTTTATTAAACTTTATAAACGTATTCACATTTTAAGTACTAAAACATAAAATTACAGAACAATTTACATAAATTACACAAAAAAATGACCGGAACGACTCATTGCCCCATTGCTAATAAATAAGTAAAAGTGTGTTATTTGGCAGAGGTTTAATTCTTTTGTTCCTTGACCTATTCGCCTTGAGCATATAATTTGCTTAACGGTTTCTTTCAAAACCTCCCCATAACTCTCGAGGTCACCTCTGACCTTTTGTTTGCTAATTAACTAAAAGTGAAAACTGCCAACTTACGTGACTTTTGCCAAAAATCTTATAAATGTCTGTCATTGAGAGTAAAAGTCTGAAAACAGAAAAGACTAATTATTTTACACAAAAATCTTGAGGAATGCATCTCCTCCATAAATACTGTGATTAATAGGGAAGTTGTATTTCATGATGATGCAAGTTGTGGTAAAGATAGTCCACTAAAAGCTGGCCAAAAAATGAAGTCCTTCGTGGTACACGCATGTCAGTTTCCACAAGCTGTTGCGGTTACAAACGAAACCAGCACTTTTGAGAATATATCCGCCTGTATCGTCACGACAAACATACACACATTTGGTCAGCTGTACGTTTTACTTGAGAACAAAATTATTTGTACCGATAATGAACAACAACTTCCCGATAAGCCAAAACAAATTAATTTGACTCCCTTACAAAATATAGCTTAAGGAAATCTTTATTAGCCTGCTACGATTAAAACATCGACAATAATAATGCGAATAGGAAACATTCCGAGGCAGGAATTGCCGGAATATCTAATAAATGACGGCCCTAAAATACCGTAAATCCGACATTATCTCTGATCTGTATTCGAAGCACTTAATCAGAATATTTTAGGGCCATTCACTATGGCCGTTCCACTGTTGTATTGAATACGGTCAATGTTTCAATTTATCGTGCAGACCTTAATCTAGATTTACTCGATGTTGATTATGCAAATGAAAGGCAAACATAGTACAGCGATATTAATCGTTGTTTGGATTCTTGTGGATGTTTATTTGTGTGATAATATGGCCTTTGAGTGTAGGTGAATGGTGATTATCAGTATCTGTATCCCAAGTTAAATCTTTACTAGCGTTGGAAAACAGGAAAATGTAGTGACGAAAGTTTTGAGCATGAATGTGGACGTCTACCATAAGAGTAGGGGAATACCGAAGAAGAGATAGATGGGATGTGTGAAAGATGATAATGGTTAGAAAGGAGTAACTACTGAGACGACGAATAATAGAGAAGTATGGGAGAAGAAGACATATGCTGCACTAATCCAAAATAAGTTGGCATAGGGCAGGAGAACGATTGTTGTATAATTTGCATAGTAGAATAATCGGTGTCCAAAGGACCAGTCCTCAAAGATTTGAAACGCAGCATGTCACAATTTCATGTGCGTTGACTAGATGTCTTAAGAAACTCTTTTTTTTTTTTTTGGGGGGGTGGGAAATCATCAAATAACCCCTCCCGCTCTTGGGCAGAGCTAAAGGGAGTGTCAGACTTCTAATGTCGAGGCCGCGGTATCTCTTGCGAACAACCCGCAGCCCCGACGGGTAGAAACTGTTCAAGTTACGAATGAGGGACTTAAATCTCGAACCAACAATCGAAACCGAAAAAACAATCTCAGTCTTTATTAAAAATAAATTTTCACGGACTTCTCAACAAACGTGCGGTCGCAAACCGCCCAAAGTTCCAGGCATTTTCCAGCAACACAATACACTTGTAGAGTGTTGTTAGATTAATATCAAACTCATTAGCACTACGAATACAATTATTGTTATTACTGTACGCTTGCCATGGAGCTCGAGGAATTGGATCGAATCAATTGTAACGCCTTGTTGTAATAACAATAATAATTACTGAAACGCGTTTAGTATGCAAGTTCGTTACCCGGTCGACACGATCAATGCACTTTTTATCGGCACATTCAGATTTTTTCTTCTTCTGAAATTTTGCAATTCACGCTGTGTGATACAGGTAGTACAGTCTTCTGTGGAATCGTGTGCATTGAATATAAAATAGCATAGTCTAGACGGCTACTTCACACGCGAGGCGATTACACCGAAAGTTTTACCCCCCGAAGCGCTTCAGAAATTCTAATATAATATAAATTTTATGGAAATCCGCAAGGAGTTTGCTCGTAGGGTCAGCCTGGTTAGGAAGGGAGACAGTTTTATTGGTATACATTTAGTGAATTACAGAAGGCGCTATTTTGTAAGCAGTGGCGGCACCACTTCCAACAAGTTCAGAATCACGCAAATTGTGACCGACACAAAAATCTATCTAAACAATATTAATGGAAAGCGCCTTCAGTTTCTATTTAAACCTATTGTAGGAACTGAAGCGTCAATTTGCGACAAAAAAAAAACGGGGCGTAGCAATTACGTCCTAAATTGAGAGTAATGGAGTCAAACAGGCCCACTTCGAAGTTGTGGGACCGCGCTCGGGAACCGTGGAAGACGTTTAGCGGAGCGAACAAGCGAGGCTTCGTAACTAATTAGTAATTTACGGGCTGTTGACATCTCTTCGAGTTGGAACGGTTGGAACAATGGAGGTCGGTCACCCGGGCGTCGACGCGAAGCTAACGCGAAAGATGAAACGCCACTCCCTATAACTGTACTTACCTACGTAGACTTAAATACACAAACGTCTCCACGTTTGTGTATTTCAAAAATCGAGTCTCCACTCGATTTTTATGTATGATGTAAATTGGTAGACTTGGTAGAGCATGTAAAACTCAGAATACTGTTCGCTTCCTTTGAAGTCGAAGAATGGACACGCATAACAACTACAAAAATGTAAGAAAGTCACAGTAATCTTGGAGAATCTTGTTACGAACTTTCAAGCATTGAAATGGAGAGAACTTCACTGGCTTGGCACCGACTCTTAACACTAAGATGTCTAAACTAAAATGCTAATAGGCAACATTTAAACGATGGAACCTTCTAGCTAATTGCGTTTCTTATTCCCTAGGGTTTTGGCTGAGGCTGATTAACTGCAGCACTTAGTTCTGTGAAATGGGTAAGTTCTATCCTGATGTGACCCTGCAACGGTGACCTTTACAAACAGTATTTTGTTTCTTCATAAGCGTTCGAATTCCATTTCAAGTGTGTCAGCCCGTCACATATCTGTGCCATTGGTATATGCAGTGTAGCTTATGTAAATATGACAGCTTTTTTATTCAGAAACCAGCCTTTCACAGATTACGACACGACTATGTACATGTTGATATGGAAGCACCAAAGAAACACATTGCCTGCCTGCCATTTATCATCGACAATTGTAAAAGCTAAAGAGAAATGGGTCGTAGTCGCTATGGCAGTCAACAATCCACGTTCTGCTTGTTATTTATGCATTATGGCCATTTTAAAGTCCGACGCACACGAGTTGGTTAAAGCTATGTGTCACAAACAATTCTTTGTCGAAGAATGTCTATTGAGTTTATTGTATTACATGAAATAGAATCGTAACAGTTTAAAAAAACATCGTCATTGGCATTTCACATCAAAGTTCGATTATAAAACTAATGACCAATTCAGCGAACACCATTTTTTAAACAGACTTGAGTAAAACCGTTACAGCATAATTATTTGGTTTCGATATTGGTGTTCATTATTGCTTCCTAGTTAGTGATGAAAGTGAAATATCAAGTGATGCATAACGTATTTTCATGCTCTTTTTCCTTTGCTGGGTGAACTGTTGACCGAGATAGTAACTTCATTGCGGAAAACCGTGTTTGGCAATAAAGAAAATTTGCTAGTTGCTCCCACGGTCCCACCGCTTTTCGAGAGCCCTTAACTTAATTTGGATTGTACGTGAACGATGATATTAAGGGAGGCGCCATCTAGGGTCAGTTTTGGGTTGAATTACTTCAACAGCCGGGTCCTGACCGGATTGGCAATGATACTTAACAGAACAAAGTAAGTTCGAAGTTGTTAAGAGGTCAAATTAATTAAACTTCTACAACCCAATACAATCGAATCTTTGCTTGGTTGTGCTTGTTGGTTCCTAGAAACAAGTAATAACATTTGAAATACCACCGGCTCCAACTGAAATTTATACCAATCAGACTTCAACACTATTATTCGGAATTCCTAACCAGATTGACATGTGAGACAGGCTACAAGTAACAGGGTAACCTATAAACTGAAAGCCCATCCATCAATTGATATAGCATCGATTAATACCAGGATTACATGGCTCAACCGAGCTCAGGCGGTGACAGACACAACTTACAGCTAATTAATGATATGGACGCCGCTGTTTGTACATGCTTTTGTTCACACCACAATGGATGAACATACCAACTAATTTTGTTTAAAGACTTATCAGAATCAGTCTCTTCTCATTTATGACAATATCGCCATGAAGCGTAGGTTTAGATTTTTCTGGCCATTTCTACCGCATGCTAATGAGCTGTGGCATGTGGCATGGTCCTAGGGTCCATGGCACTTAGAAAACGACGGGACGACCAAACAAAAGACCAGTGAGCAATATTAGCACTGAAATTAAACATTTGGAAGTCATGGGGAGAGGCCTTTGCACAGCAGAAGTATGATAACAGTAATAGTAGCTTTAGCTAATCCAGTCAACGGTTGACATGGCAAAAAATCAATACTAACTTGACATTGAGTCTGTAGTCCTCAATGCCAGTTTATGACGTTATGAAATTTACATAAAAGAATATTTGTAGTAAACTTATTAATATTAGATAGGTATCATGTTAGTAATCCATGCCATTTATTTGCAGTAATTTTTTTTTTTACTGAACCCTAACTAACCAACATATTTGTACAATCCATAAGTTTATCAACTAAGTAAGCTACTGAAAATGTAAAGCCTAGGAAAGCCACTCCGAATATGAACGCGATATGTAATTTGTTTTGCTGAATAATTGAAGGTGTTGGGGCAAAGGGTAAGGTTATCAGACCTAATCAAAATTACAAAATGCCACAGCCTCTGCCACAGATGCGGGTCATATAGGACCAAAAAATAATCTGCACGTGATTTACCTTGACGTGGGTTTGTGGAATTAGTAATTAGTGTTTATTTTAGACCGGATTTTATTTTGTTTTAGCAAAGCTCAAGTTATCAATAAAATTATACTACGATTTTACGTCTTTATGACCATACTGGTCCGTCATCACGAATATCCGGCTCGAAGGACCAAGTATAACTCTACATAGGAATGTACCTAGTGAGTAGTGGTCTTGAATATAAATAAAAGTCATTTTTGCTGATAATTAAAACTGCTAAAATGTCATGGCCACAATAAATTGTATTATACGGTGGTGCAAATGTATGCACTTACGTATAAAGTCAGAAAGCGCAGTCATACGATTGCACATTCGAATTCGTATTTCTGAATCAGCAAAAAGGTTTAAAGCGATAAGGACGTTTGGACTTTCATTTCAAAGATAAAGATCTTTCCGAGCAAGCAAAATTCTAAGAAAGCTTTCCCTAGACTAGTAAGAAAATAAGCTTTATTTGAATAAACGCAAAGGGCAGGATAAAAGGAAGGTTCCATGTTAGCATTTATTTAAAGAAATTCTCGTGCTCGGGTAGCTTACAGATCTATGTCTAAGTCTAGACTAGCTAGACAAAATAGATAACTCGCTAACTCAAATTAAATCTCTTTGAGAGTCGTTCGTTGGAGTCAACGATTTAGTTGCCATTTAAGTTATTTTAAAGCTTAATCAACGTGAGTAGGTCATGGCCATTGTTCTAAAAGAGACGACCTTCGGACGACAGCATAATTTATTCATTGATCGGAGTTTTGAGTTAATTTGTATTGCCTATATGTATTTATCTTTTATCTATTCATTTTCGCCGGGTATTTCCCAAATCATGACAAGCGAAAACCGATTTGACATTAATTGACAGAGCACGCAATAATTCATATCGTTGTATCGAACGGTTTCTCCAGCGAGACGTTTTTCATAGTAATAAAGCATTTTATTGGCGTGCTTTTAATAAGAGAGAGTACGGTTTTTAAGAAAATCGTCTGTTATTTACGTTACTAACGTACTTACGTTGACTGTAGCGTCACGTCTTTACGTCACGTTAACGTGGATCAAACGTTTTATGGTTATACAGTTTTAGACTTTTGGGACATTACAAAGGTGTTGGGGTTCAAAGGTCTTAGTTGGGGTACTAGACAGGTTGTGTACCCCTGTCTCTGTCCTCGGGTAGGCGGTAAGCCTTACACAAAAGAAGGACATTGCCCTTCGTCACTCACTATACACTTGGATAGAAAAGGGCTTGGTGACCGCTGTGCTAGTACCAAAGTACCTGGATATATTTAGGGTAGTTCTTTGTAAGTTCTATTTGTTAGCTCCTAAAGCTTGTAATGTAAAGTATACTTAATCAACACTAACTAATAATTATAAACATTATCATTAAAGAATTTTAAACTAGTCCAGTTTAAAATTCCTTAATCATCATTTCACATGGATGGACTGATTGATGTTTCTAGTTATAATCTTGTTAGATATACTGCAAATGTAAAAGTCGACTTTGAAATTAGGATGAATACTTTGAGAAGATTTGGTAGCACCGATTGTAAGGACCACCAAATATTCATCACCAAAAGATTTCAATACGAACAATAGAATACTATCAATCAAGCAACGTGTAATAAAGATACCAAATGTTAAAGTACTTTTTACTTTGTTTCCACAACAAAAGGAAAGCTTTAATTCTACCACAGATAAAAACCAATAGCTAATAAGGTCGACGACAAATCGGTTAATACAAGCAATGCAGGCCAAGCAACCGCGCGAGAGAAAGGTGGTTTTGTCTAGGTTCTAGAATTCTAGATCTTACGACACGGCTAAGGCTAGCCAGTTGGACCCAATAATATTTTGTAGCATCACTGAACATTATAGCGGAATTGATTTTATTTTGTAATTTAATTTGCATAAGTGTTATAAAGATTGTTTTATTGGGCTGTTACGTGTCCTAATCTACAGTTACGCTGGTTCGATTTATATTGTCAATTACATTCAACGTTGTCTCTCGGTTTAAGCCTGCAAACAAAACAATTCAACGAATTGTGTATCGAAAACAAATAAACTTTTAGTGGTGATAAAAAGTAGGATTAAGGAACGCATTATTTAAGTCTTTTATGGCCTGGCTGAAGGCCTTACAATCAAGGCATCGACAGGATAATCCGGTTAAGCAAAAGCAAGTCTTATAGGTGACCTGCGAGATGTCATTCAAAAAAATATAGAATAATAATCAAAACATCCAAATACGACGCAAACATAGCTTTTACAAGTAAAACCAGATTTCCTAATAAGGTATTAAGCCATATTTCCGCAAAGTTATGTGAATGAACAAAATAATGAGATAACAATGCATTAATTCGTTAGGCTCTGTTATAGTCATGGTAAACTTAAAATAATATCGAAGCACAAAGAGCCCTAATCTACGACCAACAGAAACATGAATACGACCAACAGAAAATAAGGTCTTCCGAAAAAATATTTCGTCATTTAGTTCCACCAGATAACGAAATTTTCGGTAGATCAGAATATCAGTGAAATATTTCAACAGAAACAAATTTAGAATTCTCAATATGACACGAGTTAGTGTAAAACACAGCTTAACCGATGTTTCATAAATATCAAAGCTACACTAGATCGACAAGAACAAAGGCAATTTTTCGAGGAAAACGCCGTACAGACCAACAACAATAGCAGACTAGGAAGGCATAAAACAACCTCCTGTTATTTAGAGCCGTCTGCTGCGTATTTACGAGTTTAATTTAATGTTTGACACGTCTGCGGCTACAACCACCACGATACAGGTACCTAAGCATTATTTACAACCATTAAAATGTATCCTACGAATGGCTTGCGTACATACATTTTATTCATTACATACGTGTACAAGCAATTTAAATAAATAAAGGCTGTATTTAAAACAGCTTTGGATGAGCAACAAAGAAATAAGTAATTCATCAAACATCAATAAAACTTTAAAAATGAAACGATGAATAATCTTAAATGTCAGACGTGTAAATACATGATGAAACTGATGCAAAGTAGATGTAACTTGCAAGTATGATTTATAGTTGATAATTATATATTAAAAAATACGTGAAAGATGGCAATGAATCAATCAACTAAGCTTATGGAAATAAATTGCTAGAAAAAAATACGGTTGTTCCTTGCGGGTTGCCATCGATGACATTGAAAGTATTGAAACCGATTAACTTAAAAGCTGGTCAATTTCCCACACAGTGAAATCCTTGAAAGTTTATTTTAACTTGTCGTCTATATGCTTACTAATACATAACATTATCACCCAGTAACATATTGTAATACTGGGTAACGATTCACCACCGTGTTATGTAAGTCGGACGTGTCTAAACTCATAATATAGAAAGTGCTTGTATGTACGTGTATGTATGTTTTCACCATACATTTCTCCTTATATGGATTGCAGCATTGGATGAGATTACCATGTTGTGTGGGGAAAGTAAAGAAGGTACATAAATAGGTAATTAGAGAACTTTGCAATGTGGTAGTTAACAACTCCTTTGGGCATTGGAGTCGGGCATTTTCAATACAAAAATCCCTTCTTCATTTTCGTATTGGGACAAGCCCGCCACACTACTCCCATACCACTGCAACTCTTGAAAGCTAGAATCACCATTGGCGACCGCCATAAAAGGATCGAGACAATAAAACTCGAAGAAGTCTCAGAGAAACAATTTAACTGTCTTCCATCTGTAGATTTGTTGGCCTTACCGGCCACTTTACATGCATCAATAGAATCAACATAAACTGGATTAATCCACGATGCGGTAGATCGCCCAACGCGACAAAAGATAATCCTACCGCCGTTTTCTGCTAGACGCTAGCACATGTGCAGAATCTATAAGCGTGTGGATTTCCTCATAATGTTAAAATCGTGCACATATTTGAATAATACGAGTCATGCCTCGGACACAGGAATGTCGCATCTTTCGCCTACTCCTAAGAGTGTACTGGAGAAGGATATTTGCTCGAGATATAAACCCCTCTTCTAGAAATAGCTTCAAGTAAACTAAGATAAGATTGAATGCCGAGATTAAAACAAGTCCGGTACCTACCGATAACTTTATTTTAAAAGCTGCTACAAGAAAAGAAGAAAACAAACATTTTTATTTTTCATAAATAAACAAGTCGGGATACTCCAATAGTTGGCAGATCGCCGGATCTCTACTACTTCAGTATAGTAAATTATTTACGAAGTGTATGGCCGTTACCATTACTTTATATCTTCCTGTAATAATATTGAGAATGAACGTACTATGATTTCAATCACATTATTGATGATAGAAACTACTGTCGCTAAACGTAGATAAGATAACATAAGACTATTAAACTAGTTGATAGTGTATAATGAAGAATTGATGAAGGTGTACTATGAAAATTGCAGTTCCCCTGCAGATCGAAAGAAACCTTATCATTTCCGTAGTGCAGAAAGCTGTATTCAAACACAAATGACTGAGGAAAGTGAAAACTGAGAAGAATAGTAAAAGCAGGCACATAATAAGATTTGTGTAACAGCAAAACGAACCGAGTAACGGTGGCTTTACGCCGCGCCGTCAAGAGAAACATTCATTTCAGAGAACGAATGAAGATAAATGATAAGACCACCACGGGTTGCCGTGGAGATGCTTGAAGTATTAGACCCGCGATGATGCAGCTCAATTTGTGCTTCGTAACGGAACATCGATGACTCTCTTAAAAGAAACTTTATAGCTTCACACGATTTAAATTTAATAACGTAGTTACGCACAATAAAGAGAAAATAACTACAATCAATGATTACGGTGAAATCTATAATATTCATTAAAGTACGTCTATTATTTCACGCTTGAAATACTACGGTGATTTCTTCTTAATGATGAATAGTGAAGCAAGTAATTGCAAGACGACCTTTTTCGAACGAACCATGCGTCGGACAGGAAAATTAGATTCGGAAAATGTCAAAACGTGATCCTCAAATCAAGTAAGGCAGACACTATTGTTTCTAAGTGTGCACGTGTGCCTACCGTCTTCATTCTCGGAGCTTTCAAACTAAGACCTGCCGCTGAATACTAAAAGGCCGGTTTGTTTCTCCACGTTCAGAAACAGAGGTGTTTATATTGTGCTCGGTCGAGTTTTGAATATGTCAGGTTATGTCGCAATTGAAACGAGTTGAACGCGTCCACTACTTGTAGTAGAAAGTGTTTTAAGTTCAGGTATAATGCAATGTACGGATTAAAAGGCATCAAACGTGACCCGGGCACCTCGCTCTAGCCTTGCGCTCTGTGCTTGCACAACTTTATTTAGTTATTCGGTGAGCATTATGACATTAGCAACACTATCAAGGTCTCGCCAGGCTACGGATTAACAAAATGTTTATTATCCAAGCTGCTTTACCGCGACACATCAATCGGGCATTTAAACTTTAGTCGTTAAAACAAATTTAGCAATTTTATCAGCACCATCTCGGGTCCCAGCAGACTATGTAATGGCCAATTGGACTGAAGTGAGAATAAAACTTACGGGCACCGCGCTAGACATATCGATTACTTTCTCGCTACGTGTTTTCATTGTCGTGACAAGTGTGCACGACGACTGACTAACCTTTTTCATTGGCCGTAAAATTTACATACGACTCTCTTATCTTGCCAACTTTGTGCATTTGTTCAGCGACCCGAAATTCGGAAACAAGAGATTATTAGCCGATGTTTTACAAATGCTAGCCTTGAATTTGTTTGGTGTTGCTGGTACTTCCTAAATGTTTTTGTCTTGACTAAATTCAATAGCTTCGTCGTTACCAGTATGAGAATACGAAGACACTAAAAAAAAAACTCTTTGTCTTACCTCTTCATCTTCGGCTATAAATTCTACTGTAGTTTGTCTTTGCTGTTCCACGTTGTTTAATTTCACAGGGCGACCGTCTGTTTGATCCAATACTGCAACAAAAGAACGCAAATGAGTCATGTTGCACGAGTTTCTTGGAAATTTTGGTATTCCCCGTTGGAGACATCTGCTCGAACGCTTTTGGCAAGGAGACATACTTTGGTCTAAACGAGTCTAGCTATACGATAGAATTTTAGAAGTTTCCTTTGGACTGAACCCTAAATATAAATCAGTGGCTGAACTACAAGTTCATTACAACATGCGTGTCACAGGCCCACAGTTAAACAAATGTACAAGAACAGATCGACGTGAGTCAGATCTCCGATGCATGTTTGAGCCAAGGGCCAGTGTTGATTGTGATTGTGAAAAGAAAACATGCGTTAATCATCACACGGGCTATACGTGCTCTGTGATGCCAAATACAAAGGCAAACATATCAAACAAGAATTCTTAGTAAGAGGAAAAACGTGCCACGGTTTTATACACGCGAAGCTACGAGTATTTATTTAGGTAATCGACAGTATTTGCTCATATTAGGTAGAAACAATTTTCTTGGATTATAGAATAAGTGTTTTCTAGGCTTTGTGTTTAACAAAACAAGTAAACAATTATCTCGATGTTGCTGTTATAAGTACCGAATACAAAAAAGTAACAAACGGCACAATTATTCCATAATTTTAGGTCGTTCTAAGGGTTGAAAAGGACAAAACCAAGCACAAGATTTAAAATTAGGGGCGGGTTATCTTCCCATCCACCCGTCCGTCCGGTTTCTCTTTCAACTTTAATCTCAGAATTCATACATTTTTGTCAAAGGGTATACAAGGTTCAAAGAGAGGAAATTCTGCTCCAGAGACCACAGATAAGGTTAATCTAAAAGGAAAAAATGTACAAGGTGGTAAAGTTCATTGACACCCTGCATGCTGTGTAAACACATCCTCATCGTAACCAGCTTAGCTAACAAGCTCAAATCTATGGAAGTTCACGTACTAAAAACAGGACCAGGCAAATCGAGTAAAATATTGAACCAACCGGTAGACTGGTAATTATAAAGTTATTTAAGTCCAGTTATTTGTGTCTGTTGCAAAAAATGTTGTTTTCATTTATTTTTTTGTGCACGTAAGTCTTATTTGCTGGTAAACACGATGGAATGACATGCACGCAATGCAATTCATTACCGCTGGTCCGTTCCGAGATTAATCAGTACTAGTGATTTGCATATTGAAAATGAAGTAATTGAATGTGCTGCATAGCAGATTCTTATTTTCATAACGTGCCTAGAAAGCATAGCTGTAAACGCAAGTGTTTATTGAAAACAAATTGCTTTCCGTTCAATATTGAATGTATTTTCTTGTATCTCGTCTCTGCAGGAAGCACGTTAATGCCCGGATGTCAACAGATCGATCGATTGTCACAGGCTTGGATACTTTATTAAAATGTTGTCGTGTGTCTTGGAACAATCCATGCAATTGTCGAGAAGAAAAATGATTAGAGTTTCATTAAAATGAGCACTTTAGGTGAACTTGCTTTCGACTATGGCGATAGAACAAAAGTTCTAAAATTTGGAAGTTCTACCGTCCGTAACTACTAGACATAACACAGAAATCTGAGAGGAGAACTTTGTCAAAGGACCACCTGGAAGTAGTGTTTTGGAAGATCATTAGTGGCTATTGAAATCGTAAACAATAACTAGGAAAGTCCGTCATGTTATGACTAATAAAGGTGACTGTTCACGGTTTGGTGCGTCCCACGCCCGGCTTGTTACAATACAAACCACCGCCTACGGTTATCTATATTCCGATAAGCTAGTTTATTCAAGAAAAGCAAAAAGAAGATTCTAATGATTTGTCTGGTATCGTTCCCAGACTGAATATTTGAAAGGATTTACGTTGATCATATTGAACTTAGGTTTTTTTGACGAGAACCTGCAAAACGGAAAATCCCAAGATCGATATTCCAGTATTCCCAAAACATGTAAAATGTGGTGATTATTATGTTTTATTCATTAGAATTTTCCTTGTGTAAAAACTATCAAGTAGCTGCCTTATTAATGCATGAACTAGGAATACCTAAAATAGGCAATGATAGCATTTTTTTTTTACTGTCAGTAGATTTACTATGTCCGTACCGTACCGTAACGGATTGCAATCCGAACCATGACTGCAAACAATCATTGTGATGGCGAATTCTTTGAACATAACAGCACTCTCCAAGTGGCCACAATTTACAACCGGTTGGAAATTCCCGATGACTTATTAGGGAACATAAAAAATGTAGCACGGGTTTATCCAGATTATGTTAAGAATATAAATAGGACAGCGCGCGCATGGATAGTGGATACTGGGTCATGTTGAAGAGAGAAAAAATCGAGATTTTAAGGTTACGCCTTTACACAACCGTTGCCAAATCTACGGATTTTGGCAACTCTTTGGAAAGCTACATGCGTAGCTTTCCCATAAAAGCGATATAAAATTGTAATGGAAATGACGTACGTATTGTGATAAAAGGTTTCAATTAACATAGCAATGATAGCAGTAGATAAATACACGTCCGCTCATTATCATTGACAGCGCGAGCGCATGTGCACCTCGCATCCGTATAACATTTTCGATACTTTCCGCCATCCGTATAACATTTTCGAGTGGCCACTACTGTGAAGGTCGGGATCGACATTCACATGACCAACGAACGAATCACATGTTTTACATGTCCAACGAAATGATTATGATGCGATTAGTGAAGAAACGTTTTGAGGTAGAACAGCTGTTCAATGTCAGACTGTCAGTGCAACTTTTCAACACATTTTCTTTGCTTCATAACCGACCGTGACTAATTTTGTCGCAAAAAGTTGTCAAAATCATTCTGACGAAGCATTTTTCTTCTTCAATGATAAACATTTCGAAACTATGATTTCTGATGATAAAGCTCTGACTAATTTCGAAAGTCAAAAGGAAAAATTTGACCGTAATTTGTGATCGAATCATTAGTCTTGCAAGAACTTACAGAGGTTTAGTATCCGCTTCGATAATATCTTGTAGTGACCTACAAAGGTTTTGTGTCGAATTAAATAGCGGAACCGTAGACGTAACGGTCACCGAGCATCCACGTACGTGGATCAGATGGATAAGCCTCAAGGAGCCTTTAGATAGCGTTTGAAAGAAGAATCCATGTCGTGCCTTGGCACGGTTCGTGGGACAGCGGGCAGGTCACAAAGAATACACGAGAAGTTCTATCTTTGTAAAGGAAAAAGGTAAAAGAAAGATAAATAAAGATAAAAGTAACAAGAACATTTTAAGTCGATACGGTGAAGGGGATTTTGTAAGTTCGACATCAGGTTATGTTAATGGCTGTTGGAACAATAATAAACTGTATAGTCGACAACAGATTAAAGTGTATCGCCAATTATCTCGATTTAATATTTTTAAATTAATGCAATTAACTGTAGTAGCGTAAATGCCGCCGCCAATACGTCAATTGAACAATAAGTAAATTCACATGCAGGTACTGCAATAGAATGGTGGCGGGTTTCTTTCGACCTTTTGCTATATTGGAAGGGGAACGAGGACATGCCTATCCACGCTGATGCGGTCTATAACCGTGCATACACGTGATCGAATACATTACTGTAATGTCATGTATAACAAACAACTGATTCTACTCAGTTCCAACTAAATTATGTCTGATTTATTCTCACTAAACTGGAAATAAATCGTTAATAGGCGCTTGTCAATTGTTAATAGAAGCAATGGCGTCAACACAATCGGCAATAGGATGTATGCCTACTACAAATTGAAATATCATTCGAGCAAAACCCGCGCCGCCAAATGGGAGCCAAGAGCCAATGATGCTTCAATATGAATCCATTTGAAAACCGTTGGTTCAATGAAGAATGGAAATATTACCATGAGAAATCGTTATTTATACTATTATCGGCCCTCAAAAGCTACTGGACTGTGAAATCGATTGTGGCGTCAAGTTACCTTACTGGAATAATATTAAATTTGAAACGAAATTAGTGTATCGCCCGTTGTTTAGTGATGTCGCTAACCTTTGAGACGTTGATCTTAAAACTAAACTGCACATGGTTGCGTTGTAGTTGGCTAGCCGCCGGCTTGCCGCAATCAAATGCACGTCTACGAAATATAATCATAAAGAGATAACAACGAAACCCACTTTGCTGCAGACGTACTACTTACCTTAATGTCAGTGCTACATAGTAGAATTAGTTGTCACAGATTGCAATGTGAGAGGCGATCTACGTGATTTTATCTGCGGCCAGCCGCTGTGGTAGCCGCAGGCGATGTTCGCTCTCTCTGACATCATGCCACGCCACTTCCAGTCCAACTAGTGTTTGTACTTCACATGGCGTGATGTCAAACAACGGTACACGTATGCAAAAATTGTACAGTGCTACAGCGCCCGATTATCTCTTCTCAAACCTTTATACTGTGCCATGGACGGCACAGTACCGTTGTCGTTTTGAATTAGCTCTAACGAAGGGGACAACCAGTCTAATGCTAATGAAGGGATCTTTCAGACGGACTGTAATTTTATTCTATTTGAAACTGACAGCTTTACTTATTTGTAGCCTGTGGATCGCATTAGTTCGTAAAATGAACGTGATCTGAAAAAAGAAAACGCGGTTTTCTTTGTTTGCTCAGTGTTATGTCTGCGAAATAATTTATAATTATGAATAAAACCTGTTTAAATAGACGTGATAACTTTTTACAGTAGTTCCGAAAAATTCAGGGGCATTGAGGAGTATCTGGTTGCTAATGGCAAAGTTTAAATTCCAAATTAATTATGTCAATGACACTGTTTCAAATAAAAACGGAGTAACAAATTACATGCAAATTTTATTTTTATGCGCTGAACTTTAACTAAGTAATCGTTATCCAAAGGATGCAGTTATAAAAACGTACATATTTATTCAATCTGTAAAAATAAACGTTAGAAAATAGCGAGGCAACGCGGGAGTTCACATACATATTTTTTGTCAACGAATTATTTAAATTCTGTTCCAAAAATAAAACTAGATTCTAGGAGTTACATAAACGTTAAGTAGGCTTACATTTTATGACACACAAACACAAAAATCACAACTAATTCATGATAATGAAAAACAGTTAATAAGCATAATTAGAAATGTATTAACATTTGAAACGTCACGTAACTGTGGATAAACAAAACGCGGGTCAAGCATAGATCTAGACTATTCTTGACCCGCGTCCTATGCCACTCAATAACTGGTGTACATGGATTATCATTTGATGACAAATCATTACCTATTAATCGCTTTGTAAAAGTAGGTGGCTAATCAATCAATTTAGAGGAAAACAATGTGACGTCAGCAAATCATTCAACAGCAATGTTTGTTGGACTATCGAGTTGAACAAACGATTCAAACAGTCAACCCAAACCAAATGGTTATTAATCGAGTAGCGGTACTTAATAAAACTGTTTACATCACCAAGACTATGACACTGTTAAGGTAATGGGTAAAGAACCTAGAAAGTTTTTCTTGGTTCCTTAACTGAGTAATAACTTTTTTTTTTTTTTTTTTTTTTGTTAGCCTACGTTGTGTCCCACTGCTGAGCAAAGGCCTCCCCTTTCTCCTTCCATACCTTTCTGTCATGTGCGATCTCTGGCCATGTTAGCCCCGCAAACATGATCAGATCGTCACGCCACCTTCGCCGCGGTCGACCTCGACGGCGCTGTCCTGCCTCAGGCGTCCAGTGTGTGACGACCTTTGCCCATCTCTCCGGGTGCATCCGTGCTACGTGGCCTGCCCACTCCCACTTCAGCCTGGCTGTTTTTTCTCCAACATCAGCTATTTGAGTTATGGAGCGCAGGGTGGTGTTTCTAACACGATCTGTTCGCCTAACACCTATTATGCTGCGCTCCATTGCTCGCTGGCAAATCTTGAGTTTGGACTTCTGTTGTTCAGTAAGTGACCAACTTTGTGCACCGTAGGTTAGGACGGGCAGGATGCACATGTCAACGAGTTTTCTTTTCAGTGATACTGGAAGGTTTCCCTTCATATGTTCTTTCAGGGCCCAGAAGGTCTTCCAGGCATTTTGTACTCGTCTTTCGAGTTCTTTGTCTTGCCTGTTTTGGAACGACACTATCTGGCCCAGATAGGTATACTCGTCGACATAATGCAAACAATGCCCGTCTACCGCGACCCTACGTTTCGTGCTATAAAGGTTAAAACTCTGTTAGTTTCCATCAAGCTTTTACCACTGAAAATAATTGGGTGGAACTTGGTACAGCGGTAAACAACTTGTGTCACATCAACATCATCCTCACAGGCACAGGCCTCTCTTTACTTGTCTCCATGGTCTTGTACCAGGCTCATCCATGTTTTTCATCCGATGGCAACTATGCAGTCATCCTTGGACGTCATTCGGTGACAGCCTTAGTCCACCTGTCATCACTGCGCCTTGCTAGGTGTCCTGCACAACTCCACTTGAGTTCTGTAATGCTATTTTCAATACCGAAAACCTTAGTACGTGTTCAGATTTCGACTTTAGGAACTCGATCTCTAAGGATACTTTTATGCCATTCATGAATAGTTTCCCAAGAAACCACTACATCTTGCAGTTGAAATATACCTGAGTTATGAGTGTGTCCTCGGTCAGGAATACCGGAGTGGTTGGTAGCAGTGACCGGTTCTCAGACACACCCACGCCCCAATGATAAAGGTAAGTATTTAGTGCACCTCTTGGTACCACATAATTCTTGCAAGACACTTTTTGGCCATATAAGTTACAGCCCGTTTTAGAATAACGTAGTTTGCGTTGGTGAATCGCTCATTCTTTGTAGCAACGATGACATATTCTTCAAATATTTTGTTGCATCATTTCGCCAAACATAACATTGCTGAACAAAATAATAACAACCTTTATGTTCAGGCCTTATTAAAAAGAACATGACATGTAATAGTAGTTGTCAGATAAAAGCCCCAGAAAAAATTGCTAATGTTAAGTTACGTTACATAAGCGATCTTTATTGCAGAAAATCTTAACAAAACGTATTGAATTCTTAGATTGCCTTGTCTTGTCACAATTATAAAAAGAAATATCAAAACAATCCGAAGACAAGAATTTAATCATGAGAAGTTTCTCATATCAGAAACGCAGATAAACAACCAAGGCAAACTCAAAAAAGTATTTGCGCTTTCTTAAATTACTAATTAAAATTCCTTTGAAAGAACGTAGAGGTTGCTTTTTGTTCTTTTGAAAACACTGGGAATGCCTGTTGCATTGCTAATTATGTTGTTTAGTTCCAACAGAGTTAAATATGGCGTTAGTCTAATTTACGACTACTAGTCCGACACGTTACTTTCCAAAACTTTCGTCGAGCTACGTAGAGCTAGCTACTCCAAGAAAATAATTCTCGCTTTGATTTGTGCCAAAAGTTTAAAGCAAAGTTTTAGAGAAATGAGAGGAAGGAATTATGTACTTGGAGAGTCGTGTACATTTGTGGTTTCAAGTAAGTAATAGCAAGCCAAATTGTGTAGATTGTTTGGAGTATTTTCAACAGTTCTCCAACAATAGGTGCTGTAGAGGTTGGAAGTATTTGTAGGTACACCGTACAAATACCTTGGACGAATACACGAGGGTTGAAGGAAACAGACGAGAGGTTGAATCTGTGTAACCAATACATTGATCAAGACACCAAACACAATCGGAATTAAATCAGACACGTGACACACAATTTGCATACTATACAATGCGTAACGCATAGGTCAGTTAAATGCTACACTTTCGAGGCCAAGATGCAATGCCCAGTATTTGTCATTTCGAAATGTTTCAGACAATAATAGTCAAGGGCATCTTTTTAATTCTTGAAACATCGAGTCTTTCGCATAATCTATCTTATTTGTATCGTTTTTTCGCAGTAGTATCTTCACTTTAACATCCATTAAGAATAATCATCCGGTTACAGACAACTTCATCTCACACAATGACCGTCTGCTCTTATCCCGATGTATTTGAGTTCGGCACCGCATGTCTTATTCTTCCATTACTATTAACAACATTATTAGTTAATTATTCAACTGGGTCAGGACCATGCTTATCAAAGCCTCATAATTATCGACGTTGGTAATTGTTACAGTTTTTAATATTATTCAAGTTTTCGCAATATTTCAACGTATTCATAATGGTAAACGTTACATTAACATTCCACACACACGTATCGTTAATACCTACTTTTGAAAGGCCACAGTGTGTAAATGAATCTGCCGAAGTACGGGGCAATAATGATGTTATTATTTGACGTGCGCATGCACCATTGCACAGCCTTTGTTTACTTATTTTATCATTCATGAATACCTTTGCAGAAAATAAAGACAAATGAAAGAACACAACGATGCAGTCAAAGGAAAAGACAACGACAAAGGCAAAGAGGAAAAGGATGGACCACGGACTTATTGTCTTTATAAAGAATCTCTCTTAGGTTCCAGAAGAAAAAGCAGTAGCAGGAATCTTTTGCTCCGTCGCACCGTAACAGTCCGCTGTTTGTTACAGTGTTTGTATATTGTTTGAAATCCCGTCTTCTTTGACATCATTATTGTAAGATTAACGCAGAACGAGTTCATTATAATATTACACGTTCTCACGTCTAACAATTCACAATCGAAGTGAATAATATGTACAATCGGCTGTATATCAGTCGATATTTCAATAATGTATCCAATTAAACAACGTATTATCTAGTATCACGAAGATAAAGACTTTACGTAGGGCTTTCTGGTGATGGGAATTCCGAAGATAGTCCAGCACGGGCTTTGAACGATAAAATGTTTACTGGTCGTTACCCTTTGTCGTGAACTCTGTCCATTGTCATAATCGAGTTATTTTGATCCAAAATGTTATAGGATTTAGTCACCTTGAGGATGTGTCGTCATCAAAGTTCAACCAACCATTAAAAATAGCGCAGTTACGTAATAATAACCTGATGCCACCTACTATAAGATGGAACTTTTCAATTACATAGACATAGCCTGTACACCTGAATTAAAATATTTATAGAGGACTGTATGGCTCTTTGTTTCTATCAATAGAACGAAGCTAGTTTCGGAACTTACCATCAATCACAATTTAAAGGGAGTTGTTTCGACGTGCATATGATTGCTGTAACAAACTTCCAACTATAGTTGGGTAATGGGCAACATGATTAGAGTGGGTGTAGATGTTTGTCAACTAACATTATAAAGGGACTCCCACGCCTACGCCATTTTCTCGCATTTGGTTACGTGATTGAAACTCTCAAATTCGTGTTAGGCTAGGCGACTAGTCTGACAACAAAACTTCAACATATACATGTTATGATCAAGTTTTAAAACATTATAACGGTTTCTTCTTAGCTATTAATTAGCTATAGTTTGCCAGTGTTAACAATTTAGATCCAGTTCTGGCAACCCGTCATAATTACATTGGGTACGTAATTCCTCGCACGTTTTCGTTGGCCGTTTACTTAGGATCCGTCGTTTAATTAGTAACAATCACAGTTACGTTAATTAGAACTAAAATACGATTAGATGATGATGGTAAAACGATCTTCATTGTTATGTAATCGAACAATACGCCTTCTGATTGTTATCGAGCACTAGAATGCAGTGATCTGTATTCACCGCAGGGCATTGTATAAAGGTAGCAAATAATAACAATATTCAAAGAATTTGCATGGCTGCTCACAGCTCTCAGCCCGAGGTCCGTCTAGCCTTGTCACCGAACGAACACAGGTATGTTGGTTTATATTAATGAACTATAAATACATAACTGATTAATATTCTGTACATTGAATTTCCTTGTCTTCTACGTGAGTGCGGTGATCATCTATGTAAAATGAATTAGCCCAGGAATTATTAGCTTATTCCAATTTGATTGTACGCCAAATGTAAACCAGTCGCAGTCCACCTACAGGTAAGTTAGATTAAAAGTCCTTAATGAGCCAGATTTTCCTGTTTTGCTATTCTCGTCCGAACGTGGGTGACATTCTTATCCAAAATATGAAGCATTCTGGCTATTATAGTCTTGATATTAGTTACAACTAGTCTCATCTCATCATTAATTCCATTTACATTTACGTCTTCTTTATTTATTTCCCGATAAGTGTCAGTAACACGCTAACAATAAGTAATAAAAATCGAGGCAAGTAAATAACTCCAGTATCGTATTGCAAAACCGCGATGGCAGACTTGGCAGTGCGATATGGAACTGTTATCAGCAGCAGACTAGGCAAAGATTTTGCAATCCGGAACAGACTGATAAGAAATAACAGCAGTTCAATAACTTAGAAACTTATTGAATACAATAACTGGATGTACATAATACTAGAAATTAATTCGAATTCACAGATTCACCTTTATTGATGCTTTCTTTAAGAATATCTGCCTTGTTCGTCTATTGTTCGGAAGCGCCACTGCTGATCCTGTCTTCAATTCCCCGGGTTGGACAAAGTGTTATTTTGGTTTTTCCATCAGAATTTTTTCAGTAGTGGTGTTGGCAATAGACTCGCCCCCTATCACATGGGACTTGATTATTATTGGGGATATGTGTATGTACTATTAGGTACACCTCTGCCTAACCCTTCGGAGATTACAGGAGTGATGTCATGTTATGTTCTTTATGCATATAATCTCTTGTTTAAGACGAAGAGCATTAGCCTCTTCAACTAGTTTCTTGCAGAGCAATTTCGCTAAAACCCGTTTTTCAGCGCATTCGCGCCTTTTCAGTGAGCTTAGCTTTAATTAGAGGAATGGGTCATGTGCTCATTAGCGAGTGATGTGGCGAGATCTCTTAGCCTATATACGGCTGCTTTAAAAGCACAATTCTTCTAGTCCCTTCCATTTGACCTGTTCTTTCACATTATGAAGATTTACAGAATCGGCGCAACATTTTTTTCTTTTAGTTCTGTATTCATTAATTTAGTCACATAATCTTTTTGTTTATCCTAAGAAGAACTACATAATATTTGGACAAGCTTATTATAGCAATATTACCTGTAAAGCTATGATTGCGCAACTTTTCATGTTTAATCATAAAGTCTAGGAGCGTACACGAAGTTGACAGTTCAGAAATTAATATCCAAACGGCAAAACTTTACTATACAACATGAAGTTTATCTAAATTGTCTTGTTTTGTAATGTTTAACACAAACTAAATAATAAAGTGTAAAATTGATAAACCATCGTGTAATTATTAAATTGTTGTTACTTTATTTCGCGTGTGTCAAGTGATTTCGTGTCTAGATAATTAAACAAATCCAGGTGTTATCTGACTTCACAATCATTGTATTATCGTATCTACATAATGATTCACGGTTCTTTTCTTTGCTATCATTACAACTGGCAGTGTTATCGTAGCAATTAGTATAGTTAATAACTTATTATAGCAGACGCTATTGTGATGTGACTGTCAATATGTAGTAACTCATTTTCATTATCCAGATTTACATATATTTAATGACATAAAAGTAATAATGTTTATATTAAACATCCCGTAACTCTCGTGTGATTACTTTCTCGTCCATTGTTTTATTTCATACGCGAAGGGATCCATTGTACCATCCATGGTCGTGTTACTGAAACTATAGCTACAAGCCATAATATTTTTCAATCATCTACCATTGTCTATGGTGTAACTTTATAGCTACAGATAAGATTAGAACACTAATGAGGTTACACACGTTTGATTCACAACCTCCTTTTACTCATCTGACCTTTACCGAGTCACTGGCCAGCAGGTAGCTCGCTAGGATGCTTGAGAATCCTGCAAAGGAATTCATGAATGACGTCATGCTTGAATAAAGCGGTCCGACATCTTAGCTATTTAGGATAAAGGGCGGGATATCCACAGACCGCAAACTTGATAAATATTTCCTTTGGAATATGCAGATGACTCAAGATTTGAGAGGAAATGCATGGTTGTAATCATGCAAATATCGTCGATAGAGCTAGACTTGTAAAATCGAACCAAGTGCTAATTAACGACACAGGTTTCTATACGCTTATTTAAACTCATAGTCTGGAAATCTTAGAAAGCGATGATACTCAATTGATTAGTTATCCTCAATCAATTCCCCTAGTTATCTATCACCCCATTTTCAGTACATTTGCGGCAACTCACCAGAAATCTTCGTTCATAAAATCGTCTTCGCACTCCCCCAGGAAATCTACTAGCTAGACTAACGAGGCAGTCTAGGCAAACATCTACATACTAATTACTACTAATTCAGTGTGATTACGAACCCCAGATTATCACAGGTAAGAATGTATGGTATCAGACATGGAATTATTAACCTGCAACAACTATGTACACACGTTGTGAACATTAAGCTTTATACATTATTGCTATTACCACCACCAGCATATCAATGCACTGCGCTTTACGACTTGGACTTCTGCCTAATTTGTGACAAAAACGAACGGGATAATACACGGGTGCATTTGTCGTAAAACGTTTTAATATGAATTTTAATACGATTCTTAGTTTGTTACAATTTTCAGGCAATCGGATAAGAGAAGAGGATGAGGAAGCATGTGACGGTTCATTTCTGACCGGGGCCTAGACAAAATCCCTTTTCTGTAAGCGTTAACGCCAACGGAAAGATCAAATTGTATGGAGTTGACATTGACACAGCTTTAGAGATGTCACGTGATGTCATCTCTAAAGCTAATGTCAACTCAATACAATTTGATATTTAATGATAAGCTTTAGAGATGTCACGTGATGTCATCTCTAAAGCTAATGTCAACTCAATACAATTTGATATTTCCGTTGGCGTTAACGCTTACAGAAAAGGGATTTTGTCTAGGCCTCCTGGTTGGCCACTGTAGATATAATCAGGCCAAATGGATACCCCATTTGGCCTTGATTCATCCCAAATACAATACCAGTCCACACTGGTATTCTATTTGGGATGGATCAAGCGTGGAGCTCGACGACCATGCTCCACGACCTTGATCATTCTGCACAACCACTTGAACCTTTCAGGATTTGAGTTTTTTTTTTTTTTCAAAAATTAAAAATAAATAAATAATAATAAAAATATATTACAATTATTTAGTATTTATTTGAGAAACACAATTTGAGTAGGTATCATCGACACGTCAAGAAGAAAAATAATCAGGAGGATCATGTTCAGAGATGTAAGCTTCATTTGAGGTTTGAGGAACAGAAAGTTCATTCGGACGAAGAAAACAAAATCCAAGAACAAGAGCCCAAGGGGATACAATTTTGATGATATAAGCAACGGAAATATCCGCTTACAGCCTATAATTTATTTCATAATTGTTTAATTTTGAAGAGGTTGGATTAGCCGCAGGCGCACGTGCAGTTTAGACGAAACCGGGTCAGTGTGGCCAGCTGATTCGCTTCGTGTCAGATAGAAAGTATGTTAAATATTTTGCGATTATATTTCGTCATACAATTAGCCACCTTAAGATAATTATTGTCTTATCAGAGCTTATTCTAAGTTGCTTCAAGTTTTATCAGAACTAGTAAGGACAATATAAGCAAATATTCATACCAAGATATTATCTCATGTTTTTCTTGTATCTTAGCTGCTCATCTGTTTCTTCGTTTTTTTTTTATTGTTGAATGTCGAGCCTTAATCCCACCTCCACATCATTTTCTATTGAAATGCTGACGTAATTACCATTGCTTATACGGCAAGAAGATACATTCTTCATGCATCACTCACTGATTTATAAAAAAGATACGTCTATCTATGTTAAGAGCATAATAAACGGTTTTTATGTAAGAATTATTAATAATGATGCATAAATAATTCATCGAGTACGGTTTCACAAAACTACTCGGCCTTGTAAAAAGACAAGATTGGTGGATGCAATTGTTACTTAAATGAGCAAAGTACACCATTGGGGGATAATTTCATGAATATTTTTGTCATGGATAAATAAAATATGTGAATGTGAATTTCTTAGAATTGGATGATGATTACAAGGCCTCATGAAGTTTTTTGAAATGTCAATATTATGATAACGGATTAATAAAAAATTACCTTAACGTGGTTGTTACTAAATGCAGAAAAAACTGATACGAATTCATGATAGTAAGTTGTATCTTATCAAATTCAATGAATCATTGCGATAGAAATAAATCATCGAAGCCAGGTAAATTACATACTTCTGGGAAAACAACAAACATGGAAACGAGTGTCGTGTGCGAAATATGCGACCTTGCGAACTTCAGCCCCGTGTATATTGTTTTCAAATTCATATTCAGCAGCATACGTAAAACAATGTATACAGCTGTTCGGGGGCGACGGTAAACATTCACACTACGTATTATGTGGATTACGAGAGAGGACAAACATACGATCGTTATCACAGAAATACGGTCGAATGGCCACTAGTAATAGTTTCTGGTGAACAGAATACGGGCGACAAAGCACTGTGTCCAATTCAATGCTCATGCCGACTATGTTTTGTTGCCTATTGGAACAGACAGATGCACATTCAGGTCAGTGTGAATCGTTATCCACGATATAAACGGTTTGCACTCGATATTATACGAGGAGACCGCATCTTTATCTCTCACAATTTATTCGATGTTTACATCCTCATCCAGCAGTTAAGGGACGGCATACTTTGTTTTGTGTTACAAGATAGGTGCTCGATAATCATACAAATCATACTGTGGTACACAGAGTGCTTGTAAACTATGACTAATGTCGTGAATGTGATATTTCACCACCAACCCTCCTGCTGGTACTAAGAATAGAACAACTCATATTTATGCTTCGTTGAATTTGCTCAAAGGAGAGAGGAACGTGACGATTCTGGCCTAAGAAAATATTAACACTTTATTAACAGTCTCCTGAATAAATATTTTGTTTTCTCTTGCGCATCATTGTACTGCAACGTAGTCAGCTTCTCTGTAGAATGTGACAGTGATGCGCATAACGACCGGTCACCTTTTGATGTCATCACCGAAGCCCACTCTATTTTTTCCAATATTTGTTTTACGTAAGAAAACATGTTTGCTTTCGGCCACTCAATAAACCTAAACAAACTGTCGTCGATTATGTTCGGTTCCTGTTCGGTGACGTTTATTTGTATCATATAGGTAAATTATATGGCGGGTCATATAATTACGTGTTATGATAAAGCGAGCGATTTATCACCACTGATCCACATGACATTAGCTTGTGGAGATTGCAGAATGTTGTAAACTTAATACACCACTTGGACTGAGCTCTCTGTAGTGGACAACTTGTAAACAATACAATTGCTTTTCAAGTATAGTAACTCAAGGCTCTTCAGGGTTGATTAGATCAGTTTTGAATGTCAACACGACTTGGTTGCTGCGGTGTTGATGCAAGGTAACGTCCTAACGTTGGCACGAGCAGTTATGATTTATCACAGAGATCTACATGCGTCAAACCCCTCTACCGTTGACACACAACCACCATCAATAACACAGCATTCACGTACACTAATTATGATAAAGGTAAATTACCGGCGATAGAATAAATGCTTTTTATTTATCTACAGATAGCAGCACTCATTTCTAATAGAAGCATTTCCAGCGCAACAGATGTAAATTTCTACAATTTTGTACGCTAAAAATCTCAACGAAACGAATTTGGTATTTTTTTCACCAGAGACCACACACGCGGCTATTGGAATGCAAACGAAGTGCACTTGAGTGTCGTTAAAACAAAACCTCAATTAGTTTCTGTAACAATAAGCTTTTAAAGACGAGAACAACATTGTGTACCAGTACCAGCACGGTATGTAATGAGACGCGCGGATTGCCAAAAGTCGAAGCAAATGACCTACATTTATTTGGAAAGCATACACGAAGTGCTCGCGTATTATCGGACAACGTGAAAATATTCTGCCAAGTAAGTAACTGTAGTCTACAATTTACAGACCAAGTACTTTGAAGCGGATCAGGAGCGGGCAAAGGTTAAAGACTCTAACTAAGTAATAAAGTTTCAAGGATTCGCTTGCGCTCTTTACAACTTGAAGGACTTGCGGCAGATGAACTTTATCGAAGTAGATGGGCTCAATTAGTGCTATAAATATTCTGATTAATACTGAAGAATATACACCACACCTAAAAGGAGACCGAGTGGCGCGAGCCATGATAAATTACTCATCATGTCATGACTCAATTGAGGTTACCCAGTTATGAGGCAACGGACTAAACATGATTTTGAATGCTTCACATCACTTTCACCAGCATCCCACAAACGACAAAGCATCTGAGAAGTGATTAAATTTAAAACGGCGCTGTTGAGCCATCAACACTAATAACGTAGTGTAGTGACGTAAGATCCTTGTCGAAATAGAAAAAAAAGACGAACAAAGCAAAACCTGCTGGTAGGATTATCGGGTACTATTTTTCGTCAAATTCGTTATAAAAACTCGATGACGCGTTGACAGGTTTCTAAATTGACGATAAAAATTTACATTGGGACACTAAAGTGCCAATTTATTTAGACTGAGTCATAAGAATATGCGAATTTATAGTTGTTTGACAACTTCCAGTATGGTGCAATCGACGGGAGTTGAATGCAAGCTTTCCGCTTTACCGGAATGGATAATGTGAAGATATTACATACGTGAACTCGTATTGCAGTTGTAAAAGGCAATTCCAGGAAACGATAATGTACACAGCCGAGATACTACATCAAGAAAACGGTAAATGATACGGCATAGCGGCAACAAAACACTTTGTCTATTATTCAGCGTGCAATAACGTTTTCGAGGCCGAAATAATTGGATGGCTCGTTTCGAGAAAGCCCATAGCCGTCTGATTCAATTGACCCACAGACGCAATTCCCTTAAGCTTGGATTCACATGTGGATTCGAAATAATGAAGCTTTGCTTGTTGGGAGAAACGTTAAATTATCGTTATCAAAATGGGTACGCAACATTTTCCTTTTTCGGTATTCTAGGTAGTCTCTTCTACGAAGTCGATTTTCCATTACCTTCCCATCCCAGTATTCATTTGAGTTACATAAAACGATTTCCGAGAACAAGTCTCTGCGCTTTACTTCCCGGTACTAAGATAGGATGTGATGTAAAACGATGTGCGTTCATCGCCTTGCGCGCTTCCTTTAGTTACTAACGGCACACGGCAGGTGCTGCGAAGGTTGCCGAATTGTTTGAGCACATCCTTGAAAGTTAACATTTTCAACGAAGTACTTACCGTACTTGTTTGTAGGTCATACTCATACTCAAAGGCATTGACGTCGAACATTATTAACTTGTATGGTTTTTCTTCATTTTCGTCAACGAATAGAGGTCACAATGTGTTTTGTTGTTGCTTAAGCAGTGATTGTACAAAAACGTTTTAGAGGCATGGTATTTTCAGAGTACCTGTTCTTTTTCATCTCCGCTGTCGCCATAAATCAAAATCAAGTTACTGATTCAAACTAGGCTAAAGATCAGCACTTTTTGAACGTTAATTACACAGGACATGTCCGGCCCTCAAAACGCTGACCGTTCGCTACCACCTAGTGTACCTAGTGTTTTAGCTGGTAAGAAGAAGTGGCGGAACAAACTCCCTAGCAACACACCTGTCTGATAGGTTAGAAGAACCAGATTTGATAATAATAATAAACAGAGATTCAGGTTATATTTCTACCAAATTCAGGCGCAAGCATTTGCAGTGTGTCTGCTCAGCAGGCTAGACTATAATATTTGTTGTGACTTGTGAGTTGGATGACACACATTACCTATGCAGTACAATATCGAAAGTGCTGACATTCGACCTCAGCCAAGCCTTTGCGTGTGCACAATACCATCATTAATGTGTCAAATATGCATACGTTATTGGTAAACATCACATTATGTAAATATTTTACTTCATATTCGAGGTCTGCGGGTTTATTTTTTGCTGTAATAATGTTTTCTTGTAAATATTTTTAACAGTTAGACAGTTTGAGTACCGACGTAAACAATTTCAAAACAAATTAGATGCTCAAGTTTATGACGCTGTAACTTCGTAAATATTGTCATTTATTGGGCAAACAATGTAGCTTTTTTGGCAATGATTCTTTATAATTGGGTGGCTTCTGCGGTGAAGTATTATGTCGAAAACTGTCTGTCCCAAATAGTTCTTAGAAATAAAGCCCAACGCTTTGAAATTGTGGCTACGCCTGGATTTCCTTCTACGAAGTGCCTTAGGTGCTTTTTGGAAGACTGTTAAGCTATTGCATAGCTTCTATCGCGGGCCTTGAGCGTGGGGACCGAATCCAGAAATTCCGTAACGAAAAAAAAAAAAAAACCTAACGAATTGACACTTGACAATTTCTTAAAATCAAAAATTGTGAGTTGCCTGTATTTAATTTTATTATTCAGTCAAAAACTTCCTCAAAGAATTTCTGTGAGCGTGTTAATTAATTTTATAAGCGTAAGATAAGATACTATTAATAGAAATTATCAATAAATTACATTATTTGAGCAAACATATTAATAAAAATAAATTAAATTATATAAATCAAATGTAACCTTCATAGCTCTAACCACTAAGAAAAACTATGACACAAAATAAAAGAAAAAGTAAATGACATCTTGACAACTGACGTAATGTCAGATGAAAAGTAAACATTGAAAAATTATTAGATTTAATATTTTAAAACAGCAAAATCAAAGTTAATAAATCGAATAAGATCGATTATAAGGCTGCCAACAAAAATAGTTGTCGCCAAGGCGCGACATGAGACGTAAAAGGACATTTTATAAAAGATGAGGATGATTAGTAAAAGTGTAAGTATAAATACTATATTTAAATACTGCATTAATAAAATAAATAAATAATTATAATTGCATAAGTTGATAAAAAATACTATGCAATAGCTTTACCGCGGCAGTCTCCGAGTGCCACACGTCTTTTTTTATTGTATTTTGACGTTGAAGAGGGTGGTTCTACTACTATACTGAATATATGATTTTAGATTGTCATTGATCTGTCCAAAGATTATAGAATTTGAAGGCGAAATGAAAACAGAAGAAGTATAAAGGAAGTCAAAGTAGCTACTACATACACATTTCAACACACAATGATTGCAGTCAAGGCAGCAGCGCTGTTGGAATCCATATGTAGCTGCATTAATCACTGTGCGGCAATTAAACATTGTAATAATCACGATACCTTAATTGTAATTGGGGTGGAGTTACATAAATGTCGGCAATACGAATGCTTATAAATTAAACACGAATTTAACTCACTTCTGTTATAAATATCAGACAAGTACTCATAAATTATTTTGTGGCAATTATTTCGTGGTTAATTGGATTGTCACGTTTCACCTCTGACTTCATTTTCAATGAATATATTGCGAGGTGTCTCGAGCGCCTGCGATGAAATTCAATATTTTTACTGAACGATGCCACGTTTTCATCATATTTTAATTAACACCTTCGGTGAGATTAAACCTTGCACAGCAAATGTCGGTGTGCTAAATACACACGACGAGGATTCTTTGTCAGCGCGTGTAATGCAGCTTAGACAGCAGCTGTAATTACAGTTTGATTGTAGTAAGGAATGAGGAAGACGCAAAGATTGCAACGTCACGCCTAGAAGGTTAATCCATATTGAGAAGACACCTCTTATAAAATTTATGGTTTCCGCTAGAAAAAATAATTTGTCGAGACAGAATCGACACCAAACTGGACAAATATTTGTGTGGGTGTTATAAAAGGTACCTACATTTTAAAACAGCTTGAGTTTCATACTTCAACAGTTCAATAAACAGAGTCAATATACCTCTCAAGTAACACAGATCCACGATTCACTACCATGAAAGGCAAAGTTACATCTCAGGCCGCTTCATAAACTACTCCGTCTCCTTTCAACTACGCAAATAAAACAAGATAGGAACTATCGGAGCAAGATTGCCATTCATGGCAAGACTACGGAGATCAGATTTCACCAATTCCGCCTGCTCGCGTGTACCTTAAGCCATTGAACGGATATGTAAAACAATACGATTGTTTAGAGAGCGACCACTAACGAGGAACATGACACTGTATCATTCAGCTATTTAGTAATCATTGTGATTTATAGACAGTTACTGTTATGGAAACTTCTAGATTGATATTAGCTGCTGATTCGGAATAAAATTAGAATCAAATTGCTTAGTTATTGCGGGTATTATATCACGATAACGACTCTTCGCACCTTCCTTGTGTAGCCTGAGGACGCATACGTAATTTCTAATCCGAGCAAATGAATTAATGAACTGCTTTTTTATGGAGTTAAATCGGGTGGTAAACTTGTACCTACTATTGTTAATTGCGTTATCATTATCACGTAAGCTGCGATAAGGCGACAAACATTTCCTTTCTTGCTATTTTTAGTAATTTTCCTGGTTATTTTGTCTGTACGTTTTAGTGAATTAGTGAGATTCAAGAGACAGAACTCACGTCGATTTGAACAATACGTTCAGTAGACCGTACACTGGTGGTAAGTAACACTATGACCATAATCTGGCCTATCGTAGAACGGAAATCCAATAGACTAAGTGGCCAGCTATACTGGTTTTACTAATCATAAAATACGCGGATTACGGCACGTGTATCTGAGGTATTCTACATTTCCCTTGAAATTTTTCCTATAATCAATGAGTTATTGTTACATATCATCAATATAACAATGCCCTCGCCTCGATGACACATGGTATTCATTAGCCTCAGTTATTCTGATACCTTCAATATGTGACTGTGTTAAGACAAAAGGAACAAATTATTCATGGGTTTGAAAGATTCTAGTTAAAAGTTCGTATCGACACTTGATAGTGTCGTATTTATGCGTGTGGAATTCTTCATGGATATCCTCCTCCCTGGGGTAAATTTAGGTCAGATTCTTACTGTCAAAATTCACGCGGTGTTCTTCGACTATCTTCGACCGGGGGCGGGCAGCTGCAGTATTGTCCCTACTCCTGTACTTTTGTGGACTACTAAGGCTGAGAGCAACGTGGCCACATACTGGGCCAAAACAAACCAGTTAACTAGACGAATGTATCATCGTTTCGAAAAGTAGAATATGTCAATTGAAAGCTTGTCGTTGTCCATGGTTAATCAATTCGACTTACAGTCTATCTCGTGTTACGTGTGCCTGATTAATTAAACTTAAGGTGAATGCTCCAACTAGCAAAAATGACTTTTTCAAGTTCCTGCACCTTTATGAACTTGGAGGCTTGTATTGATGATTTTGATGATTATATTTCTGTAACTACATACGTCATACAGCCGCAATTAATATTCTAATCAACATACAAACTAACACTGACCTGCACATTACAAAAAACGTAAGAAAATTTGAATTTCGCGGGGTGGTTGGAGCATTCACCTTAATCTCTTCTTCTCCTGATTGGCTCACATATTATCCTTTTGGGAATAACATGTTGCATTTCTTGTAGAATACGAGCACATGTTCGCGTAGGCGGAAAGAGGTTTACGTGGGACGTGGTCCAAGTAACATCTTTAGCAGCTTGTAAGTAACGATGTATGTACAGACGATAGCACATCAAGCTACTACGATTTGTCAAGTTTCGACTTTATAGCAGGTTCACGGCTGATTGGGAAAATTTTACTAGTTTGATGTGCTTGTCTAGATACCAAAGCGAAGACAAACGGAGTGTTGCGGAGACGTGCAAGATACGACTCATCCAAGGAGAGACGGCACGGGATGTGAATTTCAACCAACAGTGTGGACTACCCAAATAAAATCTTAATTTATTCACCAAAACATACTTCTTTCGAAGTACCTATTAGGTGTATGTAGCGTGGAGTTCTGCATGTCACGCTCGCGGGTAGATAAGAGTACTTACATCAAGTCATGTTTTTTTTTTCGTTGATTAATAGGACAATACTCTGGTAACCTTGCCATCTGGCAAAGTGGCCAGGTTTGTTGAAAATGAGTCTAATGGACACATGTTCAGCAGTGGATGTTGAAGTAGGATTAAAAGTCAACGGAATTATCAAATGGCCCTGGCAGGCTTATCTATTGTTAAGTGGGCTGAATAAAAAGCAATTCACATGCACACAAAGCAGAAAACAATGGACAGGTAATGTGAAGCTCATAAAATATTACATCATTTGTCATGTTTTGTGTTAAGTTCCTCATTGTTGCATAATGCAATAAGTCCTCAAGTTCTCACTAATGCAATAATGGTCTGAAAGTGCAATTCTTCATTTTCTACCAACATCTTTCATTTTGTTTGTACACTTAGTACATGCCTACTAATGTCAACATGCTTAAAACCATGATTAATAACATTTTGTTTCCTGTTTCCTTCTTGTATAGAAATGTTTAAATGTAAGCAATATGTGTGTTTTAAAATTATAACCTGCTGTAATCAATAATTACCATTGTGTTTCAATACACCATATAAATTCAATGTTTAATTTTAGATGTTTTATTTTAATTAAAAGTAAATAATCATGGAATATTTTAATAGATGTAATTTAGTTTTACAGATCAAAACAATTATCAAAAGAAGTTTACATAGAACCATAATGCAATTAACCAGAAGTCAGGTAAATCTTAAGCAAAGATTGGAAATACAAAATTTTATTATCAGTCGGGATTTTTACAATGTAAATACTATGCATAATCTATGTACCATGAAAGTGTGCTTATTAGAAAGCCTGACATTCATAACCATACTTATCAATATGTTGAGATAATGATAATAAAGATAAGAGCTAACAACAATTTTAAAATCATTAAGCAAATAAACATAATGGGAAGAAGATAATGGTACATTATTATCACTAGCTTACGCCTGCAGCTTCACCCGCGTGAAGTTGTTGAATGAAGTTGAATTGTCCCACGGGATAAAAAGTATCATTAAGTCCTCGAGCGTCCTTATGAGCACCCGGTGGATCATAAGACATTCAAGCAATGTTAGCGGACGTTCAACAGGTTTATGTGTTAAACCAGGTTGTGAACTATCTGTGTGCTAAACTTTCAAACCCGCTCAATAGTTTTTGCGTGAAAGAGTAACCAACAGCCATCCATCCTCACAAACTTTTGCATTTATAATATTAGTAGATTTTAAATAATAAATAGGCCAGTTTTATGTTCAAAGAACATACAACTAATACATAGTTCATTTACAATACTTATGCAACAAAGGTCACATTCCTGCTGGGACTGTAACTAATCTGTGCCGTAACATTGACCCATATGATTGGGACCTTAATATTCAACACCTCAATTGGTTAGGCTCATAAACGTATAATGATGACGATGATTAATTATATGTATTGTCAAACACAATGTTTATGCCTTTGTGTTCTTATTAGAAGTTTTGATGTAAGTGATTTATTTATTGAGGAAAAGTATTGATTAACGTAGAAAGAATTTGGTTTTTAACATAGCATTATATGTGTTTCCCCAGAAGGATTTTGCCTATTTTGTTTATGTCCCACTACATGAAGCTGGCCTATTGCCATCAACAAGTCAGAATTTAAGAATGATGATTTGTGTAGTGTGATTATATGTTTTAAAATAATTAAAGAAAAAAAGATAAACATTTATTTCAGGTATCATAACTCATATTAGACACATGTTCAAATCATTCATCTATATAAAAAGAGTCAATAAAAACAAATAGAATTCATTATACACCTACCACCTATTTACCTATTTGAATATGTCTTTATTAACTTAATGGGCAGATACATACTAAACAAAGTCTCTTACTTTTTTAAAGAATCTGTGGCCCTGCTGTAACAATGGTCAAAGTTGTTTTGTTTTACTATCTTATAATTTAGCTGGTGTTCCTGAGAACACACTTACAAGAATAGACCATCATCATTATTCTGCTTCAAAAAATAGTACACTACAATTTTTATGATCTTCTTCTTTCATATATACAATCGTCATATAGTCTCTACGACACAGGGAATCCTAGTGTGGAGGCTCGTGATAAAATTTTTTTGTAATGCTTTTTTGAACAATAAAGATTTATAAAGATAAAGATATCAGTGGAAAATCTTTTCAAATTACTTGGGCCCAGTTGATGGCTAGTCATTGCGGCATCAGTACAATTTACCAAGCACTCTAAACTGTTAAATTAATTTTGGTTGGGAGCACCGCATCTACAATTATTACTTGCAAGCAGCTGCATTTTATCTAGTAGATAAGATATCAAAGTAATTTCTTAGAACACAAGCAGGAAGTCTTTGTTACTTTTACCTTACTTTTATTTGATATTCGTTTGCACATTGTTGTTACTTTTTTACTATTACAATTTTTTACATGGTTTTTGTTACTGTTTTTTTTTAGCACACTGGAAGTAAAATTTGAACAATGAACAGTTTAAAACTGAACCAACAGTTGACTGTATAAGAAATCATAGACCATATTTAAAGTTTTTAGATCTCAGGTCAGTGAACTTTTCCAAGAAAGGGTGGAGTTTTTCAAATACAGTGTGTAATCAGTACCTGTATGTGCCAGCCGCCTGCCAACGAGGGGGCTGTCCAGCAGCAGCCGGCGCAGCGACCAGCGGCCCAGCACGCCGCCGCCCCAGCCGCAGCCACCACCGCTGCCGCGCCTCATACCCTCGCGTTCCACCATCACAACGAACTTATACACATTACACACCAAACACTAACTACTCAGCTCTCCGCCTCGCACGACCGACATGAACCCCCACAGATTAACAACTACCGTTATGAAATATAGACATCGACTCCGACCAGTCTTTGCACAACCCGGATTGAGTAACCGACTCACAACGCATCAGCGAGAGAAAGTGTCGATAGCCAGCCGAACGTACGTGCTCGCGGACGCGCCACAGATGCAGCCTCAGGTGGGGACTACTGGGGACACTCGCTGTTATTGAGTTCCCATTGTGCTGACTGGACTCGCTCGGTTACAAAACGAGATGAAAAACAATGCTGTCAATAACTATTCCTCGAGTTGTTTTGATGATTATTATTGTGGACGACGAGAAACAACCGCGGTTAAACAAGCAATGCCATTTTATAAAAATAAAATTAACAAAATTATGTCTACGAGTAGGCAACGACAAACACATTCACAATCACATCTGTCAAAGAAGACCGACCGGTACTACAAGTACTCGACAAAATTCAGTACTCACGAAACTCACGATACAGCTCACCGTGTTCTCGTACCGCACGAAAAATGACAGATAGAGTGCACCATACAGTTTTACATGGATCTTATGGCATGTGCCCTGAATCGGAACTAACAAAATAATGTGTCCCTGACTCTGGCAGGGCCACCATCATGGATCTTAATTTTAATAACACAAAAATTTTGTCGCTAATTTGTCCCCAAATATCAGAATTAGTCGCTCACTGATTCAAAAGATATAAAGGTTTATAGGTGGCCCCTTTCTCCCATTTTTAGTCGTCAAAAAGACGCAATTTGTCGCCGAGCCACAGGTTTAATCGTGTCTTAGTTTAGGAGAACTATTGAGTTCAAATTAGTAAGGTACAGTCCAAGAGCTAGATCAAAGAGTTCACAAAAAATTGCCAAGGATAAATATTTCTATTAATATGTGTAATATACTTCTAGTTTTATCGGTCTAAAGTCCTTAGAAATGTCCCAGAGAGATAAATTCTCAATTAAATACATATTTTTATGTTTTTTAATTACAAGATTAGAGTGGCTTAAACTTCTGTGAAGACATTAAACCTTGCTCTTGGGCTTTTTGGTGTCAAGATGTACAGTCGCGTGCAACTGCTTTACCAGTTTACAATGTTAAGCTAATTTACGTTAGAATAATTAAAAAAAATATCGTTCCCTTAGTTGAAAACATATTGTCAATATTGTAATCAAATTTTATTTTATAAAATGGATTTTCTAAAAAGTTTGTTTGATGTGTGTTATTTTTATGTGTGTACTTTGAGGTGATTGTGAGTGTTATGTTGTGGGTATGGATGGGTTGAGTTTTGACTTTATCTTAATTTAGGTTAGAATAATAAAACTTCTGTTGTCGAAATATAAAATGATTACCTTTAAATTAGGTATCACACATCGACGGACTATATTGCTAGGTAGCGGCTGGGTATTGTTATCTAAGGACGCACACACAAACACGCTAGTGACGTAAAAAATCAAGGTAACTTACATATTAATATGCACTCATACGCCGTCCTCTTTTTAAAACAATCTTCTGACAAAAGACCTATGGGAACTACTGCATTTTGGATGATAATTTGCCAATGAATCAATAACCTGTGAATGGTAGTCGGAAGAACCTAAAGAGAAACCTAAGAGTTATCTGAGACTAATTAGAATGCGCGCTGTGCCGCGCGCGCCGGGTGAGTTGCAGCAGGTGACTCTCCTTCGATAAAACAAACTTCTCCAGCATCAGCGCCGCCCCCTCCCGTCACGGTGTGGAACAGGTACTGACAGACTGGATTACCAATATGCTTTGCAAAAGAGTAGTCCGTCTTGGAGTAGAGCAGCAGATGGCAGTGATAGCCAAGGGTTGTCCCCAAGGAGGAGTGCTATAGCCCTTCCTCTGGAATCTGGTGATTAATGACCTCATCGCGAAGCTCAATAATAATAATAATCCATTTATTTTCAGGCAACAAGGCCCATAGATAAATACCTTACAGACTAACATAAATATGATAAAATACAATTTGTGTTAGTTAATAGAGCCTTAAAACTATGTTGGTAACACTTCAATAGCGCACTAAGTCACTACAATAAAACAATAAAACAAAAAACATCACAACAAAACATTACATTTATTAGGAGACGTGTAGCCTAATAAGCCTCCCCACCACTGGTGATACTGGTCGATTCGCAATCATCTTCAGGATTCTGTTGCTACTACCTCGAATTCGGCGAATTAGTGAGGCTGACTTTTTCCGCATTATAGCATAAAAGTCATCTACCCTCGCGTCGGCAAACATGCCCGAAGCACTACAAAAACGAGGTAGCCGCACCAAAATCCTAAAGGCGTCAATGCTAACCACTTTTACACTATTGGGTACGTAGACGATCTCGCCATCCTCATCTCGGGGAAGGTGACTGGGACAATCTGCAACCTCTCTTAGCAGGCGCTACGCATAGTTGAGCGATGGTGTGCTGAGTTCGATCTCTCAGTGAACCCCACAAAAACTGAACTAGTCATGTTAACCCAAAAACGAACGCTAGGCCCGCATCGCCTACCTAAGCTATTCGACACTGAGCTCCAGGTTATCAACGAGGTCAAATACCTGGGAGTTATCCTGGACAGTAAGTTAAATTGGAGCAGTCATCTTGACAACAAGCTAAACAGGGCCTGCATCACCTTTTGGCAGTGCAGGAGGATGATAGGTAAGAAGTGTGATAGGAGGCGTGGAGTGGAGATGAAAGGCGCATAGTCCATCTCTTTCTTACTTACCGTAAATGAAACGGAGCGCAGCAATCAATCTGCCACCGACTTGGTGGTAAGTGCACACATTGTGTTAGATAAATAATTACACATATTTATTGTAGATTTGTTTATAGGCAATGAAAACAGCTTTCGTTTGGTGGGTTGAAATGATAGAATAAGTTTATATTTATTTAATTCGAAACAAACATTCCTACATAAGACGTCATAGATAGATACTGTCTAGAAACTACATAAAGTATTTTGTAATTGCTTGTACCACTGTATGCGGAAATTTAATTCTTTAATATCTTTTTAATTACACACCGTCAAATTCTGATATTTGGTGTCAAATTTGGACAAATTTGCGACAAAATATAGGAGAAAACAGATCTTCGCTGTGCCCTAGATTTTGAGATATAAATTTTGGCCCTGCTGGGGAGACTCTCTCCAGCAGGGCCACCTATAAACCTTTATATCTTTTGAACCAGTGAACGACAAATTCTGATATTTGGGGACAAATTTTTGATTAAGATCCCTGATGGTGGCCCTGCCAGAGTGAGGGACGCCAAATCAAAGACTGGGTAAGTAATCCAAATGTCAAACGCAAACGTCAAAAATCTAGCACTTGTTGTCAGAATCAGAAGGCATGTCACCATTTTAGAATTTCGCTTCGTCGGCATTAAAAAGTGTTGTTTTATTGATTTCTATAGCAAAATGAATTTTTATTCACAGACTCTGTTCTGTTTTTTGATCGTGGTGACCGTGGCTCTTTGTGAAAATAAATATGCACGTTCCGCCAATGAAAAGAAAAAGAGTGATGTAGATTTCAGAAGTTTGGAAAAACCTTTCAGAATGAATAAACTTAATTTATTGTGGACTAAAGCTCGACAGGTAAACAACACTGCTTTATTTATATTGTCTATAATCTCCTGTTTCCATTTAGTGGCCCGTTTGGCCAGTAAAGAAATCATCGCCATTTTCCCTTCCCCTAATGTTAAAAAAGGTTCCTTTCCTTGAGCAGTATTCTTCTCCTACTCCTCAATAAATATCTAAAACAATTATCCTTCTTGCAGCGCCTAACAGAACCAAAACTGAAGTCCTTGTACAGTGATTTGATGATACAAGACAAGGAAGAATTAATATACAAGAAGGTGAAGAGTGAAGGAGGTGATAAGGAAGGGTTAAAAGAGGCTGAATTGAGGCGCAAATTAACTAGTATCATGTCTGCTTACGGTTTGCTTCACCACTTTGATCCTGATGCAGCTAAAGAGAAAGAGCATCCTGTAAGTAATTTAATCATTGAAATGGCTACCTTCTGATATGTTCCACAGTTTATCTGGCAGACATCTTTACAAACTGGTACAATTTGAATAAGCCACCTTAGTAATTCTAAAAGCTGAACATTGTGAAACTGGCCCCAAGATAATGTGTCAACAACAAAATAATGATATTTGTATTTAACCATTAGTCATCATACTAAGATTAAAAATAATATTCTTGTAGTGTGGGTAAATAAGTGAGAAGAAATAAAAAAAACTATGCATGTACAAAACAAATGTCTGACAAAAACATTGAGATAAAAATATATAATTGGTTTTGCAGACTTTACAATGACACAGCTGTTGTTTTAACCTTTCCTATGCCGTGTAATAAGACACAATTAAAAAGCCATTGTGTCTCGCGTAGATCTACGTTCCGGCATACGAAAGGTTAATAGATATAGCTTTGTTTAGAGACAGATGTATCAACACTAGAAGGTTATCAATACAGGTATCAGTCATGACATTGTTTTGCATTCAACTTTTGTCTAACTTAGTAGAGTAGGTTCTTGAGCAGTTGAATGAATGAAGACATAACTTTTTAGTGTTAAACAACAACACCACATAGGTGTACCCCCCAAAGGGTTAGCAGAGCTGTACCTAGCTTTTATCCCTTCTACCAGACACTAACCACAGGAACAAAAATCCATTTTACCTATAAAACCACCTATTGTCATCCTATGTAAAATATCTACTTTCCATATCTGTAATTTGTAGGTATGACTTACAAAAAAGTTTTTTATGTACCTAGAGAATAGCCATAGTTCACAAGATATATTTGAGTCATGTAATTTGGGGTAACAACATAACATCTAGGACATCTTATTTAAGTTTATTGTCACCTCCCATCTAGGTCTACTCATAAATCGATTTAATTTGTACCTACCTTTAACACAGTTTAGTACTTAAAAATGATAATTTTACCCAGGGCTACAACTCGGCAATGGATGACTACATAAACAAGAGCATATTCAAAGACAAGAAGCTAAACTATCTGTGGACAAAGGCTGAGGCTTCAGGGTTTACCATGGAAGAACTCTTGGCTTTGCGAGAGGAGTTCACACATCATCAGGAGAAGATAAACCAGTACTATGACTTGTTTGATGATGAGTCGCCCAAAGATGATGCATTTAAAAGTATGCTTTTTTTTTGTTTTAATTTTAATATATTTTGAAGAAATATTTGATGAAATTGTGTATGAAAAACTGTTGTAGTTATAAATTCTCAAACTATATTGCACAGTGACTAAGAATCTAGCCACAGCATTGACAATTTAAATTATGGCTCAATTTTCGGCACACCACACCAATTTGATATTAATTAGGCCTTCTAGATCAAATTGCATGACAGTCTATTTACAAGATAAAACTTGTTGAAATACTGTTTGAAGCATAAGGTCACAGTTTGGCGAGAATCGTGATCTTATGTATGTATGTGTGGATTATTTGTATATCCTATATTATGTATAATATGTTATCTCCTCATTTCAGATGTTATAAACGAAGAAGACTTGGACAAATTCAATGAAATCAGTGAACACACAAATGAAATGACAAAGGACTACATTGATAAAGCTAATTTAATCAGAGATAAGCACCATGAATTGAGAGATGGCTATGACCGCCTGCAGAGATTCATTGCCAAAGGTAAACAATTTTATCTACATTTTAGTTGAAAATTATTGCTTCCTTGTACAGATTTTTAATAACATTTAATTTATAAAAGACCTACATTGTCTTGATAACAGAGGGGTTATCACTATAAACCCATGCATTGCCTGACAACAAAGTTAACTGTAATCTACTATCACTAATGGATTGGGAACAACTTGCTCTTATTCTAAGAAAGCAGTTAAAAGATATATAATGTTCCTCTCAATTTAGTCTATATTTAGCTTTATGGTGACTATAGTTTCTTTTCTTTTTATCAGCTGCAAGACCTCCAAGTACTAAATAAATAAATTTGTTTTGACGTTATTGAAAATGGTTGCTCCATTTGTATAACGCGTCCATTACAAGCTCATGCAGCTGTAGGGTCATAAAATATTTATAGATATTTTCTGTGAGACGAAGCATTTATGTTGTCATGATTGTTTAGAAACTGGGGCAACTGAACTACTTTTAGTTGAGACTCACATTACAAGCATAATAGGTAGCTACATACTTAAATTTTATTGTATTACATAGTAGTTTATAGAATGAATGTTTTTTTTGTTTCTAGCCCCTAACAACAAAGAGTTCATTGAACCTAAAGTGCAAGGTTTATGGAAGATTGCAGTTGCTGCTAATTTCACTACAGAAGAACTGGCTTCTTTGAAGGTAACATTGATAATTTAGAAAATAAGAGAGCATAGTATGTACAGTTTGTTGTGATCTAAAAGTAGAGTCAGGTATTCATGGGTGTAAAGGGCAACATATTTTTGTGTTGTTGGGAACATGTTGCATCCATCTGCATGACGACAAGTTGGTCTGGGCAACAATATGTATGTAAACAACGTGCCAGCAAGAGTTAATTGAGTCTGTCAATACTAAAGCCCAACTCCACCAAAGCGGAGAGGAAAGGAGTTGCTTAGGAGTTAAGGTGTTCCCACCTAAGCTGTGTAGGGAAGCGTACTGGCAACAGTTTACCACGGTCTTACATGAAAGGCGATCGCCGCACGCCACTCATTTCCTTTCTAGTCTCCAGACACACTGCAGATTGCACAGGGTGGTAGCAAAAATGACATATCTATGCACAAACTGTTCTACTAAAGCTAAGAAGAGATGACGAGTGTACATAACAAAACTATCATGGTTTACAATACATCTTTCCCCTCTCATCCTTCCTCCACTTTGGTGGATTCCGGAGCCTTACAGTGCGTTTTTTTACAGGTGGAACTGCAGCATTACGAGTCGCGACTGCTGAAGCTGCGTCATTTGCAAGCCAATAACGTAAGCAACCGTGAGAAACATAAGAGCAAGGTTATTTTTATTTTGTTTTTGTTTTCTTTTTTATTGTTTCATAATAATTTTAATAGAAGTTTATTACTTACCTATCATTTTAAAGCCCGTTTCTTTTGAAGGACTTCTACTGTATTTCTTTTTCGTTGAGTTGACACTGTGTTATATTGAGTAAATGATTGGAGATCGGCGCAAGAGAGTGATAATATCAATACTTGACAGGAACTTCAATTATTTATTTAAAAGTGGTGTGGTCATGGTGGAAATGTGTAACAATGTGTACTTTTTCGTGGTACCCAGGTGGCTGGAGCCGGCGAAAAGATGAACCACTTCGAAGAACAGGAACAGATGATCAAGAAACACTCCCGAAAGGTTGCGAAGCTCCATGCTGACATCGAGAGCAAAATACTCGAACGCCACGTTGAGCTGTAATTACTTAATTCTCTGCCAAAGCTGATAATGTCAAAATTATTTAGATTCCTTGGAACGTAATGCATTTAGAACAAATTGTGATTCTATTTTTGTCAGTACCTAGTTAGCATAATTTTATTGGTGTACTGTTCGTCATAGTAATGATATCAAATCAAGTTTACATATTGAATGTTGTATGTAGAATATTTTTTTTTTTAGTGTTAAGTGATAATATTAATGTAAATAAGAATGATGAATCTCGGTGATTGTTTATAAAAATGAGTTTATTCTCTTGCAAACATTTTGTTTTATTTGTTTGTATAGTAATACTTATTTTAATAGAAATTATAATAGGCCCTATTCAAGAACACACGCAAGTTACTTTGACAACGGTTTATTTGCCTAGAACTTACCGCATATCCTGCTTTTAATCATATTCGAGACAAAGTAAGCCCCCTCAATAATAATTTACTTATAAATATACACATTCCCCAAATAAACCTATTAAAAAAAGATATTATTCAATAACAGGTGGTATTATTAAAAACACCAGTGGATACAGTGCATCAATATATCGATATTTAATCTTCATGTACAAGCAAATTTATTAATACATGTTTAATATTCCGCCTCGGTTAACGAGCGTACCAATCATCGAAACTAATATCGCATTATGCCATAATATAGTGTAAAATATGTATAATAGACGGCGGGCGGCGACCGCACGCAAGGCAACTCAAAACACTCAGCGGCACTTCGGAATCACATTCCAAGCTACCTACTATTACATTCGTTTACGCGTATATCTACATCAGATGAAAACGGCGACGCCGACTATAACATAACTATAAATCGTCTAAACGTAACGTCGCGACCGGCGAGCGGCAGTAACAAATAAAACTACATCCGACTCCCCTCACGAGTTTCATTATAATGAATCGTTTAATGCTCACTTCAGTCGATCGTACAGTATAAGTAGTTCTCTTCTCGATAGGACATCTTCTCTATTATGTATATAGATAATCTGTATAATATAATTCTTTCTCACTAATATCTACACCGTTTCCAAGGGTTACAATTATATATAATCCTGTGGGGCCGGGGCGGGCGGGGCGGGGCGCGGCCTCGGGTCCGTCCGGCTCTAGTGAGTCCACTTGCTCCAAGCCTGCGACAAGGAGAGGGCGTGAGTCACGATCATCAGCGTCAGCGAGGGACGCGCGAGTACAGCGCGGGCGGCGCACGCACCTGCTTGTCGTGCGGCGGAGGGGCCTCCCAGTGGCCGTGCGGCTCGGGCGGCGCGCCGGCCGGCAGGTAGTGCAGCGGCAGCGCGTGCATCAGCGACAGCGCGGCCGCCGTCGCGCCGCCGGCGCCCACGCCTCCCACGGCGCCGTACGCGCTGCCTTCCATGCCGTGACCGACGCCCACGTGGCCGCTCACGCCGACGCCGCCCATGCCGCTCACTCCCTGCACAGCATAATAGAACAACATTAGTCCGGAAATTTAATCATGCAAAGCAAATGACTGAATCACATTCAGATGTCACTTGTCAGTATGTTGCTGGACACTATCGAACAGCACCCGATCGTAAATATTCACACTTTGAAACGTCTACGTCACTCGTGCTCAGTTCGAAGCGTGTTATTTCCGCTCAGGTAATGTATAATGGCGCGATTGCACTTGATGAAATCGGGCAAGATTGTGCGAAAACGACCATACTCATCGTTTATTTACACTTGATTGTTTTTCTGAATTACATGGGCAAAACAATCAGGACGAACGAGCAAGTGAAATCGCGGCATTATAGTTCGGTGGTAGTTGTGACCTGGTATCTGTCATGGTCGGGCATGTGCTGGTGGTGTAGGTGCGCGTGCGGCCAGTCGTCGGCCGCGGTGAGCTTCCATGCGCGCTCGGTGCCGATGGGGCGCGGTTTGCGTTCCTCCTCCTCGCCCCAGCCGCTGTTGCCGCCACCGCCGCTATTGCCGCCGGCTGAGCTTACGTTCACACCTACGCCGCGATCCAGCAGGGACTGGGGGCATCACGAATAAATTATTTACATCATAAAACTGTCAACTGTACACCAAAAACCTACCATAGAATCAGCTAATAATTAATTCTTTTACGTGTTTTACGATAGTTGAACGCTTTGGTAGCAGCTGAAAGAATTTCGTGTTACCTGGTAAGCGTGGTGTTGTTGCGGCGTGTGCTGCATGGGTTTAGGTGACTGGTTCATAGGCTGCTGCTGCTGATACGACATCAGTAGCGCGCTCAGGTTACCCGCGTTGCTAGCGCCAGCGAACAACTAAAACGAACGTATACATAATTATGACGAGACAAATTCAATAGAGAATGCAGAGTAAAACATTTTTGCCGAATACATCAGAAAAATCGAACAGCCGAGAAAAACAACAACCACACTCGTTTTGGAAAATTGGTTGTCAAATTCGAGTTATTATAACTGAAAACGGGATATTTACGATGTTTAGACCGAGCCACTGCTTTGAGTTACATAATGTTAGTGTTCATGTCACACAAACTCGAGTTATACTAATCCATTGCGAGTATTAAGCAGTGTTTGTGGTCTTGAAGGGATTTTCTGTCTGCTGGGGCTTTAGTAGCCAATAGTTCTTGTTAGTGGGCGAAACGTAAGTCTGGGTCAACCACTTGGGAGGATGTCTGTAATGATACCTGAGCGTTGTGCTTCTGCTGCATGAGTGGGTGTCTCTGCGCGAAGTCGGGCGCGCGCGGGTTGAGTCGCGACACGGTCTCCACACCGACGTAGCCGAGTCCCATCGCCGCGCCGCTCATGTTCACGCCGCTTGAGATTGATACTTGTTGCTAAACACACGGAAAACTCTCGTCATTTTCAAAAGGTAAACATTGGCCATCTTTGTCAGTACAGTGAGAGACAGAGTACAGAGTGACACTAACCCGGAACTTCCGTACCGGTAATTCGGCACGTTAAGTATTCCGGCACCCGCCTCTCGCGCCAATGTGCACAAATTTTCGCTCAAAAAAGTGCCATAAGGCACTTTTTTGAGCTTTTTTGAGAATTTGGGTATAAACCCAAATTCTTATTCCGGTCTAAAATAAGTATGTTACAAATTAACTCGATTACAGACATAAATATAAAAAAAAACACTAGGATGTGTCGAAGGGTGGGGGTTTTAAGTAAATTATGACGTTCGAAAAGTGCTGATTATCAGCCTAGTTTGAATAAATGACTTTTGATTTTATACAATCCAGTGAATTCTGAGCATTCCAATCATCTGGCACCCCAGTTTTTCAGCAAGCCTAATATAGTACATTTATTTAATCTTACCATCATGTTGTGTCCATTTCGAGAGTTGTCTTGATAGATGGGTCCATTCCGTGAGAGCCCGCTCATGTCCATCGTGTTTACGTTGTTACCTGCAACGTAACATGTAATGGAAATAAATCTTACTGCAATAGGGTATTTAATAAAAAAAAAATCTAATTACTCCGTCAGATAGATTTGAAAACAATATTGGGACACGTATTTTTTCGATTTTCACGTAAACAAACCATGAAGACTCTTTGAAAACTCGTGTGACGTCATATTCTAAGACATTAGTATGACTTGTTTACCGGTGTGTGACGTCACAACAACCCCCACTGAAATCTTTGACGCGTTTTATCTTCGTCAATTTTTATTGATTTGACAAAACAAACAATACGTATCCAATATATCTAACAGACGGACTTATTAGAATCATATTTCTTGTCAGGAAACATCCCTATTCAAAATTTCCTTGCAGTTGGTTTCTTGTTCTCACAGTGGGATTTGTCTAACGGTCAAACATCAGTACAGTCGGGAGAATGATGTCTAATATTGTCATGATATGGTTCTGGAGCAAAGACCTGGTACTAGACAAACTTAGGCGAGTGAACGGAGAGGAGGCATCTCATATTGAAGTGGAACTAATCACATTGGTTGAAAATACATCGCATCTCCTGTATCTCCAATCTTACATATTTCCTCTCCTCTCTGCTTGTCTCTTCTTTAGTGGAAACTGGGCCTTATTACTACTATTTATTTATGCATCAAAGTACAGAAGGGTCTATGTGAGTAACAATATAAGTAAGGCTATGTTAGTAGTTATGGTATATCAGGTCGGTTACCGATAGGCATGGGCTGGTGGTAGGACGGTTGCTGGTGTATGGCGGGCGCGTAGGCCGGCGGGGGCGTGCTGCCGTGCGACGACGTGCGCGAGCACGGCGAGCAGCCGCCGCCGCCACCGCCGCCGCCGCGGTAGCCCGGCGCCTTGCTGGCGTCCACCTGCGGAGTGACAACACGATTAGCGTGCATTCTTACCACAGAATAATTACCTTTCAGCGAAATTATATAGGTTGAAAGGATTAAATGTGTGCGCAAGTAATTTCTCCTTATAGATGATACGAAAACTGGACATTATTATTACCTCTCGCTCAGTGCACCTTTGAATCAGGCTGATTTACGTTTTCACACGATAGTGTCGCGCTTGTGGTGCGTGTTACGAGACTATTTATTAGGCGATTTTCACGCGAATTTCGATGTCGTCTTCGAGATGAGCACTTATCATAAGTAAGTTTATTCTAGGTAAGGCTCCTTATACACACAACGACATTTCTAGCTCTTCATTTTCAGTATCAAACGGATTCGCTTTGTATAAATTTCCCGTACAATGACAAATTCTTAGGATAGGCTTATTGTGATTTTGCATAACTTGATTGATCGTCGTGCATACATAGTGATTATATGCTGTACGGGATACTTAAATAAACCTAGATATAAAAAGGCAATATTACCACATTAAAGTGAGTGACCTGCGGCGGCGGATGATCGTTGTTGTGATGCGCGTCTCCCGCCGCGCCCCACACGGCGGCACCGGCGCCCGCTGACAGGTCCTTGAACAGCGAGTACTCCTGTCCACCGCCCGAGCTTGTGTGAGCCTGCTGTAAAATGCCACAACGTTAATAATATGAAGTCTATTTTTAACTTGCAGGAGATGAGAGGGGAAGGAACAAAGGGGGTCCTTATTAGCCTTGAATCGAGAGAATTGGAAGCAATGGGAAGAGGCCTTTGCCTAGCCGTGGCTAGTAACAGTCTACTTGGCGATTCGATGACTATCGACAAATTATTTAAATGAGAAATCGAGTTTGGCGCTTTCAATTATGTCCATCAATTCCTGTAGTTTTCAGCGCCACCATGACACAATATCAAGGATCCCATCGTTAGCACTCAGGCCAGAAAGATACGTTTATAAATCCTTAGCAGAGCTGATTTATAAGAGAGCAGCAAGGTTAGAAGCGATCGGAGTAGCATGGTTAGAAGAAAAAGATGTAGGTTAGTTAGTGATGCTTGATAAAAGTGTATGCACAAACAATATGTTATGTGTTATAGTTAGTACAAAGTAACGCACCTGTGGCGTGGTATTAATATGTAGCGCTGAGGAGGTGTTAGGCGTATTTTCTTCGTTTGCACTCCACGAGCTTGAATTATCAGGGCTTAGCTGTGAACAATATTAGACATTGGTTAAGGTTGACTGGTGGAGAATGTCTATGTAAGTTAAGTCCGCCCATGTGCCACTCTTGTACATGAAGTTTAAATAAATATTGTTAATGATGAAAATGATGTCTAACCATAATAAATGAAAGACCAATTTACTCAGTCACTGATCTCATATTAATTCCTGTGTGAATTATGAATGCACTTGGTTGATTTGTTCAATATTTCGTGTCTGATGGCGAAATGGAATGCTTCACTTTTTTTGCCTTTCATACGGTAGTTTTACTCAATGAAATCAAGCATGCCTGAAAGACATTTCTCGAGGGCATATAAAGCTAAGTCAGAGGCCCATGCGTGGTATAAAACTTGGACATCAGATTAGGCACTAACCACACGATAAAGAAAGAAAGAAATAGAAACTCAAAGAAAAAAAAACGAACACAAATTAAAAGTGTAAGTGGAATGAAGCAAAAACATAAATTCAGTCAGGAAGCAGTCACATTTCCATATAAAAGGCGAGAGATGGCCCTAACAAGCGCGTTAGAAGTGTTGTTCACCTGCACGGTACGGTCGGGCTGGCGGTGCTGCTTGTCGGTGTCTTCCTGCTTGTGCTGCGGCGCCGGGGACGCCTCGCGCGGCGCCTTCAGCGGAGACGTGGCGCTCGGCGTCGGCACGGAGCCCGGGCTACTGCTCGGGGCCGACTGCTGTGGGACCACGGGATAATAGGCCTTACTTATTTGCCTCAATACACATAAAACGTTCAATATTAGAAACTTCAAAACATGAAAATTCTTGAAATTGGTAACCAACTCAGACTCAAATAAAGAAGCAACATTTTTATAATAATTTCTCGCGAACGAAGCTCGCGGGGCAGAGTTAATGTATTCATATTATTTATTAAAAAAATAATTAAGCATTTAACAAGGTGGATGTTGCTTTTTTTTCATTATTTCATTGCATTAATTCATCTCTTTTACTATTCACATAATTACGGCCGGTTTCAAAAATTGCAAGGCTTCTTTCAGCCCGTGTCAACACAGGAGAATCTTATAAATTCCTGTGATCACACTGGTTTAATTGCCACGCCTGGCGTATGGCATGGGCACCGGTGTAAGCGGTTGCTAATGACGACGGTGGTCTTGGTCACATAATTCCTGAAGAGTTAGGTAGAGGTGTACCTAATAGTTCACCCATATTTCGTTAGTTATGTTTAAAGTTGCATGTAATAGGGGCTAAGCTATTGTTTGCTCTTGGTCACCTAGACATTTTTTTTTTTTTTTTTTATTATTTCAGCCAAAAGACGTCCACTGCTCATACATAAGCCTCCTCTAGGAGGGGGGGATTTGCCATAATCGCCACGCTCGGCAGGCGGGTTGGCGATCGCAGTATGGTTGTTACAAAGGCACAGAGAACGCTGTTGTCCATTCTCTGGTAAGTCCCTTAGTCGCCTCGTACGACACCCAATTTTCACACCCGACAACATTTACATAAGACTAATTTGTATGTTATGTAACATACCGGTTGCGGAATCCTAGGTTTAACTTCAGCCACGGGCGCAGGCGTGGGCACTGGGGTAGGCGGCGCGGCCGAGGCGGTGAGCTTGGCCGCGAACGTGTGCGGCCTGGCGCCCACGATGGCGCCCGTGTACGACAGGACGCCGGACGTCTTGCTGCTGGCGCTGCTCGCGCTCACCACGCTGATGCTGGTCGTGTTTGACGTTGGCGCTCGTTTTTCCGCTGTGGTGGCTGTAAAACATGGATAATGTTTAGGGATATGGATTTAATTGCATCTCTTTACATAGTATAAAGTCGTTTCCGCTGTTTGTACGCTTAGATCTTTTAAACTACGCAACGAATTTTAATGCATTTTTCAGCAATAGGTAGTGTGATTCAAGAGCAAAAAACAATACCGGGAACAATATCGGGAACTCGAAACAATCAGTAAACATGGTAAATATCCCGTTTTCAGTATAAATAATAGTTCAATAACAAAGTTCATATTATTATTGTTTGGTTTACATTGCACCAGTGCGAAGCCGAGGCGGGTCGCTCGCTAGCTAAACGATAAAGCCGACCCGAACTTTTTTCTCCTTTCTTACCGAATCACATTTGTCTTGGTGCGGCACAATTCAAGCTAAGTCGAGCTAACAGCGATAATAATATCACGCCTGTAAAGCGTATAATAATTTTGTATTTAATACTCACTATGTGTCTGCAGACGCGGCGGCGCGGGCCGCACCTTGGCGGGCGCGCGCACCGTGGGTGTGGTGCGACTGCTAGCGGAGCTGCTACTGCTGCTACTCGCTTGCTGCTATAGACGGTCAAGACAATATATTAGAAAGGAAGTCCACAACTAGATTATAGGTAATATTATTACATATAATAACGGACTTTGAATTATGAAAAACTGCTATTGTCAAAGTACAGTCCGTGCCATGCATTATTTCACCTTTCTTACAAAGAAAAAAAAATAAGGAAAGAGGGCCAGGTTAAGGAGGGTAATTTGAATTTGGACTAAGAGAATCCCGCATTTTTTTCTCCTTTAGCAGTTAAAGTCCTATGTGCCTCAAAAAGGCAGTAAAGCATCTGTTTCGGGCTGTCATCCATACAACTTTCAATGTTGTTGCCGGTAGCCCGAAGTCTGACAACGATTTACCAAGGAGTATCGTGATAGCCCTAGTAACTGGCTTGATGAGGTTTGATACGCTGGTTCCATGAAAAATAAGATGGTTATCGGGGAGCCTACTCCAAAACATAGTTGGTAAAAGGTTAGGTATATTTTATGATAATGAACCGTAGTGGGATGTGTTACCTTGGGCGGCGGCTGTTTAGGCGTCTTGGGCTGCAGCGGCAGTGGCTGCGGCGCCGGCTTGGCGGGCGCGCGCGGCAGCAGCTGCACGATGTCGGCCTCGGGGTCGCGGATCATGGCTGCGATCAGCATGCCCGCTTGCTTCGTGGCCTCCGCTGAGCCCCTGTACAAACACAACATGTAATCATTCTTTATTCAAAATCTTTGGAGGAATCATTGTTTTATTTTAGTTTCGGATTACAAATGAGCAATCAAAAGATTTTATTTGTCTATAACAAAACCCCTCCTAATAAAAAGGAGGTAGGAGTTGCTCCATGTGTGTGTGTGTGTGTGTGTGTTTGGTATTCAACTGCCACTGGTTATTGCTAGCTGGCCCAAACATAATTGGGAAAAGGCTAAATAATTGATAATGAGGATGAACCAATATTTCACGAAGATTTTCTCTCTGCAGTCTACTTCTAGACCCTTCTATAAGTTTCTAGAAATACTCACTTGATAGTGATGATACGTTCGCCCTGTCCCTTGCTCTGCTTGTCCACTTCGATATGTGCGCCGGTGGCCGACCGGATAGCGTTGATGTTGCTGCCCGCGCGACCAATCACGCGAGAGATTGCATGGGATGCCACCGACACTTTCTTACAACTGTAAAATAACATGTGGACATCAGTATGAGAGTTTATCAAATATTTGCATGGGGTCACTTGGTTTAGTTAAACTAATATGGACAAAAATGCGGACCAACTGCGGACACCGGACTGTTACCTAATTGTAATATCTGCCAGGTCTCCTGGAACCACATCCATAACTTTGATAAACAGAAACTTATTTATGGATAGCAAAGCACTTAGTGGTATTGGCAGGCTTTTACAAACATCATCATTCTCTTACAAACGCCTTATTTAAATAAATATATATTAAAAAAAAACAAGAGAGAAATAAAATTGATTTGGCCAATGAATTGAATACGGGGATGACTTTATTGGTTGCTTGTACAAGCAACTATAGTATGTTGTCTAATAGGTTACTACCTATTAACGTTATTGTGCCACATATAACTTACCCAGGCTCCACAGTAGAGAGTGTCTGCACGCTAGACTTGCGCACGACCTCCTTCCACCCCTCCTCGCGTCGCCCGCCGACACAGCCGCCCTTAGGGGACGTACTCTTGCCCTCCGTCTCCCATCTGATATGTTAAACTTATGTTAGTACTCATTGTCGCAAAGGGTTTACAATTAAAATGGTGGAACTTGAATCACTCAAAATCTACTTTGTCCAAACTATATTGCTACAGTGCAACACATTATTCATACTATTACAACAGTAAATAATCATTTAGTATCAAAAATTGTGAGTTCAAGTTGGGGGTCAAGTGTTTTTGGATAGAAAACGTGATAGTTTTCATGACTAATTTGTTAGCAAATCGAACATAAACTGATTTTTAGTCTTTGTTTTTGCTTGGAATGTTTGTTTTTTTATTATATTTCACGTATGCTAAGGCTGAAATCTATAAAACAAAGAGACCACCTCTCTAAAAAGTAACGAAAATAATTATGGGAACAATGATTTATATTTTTAGTGTATTTAAATTAGTTCACTAGACGTGAAGAGACTTTACAGCAGATCAAATTGTCCTACTTTTCAATGACCATAGTTACAATTCGCAAGCATAGCACTAACAAAAATAACAAACCCTATATAGATTTCAACCAAAGCCACAAATTAATATTTTAAAATGTTACTATGTTACCATTCGAAACGCAACAACCCCAAACACAAATAAGCAATAAAATGATACAATATCCAAAAATCAATGTCATTGTGAGGCCAAGTATAAGAAACAAAGCGAATACCAGTGGGGGCACTGGGGCATGCAAGTACCGGGATCGCGAGTAACACTGGGGATAAAACAACTTTGACACTGATTTTCTGTGTATATCTGTATAATGGTGCCGCGATACATTTACATGATGGTCGAACTTACTGATGCGTGTTGTGCGTCTTTTTATTTTTGTCGCTTGTGTCAACATCGTCTTTATCCACATTGTGCCTGGTGGATTCGAATACTTGACTCTTTCTAGAGTTATTCCCATATTTGTTAACATTCTGTACTGTAATGCTCTTAGGGTTATCCTCTTCGGGTTTTCTGTAAGAACAATATTTACTACTTTAGCCCTCCTTTTGGTTATTATTTCTCGTAACAATTCGTTATGTAAATTGCTATTCGGGACACATTATTTGAACTGTCGTTGCTGGTAAATAAATCATTAGCAGGCATTATTATTCGCTCAATCAAACAGTAAAAACCATGCACCTAAATTTACAGACAGCTGAGCTGAATGAAAAAACATGAGAAGGGAGGTTTTTTTTCCAGGGGTTAACGACCGCGGGGTAGTCGCATGCTAATTTGCTAATGAGCAGTCGTCGATCTTTCAACAAAAATCTGATTACGTCTACTTAGTTTCACGTGCCAATTAGTGAGCGCGATCATTCAGCACCAGCGTTTGCACAAGCAAACACAATTATGCCAAAATGAGCAAACCCACAATGTGTCATTAATTGAGTTAATTAATTAACTTAATTACATCTTTAATATTTTTGTAAATGTGGGATATTCCTGTGCAGCAGAATTTCTGCATACAACAGTCAACAGACTATGTTGCGCTATTCAAAATTATTAGAATTTCAGAACAGGAAAGTAAGTTCGATGTGGGTAAATTCATTTTGGCATAACTTGGTAAAAATACTGGGTCCAGTGGTTCACTAGGCTAGGTATTTCTAGTAGTTAGTACTAACTTTTCTTTCTTTTCGGTAGGTCGTCTTTCGGGCTGCGGCGCTGGCTTAGCCGGCGTGGCAGGTGGGGAACTGGGAGCCACATTCTCTTTCTCCTGTTTCTTGTCAGGCTTCGGAGTGGTTTCCTTTTCGGGTTTAGTCTCTATTTTAGGTTTGCTCTGCGGAAGAGGCTGTTGATTTGATTTGTTAGTGGTCTGTCTCATATAACTAAGTTTAACTGCGGTACTCAGAGATATTTAATGATTACTTAAGCCGTCACTTAGTAAAGATTTGACATACTTTTGTATGACAAAACTGTCAAAACCTTTACTAAGTGATGGCCTAAGTAATCATTAAAGCTCTCTGAGTGCGGCAGTAAGAGTTATAAAAATGAATACAATCAAAGTGTGACAATCTCTAATTCAGAACACGGCAGTGTTCCTCACCATCAATTGCATAATAATAAGTTAATCAGAGAACTTACAACTTGTTTAGCTTCTAGATAATATTGATACTATTTTTAGCCTGCAACATCCAAGGGCTGGGCAAAGGCCTCATTAAATGGGAGCCCCATCACTAGGCATTAATTGTTTATCCAGATATTATGAAGCAGGTCGCTTTCACATTAGAATGTAGGCAGCGCGACTATAGACAATTTCATTTTTATTTTATTTTCTTCGGGTGGCTTACAGCTATTTACAATACATAAATTAATAATGAGTTGTTCCACGACAAGCCATTTACAAGGCTCCACAGATGGCAAATTACTAACGGGTTGTTACGGCTGTTCTTATAAAATGTTCTGCCGCGCTACTAACGTCCTAGTGAAAGCGGTCTAAGGGATCCGCTGGATGCGAGACGCGGACCAGTCAAAGTGGCGGCGATACTTGGGGGAGGCCTATGTCCAGCAGTGGACATCATCAGCTGAAAATGATGATGATAAGGAAAGTTTGTTTCTTACTTTATCAGGTTGTTTCTTGGCAGGTGCAGGAGGTTCGGGCGCAGGGGGTGCTGCTGCCTTCTCTTCTTTCTTCTTCTTTTTCGATTTAGTGGTCTGCACCGGGGTAGCCTTCACGTCGGACGATGAACACGAACCCTGGGTGGAAAATATTGTTTGAAATATGTAGAACATTTTAAAGAAGATTTGAGCAAGCTGTCTGAAAGGTTTTCACGAGGAAATTCACTAACACACGACTTCTGCATCTTTCATCAGATTAAGTTTACAAATTGACTAAATGCATAATAGTGTCAAAGTAGATTTAACAACCAGACTATCGCCCACAAGGTAATAAAGTTGTTGTTGTAGAGAAAAGCTCTCCTATTGGCTAAAGTATGGGTAAGTAAATATAATCAGGTAGAAGTAATCATGAGGCTAACTTGTATAGTACAATAATACTCCACTGATTCGAGTCGCATCACAAGAAAAGAGGTTTTAACTTACAAGAGTGTCATTATTATAGGTTAACACTTTCGGTGCCCAACACCGAGCATATGAGTCGAAAAAAAATTGTTTCGCGTGACCAAAACCCGCATCCGAGTCGTCGTCATGTATGTAGCTGTAGATGACTTGTTTATGCCCAGAACCCGATTAGCGAATCGAATAAATGATGCGTTATTCCATACCTGCGAGTTAGCATCGATCCCCGAGTCGCCCTCCTCCTTGGGCACAGGCTCGTCATCAGGCTCGCCGCCCTCGGAGCAGTCGCCCAGCGCCTTGTCGGAGTACAACGAGTTCTTGTCGTTCTCTGCCTGCAGCTTGCGCCGCTCCTCCTGCAGGCAAGACTGTGGGATTGTGTTATGATGCCCTTTCATTGGAGTATTGGACGAGGGTGATGTGTTGGCAGAAAAATTGTGTTTTGAGAGGTTTATTTATCCAGATGTGTAACACACCTGTCCCGCCGATTAGCGAAAGCGAGTAAAGCTAACGACAACAAACTATTTCTTTGTTTGACAGAGATCCCGCCGACGGTTTCTGTCTAAAACGCATAAATAAGGATATTTCCCGACTAAAAAAATATGATTCGATTTAGTCCGTCTGTTAGATAATCGAAAAATATTGGATACATGTTTTTTGTTTTATCAAATTAATAAAAATTGACAAAAATAAAACGTGTCAAAGATAATGGGGATGATCTTGGGGGCTTGTGACGTCACTTTCTGGTAAAAATTGTGACTTCATACGACTTACAAAGCACTGTACTGTCTTCATTTTTTGTTTACATAAAAAAAAAAAATATGTGTCCAATATTTTTTAGAAATCTATCTGACGGACAAATATTTTTTTTTCGTCAACTTCCCTTTTCTTTAGTACCATCCATGAGGAAAGAAAATTGCTGATAGCTAGTCCTTTCCTCATGGGCAATGAGACAGGTAGCTAATGTCAGGCGATATATCGAGCTTTCCAGGAGGCCCTGAAACGCTGATCACTGTTGCTAAAAGTAGCAAATCAGATATGTTTGAGATACGAAAGAGGTGGACAAGTAAGTTTATTGTCACCGCGTCTGTTGTTACCTTTTTCTCCAGCTTCTTCTTCTTCTTCCGCTCGCGCCGTCTGGCCGCGGCCTGTCGGCGCGACTCCTCCCGACACCGCTCGGCGTCGAGTTCCTCCAGCAGTATGGTAGCGTTCTGGTTGGCGCGCGCCGCTTGCGTCTCCTTGGCCGCGCGGATCACTCGCACGCACTCCTGGCACTTCTCCAGTAGGTCCTTGTCCGAGATTGTACAAATGTACCTGCAAATGTCAACATGTTAGGATCAGGCAACTCTTGACGCAGAAATCAAGAATCGACATATTCGTAGTTACGTCTTGGAATATTTGGCGATGTTATCGATCAACGGAGGTCTAGTTGCACCGTAATATTAGTTTTAAGAATGTTGTAACTCATACCTTGTCATCTCCTGGTCTGAAGGGAACTGCGTAACTACGCCGACCATCCATTTGACCACTTTGGTGTGGCCCTTACGGAAGGCAGCCATTAGGCATGATACCTAAAATTAAAACATGATTGGCAGTGAGCAAATGATGGCCCAAGTGTATTTCGGTAATCCATGTAGTTTATAAAACAAGGCTTTGCAGGCCTTTCTCGAGAAGCTAGGGTGGATCGAATGATTTTCTCATACACAAAATATGCGTTTTCACATGGAGCTATGAACACCAGTCTGATACTACGCAAGTAATCTTCAAGGTGAACTCTTATAACTGGTGGTGGTACGTACTTTTCTATTGTCCTGTGAGTCGATGTCAGCGCCGGCCGCGTACAACATCTCGACGACTGCGAGGTGTCCACCGTTAGCCGCGAGCCAGAGGGGAGAGTTGCCTTTTTTATTTTTTACTTCTACCGCCGCTCGCCTGTAAAATAAACAGTATTTACAAAAGGTGCAGAGAAAGAACCTTTAGCGCTCTGCACTACGTCAATGTTTACCGATTTGTCCTATTACACAGTTATTAAAATCTAACGATCATTCTCAGTAGATTCATGATGGATTTACTGAGAATAATCGAAATCTAATGGGCATCCATTAGATTTCGATCATTCATCATTCATTTACATAAACAAGACAAAAAGAAAACATCATTATGACAAAATCACATAGATTCAGGTTATATTATTTCACATAACATGAGCACTTGTGAACAAGTGACCATGTGATCTTTAGAACCACTTGATCCAGAAGTTGTGCAATCCGTCTGGCCCTGGAGAATTCCAGTTAGGTAATGGACGGACAGCACGAGGTACATTTTAAGGGCTTATGATGATTGCTCCCATTTCTGGTATTGGATCACATGCTTGTTTAACCTATTGGGTCCAACGCCCTTCGTCATCCAGCAGACGTATGTCAGTCACCTTGGTCCGGTTGGTCCCAAGCCCTATACCCACCTTTCGTTAGTTAATTTTGGTCGTGTAACTCTGTCACTGTACGCGGCCCACCTCCACGTAGCCGTGATGGTATGTATGAGTGAGTGTTACCTCTGCAGCAGCAGCTCCACGAACTTGGTGTGTCCCTTGTCGGCGGCGATGGTGAGCGCGGTGTCGCGCGAGGAGGGCACGGGCGGCGCGTTGACGTCGGCGCCCTTGTCCAGCAGCACGCGGCCCACTTCCACGTAGCCTCCACTCGCTGCCTCCATCAGCGGCGTCAGGCCCGTCTTGGCGCGGTGCTCCACGTTCGCCTTGCGGTCCAGCAGTAAGCTTACTACTTCGTGCCGACCTGTTGACGGTGCAAGTCTTAGTACAATGTTTACAAGATGATCCTATCCGTCCGCCCGCGTTATCACACGCGCAAACACAATCATATGACATTGTACGAAGTTGTTTACGCGGGGCGTGAACCGGTGCGTGTGACGCCGCGTATTCCATTACGCTGCTGTCTCTCTTTGATCTTACCTTGGAAGCAAGCGAGGGTAAGCGCCGTGTTACGGTTGGTCTCGATCTGCGCGTTGATATCAGACCCGCAGTCCAGTAACAGTCTCACGGCCGCCGTGTGCCCGTTCATAGCTGCCAGCATGAGGGGAGAGATGCCCAGCTTTGAACCGGTACGGGAGTTGATTTCAGCCTGGGGAGAATGCCGAATGAATTAATTTGTTGTATAACATAAAAAGAAACCGTTTCTTCTAAATACCGAGCGGCCTTTTAAACGTTATTACTTATTAATTCTAACAAAGACCGAGGAAAGCCCTCAATTGTCTAGAAACTTATATACTGAAGAATCCTTGATAGGAAATATCAAGATCTTGTGCCATTTACCTAAGAGATTCTTATGTAAATGTCAATCTATTAGTACACCCATTAATATTGGTATTTAGTCATAGAACTGAGTCACGTCCCACTCACTTTCACACCCACTCACCACTCACTTTTCTCGTTTACATATGGGGGCTATAGCATTCAGAACATTATAGGCTTATTTTTTGTATGTATACTGCGTTAAGTCACATGTGAGTCTTCTTCTTATCGAGTTGACAACTCAAATTTTGTCCGGTCAGTACGTATAGTAACCTGAAAAGCTCTTCCGTTTAAGCGTGCAGAAACATACCTGATGCGTGAGCAGCAACCGGATGATATTGACGTAGCCGCCACTCGCGGCCAGCGACAGGGGGGTGTAGTCCGACACGTTGCGGTGCTCCTTGTTGGCGCCGCGGCTGAGGATGAGCTCCACGACCTCGTAGCGCCCGCCGCTGCACGCGAGGGATAGGGGAGTGTCCTTCGTGCGCTCCGACTGCGCCTCGATGTCCGCGCCGTGGTTTAGAAGGATCTCGACGATCTTCTCGTGTCCGGCGGTCGCCGCTAGGATTAGCGGAGTGAAACCCTGTGGGGGAGATTGTGGGGGTTACTAATGTACTAGATAATAGTGCGATAGACATTATAGTGCGATAGACATTATAGATTATAAATAGTATAATGTTTTAAGCTTTTATTTTGCACACAGCCAAGGAGTGAAATTCCCTGTCTAAATCGTTTCCAATTTCATATGAACCCCTATTTAAGTAGGGAGTAAAATTTACTCCCTACTTAAATAAGCTAACCCAGAAGAAGACCATTTAATGGTCTTCTTCTGGGTTAGCTCGCTCTATCGTCAACCTCATCTCGGTTCTCAGTACAGGATTAAGGTCAAGATTATTGTTTTGTTTTTTTTTCTATAGGCCTTACATGGCAAAAGTTTTGAAAAATGAAAGACAAAAATGTTTCTCGTTTGGAGTACCTTCTTGTCCCGATGCTCGATGTCGGCGCCGCGACTGAGCAGCAGCTCCACCAGTTCCTCGTGCCCACCAGCACAGGCCAGCGTGAGCGCGGTGTCGTGGTTGGAGTCAGTCTCGCCGTCCACGTCCATGGCGCAGTAGGCGGCGGGCGCGGGCGCGGGCGGCGTGGCCGTGCCGTACGCCTCGCCCGAGCGGCAGCCGCGACCCGTGCCCGCGAAACGACCCTGTACACACGATATTGCAATATAAACAAAGGCTAAAATTTGTATATCAAATACTCCAAATCGCCTGCCCTTTGCGGTGTCCTAGTGTTTTTGTTGTTGTGTGTTGCGAAGAATAAGTGGTGGAACAAACTCTCCAGCAAAACATCTGTTTGTTAGGTGGAAAGAATAATATTTAACAGTTATTGTCCACTATTCTTGCATGAGTAAGTACGTTTAATAGCACATATATTGCACATAACATGTGTCTATTCTTTCCAGGTTACTTTTTTTGGGAATGGTATCTCGCAGTTCAACCTAGACGGTTGACTGCTTAACTGGATTTCCCTGTGTGTACCAAGATGCCTACAGCCGGGGTTTTCTAAGTTAGGAACCTACATTATAGCTGTACTCAAATTCTGATTCAGATTCTGGATGTTTACCTTCTTCTTAGCAGCGACGGAGGTGTTGTTGTGATGGTGTCCCTCACGCTTGGCGTGCGGCTGGGGCTGCGGCGTGGGCGCCGGGCCGTGCTGCGGGATGTGCAGCAGCTGCGTCATCTGCGGCGTGCCCGTGTGCGGCGGCGCGAACGTCGCTGACCTGGACATAGGTATATGATTAGTGTGCTGTATACCACTTCCCTACGTAGAATATGAGTTATGGACATGACTACGAAACGTGCAGCAAGAACTACGAGGTGGCGTCAAATGAGCAAGGAGATCAGTACCAGATTGTGCCATGAGGATTATCTGAGAACTGTATGTTGGTAATTGGAAAATATTTGACTTGCAGCCTGATCTACATTACACAGTTGGTCAAGTCTGTAATCCATGCCTAGTGTAGATTGTAGAGCAAAGGTATTGAGAATAATTAAAGCAAGGAGAACATTCGTGTGTCGGTTATTTATCAAAGTATGACCGGACTGTAGAATGTGCATTTATTTTGAATGACCGTTTGCCATTTTTATTTCACACTAGCTGTTGCCAGCGGCTTCGCCCGCTACAACTCGAAAATTATCCCACGGGAAGAGAAAATCGGGATAAAAAGTAGCCTATATGTTAATCCAGGGTATAACCTATCTACATACTAAATTTCAACCAAATCGGTCCAGCCGTTTATGCGTGAAAGAGTAACAAACATCCACACATCCATTCTCACAAACTTTCACATTTATAATATTAGTAGGATAGGATTCTATTGGGAGAACTGAATTCTATTGAGACAGATAATGGAATCTACCGTACAGTATATGCAAGTAAATTTCAAGCAACATGTGGATAAAGTAATCCCAAAAAAATATTACGGAACTTACACTAAGTTCCGTAATAAAACGTTATTAGTTTTTTATGAAGTCTAGATAAATATATACTTCCCTTCCCAATATCTGGTTACAGCCAACTAAAAATATCGTACCTATAGTCTTCATAGGGCAGCGTGGGTGGTGGCAGTGCGAAGTGTGGCTGGAGATCAGACGGGGGCTGCTGCGGCGGTTGCTGAGACGAGGACTGCGGCACCGTCACGATGTCGTTGTCGGCGCGCGTCAGGATGATGCCACTCTCCAGTTTGCCTGAAGGCGAGGAGGGACGAACCCGGAACTGGCATCCGTTGCTGGCCTGTCAGTGGAATTAAGGTTTTAGCGAAATGTTATGTTGCTACAAAATCAAATTCTTACGAGCTATTGATTACAGGATTTCTCTAACTTTTGTAGGTTTATAAAAAAGGTAAATAAAGTGAAAAATTAAAAAAATAAATAAAGGCAGAATTGCAATGTCGGGGCTGTGTCTAGATACCGCGGTCCCGGACACAAAGGAACATGGGTGGGTTTTAGTCAGTATAAGTCTGAAACTCTCTTCCGTTCCACCCTTAGCGGGAGGAGTCATTTGATGATTTCCCACATTACAAAACAAAAAAAAAAGATGCGACGATTTGAGAACCTCCTCCTTTTGGAAGTCGGTTAAAAATGCGAAATTCCACTGCTGCAGTGTGCGCGCAGAGAAAACGTAGTATAGTTACGACGCTCATTTAATTGATAGCCACGTCATCCACTGGATGATTCCGCCTTACTACAGAACAGCGCCGTTAGTCGCTGAGTGTTCTCACCGTAACATCAACATGGTGGTGATGATGGTGGTGGTGGTGGTGATGGTCCTGCCGCGGCCAGTCGGCAGTGAGCGCCTCCTCCAGCAGTCGGCGCGCGTGTCGCTCGTGGCCCTCGCCTTCCGCGCCCTCGGCCCCTTCCTCCGTGCATTTGGACGACAGGATCTCGTGCGACTTCTGCTGCATCACCTGCGCCGTGCCAGCATCATTCAGAGAATAAATCGCATCCCAGATGCGTATTTATCCCTAGTTAATAAGTACTTAGAAGCTATCTACTAGACATGCTACGAATAGTGATTTTGCCGAAATCGAATCGGTCCACACTTTCGGACGAAGTGCCGAATACAAAACATTTTTTTTACTATTAGCACATAATACTAAAAAAGTATCAGTACTGCCAAAAAGGTTGTTTCGAGCAAAAGCACAATATCAGAAAATGTTAACACTACTATTTCATTTGCCTTATTATTTCAACAAAAAGTAGTTTTTTTTTGTTCTAACAGAATGGGGTGTGGTCATATTCAAGGGTATGATCACTATCAACCTGAACAACTTTCGCCATTGGACCAACGCCAATGTCGGAATCGCAAAGAAGTAATCAGCTATCCCATACATTTGGGTATAAGTTGTATACGAGACAGCTGATTATTTTGAATGATCAGCATGGATCAAAGTGATATAAAAAGCAAAATTCGAACGATTACTATATTTAGTGTGATGGGGGCAGGACTACCCATCATGTTGGTGTGTTGTGTGTGGGTATGTTACCTGCAGCACAAGCGAGCGCAGTTCGTTGGGCGGCAGCGCCACGAGGGAAGGCACCTCGCGCTGCAGGTAGGCCAGCACCGCGCCCAGCTCGCGCGCCTCCACGCCGCCGCCCGCATCCTCGCCCACCTGCGCCTCTACCAACTGCGCAAAATAAACATTTACATTACGGATGGATCGCGTGGAAAAACAAAGAGCACGCAAGAGCTAAGTAATACTGGCAAATCGTCAAAGAAGTTAAATAAATTTAAAGCTCTGATGAGATCGTTATCGATAATTAAAGGCATTTTTTCCTGATAGACAAGAAGAAAGACACCATTTGTCCCAACCGACTAAACGAATATTCTCACAAAACTGAAAGGTAAAATGCAAATGTTACCTGCGCTGCAAACGCTTCTGGCCTCTGCTGTAACTCCTGCACATACAGTTGCTGTTGTTGCTGCTGCTGCTTTTTTTGTTGTTGCTGCTGCTGTTGCTGTTGTTGCTGCTGCTGTTGTTGTTGTTGCTGCTGCTGAGCCGCTAGCTGCTGGAACTGCTGTTGTTGCAATTCTTGCAGTTGGTGCTGTAAAATATTGGGAAAATAAGTTTGTGTTACAACAGATAAGTGGTTCTATAACCACAACAAATTATTATGATGATACTCGACATATTCTAGACTTATACATGGTGAAAACCTACTTGGCAATAATTCGACTCTATTATGACTGAGTTATATACTGATTTACGTTGTAAATGGATCTAGAAGTGCTAGAATACCAACAGTCACTATGGGTTGTATCAAGGATGGTGTCTATAAACAACTCGCGAAGATTACCGCGACGGCACCCACTTCACTAATGTGCTGGCCGAGTCGTTGCAACGCGTCGAGCAGGAGGAACTTGCAACCGAACTTGGAGCATTTACGTGAAACCTTCGCGCGCGGACGCTCTTGTATCGGAGTGTTCTATAATGTGCAACAGCGTTATTACCTATGGATCTACAACCCTTTTCTATATGACTTAGAAAACAGAGGAGCGCGCTAATACGACGGGGTTTATACTACAGGATCGTTTGAGAAACTCTTATTTCTATCTTTTTATTGTCACAACCAATGCAATAGTTTCTCTTGTTCAGTGTATTTTATGACAGATATATGTATATACTAGTTGAGTACCAAACTTCGAATATGACTAAAGCCTATGTCCATACACACCTGGTTGAGGTTGGTAGCTAGTTGCTGCACTGGGAACAGTTGCTGCGGAGGCGGGTACGGTGGCGTAGTCGGCGGGTGGATGGTCGTCACACCTACATTAGATAAAACTTACATTACTAATCTGCCTAGTAATAATACTCGTATGTATTGCACAAGAGGGTAAACACCACTTACCTGCTGCCTGTTTTAATGAGTTTTGGGTATATGAGGGTGAATTAACGTTTAATTAGGACTTTCCAGTAATTCTATACCTTTTTGTTGTTCTGGGATATTAAGAGGCAAGGCACACAATACCTGGTGGGATTAAAGCCACTATGTACCACGATACCAAGAATATTTAAATACAGAAATAAAGTGAGTAACAAAAAATGTGAGCCCGGGCAAAAGGTCTGGAGCCAGCCAAACTCCAAGAACAAGCGGAATAATGGGTGAGGTTGGCTTGTTACAACGCAACGGTTTAGGTTATTGTTGTTTAGTGAAGATTAACTGTGTTTACAAATATTTGGTTAATGTTAATATTACTTTCATGTAAATTAGGCAATGTTTCGGGCTTGCGGAGAACGCAAATAAGATTCATGATAGAACAGACATTCAAGTGAATTTGAACAAAAAAAATATAACAAAACAAGGATGGTATGCACTGATTATAAAACATTTACATAGACAGACGAAAAGGGGGGATTATTGAACGGTTTAAAATCATGATGGATTGTTATGTTACAAGGTCGCAGCAGACAGTATGCCCAAGCGTTTTGTGTATACGATTTTTTTTTGTGTAGTCACACTTACACGCACATCAGCATGTTTCTGTATTACTTACTCATTCTGTCACTTAATGACTTCTTTTACTAGAGCGAGAACTCTACATTTATGTAAAGAAAGTATTTTTAAGTGTAAATATACTACTTTCTTAGTAACGTCGCGTCTGAGTGACAGAAAGAGATAGAAACACAACAAAATGCAGATAAGTGGGTGTAACTTTAATTTCACCCTTAGCCGCCGTGTCTGCTTGCGCCTTCACGATGTGGAACAGAATGCGTGAAGCCAAATATGAATACAATGCTGTAAGGGTGACGAGTGACGTTCGGACTTGCCTTGAGCGCAGAATTGTAGGTCCAAGGCGTGCAGCGCCGACGTGGCGAGCGTCGGCGGACCTTCACATACAACGTCACCGTTTTACTTCATATAAACTTATATTTAACACTCGACACATAGATTCCTTTAATTTAAACATTTGTTTTTCATCCATATAATTGAAATTAACTTTCAGAACAGCAATATGCAAGATTGCGGGACTGCTGTTCAGGTTAATGTGGGCAATTTTAATTAGCAATATGGACATGCTAAACCAAATAAACTGGAATAAATGTATTTCCTTTTCCAAATTTCCGCATGGCGTAGCTTGCAATATAATTCCCTGTAACGTCATATCTTTGCTTACAACTAATTGATAAGTTAACCTATAAAACATGTTTGTGTAACATACCTGCGGGGTCGGGCAAATCGAGCAGGCTGCGGTCGGCTTCGGGGAGGCAGTCGCGCGGGTCCCGCTGTAACAAACGGACGTCAGTCGTGGTCGCGCGGCGGCGCACTACGTGCTACGTCTGGCCGTCTACTAACGTCAGCGGAACAGTCAACTCACCCAGCGGGTTATACCAACAAGTTATGTACTATGAAAATGAGAAATCGGTTCATAACGGAAGTTTTCATATCTTTTAGGGATGGTATAACCTTGCCGTGAGTTCATACTCTTACGCTTATAACGTTAGTCAGGTCTACGTGTGCGACGCCGCTAACTTTACTTGAGTTAGGTTAGTGAATGTAATTATAGTGTGACTCACATTGGATTTATTTTTAATCTGGCATTTAATTTTAACTTTCTTGTTAACATCCTTCCACGTAAACCCCGGCGGGAGTGATACCTTAGCCATGGCGTGGTGGCAAATCTACACCGTGGGAAAAGCAAGCAAATAGAAATGAAATGATAGAATCGTGATATTAAGCCAACAATATACATCAATATTATACATAAGGTGGGGGCGCAATGGTTAATTTGGAAAATTAATACAAATGAGAGGCATATAGGAGTTAAGCTTTACGAGGTTAGGTTTATAACCAGGGACTGAAAGCGGTTACGGTTAAAGGTTAAGATACCTCAAAAATATACCGGTACCGGTTTAAAATAAAGGTTGGGTTAAACCGTTATTTAACCCTTACACGATTTCGGTACCGAAATAAATGCATGCGAGGCGGTGCGGCGCGCAGTCGTGTCGTCCAGAAATAAAAACCAATACTGAGTTATAATATAATAATGTGCAACAATCGGCAAGTGAACGACAGAGTGGCGACGCGGTGCGACAAAGAAAACCCCTATTTATTCAGGTTTAGGTACCGCTACCGATACATTTATAACGGTTATGGTACCTTTACCGAAATATACCGGTATGCATTTCGAACCTCAAAATTGCGCTACCGAAAAAAATAAGGGTATCGAAATATTTCGGCAACCCTTATTTAACGGTATGACGTCTTACTGAAATTTAAAGGTACCGTAATGTTTGGGTAATTCAGTCCCTGTTTATAACCCACACAAATGTACAAACGAGTATGCCCTTTATTCATAAACACTGTTCAGAATCATTGTAATTTTGTACGCCATATATATTGGCAGAACATAGTGCACATATTTTGTCAAAACATGTATGTTTAACAAAATAAATGATTGATTGATTGATAAGCTAAGATAACTTGTTATTTTTGAATAAAGAGATAAATCGACACATCACATACACTAGCTGCATAGCTCCGACGGGGTTGCCGCGGTGTTGTTCCCGAAAGAATTAGTGATTCCAGAAGATGTAAGAATTCTTTGTTTATATTTTAAGGAACTATGCCAGTATCCCTGGGATAGAATTTGAAAAGCAAGCAAACTAAATCTGATAAGGAAAGTCTATTATTGCACCATACTGTTTTTTTTACATAAAAGCGTGAACATGGATTGAATATTAGTTGGAAAAATAAAACGACATAAATAAGGACAACAGAAACGTTAGTTATGCAACCAGCGTAATAGTTTTGTAAAGCCCTTTACAGGTCGCGCCACGTAAGAAGAACGCTGGGGGTCAAGCTGCGCATAAGGCGATTTATCGGTCTATTTGGTGGTATGAGGTAGGGGCGGGGGGGGGGGGGGCAAAATGCAGAGCATTTTTTTCGGTAAGCTATAGGTCCGTCAGTCTGTCCAGGTCACGTTCGTTCTTAAAAATATCATCGCGCACAAAAGTTTTACGAAATGGTTTTATATAACAATTGAGAAAAAATATTTAATTGTTTTATGAAGAGAGAGGCTGATAATAATATTATTGATAATTTAAAACAATGCATGAAATGGACGGCAGAGGCAACAAAATGTTGCGAGTCTACAGTAAGAAAAATTGTGTTTTTAATAGAACACATTTACACACACACACACACAAAAAGTGTTTTAATTCTATTTAATGATATTTTATTTAATATATTTTTCGATGTCAACCTACTAATAAGCAATATACGAAGCTGCAAAAGAAAAGTTAGTTCGAAAATAAAACAATAGGCCTAGGCCTATTGGGTATACTCGCGAACACACCCCCCCCCCCCCCCACTTTCTCCTCATCGTTCATTTTATGTGGCGCGAACTATACCTCATGTTCAGAAGTTTGTAATGACAATCAAAAGATTTAGCAAATTGTTGAGATATTTCTTACAATAAACTTTTGAGCATGTTTCTAACTTTGTTAATATGGGGGTTGAAGTTATTTGCCAATAGTCCCTAATTTGTTATCAAAGTAAGGTATGTAGGTAGGTACATTTTGAGCTCTTTACAATATTCAGTTTCTTGACACAGCTTGGTACCAATGTCTATTCAGACATGGGGTTTTCGATACAAAAAGTTTTTAAGTTTGTAATACATGAATTTATTGTGACTTGTAAAGCGATCAAAGCGTCGGGAATTGTTACCTATGTTATTTAGCAATAATATAGTTGTCAAGTTTACAAGTAATATAGTATTATCATTGTTTTTATTGTAATCGATCTTATATGCTATAACAACACCTATGTATACCATGTTTTACGCAAATAAATAAATAATCTTATCTTATCTTGTGATTATTTGCAATGTAAGCAATAATTTACGTTGAAATGCGAAGTAAGAACATCAACATCTATGTAGTGAAGTAGCAAGTCGTTTAATTCTATACAAATCGACCGCGGCTGTCATTTGCGGTAAACCAGTAATTGTCTGTGGGAAATCGGCATATGCATGATGTAAGTACGAAAATAGCAAAGTTACATATCGTGCGTTTTCCCGGAAATCAACCGGAAAAACGGACGATTTATCTTTTTAATCTTTTCGTTCAACGTAAATTATGTTTTTTTCAGACAGGTTGCATTGCGATTGCGAAAAGGTGGATTACGCGTTAGTTTATTAAATGTTTTGGCGTCGCATTGCAATCTGCCGTGAATGAAGGCCCTGTTTTTTACCAAAGCGGAGAGAGGATTTATAAATGTGCTACATAAGTGTTCTGGTCGGTTTGGTACGGCACAACCGGACGGCAAAATCGAGTGCGAAAGTGAGTAATACGCCTAACCAATGAGTTAGTATTGAAGCTAGAGACGGATACGAACCGTACACGCGTACGTTCACATACATTCGTGTTCGCTCTATGTTCGTATGACAAAAGCGCTCGAACTTATACATAAATCTTAAGTTCGTAACCGCTCTGAAAGGTATTATGTGGCGAAATGTTAACTTTTTAATAGGGATGTTTCCTGACAAAAAAAAATATGATTCTGTTTAGTCCGCCTGTTAGATTATCGAAAAATATTGGATGCGAGTATTTTTTTTTTAATATACGATGATAAAACGTGTCAAAGATCATGAGTAGGGGCTTGTGACGTCACACGACTTTTCGAAGCACTGCGTCGTCTTAATTTTTTCATTACGTGAAAAAGGAAAAATGTGTGTTCAATATTCTTGGAAATATATCTGACGGAATAATTAGTTTTTTTTGTCAACTACCCTATTATACGAGTAATCTCTACGTTTTAGTAAAAAAAGCCGGGCCTTCAGGAAGCGTTTACAAGTGACCTAGCGTATAGAGTTTCGCGTGTGTGTGTGATACATACGTTGTCGTCGAGTATGTCTGGCGGCGGCGGCAGGTGATGGTCGGAGTGCGGCGGCGCCACGCGCTGCTTGCGGGTGCACTTGTGTTTGTTGGCGTCCGTGCACGCCGCGCCCGCGCCCGCGCCGCCCGCCTTCTTGCGACCCGCCACGCCGCGCTCTAATGGGGGAGAGGAGTTACAGATGTACTATTTGTGACTATCTCAAACAAAGAGGGTATTTCTATGTTTGGTAACAGCAGAATACCGCGATACAATGTGTGGTATTTTTTACATAATCTTAATGTAGTCCACATTGATTATGTAAGAAACGTTACTGTAACTATTACTCCTGATTATTCTCAATTGAATATACTGTATACTGGACTGTGATTTTATTTACAACCTTCTCCAACCACATTACCAAAGATTCCAATAAAATGCAGTTATTTTTATTTTATTTGTCAAGAATTTTCAAAAGAGGTAATTACAGGCATTTCAGAAAGATGGTATATTGATGGTAAGACGAGTTGGATAAAATCAATAACCAGTAGTTAACACAACAGTCCCGGATTAAAAGGACTTGAAGTCATGTTCAGTCCATAACTCAGCAATGGGATGAAATAGACTAAAGTTTCAATGATAAACTATACTGATTTACACAAAAACGAACAAGAAAGAGGGTAGAGCGATTTGTCTGCTCATAAACATCCACCCGCAATGACTTCAGTTTATCCGTGATGGTGCTTGTAATAGCGCTGAAATATCGAGAACTCGAAACAAAAAGTAAATACCCTATTTTCAGTATTAATAATAGTGGTTTACAACTAGTGTTGACATACCGTCGAGGTAGACCTTGGAGAACTTGGTGGGCAGGTCCTGCTGCGGGTGGTGGTGCGGCGGGTGGTGCTGCGGCAGCAGAGCGCGCGCCGCCCCGCCCGGCGCCGCCGCGTGCGCCAGCCCCGGCACCGCCGCGTGCGCCAGCCCCGGCACGGCCGCGTGCGCCAGCCCCAGCGCCGCCGCCTGCGCCGCGCTCAGACCGCTCGGCTCCTCTGTCGTGGCGTTACCTGATGGGGGTTACATTTTACTATATGCTCTGTGTTATACTCTTGTTAGTAGCAGACAGGATTTTAGTCGATAGGAGTTCAATATAGCCTCCATTCTTCATACCATATAAACAAAGGTTTCCTCTTATTGGAAACTGTATAGAAAATATGTACGGATGCTAAGTTCATGGACTTAGGGAGCGTTCAAGTATTACGTCAAGTAAACGTTACGATGCGTTACAGGGGCGCACAGTGTGTTAAAAACCCGATTTTTGTGTCATCCTGTTTTTATTTAAGAAATGGATAGTTACTGTCAATTCTAGTACTACAGTCCAACTCCGGCTTCGATACGACTTAAAATTGATTTTTAAAAAAATGTCAAAGTTTCGTAATATCGGCGATCCGAAAAATTAAAAAAAAATTATAATAAAACAGGCGAACCAATTATTTCAATTTTTACTCATTCCAATAATTGTTGGCATAATTACCTATAATTACACAAAGTTTTGTTGCTCTTGTGCAAATGGGTCCCGGGATATAATTTTGTTTTTAATTTTTCGTTTTTATTTTTTTATTCGAATTTAACAGCGTAGTAGTTCGTAATTCCTATACCACATTATAGCTTAAACCCCATTCTATGAGCAATATTAAAATCACAACCTAACTCCTTGTTAATCAGGAGTTATTGATTTTTTTTATAATTTTTCAGGGTTGTCACTTTGTGTGTATCCGAAAAAATATAAAGTATGATTATTTTCTCTCCAATAATTTAAATTAATATTTAGTATGTTTTAGTTATAATTACAGTTGTCTAACAACGTATGCGTCAACGCAAAAAAATCTTGAAATAGTAGGGCTGTTTTTTTAGGGTTCCGTACCTCGAAAGGAAAAAACGGAACCCTTATAGGATCAATTTGTTGCCCGTCCGCCATCCGTCTGTCTGTCAAGACTAAAAAAAAGCGTAGATTCTAGCTTGATACCTCCGTATCAAGCTGGAATTTATATCAATTACTCAAGTCTATACCTTCGAGCTGTGAAATAATCAAACTTCTAAGCCATCGCACCCAAAATATACAGCCGTTTATGCCGCAAATTTACGACACTCAAGGGAATCAAAACCTACAGGGTACTTTCCGTGAACTTAGAATCTTAAGATTTGGTACGAAGCAACGTCTTATAGCACAGATAAAGGAAAAATTGCGAAAACCGTAAAATTTTGGGTACATCATATTATAATAAAAATATTTTACTTAAATACCTACAAGTTTGTACGGAACCCTCGGTGCGCAAGTCCGACTCGAACTTGGCCGGTTTATTTATTATTGCGGTTATACTGTTAAAATTCATCTTCATTACTTATGACTATGAACTATTAAGAACGAATATAATTATGTATTAATAGTTTGTAATGATCAATGAACTTTCCTTCATACTCCAGGGCTTAGAGTTAGACTGTCTACAACACAATTGATTAAATTAGTAAAGTTGGGTCAGTTTTTGTTTTTTTTTTGTCATGGGAATGACACTTAAATATCACGGGGGTTATACAGGGGGGGTGAAATTTTAACCATTTTTTGCCTAGGACGCTCCGTTTTCGAGATATTTCAATTTCAATTATTATTTTATAAATTTTTTAACGCCTATAACTCGGAAACGGTGCATCGTAGGACCATGCTTTTTAGAACCAAAATGGTTGCGCTAAGTCCCTACTTAACTCGACGGCGATCCGCAACGCCGCGCGCCGCTCGCTATGTTGTTATTTTGTTATACTTACTATCCCGTTCTGGCCCCGCTGTTAACCGTTGAGCGTGTTGTTGAGTTAGACATTATAATTATAACACGTAGGCAGCGTCGGTATAACATGTTATTCGTTATGAACAAATAACACTTTATGTTTTGGGGTTATTCGTTATATTAACCACCACTAGTATATATACAGGGTGTAAACGAAACCTTTACGCATCCGTCAACCAAGCATTCTGTACATCAAACGAAGTACCCCTACGCAAAAATTTTTGCTGGGAAATGACTTTTTTTTTTGGGGTCAAAAATCACATTTTACGGTAAAACTCAAAGTAGCACTCTTAAAACATTGTGCTAGTGGATGCTTTGAATAGTAAACGGGTCATGGAGGTAATTTAAGTCAAGTTAAAACCTGAAATACTAGTATTTACAAAAACAGCTGTGAAAAATTTGGAACTTTGACCCCCAATATCTCCGTAACTAGGAGGTTCCCAGGTATGGTTTAGAACAAAAAAATGATCGCAGTGGTGGGGAGAACAAATGCCCTTCGTTTGCGTTAAGGGTACTTTTACACCCTATATATGAAATTCATACATATAGAAGTGAAGACATTACATTACTCAAACTAGTCATAATATCTAGTAACATAATATCTTATGCACTAGCACATCCAAAAAGACGTAAAAAAACATATATTTAAAACAGATAAACTGACAACCCTAAGTGCGGATATTTCGGATATATCAAAAAAAATCTATAACTCCTGATTAACAAGGAGTTAGGTTGTGATTTTAATATCGCTAATAGAATGGGGTTTAAGCTATAATTTTATATAGGAATTACGAACTACTACGCTGTTAAACTGGAATAAAAAAATCAAAACGCAAAATTTAAAAAAAAATCATATCTCGCGATCCATTTGCACTAGAGCAACAAAATGTTGTGTAATTATAGGTAATTATGCCTACAATTATTAGAATTAATAAAAATTGAAATAATTAGTTCGGCTTTTTTATTATAATTTTTTTTTCATTTTTCGGGTCGCGTATATTACGAAACTTTGTCATTTTTTTAAAAATCAAGTTTAAGTCGTATCGAAGCCGGAGTTGGACTGTAGTACTAGAATTGACAGAAACTATCCATTTCTTAAATAAAAACAGGATGACACAAAAATCGGGTTTATAACACACTGTGGGGCGGGAGGAGAGGTTTGAACTACGCGTTACGTCTCATTGTTTTTTTTAAGAGAGACTCTCTCACGAATTTTTTAAAGCGTTTTCTTTTTTCTAAATGTCATTTTTTTGTTAAAAATGGACCGTAACGGTTTACGACGGGAGGGGGTACAAAAATAATCCAAATATTTGTACTTGAACGATCCCTTATTTATCATTATACTTTTACTTTATTGTAACCAGTTCATTATAGAGAACTACCAAAAATAAAGAAGTAAAATTCTCTACCAAGTATCAGCTAACATTTTTCGTCTCTCACTTCCGTGGCAATAGCTACAAGATCAGTTACTTCACTATCCCACAGCGTTCATCCGTTAGAACCACGCTAAAGACAAAATTAAAGTAAAGATTTTGACACTTTAGTGAAGATTTTTTTTTTGTCCTTAAATATCTCTGAGTACGGCAGTAACTGAAGTTTATAAATATTAAATGATTCAGTAAGAAAAACAAGGCAGTTAACTGATATATCCACAGCTATGCTTATTTCCACAGTATTATGTTCTATGGCATTCTGCTGTGGGGATTAGCAGCTGACGTCGATTCATTTTTCATCTTACAAAAGAAGGCAGTCCGCGCGTTCTATAAAATGGGTCATCGCGAATCTCTCAAAGAAAAGAGTCGTATACAGGGTGTAAATCAACCCATCACAGCCGTCAACGAAGCATTCTGTACATCAAACTAAATATAACCCCCCAATATCTCCGTAACTAGGGGGTTCCCCCACTAGGGGGTTGCGTTAAGGGTACTTTTACGCAAACGAAGGGCACATGTTCTCCCCACCACTGCGATTTTTTTTTTTGTTCTAGACCATACCCGGGAACCCTCTAGTTGGAGATATTGGGGGTCAAAGTTCAAAATTTTTCACAGCTGTTTTTGTAAATACTAGTTTTTCAGGTTAAAACTTTACTTAAATTACCTCCATGACCCGTTTACTATTCAAAGCATCCACTAGCACAATGTTTTAAGTGTGCTACTTTGAGTTTTACCGTAAAATGTGATTTATGACCCCAAAAAAAAAAGTCGGTTCCCAGCAAAATTTTTTGCGCAGGGGTACTTGGTTTGATGTACAGAATGCTTGGTTGACGGCTGTGTGATGGGTTGATTTACAATTTTACACCCTGTATACATTGCCTTCACTTTATATTTTAGAATGTATTTTTTATGTCAAGGACTACGTTGCAGATAAAAAAAGTTTAGCTTTAGCTTCTTCTGCGCATGCGGCTTCCCTTGTAACTCATAAACGGTACGAATAAGTGGATGTCTATCTCTTTTTTTCTTCTTTTGATCAGACTTTTTTCAATGGTTTTCAACCATCTTTATACGCCTTTTGCAAAGAATAGTTACAGCACTGATCATTTGTGCCACGTGTTAAATTTAGTCTTGTTATACGAATTTTTTCTTACCTTTGTATAGATTCTTTTTACCGATTATTTTGTGAAAGTGTGAACATTGTTGCCTTGGCAGCCGTGAGATGCACACACTCTTTTTTTTCTATTAATTTTTTAGTTTCTTTTTATATTTTATTGTTTGTTGTGTGCACTTGTGTCATGTGCTAAATAAATATGTTTTCTTTCTTTCTTGTTGATTTCTTGACACTTGGTTAACTTTTATTGTTTTACTTTTTTTTAAATCTTTTATATGTATACTACATACAGCTACTTATTTTTGTGTAGTATCCTAAGAATTATTGTCGGGCCTAACGTTGTCCCTCCATATCTTAGTACTAATGCTGTAACATAGAAATATTGTAAAACCAAACCATTTTAAAACAGTAACCATGGAGGTTCTTGCCGGTTCTTCTCTATAAGAAACGACCAACCTGAACCATGCACTTTTTTGTCGACGTTTTACAAGTGCCTATGTAGGCCTACGTCAACTTTTATTTTTGATTTTGATTCACGAAACCTAACAAAATAAATCTTTATTTAATTACTTATCTACTCATGCACACATAAAAATGAAAAAAAGCTATCTACAACCTACTAGAACGAATCACCAACACTTAATAAAATAAAAAATTTGTAGAGGATTTCAAAAACACAAAGGGCAAAATAATATTGCATATAAATACAAAATAATTATCTATTTATCACCATAACACACACAAATCATAAGAATAACAATTTTATTTTGCTATAACAAAAATAATTTATATTGCTTTAAAGCGAACAGGATCATAGTGGAAACCTGTAATTGGACTTCAAATGCTTATTGTTTAAGTACATTGTCTGTATTAGCTGTAAGTTTCCCAAAAAAAAAAAAAAAATTGTTGGTGTATCCAACTATAAAGTAAGCGTACACAGCCAACTCTACGCACGCTTCTGTGTGATATAGATTGCAAACAGTTACCTATTCTTGACGTTCCGCGCTAAGAGTGAACGCTCTTAAGTAAAAATTAAAGAACAATATTATGCAACAAACCGCAAGCATATACCAGTACCTCTCTACTTTAGGAGTAGAGACCGTCATCAGTTCATAATCATCCAGCATCTCTCCTACAAACGTACCTCTAGGCAACATAACAGAGTGCGGGTAGTCGAGCAACAGCTGCACCACTGCCGTGTGGCCGCCCTTGGCCGCCTCGATGAGCATGGTGGAGTTGTCCTTCAGCTTGCGGAACGGGTCCGCGTCGCACGCCAGCAGGAACTTCACCACGTCCACGTGCCCGCCCGCGCACGCCAGCGACAGCGGCGTGTGGTCGCCTAGAGCCGTCATGCGGTTCACGTCGGCGCCCTGGACGGAAAAATTTACTTATTTAAATGATAAAGATAGAGTAAGACATAAGAGTAGGTCAGGCAGCAATAGCTGGATTTCATATTCAATGCGTATAAATAAATAAGGATCCAGCGGTAGTATGGGACAGCGTTAAAACGCTATGCCTCGTGGGGTTTCTCTTTGTATAACTGTGTGACTTAAAGACTGCCTAGAACTCGCTCTCGTGCTAAGCACGCTACAACATACCTTGCCCACAAGGAACTGCACGGTGCACACGTGGCCGGCGCGGCACGCCTTCATGAGCGGCGTGCGGCCGCCCTCGCTCTCGTGCTCCAGCTCGGCGCCCGCGCGCAGCAGCAGGTCGGCCACGTCCGTGTGTCCGTTCTCGCACGCGTACGTCAGCGCCGTGTCGCCCGTTTGCGTCTGCGCGTTCACGTCCGCGCCCGCGTTTAGGAGGTAGCTGTGGAAGGAATGAGACGTGTTTAAATGGTGGTACTGTACAGACAGGTGTTGCTTTTTATGCTGTTACCTATGTCCCTGCAGGTGCAAAAGGTAGTTTTGCTGAAGGCAGTGGTGTATAAGGTGATTTCGCATGCTACCAATAAGAAAATAGGACAGCAAGCAGTCATTGGCGCCCATAAGCATCTCTAATACTAGAGGCGTCACACTATGGATTACCATCTCAGAAATGATAGTTAAATTGGTGGTTAGTCACCCTCTAAAACTACTTAGAACTATTTCTTAAAAGTACGATAATATTATTGATTACCAGTTCAGCAAATCTATCTGAGTACTCACCGCACAAGTTCAAGGTGTCCTTCCTGCGAAGCCTCCATGAGCGGTGTGGAAGCGCCCAGCTCGGCATCAGCCCCCGCCTTTATAAGGAAGTCGGCGACTTCGAGGAAGCCGCCGCAGCACGCCAGCGTGAGCGCCGTCTCTTGCGTCTCCTCCGTCTGCGCGTTGATGGAGGCGCCCTGACCCAGCAGGAGTGCCACCATCTCTTCGTGACCTGGATTGAAGAATAAGTTATTAGTTTATAGTCTCATTGGGTAAAGAGTTTCGGAAAACGGTGATAGTCTTAACAAACCCCATAGAACAGACAAAATTGAACTGTCTTTTGAATATTGGGGGTATTCAAAAGACAGTTTAATTTAATCTGTTATTTTATTAGACAAATAAGTTTACTGTTAAAATATTAATGATTCGAGGCTCGGCATGATGTTTTAAAAATCGGAGATATGGCTTTATGTAACTGCCGTTATCTAAACTAACTAAAAAGGGCTTTTAGGTACACATTCTATAATGAAATATGCCTTTGATATGTTTCCAATGGGCTTAGACCTTCGTCAATAAAAGACAATGATTAAAATACCGCATACCTTCTCTAGCGGCCTCCATAAGCGGCGTATAACCTTCGTCGTTGACCTCTTCAATGTTGGCCCCTCGTTCTAGCAGCAACATCGCTAATTCAACATGGCCGCCGCACGCCGCCAACGTTAGCGGCGATTCGAAACTGTCCGTCGGCATGTTTACCTGTACAAAAGGTTTAGGGTCAATTCTATTTGATCAGAAGAGACTTACTATTTAACATTAGTAACAAGTTAGTAAGTAGAGCGTCATGGTTCTTGTGGTGCGTTTTCAGAACTCATCATCATCTGCCTAACATTTTTTCAAATATGTTGGGGTCACCTTCCGGTCTAACCGGGTGCAGCTGAATACCAGTATTTTACATAGAGTGACTGCGTATTTGACCTCCACAGCCCAGGTAGTACTGGGTCTGCGCAGAGCGAAAGGGAGTGTCAGACTTCTACTGACTAAAAACCACCCATGTTCCTTCTTAGCCCTTCATGTCGAGGCCGCGGTATCTCTTGCGAACAACCCGCAGCCCCGACGGGAATATGATACCCCTTGGTACGACTAGTTATCAAACTTTTAGGCCACTGACTACCTGTAACGACTGCTAAAGATCGATATGGCAGCCGGGACAAACGGCTTAACGTGCTTTCCGAAGCACGGAGTAAACTCGGCATGTAATGGATGGTTCAACCTAGGCAAGCACGGCAAAACGTAAAGATCAACTCGTGAGGTAGTTATTAGTTAGCCTCGAGCTCCTCCGCGGCCATTGTCGGAACTAACGCCGCGCGCCGCCATCTTTTTTCTTAATAAAATTTCAAATGTTTACCAACAGCGTCCTCCAGACAACGTCTTTCAATAGCAATAAGAACTATGACGCACTAGACACAGTTTGCATAAAGTTCCGGATGCAACTGATTTTCAAACGAGTTGAAGGGTCCTTAAATGGAAATTGCCCATCAGTAAAGCAAATGACTCTAAATTGAAGTGTGAACACGATGCTTTGAATAACTGTTACGTAACTGAAGCTGGTTATAGTACTTGGGAGTCCATTGTTACGGTACAATCTAAGAAACGTGTGTGAAACGGTGTTGTAGTGGCATGAAATGAATCGACTTACGTATGTGGGGTGTTAATATTTAGGCGAAATTATATTCTTGATAACAAAATTTTTGGTAATTATGTATTATCTCTACTTCTTTCCGAAAATAACTATGATGGTGGTTGGGTTACTTAATTACTACACGAGTAAAATCTGGAACTGCAGCACAGAGCTGCAGCAGGACAAGAAGGAGATGGAGGGGTGCAGTGTTGAATGTGGAAAAAGTGAATAATTAAAGGAGGAAGTGGGATTACGGGATGATAATAAACAATAAAATCGTGCTCACACTAACCTGCGCCCCAGAGTCCAGCAGCAGTCTGGCCACCTCCACGTGGCCGTCCATGCTGGCCTCCATCAGCGCCGTGTGCATCTCGTCCGTCTTGTGCTCCCGGTCGGCGCCGGCCGCCAGCAGGAACCGCACCATGTCCAGGTGCCCTTTGTAACAGGCGAGGGTGAGGGCCGACTCCTTGAACTCGTTCGAGTGCGTGTTGATGCCAGCCCCGTGTTCTAACAGGATCTTTGCGACGCCCACGTGACCGGCTGATGCCGCCTGCTCGGACGAACGAAAAAGGGACGTGTTACTGCTGTATTAGAGTTGCAAGTTTTAATGGCACTAAGAAAGACACTTAGATTATTATACTTCTGGTAAACTTCCGTGTGTACGACAGCAAAATTGCGGTTTGTTTACAAATATTTATATTAATTGCACTTTTACTTTGCGTCTGATAAGATTAGTTTTAATTATAGATATGACATACGTGAAAAAAACCACTATAAAACTGACAAAAAGAAAAACCGTATCTTTGAACTTATAAACCTTGAAGTAGAAACTGGGACTAACCTTTTTGAAACTGAATTCTATCTGCTTAGGATAAAACACTTTTGAAAATGAACAATTATTGCACTTTATCTCAGTAATCTCATACAAATTATATGTAATCTACAAAACAGCTTTGTGAAAACATAACATGTAACTTATGATTCACTGGAGCTGGATTCGCGATAAATACGGAATGTAACTATGCAACGGTTATCTATGTCAATACTTTGTATTGTTCAGATTGATGTCGAGTAGTGCGTGGCTGTATGGGGGAGTGTTCTACGTCTAGCTTATGATAGACGTTCAAAAAGACTAAAGGATCGGATAACTTTCCTATTTAAAAAAGAAAACGTGCGTCGGCCCAACGATGAGTTTGTAATATTACTCGATCTGTCAGCTTGCATTGACTTGTCAGTTTTGGATTCTGATAGAAGCTACTCTCAAATTCCGATTCCATCAACTCCGCTATCGAACACAGGTGTTTCAACACTGACAGCATAAGTTAGTTACATGGACTATGTGTATGCAACTATGGAATAATCTTGGAATAGGCTGTTTTTAATTTAGTGCCATGCTGCTAAAATCGTTTTGACACGTGTCGTTCTGAACTTCGAAGCGAGATATCTTTTGCTTTGTCCATGTTAACTCCTTTGATCATACATAAACGCTTTACGCCGGTTGTGAGTACTATGCACTTGACCATACAGAAGACCATCAAGAATATTTCATTCTAAGGCATCCCCTCTTACAAACACTTATGAAACTTTTCTATGAATAGCATCTCGCAGCTCAACCAGCTTGAAACCAGGCAATACTATGGTTGCCTTGAGAGTAAGGCCTCTAGACATGGCAAAAACTAATTAACTAAGCGACACACACTCACTCTTAGTCCACAGGTTGCCCTTAGCGGGTGTCTGTGGGCCCTGTGGGCTACAAACATCGGTTCAAGGCCTCTCTGGACGTCGGGGCTGCGGGTCGTTCAGAGATACCACGGCCTCGACACAAAGGGCGAAGAAGGAACATGGGTGGCAGTAGAAATCTGACACTCCCTACCGCTCTGCCCAGAGTGGAAGGAGTCATTTGATGATTTACCACCCTCCAAAAAAAAATAAGGCATCTCTTGACGACGACTGCAATCAACGTATACGTTACCTCCATAAGCGGCGTGTGTCCGTTCTCGTTGTGATCCTCCACGTTGGCGCCGCTCTCGAGTAGCGCACGCACGCACTCCTCATGGCCGCCCGCGCACGCGTACATGAGCGGCGTGTTGCCCGAGCCCGACACGGCGTTCACGTCGGCGTGGTGCGCTATCAGCAGCCGGACGATGTCCACGTGACCCGCGCTCGCCGCCTCCATCAAGGGAGTGCAGTCGCCCTGAGGGGAAAAACAAAGCATTTAGAGACATGTTGTGTAGGTTGTTGCTGTGCCACTTCTTTATAACTAGGGTCGGTGTTTTTGGACGTTTTGATTACAAAGTTACGAACCGAAAGAGGACGATTTAACCTCAACTTCGTAAAGTGGGGTTTCTTGGACCGAACGGCAGCTTCTATCCTGTTTTCTCTGCCCCCATAACATTCAGTGAATGTGACCAATACGCTGCTAATGACGACGCCGTTCTGGGCTATTTCTTAGTTAGGCCTCTATTTTTACATCGTCGTGTCAGCGACACGAAGAAGACGACTAACTAAGTACTGAAACCCAGTCTAAACTAACTTAATATTTAGGAATTGTTAGAAAAAGACGCAATCTAAATTGTGTGGGTCTAGAACTGAGCGAGCTACTAGTTGAACAGTAATAATGATAAGTTACCTTGATGCCACGGTCCTCTACGCTCGCGTGCATGGCTAGCAGCACCTGAGCGAGCTCGTAGTACCCCGCGGAGCATGCGAGCGAGAGCAGCGACTCGCCCTCCTCAGTGGTCTCGTGCACGGAGCGGCCCTCCGTTAGCAGCTTGCGCACTGTGCCGACGTCACCGTCCGAGCAAGCTTCGGCCAGCGACGGCGCGCCGTCCGCGCCCACTGACGAAGTCACCGCCGGTGTCGTGCCTGCAGCGCTCGATCCGCATTGTTGACTAGAACAATCATCATCACAGAATAACAACTCATGAAGGATGGAACCACACGGATACCGATACAGAAATCAATCAGATAAGATCAAAGCTTAAAAACATCATAGTTACGAGACGGTCTCATCGAGTTGACTTCAGAGTTAGTCACTCCTCGATCAATCGAGAGGCTTCCCGCTCGCACACAAAGGTTACTCAATTCTCGGAGATCATCATTGAAAATAAAAGCCTAAACTCAAAACGAATTTATATTTAGAAAATTAAATTTATATTACACAGCGAATTTTACTGGATTTAATAAAAAAGAAAATGAGAACATAAGTGTTCAGCAGATGCGGTGTTCACTGTTTATGTATACGGTAAATAACTGACGATGCAGTATATCAAAACCAATCGATAAGTAATTGGCTTTAGCGGAATCCAAACGAGTTAGCCAGCCAAAACCATAATTATTTTATTCATAAAAAAAACCGGTAGGAATATACGGTCTGTTTTCAACAACAGACAATGTGCAAATCAAAACACTGATAACGTTATGATAATTTATATGTAACAGTAAATAAATAATGTGAACCGTGACGTAATAGGAAAAACGAATATGTTAAACAGGGAAACTGAGTTTCGATGAATGAAGTTAAAACATTATGGTGAAAGGAGAAATCGCGACGTAACGTTTGGTATTTTAAGATCAAATGCTGACCAAATTAGGAGCCTACAAGATATTGAGGTGTACTCATAATAATGAACTATTCATAACGATGACTAATGAACAGGTAGAATTTAATCAGATATTTATATTCAGAGTAGCGTCTTTAATATACGTGTAACAGATCCATTGAAATAATCACAAAAGATTTTTATTAAAGCTTCCGTACGACACATTCATGTTTATTTTTATAAGAAGTTACTCACATGAGCGTTTTGGGATTGCCGGCCTAGTAGCAAATGACTCGCGTGATCAGTTTGCGATTGGGCCATCCCGAGAAACGCTGATAAATAAGTACGAAAACATTACTAAGAACTCGTTAATTTGTGGAAATATCAACATCAACAACTGGATTTCAAAATCAGGTAGAGCCTGTAGATAAAAGTTCTATAAGCTAAAAGTTTACTATCACGTAAACCTACGTCTTTAAACAAATGTAAAATGTGCGTTCGCAAGCCCGCATCGTCGAGACTCCGAGCATTCTTCAACTGTTTACACAGTAATGCGTGCGAGCCATGTGTGAAACGTGAAAAGCTCTCATATATGCACATGTCCTAATGCGCTTTTAGCGGCCTTCGACAGAAGTCTCACGGCGCTACTGTTTAACACAGTTTTGTATCTGTGTTAAACATTAGCGTAGCGTCACTTGTTACTTTAACAGCTTGTGCTATTGAGGTTTGTATACTTTGTATTAAACCTTTGAAGGTTAAAATGGATTACTTTTAGAAAAGGATAAGTAGTAAAAATAACACTATCTCTTACCACCGTCATATTTGCTTGACCAAACATGATGAAAAGGCTTAATTTCAAGAATAGTCATGTGGTACAACCCTTCAAAATATCATTCCCCTTTTCAGTTACGGTTTGTCTAAGTAGCTTAGCGACATTGCAATAAATTTGAATGAACAGACAATGTTATTTTTAACATGGGTGTGTCCTACTTTCCTTAGTTCCACACTTCACCTTTTAAAGGCAACTAGGTTATACGTATATCTACTACTGCGCCAAAATTGGGGCAGGTCGTCTAAAGGAATTGTTGAATGTAGTTTCCAGACTGATATCACCGACGACTACAGTCCCTAGACTAGACGTCTAAGAATAGCTGTTACAGTTTTAATTTACTAACCAACCTTAAACGAGGTCAGATCAATGTTTGATCAAGGGTCATAATATTGCCCGTCGGGGCTGCGGGTTGTTCGCAAGAGATATCGCGATCTCGACATGAAGGGCTAAGAAGGAACATGGGTGGTTTTTAGTCAGTAAAAGTCTGACACTCCCTTTCGCTCTGCCCAAGAGCGGGAGGGGTTATTTGATGATTTTCCACCCGCAAAAAAAAGGTCATAATATTGTCTGGTCAGGATTTATTGTTCGTACAGAAGTTAGATACAAGGACGGTGTCGAGTTCTAGATACGGATTTATGTAACACATGTGATTAGTTGTTTGTGCTCCCCGGATGAATCATATGCAGTGAACTTCGTCAGTCAACATGTTGAAATTATATGACACGAAGAATCTCCTCAAATGTTTTATTAAAAAATGTTGTCTTACTGAAGTATATTATTATAGCTTATTCTACGGAACACCGCGTTGGGTGTCCGTAAAAAAATCTAAAAGCAATATTATGAAGTCTAGTACAAGCAAAATTACTTCATATTTTTGGGACCTTGGGCTCTGTAATACAATAAGAATTTAATTTCAACCCGCATTAGGTTCGCTTCTGTATATTGCTACATTTTATTTACAACAAAGTTACTTTACCTTTGATTCTCTTCAAGTGAATAGAAAGTTTGTAATGGACATTACTAAGGTACACTTGCACCACAAATCACGGAATGCATCTGAAGATAAACTTTAATCATCGTTTGTCGGTGTCACCTTCAAATGATTGACAGAAACTGAACGATTTTTAAGTATGCTTCACGCTGTTTTATTTGTTGGTGTTGCAAGTGGGACTAAACCAGAATAGACGTATAGTCACTTAAGCAGGAAGAGTTTGAAGCAATTGGTTCAGCAGTAATTCTAGGTATAACAGTTGATTCTAAAGTTCAATGGGGTCCACTTATATGAAACCTAGCAAGAAAGTTCGATTGGGCCGATTTCGCTGTCAAGAAAACAAAACAATACCATCGAAGTTGATACAACAACATGGTTCGTCTTCTTATTTTGCATAGCGTTATGCACTACGGTATTCTGCTTTGGGGTAAAACGTTGATGGATCCGAAAAAGTATACGTAAACAGGGACTTTCCTAGGCAGTGTTAGTATGATATTATACCAGTAACTTATTCTTTAATCAACGTCGAGGTCGCTTTGCAAACCCGACTGAATAAAATGAGCACATTTAACATGATAGTAAAACCAGTCATACTTTTTGTCCTGATGAAGGTGTCGATGGTGCGGCGGGGGCTGGTCGCTGCGCATGCGCGTGAGTGCGGCGGCCGCCTCGTCCAGCGCGCACGACACCGACGACGTCAGGCGCCGCAGCACCTCCGGGTCGGCGAGGTGCTTGCCCTCACCGGATATCTTGCCGATGCCTGTGGACAAAGGGGTAACGTGAGTTAGCATTTTTAACTGTTAGCCTTCCTGTTGCGGGATCCAAGACAGTTAAATCGTTTCTCTGGGACTTCGTCGGGCTGCATTGTCTCGGCACTTTTCTTGTGGTCGCCACTGTTGATTCTGGCTTACAGGAGTTACAGTGGTTTGGGAATAGTGTGGCGGGCTTGTTAGCCTGCTAAAAAGCTTTCATATCTGGACAGCACTGTCGTTTGGTTCATTTAAGTCCTGAATAGAGCAAAACAGTTGAGCATGATAGACGAGAAAGAAGATGCGAAATATCTTGTTAAGAGGCTCCATGCCCAAAGCAGTAGTCAATAGTTTTGAGATTATGCAACACAGTAAAACCTTCTTATGAACATTACTAATCAGAAGATGCGAATAGATGCTCAAATATCAATTAGAATTTGCTTTTTGATTGCAGTCTTTAATATAAAGGTCATCAGGATTACTTCATTGATTGTGTAAACCACTATAGCACAGTCATGACACTACAATGATAATGGAAACTATAATCCAACCAAAGAGAAATCCTAAGTGCCTATGATTACCATTAAAATTACATGATTAGGCCGCAGATTGCATTGCAATCAATGGTTGCGACCACTGCAGATGTTTCTCAGGTACAGCAGGATTTAAATCCATTACATTACAAACTGACAAAAACCGGCCAAGTGCGAGTCGAATACGCACAGGTCTACGTAACACCGTACAAAATTTAACAGCACTTCATACGTGTTTGTCAAGATCGCGCTATAAAACACCAAAAAAACATGTTATCGAAATATTTTATGTCACATTGTCCTGCATGGGCACTTGTCAAACGTCGAGAAAAGGTTGGGTTTGTCGTTTCCTATGGAGAGGAACCGGCGAGAAACCCCTTGATTAATCCTTTAAAAATGGTTTAGATTTAATATAATTATCATATTACACCATTATTACTTAGGTATGGGGGGACAACGTATAATCGGGATCCCCTTTAATTAAAGTTTTAGTAAGAGCTTAAAGAGTACAGCTTTAAGAGTCAACTTATTAATTATCGTTCAAAAGACTCAGCCCTGAGCCGGGCAGACAGCAGAGCCCTAAGGCACTGCTGTCTGCCCGGCTTAGGGCTGCCAACGGGACCCTATTACTAATAATGGGGCCCCGTTGGCACCCTTTGAGAAGGGTTCCGCCTATAATATTGTGTAAAATATTATTCTATAGAAAGATCATAGCGCAAACAATTAAAAGTCTAATTAAACACGACCTTACGAGTGTCTTATTTAGCAATCATTGTCATACCTTTAAATCAGTTAAATGATTGGACAAGGGCAATCACTGTCAGAGTGATAAAATCGCATGCTAGAAAATGTGGCGCGTTTTAGTTCTGATAAAAGGTTCATTAGGTAAGATTGAACAAGTGGGCTATTCAGTAGTTAATGAGTCAGATCTGTTCACAAAGGCTCGCCAATTGTGAAGCTAAGATGTTCTAAGTGATCTCGACGCCAATGTGTAGACATGGGCTTAAGATGCATCAATTAATTAGATGGATGATCGTGTGCCTATAACATTAGTTAACAGGAGTCCAATGTTCGCACAAAAACCAAGGCTATTTACGTTGATTTTCTTAGAAGATGTTCGTTGGATTAAAGTGTTTCACTGAACCATAACTTGGAATGTAATGATGCAATAGCACTTAAAACTATTTTGTTCTTGGGCAAAGCTTTCGTTGTTTAATTTATTGATTGTTAAATTGATTTATATTGCATTTTTATTAATTGCGGTCTTAAGCTTTCACGGTTTATAACTATACTCATACTGTCACTTACGGGAGATCTTCTGTGACAAGGACTCCACAAAACCTTGTCATACTGTGTAGAGTTCCAGTTATGCGCGTAGCAAAATACTTACAACGAGAATATACCGATTTATCTGATTTAACAATTTATTTACCATCCACCCGCATTCTGCAGTCATCCCGCAATCATGGCGCTTGCAACCGCATCGACATATCGGGAGTTCTTAATAATGGATAATCACGGAAGAATACCCCGTAAGTGACAGTATCAGTTTTGAACATAGATTTGTCGCTCCCTAAACAAACAACAACATTCCATTCTTCCTAATAAGGATACCAGTATGACGTCACTTGAATCTCGACACTTTTCTCCGATCAATCAACGCATAAACAAAACATCTATCGGTGCTGAATCTGTTATCTCACGCTCTTCAAGTATCTACTCAAGCTAATAGGCGTCAAATGTGTGTATGTGTGTGTGTATTTTACAATGGTAAAATATATATCAATTAAGTATTATAGATCGTGGGAGCTTTGATTAATTATTGCATTACTCGTCCTTAGTCTAATTGCTCAGCAAGCAAAGCTTTAATGTCTAAAGTTAGACGGTATCTATAGCTAACTCTCTCTACAACTGAAATATTAATCGTTTATGAGACCGATTTACTTATTAGATAGACTTCAAATGGTGCAGACCACATGTGGTATTTGAATAGTTTTTTACCATTCACTAATTTAACATATGGATTTTTTATGTAAGATACTAACAGAATAAACTCAATGCCCTGTTCAATTTGGCTAAATTATATGGCATGTGGGTATATTGTGCAAGTTCCGAAGATTCCTCAGACACGTAGTGTTAATCCAACTCTGAACAACATGGATACGTAAACTTGCTCGCTCATACTTTTAACATAAAGAAGTCAAAGCCCTCAGGATGCTGTCTGAATAAGTTTCATGTATTTGTTAAGCAATTTCTAATTAAACAACTTCATAATTAAATTATACGTATATTTGCAAGTATTATATTGGATACTGTATAGTAGAGATGTGTTAAAATTTTAGGAGTGCTTAACAAGTCAAATTGAGGTACCTTTAGATTAAAAGCTTGGCATAATTCATCATCAGCAAGAATATTTTTTATTTTTTTAATTAATTGCAACATTAAGAAATTTAATTTAAAGAACGCAAATAACTGATGTTCTATGAAACTTAAATAAGGCTTTGATCAAATAAGTAATTTCTTTCATAAACGCGATGCTTCGCAGACATCAAAGCATTTGAATATTTAGGTTTATGCCGTTATCACGCGGGACGTTATGTGGAATTCCTAATTTAGGTGCCCAACAATCAAACAGTTGTCTGTAAATGAATACTGAATGAACTCTCAAACGGAAGCAATCATAACTGTTGCCGGTTTAGGCAGATCCCATATTAATAAACCTTATTATGTAACCGTTTAAAATTGTTGATAAGTTCACATAAGATATTGTTTTTGCGTAATTGTTCATGTTCAAGGAATTCAATGGAGTACAAGATGGCACAATGGGGGCAAAAGGAATGTTACACATTTCATTCAACATCTATCGCACAAGTTTCTCGGCGATTTCCAACTGATTTCTTACTGACTGAATAACTTTAAATGACGATGAGCGAAGTATTCATCATACATATTCTATGGTTTTTAATAGTTTTAGGAATAGTTATTTTATCTGAGAACAATTGTTTATTAATTGATTACATTTCGTACTACAAAAATATGCGTAAAGCGCTATGAATTTATTTATGAGATCGATTGCCGTGACTGCACAATCAAAGATGAAGCTTGCACAGAATCTTACTAACTATTATAAATGCGAAAGTTGCGACGATCGATGTTTGTTACTCATTCAAAAAAAACTACTGAACAGATTTGGTTGAAATTTGGCATACACAGCTTATAACCTGGATGAACAAATATGATACTTTTTATTCCGGTGGTACGATCCCTTGGGACCATTGCCGGACTTCATGCTGTCGAAGCTGGGTGTATCAGCCAGTCTTTTATTATAATTCTGCTTTCAAAGGGGCTTTATTCAACTTTATTGTGAAGCACAAGGTTATTTAGGCAATGTACTGAAAAAAGGCGCATATTTCATAAATGTTTAACCCTAGCTCAAAACATTTATCTCAGAAATCGTTCACTATGTGTTGTACAAACCGATTTTTAATGATACGGTTAGAAAATTAGAGAAGGGGAGGAATCCTTAACGACTTTTAGATTGAATATCTCCTTTTTATTCCAGGAAAAAAACGAGGTGGGCGTGTTATTACCCGTAATATCCATCCCCGTCCCACTTCATATAATTTCACCAGGAAACATCTTTGTGTGGTAGCGAGACTTAAGCTCCTACCGCAGCTATTTATAAAGAGCAGGGAAGCCTTAGGAATAAATGGATCCCTCAAACGAGCCTTAAATTCCCGTGAAGCGGTTCCCTTATAAAACGACACATTTGAATGGCCCGCGTCCGCGTGTTGCGCTTCCATTTGCGGCCGTTAGGGAGATCTTTTTCCGCGGCCGTTCGTGCCTAAGTTACGTCACGAACCGCGGTACTTGGTGGGTTGGTGACTGGCGATTGCCCGCCATACCGATATTGTAATGAGATGCAAAATGAGAAGTCTTCGTTATTCGCAATACAACAATACAATTTACACCTCGTTTCTAAATTAATTTAAGTTTATTATTACGAGATCCTGACCTCGATACCATGGGTTAACAAGCCACCTATGAGCTGTACCACAATAAATTATATCGACAACAAGGACATTCCAACTATTTCAGAAATTCTATTTTCTCAAGGCCGAAACAACAAACCACTGTTTATTTGCCAAATATAATACAATTTATCGGTATACACAGTTTATTTTTAACAATTTCAAATATTTTATGCACTTTTATGGAAAACGACAACGCGTGGAAACGAACGTGTGGGCAGATTAATCATAAAGGTGTGCTCAAAGATTTTTACTTTTGGATTCTTTCTTGGCATCTATGTACACAGCAAGGTCGTATCCATATAGATTTTCGACTATTACATTCGGCATATAATATTACATTATGTATTAATCAAGTCCCTATGAGTATGGTATTGCGCCTATGTGTAATCGTCTATTGATGTAATCTTCCTACTATTTTCCTAGGGGTTGAAAGTTTAGTCAGTCTTCGTGTTCGTTGCAGATTAACGAAAGTTATCGATTTATTAAATACTTACTCAGACAAATAGTGAATGCACCTATGTGTGCGAAGAGGTCAAGGCGGGTTGTGCTTTATTTCACTAGTCACACTGACGCCTATTCTTTGACGCATAATATTTTAGTTAGATTACGAGTTACGTTTTGAAAGACACTGGACTGACTATTAATACTTTCGTAATATTTACTAAAACTATATTAGGTACTAAGTTTTTCTATTGTCAGTTTTTTTTTCTGCCGTGCCAGCGCCACGAAGACGTTGTTATATGTATATAGATACTAAATCATATTCCGTTATACAGTTTAACCTTCTGACTAAACGAAGTAAATAAATTAAATATAAAACCGAAATAATTGAAGATAGGTACTGTGCATTGTTCTATGTACAATATGCAAATACGACGTCCTCACTACAACATAGCGCATAGAATGTCGAGCATTCAACATAAAAAGCACAGAGCATTCTCACATCACTTTCAACTATACTGTTACTAGCAATAAAATTTTAAATCCATTGTATCAAAAACTGATTGTTTACGAAACAGATAATGCGTGGATCACGCTACCATCTGGCCGCGGAGTCCCAGGCATGAGTGTAGCGTACGGCGAACAGAATCTAATGCGCGCTCCAAGCTTATCAATTGCTATGGGGCTCTGGCACTGGTGTGAGTCAAGCGGTGCCGGCGATAGAGATGACGTATACTCTACCGATTTACTATATTTTTATTAGTTTACGAGTTAAGCGCGGCTTATCGCGCGATATTATAAAATCAATCGCGTTTGATATTATTCGGCTATGATCTTTCTAATCTAACTGGATTTAGAGAATGTTTTCTATGTTATGGTATAACAAAATCGATTAAAAAAGTCTGTTTTGTAAAGTTGTTGTGATGATAGATAAATGGTGCAAAATAAATCTGTAACAAATCTGTTGTCTTATTCATAACTTAGTACAATTATTTGTAGTGAACAAAGTCGCTGTCGCTTTTAGTTTGGAGCAAGCCTTCAGTGCGTAGAGTGGCGCGTCTTCTTACAAGTGACGTTGCACATTTCGGATGTCAAGTCTACCAGCACGACGACGAGAGGCGGTGCGTTGGAAATCGTGTTCGACTCCAATTCATGCAAATATCTCTTTGTGATTTATTATAAGAAGGCATGAGAGCGCATTTAAGCATTGTGAATTAAAACTCAAAATATTTACATAATATTGCTTGCAAACCATAATTATGTGTATCTTTTGATGGTTTTAAGATAAGCTCGTCCTCTACTATTTGGGACTTTACATAACTGACGAAATGTGCCTATCTGCCTGCGACGGGCGACCCCGGAGGTACAGCAGGCGTGATAAAATCATGTGCAGATCTATAGATACCTTAAAACTATAGTAACAAAACTAAGTCACACACACACACACATTTATCTATTAGGAAACTGCGTGGAGCAAAAAATAAGGACAAAGTAGGAACCATGACAAGAAAATTTGATCAATGACACCAGTCATCCATCAAAATTGCGTACAGAAGTTTCCTATGAGAACGTTTTAATGATTTTTAAGGCATGCAGTATTATGTAAAGAGTAAAGACGCAGGCGCGAACGTAATATGAACAAGATTATTATCTAGTTTTAATTATAAAAGGGTGTGAACATGATTTTGAGGACCTTAATTGCTTTTTTGCAATACATAAATGTCTTTTGTCTTAGGACGCACGTTGTAGGTCGGCGACGTCACGCGTGTGTCAACATCAACAGCTGCTTATAGATAAGTACCGCGCGTTTACTTAAACCGGTAGTGCTAAATGGGCGAACAGCCGAACAAGCTTCCTGACTACTCGAATATGCATACCATGACCGCGAAGACCTACGCTCGTAAGAGGAAAATTCCTTTTCCTCAACAAAATAATCTACTCTACTAAGATCATAATTTTATATCTTCTTCAAGTTCATTCATTAGTGATGAAGTGAACATTTTTTAATGATGTGAAACTTGATCATCTGTTAGTCGTATGACTGTGTGTAAATTAAAAGTGACATGATCTCAGTGGTGTCAAACTGCACTATCAAGTATGCAAATTATTTAAATAAGTATGCAAAAGACATTATAAATTGCAATATTTACATAAGCCTTGTTGATCAATATTACTAAACTTAAATGTATGTTGCTGATGACTGTATTTTCTACACACAATTTCATTTGCTATTACTATAAAAATTACTATAACATTAGGTACTTGACAACTAGCTTTAAACAAGGTGATATTGGGCAAATTTAGATTATTTTGTTTTAATTATACAATTGTTAAGTGCATTTAAAGCAAAATGAGCACATGAGCATATCTCAATATAAACTAATAATAAGTACTGCTATGTTCTGTGACATTATTGTTGTTTGTTTACATACTGCTAAACTAATATGCAAAGTTCATTCAACTCAGATTGGAACAACTGTTAATTTGGATAAAAGTAGGGAATTATGATGTCTTAAGACAATTACTGAAAATATGTACCACTGGTCATGAATATCATGTAACTGACATGTGAACATTAGGTTTTAACTTAATTTTGTTGTTTACCTTAAAAAACTCAATTACACTCATTATCTCTTTCTTGTTTATACAAAGTAATTAATGTATTGTATCTGTTTGATACATTAAATAGTTTGTTTTGTCAGAAGAAAGTTTATTTTGTAAACAAAATACATTGAAGTATATTTTGGACACAACATAACACCACACCTGTTAACCCCAAACGTTTAGGCAGAGGTGTACCTAACAGTACACTCACATTTCGGCAGTTATGTTTAAGTCCCATGTAATAGGTAGAGAGATTACTACCATCAACTGGCCACAAATTCAGGCTACTACTGAGAAATACCTGATGAAAACCCAATAACACTTTGCCCAAACTAGGAATCATACCCACAACTGCATTCTCAGCAATCACTAGACCAACAAGTCCCCCTACTAAATCAATCAGTCAAGGCGGTATATTTCAAGATGATTATGTCTTCTTCTTATCGTTCGGGCAGTAAGGTCTAACGACCACACACCCTAGTGTCAGAGTTTCTAAACCGCCTCAAAGGCCTTTGACATGGTTTGATGTCGACTGCCATTTTGCAGCCGGGAACGCCGGCTTATACGTGCCTTCCGAAGCACGGAATCATCTTTTTATCAGACAATCAGGTGATTCAAGCCTGCAAAATGTCCTAGCCACACTGGAAACAACTTTACAAAGTATGCTTCCCGTGGGAATCGAACCCACGACCACCGGGTCACTAGGCAAACGCCTAAACTACTCGACCATGGAGGCAGTTAAGATATTATGTTTGAAAGAACTATTTTGTGCAGTAATGTGACTAACTACAGCACACAATCAAAGCACATGTATGCAGCTGGCCGTATCACAACTGCAGGTTAACACACATGTAATAAACAATAAAAAAGCTTCAGCATAAGATAACCTTTAAAAATTAGACATATTGTTTTATAACAGGAAAACAAATAAATATGCAAATTAAAATAAACAAAGGTTAGGGACATTACACTTCCAGTAATTAATGATAATTCAAATCAATGATTTTAAAGTAAGTGTGCCTGATTGACAGAGCTAACAATATTTTGTGTTGAAACTGAGGTTAGATGTCATCCTTTGCTTTTAAAATAGTGGTGAAATCTATGAACCGCAACATTTTGAAAATTCTAATACACCTTTAACTATTGATATTTTTTTATATTTCACAATATCAACTTAATAATGCAGTTTGCTATTAATTTCCATAGCCAATCATCTTAGTATAAAGTAAAAATATTATAGTTTGTTGTGGATTAAGCATAACAACTACGAGTTAAATTGTATAGCACATGTTATTTTCCCATTGCATAAGTTTTGTAATGTAAATAATTTAGTAGTATATGGGTAACATACCAGCTGCTTCGAGCAAAGCTTCAAGGCGTGCCTGCATCTCTGGGTCAACGGCCCGTTCCGGGTCATCGTGGGACAGCAGGAACTTGGATGGCTCTGCGCCACTGCCTTCTTCTTCCATCTCCGCCTGATTGACAAATGGCAATTAATTACTTAGAAAAACAACTGCATTATAAGTATTTCAAGAAAGGAATTTGAACTTTTATCTTGTGTGTAATAAGTAGTTATTTTTTGAAATATGGAGGGATTATTTTAAGTTACACAAAACTATGCAGAAATATCATTGTTGTTGAAAATATAACTAATTCATGTTCACTATTTCAATAATAATCAGAAGATTCAAAGGTTAATATTCAGTAAAGCACTTGTTATGATACACTCCAAGTTTCACAACACCAAAAGCATTATAGGTTAGTTGTAGTATTTAAGATCATTCAACTTTATTAGGTTCAGCACAATTTTGAATCATTTCTAGACATGTTTAGGTTACAGATTAGTAATGTTAACAAAGATTGGAAATATTGAGATTCAGATAAATAGTATGTTAGAATCACAAGGACCATTCAACATAAAGAAAACAAATATATGTGGTAATTGTCCATAGCACACACATTATGCAGGTTAACGGTAAGAGTCACTCAAACTGCAACAGCTATTGTTGTTGGTGAAGCTGTAGCACTGGGCACTGGCACTCAGTAATGTTGTCTTCGACTTACCAACAGGTCTGGCCTGCTAAGGCACAAACAAGCCAGCAAGATCTATAACACCAACGAGAAACATGTGAGATGTACTGACAATGTGGTGCATCAGGACGAGTTTACAGCTAATCATTACTGTCAATGGTCCTTGCAATTCACCAGTAACCGTAGTTTTTGCGCGAATATCCATAGACGTTTTGAACGACTTGGTCATTCGTGACGACACAAAACATTCCATGATTGACGATTATTATGACGAATCTAATAGAAAATTATATAATTCGCACATTCATAGTAAAATAACGTCATGAAAATCCATTATTCAAAGATTTACATCGACTGAATGCATGTGATTCGAGAAACATGGCCACCGCACATCAATCCTTATCCAAAACACAAATAGACAATGAAAACTCTCTTACGGCGGATTAGCCCTTAGACATCGTACAATTACAAAGAATCAATTGAATACTGTCTAGGAGCGGCTGGCATAAATAATTTCATGCATTACTCAGTAGTACGTATGTACTTATGACTTTCTGACGTTTTACGGAATATTTGGCAAGCGACGTACTCTATTCAGAATGTAAAATAGATTAGTCCGTTTCAGCGTGCTACGCACGATTTTAAGCAAATACTGCTGCAAGAAGAGTAGTTTCGGTAATAGAAGAAACTGTACGGTTAGAGCAGACATGTACAAGATGTCCCTTGCAGTATTTAGAGCGGTACAGATAATCACATTCCCTCACTGCCACCGCCTCTGTCGAAAACAAAACACGTTTTACCTCGGACACGGAGTCATCCTCGCTTTCCGAAGAGTCCGTCATGTATTTGGCAGGCGCTCCTGAATACGTTTCGGTTTCCGATTTGGCCGGACTCGAAGCCGAACTTTGAGGAGTGGACGATTTTACCACATCAAGTTGCACATTCACCTTATCGATATTTCGGTTTTCAGACTGTCCAACATTCTGCATCTTTGTCCTAATCCAATATAACTTAATTAGTCTTTTAGTATCAACACTTTTTCTACGAAATTAACACGATCTTAAATTACCAAACAAAATTTATTTCGTCATTTAGCCAGGTTGATACCCGCCATGTCTACTACTATGGCGAGGTTCCCGGATGCTTCAAGTAGGCTAACCAATTATCCCCCTCTGGTGCCGTAATTTTGAACTTTTCATGATGCCATCTACCACCAAAAATGCGAAATTCTAGGCATAGACAACATTTTATTGTTTTTTTGTACTGCGTAAGAATGTAAACTGCCAGTAAAAATAAGTTTGTTGCCATTTTTTCGTAATATTCATGATAAAAATAGATTTTAAAGTAATTTTTATAATCTTGTGTATGACGCACATCATAAGTATGTGCGTTTTCGATTATTTAAAACTAATTTTACCACTAAACTGCATTGTTTTTAGTTTCATAGACAATGTATGGCACTAAAGTTAGACCCGTTTGGTAGACCAATACATTACAGTAATTTTATTTCATTGAACATTTCTTGAATTTTTTTTTAATGATATTGTGGAAAATTATGTTAGTATACATTATGAATCATGACAATATTTGACTGCATTTATATGATTTTTCATATCTTTCATTGAGTATTTTCATGTACAAATTTTTGGTCAAGTATTTCAAGCGCATTTTTTCTCTATATTATGGCAACATCCATCGAATCCACCAATCAAAGTTGAACTGGGACGAGTTTATTTTCTTTTCGGCCAATTGATATTTTGACAGTATTTAAATGTTACCATGTCAAACTAAACGTGAACAAAACAGACTGCTCCGCGTGTTCCGCAACTGAATTATTTATTGTCTGTGAACTTTTATTTTATTTGCAACTTAAAATGTTGCCAAGAAAGGTCTTCCATGAAAATCTTTTTGAAAACAAGAAAAATGAATGAAAATACTGGTGTAAAAAATAATAATTGTCTCAAAGAATTTAAAACTTCTTTAGTTTGCCGGTCGCAATGTTGTGATTGAGAAGTGAATATTTTATGTGTGTGCATGTAGTGTTTTTTATAGATTAACGAATTAATTGAAAAATGATATCTAAATAGATTTAAGAATTTGAGTAAAATATTTTTTTTTTAATGAAAATGGTTGTGGTGGATTTGCATTGTGTGTACTTGGAAATAATCTAGACAGGATGGCGCGAGACGGTGATTTACCCACTATTTTCAACCCCAAGCGAGTGCGTGCTCCTTCTGTGATAATAACGAGCGAAGAGGTGGTGGAGACTGAAAGGGGTGGTGGTGATGCAGATAGGGATCGTCCGAATGGTCCACCGACACCACTGAGTCCCCGGGCTCCGCTAACTCCGCAGGCATCGGTCTGCTCGGCGCCTCCACTGACCACTCAGCCGTCGCTGCAGCAGGCCTATAGCGAGTCGGCCACCAGCAGCCAGGATGAAGAGCGGCAGCTGCGTGACAAGAAATGCCCTCGATCTTGTTGCTCAAAATTCGCCAAAAAGGTACTTTTCTTACTTTGAGACCTCTAACTTCTAAAACTGCATAAAAATCAAACATTGGCTTTTTATGAATTATTTCACTAAGCTTGTAACTACAAACAGCTATACATGGTACAGAACTGAGCTGTGCTGGATTGCAGCAGTATAAACCTTGAGTATCTGTTTGGGTGTCAATTACTGCCACTAATCTAAAGTGAGATGTAGATGGTGTAAAAAATAACAAAACTCCTTGTTTCAGATATACTATGGTATTTGTGTAATGTTAACATTGACTGCCAGCTGGGTGACTTCTACTCACTGTATAAAGCACATGTACCTTGAAGAGTACCCACCCACCAGCCATGGCATGGTATACAGCACCGAGTCTTCTCCCATGGTCAACAATTTTACTAGACAACATACAAATGTAAGAATCATATTTCTATTGATAATAGGATCCTTTTGCATTGTCCAGGACTTAGACCAGAGACAGTGCAGTCCAGGTTGCTATGTTAAAGAATGCTTTTTAATCACCAGCAGCAGTTTCAGCCTTTAGATCAGGGTTCAGGCGGTCACGTTAGTTCATCACATTTTTCATTTCTGTTTTACTAAATCAGAAATGAGATATGTAATAGGAACCAATCTAAAGTAAGGCCAAATTCTATCTGGCCATCACCTGGATCCTTTAGTATTTTATCAGCCAATCTTGATTAAAATGCCGGTACTGTTTAAGACCATTAATAACTATACAAGATACATTCTCAAGCTATGCAAGAATTTAATTATTTTTGCAATTTTTAAGAATGAGATTTTCAAATAATACTTGTCTACTTTCGTGGTCTTGAGTTGAAACGAGACTATAATCAACCAGAAAAAACTTATGTTTCCTCAACATTTAGCGTGTCTTTTTTGTTTCAGCAACTCTACAATGCACCATTTTTTACCGCTTGGTTTTGCACCAACTGGTTGATATTCTTTTACCCTCTCTATCTGATAGTGATGCTCATACATAACAAGTGTAAATCTGCCAATGACATTGTGTTTGATGCCTTCAGTGACTTTAAGGAGAAGGGATTCACTTTTGGTAAGTACACACTAGAATAGAATATTTTCAAAAAAAATCCAGTCTGAAATAGGGATGGCCACAAATTATATGGCAGTCCTTTTCAGATGAGTCTTGATTAGTAAATGATCTGATGGTTAGCCTGTCAAGGCGCTCTTGGCTGCTAAAGCCATGTCTTGTGTCATGTTTTCAGTCTGTGTCTGAGTAAATTCTATCCATCTGAACAAAATGGCTGCTCATATTTGATCTAAAAGGTTGCAGTGCAGTTGTTTCTGATCAGGATTACAACTAATTCAATCTAGTAGCCACAGACCTGCCTATTAGTTGATATTCCATGCTAACTGGTAATTTACTACTCTCTCAAAGATATATTGCTACCAAGGGCATCTTGATTAGGCTTACCATAAAAATAAAGAGCATGTATTAGTAAAAACCAAATTCTTTCAAACAGCACGCTTCATAAGCCGATGCGGGCTATTCTGCCTGCTGTGGACGGTCACAATCTACATGTACACATATGCACTGAAGATCTTGCTCTCCACTGACGTGATGGCACTGTTCGCCACCAATGTATCATGCATATACCTCCTGTCATGGGTCATACTACACGAGCAGTTTGTTGGAGTCAGGGTGAGTGATAATGGCTACAGTCCTCTGTCATGAATGATTGCTCTTCTCGTAATAATCCGTATAGAAGCGAAACTAGCTGTATTATACGCGCTAAAATTGTTGAGGGATTAGCGCTATTTTGAACACGTTCGGAACGAATTTCGCTTCTGTACAAAGTAATTTTCTTTTACGCTTTACGTTACTGCAGCATATTTTACGCGTGGTGTTGCTTTTTATGCGAAAATGTGAGTTCGGTTCCATAATTTTCTTAGCTAATATAACACCGCGTCGCACGCATCGCGACATCATGTTTTATATAAATAATAATTATAAACGTAGGTACCGAAAGAATTTACGATGAGATTTGGGCAGGGACTGTTCAATGTGGATTACGTACATTTTCTCTTTACATTTCTTTTATATAAGACTAGCTCTTGCTTTTAGGTAGTAACCTAATCGACCGGCCGGGAATAAATTTAGAACAGTGGTTGGATAAATTATAGCTTTGCGGGGAATCGGCGAGTGTTAGAGGATACCTCGCACCCTCGGGGTAAAGTAGTTGATCACACCGAATGATTTAGTAAGACAGTAAAATCGAGATTTGGCCCTTCGTATCCTCAAGGAGGGCTACTTTAGCTTTCGTTACCTATGGTCCCAGCCCGAAGGCCCACGGTCAGGCGTGGTTGCGTGAGTCCGATTTCACTATCGCCAAGCACGGCCGGAAATAGTGCCTTTTGTTCTAAATTCATGCTTTATTTACCATTTTACAATCTTGGATCGTGGTCACGAATAGGCTCTTGGGATCGTGTCGCCCGTTTTGAGAGTTAAGCTTTAATTAATGTCAATTAGAACGGAATTTTGTAGCTGTTTATTGCTTAACACAACGTGAAGAAAAGACATTTTAGCATCTAAAAGCGTAGAAATAAACTGTGTGGTTTATTTTAGTTGGGAGGGATTCAATGGGTACACCCTAGTCCCTAATGCTAAAAATAATATACACAGCTATTCAAGATCAGCAGGAACTGTACATAAAGAAACAGTTACAAAAGATCAAAATCAAAAGTCATTTATTCAAACTAGGCTGATAATCAGCGCTGCCGAAAGCGCCAAACTAGTAGCTCAATTCTGGGCCAACACAATTTAGATTGCCATCGACACGCTAAGAAGAAGAAGATCAGCACTTTTCGAACGTCAAAATTTACTTTACTTTACTTTACTCATTTACAAGTGACAGTCCCCCAAAACGCCCACCCTTCGACACTTCCTAGTGTTTTTTGCTGGAAAGAAGAAGTGGCGGAACAAACTCCCTAGCAACACATCTAAAGAAAACGTATCTCGAATGCTAAGCTTCATTCTAAAATAAATCGATCAAGAGAGAAGGGAGGCCTTTGCCACAATATATTGGCAATATATTGGTACTTAAAATATTTTAGATCGTAGCAGCGATACTATGCGACACGGGTATAGCTTTGCTGGCTTATATGGATGGCATCACCGGCAGCTCAACTCTTGGAGGCGTGGTGCTAGCAGCCTGCGCTGCCGCTGGATTCGCCATATTTAGGGTAAGTTAAGTTAACCGGATATTCCTAACTTTTTTATGCTCCCATTCCCAATATTACGCATTAGGAGATCTTGGCTTAAATTCACTGAGATACAACACCGACCCACACCGGGGGGTATAGAAGCTTGTAATTTTTCAACACGTAATTAAAAAACGTACATAAGATCGAAAGTTACCAGTAAGGAAGGGCTATCAATAAAGGGGTTAAATTCGATATGATAGTGTATGTGGAAGTTCGTCTTGACGATCTAAAACCCTCGAGCGCCTGCTTGCTGCAAAAGAATATAGCCACAGTATGAAGATAAGATGCAATAGAATATCATAACTATATAAATGGACCTTGCTGCCACATGAACTAATCCCTTAATCGCATTTGACGTCGCACAGCGACATTTTTCTTAGCTGGACGCGCAGACAACCTCCTCATATCGGTCGAACATCAGGCGATCAAAATAGAAATTGTAACATAAAATATTCAACGCAATCTTACGGTTATCGATCTCCCCAATAGTCTACAAGTCCGACTTTCGATCAGCGAATAGTGGGACCGGTTAGGCGAGGAAAGGTAAAAATATTACCTTTGTAAGTTTACGCAATAGGCACTCACCAAATTGTTAGCCAAACAAAGTAGACCGCCTACACTATGCGTCCTTCCTATCAATAAAATTGTAGGTGTCATTGTGTAGGGCAATCGTTTTAAATCAAACTACGTAATGTAGTGATCTGCGGCCCTAGCACGAGCGATTAAATTAAAAATATTCGTTTCACTTTATAATAATAAGAATTTATTCATATTGTGGATGATACTTATTGTGCTTGCTGCAAACAATTTAATTTAAATGGTTTCAGGTGACTTTATTTATAATTGACGTATTGACGTATTATCTTACGTAACAACGCGCGCTCGTGCTAGGGCCTCAGCAGTTGAATTTATGAATCGAAGAAGGGTGTGAAAGGTGTTTTACGAATGGACTTCCTTTTAAAGTTGCGTTGGAACCCAGGACACCAGACAGCTGACTGCTGGACTGGCTGTGGTTACAGGAGATAGGTTTAGTCACATATTATAGTACACTAGCGACCCCACTCCAGCTTCAGCGCTACCCCGATAGATATAAAACTGTCCTTTCTATCAAACTAAAGCAAACTATCATTAAAATTGGTTGTTTTCGGAGATTAGCATGTACGAACATAGTAATGTAATGACACATGATTTTTATATTCAGAAGAAGAATGGAATAAATGACAAAGTCAGGTGTTCGCCGTCAAATCCGAAGTCCAGTCTGTTCAATTTAACCGCACCTGAAGCCAGGTTTTACTCCTACAATCTTTAAACCCATCCTGATGAATTTCGGTCCAGGTGTTGTTCAGAAAGGTGATGGGTGATGTGAACTGTGGTCAGCGTGCCCTGTTCTTCTCGATCCTGGGCATAGTGAACGCGTCACTTCTGTGGCCACTGTGCCTGGCGCTGTACCTCACTGGCTCCGAGATGCTGCCTTCTCAACGTATGCCCTGGATATACCTGCTCGTTGCTAGCATTGCGTTGCTCAGTAAGTATGACACCGTTTTCTTTGTGGTGAAAAAAACTAACCTGTTACCTACTGAGATTGAAGTTTAATTTAAATTGAATTTTTCTTTGTGCATTTTAATTTTTAGTCCAGTTAAAATAGACATTTAATTGACAATAATTCGCGTAGACCGCAAAATTTGTTGAGGTCCTGAATACACTCTTGTAAAAATGCCAAGTCTCCACCAATCCCGTGTGTGCTAAAAAAGTTATTCAAGGTCTAAAATAACAGTATTTCACATTTTTCACATAAACGATGAGTGTTATATAACAAAAATGGTTCAGACCAAAATTGTAGATCATAAAATTGCCTACAGAAATGTTTTTCCACTTTTTTTCCTACGAGTTCCACATTTAAGAGATATCGCTTCTGCTATAAATGAAATTTTTGGAGTAGTAATTTGAATCTTATAAAGTACATGACATTTTTATCAGCATTGTCTCTCGTTTCTCGCTCCATATAATGCTTATTTTGACTGGACCAATTATGAATTGTTCTGCTTATTGTCTATGGTTATCAAACGGATTTAAGATTCGGTTAGACTGGTATGTACCGTATGTACGGAACTACGGACCGATCTCCAGACACTGACATATAATGTACTGAATTTATTATCTGTCAAGACTCCAGAGTCCGCAACTTGTCCATACCGGTATAACCGAACCTTCAGTTGGGCTCCGTGCAAACGGGTACGACCACTGCCACCGGTGGCTGTCGCGCATTACTTCCTTTGGTACCGCGCAAACGAAGGTGGAAAGGGGACCGCCACTAGTAGTCGGTGCCCACCAAAAGTGGGTGGCCGGCGATGAGGGTAGTAGCGAATTGCTGCGTCACTGAGTCGTGAGTGATTCCATACAAAACGTTTAAAGACAGCTTGTCGCTAATCACTGGTGACTGACAAAAGTGGCCTGTTACGCGGACCCATAGCGTTAAAATTACAAAGAAAATCATAATAAAACAAGTAATATTGCGTTTCCTTTTCAGTTTTCCACCTGGTATTTCAGTTCGGCAACATCATTACGTACAACATATTTGTTTCGCTCTCTCTTATTACCGCTGTTCCCGTTTCAGCAGGTATGTTGACGAAACTATGACCAAAATTACCTTGATTTACTTAGCTATGCCGAGAATGTCTATACGAAACTAGTACCTTTGTGCTTAGATTTATCTTTACTCTCTCGGCATACTGGCTTAAGCTTATTTAAATACTAGATTTTGTTTGCGTCTTTGCTCCCGTTATGTACGCTTTGACACTCGGGGATAATAATTATAAAGCTTCCCATTTGTGAAATAATTTTCGGAATCGAATCGGTAGTTCTGAAAATTACTGTCTACTTACGTACAAACTTGCTTGTGCCTTGTGTATACTAATATTATAAAGTGATAATAACACTTTATAATTTATCCTTTTTAAGGCAGTGGTCCGACCGCCCCGGCGAGAAAACGACTAACTATCGGTGATTTTCTCTCTCAAGAAACGCACAATAAATGTACATTCCGTGTAAACGAAAGAGATGCATATATTAAAAGTTGCTCTCTGACTGTTCACACTGCCGGCGACGACTCGCTTTACTAGTTTTGTCGCTGAGCGACGAGCTTTCAAAAATAAACTCGCTCAGCGATACTCGTTCAGCGATGCTCGCTCGCTTGATTATTTCTTTACAGTGCGGCATTGAAAGTAGACGTATCTCATTGTTGTCTAGCTCAGACGACGACGATGATACAATGTATTTTACAATAGTGTTTGTGTAGTGGCAACTCTGAAAAAACGGAAGAAATGCGAGGGAAAAAAAAGACGATTTTGGATGGCAAATTTTAATTATTCTAGAAAACAGTACAGTGAGTTCAGGCGAGTGGCGCGAGTAATCGCTCGTCACAGTTGCACACTCGCTTATAGCCCGGCGACAAAACTATCGAAACTAGACACTCGCTTCCCGCTGATCGTCAACTCGTTTATAGTTTCTAGTTATACTCGTTTCTCGTTCATCGTCGGCGGTCGGACCACTGCCTTACCCGAGTGGAAAATCTTCATGGGTTTGTCAGACTCTAACTAACTAAAAACGACCCCGGCGTTCCCTTCCCACACCTGCACCGGGGATCATGAGAACGAATGCGCCTTCCACGAAGTATGAGCTAACTCAATTTTTCTTTAATGTTTGCCGTAGCATTGGACGTCGTCCTGTATGGAGTCCAGTTCGAAGGGATGAACTTAGCCGGACTGATACTGATAGGAGTCGGCTTCTTCCTAGTCATGTTCCCAGATAACTGGCCCGATTATATCATGAGACTGTTGAGGTAAGTGTAGATAAACTTATTGATGGTGAACTTCTTTAATCTTCCTCTTTTCCTTCTTCATAATAGGTTTTTCTGAACTTATAGCTATCTTCAATTAATAAACTTGTATGTAAGTAATATATGTGTGTGTTGTGTTTAGTGTGAATGGTCAGTGTTAGTTTAGATGCTTGTAATTCCATATTATTAGAACCCAAGTTATAATCGTAAGCCATTATAGTTGAGACTAGTTAGAACAGTCTCGACTAATGTCTTAGTCTAAAGGCGCTCTTTTATCGCGAGAATTCTTCTGTAATGTAACTTTTGAGATTTGCATTACATCAGTCAGTAAGGAGAACCGACAATTACTGACCTAACCTGTAAAGATACAAATTATAACAATGACTTGTTCCTTGCAACCTTGTAGAATGTTCCGGTGAGGGAACGCCTTTACACATTTCCTTTGCCTAGATTTGTCTAAAACATAGATCGTGATCTTTCTTTCTCTTCTTTTCTAAACTCTGAACTAACCAATACAAAATTAATCAACAAGTTAACCCGTTTCAGGATCACCTTGTTCCTCAACACATACAAAACTAAGCACCACAATCCTCCCACCAGATGGAGCCGCAGTCGCAAGCGCGGCAACAACGGCACGGGCCGGAACCGCGACGCCATGGACTACCGCACGGGGTACATACGCTCGCACCTCCGGTCGCCGTCCGGCCGCGTCAGGTGACCGCCTGAGCCCAGCCCTACCACCTAGCAGCCGCTACTCGTGGTGTCCTGTGCGCCGGGCTACTACGAGCATGCTGTCAGGAAATCTGTGTAGAGAGGCTTAGTGTGAACTCTTTTTGCCTGTTTGGCTCGTATGAGTAAATCATTCTCATTGGAGAACTGTCACAGTGAAACAGAAAAACAATGAATGTAGAATGTAGTGTACAGTTCCTGCATATTGAAAACCACTAATACCTGTAGGTCAGAAATATTGTTGTTCCAAATGGCAATCCGCTACCGATAGAGCAGAAACCTATCAACCAGTCCCAAATATTTGACAAGATAATAAAAATCGTAAAGAAGCGACAGCAACTCTCAACTGAAAGTGATTTGTTTAAACGGCCTCGGTCAGTAACTATATCGGAATGAAAAGTGAAGGACAACATCGTGTGGAAATGTGAACTTTAAGTGGTTTGAATTCGTCAACGCAGTGAACAAGCGTTGTGATCAATGCGCATTCCTTCTCTGAATGAGAGGAGATTGCAGGACAATTACAGACTAGTATTATGTGTGTAATTGTATCGATGTTTTGTGAATGTAATTGTGTACGGCTTCACTTGTATATTTCGGAATTAGACGTCTTTTTTCGCACTCGGTATCGCCGCGTCATACGTCGTCTCTCGTATTACTGACGTTATTGAACTGGCAAGCAGAGCTCAGATTAGGCTCTAAGATGCATCAATCGATATTTACTAAACGTTTTCGCTTAGACTAGTGGTTACGTAGTTTCGTGCGCGTCTCGACACGGTAGATAATTGATTGACATTCGAAGTTTGCGCGAATTTATTATTCATCTTGAGTTTAGTTGTTTTTATAATAGACGTCTTACGGTTATTATATTTGAGATCCTAGCTGGGCAACTCCACATCTCACTGTGGTGCTATACATATGTCATAAAATCGCGTTATCGATTTGGCATTCGTAGTGCGACAGTCGCGACGACCCTCCGCCCCGGCTAGGGACTTACATTTTATGACAAATAAATTCTAGTACTATAATAAAAATTGTAAGCAGGTTTTCGTAACTTTAGCAAATATAAATTTATGATATTGAATACTAGAGCGCAAACTTTTATAAATAATACTGGTTGAATCACATTCCAGCTTATTATTTCCTATCAGAAACTAGGACCAGCTGTCCGAAACGTCCATTACCAATATTTCAATTCAATATCTACAAATCTAAGATATTTATAGAACATTCCTATCCCCTCTATGTGACTTTAATTACTAGTTTCTTAGCAAGTTTTAGTTGTTACTAAATAACTTTGCACTCTTAACTATTCTAATCTATGGTACTTGCATACTTATCTCGGTGTTGTGATCCACCTGTAGATTTAGTGTAGGTAAAGGACCATTTAAAGGTGTGAGAAAAGTACAGAAATTAATATAGAGAAAGTATATCAATAGATTCTAAATGCAACTCAAATTAAGACTTTAATATTCTTTGTACTAGTTTCATTTTTCGATGACAATAATACGAGTACCATAGAAACAATAATAGCATAGTTACTCATTTAAAGTACCCATGTATTGGCGAAATAGACTTTCTTTCATACCTTTAAAGGTCCTCGGGAATGGCTTCCGAATTTATAACTTATTACTCGATCTCAAAGAATCTAGTCAAATATTATAGTCAGGGTAAATTATATACTTAGAAATAACAATAATTTTATATTACTGTGAAGGCGATCAAGTCGAATTGTAGCCGATCGATGCTAAATCGCTTATAAAAAGGGTATTTCGCATGCTATATGCATCAGTAGTAAAAAGTATGGGGAATCGTCAAGAGGAATTTTTCAAGCACAGATTTGTAATATGTAATGTTGGGTAAATATTTACTGAGCCTAATGAATTAATATTGCTCATTCAGAGGCATTTCATCAATGTAGCCAATTTTATCATCTTTTAAAAATGTTTTATTAAATAATAGTCTTAGTACACTTCTTCAGCCTTAGGCTGTTCAGTATATAGAGCGAAAAAACTCAACCATCTTGGTTAATTAAAAATCTTCAATATTATCTATTCGTCTTTCTCCATCACATAAGTTTAATTGTCACGTTTCCCTATAATTATAATGTAAGTATTACAACCGCCCCAATGTAGTGTTAATTCATATTATATTGTAGCACTTTATGAACTATCGTAATAATATGTAATCAATGTAAAAGTAGTCAAGTAGTAGTTAGTATCACATTATCCGTTTTCGGATGTTTTATAGATACGTTACGACGTTTTATATAGATTCAAGTTTGTGAGCTTAGTTGTCGATACAGAAGGAACAGCTGATCACCTTTTGTTGTTGTCATAGTGGGTACATGGAAGAAATGTTAGGTAATAAGTAGTTTCAGGCTCGCTTAGTTCACGATACATTGAAATAGCAAGGCTACTCGTTGAAATCGATTACAGTCCAATAAAAAGACGTTACAATAGAATCGATAAGTCTAATAGAAAAAGTTTGCCATTCCATTTCTTCCAAGTACTTACGATTGACGCAGATTGTTGTGTTACGTCTACGATATCGATTGTTTGGTGTCGTTCACATGTTATTTAATGACGATAAAGCGATAATGATTCGTTACGCGTTGCATAAGTTAGCATTCCTGACATAATGACGGAAGCAGTGACGTTCGCAATACGCGGTTATTATACCTTGAAATTATTTCACGTTAACACTAATAGAATTAGGTGTCAAGTGACGGAGATTTAAGTAAATGAAGAACGCCTTATAGTTCAAGTGGGAAATGTTTATATTATATGCTTATCGTTATATCACTAATTGGAATGGCTGTCAATGGCATTCTTCATTCCAGCGCCACTTCAAAAGCGAGGTAGGTACCACGATTATCGTGGTGAACGAACTCAAAATTGGATGTGCCTCATAAGCCAGAATTTTTGGAATTGTGTGAACATGAAATAGTCTTTAAAGGCTGCTCAATGCGAACACATAAACAACAAATCGAATAGCAAGCATAGAATCACTGCTTCGGGCTGTACAATGATGAATTATTGTTTTGTCGTATGTAACATGAAAACGATATCTATTTCTAAATTTACACAATCCCAGGAAGGCAAAAGCGTTATTAAAAGAAATGACAAATACCTGAAAGTTAAATCAATAATGTAACTCACATGTTAACCATTGTTTTGAATGGTTTGTTTATATGTAGTTACGTGCCTTTACGAAGTTGAAGAGTATGTACGTACTTTTGTTAGTTGTTGATATTAATTGTCATTGTGTTTTATATTATTGTTCGTAACAAAGTTATCTCAATCGTCGGTAGTACTATATTGACTTAGCATTGTGTTCTAATGAATCCTACTTCGATATAAGTTATATGGTACTCACGTAGTGTATTCCTATTTCGTACTATCTCATGACTATCCCTTTGCTAACTATTTTTATGTGTTGTTGTATACCTTCGTCGTTAACGCATGCGGTCCGTAGTTCAGTACTATGTTCGTTGAACTTCGTTGTCCTTATGATTGGTGTGTGTGACTGTACTTCGTATCGTCTTAGCTCAATGTCTTTGTTGTGACTGATGTTTTGTACCACGCTTACTGTAGATACCTATATTATTTTTGTATCGACTCATTTGTTTTAGATATTTGTAGTTCCGTGATTTGTATTCGAATTGTTTAAAAATAATTATATAAAAAATTAAACTAAAAATAAATCTAAACACAAAACTTTTGTAATTCGATGATTTCAATTGAATAATGATGTTAAAATTTTTGTACATTGGTTATTGTTTCTACAGTCTTTATTGCTCGTTTTAATTGTAAAATTTTAAAGACTGAATTAAATGGAAGTTGACTAAAATTCAATTATGCAGTCATGGATGTTAGTCTAGTCTTAGTTTATAGGTATTACTGAAGATACTGTTTAATTCGGTACGTAGAGTACGTAGGGTCGTGTATTCGGTGTCTAGATCTAGGTGATAACTGATTACTTGTATTTAGGACTCACGTGGTTACGTAGTGCAACCTGTATGTGTCGAACATTTAACTGCGAGTAGTGAACACGAGATAACACCTTGGCCCCTGTGATTCATTTTGTTAAATAAAGTAGAAGTAATTTGTTGTTCATGAAATAAAATTTGTCATAAAACTTAGTTGTTTTCATTCCGTTACTCACCTCAGTAATTCGTCAGGAGTAATCGTTCTCGTAATCGTACCTCAGGAGCTCGTGGCCTAATAATAACTGCCACTCGGGTCGATCTTTAGGTTAAGCCGCGCTTGCCTAGGTGGGTCTGTGGATGGTTGATCACCCATTATATACCGAGTTTCCGCCGTGCCTCGGAAAGCACATTAAGCTGTTGGTCCCGGCTGCCATATATCTTTGGCAGTCGTTACAGGTAGTCAGAGACCTGAAAGTCTGACATCCAGTCTTACCAGAGGGTATCGTATTACCCAGTAATAACTGGGTTGTGGAGGTCAGATAGGCAGTCGCTCCATGTAAAATACTGGTATTCAGCTGCATCCGGTTAGACTGGAAGCCGACCCCAACATAGTTGGGAAAAGGCTAGGCAGGTGATGGTGGTGACTCACCTCAGTAATTATACAAAGTTTACATTGACTAATGCCAGTCTTATTTTATTGTGATCATCACATTATATGAAAAAATATAATTAATTCCTAATAAAAACATAAACATTCAGTTACAATTATTACCCTAGGTTGTATAATATTAGCTAGGAGTCCAATTTCACATACATGCACTTCATTAAGATTTCGTAATCACAGACGTCGCTCGATTACGTCTTTTTGGTCATATGTTGCTTGTGACTCGGTCCCAGCGCCAGATGGTGCCGTCATCGCAGCACGTCAACAGGATCTTGCCATTGCGAGACAGCGTGACCTGGACAAAATAATTACGATTAGCGTCTTTTACCTTTGGCACACCCGGACATCCCGGTTTTGTAACTGTTTGTGTCTCGCTCGGGGAATATCTTAACCGCTTTTACGAAATTGAAAACGAGGCTGTTGTGCCAGCTTACCAGCTCAAAGCTGGCACTTTCAACCAAATCTATCTAACCCGGCCTCCACTATAAAATCCTTACTATTAATATTATAAATGCGAAAGTCTGTCTCTCTGTCTGTCTGTCGCGCTTTTACGTCAAAACTACTGAACCGATTGAAATGAAAGGTACACTGATAGAAAGGCCATAGGCTTTTTAGTGCGAAAAAGGGGGTGAAGGGGGGGGGGTGAAGAGATTACTTTTGGTCGCGATAGCCGACATCGGTCGCGATAACCGACGTTTATGCGGACGAAGCCGCGGGCATCAGCTAGTCTCTTCATAAACCCAGAAACCCTTGAAAAATGTATCATGTCCATATTATCATCCATGGTTACCCTACTTCTGTTACTTATTTGATGACCCCTATAACACAGGGTTTACCTGGCATGGGGGTCATTGATCATTTATTTGTTTTTATGTGAACATTTTTTATGTATTTGCCATTTTTTTTATTTTTTTTTATTTATGTGTACTTTTTGTTTGTGTCAAATAAATCATTATATTCTTATTATATCTTGGCCGGCGTTTCAGCATTTATGGCAGCCCTTATAGTAATCAGCCTAAGTTATTACAGTTTTTTAGGGAAACTTGTTTAGAAACAGCCAAAATTGATTGAATTGCTGAACCACCAGCAACCTCGGTCTTAAAGGGTATTACCCGGTCCCGTCGGGGCTGCGGGTTGTTCGCAAGAGATAAAGGGCTAAGAAGGAACATGGGTGGTTTTTAGTCAGTAGAAGTCTGACACTCCCTTTCGCTCTGCCCAAGAGCGGGAGGGGTTATTCGATGATTTACCACCCACCAAAAAACAAAAAATAAGGGTATTACCCAGTACTAACTGGGTTGTGGTGGTCAGATAGGCATTAGCGCCATGTAAAATACTGGTATTCAGCTGCTGTATCTGATTCCAACATAGTTGGGAAGATGATGAGTTGATACTTTTTAAAACCGCAATACCTGTCGAACAGCTGCTACGCATCTCGGATGCACCAGCTGCGACACCCGGGACCCGCCCGCCACGTTGCCGAGCTCCCATACCATCGTCTTGCCACATTGATTGCCTAGTGCTATGACCTGTAAGGGAAATCATTTATTTAAAAATAATCCTTTTTTTGTATTTTGTGTGTACATAAATAAATAATAATAAATAAAATGAATAATAAAAATTATAGCATGAGAATACATTGCATCTAGAATTGTGTTGTGTGTTGAGAATGAAACAGCAGTTCATATGCTTTTAAACTGCCTAGCCATTCACAGCCATATACAGGGCAAAGCATTTAGGTGAATCCATGGCATAGCTGAGTTGGATCAAATTATCAATTAACTCACCAATATTCAAAATTCCCAATATGGATATAGAGTTGCAGATTCAAGCTCAATATACATAATTAATAATAGAATTCGTGATAATACAGAGCTTAATTATAGAATCAAGTTTACCCAGATAGATAAAGAATGTTGTCTCTTATTTGTAAATGGACTCACCCTTTGACTGTAGTCTACAGCAAACCGTATGAACCATATCTCACACTCCTTGTAGTCAAACCTGTGCACAATGGTGACAGAATTGTCGCCGGGACGCAACTCAGGGTCTTCCAGACGACCTGGCTTCCAGCAGATGATAGCGTTTTCACATGACTGCATAATAAAAACAAAACATGAAGTAAAAGCCTTAGCCAAAGATTTGTAAGTTTGTATTTAAAATGTCATGGATACTTACTTTAGACAAAATGAGATCACCCATCCATCTAACACAATCCACATAATTCCTATGAATATCTCTAGTAGAAAAGTCTGGAAAGTGTTCCTTCAATGAGTTGAAAGGCCTCAAGGCTCTGTGAGGGTTAAAACTGTAGCTTTGCTTGATAGCTTCATGCATGGATGGCTTGTCTAGACGCCACAGCTTGAGAGAATGGTCCATACCGCATGACATGATCCTCTCGCCTTTGAGATCAAAATCTGCGCTGAGTACTTCATCCCTGTGACCTTCAACACCTCCAAAGATGGCGATGCAAACATCTGTCATGATGTTCCACAGTCGTAAGGCATGGTCTTTGCTTGCAGACAGCAGTAGGTTGGGGTCTCTTGGATGGAACTTAACCTCATTGATGGCATGTCCATGGCCAATGTAGTGCTTGATGCAGGTCTGAGTCGATGGTTGAAAGACACGCACAACTCCTCGGGATCCTGCCACTGCTAGCAGAGGGAGGTTAGTCTCTTCCTCATACGACCAGGCACATGTGTAGAATGTTTCTTCAACCTGTATGGATATGTAATCACTCGAGTGTCCTTATGAGCACCCGGTGGATCATAAGACATTCAAGCAATGTTAGCGGACGTTCAACAGGTTAATGTAATATTTATTTATTGAATAGTTTAATTTAAGCTCATGTTAGTTCAGACAAATTCATTACACAAATGTAAGTAATATGTTCATGTTATTAAATACCTAGGTTTTAAATAAGCAAGTAGCCCACTTGATGGAATGGAATGTTGGCAATCACAGGCCTTTAATGATACCAGCCAAATGTTTTGGCTTTGATTTTATCATGTTTACTATGAGTTTCATAGACAGAACAAAATTACATGTTATTCTACATAACCTATACTTTGCTGTTGGTAAAAAAGAAAATCTGTATAATACTTACATCAGGATCAGCATAGCACTGAAGAAACTTGAAGCCCCCGGAGTCAGGACATTCATATATGGACACTCGGTTGCTGCCAACCACTGCAAACACCTGTGGCTGTCCCTCCCCCAAGTGGTGGTTAAATTGACAACCAAACAATGGCAGGCCATGGTCTTCTTTCGCACTGCAGCTGTAGATTCAATTCATTTAGTGTGAACTTGGAAAAACACATGTTACTGTTATTTCAAATGGTGTTTACTTACTTGAATTTATACGGCGGTTTGACCTGTTTTGTAGTCTTTTTCTTGCCTCGTCTACGTTTCTTCACTCGCGAGTTTGTAGGAGTTTCGCTACGTGAAGTATTATCGGTGTTGGAGGTGCTATCAACACTCGACGTATCATCCTAAAAAACACAGTATTTCCATTTCCAGTAAGTCAGTGACCTCCAGCACAAAGTCCTTTGGATATAAATTACTTTACAAAGCACGTATAGCACACAGCAACAAGGAAAAGTTTGTTTTATTTCAAGTCACATTGTTGAGTCATTTTACAACACGAAAAACACTTCATACTCACGGCCTCATTGTCCGAAAAGTTCATTTTAGTAACTATCTATATTAAGCGTAATGTTTTACAGATTATTTTTGACTATTTCATACAATTATTGAGATTAATTCCTAAATTAATTCCCCTTGAGATCGTTTATCAGCTGACAAAGCGTCTGAAACGTCAAATGTCAAATTTTCGCGGGAGCAGAACCATCGATTAGAGAGTTGGGTGCGTTCAGTTTAGGCCACAGAGTTCGTTTGATATTCAGGCACAGGCCAGGCAGTATTCCTGTAGAAGCGTTTATTGTTGTCACATTAAAAACCATAGAATTATAAATTTTATTACTGTAACTCGCATAGAATTCGATTCACAAATCGCACGATAGAATTCGAAACTTCGCTGTTTTATTTGTATCGTCGTTATAATCATGTAGAAATATAATTTGGTACCTATTGGGTTTGATATGATAAAACAATGATAAAAAGTGTGATATAGTCAATAAAAAATCTGTTATGGGTTGGAGGTAAATAATCAAACGAGTAATATACAAGCAATTTTTATTTTTTATAAAGTACCTAACCACTTTTTGTTCAGGTTTGTAAATATGGGAAAATATATTTACACTATAATTTTACCCACGGCGCATTTTACAAATACAGATACCTTTTAAAATCTTAAAGTAATCACAGCCATTATGGTTATTTATTACATGCTAAAATTATATAATTTCGTAATATCTACTTAACATAATATTTTAATACTGATGTTTGCATAAATCTGAATTTGGGTATTAAATCATCGTATGTGTGAAAGCAGTTTAAAAGACTGCTTTAATTTTAGATTTATGTTCATTCTGTTATTATCTTAAATTAAAAATAGAAAACAACTTGACAAACTTAATGTTATCCTATTACCTAGCGTATAGGCGGCCTGAGTTCCAGAAGTGTTTTTACTATACATTTATACCTACCTAATCAAGAGCAAGTGGGTAATAAAATAAAGTGCTTGAACACTGTAAACACGAGAGTCCATGTATAAATACTTTAGGATAAACGTGCATGAGATCTCCATTAATTTCTTAATTCACACGTTCAGCAGCTAGGTACTATTCTAGCGTACCATAATCCGTAGACATAATAAACTAGCCATGTTTGCAAATTACTATTTACAGGGTTCCGCAAGTATCGTCAATTAGTCTGTTGTCAAGTGTCAACCATAAGCAGGACGCTGGCAGGTGCAGGCATGACGGAGAGCTACTCGGAGCCATGGCAGGAAGCGGCCCACTCGAGCGTACACGCCAGGATATCCAGGTCTTGCACATCCTCGTCCCCAAGACACGATACCTGTAAAAAGAAATGGGGTAGTTGAAATAATTAAATATTGTGTCGAGTGACTTTTGCCCTAAAACGTACACGGGGTTCTGATACATAAAATACGGCGAGGGTAGTCTAATTATACCACGGTCTGGGTGGTGACAAATTCGTCGACAGACTATATCTAACACCCATTGATATAAAAACTAAAGATACGGTCGTCCGAACATTTGTCCGACGCGTTCGCCATACAGAGAATCGGTGTAGTCTGCTCGTTAACGTAACCTTGTGTAAGCGGTGTGGTATTTTCGAGGTATAAAGAACATAAATAAAGCTTTTAATAAAATTTACGACCGCACCCGAAGAGAGCCGATCGTGGACTAGTTCACTTCGGCTTAGGAAAGACCGTTTTGGGACCACGTTCGAGGCGTCATTTTAACATCCCGTCCGTCCAGTCCTTACGCAGTAATATATAAGTCAATGCTAACACCGTAATATTCAGAGGTGGGTGCTCTTGAACTTGAGATGGTTAGCAACGCCTCAGACCGAGACTGCAATTACCCAAAGCATTTCTTTCAGTTGGACTATTAAAGGCACTTTTGAATGTCAGAAAAACAAAGAATTCGAAGCTACAGAAATTCTCGGCATAAAGCTTTGGCGGAAGAAATGAAACTCACCAACAAGTGTGAAGTAAGGCTGCGACACAAGCAGAGGACCGCCAGAGTCACCAGTGCACGCGTCCCGGTCAGGTGCGTTGGCGCACAGCATACGTGGCGTCACTTTCCTGCGACCGTAACCGGCACCTGAACACTCTTCTTGAGCCCAGATTCGCACTGCAGACTGAAAAAGGAATTATAATATAACAATTTATTTAAACTCAGACAACAATGATCCATAATTTTGTTAGTAAGTATACTTAAAAATAATGTTAGTACCTAAGCAAAATAAATAAACAAAGGGCAATACACGTAACCAGTAGGTACTATTAGATTTAACATTTAGAAACAAAATAAAATTGGATTTGGTACAAAATTTCTAATATCTGTCGCGTACTGGTATGAAAGAGCTTAACATGATTTCTGATTGATAGTCCTAGAGTGGTAGCCACTATAGCGGATTCGGTTTTGTTGGGAAACTTTAGCTAGGCATAGTATAAGCATAATTAACGTATGACGTACGTTTCCACTGCTGGGACGGAGGAGGCCATCGTGAACTTTGCGGTGCAGTAGAAATCGAGAGTGAGAATTGCATTATTGTACGCCTACCAGGGCTTCGGGTTGTTTGAAAGAGATACCGCGGCCCTGGACATAAAGGGCTAAGAATGGTGAATTGGTGGTTTTTAGTCAGTAGAAGTCTGACACTCCCTTTTGCTCCGCCCAGAGCGGGAGGAGTCATTTGATGATTTCCCACCCTCCAAAAAAAAAAACCGGCCAAATGCCAGTCAGACTCGCGCACAAAGGGTACACTATAAAAATCATGTTTGTTGTATGGGAGCCCCCCTTAAATATTTATTTTATTTTGTTTTTGGTACTTGTTGCTATATCGGTAACAGAAAAACATAATTATGAAAATTTCAACTGTCTAGCTATCGCGGTTCTTGAGATACAGCCTGGTGACAGACAGACGGATGGACAGACAGCGAAGTCTTAGTAATAGGGTCCCGTTTTTACCCTTTGGGTACGGAACCTTATAAAGTGTTGCATTATTGTGGACTGGGATAGATCTGACAAATATGAATATCTAGCTAGTATCTATCTAATCTAGTATCACTTCGTATTTGGTGTTTTCTTTAATTCTCAAAATTTTAACCATAGGTATAATTTACAAGAGGCCAAACTATGTTAAATTTTTATGGGACCAAATTGCAACTATTTCACACCAAATTAAAAAAGAATCACGTAAATCTCAGCGTAATCGGTGTACAAACTAAAATAAAAAAAAAACCAAACGAATTGAGAACCTCCTTTTTGGGAAGTCGGTTAAAAATAAAAAATACTCCACTAACTCAGAACTTACAATACCTATCTATGCACGCGATCAGAATGAGACAGGATTCACTTACAAGCAGGAAATAATTAAATACTAAACATTCTTGTCATAAGAGTAGTTACATTGTAATGCCAGTTATGATGGCCGTGTGTTCGTGTCACATTATGATTGCGCGCTCACTTCCTTACTTTCATCGGTATGTTGGAAGCGGGCCCCTTTTCAACAGTGCTGCCCCAACCGGTAACTATTGCTTCTTCTCCTTCTAGACCATCTAAGTCTTCAGCATCTAGAATTTTAATAAAAAGGTTAAAAAAAATACATTGTCGTTGATGTCTTTTGTACGTAGAAAACAAAAGTAGAGCTTTATAAGTTTATCTAAAGAATTTGAAACAGTTATTATATCGTACGGAATATATCCAAAGAAGGTTTTAATATTTTGGCAATAAAATAGTGCTGGCTACTTTGGTTGCAACAAAACTTGGATGACATTAGAAAAACAAAATATTTTTTTTTTTTTTCCCTGACATTTCAATCAGCCTTTATTTTTTATTGTTGTTATATTATTAGCTTTACAGTTCTATTAAAATTGGGAGTTATTATTTCAATAGATTAGTTTCTTCATGTTACGGAAAAAGTTTTATAAGTAATTTTGATACTGGTTATTTTTGTAAAACAAAAAATAGGATGACATTAAAAAAAATTAAGAATTTTCATAATTTTGTTTTTCTTTATTTAATGACATCCCTTTGTTTTTTCGTGGTAATTCAACCAGTCGTTACATTTTTATTGTTCTTGAATTCAAAAAGTTTCAATATTTTTTTAAAAGCCTCGTAACTTTTTTAACTTACCGGGTAGACAGGCAGGTCTAAACAGATTGTCTGGTAACGGATCAGCGAGCCTGAGAACAGCTATATCATAATCATAGGTGTATCTGTTGAAGTCTGGGTGCTGAACCACGTGGATCACTTCGAAGCCATCGGTCCTCGAGTTGTTGACGTCGTATTCACCCACGAGGACTGAGAGACGAGATGCTTCGATCCTGAAAATTTTGAAATTCACGGTGTAAAGAATATGGAAGCTCAAACTGTATTCTGGACCCCAGGTATAGTGTAGAAATATGAACTAATTTCATGGTGATAGTTTCCCGAAGGAGTAAATGATGCCATGACGACTGACAGGTAAGAATGGAAGAAGAAAACCTGTTGGGCCGACCCTAAATAAAGGCAGGGCTGGAACATGATGAAGAGTTTGCGGAAGACCTTAATATTTTGTATACAGCATATACAGGGTGGTGCCGACAATACGACAATAAATGAAACCACTGGTAGTTCTAGTTCATAGGAACATTTTTAAACTATCAAACAAATCCTAACACCGTCGTGGTGCCGACGATACGACAATAACCTAACTAATTTTTTTTTTGCCAAATTCGTTTGTTACATTTTATTTCCACACGTTAATCGGTGCAACTTATTCTTAAGGTTAGCAAACCAATATTTGTTTGTAAATTGTAATGTATTTTGTTTACAATTCTAAGCTACTTAGTTTTATTGTTTTTTTTTCATTTTTTTTATTTTAGTGTTAAGATTTATTTGATCTAGAACTACCAGTGGTTTAATTTATTATCGTATTGTCGGCACCACCCTGTATAATATTAATAACGCACGTATCTCGTGAAAATTGATAAATGCCGATACCCAAAACTTCAAGTCATTTACGATGATGCGATTTCTGGTTAAATTATTCAGTAAGTTAGTTCAGCTGCATACTTTAAATAAAGGGCAATGATTTATTTTACACTGGCAACAAACAAATTAATGAGATGATCATCAAAATAAAATTACAGTTCGGTAGCATATTAAAACAACAGTATTTAATTACAAACCCATAAATGTTTTGTTAATTTCAAACATAAATGTCTTGTTACTAACTGTACCAACAATAACCTTCTTGTACAGTTATTATAACATTATAAAGGAAGTATTTATTTATTTTACCCAAGTAAGTAGGTACTTACTTAATTCGACTTTTATCACCAATAAATGTACGATGTTATCTCTGTATTTGTATAACAGCTTCACGCTTCATTTTCAACATTTTCATGTGCGACTTGACTTGGCTTAAAATATAACACCAAACCTGTAATCCTCTAAGGGTGTACCTCTACTAGTACTTACACTAACATTTTGCCATATTTAACTAGCTGATGCCCGCGGCTTCACCCGCGTGGATGTTGGTCAAATTATATACCTACGTCTACTAAAACAGCATGAAAATCGGTGCAGCAGTTTTTAAGTTTTTCGCGAACAGACAGACAGACATACACGGTGGGGGACCTTTTTTTATAATATGGAATGATAACTACGTATTAAGGGGCCATTGCTATCAGCTGTATGAATGTAGGCTCCATGGATGCTACAGAAATTCAGAAAGGGAACACCCACAACACACTTGGTCCGACCGGGGAATCGAATGGGGAATTCATGCTCAGCAGTTATGTTTCCGACCACAAGACCAACGAGTCTCTAGTTAATATATCGATTAAAATTCAGCACACATCGATAAGTGATGCGAAACAATCGATTCGCGTCACTACGTGGCTATTGGAGAGGACAAAAGGATCGCGAGCGCATCCAATGCGACCTTAACCTCATTCGAGTGATGTAATTTTACCACTGTAAACTTAGCTATAATAAATTAAAAAAATAAAGAGGAATACTCGTACAATATTTAAACAAAAAACTAAAATAGGATATTTACAACGTGTTTTACTTTAAAAAACCAATGCATTTAACAGATAATTATGTATATTAGTTTGACAAATGATTAAATACAAGACTTGAATTTGCGTTAATTAGTCAAAGAAATAAACCAAATTCACATTAATAGATTAAGTTATAGTAGATTTTAAAAGTAGTGTTTTAAAAGAGGAGATTAATAAAAGTAGAGTGGTTCATCAAGATGTAGGACTAGGTACCTAATTTTTTATTTTACTAGCTGATGCCCGCGGCTTCGCCCGCGTGACAAATTATATAATAAACCTTCCTCTTGAATCACTCTATCTATTAAAAAAACCGCTTCAAAATCCGTTGCGTAGTTTTAAAGATTTAAGCATACATAGGGACGGACAGACAGCGACAGCGACTTTGTTTTATATTAAGTAGTGATGAGCTATAAAATATGAACTCACCTCTTTTTGTCCTTCTAGTTTTTAACCTGTAACTTTTTTATACATTTTTCAAAAACATTTCGAGAACGAGGACAATAATGAAAATAATTGATTTCGAAAATTAAATATACGGTATAAAAATTTACCGTTGCCCGGTAAAGACTAAAATAAGAGCCGCTAGCCCGCTATCGACTTCCTTTATTTAGAGAACCATTTCTTCGGGTAAAAACCTGACTGTTTGTGAATTTTGTATCCTCATCAAGGTACCTGGTTAATAATTATTAATTAGTATATGTAAGCTGTTTATAAAGATGGAAAACGACATCCTGCATAACCTGACCTGGTCTATGTTTTGTGCGTCATATTTTCAGGACTAAGAAACCGCTGAACCGAGTAATTAAAAATAATAGAAATATACACGGACGAAGTTGAAGACAAAAACTAGTCATGAATAAATAATTCTATAGGTCTATACGTAGGCCATGTAACGTCATGGTAACCTCGGAATCGTCTAACATTGGCCTCTATACTCTTAAACAAATGTTTCAGGTCGTGGTCGGTAATAAATTAGAGATCATACATATAAGTACACTCACTAGGTATATTTTGTATGGCCGGTACTTTTATATATACGTATGTACTTCGCTTTGCATTCGAATTTCGAACGGACGTACAAAAGACTTTCGACCTTATGCTTGTCAGAGCGATGACTCAAGGTGTGGGATATCCCTCTAATTCTAATGAAAGTATACGGTGCAACAAACGACGGGTCGTCGTGGCCCGTGGGGCTTTAGGGACCGGGACCGTGGGGCTTTAGGGACAGGGACCGTGGTCCAGGATTCCCCCTATAATAATTATGTTTTAGTGGTATTTCATAACCAAAATTAAGTTAAGTTGGTTTGGGTGAGGTTTCTTTTTTTTTTTAAAGTATTTTATTATTATTATAAAATTCAATTTTTTATTTTAAAAATAATAGCCTGACTTAGAATGAAACATAAAAAAAAATTAAATATTATGAAATTTGCATTTAAAAGTTTAATTGAAAATTTGCAGGAGTAACGTAATGTCTTATGAAGTACTAGGATATCATAAGTTAATAGGAGATTAATCATTTCTATCGGGTGGTCACCCCGTAACTAATCTTCAGCTGTATCATGACACCCTGGTACAAAGTTCAAAATCCAGTACTTACAAATAAAATTTGTTCTTTGAACTTTGTCCATCAACGTGATTGATTGTCTAAACATTAGAAAAAAATTATTATAATAATATAATCAACAGTATACATAAGTAAACATTAAAAATTCATGTACCTACCTAATTGTTGATCATAATATTATATCACTTTTTTGCTAATTGTACTTTAACTTCGTTTTTCTTGTGGTCCCGATGTACTACTCCAAATTAATTAAAATATTATAGGTGGCTTTCGGGACCGCGGTCCCGGTCCCGAAAGCCCCACGACCCCAAACGACGGGACACTTGCTATCAAGCCCTGCGTGTTCTGCTGTGACATTAACATTACTGACCGTGCACAACTCGTAGCCAAACTCCAGAGCGACTTCATTTGGATTATCGTAGACACTTATATGAAGTATGGTACAAAATCAATCAACTTTTTTTGCAAAACAGACTGCAAACGGCATTGCTCACAGTTAAGAAAAATAAATGTTTGCATTGCTCACAGTTCGGTTAACTCTAGGATGCTTCTCGTACTCTTTTGTCATCCTACTTTCACCTTTTGTGAGTCCCATACAAATAAAGGGTTGTTTTTATTATTACACGCTTATTAATGACATATGGGTTTAAACTAATCATGTCACGAAACCTTTGATTTCATCCCTTACCTACGCAGGAATTGGTCCCTTTTTATTAGGTACTTATTCGGTTTACGGTCTATTAATATGCAATATGTTATTAGAAAAAGCTCACTTAATTCGTCATGAGTCAACGTAGCATCAACACTCAAGGACATTGTAGAGATAATCAATTGGTCAATGTTATTTATTTTATTGTAACGTAACCTTCTTGTAATTTGTAGACGGATCTTCCTCAGCTCTAGATTTAACAAGTTTTACCCAAGTAATTTAAACTACATAGATTAAATGTAACAGTTTTGCAAAATCGCACAAGTGGACTTAGACTACCTCTCTGAGAGATGTCTCAGGCGGCAGCGGCGTCCTAATTGGCAGCGGTCGTACGACCGAACGATGCGTTTTCGTCGCACGACGAGATTAAATACACTAATTTCATTAGTGTGTCCTAATAGAGCTTGCAAGTGATCGCGCGAAAACAGCGAAATTTAGATGTTGTAATAGCGAAATTTGTGTGTTTAATCTCATCGTGCGACGAGAACGCATCGTTCGGTCGTACGACCGCCAATTAGGACGCCGGACGACATTTCAGAACAAAAGTAACTTTTCTAAGTTCATGTCTCAGAACAGTTTTCGATATGAAAACCCTTATACTGATAATCAATAAATATTAACAGTATACAAAAGGGTTAGCGTAACGTCAATAGAAGACGCAGCTACCTCTGTGTCACTCTGACCCTTCATCCATTCATAACCCAAGCATCGTGATGACTCCATTATTCTGTCAAGCTTGTTGAAACATTTTCATTATTTCTCATTATAGTAGCGGTAATTTCAGTTTCTGTGTCTTCTTCGAAACATGGACAAAAAATATTGCGGTTTTGTAAAACAAAGTGTAATTTCATCAATTTCTTTTAAGAAAACCGCTTTTTAAACAATTAACATGTTTTTTCTTTTAAAGTACCAATCAGGGTCACCACAGGATATGTTTATAACGCAAATATTTTGTAAGTTTGCTAATAAAAGGGTTTTACGTAACCACAAGGAAAGTGTGTCAAAAATTAAAGGTCGCATGTATTGTTTTGGGACCTTAGGGGCAATGTTTGTACTTGTTATGTAAATTAGTATTGCGGCAAAGTATAAACGATCCTTTTTGTTCCAAGAGGTCATAAATATTCTAGGTCAAATTAATGGTTTCTGTAGAGGGATGTCAAATTCTAATAGCGGATGACGGATGCCATGCCACCTTGCAGGATGCACTGTTGCACTCTGAACAAAGACTATGTTTACTTTTTCTTATATTAACAACATAACCAGTTAACACCCACCAGACAATATAGCGATTTCAGTAATGTCGGTTCAGATTGTCGAAAATTGAATAAGAAAGTTACAAGTGCTACAATAAAATGCGTAAGTAACAAATTGCCATAAATAAAAATGTTTGGTTCAACAGTATTTTATTGCCCCTCTTAATGTAAGGAAAGCAGGAAGAGATTGAGGGTCAAAAGCGAAGCCATAAAACATATCCCACAAGGAGGCAATGGTCATTACCATACACACATGCATGGAACATACACGAACATACAAACGCAGCCTGTTATCAGATTTTAACAGTTACCTGGATTGCATGGAATTAATTAAAACATCACTAAAACCAAAGGCCGTGAAAAGTTTTAACTAAATGCATGGCATTCTGTGTGTAACTGTTTCTTCGATTTCAAAAAAGGGTCAGGGTTCCGTATGGTCTTCAAAAGAGCTGATAAGCTTGTCATCACTTTTAGCAATGACGTTATTGATATTTTTTAACATTTATCATGCTTTCGTGAAGAGTATTACTTAGATTATCTCAACGTTGCTGGCTCAGTTATTTGACTGCCATCGGCTAACGTTTTTGTTCCGATAACATCAGAAAGAGGAGAGGTATTATTTAGCCAATAATATAATTGTAAATTACCCGCGAACTGTGACCAATAAAATCACTGTCATATCCGGAGGCCTTCAAGGAATTCTAATCCTTACTCAGAGCTCGTCATAAAACATGACGAACGGTTCTGGGCCTGAAACGAATTTATAAATAACCACTTATTTATTTGAGTAACGGAAATATCTTCCTTATGGCCCATGCTTGCACAAGCAATTAGTTTTTATTTGCAACAACGTGAAATAAGCCGAAATTACGCCATATGCAAACGGTACTTCCGTACTTTACATAATTATGTGCATCCAGGAAGAAACAAGTTCGGTCCTAATTATGTTCCTTGCGGAACCCTTACGGGACATTCCGTCGCCCATGTACCGGTTTACAGCAAAATTGTTCGTGGTTAACAGTAGAACTTGCTTTACCCCTTGCTTATTAGTAGCTGGCAATGCAGTCAATACATACAACAGGCACTGTTCAAAGATATCGGTAAACTTTAAGGATCAAGTTCTCGACATTATACGTCAAAGCCTTATTTTTGCACTAAAATTTAGCTCGTGGCATCTATTACTGGGAATTAGGCGAGGTGAGAGTTCAAAATTAAAAATTATAGTACTTTCATTCATGATTCATATCAAGATGGCACCAATTAAATTACTTTTTACGGTCAATGAAAGTGACTGTTTGTTTCGGGTTAGTCACGTTAACAGTTAGATTAGAGGAAAGCTTTTGAGGTGCCGACGAAAGGCCAATTGATACAACATGAGGAGAAGATTATCATATTGTGCGTCCGATGACAAGACACATCAAATCCCAGCACACAATGATTAATCTTGACCTCATAAAGAATTGAATGGAGCTGTTAGGCCCCTACAATGACTTCCGACAGGCGACAGGTGTTCACACGCCTTTGACCTCAAATTCTTTGATGACATGACTTGCTGAAGCCTCTATTAAAGTCAATAATTCACTTTCACCAATTAGAACTCACCTACATAGGCTATTGTTTGCAGATTGTCCAAAGCAACGGAACCATAAAATCATTATTATCTTATGATGAGATATTCATGTCAATTGTATGACTAATAGTTTGATTTGCACATGTAAATTGATAATAATAATATATGTAGAGAGGCATCTGTCAATAAATCATTCAGTGGGCCATCATCGCGTCTCCCGAGGCTGTAATGATTGGTGTAGGTAGGTTAAAGTCTTAGATCGTTGAATGGGTTAACGAATGAATATGAGATATGACCACCTTTATGGTGTTGGAGAAATGGCACAAAAAAAAAACCACTTCATTAGATGAGCGTGCTCATTAGAGTTTCTGAAACGAAGTATCATAATTCATAATAATTAGAAGAAATAAAACTCTCTGAGATGAACTCAATTCAAAGTCAAGAGAATCGCAACAGACAACAAACACTGCAGCATTGTTTAAAGACACAAATACAGATGACTTCAATGACAATCCTTTCTGTAATGTTTTCTACTTTCGATTTCCAATTTTCGATTGCTTTCTCACTTCCAAACATAGTGTGAACACAACGGTATCACATCAAATCTTTAAATAAAAATTTAGAGAGTGTAGTATTTACAAATACAGTGTTATTGTAACACCTTGTAAGGATTTTGCGATGCGAGAGGTCAAGATTGATATCAGATTAAGCTTCTGGTTTTAGTAACACGATATTTAATATCTACATATTGATCTTTAAAAGGTGTTGAGAAATTTCATCGTTCCTGTCGCAATTGAGATGTTAATGAATGTCAAGCTGCAGCTTTAGGGTGTGTTGGGTTGTATAAGGTCAATGCTGTTATTATAGAAACTTTTACTGTTGGCATTGTAGACTTTGTAGCGTGTATCAATGTTTCAAAAGCCTTAATTATAGTTTCTACTTAGCATAATTTTTTTATAGGTAAACAACTTGTGGCTAGTATACCGACTTTTATAACTACAGCAGGACCATACTAATAACCTACTTAATAGTTTTACGGAGCCCATTTCAACTTCACAGGTTGACCCCGAACTAGCTCTGTTTTGAATGATAAGCCACGTGCTACGCCCATTTTGTTACGAGGTCAAAGTCATAGCGACGATCAAGGTTATGGGACCTTTACCTGATAGGAGTATGACTCGCGAAAACTTGTGGTTTGAAGTATCGGATTTATTTGAGAGCTAAGTGTTTTTCATACCTTTAAGAAGGAAATTAATATAGGTAATTAAAATGAAGAGTTTGTTGTTTTTGTGGCAAAATCGTTTCGGAATTAACAAACTAATGTACCTTTACCTGAAATATCAAGTTCCTAAATGACATACTCGTACATGTTATCGATATGTTTTCTAGTTTGTAAAGACTTCCAATCAGACAATTTTGTACAATATTTATTTACAGTTTTCGTGATTTTAGTTAAATTGACGTTTTTTTGTCTTCGATAAGAAGTGTAGCGTTAGAACCTCGTTTCATTCTTCTGGATAAATATCTGTTTGTTTGGAATAGAGTAAAATATGAACTACAACAAACTAACTACGATGTTCTCAAGTTCAATTTTAAACTTACCCATGTACGCAATGCGTAGCGGTGATGAGATGATCTCTGGCAATCACGGTGGCTCCGCAGATGACCTTGCCATCTCTCTTCAGAGCCGCCAGCCAGGGGAACTCTCCAGGAGTCACAGCTTCTCCACCAACTACTCGGGCACCCCGAGCCACCCCACAAGCTGGAAGAGGAGTAGTGAATGGTAAAGCTTGAACGTTGACGAAGTATATTCCGAAGGAGCCCTACTCCTATAAGCCCATATTAATTGAGAAATAGGTATGTACTATTTTGATAGATTTAAATGAAGGATACTCCTAAGTGCCAGTAGAACAGTGGTATGATGATGATAATTATTTTTTATAATATAAGCCCTCTACCGTCTACACAGTCTTTCGTGTTACAGTACCCAGGTAAATCAAGTCATACACATAATAAGAACCTTTTACGTCTTAATTCTTTGTTTTATTTAGTAACCTGTACTGGCCCAATGTTGGGCAAAGGCCTCCACCAATTCCTTCCATGTGCTCTTTTCTCGTTCTTAGTTTGCTACTACTCACTTTTTATTCTCCTACTTAGTTTTTGAAGCAATTGCCTCATTTTGTTCCGAACTACATTTATAACTAATATATCATCGTATCAGAAGCTTTTTGGAATTTACGCTCGTTACGGAGAAGTCATTATTTAACCGAAAATATCTAACGGGGTTTTTTGACGCATTACATAAATCGGCTAAAGATAGATTGGCTAAAGATAGATTGACTCAAAAATTTTTCCTGTCTAGTATTTTTCCTTAGAGAGCGAAGCAGGTCAAGTCCTGCTTACTTGGGGTCATGTTAAGCAGTGATTGAATCATTAGGCAATTGTTACGGACGTAAGACCACGCAGACCACAAGTGGCACCTTAGGCTTTAGTCAACTGATGTGGCAGTTTTTTGTTTTGCGCCGTGGGTTGTCTGTTGTTAATATTTTACACATACATAAACGCCCTTTTCCCATGGGGGTAGGCAGAAACCACAGATAGCCACCTGCTACGATCCTTACATAGGTACTCCTTTTGCCTCCTTTTGTTTGTTAACATTTTACTTTTCTCTTTTTTCAGATTTTCATTAGCATTTTCTTTTCCGTGACATGAAATCAAGCTGTTTTACCCAGAAAGCTAGGCAGAGATTTAAGTACATAGTAGAAACTTAGTCAACTTAAGATTTAATAATTACAAGTTTAGTATTTTATGAACCATCGAAAGCTGATGCAACCTCTCAGGAATCCAACATAAAAACAATTTCACTTTGAATATTAATATAAACTTAATCCATTAGAAGCTAGCGGATACACTATACAAACGTTGATTAGCATAATAGAGAACGCAATGTTAGTAAACAAACGTTCGCGCCAAAATTATCTCGTTTTATAGTTGCACTAGAATTCATTAACATGCATATTTCATGAAGCTTTACTACACGTACATTTTTCGTAACTACAAAGGTAATTTATTATCACAAACTGGGTCGCAAAATGCGATCGAAAATACGATAAAGATAAGCCCTTTTTTCTTCGCACCAATTTGAACGGTATGCTCGCGTATCCCAAGGCTTTCAACACTAAAGTCGCGGATGTAAGTAATTGTTAATCGGTAACAGACAATAAATTCAACATTTCGAAGACGTTCTTTACACATCCGGGGCACTTAACATACTTGTGAAAATATCTCGGTGGTTTTATCTCAACAGGCTTAATGCCAATAAGCATTGCCAGTAAGTGACCACTCTCTAAAAGCACTTCAAACTATTAGCACTTATTTTATGACATAACCAAAACTGAAGTAATGCCTATTGAATAAGATATTAGAAATTAAAATTTGTGTAAGAATATTCACTTGTAAATACTTCTCAATGCAAAACCTCGTTATGAAACTACTGCATCGACTCTAGGGATCAATCTGGGAATATTAATTTTACTTACCGAAACAATATAATTATTCAATTAATATTAATTAGGGAAATAACACCAATAAAACTCGAGAAAATATTTCAGAAAAAAACCGTCAATTTCCAAAAAAAATAAAACTGAAGCACTTCACTAAACACAAAAATAATTAAAGCTGCTGAAACAAATCCCGCAGTTGAAAATAATAGGGGCACTCACTGCAGGGCCTGCAGGCAGCGGCTGCGGCAACAGCAGCGAGGAAGCAGAGGACGCGAAACATGTCTGTCGGAGTCACAGCCCACTCTATAGTCAGGGGGAGACGCCGGCCCAGCTATTATAGGCCGTGGGCGGCGCCTCCGATAAGGCCTCGGGGCCAGTGTGACAGACCAGATCAGGCCAAGTTCACGGCAACGCGACGACTGAGCGAGTGACGGCCGCTGCGTCACCCCACTCGCGCCGAGCCCGCTCGGGGATTGTGGAAGGACCAGCGGATTAGATAATGACCTTGAGCCGAAGAGCTGATTGAGCAACCGTTGCGCGTTGCAGTGACCATCATTGGATCTTCTAATCGTATCTACTTCTGACAATATGCATACTTGCATAAGTGTGCATCGCGTTTACGTCTCTACGTTGTATGTAATGCGATTTGGCCGTGATAGCTGCGCTCTATGAATGAAAATGTGCAGTTTAAGATTTAAACCAATAACTTCGGTTTAAATTAAAAGCAGCTTGCTGATTTAAATAACTTATTTCGATGTAATCAGTATGTAAATAATTAAACAGTTGTACGTGTCGGATATCTAGTTCAATCGATCTGTTGACTTAACGAATATTTACTGCAAATGAATGTTGTGGCGCGACTTGGTATTCATCTTCTGATCTCCTCTTAAGGCATGCATGGACATGGACGGCAACGAGGCAAGCCCCCTTCTTAAAGATGCATAAATACAACACAAGGCTTGCCATTCACGTGCGACCGGTAGCGGAAAATCAAGTTCCGTAATTAGTTATGTCACATTATTACTCGTTCGAGCTGTATTTTGTCACTAATGAATAGGGGCACCCTTAAACGTACACGGGTCCCGTTGCATTCCATAAGAGTGCTGGCAAATACTCGTAATTTTAATGAATGGGATCTCTTTCACGTTCAATTAGTTTAATTGATCGTCTCGAATTCTTTAATGTCTGGGCTATCTCGATGCAACGATGCGTTTTGGTGAAATTTAGTTAGCAGCGCTTCACTAGGTACACATTTCTTTTGCAGTATTGTCGATTTTTTTGTTGGCAGAAAAAGAAACCATGGAGTTAAAGTTCGTGTTTTCGTTTAGGTTTTAACAGTCTTTGGAGTTCATCATCATAAATATGCATGCGTGAACTTTGCCATGCTTGCGTGGTTAGTTTAGCATATTTTGAAGAAATGCGTCTTAATATAACCTGGTATTTGAGTATTGTGTGTATAGAAAGGATGTCGCGAAGTCGTCCGCGAGTGGGTCGCGTGTAGTGCGCATATAATATATCCTTGCAGAAAGTCGAGCTTGAACGTTACGCAACTTGCATTTAATTTCACCCAGTGCCGGATGGCTCGAGTGGTTCAATTTAATTCTTTTATATTTGGACAATCTTACTCAACTTTTTACGTAATGCCAGGATTAAAGCGGTGTATTTTGAACGTTTTGCAATTTTTGATATTTCGGAACAAACATTGATGCAGGGACAGTGCGGAGGCTTCGCAGCGTGCGCAGTGGCCGCCACAATAACATCGCGGTGCCATTCTATTTTCTTGTTTACGTCGTGTGCCATGGAATAATACTGTAATTGATATTATGATTTACCATGTGCGTAATGCCAGCATGTGTAAATACCGCTGTAATAATTTATTGACTCGGTAACACGAGCGTTGCGGACGCCCTAAAAAAATAAGTTTAGCCTTAATTTTGATTACAAAATTCAAACAGAGAAAACCACACGACGTTAACAATAAACAATACAGTTTTACCTTCAAAAAACTCCAAAGTTGACTTAACATTGATACTTGAACCTCAAATCTCGACGCTATCTAGGTTATTTCCCTGTTTTACGAAATGTTTATCATAGGGTTACCCATGAGTTCGTCTAGACAAACATTGGGTGACCTTGTGACTGTTTTTGAAGGTTAATTTCATGGAAAGAGACTCGTGGAGCTGAAGATATGTGCAACGGTGCCAAGGCGACGGGCCACCCGTATGTGGCAGATAACGATGCACGCCTACTCACTGTATTATAACGAATTACTATTGTTATACAATTCATTTTCAATTCGAATTGTAAAATATTTACGTTGTACGTTGTTGCTGATGAGGCGTAGAATTTTAATGAAAGCGAGAGCTTCTTTAGTTTAGATTAGACTTTCAACTTTCAAGGAATGACAATTTAATCTTAGTAGTTTTTCTAATGCTGTTTTTCCTATTTTGGAAGGTAAAAGTTCGCTTTCAAAGTGTTCCTAAAATCGAATGCAAATCATTGAGTAGTTCTCACAGTTGGGGTTCAACGATTGCTTAATTTTACCATTAAATCCAAGTCCTGTGTCCAATGCGCTGTTTCACAGTAGTTAATTAAAGTAAATTAAATATTTTCTCTTGCCTTTGTATTGCAAGATCGATTGGTTTGACTTGAATATTAAAAGGAATAAATGAATTACGTGATGCATTTTTTTTGGTCTCAAGAAAGTTTAAATCACTTTCTTGTCTATTTCTTTAGTTTCGACAGGCAGTTTTATGTTTATCTTTTTGCCGTATTAGTTTACCTATTTATACGCTTTCTCTTACATAGCTTTTTACTTGAAATCTCCATTATCTTTTGTGTCCGAGAAATCAATTTTTATGTTATTTACTCTTTTCGCCATCGGCAATAGAGATAAACTTTGAGAAGATCGCCAACCTAAGGTCAAGACGAACATTCAGCATGTTGGTGTTGGTTCCTTTACCACCTATTACTGAAAGTTTGGCTACTGCAAGTAATACTTACAGCAGACTAGACGAGACGGTGTGGCAAACACAATACACCTGTATGTAAAATGTATGCTAAAAAAAGACATGTTTTCTTATTCTTTATTGCACCCAAAAGTATAATATTGGGTTACACAATTAGGTTTTCAAAATCAAAATCAAAACTCATTTATTCAAACTAGGCTGATAATCAGCACTTTTCGAACGTCAAAATTTACTTTACTTTACTTATTTACAAGTGACAGCAACATAACTTTTATACAAAGGATCTATAAGATAGTAAAGTTACAGAAAAGAGAAAAGTGTCGACACTTCAGCTGCTTCAAAATTCTACCACATGGTCGAACTTACTTAGCCCGAAAACAAGCAGATACACGAATTCCGCAAACACACACACACATAACATCACGCCTGTAATCCCCGAAGGGTTAGGCAGAGGTGTACCTAATAGTCCACCCACATTTCGCCAGTTATGTTATGTGTTGTAATTCTGCAAACGTTAGAGCTTAAATCATCGCATCGAGAAAACAGACATCAGCTCAGTCTAGAAGGGGTAGAAGAAGAGACTAAGCAAGAGTAATTTTAGTTTGAAATAGCAGAAACTTCTGAAGACCTTTCCTGTACGCTTACAGATTTCATATTTATGTACCTAGCTTTAAGCCCTTTGTATATGGAATAATAATATGGAATGCAAAACAAATGAATATGAATAATATTATGAAGACGCTTAAGAGACAAATAGGAACAAAACTCCCTTTTTTTTTTCTTTTTGTGGGGTGGGAAATCATCAAATAACCCCTCCCGCTCTTGGGCAGAGCGGAAGGGAGTGTCAGACTTCTACTGACTAAAAACCACCCATGTTACTTCTGAGCCCTTTGTGTCGAGGCCGCGGTATCTCCTTCGAACAAACCCTATGTAAAACCCTAAAGGATGAAAGTTTTCATTAATCTTTCCTGGTAATTTACTTGTAACAAACTCGAACGAAAATTCTCGCTTCATAATTTTACAGTTTAATCAAGACCAATGGTAAAAACAACTTTATCATATTTATTGATGCCTCCATAATCATTGAAGTAAAATAAACCCTATGCATGCACTGACACACTTGGCTCAGCATTGGCCCGCTAAGCCCGGTATCGACCTGCATACAATCTGACCATGTAATGTTCCACTTTTTGATTTCATTGTAATCTCTCTGAATTGCAACAGTTTTAAGGGCGATCAAGGAATTTATCTCCTTGTGTGTGGAGTTGTTTGCTTTCATTTCTTAATCGATATCGATATTTTAGAATTTAAATCGATAAGTTTTGATATGTCATAAATCATCATCACGATCATCGTCCTACCCTTTTCCCGTTATTTTTTGATCGCTGCAGTTTGTTTTCCTTCGTAGGTAATACAGAAACAACGTAGTCATGTAGATGAAGTATATTATAGACACTCCTGGTTGACCCTTAAAAATATTGTGGTGCGAAAGAAGTAACGCTAGAAATCGTGAAGAAGAGAGAGGTCACAGTAAATCTTTATACATTGCCTGTAATATGAAAGGGACTTGACCTAACTGCATATGACTAAAGTTATCGTAAAAATTTAAGTAAGGAATATGACTATTGCGAAACAACCATGCTGAATCGACAAAAGCTTTTACAGAATCGGGTCTCCCTTAGGGATTTATTCTGGGACCATAATTATTATAACATACACTTAAGTATGATAATAACACCTGGTAGAGTAGCTAAAGATATGCTTACTTACTCCTGTGATAATACGTCAAATTACCCGAGGAGGTCACATAGTTTGTATAGAAATATTGCATCAGCATCATACAACAAGATTCCAGTTGCAAGGAATGTTCCCCAGGAAAAAGTTACCTTTCTTGCAGCGGAATCTTGTTGGAACAAGTATTGAATTTATTGGCTCGATACTGCCTGTTTGGCCTAGTTATAATGTGCGGTATGGCGCCTTCACAGCAGGTAGAAAGGTAAAAGCCTCTTTAACTGAGCCCAAAATATGGAGATAACGAATAACTCCAGTAAAAAACTTGAATAAGTAAGCTCATTTTCCTGTGAGCAAAGTGCTTCTGTCAGCCATTTAATATTTGTCTGATAAAATCTTAAAGAATGATAAACAATGGTTTACGGGGAGTCGGAAGTTACGAATAAATCATGGTTAACTTTTTGGAGCAATCTTTAATTTTGCACCGGCGCCGCTGCAACTGCAAATTAATTCTTTTTTTATTGCACTCAATTTAAATTTGTAAATGAGGCTGCATAAAAATGTGATGTTATAAAGAACTTTAATAACTGACTTTGAGAACCACTACATATTTTGTTGTCAGGGTTTTAGGGTACAGAACCTAACTATGTAACTAGATCAGCACGTGTTTCATCAAGTTATATGTAACTAGATCAGCACGTGTTTCATCAAGTTATATGACAGCCTAGTGACCATCGGACTGCCATGTCATAGGTCTCGAACTCATGGCATGCAGCTCTGATTTTTCGGATTCATGTGTGTATTGTACAATTGACACTTGCTTCGTTGAAGGAAAACATCATAAGGAAACCAGCATGTTAAACCAAGTCAGAGGCCCATGGGCGGCAAAAAACTATGACACCAGGATAGGCACTAACCACACTGTAAAGAAGAAGATCAAGTTATCGACGGATGACGAATCATTAATCAATTAGATATTCAGACATCAGGTACCCTTTTTTTTTTGGTGGGTGGAAAATCATCAAATAACCCCTCCCACTCTTGGACAGAGCGAAAGGGAGTGTCAGACTTCTACTGACTAAAAACCACCCATGTCCCTTCTTAGCCCTTGCACCGAGGCCACGGTATCTCTTTCGAACAACCAGTAGCCCCGACGGATCAGGTACCCTCAAAATATTAATCTTAAACACAAATCTGAACGCTGCGCTGTCTTGTTCGTTGAACTGGATTCAAAGTTCAGTTTTGGCACATCATCATCATCATTTGCCTAGCCTTTTCCCAACAATGTTAGGGTCATCTTCCAGTCTAAGCGGATGCAGCTGAATACCAGTATTTTACATGGAGCGACTGCCTATCTGACCTCCACAACCCAGTTAGAACTGGGTACTACTGGGTACCCTTTGGTAAGACTGGTTGTCAGACTTTCCTGTCACCGACTACCTGTAACAACAGCCAGAGATCTACACATGGCAGCTGGCACAAACTTTCGAGCCACTGGCTACCTTGGCACAAACTACATAATATTTCGCTGACCGATAGATGGTGGTGCTGTGTACCTATTGGTTTGCTCATCGCAAACATTCCATTGTATTTAAATATTGACTGTTCCTTCTTCTGACTCTTTGACAAAATAGGTTTTTATACAGTGAGGTACCCTGATGCCGGTGAAAACGTTTCAATCCTGTAGGTATGGTTTTGAAGGGCTTCCATTTTTATTACAGCAAGAGGATTTACTGCGATTGATTGCGTTACAAAAAAACAAAGGCTCTGTCTTGAGTGTTTTTCGTTAGGTCCTTTTAAAAGTAATTCCCATAGATAGCCCGTACACAATTAGCAATTTTGGATCGATAATTTTTATCAGTTCTTTTGCATACAATTATTTCGGTTATAATTGCCACAACTGTACATTAAATAACGGATGGACAGATCAGGTACAACGGTAGATGCTTAGATATAGGTAGGTCGAATTTGACATTATTTTAGATTGCATCAAAGAAAAGCTAGTCTACAATCTACTTGGTCTATTAAACATTCGAACTTAATTACAGTATGATACTCATCGAAGGCCTATGTCCAGCAGTGGACGTCTTTTGGCTGAAATGATGATGATGATTCATCGAAGCGAAATTCTAAACCCAACTTATTGTTTCATGATGCAAATCACGCATGATGATGATTAGGCGAATCTTCAGATATAACTATAACAATTCCCGGCTGTTGATCCTTGTAGAGTCAAATTTTGAAGGCGATCTATTCTCAGATAGGTACTTTCTTCACGCTAAACTGTAATATTATGTATTGCTCTGATTAAACTCATATTGCAACCGTGATATGCAAGCGGCAAATAACCGTCGGATCTAAACACAGTTGTATAACAAGGCAAACAGATCACTTAGGTACTATCGCATGTAGGCATCGATTAGGATCCCTCATGATTCGCTAATGCTTCTAATTACACCATTACAGATAATAATTCCATAAAAATGGCTCATGGAATTTGTGACAACGTTGCTGGGTTGTTTATAAGTGGTTGTGCGGGTATAGGACCATCATACGCTGGCCACCGTGGGCAGGACTAAGTGGAACGTAGTGGAGAAAGTGTTGGTGGCCTGGGCTCCGTCTGCTTGCGATCTGTAGTGTCCGACGCGGGCGCAACGTCGCCATTCGTCCTCCTCCTTACGCACTGCTAACTGTTGCCTCCTCGTGAGTTCCGATTTCATTTTTAACCTTGATTTTTTTATTCGTGGTCGTGCTGTGCAGTGTTGTGTTAATGATCATATGGTTAGTAATTATAATTTCTCTTATTTCTTTGCATAACAGGTAAATCCGCCCACTAATTGAAAGCGCGCGAATTTTTGACGAATTAACTATTTTCGTCTGTAATAAAATTAACTATCAAAGTAATTTTTAAGTAGGTATAAGATATCTATTATTCTACTTTATAAATGTACCACAATTTCCAATTCTAGCAGAATTGTATAGACCCGGTACAACTGTTTCGTCTGAGACAACTGCATGGCATGCATTTTAAATTAACGTCTACGTAAAGACAGTTAGTTCAAATTGCATGTTTTTCTTTTAGTTATAAATCTCAGCTAAGAACCCATTGTTTTCGTGCCAACAAAAGACAGAAGAAATTTAAAATAATATTGCGGTAAATCATGGCAAGAGATCCATCAACCATGATGTTGATGGACCCACAACTCGTAATATGGAAGTCAGTTGCTCAGTTCTCACAATCCCTTGAAAATGGTATAACCCTTGTAAGTAAGGTATCTTATTTATTGGTCTTGGATTAAGAACCCAGGACCACCGAAGAAAATATCCATAAATAAATGATGAAACACTTTCATTTCCGTGAAATAGCCGGGGAGCAGGAAAACCGACGGCTCTCTACTTGCTAGAACGGCTGGGAACCGCGGAGTCGCACGGTGCGCGCATACCAATCGGGAAATTTCAATTTTATTCTATCACTTGCCATTCAACAGATTATTTATAGCCGTTTCGATTATGTTGTAACACGATTTCTAGAGAATTATCAAGTAGTTTGGACCTTTAAGTATTGTCTTGTTTGAGTTTAACGGTGGTAACGTGTGAAATGAAATGTATCAAGAAAATATCAAAATATTCATGGCACGGTTACCTAAGGATTTAAGTAGTTCTTTTTTTACAATGTGCGTTGAAAAATCATCAAGTTCAGAGGTCAGGACCGTATGCTAAGCTGCTCGTTAAAACAAAACTCTCGCAACACTTTCAACCTAAAAAAAAACATTTATTCAAATTGGAAGAGAAAACTTTCTTTGCATCGATCAGAATATATTTCATGACTAGAACTGAGACACGAAGATTCACAGAAAACGGTACATTCTTTGTTTTGAAGATCAAAGTAGTAATTTATATTAGGGCTCAGTATAATCCCTTGGGGGTCCCACAACGACTTGAGTCCTCGATGAAATTAAAAAACAAAAATAAATGCTAATGGATGCTGATTTGATGAGTGATCTTAAGTTAGCGGTACATCGGCAACCCGCAGCGGGTTTTTTGACCCGGTCACGACGTGTCCTTGATTCTCCGTTAACGTTATCAGCAATGCAATCTTGTTGGTAACTTTATTATAATTATTTTACTCAAAAAGTTGAAATGAAATGTACATCAGGCGCCAGCTTAATTGTTGTGATAAAGTCTTAAATTAAGAAGAAGCAGTAGTAAGACGAAGTTATTCGAAAAACAGTGGAGTTTCGGAAACAAAATATAGCTGTTTCAGGAGCAAATTCGCTGTAGGTAGCGATAGCGAATCACTTGCCATTTCAATATTGTGCAATAAATGCATAGGTATAAAGGAAGCTACGTCCTAAACGGGTCTGATATAAAGAATTATAGAGCTCTAAGGAGCTGACAGTCTGACCCCTTTAAACGATTCATGAGTCTCGATTGATGTTTATAATCTGGGCCCCACAGTAGATTCAGGCTTTGGAAAGTTACCATGACATACGCTATTTTCATTCGTTGGTGGGAATACGAGAAGAAAAGAAGATATCTCGGCACATCATAAGGTTGCCGGCCTTAAACCGTCTTCTATTTCTTTCTAGATCTACATTACGATGAATTGGACGTTCCTGTTGGTTCTCGTCGGCGTGATCAGCTGCTGGGCTGCAAGTATCGAGCCACAGGAGAAAGAGAAGGGCTTTATCGAGTGGGTCAGTAATCTGCTAGGTGGCACCCCCAGTACCACGTCAAGCCCTATCGTTATTCACGATCCTCCACCTAGCTGCCCCGCTTGCCGTAAGTAATGATATTACAAGAAATATTTTCGTTTCAAGTTCTATCGAAGAATCGGTATTGGGCAACTCCAGTGCGATTTGACATCAAAGTTTGACTTCTTTAGCTACTAGGACAAATATCATTTGCCCAGCCAGCTATGTTGGGGTCGACTGCCAATACACTCGGTCAGAGAACATAAAAAAATCTGCTACCAAACTTGTTCATGAACTGTCAGGGTATGGTTTCTGACTTTCTGCAGAACCCTTGAATTTAAAGCTAGGTAATAAGACTAACTACAAGAGGGACAATCCTCCTGGTTTCTCACACAAACCTGTCCATTTCCAGAATGCGGCGTAGCTCGGACGAAGCGGCGCATTGTGGGTGGGTATGAAACCAAAGAGCGCGAATACCCCTGGATGGCGATGTTGATGTACAACGGAAGGTTCTTCTGCGGCGGTTCCCTCATCAATGACCTGTATGTCATGACTGCTGCGCATTGTACTGGGTATGTATCTGGTGCTGAAATAAGCTTAGTATAATAAACAAGCAAAGATCACACAGATTTTGTGTGGTAGGTATGTGTATAGTTATCACCTATCTTTGAATAGGCTTACCTATACCTATGTGTTCAACACATACTAAAAATGCTCCGGAAAAGGAGGTTCACAACTCACTCAACGTACCCAAAGTATGACCAAATGGTAGTCTCATCTGCTTGGGGTACAAACTTAACGCACGGTCTAACGGATAGATAGTGTTATTGGCATGGCATAAATCAGCATTTTTTTGTGATGAACTTATTATAATAGACAGTTCAAAAGTAAAACTCAAATAAATTCTGATAGCTCTATAAACAAAGCATGTTGTTTACTAACTGCTGCCAGCGACACAACGGCACATTGAGATCAAAAACACTATTGAGTGACTTGTGCCAATTCGTGGTTACCTGCCTACCTACCATAGCTAGTCTAGGTAAAAAGGTAATGATCGTACTGTTGGCCTCCTGCCACTTGCATTCTGCCGCACGCGTCTAAATGCTTCTGTTCATATCAAACAGGTGAACATTTTCACGATGATCTGAATATCTGATTATAAAACTGTCGTTGTCACAGGTTGTAAACTGAAACAGTTTATGGTGCAATTTGGCTTAGTTCTTGGATTGGTTAGATTACCAAATAAGTTGATGATGCTATGCAATGAGACGTAGGAAATGGCCGTTTTGGAAACCTAGCTATTTTCTAATACGCAACAACGCAACTTTGTAATAATCAACTATCTACTCACTGCTCATTTCTATCTAGGCAACTCTGTTGATTAGTGCTTTGAAGTTTTAAAAGTACTTAGATACTAATTTAGTTGTTGTCTTATATATGTTTTGTTCTCACTAATCTACAGGAGATCTGCCACAGTAGGTACCTAATAGATTTTCTAACATTTGTGTTTGACAGGTACCGCAAGGAGCGCATCACAATTCGTTTGCTGGAACATGACACCAAGAACCCCAATGAGACGAAGACCATTGACAGGAAAGTTTCAGCTGTGATACGCCATCAGCGATACAACCCTGGCACCTATGACAACGACATCGCGTTGATGAGGCTTGATGAAAGGGTAATCTGGCACAGCATTAAATTTTAAAATAGAACCATTCGGTCCATAATTAATTATACAAATGATAATTTCAAAAACTACAAAACATTTAGAAAGAGCAGATTTGGATTTTCAGGCCAATTTGACTGTTTGCCTCTCTGAAGTAAATATTTATTTTCATCAGATATAAGTGAAAAGAGACGTTAAATGACAATTTTAAACATTTGAGCAGTTGATTTAGGAGAAGGTAAATCATTTAGACGCGTCAAAACAAAGTTATGTCTCTATCAAGTCGTTCCGCTCATTTAAACTTGTTTGTGAACAAAATAATTGGCGAACAGCTACTGTTTGTTTTGAAGTCGTATTGTGTTGCGTGACAATGAAGATAAATTCGCACTTTCCAGCGATGAGATGGCATTCCTAATCGCTAACAAATTCCTTTTACTTACACTCTTTTGGTTAGTGTGGGCCGTCCAATTCCATTATGTTATAATTATTTGTTGATTAAAACTCTGTAGTGACTCCACTCCAGCGCTATTTCACAGAGCATCAGGACTAGCAAAGCGTTTAAAAGTCAAATATAATTAAATATAATTTGTCTAAATTTTAATGCCATAGTTAGATGGCAAAATACTTACTTGAGAAAATCCGTGAAATTAATGAATTTTTTATTTGCAAAATTGGGCTTTAGGGACTGCGGCCCTGGTAAACCAATCTCCGTCTCGTTAGGGGTAACCCCCCTTCAATTTATTTTAGAAGCAGTCCTCAAGATTTAACTAATTGTTATGTTATTGTTCCTCAGCTGGACCTAAGCAACGCTGTAAAACGCATTAGCCGGGATGACGAGGTGACGACTACCGAGGGCAACACTAGTAGCAGTTCTACTGAAGAACCCGCCACCACGGCCACCACGCCCATAGAACCGGTTGATGACCATAGAGTGCGACCCGTCTGCTTGCCAACCGCTGGACTGTCTTATACCCGCAACTGTGGCGTTGTGATTGGCTGGGGCGTCACTGATGAAGGTGGTTCCGTCTCCAATACGTTGCAGGAGGTATGGTGTTGTTCATGTTCTTTACTAAATATCCAGAGGGATTTCATCAGTTTAAGCTAGATGATGAAATTAGACTGGAGTTTGCCCGTCGGGGCTGCGGGTTGTTCGCAAGAGATACCGCGGCCTCGACATGACGCTAAGAAGGAACACGGGTGGTTTTTAGTCAGTAGAAGTCTGACACTCCCTTCCGCTCTGCCCAAGAGCGGGAGGGGTTATTTAATGATTTTCCACCCACCATAAAAAAAAGACTGGAGTTTTCATAAATAAAGTGTAGGAGTACTTTCTAGATACTTATTCATTATAGATATAGACTTATAGAGAGATAAAGAAACTTGGCATACATATATTAGATAAGTAGATACTTATCCTGAAAGTTATTGATGACCTCACTGTACGAGTTGATGGAAAACAATAATTTCTTCTCCAGTAGGACCATACGGCTATTAAGGCCACATATCTATTACTTTGGTTTACTGTAAGATTGTAATTTGACCTACTTGGACTATTCTACCTCTTATAGCGTAATGAATATTGGAAAAAAACCTTTAAGTTCGTGATAGTGTTAACTGAGCCACATTTAAACTAGAGCTGATTTGAGATGTCGTGAGAATATACTGGCATTACCTCCGTTAAAACTACAATACTGTCCTCCCGACCGGTTTCTGTCATACCATTGGCACCCAATCTCAGTGAAGAGTAGCTTTCGACGCGGGTGATATTTTACCTATATAGTGCATAAACATGTGCACAAACACAGGCCAAGCAGTGTCATGTTTTCCCAGTCGAATTCCTTCAGCCTCATACAACCTCTATTCATTTATTTCTAGGTGAAAGTACCAATAGTATCGAACGCGGAATGCAAGGACCGCTCCTACGGCAGACGAATCACAGACAACATGATGTGTGCTGGTGAGCCCGATGGTGGTCGCGACGCCTGCCAGGGCGACTCCGGGGGACCCCTGCATGTGTTCAACGAGACCACCGAGAAGTACCAGGAAGTTGGTAAGTAGAAGGCCAATTTTATACCTATAGTCCGGTCAATTTAGACCAAAAAATGAGAGTGAAGTTACATAAAGTCCCAACAAGCTGAATTTCTGTGAAGTTGTTCAAAACATAATTATAAACAATGTCTAGAAGTTCCCCATCATTCCCCTGTAAGGAAAAAATTTTATTCAAGATCAAAGGTCAAAAAAATGAGTTTTTCGCGATTTTCAGCAAAACGGTAAGTTTTATCATAAAAGTACCTCAGACAAAAATTGTAGATCATAAAATTATCTATAAAAATGTATCAATACTTTTTTTCTTACGAGCCACCGTTTCTGAGATATATCGATTCAAAAAGTTATAAAAGTTGTTATCGTCATAATATGCACACGTTTCCACGCCACCTATGAGGTAGTGTACTTAGCGCGTTTTTTTTAACGTGGTTTCTCCAGTAGGCCTACTCCACGGGTCAGTTGTGATCCTGTTTAATGTAAAACTATTGCAAAATAACAGAAATTTTCAAAGATTGGGAAAGATAAAAGCGATGTAAATGAAAAAAAAGTGTTAAGTTTTTTCGTCTTATTCGTAAGTTTCAAATTCTTGTTCTTCTTCTTGATCTTCTTCTTGTTCTTCTTCTCCTGCTTCTTCTTCATCTTCATTTTGGATGCAAGTAAATTGCGTCAATAGCGATGTATCGCATGATACTTCGTCGGAGTCAAACGAATCCTCCATTGTTTGTGATTCAATATTAGAGCACGACCGCCCTTGACAATTTGTGCATGCCAAAGAACAAGACAGTCCGACTTTTTTGCAACCACATTTAGCACTGCATCCCTTTTTGCAGTTGCAAAAAATAGTGTTTAGCAGTTTTTCCGGCGCAGGTGGAAGTAACGTTTGAACTGGCTATAATATATTGTTGACCAACTTCCAACCCCAGTCTGTAGGGTCTAGCTGATAACCAAGCCACACTTGAACTTGGTAATATTCTCGAAAAAGATGTTGGTGAGCAGCAACTGAGGTTGGAGGAAGACAAGCTAATTGAACTTGTTTTTTATTTTTAGTATTTTTAACGAAACATCCATATCGATGCTTATCTAAACAGGTAGTTTTTTTAGGAGCTCCGTACATAGAAAGAAGAAAGCGGATGCCGTTGGTAATAACTTCTTGTTGAGTTGAATTACTCTTTTTAAAAACATTGAATTAAATCTTGTTTTTCAAACATTTTGAAAACTGCTGTTTTACCTCTCCTGTAAAATGCAGATGTCGTATCACAGCCAGTTATTGCGTGTAAAAATAGTACATGATCTTTACACTTTACTAAAGTAAATAAACTTTTTGATGAAAAAAAAACAGCAGTTTTCAAAATGTTTGAAAAACAAGATTTAATTCAATGTGCTGAAGTTTTTAAAAAGAGTAATTCAACTCAACAAGAAGTTATTACCAACGGCATCCGCTTTCTTCTTTCTATGTACGGAGCTCCTAAAAAAACTACCTGTTTAGATAAGCATCGATATGGATGTTTCGTTAAAAATACTAAAAATAAAAAACAAGTTCAATTAGCTTGTCTTCCTCCAACCTCAGTTGCTGCTCACCAACATCTTTTTCGAGAATATTACCAAGTTCAAGTGTGGCTTGGTTATCAGCTAGACCCTACAGACTGGGGTTGGAAGTTGGTCAACAATATATTATAGCCAGTTCAAACTTTACTTCCACCTGCGCCGGAAAAACTGCTGAACAGTATTTTTTGCAACTGCAAAAAGGGATGCAGTGCTAAATGTGGTTGCAAAAAAGTCGGACTGTCTTGTTCTTTGGCATGCACAAATTGTCAAGGGCGGTCGTGCTCTAATATTGAATCACAAACAATGGAGGATTCGTTTGACTCCGACGAAGTATCATGCGATACATCGCTATTGACGCAATTTACTTGCATCCAAAATGAAGATGAAGAAGAAGCAGGAGAAGAAGAACAAGAAGAAGATCAAGAAGAAGAACAAGAATTTGAAACTTACGAATAAGACGAAAAAACTTCAACACTTTTTTTTCATTTACATCGCTTTTATCTTTCCCAATCTTTGAAAATTTCTGTTATTTTGCAATAGTTTTACATTAAACAGGATCACAACTGACCCGTGGAGTAGGCCTACTGGAGAAACCACGTTAAAAAAAACGCGCTAAGTACACTACCTCATAGGTGGCGTGGAAACGTGTGCATATTATGACGATAACAACTTTTATAACTTTTTGAATCGATATATCTCAGAAACGGTGGCTCGTAAGAAAAAAAGTATTGATACATTTTTATAGATAATTTTATGATCTACAATTTTTGTCTGAGGTACTTTTATGATAAAACTTACCGTTTTGCTGAAAATCGCGAAAAACTCATTTTTTTGACCTTTGATCTTGAATAAAATTTTTTCCTTACAGGGGAATGATGGGGAACTTCTAGACATTGTTTATAATTATGTTTTGAACAACTTCACAGAAATTCAGCTTGTTGGGACTTTATGTAACTTCGAATGTCTAAATTGACCGGACTACTATGGAACTGTTCGTGATAGACCTTGTTCGGGAATAACAATCTACTCGTATTACTATTACGACGAATTTGAAATGTGTAAGAAACACTGAGGATATGCGATTTTGGATTTTCTACTTCGTTTCTCCACCGTTGATATTTGTCTAATCGGTTTGTTTTTTCGGTCGATACTCCATCATGCTTTTGAGCCAATCTTGCACATCAAATAATGGTTGTCTTTGGCTTGTGACCCGGTGGTCGTGGGTTCGATTCCCACGGGAAGCATACTTTATAAAGTTATTTCCAGTTTGGCTAGGACATTGCAGGCTTGAATCACCTGATTGTCTAATAAAAAGATGATTACGTGCTTCGGATGGCACGTATAAGCCGGTGGTCCCGGCCCCCAAACGGCGGTCGTGTAACCATGTCAGAGGCCCTTTTTTTTTTGGCTGTTGAAAAATCATCAAATAACCCCTCCCGCTCTTGGGCAGAGCGAAAGGGAGTGTCAGACTTCTACTGACTAAAAACCACCCAGGTTCTTTCTTAGCCCTTTATGTCGAGGCAACGGTATCTCTTACAACAACCCGCAGCACCAACGGGCGTCGGCCCTTGGGCCCCTTCTATGTTGCTGACATCTCTTTGAGGCGCGCGTGGAACACGAACGCGCCGTCGACACGGCCTGTCGTCATCATAAGACAGACGGACGGCGAGCTAGCCCGTCCACCGCTAGCTAGCTCACCGTCCACAGGCCCATGTCAGAGGCCCTTGAAGCGGTTTAGAAACTCTGACACTAGGGTGTGGGGTCGTTAGACCTTACTGCCCACACGATAAGAACAAGAAGTAGGTACCTACCTAAGTAGATTAGGCAGTCGGCTATGTTTAGACGTTTTTCCTATGGATCACGTGCTGCACTTGTTGTACTGACCTATGCCAACTAAATAATAAGTGTATATGTTCATTCCACATAATATCCTCAGTTCATGAATATTCATGATAGTCCGAGATATTCCGAGATATCAGACATGTATCCAAAACGGATTAAGTATCCATCTTGTATGGATCCTAAAACTGACTTCCAAAATTCTAATCACAATACCACGTTACAATATTAGTTATCCTATAAATCTTGACTTTACAGACTGCAACACCTCCATACATTAATTTTTAACCCAATTCAAGTCCCAGCTGATTATTGAATTAATGTCACATCATTTCACTTCCTTCCATAGATCAATAAATCACGTGTTTTCAGGTGTGGTGTCCTGGGGCGAGGGTTGTGCCAGACCAGACAAATATGGCGTGTACTCCAGGGTCAACCGATACCTGACGTGGATTAAGAGTAACACGGCCGATGCTTGCTACTGCGACTGAACACAAATGTAGTAGAAGCAAAAGTGATGTGACAAAGTTATGACTAAAATTGTTGGGAAGTTACTACAAAATTGGCACGGTAAATATGCATGTATGACAAATACTTATTTTCATTCCAAAAGTTTTGCTTAACTCGACAAGACAACGGAACAAATTAATTGCATGAAACACTGATGAACATGATTTAATTCATTACCTAATGATTTAGTTTTTAGTTTTAAATATATGATAATTTCCAAAAATACTGATGAGTTTATGCTTACTCATCACTATTTTTGGAAATTCTTTTGTCCTAAGGTTTTTACCTACAATCTACAAGATTGACTAAATTCTTGTAAAAATTTTGTAACTTCGTCACTTGACTTTTGCGTAATATAACAAACTTTATGTTTAAAATTAATGTATTTATTGAATAAATTATGTGGGATTGATTTTGGTGTTTCATTGTTTAGGAATTGGAACCAAGATTATATTATGTTGACACAACAACTTAACACATTTTAAGTAGATCATCCTCCTCTCATAGTCATTTCCCAATGTTTTTAATCAGCCTTTTTTCTCCAAAAGTGCTATACCTACACAGCCAAAATGTATGGAATAGCTAATTCTTCATCAGTGTCCCTTCCACTTTGTACTTTTCACAGTGGTTTAGTTTAATTTTGGTGTTAAGTAAAACACTGGTGCTATTGTGCATTGTATTATAATTCAAAAGTTGACATTTATTTGATCAATATTATTATAACAGTAAGAAAAGAGAATCCTATACTACCCCGAGTCTACAGATTATAGAAGAAATATTTGAAATAGTAATCAGGTTTAAATCTACATGTTGAGGTGCTATTACTAAACATCTATATTCTCCAATATAATATTCAAATCCTATAATAGTTGTAGCTACGAATTTCAATTAACATCCTCTGCAAGAAAGAGAAAATACAAATAGTTATCATCTTATACTATTTTTGTTACACAAAATGTACTACAACATACACATCTACAGAAATGGGAACAATTTTAATAAAAATGATTAAATAGAGATGAAAGTTCAGACAGAATGTTGTTGTAAATAATGCCAGGACGTGATAATTGGTGATCCAAACCTGGTGAGAGTGGAGGCATGTGCGTGTCCGTCCCTGTGGATGTTGTTGTGACGGTCTCTTCAATCACTTCGTGGCCATTTTTCACTATTCGCCTGGTTTCCACTGATCCATCTGGCTTTGTCACGCTAGTTGTGATAATAGTTTGACAGAATGATCTACCCGGGACCAACGCTCCATTAAAGGGTGTCATAGGAGTGTCTCTCTTCTTTTTAAACAGTCCTGATATATCATTTGAAGTTATTTTTCCATCCAAATCCTTGTCTTGTTTTGGATGCTCCTGTGGACGACTGTGGTATCCAGGTTTCAGGTAATAGTCTCTGATACTGTCACCGTTGAAGTGTTCCTGGTCACCGTGTTCTGGCAGCTGCGGCTGGATGGTCGTGAAGGAATCGAAGGGGTTTTCGTTAATGAATGTTTTAACGTCCCCGAAAATGGAACCAAAAGATCGGAGCATATCGAACATCTGTCTGGAGAACTCTTCATGCATGTCGATGGTTTCATGAAACTCATCACGTCTACTGTAAATATCATCGTTGTCGTCTTCTTCGTCGGAACTCCAAATCGGATTTCGAAAGTCATTTTGAGGCGGATTCTGTCGTATGCCAAAAAATATTCGTAATTTATCCATGAAATTATAATTTTCCATTATGATTTGAACTTGCTGATTTTTCGGGAGATGGTTTGTTACTGATCCGGTTGTTTTGCTTGCTTTATGTACTGTTGATTATTTTATTTATTGCGCAACAAACAAAAAATCTTCGACAGCTGTTTTCTTATTTCAATCCAGACCAGGATATGTGCATATACCTAGCATAGCAGTACATTGGTCATCTCTGTTTTCGTGCTTGTAACTTGTACGCTCGGGAAAAAGAAATGCTTAATATGGTTCCTATTTCTTCAAAGTCGGAACGCTCAGGGTCGATAATGTCAATGTATATTGTACCAATCCGTGTAGAAGGTACTAGAAGTTGATAATTTAATAACTTTTAGTATTATTTCAGGTAAACAGTAAAGTTTCTGAATAACTAATCATCTCGACACTGAAAATGCAGTCACTCAGGAAGTGGATTATTGATTGTAAATATTGTAATACAATACAAATACTATAAAATCATAACTTCTTTGACATTGCTGAAGTCGGGTAAAAATAGTTTGAGTTTTGAATTTCCGAACGAAAACATGAGATCCGAGAACGAGTCCTTTTAGTGATCCGTAAAAACAAATCATCTGCCTAGTCTTTTCCCAAAAATGTTGTTGTCGGCTTCCAGTCTAACCAGTCTACAGTTATACTGGGTAATACTTTATGAAAGACTGGTTGTCAGACTTTCAGGCCACTGACTATGATTTGTTGTTAATGTTACGTGTAAAGGCGAAAGCGCCAGGGCAGTCCGCGAAATTCAATTCTTATAAGGTTTTTTGCAATTTACTGTTCCGTGTCAGGTTGTATGTTGATGAGAATATGATTCGCGTCCTTTTTTTGTCACTTTATTGCCAAAAATATTACAAAAGGTTTTACAAAATCAAAAGTCATTTATTTCATGTTGGCTATTTTTGACCTTCAAAGTTTTTAAGAGAAATTTCCTCAAACAGCCTCAACCTCAGCAGTCCTTATTTTTTGAGCAGGGCAGAGCCTGTACAACTGCTTTTCTTTTTGTTTTGTACCTATTTCTTGTGACAAAAAAAAATCTAGTTTAAACTTAAACCCGAAAATACCATGTTCCACGATTTATTATTTTGGCATACTTTTTCTCTTTCGCTCTTGGTATAACCACGACTCGCTGTCCTGCTGTCATTCCTGACATCGATTTATCTGATTAGTAAACAATGGTGGAACAGAGCGCTGCTGGTAGTATAGTTGGCATTTTGGCAAGTAGTAGCAGTTGGCGGTGCGGTGGATGATAGTTTTATGTTATTTATTTTCTCAATTTAATAATTCAGAAAGGCGATACACATATCCGGCAGTTCATATGCAGCGCAAAAATTATTTTTCAAATACAATTGGAACATGACACTGACGAGGCTCCGGTAGAGAAGTTGGCTTCGTGTTATTTTTAAAGGTATGTTCTAAGTTATTTTTTTATTCATCTTTTTTGTATGGAAGTGGTTTAATTTATTTTTAAAATTGTTGTTTAATTTATTTATCTTGAGTGTAGTATTCAGTATGAAAAGGGAGGTCGGTTATTTATTAAGATAAATGAATTACGTTACCGTGCGGTGGTACACCCATGCGACGCATTCACGACAGTTCACAGTATAATGCATCAATTCTCATCGCTACACGCTATTTCATTTATTTGATAATATCATTTATTTCTCAAATTGATTTCAAGGTTTGTTTGCTCTGTCAACTGGAATAAATATTTAGATTTGTGGTATTTATAGCAGTGTGAAGTTTTAGAAGGTGGAATGTTTTAAAACCGGTTTATAAACCGCGCGAATATATTCCAGTTGTGTAAGAACTGTAGACTAGTGACAATGTCAAGTGGTAATTATGGAGCACTGCTACGAGGCAATGGTTAGTAATTAATATTTGAAAACGAATACTAGGATCCTAGCAGGTGCCATTCTTTGGTTTCTGCTTACCCCCATGGGAATAAGGCGTGAGTTTATGTATGTATTTAATAATATACTATGGTCTCATGTTATGCAACAATGGCATATTTTTATCAAAAAGACATCATTAGCCATCATCATAATATAATATATAATTTATACATTTTTCATGTACACATATTTTAAATATTGAGTTGGTTTGTTTTTGTGTTATTTATCCAAATAATTTAAAATTTATGAACACAGTAATATATAATTAATTCTCATCATAATATCATTTAAATTATGTCTCTTTTTTTTTAATTATCCAATATCTTTTGACTGTCATACTGGAACTACTTTGTGTATATATAGGTACCTGTAATAAGTAGTGAATCAAATTTTGCAAAAAAATGGTAGTATGTGTATGTAATATTAAATGCTTTTTGCTGCCAAAGTAATGTGTTGCCTCAAGGCCTTACATTCATATTATTAGATATGTAATGACAATTTGGAATTTCGAGGTAGTTATACAATTTTCTAAATTACTGCTCTTTATCCAAGAGAAAAACATAGGTTTTCATAACAAAAAATCGGTGTTTTTATTTTCGCACAATTTACAGAGGAACATAGATGTTTGGTAAAGTTTTAAGAATACTTAATGATTGAATTAAATTGATCCGTTTAAAAACACTGGTCAGATTATTCCGGTATAATAATAAATTTTACAGAAAACAAGTAAATGTATGAACCTACATTTTGGGACCACTTCTGCCTAACCCTTCCGGATTACATGTGATGTTATTTTATGTCATGTTTACAGAACATTTCCTAACAAAGATTTAGCAAAAAAAACTGCTATAGATAAATAAAATCATCATCCTTGCCTTAGTTTATCATAATAATTAATGCAATTAAATAAAGAAATAATAATGCAATGAATTAATTTATTATCATAATTATATGTAAAGCAATAAATAAAACGGATGCAATCATGCAAGTAGTACCTGAAAACCACTAAACGTAAACATAAAAAAATAACAATGCTTTTAATAAGTTAATAATGCAGTGTGCGTTTCGATGGTGCGACCACGACGCGTTTTTTTTAAAAAAAAAACTATGCCAAGATTTTGTAAAAGTTGATGTCAAAGTTATGGTTATAAAATTATAAGGCTTTGAATGTGGCCGCGCCATCGAAAAGCGGAGAACCGCGCGGCCACGGTGATCTTTATAACTAAGCGGTGCAGAGACCTGAAATTTAGGTAAATAACAGATTTAATTTGTAAAAAAAAAAAAAATATATAGAAAAAATCCTAGGTTTATATTTTAGGAGCAGTAAGACTAAAACCCCATGGCCGCGTCATTAAAACAGTGAAAACCACGTTATCGCCGATATTTCGCTGAAAAAGCATCGCAGAGGTCTGATTTCTTTTTGTAAAACATAGATTTGAATTTGTCAAAACATGTAAAAATACACGAAAAAATCAAGGTTTATACCTATTTCAGGAGCTGTATTTTCGATATTGCTTAGAACATTTTTTTTTTGGCGGTGGGATATCATTAAATAACCCCTCCCGCTCTTGGGCAGAGCGGAAGGGAGTGCCAGACTTCTATTGACTAAAAACCACCCATGATCCTTCTTAGCCCTTGTAAACAACCCGCAGCCCCGACGGGATTGCTTAGAACCTTCAATACGTTTTGAATGATTCGATAGAGTGACCATGACTTAGTGTTTACATAAAACTTTCCACCTATACTACTAAACCATAACTTTGACAAATTTATGGTTTTGGGAAACAAGTTTTTTTTTACAAAATCATGAGTTTTTTAAAAAAAAAACACCCTGGTCGCGCCATCGAAACGCACACAGTATGCATGATAACTCCACTGCATTTGGTCTCTTTGGTAGTTGTGCATGTGATTGTCCTTTTTATTAGGGAGTCATTAATGGTTGCTACTTGTTTATGTCATAAAAAATCATGTGCCTAGGCGCCTTTATCTTATGAAAAATCTCCGTAATCGTTTTACTGTGCCCATAAAATTGTGTTGGATGGGTCTTCATTTTATTACATGACACAATAAAAACCGTTGCGGTATCTATTTAAAGCCGTGTCGTGTCATTGTTTTACTGATTTTTTTTATCCAAACGCGATAGGGCTGAGCCAAAGACGTTTAAATTATAAAGTCTGCCTAAATCCGCGATTTAATTTTTTTTGCAAAGTTGCTGCCACGCCTAAACCTATATTAATCGATAGCTGGTAACAAACATTTTTTGTATGAGATTTTTTTTCTAAAGTGTCACGTTTTCGAGATTTGAGCTATATCGATTAATATTGATTTATGAGTGGCCCTTTTTAAAATAAAATGGAGAGAGTTAGGCAGGCAGGCTTCATACAAAAATCTTCCAAAGTTCCAACCCTTTTGCACCAGTATTCCGCGTAGTATTTCACGTATGTAACAAAACTAAGAACTTCCCCCTATCTTTGCTTTGTAATCCAATGAACTCAAACAGAGTCTTTACTGTATGTACCTGTTAAACAAAAAAAGAAATTGACATCGCGTGTTAAAAGACGCTCGTACAAATAATTAATTGTGGAGACGTCATTCCTTAGACATTTGCGTCATACACCCACCATCTTCGGCTTCTAGCCTAATCGGATGCAGCTGAACACATGGGAATTTTACATGGAGCTGCCTATCTGACCTCCAAAACTCAGTTAGCATTACTTAAGTAATACGAAACTTTTTGGTAGGGCTGGTTGTCAGAATCGGGCCACTGATTACCAGTAATGTGTCAATGACTCACCAATCGTCCTGCCACCGTCACGCGTCATACACAAACCACTGCAGACAATAACAGACATTGTTATTGACAGTAAGTTATTTATATTTTGACCCATTTGATGAGACATACAAGGCTATGACGCATGATAGACCTTCTCTTGGTACATAGGTAACCGACCACGAGGAAAGTAAAGCATAATTGGTTAGCATAACCGCAGGAAACGAAGTCCTTTGTTTATACTATATATTCCTTTGACTCAAAAATCTTACGCAGTTTAAACAAATAGATATCCTTGTTAATCCTTGAATTGTCACCTTCATTTTATCTAAAAGCCATAAACCGTTTAGATTCACTTGTTTTTGTTCAAAATTGAATCTTGGATTGTTACATTATCAGACCAATGCTCCCCCTTAACTAAGCTCACCAATTTATCGGAACGCGACAAGCTGACGACTTAACCGCGTCCAACAGCTATCAGTATCGCCATTGTTGTAGAATATTGACACTGACAGCTCTTGAACAGAGTTTAGTTGATAGTCAAGTTAAGTTTCATCGGTGAAATAGACCTCAAGATGTTACGACAAAGTATTTCGTGGCAGGTATGAAGGAATCGTGTTATGGTTTTATGTCCTTAGCATTGAAAACAATGAAAGAAAACATAAAAAAACCAGTATAGAAAAAGTACTTAAAATGTAAACAATTTATCACTGAATTTTATCAATATTCGGGAACCTCATTTCCATTAGATGTCACTACCATGCGAAGTTAAAATTGATAAGCTATTAATCATGAAGTCTTTGATGTTTGCATTGAAATTATCTTTTGGTTACAACCAAAATGTATAGAAGAATACTTAAACTGTACCTACTCTACTCATAAATCCAGAATTGAACAACAAAATACATACTTGTAACTACATATATTATTTACTTTTATTTCTTTTATTTTTATTTACTTTTTTTTTCTTTGTTTACCTGTTATAATATTAACCAGGCAGTGAGTACAACCTTCTCTAAAGTATGTATTCTATTCTGCTGTTTATCAAATTATGCTCCTTTCGCATCCAAAAACAGATATACTTTATTTCATACGTCCGTAAACAATTGTCTTTTGTATTCAATCTTTCTCCTGCACGGAACATCGCTCGCTTCTACAAATGACCCTATTGTTGTAACGGCTATTCATCGTCATTCGTCTTACCCGTCATTAAAGTTAACAGCCCGTAGAAGTCCACTTGTGGACTTTAGACAGGACTCTCCCCTCCATAACTATAACTCAAATCTGATTAAATCGTTTTATAGGATCTCCATCTACATTTTGTCTGTGATTCGCTTGAGTTGCATACTTTTCTCTCGGTTCGAAATGTCTATAGCAATCTAAATAGCTGAGTCACCGGAAAATAGCGACGAATTTAGCGTTGTCACTAGTGTCAATTAGTTACTGTAACGTACAAGACTCAGGCAAGACACACAGGTCGTGATGTAATTAGAACTTCGCATCGTTTGCCATTATTCATCCACAGCCCGACTTCTCCACACTGCTGGATATAGGTCTCTCTTTGCTTGTGCCTAGCTACACGCTCTTGTCCCAGCCTCATCCAAGATAGTCCCGCAATGGCAACAATATCGTCTGCCCATCTCGCCGCCGCCGGACGATTAACACTTCTCTTGCCATTCCTTGGACGCCACTCGGCCACAGCTATACTCCACCTGCCATCACCGCACCTAGCAAGGCCTCATTTGCCATAATCGGGTTCTAATCCAAACAATTTGCCTTTTTGCCGGTGTTATTCACTAGTTATATTCACTAAGAAGTAGATATTGGCCTCAGTTGTGTCTTTAAGGCAGTGTAGGATGTGGATGTTAGACAGACAGAATAACTACACAATAATACAGGATAACCGTTTGTATGTTGATGTCCCTTCCACCCTGTATTCTCTTACGCCGAGACGTACAAATCCATAAACAAATGCCAGCAGGCTAATGTTGTAGGTCAATCGTTCAGCATTACTCAGGTAGGCATTTTATTGTCCTCCCCCACTGAGAATTAGGTCACAGTAGGTATTGCAGGAATTTATTGGAATTCCACGTCTCGCCGACCGTTATATCGAGCAGTTCGTGACTTATTTTGTAAAGATTCGTGCACTTCAAGTAAGTGATAAAGAATATAAAAATATTGTATGTTTTTGCCCTTTTAATGGTGCACGTACGTTTTGTTTTGAAACGACTGTTATCAATTGTTCTCTTTCTAACTGGTAAAATATAGTGTGAATGTGGAAGTCAGCAATAGCGAATTGGTTTTGCATGTCTTGGATCCTTGAATTGCCTGGGTTTATCACATATCACACTAATATTATTAAGGCGAAAGTTTGTGAGTGTGTATGTTTGTCACTCTTTCACGCAAAAACTACTGAACGGATTTGGATAAAATTTGGTACACAGATAGTTTATAACCTGGATTAAAACATAGGAGAGTTTTTATCCCAAATCATTTTCCCGTAGGATAATTTCCGAGTTTAAGCTGGTGAAGGCGCTGGCAACAGCTAGTCATTTAGAACTGCAAAAATATTATGGCCCCCAAAAAAATTACCGCAACAGAAACAAGATTTACCAATCTACGGTCATTTGCGTTATTATCATATTTTCCATGTTTATTAGCATAAACCAAATCAAGCAGAACATCTACACTTTGGTTATATTCGTTCATGAGCCATTTGCTTACGTCAATGCGTAAATAATAAATAAACAGGCTGTTCTCCGCCGAACCCTAACTTGTTTGTATTGTTGAATATTTTATTCGAAACTTCTGTGTTTTTCCTCTTATCCTCAACTTGGAAATGTTTCCGTCTTTTACGAGAAATAACTTTTAAACGACGATGATGACGAGCTGAAGAGGTTTTAAATACGCTTTGAGATTTTGTTTTGGATCCTCACCATATCCAATTTAACAATCATCCTTTCTCAAAATCAATTCTAGAGATAACCTACCCGTAGAAAATACTGACCTGGCTCTGATATGCGCCAAATGACGATTACATTTCCACAAACTATACTGAAGGTTCCAGTTCAGTGTTTTATCAGTTCTATATACCAAGACCGAAGAAAAATGTTTCTGTGATCATAATCTAGCCTATCCAAAAAAGTGTTTAATTGTTGAAAGAAGTCCAAGCCTTGCCATAACACTGCTGTTGGCAACAACAGGCCAGCTTTACTCCTAATGAAAAATTTAATTTCCATGCAAAAGCAGACCATAAGTTAATCTAGTTAGTCTCACCATATGATATTGTATTATTCGGAGCACGTCTCGGTCCGGTATGTGACGATTACATCAATGACGTAGGCGCATAGTAAGTGGATACTGCCATGACACCCGCCGTCGCTGGCGCCAACTGACTTTCTCTAAAGTGTTAGATCGTGTTTACACTTTTACTTACACCGCTGGTATCTGTATCGAATTGCTTTTGAGACGTGCTGAGTATCAGTAGTTATTGTTCAGAAATGCTTTCAAATTCTCACGCTCGAATAATTCGCAGCCAAAAATCACGAAACAATGGAAGGTTCGATGATATCACGAACGAGTAGTACGTTACTCGGTACGTTATTCGGTTTTTCCATCAGGAATTTCTCAGTAGCAGCCACGGAGTTTGTATTTGTGCCCGGTTGATAGGCTCGCCCTCCTATTAGATAGGACTTAAAAATCCTCTTCTATTACATACTGAAATGTAGGTGTACCAATAGCTACACCTCTGCCTAACCCTTTGAGGATTACAGGCGTGATGTGTTATGAATAGTACTTGGATTATTTTTAGGGTCAAACAATTAACTTTGAATGCACGTATGATTATAAATCAGATTTCAATCTCTACATTGTATTTACGCTCGTTAAATATTCATAGTCTGGGGCATTGGGGGATGCTAGATTATGAAAGCCTTCATATGCCAGGCTGTATTATAATTTCAAGTCACTATCTTCCAGTTTTATGTGTTTAACGCAGTTATTATAAATAATTAAGACATTGTTTTTATTTCTCCATCGAAAATTTTATTATTATCATTCCCAGAAATTATCCTGGCCCTGAATGCGACTTTTATTACAACTGCGTGTGCATTCAAAGTATTTTACCTTTAATTTACCATAATTACTTTTGAAGATATTTTTCGCCTTACCTTTGGTTTCTCGTTGGTTTCATGGAAGTGTTTTTGTAGAAATTTAGAATGTTTTCCGTTCGAAGAGAAAATCTTAGTTGTATTTTCTGTTTATGTGTGTGTTTTTCTGTTTCTTTAAATCTAGATTAAACCTAGTCTCTACTAATCATATCTGCTGTCTAGATTGAATGATGTTGTAGCAAAATTAAAACTAAATATTTCCAAAAAACGTGGACTAATATAAGTAATTAATTGGCAAAATATGGAAACAATCGCAGATATTTACATTGGATTGATTCGTAAATGAACAATCCCAAAACTGCTAAATCGTACCTAAATTAAATAAAACTTACCTGATGAACGACCCCAGTCAAACAATATATTATGGTGAGAATTGCGGTTTAGCACGCGCGTTGCGGGGTTACTAATATAAGTACTGGGGAAAACCATGGGACATGACGCCTGAACCTCGAGGGTACATATAAATAACATTAGTATTGATCTTTTACCCCTTACCTAGGACAGGTGCATGTATTTATTCAAAGTAGCTGCGTAGAACGACTTGAAAATGATTTTAAAACTATAAGATTACTTGTAGCCCTTGTACGGGTCGCCTTATCTAGCTTTTCCATATAAATATGCTCTCGATTATGCATCGTCGATGTAACTGCGTGAGACAGCATTCCCACTCTCGTAAAAAATACTTTCTAAGCAACAGAACCGAACGGAGCATGGAATAGTGCAATTCTGTGCTGTTAAATGAGGTTCGACCGTATTATCTTTACCTGATTACTCGTTGTTGCATTGCCGCAGATCAGTCTTATCAATGCCTGCCATAGCCACAGAGCGTAAGTTTGACGTAGTCACGTTAAAATCATAAAACCACCGTTTTCTGAGTACGTTGTAGCCAGACTTTTCAATCAGTGTAACTTTCTGAACTTTGTATTGAGGTAACTTAGATTCATAATATGAATCATTGGAAATTCTAAGTAAACATGGACTGTACAGAACGAATAATTATATTTATACATTGTAATGATAGTATTTTCCGTAGGACGTCTCCAGTTACATAAACAATATTCATGTTTACAAAATACGATTACATATTAAAATTCCTTGTGCTCTGTTTTGTTTACATACCTTGTTTTTCTTGTCAGTTCCACGTTTTTTCTAAGAAATTGGAGTAGTTTATTTGATTCTGAATAAGGTTGCGTACGTCAATACGTCAAATATTATAACATAACATCGCGCCTGTAATCCCTGGCGATTTAGGCAGAGGTGTGTGTGAACGTTTGTCCGTCTTTTTGTGTTAACGCTTAAAGGGATCCATATGTTTTTTTATTTTCGACCCATATGAGCATAATATAATAATCATTATAATACCAAACAAATTCTTATAAATAAAGGCCATTGATGACCATAATTCTCCACTGGATTTTGGAACAGCACTCACACTTGACGCACACGAAAACCCCGCATTAACCCGAAAACCGATTACCGCGGTATGCCTTAGGGCTTCGCAGACTTGGCAACAAGATTAATCGAAACGAAAATAATCGAAAACGGAAAACCAATTTTCTCTAAAGCAAGTCGATTTCCCCAATAAATAATATGATTTTGCAAATCATCTTCATCTGCCTTGCCTTTTCCCAGCTATGCCCAACATAGCTGGGATCGACGTTCAGTCTAATCGGATGCAGATGAATACCAATACTGGTATTCAGAATTTACATGGAGCTTTAACTGCCTGTCTGACCTCCACAACCTAGTTAGTACTGGGTAATGCAACCAATTTTTCGGCGCAACATGTTTTCTTCCAGTCTCCCCCAGTGCCATGGCATCACTTACTTCTTTCTCTTTCATATCATTCCTCACACAAGCCATCCATCTTTTCTTTGGTCTTCCTCTCCCTCTCCATCCATCAACATCAATATCCATCACTTAATAGTCACGTGCGTTTATGGTTTTACTTCCAACGTACATAAATCACGGAGAGATGAGTGTTTGTTTGCTCACATAAAACATCGTTACTTATAGTATGCTTGAAAGGATGTGATTGCATGATTAGCCTATTCATACAACTTGATTTTGCGTAGGACATTTTCTATTGCAACGAAGTACTTAAAATTAAAGGTAATTTACGGTCTGTGTATCTGCGTCATATTTTTCTTATCGTATATTTGTAAGCTATGGTAAAAAACTTAACCATATTCTGGGTATCCGTGTTTTTCCATCTCAAAAAAACTGGTTAGGTTCATCGAAGTTCCGTTCCTGCTGACTAGAATGTCAACAGCAGACAGGCATCAACCTTACAAGTATTTTAGTTTATTCCACCAATTTAGCCATAACCATAACGTTTATTTATGTTCAAGAACATGCTCGGTTCTAGATTAAAATTCAGAATTTATGTAAAATTAAATCCTTTTTGTAAAAAAAATGATGCTTTAACAACATATTTCAATATTTATTATCTTGTGTGCCTAGGTTAACGTGTACTACATTTCATTGAGAATAGGTGTCTACAAGTGACTAGGCTGACCCTAGTTAACATTCCGTCTAGTCTATCATTATTATGTTATCGTTGTGATTTTGTCATTACCTAGGGTCTCCCAGGGCACTAGGCTATTATTACTTTAATGCAAAAATCTCTGTGATTACTAAGTTCAATATCTATTATGGTTAGAAACAGGTTTTCTTGAAATGCAATCGAAGCGCTAAACCGCGCTTCGATTGCTTCATAGGATATATTACGAATTTTATTGATTTAATGTCTAAAAAACTTATTAAATTACAATTTTTGTTTTAGCCACACATCGAAAGCCTCTCAGGGCTTATCTGTGTGCTGGCGAGCCGTTCGTATAAACTTTAACACAACAAAATTTAACTTGTTGTATGTTGAGCATCTAATCATTAGGAAGCGGAATCTTAGAGCAATCAATCATTATTTTTATTTATATTATCGAGTATACATTTTTAACATTTTGAGCATATATTACGTATTTAATTAATCGTTAGGAAGAGGAATCTCAGAGAAATCAAATTTTATTTTATTTTAGTGTCTATTTTTAACTTTTGCAATCAATAACTAATTGAGTCGAAAAGATCAAGATAGCCTTTTACGGCAATGGAATAATTAAAAATAGTGTAATTGACATTGTATGTAAATTACCAGAACGTAGCATACGATTTACCAATAAATTCAGTAATTAGTGAAAGCGATAGCCATTGTGTTGTCAAACACATTCCTGTGTATTGACGGATTTCATCTTCGAAGATTCCTTCATTGATCGTAAAAATATTGAATAACACGTATTGATTGTTATAACACAAACAGTGGATACTGTTGATGTTCTACCAAAGAATACTACAATCATGACATTTAAGTAATGAACTAATGGGTAATGATAAAATAAGGTTTATCACTCTTGTGTCAACTTGTTGATGTACTGGCCTCAGTGACCTTGCCATTCATAAAAATAGCTACAGGTGGTTCGTGAGATCTAATGTAAATTATGTACTAGTACATACTGCACCTAGTAATCGTGGTAATTGTACCTACGCGAGAAACGAGTACTTATCAACAATGCTAGACGTATTGTTTTAAAAATAATTAGTTAATTGTAGGAAGCGTTTAAAGATAATTTGGCTGAACTATTGGGACAACTGGGACATCTGTCTGGTATTTTTGCATTACAAATCAACAATGAACAAATATTTCTACAGCATTTGACAATCTTACATTTTGGTGGCAAAGTACTGAATTTCGTGATATGAATCAATAGAGAATGAATTGGCTAAAGCCATTTTGGGTGGTCTCTTAATTATTCTTAAGTAATTGTGCTGTTTCACCGTTTGTATTCTACTGTTAATATAGACTCGGTAATTACCTTTAGGGGCATCGTTAAATACATTTGTTTCGCAGTTCTCACACACGACTATACTAATATGCGCGTCGTGATGTGTTTGTGAACATTATCTACCGTCACGCATAGTAACTTCGAAAAAATCTGTGTTTACATGGAATATACTTGTTTTTACAGAATTTTAATGATCTAATCTCACAGTGACTTGTCATTTGCAAAAAAAACAAGCGTGTCGACATGCCCATTTTCCTCTCCATCTTCCAATTAACGCATTTATTAAATCTACAATGACACATAGATATTAAGTTGTCACTACACTTGCAATTTACCACGTGGAACGTTAAGCATGATTTGAATATCTCATTGCAAGCCGGTCGTTCAATATGTTCTAAGCTTTACGGCAGCTGTCCCGCAGTCGTGATCGGCCTTTAGTGCAGCCAGTGCGTTTTGCTCCGTCGAGTCTACAACATTGTTTTCACCATCACCAGTGTTAACGTCTGCCTGTTTATTAGCAGTGTCCATAATAGTGATTTTATTACTTTGCCCGTTTGAAATATTATTTGTTGGTGAGTTGTCCTTTTCCTTATAAAATTGTTGTTACTTAAATAAGTTGTTTTCGAACAGAAAGTGTCTTGTCATGTCACCTACTTTTAAAATCCTTGTATCTCTGATCAACCTTGCCGGAATGTTATTGCCTTATAGTTTTTGTGAGAATAAATTTGTAACTTTTATAATCCGTTAAGTTAACTGTTCGAATACGATCCTATTGTAAAACGTGATAGTACAATATTTTATGTGTAGTAAAGTAAAATAATTTTACGCTCCGCGTCCGTCGTTTCTCGTTTTCATACATTTTATCAGTCTGTGCTTCATTTGGTTTCTTCCAAGTGCAAAATATTTGTTCATACCATGAAATGTTTACACACACTGATAGAGACCATAATATTTTACTGTTAAGAATTCATCATTCTTCAAATATTTCGTCAACTTTGCTTATGATTATAAGCATAATCAGCCAATAATTTTACGACTGCTGAGAAACTGGCCTCCTCTATATGTGAGGGAATGGGTTATAATCCCACACGCGGGTCCAGTGCGGGGTGGTAGATGTCTTTGAATTTTTGGTTCTTGGACATGCCGGTTTCCTTGAATAAATAAATAACATGCGGATGTCTGGTTTCGAACCCACGACTTTGCTCGTAAGTCAGGGTCGTCTGGGCAAGTCTGCTCGCTTGTTTATAATATTCATCGTATAATTTCGTATAGCTTAAGGCTCTATTTGTTATGCCAGGTCCCTTTTGGGAAATATTTTTGTGAAACACAAGATCGCTTGTTGTGTTTTGTACTTCCAGTTCCGACATAGCTATTTATCTTTACATGGTTTGGGCATCAATTCCAGTGAATTCGGCTAGATGTAACATGACCTTTTCATACAGTTTATTGGAGTATTTTTACTTACTCAAGCTCTTAGGAACACGTATCGTTTACAATATTTTACAATATACATATTCTTTTATTCCCCGTCTCATTATTTTTCACTTCGTCTAGCGGAACTAATGCCTTGTTTTGTTTAGCATTGTCAGTTAGTTGCTTGGTAGATTCAAGTGTTTCAACAACATTGCCAAGTCTGCATTGAATATCGTTGATTGCTTCAGATCTATTATTTGCCGATTGTAAAAAGCTACTTAGTAAAACGTAGTTTCTTTGGAGAATAATTTGTGTTGCAGTTCGTTTTTTGTGATTGCAGAAAAAAGCGATAAATAGTACTTACTTTGTTATCGGTTTACTAATTGCCAATATCTGTTAGCTAAAGCTAAAGTTTTAATAAATGTTATGTTTTCGTTAATTACTTGTTTACTTTTATCGTCTATGTTATATTTTAAGATGATTCTATAAACAAGACAATAATTATGTTTATCATGGGCATAATAAACTTTTACTGATACAAATATAAGTTTCGAACGAAGTAGCGATGGGATTTACCAAACATTTGAGTTTCTAATGGTGATTTAAAAAACATCTAATAATTGCCACGACCTTTGGTACTAAGCAAGTCTAAAAATTAACCAGTAATTAGAATACTTTGGGGCTGCTTCGGTGGTGGAAAGTTCTAGAAGTGGAGAATAAAATTATTATTAAACAGCCAGAATTTCTGCAAGACTACTGACTTGTCTTCATTATGTAATATGTATTATACTGGCTACCAAGGTGAACAAGGATCTTTGCTTGCAGATGTGTATGCTTTTATGCTACTAGGTAAGTATAAGTAACTGCCGCTCGTGCCGATATTTAGGTTAAGCCGTGCTTTCGAAGGTTGGTCCATGGACATATCCAGTTTCTTCCGACTCAGCTGATAATAGCCTATTGTTTCATTGTGTGTATTCAATGAATTATTGAGACATATATCTTAAATTTTCTCAGGCGGAACACTAATAATAATAAATTATGATTTATTTTAACATTGTTACCGTAAAAACATAAAAGGAAAATCGTGAGCAACGGTATCTGATGGTAGTAGAGTAGTCCGACCCAGTCCGAACAAAACATATTCCATTTGTACAATTATATTATTCTGGGAAGTAATTGGGTTAAATACGTGTTTCGGTAAAATAATATTCAAAATTGTTAAGCCACTGGGACTAGCACACATATAGGTCCGTTTTAATCAAGAAATGGTGGAGACTCTACATAAAACAAAAAGATCGTCAGTTATTAACGTAGGCATTGCTGTTTCATGTTGTAAATCAGCTTGAATTGATTGTGCGAACAAATACTGGTTTTTAGACGACAAAAAAAAAACGAATTAGTCCGTCAGATAGATTTCCAAAAAATATTGAACACAACAAAAAATGCTTCAAAAATGAGGATACAGTGCTTCGAAAACTCGTGTTAATTTCACTACATTTTTTACCATCATGATCTTTGACGCGTTTTATCTTCGTCAATTTTTATTAAATTGATAAAACAAAAAACACGTATCCAATATTTTTCGATAATCTAACTGACGAACTAAACAAAATCATATTATGTTAAGTCAGTCGACATCCCTATTCGTTTTGGAGATCAATGTAGTTTGGGGCTATAGGAGCTCGTGGTCGTGGCTATCTAATAACAGCCTCTTGGATCAATCTTCAGGTTACACCGCGCTTGCCTGACTTGGTCTGTGAATGTTTGACCACCCATTACATACCGAGTGTCCTCGTCTTGAAAGCCGTTGGTCCCGGCTGTCGTTTGTAGATATCTGGCTGTCGTAACAGGTAGTCTGTAGCCCGAAAGTCTGACTACCAGTTTTACCACGGTTGTGGAGGTCAGATAGGCAGTCGCTTCATGTAAAATATTGGTTTTCAGCTGCATCTGGTTAGACTGGAAGCCCATAGTTGGGAAAAGGCTAGGCAGATGATGATGGAATTTTAAAATTAAATGGGCGTACTCTTAACCTCAATCTTGTTTTCAGGACAGAGATGAGGTCAACGATAGGACGAGCTAACCCCAAAGAAAACCTCGTGACTTAAATAGATTTTGGGGTCGTATGAACTTGGGATTAGTATGGGACTATATTTTTTTTTTTTTTAAACTTTGCCCCACACTAGGAATTTCTCCTGTATCTTGGGTGCGTTTACAAACATATAAAGTCACATACACAAATACCCAGACCCGAAACAACTATCTGCAGGCCATTCAAATATTTGTTCCGTGCGGGCATCGAACCCGCGACACGCAGCGCAGCAGTCCAATCGCTTAGCCATTGCGCCAACCGTGCCGTAATTTTCTTCAATTCTCTTCTTAATTACCTTCTTTACCTTTCTTACATCTGCCTGCCTGGCTGTAATGGTTTTTCGAACTAAGATGTGAACGTAAAACCATTAAATAAAATTATTTATCCGTGAACAATGTCAAACAACCGATACGCATACATGTCCTAAGTAATGTATGCATATTAGTCGATATTCCCCAGACTTAGTAACACGGCTATCTTGACATCAAGATACGAAGCTTAAATATTATTATTTGGAATTGTAGACATCATTCATTTGTTTTTTATCTAATTCTTTATCAAACGAAGATCAGATTTGTTATCTTTATTTATTGATAAAAGCAATATTCCGGGGACAAAACTAAAACTATTCAGTATCTCGAATCGGTACGACTCAACGTAACGTTATGAAGTCTTCCGGTAAGCTAAATTCAATTTTCTTTTGTAAAAACATTACCCTTTCCTTGCAGTCGGGTAAAATCGACACACACACATATTTAAAGTAAAGAAACACAGGGCCATACAACGAATATTAGATTATTGGATAAACATCTTAATTATGCGTGAGGTTACAAACCAACTTTAAGTAGAATGTCTTTAAAACTGTCGCACCTAGTACTTATTACTAGAAAATCTTTTTTGCAACAAAAAAAACCACCAGATTCCAAAAAAACAGATAAGTACGCAGATAAGTAAGTAAGATTAGTCGCTTGTTGTTTATACATTTTAGTTGAAGCTTTCCAAACAAATTATTGTCATTCGGTGACATCATATGATTTCGCTGTGATGTTTGTTATGCATAAGAATAATATAAAGTACTTTTCCTACAAATTCCCTCTGTGGTGTTTGAGTCATGGTTTGTAACAAACAAACTGTTTACCTTGATAATTTACAAATTGAATTCTGTTAATAATTTGACGGCACGGTTGGCGCAGTGGCTGAGAGATTGGACTGCTGCGCTGCGTGTCGCGGGTTCGATCCCCGCACGGAACAAATATTTGTATGGCCTACAGATAGTTGTTTCGGGTCTGGGTGTGTTTGTGTATGTGACTGAATGTTTGTAAACGCACCCACGATACAGGAGAAATTCCTAGTGTGGGGCAACGTTTTTAAAAAAAAAAAAAAAAATTATGTTTTCAAATAATATTAAATACCTATATGCAAGTGTTTCGTTTCGCCTCGGATATATTATCAGCGTGGTAAATCCTGAATACTGTTCATACAAGCTACACTCATTACCTGTGTGTAGGTACCTAAATATAAAATTGACGCAGATATATTTTTAAATTCCAAACATGCGAAGGTCATGTTTTGTTAGATTTTAAGCTGACATTCTGGCTCTTCAACGGAGCTATAGAAAAAAAGCAACAACAAGCCTGACTACAAGTGTTCTAGATTTGCATAATGATGGATATAAATTGTGATGAAACAGGTTTCTCAGAACAATCTATATAGATAAAATAGTTATGTAAGAATCTGAGTTGTGTTGGATATAGGTACTAAATCGGATCATCGGATGCAGTTTTATCTTTTATCAAAATGTAACACTTCTGCTGCTACTGATCACTTAACACCCTGATCTGATTAGATTATATCTGTACGCACAAGCTATAAATGTTCATGGTTTTTTGTTGTTGTCATTTCAGAATCTTCGAAGCCGAAGATGGCGGAGGGTGGCGTGACAGGCGCGCTGCTGTACGCGGTGAGCGCGGCCGTACTCGGCATGCTGCAGTTCGGCTTCAACACCGGCGTCATTAACGCGCCGCGACCCTTCATCGAGAACTTCATCAGGGAGCAGTACGAAGTCACCGACCCCAGCTTCATATTCAGTGTCATCGTCAGTATCTTCGCCATCGGAGGTATGATCGGATGCCCTTTCGCCAGCTGGATGCTAGAAAAATTCGGCCGCAAAAATGCCCTTCTCGTCAACTCGGTGATCGGGGTCCTCGGCGCTGTGTTCATGGGCTTAAGCAAACTGGCTAACTCTGTCGAAATGATCATAATTGGCAGATTTATCATAGGCGTCAACTGCGGATTTGCAACAACTGCTTCACCTACTTACGTGTCAGAAGTAGCACCACTAAGGTTACGAGGTGCGTTCGGAACAGTGAACCAGTTAGCGGTCGCTTTCGGATTGGTTGGTGCGCAGATCTTGGGTATCGATATGATAATGGGGAGTGATGAAGGCTGGCCGTGGCTTCTTGGACTTGCGATTATACCGTCAGCACTTCAGTGTGTCATGGTTATGTTTGCACCTGAGAGTCCTCGCTATTTGCTACTGGTCGCCCGCGATGAGGAGAGATCAAGAGCGGAGCTAGCTAAAATCCGCGGTACGAGCGAAATTGACGACGAAATCAATGACATGCACGTGGAGGATCGCGCGGCCAGACAGGAGGAGAAGTTTACAATTCGGGACTTGTTCATGATCAAGGCACTCCGCATGCCTCTCATTATTGGAGTCGTGATGCATCTGTCGCAGCAGCTGGGAGGTATCAACGCTGTACTGTATTACTCCACGACGATATTCGTGAATGCTGGACTAGCGGAGGACGTCGCGAGGTTGGCTTCAATAGGCGTGGGTAGCATGTTGTTCATAATGGCTCTGGTGTCGATTCCTCTCATGGATCGTCTGGGCAGACGTACACTGCAACTGGGAGGTCTCGCCGGTATGGCCGTGTTCTCTGTGCTCATGACTATCGCGTTCTTCACGTACGAGAACAACACGACTATGAGCATATTTGCTGTGATATTCACGTTCCTGTACGTTGCGTTCTTCGGCGTGGGTCCGAGCTCGATCCCGTGGATGTTGCTGTCGGAGTTGTTCGGTCAGGGCGCCCGTAGCGCTGCCGTCAGTGTCGGGGCTCTCGTCAACTGGTTCGCTAACTTTATCGTAGGCCTAACCTTCATTCCTATGTCGGATGCACTCGGCAACTATGTATTCTTGCCTTATACGGTTCTCCTCATATTATTCTTTATCTTTACTTTCTTCAAGCTGCCAGAGACGAAGAACAGAACGATCGAGGAGGTTACAGCTCTCTTTAAAAAGTAATCAGGTTTAGACGTAAGCGACATTCCTTAGAGCTAAGAATAATGATTGCATCACTGCAATAAGTTTACACAGCATGATTGTGATAGAACTGTATGAAATTCGATTTTCTAGAAAAATATAGATGAACGAGTGTTATCTATGTCCTTTCAATCAGATTTATATAAAAATGGAAAGACTGAACACCACACTTATATTAAATGGAGTCGTTTAAAGATTCTTCATACTTGATATACCTTTAAATAAAGTACTTATTTAAAAATAAAATTATAATACTGTATAAATATTTTAGACGACGATTATGCATTAATTCCAATATTTATTCAATATTATGAATCACTATTTAGAAATTATGATATTATATTTTACATTGTAGTAAAGTATAAACATAAAGGAAGTAATATAAAAGTTTCACGTAAGTACCTAATGTACGCAAAAAATCCGCTATAATGTCAAGAACGACCTATTAATTATTAATTTATCGATGAATGCGTTTATACATTGTTTTGATATTATTGTTATATTTCCGAAGGTTTGAGGACCAAAAGTTGATTTTATTGTTATTAAGATATTGTTTATGATTAGTTTAAGTATGTTAAGTGCTGGTGATAGCGAATTTAGATCAACGCAATTTGTTTTTTTTTAATATTGTTGGCGCTTTTTTATATTTTTTTCTATTGTCTATCCTAGTGCCTTAACTTTTGTTCTACAGTGTAGTGGGCAGAGTTAGAGCACTTTCAAATGCCTAATATTTGATGTCCACTCCTACAATCGTGTAGAAAACATCAATCAAAGTAGCTAGCAATGTAAAGAGACATAGTTTGTGCCAGCGTGGGAGTGTGGTTGAGATACAGACGCAGATCTGTCAAGTTTTCTTGATAGATTTTCAACTTTTTCGCTAAAGTATTAGGTTTAAGATTGATTGGGAAAATGTGACAGTTTCAGGTAATTTATTGTGTTACAATATTCGCGCTCGATCTCGAACTATGTTTTCTATCCCTTAGTCTCGAAACTATACATTTTAACTAGGGTATCCTCCCGCGCTTGCGCCTACTTTGTTTCACAATTATATCAATAAAGGCCATCACGATATACCTATACTTACCATTAAATGTTCGTGAAATCACTATTCTCAGTGAACCATATATTTCCATATGATATTATTATAATATAACGTGTAAGTGAATGGTATACAATCTTAATATGAATATATTCTTTCTTTCATAGTTAGGTAAACGCCATTTGACAGGCTAAAACTAGACCCAGTTTTTGGACGTTTTTTCTAAAGTCCAGTCCCCTTTTTTGGGGGGGGCGGGGGAAATCATCAAATAACCTCTCCCGCGTGGGCAGAGCGAAAGGGAGTGTCAGACTTCTACTGACTAAAAACCACCCATGTTTCTTCTTAGCCCTTGCGCCGTGGCCGCGGTATCTCTTTCAAACAACCCGCAGCCCCGACGGGCAAGTCCAGTCCCCTCAGATCCATATATTATATCAGCTATGGGCCAACATCTATAAACAGGAAAATTACCATTAGAAAGTTTAAAATTTTGCCCTTAGAAAATTAAATTAGTTAGGCTAAACATGATATATACCTCAATAGTTAGTAACGTATAAAACTGCACTTTTTTATAATATTACAAAACTTTAGAAAAATTAATTAATAAATTTTGATTAATTAATAAATTCATTCGGTAATTCATTCATAAAAATACGATGTTAACGATTTGTTACTAATAGTTGCGTTTACCCTACTTGTTTGTTTAAAAGTAGTAAAATTTACGTTAATTTTTAAACTGTCGTCGAGGGAAATGTTAAAATATGTAACCGTCCCAATGTATCTTAGTGCCAACTGTGTGTTTGTACTAGAAACTTATTTTCTTCATTAGAAAGAAAAAATAAATGGGAATAGGTTAGCTTACAAACTAGTTCCAAGCATCTTCATTGGTTGAAAATATGTTAACGTCATTTTATACTTCAAAATAGCTCGACCTCATTGGTCAGATGGGACCTAGCTAGGGTCACGCCATCTACAGTTAGCTTTAACAAACCTTCCACCACCGTGATTTTTAGTGTTGGCACACTTAAAAATCACGTGAGAAATATTTACTATTAGGAAAAACTCAGCTCAATCTTGACAGTATTTATCTTTCTGTATTTGTGTCTAATATAATGATGTCAAGGTTTCTAAAATGGCAACTCAACTATCTAAAATACTTTGCCTTTCGGTCTTTAAATGTTCGTGCGAGCGAGAGAAAACACATCTCTATAGTAGGGTTGCCATTTTCATAAGCTTTTTATGTAAACCTGTTGTATGTATTATAGTCTCGTGTTGAGTTTTGTATATACTTTTAAGACCGCGCTGGTTCAGAAAGGAAATTAATTGTAATAAAGGAACCACTTAAAGTAGCCGTCTACATTAAGTGGTTCCAAAGAGTTCATACAAATGAAAGAAAACAACCTCTGCGTAATTCCAAATAATCATTGTATTTTTTTTTATTATTTAAACAATGAATGTCATTTTAAGCTTCTTAACTTGGGAGAAAGGCGAAACTTTAAAGACGTCAATATTTTTGTTTAATTGCCCTTTATTGTAATTCGCAGCTAAATTATACATTCTTTTTCTATTTTGCACTTTTTTCTGTAAATAAAATCATGCACAATAACGATAATAAATAATGAATTACAATATTTTCCTGATCATGTAAATATATTCTTTGTTTTATACACTTTTATTGTGATTATATTTATTTAATTTTAAATCATAAAACTATTAATAGTAGGTGTAGCTATCTGGTTCAGATACAAAAAATGGGATCTTTTGGAATTGAGATGATCGTGTGCCGTTCTTTTTTTTATCGACCATTTAATTAATTCCACGGTGCTCAGTTCCAAAACATTGCATGTCATTGTTGTCTCAACCGATAGTTGACATAATGTAGCCTAGTAATAAGCCACAATATTGTACCTAATTAAAACAAATGATAAAAAAGCAACAAAAAATAATACGAATTTAATTCGTCTGTTGATATTAAATTATTACTATATTAGCAAAATGTGTTTTGTTTACGAATCTATTTACACAATTACATATTATGCTGTACTTTAATGAACAGTAGATATTCAATATTCCAAACAATTCTGTTTGTATACATATAGAGATAATATGAAGTTATAGACAGAAAATGCTTGACTATGCCATACAATACATTTTTTACATAATTTACTAAATAAGTATCTACACTACACAAAGCCTTGAAGAACAATCAAGAACAAACATCTTTTAAGTTTCTACGTAGCTATAATCACATACACGCAGTCCATTCTAACCGATTAAATTAATATATGTAATCAGTATTGACAATCAATTGCTTTCGAAGCTACCATAAAGATGTCAGGTATAGATTAATTTGATAAAAATACATTGTTTACGATACAATCAAACCTATTCAAATTCATTCAGATTATGATTGTACGCTGACATTGACTAATTTACCGAAGGACTTCGTCACTACTTATCTGAAGTCTAAAGTACGAGATGAGTCTGCCCTGTTTTCTAGGCTCGACAAGTATACGCTAGTTTTTTGAATATAGAGATAATTTGGCATGGCAATATCATCGGTCATCGCCCTTTCCCTAATGTCTCTGCACGAACTAACACAATAAACTATATGTCATATCGATCTTTGTTATTAAAATATGGAGGATTTCGATAGATGGTAAAAGGCTCTATTTTCGGTCAACGTCAAAAAGTAGAAGTTGGTCAAAGATATTTAAAAGTAGCTCTTATTACTTGAAAGTCTTTGAAGTGGGTTAATGACCGATATTGCCATGCTATAACGCAGAATCTATAAACCTACATACATACATTTACTTATTATACTAACTAATACTGCAACAATCAAGTTTAGACTGAACTTTAAACTAAAGTATACCTACTCAGTTATCACCGCACAATACAGAGAACAGCTGCAACGCTTCATTTTGTTCCTCTTCTTCCACTTCGCCTTCCAACCAGAACGTTTCCATTGTGCCTTTACCCTGTGAAAATGGGAAAAATACAGTTCTTATCACAGACAGATACTTGAAACCAGATCACAGATCTAGTGTTGCATGGATGTTTTGGCGTTTGAATGGCAGGAGGGACCTGTTTGTGAAAATTTGTGTAAAATTGTATGAAACAAGATGGCGACATTAGTTAGTATGTTAGTTACTCCATAGACGAGATCCATTCACTGCTTTGCGGCAGAGATAGAGGTACCTAGTGCAACGGCGTCACCTATATCCGCGAGAAAGTTTCTTGGAAGACCAAGATCCCTTGCGGATGTCCTCAGAAGACTGGGAAGATTGATCTGCTTCTAGCTAGAGGGAGGTGGGCTGGTTAGAGTAGCGGCCACCTTAGCTGACGTACAATGTTCCACTTTAAGGACTAAATGCGGGAACCAAATCCCTAACGTAGAACATAAGGGTACCTACCTAGTAAGTTCTTTATTCCCAAAACGTTCTCACTATCTACCTACATTAAGGCCTGCGCTAAGAGATCAGGATCTTACCTTGACTTTAATGAGTCCTCTAGATCTGAGCCGGAATCTCCCTGCTGGAAGTTGCGCTGCCGCCACTGCTGATATTTGAACACGGCCAGGCTGAAACATATGAAGCAGATATTATTAAATTATGATGATCTCTTTTAAGAAGGAGATAAAATAAAGTCGAAGGTATAAGAAATGGTGCTCTTACTAGCTTTGTCGCCGGGAGTGTGGAGATGGGTTAAGAACATCATCTACCTAGCCAAGCCCAACTATGTTGGATTCGACTTCCAATCTAACCCGATGTGCTGAATACCAGTATTTTGTATGGAGCGATTGACTGTTACTGTTACCCCAGCAGGAAAGTTGCTCCTAGAGTGACATGAGTGGAACGAATAATTAGTGCCTAATCTGCTGTAAATGTGCGCAACATAAAAAATTTGTGCGCTTTGTCGTTTTGTGAAAAAACGATTCCTGCCAGGGTAACGTTGTTCCAGCAGGAAAATTCTAAACGAATGATCGGAGAGAGAAACGTTGTACGTGGGCATGTAGCTTATGCTCGTCTATAAATGTGCGCCGAATATATAATTAGTGCGTCTTCAGGTCTTCGAGATATTGCATTTCCTGCTGGGGTAACGTTTCGAAGAATCGTGTATCTCGGAAACCATTGGATGTGCGCCTGTAGAACAAACACACACGAGTAGCTCTTAATTTGTGCCAATTTGTGACAGAATTAGATTTAGGGTAATATTTATAGTTTTCAAGTAATCGGGCGTTTATGAAAACCCGAAAAAATATCGTAGCGCCTAAATGAGATTACGTATAAGCTCGCTGAAAACTGTATTCGGTCCTTCTTGACGCTTATAATAACCATAAAAAGTTTCAAAAGTGCACATGCAAGCGTTATTGAATAATATTGCTAAAAGTCGAAACGACAGTGTAATAACTTTGACGCCAAAATAAAAGAAACCGGCTTAACCCAAGATGTGTAGGTGTACACCAACAATTAGTGCCTTTAGTCAAAAATATTTAGTGAAAATTTTCAGCTTGGAATGTTTCGCATTCAGTAAATATTAATAAAAAACAAAACATGTAAACAACGACTGGCTATCCGACCAAATTCGAATGAATACAAAAAAGCGGCGGATTGGTACAATGGATGACCTTCTTAACTTTACTCACCAACCGGTTGAAACGTGTTGGGCCTGAGTACACTGAAGTAGAAAAGAAGTAATATAATAAACTTGTGTGATTAGATTATATTCTACAAGCTGTTTCCGTGACTTTCTACATAAATAAGTACATTGTAAAATTAGCTTTTGCAACATATAATCTTAGTATCTTTTAAATTCCAAATTTCATTGAAAACATTCGGTATTTTGTGTGGACGGAGGACACAGGTCTGTACATCTAGACGTTGGCATTTATAATATTTGTAGAATAAGGTATAAAGACCAAACATTTGATTGATTATTTTTATTAATAAAATATATGTACAGTACCCGGCGATAAATATTGCACATCGACCTTTGGAAAGAGACAATCGGCTAATTTCGGCTTCGTAGAGCGTTATCTTTGTCGCACTAGTGTGCGACGTTTGTGCCTATGTGATGTTTTGTCACTTGTCAGTCGTTCAAGTGCGATAGAGTGCGGTCGCGTCCAGTTTAAAATATATATTAAGAGTTGTTAACACCCCCAAATTTAAATAATTTAAAGTTGTACTATGGCATCTTTAGGAAAAGGAGGGAAACCTTTACGAGGTCAGTCACGCGAAATTATCTACAATGTTTATAAATATCTTGTAACCAAAGCTGACAGATTAAAAAAAAATGAAGATGAAAATATAAGTTGTTATTTTAAGAAGGTTCAAGAGCGAGTTGCAAATGCCACTGGAATTTCAAAAAGAACTTTGAACAATGTATAAAACGAAGTCAGTACTGAAACACATACTACTGAAAATAAGTTCAGCACTCCAAAAAAAGGGAGACCAAAAAAGCAATTTCGTTTGGATGTGGACGATTTAGATTATGATGTTGTTCGAAGAATTAGGTATGATTTTCACTTACGATTTAATGAACTGCCAACAATAAAATCATTAAAAGCTAAATTATCTGAAGCTATTCATTACAATGGGTCTGAAAAGACGTTTAGAAAAATACTTCACGAGATGGGATTTCGGTTCTCTAAAATGGAAGATAATCCAAATAAATAGAAAAAAAATAAATAGATAATAAATAAATAAATAAATAGTATTCTCCTAATTTATTTATATTTGTACTCTACCACAGTGCTGTCCTATTTGACCCTAAGGTTGACTGGTAGAGAATGCCTTGTGGCATTAAGTCCGCCTATGTACCACGTTTGTGCATGAAGTTTAAATAAATAAATAAATAATCGAAAAGTTCTAATGGAAAAGCACGATGTAAGTCTCAAACGAATGGAATACCTCGAAAAAATATCGTCTACATGGATGAGTCTTACATATGTATGTCATTCCACATCAAAGGGAAATCTTGGAGTGATGATAAGAAAAAAGGAGTAAAAAAGTCAATTTCAAAAGGTCAACGTTTGAAAACAGTTCATGCGGGAAATGAAAAAGGCTTTGTACCCGGTGCCTTTTTAACGTATAAATCCACGGACACTACAGGTGACTATCACAATGAAATGAATAACGATAACTACGAAAAATGGCTGGTTAATCAATTAATCCCAAATATACCCAGTGATTCTGTTCTAGTTATCGACAACGCACCCTATCACAATAAATATGTTGGAAGACCCCCCAACTCAAACACCATTAAACAGGAAATGATCAACTGGATAAAATAAGATTCGCGACCGTAACAAATGTGAATTTACTGATTAAAATCAATGCCTTTTTCATCAAATAGTCACTCAAGTTAGTATTATATATTATGAACTGAGAGGATTGTATTGGTGATTTAAATCATTATTACAAATCAATATCATTCAATATTTACAGAATAATAATTAATAATTTCCACATCAACAAGATCTTTCAATTATTTAAAGCTCCCAAAAATAAGCCCATTTAAAACATTTGAACGCGACTGTACGAACAACGCTTAGATGTAATACGTCCAACAGAGAAGGTCATCCATTTGTATGTATCCGCCGCTTTTTTTATTCATTCGAATTTGGTCGGATAGCCAGTCGTTGTTTACATGTTTTGTTTTTTATTAATATTTACTGAATGCTAAACATTCCAAGCTGAAAATTTTCACTAAATATTTTTGACTAAAGGCACTAATTGTTGGTGTACACCTACACATATTGGGTTAAGCCGGTTTCTTTTATTTTGGCGTCAAAGTTATTACACTGTAGTTTCGACTTTTAGCAATATTATTCAATAACCCTTGCATGTGCACTTTTGAAACTTTTTATGGTTATTATAAGCGTCAAGAAGGACCGAATACAGTTTTCAGCGAGCTTATACGTTATCTCATTTAGGCGCTACGATATTTTTTCGGGTTTTCATAAACGCCCGATTACTTGAAAACTATAAATATTACCCTAAATCTAATTCTGTCACAAATTGGCACAAATTAAGAGCTACTCGTGTGTGTTTGTTCTACAGGCGCACATCCAATCAATGGTTTCCGAGATACACGATTCTTCGAAACGTTACCCCAGCAGGAAATGCAATATCTCGAAGACCTGAAGACGCACTAATTATATATTCGGCGCACATTTATAGACGAGCATAAGCTACATGCCCACGTACAACGTTTCTCTCTCCGATCATTCGTTTAGAATTTTCCTGCTGGAACAACGTTACCCTGGCAGGAATCGTTTTTTCCGTTTTTTCACAAAACGACAAAGCGCACAAAATTTTTATGTTGCGCACATTTACAGCAGATTAGGCACTAATTATTCGTTCCACTCATGTCACTCTAGGAGCAACTTTCCTGCTGGGGTAACGCACACTATGTCCAGCAGTCGACGTCTTTCAGCGTCTTTGGTGATGGTGATTGCCTATCTGACCTCCTTAACCCAGTTGGATAATACGATACCCTTTGGTAAGCCTGGTAGTCAGACTATCGGGTCACCTATCTACGGACCAAGCTAGGCAAGAGCGGCCTAACATGAAGATCGACCCGAACGGCTGTTATTATAAGGTAAGCCACGAGAACCACTCTTATGGGGGTAATCTGGCCTGTACCTACCTCCTACATACGCTGTTGCTAGTAGAAGCAGAACGGAACCACTTACTTCAGAAGACGTCTGCATTCTGCTAGCAGTGTTGACGGTATCTCCCACAAGGCAGTAACGAGGCAAGCGTAGTCCAAGCACACCAGCGACCACCGGCCCAGTGTGGATACCTGCGGGAATTTAAAAAGATAACATTGAGAGAGAAACCTTTCAGAGTTGGTATCTAAATATAGAGATACATTTTAGGTTTCTGACCGAAGTAATGCTGATACACAACACAACTACATACTTAACTAAAATAACATAGCTGGCGAAATGTGGGTGTACTACTAGGAGGAGGTACTCCTGTGATCACACTTACAGGCGTGATGTTATGATGGTGATACTTATGTCGAGTATAAAAAACTATAATCAGCACCGTCTTTTCTAAATTGCTACAATGAACAGCCAAAGTTTAGTTCATTATTCTGTCCTTAGTAGTCGTAACTTTCAACCGATGAACTGAGATGGAGCAACTGACGACTTTATTTCTTTCCCTTACCTATAGTTAGTGCAGGGATGGCCCGCGAGATGGCGAGAGCAGCGCTGGCCGCAGAACCCGCGTGCTTACGTCTGCGTTCAGGTGCTCCTGACACCAGCATATATACCGTGCCTACTGTCTCCACCTGAAGATACAACGAAATCTGTTAGCATTCTGATAAAGCCTTATGGCTGCTGACACGTATAGGTATCTAAACGGCCAATAATTGCACCGTGTTTATCATAATAGCCGCTTACTCAAGGGCGGATCCAGCTTTGGCGCCAGGAGGGGGTCACATAGTCGTGGTCAAGTCAAGAACTTATAATTTAATTTTGATAACAATAGATACAAGTAAAAAGTAGGTATTTTATTAATGTACTGTACTTAAAAATATTTATTCTTTATTGTACACTTGAAAAACTAACACATAATAACTTGTTCATATACACGTACATCATATTGCCATCTTCTCTTGAAGACATCCCAGAGAAGCACTATCACGCACGGAATGAGGCAGCCTGTTTATATTCCATAACCGTGGTAAATGATTTGTCATAACAGCTAGAGGTATGTCGAAGGGTATGACGCACACAGGGGGGGTCGCATGAGGCGGCGGCCGACAATATGACACGCGGGGTTGCGATAGTCGTGGAGAGGATCCGGCTGGGTCTCGAGGTGGCACTTCACAAGTCCGAGACCATGGGCTTCCATGGACGTGGGAATGTGCTACCGTCGGGATCCCAGCTAAGCGTGGGAGGGGTTCCCATCGGCGTCGAGTGTACTTTGAAGTACCTAGGACTCGTCCTCGACAGCCGGTGGAACTTCGTGGAGCATTTCCAACGTTTGGCTCCCAGACTGAAGCGGGCCGGGGCTGCCTTCAGGTGGCTCTTGCCCAATCTGGGGGGGCCAAACGCCTCCTGCCGGAGGCTCTACGCGGGGATCGTGCGGTCCATGGCCCTTTACGGGGCGCCGTTGTGGGCGCGTGGTTTGAGAAAGCGGGCCGCCCACTACCTGAACGCGTCCCAAAAGGTGATGACCGAAAGGCTAGTCCGTGGGTACCGCACGATCTCCCGCGAGGCGGCGAAGTCCGGCCCTGGTGCAAGCCATGGTCCGGGGCGAGGAGGAATGGGATGCCGTCGCCTCCTTCTGCGAAGCAGTGATGCTAGCGAAGGAGGTGGCGGAACGTGAGAGGGAGAGAACCTCTCGTCTCAGACGCCGCGGGATGCGCTCCGGGCGTCAGGGGCCACGTGATGGCTTCCGGCCACCGTAGACGCGGGCCTGTGGCCGGTGAGTGATGGGCTAGCTCGACGTCCGTCCGTCTTATGACGACGACAGGCCGTGTCGACGGCGCGTTCGTGTTCCACGCGCGCCTCAAATAGATGTCAGCAACATGGAAGGGGCCCGCAAGGGCCGACGCCCATCGTGGCTGCGGGTTGTTCGCAAGAGATACCGCGGCCTCGACATGAAGGGCTAAGAAGGAACATGAGTGGTTTTTAGTCAGTAGAAGTCTGACACTCCCTTTCACTCTGCCCAAGAGCGGGAGGGGTTATTTGATGATTTCCCACCCCAAAAAAAAAAAAAAAAAAAAGGGGGTATGACGCAAAACTCCGCAAAAGTGAAGAGGTGGTACGACAAAGGTTTCCAACAAACAAAATAGAAACAGACAAAATATTTAAATTTTGTTATTTAAATATATATTTAAATAACAAAATCAATTTTTCTTTTAAGTCTTCCCCCGAAACGCGTTATTACGTCATTTACGTCAATGGGTACGTTTTTATGAACGTGGAGAAGTGCCAGTCTGGTTAGGCGATCTTCAACCATTAAAGATCTTAGCCACGATTTAATTCTGCGCAACGTAGAGAAAGACCTTTCTGCTGTCGCTACACTGACAGGTAGTTTAGCCATAATACATAAAAATTTTACCCTGACCTAATGACAGAGAGAGAGACAATAAATACGACATTCAACACAGTCGACAGGGATGACGAACGACGCGGGTTCTCTGTCCGACTCACATTTTCTTGAAATTTAATTAATAAAAATTCAGCTTTCATATTTTTTCACAAATGAGAAGGGCATTATTTAAATGATTGAATTTCCTTGTGTAAAGAAATAAAACAAATAAAATCAACTTTTGAAGGAGATGAAGATTTACTTCTATTTTAGTGGTTTTTTTTTGTGAATTTTTAACCAAGTAAATACGAAGCTTAATAAAAAAACTAAATGGGGATTTTAAAGATAAAACATAAGAATTATGTGGACTTTACATTTACTTTTCATTTCCTTCAGTTTTTGAGGTATAGCATTTAAAGATAGCGAAAAAACGGGGTTGGGTCCGGGAAACGCCTTAATTAATGCTCAATCTGCCTCGTCCAAAAAAAAATATAAGTAGGTACATAAGTCACGCAGCACTCTTTTAGTTCAAACGATGCGTTCGTTCCCAAACGTTTGCCATCATACAAAGTTATTATATTAAATTTATTAAATATTGAAGGTATGTAGTTGCATAAAATCTGTATGGTGACAAAATATATAAATAAAATCATTATGTTCAATTAGTGGTCCACTTAAGTCCTGCAACCAGCTTCGGGGGGGGGGGGGTCATGACCCCCATGACCCCCCCCCTGGATCCGCCGTTGCGCTTACTGGGCCTAAGTAATTTGCTAAAGACGTAGCTACCTACCAGCGATTGATAAGAAGAAAATGAAGGATGGTGTACCTATACCACTTCAAAATCATACCGGTTTTAGCTTTTTGAGGTCGAATCCGCAAAAAGTAATCGTAAACTTTTTTTTGGTATAAAGTGTGTTAAAAAAAACTCAATATTAAAATACATAAGACGCACAGCAGTCACGCAGGGGGGAAATTAACTGTAGGTGTGGGTGTGTTTGGCTGTAGGCTGTAGGGTACCTACTACAACTAACTTACGGCAGCATCTTATTCTGTCATGATCTTTGGCTGCTACTATACATCAACCTCAAAACCTAAACAAATACTCATTGCTTTGCACATCATTCTTATAAATAAACAAACTGAAAAGTATAAGTTCCTACCTTATAAACGCGATGAGTATCAAGTAGTCTATCGATCCTGGAGTACACGTCGTTCATATAGGCGACCACCTGCATGACATCAGCTCGGGTACCTGCCTCAGCCAGTTGTACGGCGCAGAATATTATTGTTACGTTTTCAAACGCCTGAAACAAACACAAGCAATTGTTACTCGAGTTACAAGGTGTGACAATTGAAACAGGCAATTTGTAATAGAATAGTTGCTATTAGTATTTAATAGTATTGTAGGTACTCATTTTAGGATGAACTTAACGAAGACTACTTCTTCCAAAATGAGTTACGACAAAGCTTAGGACTGTTGTTCTCCATTCATTCACGAGCGCTGCGTAGCGTAGCGACTTCGTAGCGTGTCGTAGCACGCGCGCTCGTTGTGTCACTACTGAGTACAGAGCGTAGTGATTTCGTAGCGACTTTCATAGCGTTTAGTAGCACAAAGGGTCAATGTTGCGAACAAGCGTAGCGTTTTCGTAGCGGGTTCGTAGCGATTATACAATGGAATACAAGATCTATTCAGACATTAAATGACTTTGACATTTTGTTCTTTTACCTGACAAGCCGCCATAGGATCCTTGCCCGACCTCAAATGATCAGCAATACCTTTAGGTATCATAGAATACAACAGCTGATCTCCTCTCTTCTTCCACTGATCCAGAAGCCGGCAGGACTTTTCCAACGAAAGACTCCTGCTCTCAGCCTTCTCGAAGAGCAGTTCTAACCGGGAGAGGTGCTGCCAACCTTGCAGTAGCATTTCTTTGGAAAGACCGTGCCCGTTCATATCGGCAAGGGAAAGTCCGGCTTGACGCAGTTCATCCAAGTCGTTGAAACTGAAATTAACGAAAGTTAATCAAACTTAGTGAGTGAATATTACAAAATCGATAAAAACACAAGACAATCGTCAGCCTTTTTTTTTAATGATGGGAAATCATCAAATGACTCCTCCCAATCTGGGCAGAGCGTTAGGGAGTGGCAGACTTCTACTGGCTAAAAGCCACCCATGTTCCTTATTAGCCCTTAGTGCCGAGGCCGCGGTATCTCTTTCAACAACCTGCAGCCCCAACGGGACACATTACAGCCTTACTTAATCAACAAGGCTAGATGGCCTGACGTTCTTCTTATGTATCTTCTTAAAGATAGATTATATGAAAAATCTGTATGAGGCTGGCACAGGAACGTGGAGATTGGCAACAGAAAAGAGAGGCCTATACCCAACAGTGGATGAATTCGGGCTGTGGATGATGATGATATGAAAGTATATATTGTGTCATGAACTCATGAGGCATGTGGCGCAGCCGTTCCCAGGGCCTTTGTCAAGCAGTGAACTATGATAGGTATAGAAAAACAAAACAACAATAACCAGTTGTTACTTACATTGGACTGCAAAGGAATATAAGTGCATCAATCTCCTCCAGCAGATAGATGGGTCCTCGCAACAGGACGGAGCGAGCTCCCTGTGATCCTCTCCTGATCTCCGAACCGCATTTAGCGCCGCGGTAACGCAACAGTTCCAAGTCAAAGATCATAGTCTGCATGCACACAACCTGGACGAGAAAAGATATACATTATATTTATAATGCATAGGGACAAATCTACAGACACCTGCGGTGGCGTAAACGGCACTTAGATGGCAACAGAGAAGATACAAAGACCTATGACCTGTTTTATTGTCATAATATCTTTTGAACTTTTGTAGGAACTTTCAAGGTAATCTATTAGCTAGACAATTGAAACCCTTGGTTCTATAATGTCGTAAGCTTACTGATTTTGTAATGGCCCGACTACTTAGCTGAATTAGAGAAATATTTCTTGATAAAATTTACCTTGTCCCATGTAAAGGCTACTTTGGGCTTCCTCAGGCGTAATATTTCGCCGATAGCAGATTTTTCAATGCGGTTGAGAGGTCCACCCCATCCAGCTACCAACTGCAATCATAGTCACGTCATAAAAACATTAAACAAGACACATAGATGAAGTGGGTTTATCCATCATGAATTTCTCAGTCACAATTCAGAGTCTCGATCTTTCGGATAAACACCTACTATTTTGTTAACTTACTTGTATTATAAAGTTACTCAACACAACACATTTGTATACTCGCTCGATGACACAATCTTTTGATTTTGATATATGCCCGGCAGCTGTTGGCAACAGGTTCGCCCAATATAGCAACAGGTCAAGACGAAAAACGACGTGAAATGTTGGTGTGCTGTAGTGTTTAAGAGTAACCCACACCTCTGCCAAATTCTTTGGGGATTGCAGACATCGTCATGCCTGTAACACTATATTATGACTTATAGGTATTGAGTATTGCTTACTCTTTCTCCAGCTTTCAGGATCTTCATTTTCCTGTCGAGCAGTACTCCGAAGGGGAACAGCTGCAGTAACAAAGAGGCCGGTACTGCTGGTAGCGGACATGGCAGGCTCTTCCGCAGCATTAATGATTGGACCTGTAATAAAAAGCAGTTTGTTACAGTGCTTGGTGGAATGCTTTCCGAGGATTTTGTGTTATTATTTTCTACGTTGTTCACTGTTTGTATTTGGCGTTGTCTCTTACAAGCTCATACCACACGTATACGCACCCCATCCGATGATTATCGTCATAAAAACTTCCGATCTCCGTATGTACGTTCGTGATATATTAGCAAGAAAGATTGGTGGACACTTCGAATTTAAGCGATGTTCGGTGATTTAGTGTATAGGTACTACATTCCTTTATTTTAGTTGAAAATTGGCCTACTCTCGACCTCGATCACGCTAGATGGAAAGTGATAAATGAGGTATAATGTGATGGACCGAGCGTACCCAGAAGCTACTTGTTCACTCTTGCATTGAAGGCAGAAGGGTTAAACGTAGGAGGAAACACAGATGCCAGCAGAGAGAGTACATTGAGTTTTTCCGTAAAATGTGATTTTTGACCCAAAAAAAAAATTCGTTTCCCAGTAAACATTTTTGCGTAGGGGTACTTAGTTTGATGTACAGAATGCTTGGTTGACGGCTGTGTAATGGGTTGATTTACATCCTGTATATCACTAGCTTTTTCCTGCGACTTGATCCGCGTACTACAAAAATAACGATTTCCCATACAAATTTTCATCCCATATTTAACTCACTTAGGAATTGAATTTCGAAAAATCCTTCCTTATTCCTTGTCTAAATTATGAAGGGAACCTCTGTGCAAAATTTCAGGTTCTAGGTCCAAGGGTCTGGGCTGGGCGTTGTTGAGTCATTCAGTCAGTCGTCTGTCCGGACTTCTCCTTTTATTTATATAAATAGATAGTTTTCAGGTTTAAAGTTATGTCCGGAACATGTCTATTTTATGTCAGTACTTATAATTCGTATTTTGCCTATCATCCTGTTTAGACTAGATAAAATTGATAAATTGCTCCTACCTACGTGACTTAGGTATCTGTCTAACAGATTCTACGATAGTAGATACTTGTATAATTCATTTTGATACCGAGAATAATATTGTCATCATGATACTTACAAAGATATAACAGCAAACCCCAAAATATTTGAACAAGGCTAGACAGATGGTAATATTGAGATATATGTTACATGCTGTAATTTGTAGGAGCTCGTGGTTGAATAATAACTGCCATTCGGGTTGCTCTTTAGGTTAAAGAGCAACCCGAACCGCGCTTGCTTAAGTGGGTCTGTGGATGGGTGACCGCCCATTACATACCGAGTTTCCAGCGAGCCTCGGAAAGCACGTTAAGCTGTTGGTCCCGACAGCCTTATATAGATCTTTGGCAGTCGCTACAGGTAGTCAGTGACCTGAAAGTCTGACAACCAGTCTTACCAAAGAGTATCGTATTACCCAGTGTTAACTGGGTTGTGGAGGTCAGATAGGCAGTCGCTCCATGTAAAATACTGGTACTCAGCTGCATCCGGTTAGACTGGAAGCCGACCCCAACACAGTTGGGAAAAGGCTAGGCAGATGATGTTTTAATTTTGTGTCGGGCTGGTGTCCGCAAATTCACGTCCAAAGCAAATATTTTGCGTATGGAAATAATATATGTATTACCCGGTACTGCGAAACGAAAACCTTTTTCAGCCCCTAGGTATATTATCCTAAAGATTATTAATTTGACTCGTACATATTTAAATAATATTTTTTCTAATAGGTATGTAATTTCGGCGTATCATGTTGGTTTATCAGAGAGAAAACATCTCATATTTAACCGACTTCAAAAAAGGAGGAGGTTATATGTTTGTGTGTATGTATTTTTTTTTTTTTTTTTTTTTATGTATGTTACCTGATTTCTCCTCCATTTGTGAACCGATTCTCAAAATTCTTTTTTTATTTGTAAGAGTATACTTCTGAGGTGGTCCCATTTAAATTTGGTGAAGATCTGATCCTGATCTTCGGAGATATACAATAGAACTCTTCAAAAATAGACGGCAAATCTGTCGTGATTGCTGCAATCGCTTGGATGTTTATTGTTTACGCAACATCTTAACTTACCATCACGCCTGTATGCTCTGACGGGGTACGCAGATGTGTACAGGACGCCCAGATTTCGAGAGTAAGGTATGTTAAGTTCCATTTTATTGCGGATAAGCCTATTACCGTGACATGTATTGTTAACAACGTAAAATTAATGAATATCAAATATTTATAAAGGATATTACAACTAAAAATGGAAAAATAAAAAAACTTTTTTGCAAAAAATAAAACCGACTTCAAAAACACAAAAAAGTGAAAAATAACTTTAGCTTCTGAAGTCGGTGACAAAAAAACTGAATAAAACAAACAAAAGTCACCGACTTCAGAAGCTAAAGTTATTTTTCACTTTTTTGTGTTTTTTTATTCAGGGTTCAGCCTTTAATTTGGCAAAGTAAACAGTTCACGCGGAGGATAGGTTCATGTTGCTACATTTATGTGCTTCGTTTATGTGTATGCTAGTGGATGGCGTAGTAAACTTCTACTCTACTAGTATGTAAATGATGTTAGTATAGTACCATTTTATGTTTTCTAGTATTCTGTTTCCTTTCTTGCCAGTACTGGTGGTTTTTAGTCAAATTAAAAACTTGTTACACTATTTTGTTAGACGATCACTAACCTCGAGAATTTTTATCTTAATGCGGGTTACAATTAAGCGACATTTAAACATTCAAGAGAAGTAAGGCTTAAACAGTCGTTATTGTCGCTAATCATAAGTTAACTTAGCAGTGTTTATTATGAAGTCCGGAACATAGTCGAGATTTTCAGATATTCGAATAGAAGTAAAGCCATGTTATGACTAATGCTGTAATACCTACCTATTGAAATTAAATAAAATTAATTACAGGTATATATCTTAATGGAAAAACTGGAGACCATAAAGTATCTTACTTTATTGCAGTAAAATCTACTATATTATGCAGACGTTTCGATGGATGGATGTTTGTTTGTTTGCCGTTTAGGCGTGATTGAGTATCACGCTTAAACAGCTGACCAGATCTGTATGAAATTTGGGCTTTGGCACAGATATACATAGATTATAGCCTGGAATTGCGCATACATATTTATACTACGTGCTACTTTTATCCCAGCAATACACATCAACATTTCCACGTAAAGAAAACTCTTTCCACAACAGCAATACCTTAAGTGGTGCCCATAGGAAAAGGCTTCTTATTAATTAACTGAGCAAATTAAGTAACTACGTGAGCAGGATTCCTGAACAAAGTAAAAAATATAGCTTTCGGTACAATTACAAAGAGTAGCATTTTACTGGGAGTGATATGAAATTACAATATGGGTACCCATTTGAGTAGATACTATTCTATTTGTGTATTAGTTAAAGTTTGGTATTCGGTATTTTGAAGTTAGCTTTTACGTAGTTAAAAGTAATATCTTTTTCACTGGAATCGATAAAAGCATTTGACGAATTTGCAATCGTATTACTCTACCGCCGCGCGCCGGGAGTAACTGATTGGAAGAATAAATATTAATATTCCGGTCCACTGGTCCCGTCGAATTGTCCGTTGGGAACTTGAGACTAGAATTGGAAAACGGTTGAAAGACCGTCACAAAATGATCCATAGAAAAACACAAAAAATGAAAAAAAGCGAAAAATAAACTTCAGAAAAAAAAACAACTTTTGAAGTTGGTGGCATTTGTTTGATTTCGTTTTTTTTTAAGTCTTTCTTGTTTTTTTTTTGCAAAAAAGTTTTTTTATTATTCCATTTTCAGTTGTAATATCCTTTACAAATATTTACTATGCATTTAACATTCAACCAAGAAACCTAACTTCAAGATTCCGTTAACCTTAACCTGAAAGAATACAATTTACAACCATAATAATATAATTATGCGTCCCTATAATATTTTACTAAGGAATTATCCTCGAACTCCTAACCATTAAATACTTTCCATCATCAGCTCATCAACATGAAGTTGATGACTGCTAGATGCGAATACTTGAATAGCTTTAGAAAAAAGCACGAAACACGTAATATGTGTCTATAAAATTTGAGGGTTGCCCCCGAATTCTCTGGGATGCCATCACAGAACAGAAAGACAATAATTTATAATCAATCTAACTTATTGTATTGTAAAGAGGTTCGCTTCTCTGGAGCCTTGACCTCCGTTAGCTTGGACCCTGTTCCCGATACCGTGTTGCTATAATTTCTAAATGTTTTGTTTTTTATAGTTTTCACAAATTATTGAAAATTTTTATTTTCTCCCCTACACAATGAAATTACTTGTTAGGCTAGGTACTGTTAGAACGGGTAATTTCACTGTTCAGATTCTATTTATTTTTATAATAATACTTTTGGCAACAATGGCAACATGATGGCAACCCATTTGCGTAAAATAAAGGATTTATTTAAACGACGAGAAGTTTCAGTTGACCCGCGTCGGTATAATTTCGAAAACCTGAAAAAAAATATCGCCGACTGCTTCTACGGTTCTGCAGCTTCAAAATCTTCGATTTCTCATCCTCCCAAATCAAAAGATAATATATATTGATGTCATAAAGGACAAGGTCCCGAGACAATGGCAAAATCAACAATAGACAGTCAACGCGACACTTTTGGCACAAACGATTCTGATCGGTTTTTGGTCCTTAAAAGGAGTGTTATTTGTTGCACGTAAATCGGAACTGTATTTTATGACGAAGGGTGCTAGCCGTGTGGTCTATCGGGAGATTATGATTACCAACGTTACTTTTACATCATTTATTTTTGACATGCACAGTGCACACTTTCCATTTTTTCGACAGGTTAAATGCACCTGGGAGTATTGTAGTTAGTCTTGATTTCAGTCAGATGGTAATGTAGAGTGGAGTCAAAATTAATTTTACAAGCAAGTTGGTTCCAACTCCTCATAAGTTAGGTCTTAAAAGCCAACTGAGCAAGACTTCCTCGCAGTCATTAGGACGATTGAAGGAAAACAGAATCAGAAAATCCTTTGTTAAACAGGGTGTACGGGACCACGACGTGAAATAAACCGTTTCGTACAATTTGAACGTGCAGAAAAAGTCATGAAACAGTTTTATTTTTCTTAGTAGCTTTCATTTAACGATATAATTATATTGTGGAAGGACTATTTCATGCATTGAATTACCTAACGGTGAAAGTTTGAGTGTCAATGTCGCTTACACTGGCTAAGAGAAAAACCACCCACTATACCATTAAGCTAGTCGGAGTATATCGCATGTAAGACAGAACCGCAGTTATAAATCCAGGGTCCAGCCATCTGTAAACTAATGTCACACGATCAATGCCAGCTAAGCATTAAGCCGGGCCATTATCTACTGAATACAGTACACTGACTGGACTGTACACGTATATTAAACGACTACATTGTTCTATCTCTACCCAGAAACGGCTTGTAATTTTACGTTCATGCACTTTTCACTTGGAAGTATCGAGTATTCTACATTACCTAAATCTACACTACCCAATACTCAAGCTCATCTATACGAAAATATAATCTTCATAGTTATATATTTATGTTCCTAACAACAAAAAATAGCAGTTCTCGTACCAGTTATTAATTTCGACGAAATGGAACATTAATTAAGTAAAATTTACTACCACGATTTTCAGAAACCTTTTAGAGGTCCCTGCATGATGATGATGATGTATGATATGAAGCTGAACTCACATAACATATCACAGGTTTCATATAGGATCATAAACTGATTTTATGTCTGCATACACCGAAATTGGGGCAATGTTTCATTACGAATGCCATTATTTGAGTACTGCAAATGGCAATTTTACGATCTATTCTGGTTTCGTCTATTTCGTTACAAATATCTCTTGATTAGTTTCAATTTAGTTTCGTTTCTTTGGTATTTAGCTGTTCTAAGTCTGGTAATTCAATAAAGTCGGGTCGATATTAAGACGGCCACTAACCCGTAAAATTCTCAGCGTCTCCCATTACCAATCAGACAAATTCCTTATTTAATAAGTACTTGCTATAGTTATTTTTGGATTTTAATCTAGAATGAAACTATCTTCGTTTAACAAGGTTTTATCTTAACTTGGCCTCAATTATTTATGATTATGACATGTATTCATTTCTAATGTCATCATCCGCCTAGACTTTTCCGAACAGTGTAAGAGTCGGCTTCAGTCTATCGGACGCAGCTTTAACGATAACTTTACATGGAACACCTTTCCACAACCCAGTTATTGGATACCAAGATACCCTTAGCAAGGCTGTGATAGATCCACATTTTGATAAATCAATGAACAACAAAGTCTCTTTATATTTATTTCACTAACATGTTCCACCATATTATATTATATGTTATGTTACACCATACGCATGGACCACTAAATATACCAAGGATTCAATTTAGTTGAAACACTGGCCGTTATCCAGTTTTACAAGTCAATAGCAATTTCGGACACCTGAGAAAGCTATTCTTATTTATTCATAAGCCTTGTGCCACTATGTAAAGACATGGTAGTAGTATGAATAAACAGTAATTCAACCCGGAAAATATGATCCGTTGATCCGTTCGATGATGAGCCGTTTTCGATCATTTATTCTCGTGTAAATGATCAAAAACGGCTAGTTACGGTATACAGGCAAAACGTTTACACGAATTCTAAGCATATTTCAAGTAACAGTTACTCTTCTGCTGTGCAGTGGGTCCCCCAGAGCACAGCATCATGCCGAGTGTTAACCTGCTTGTCGCAGTCACGACAACACGACGAGGTGCACCTCGTCGTGTTGTCGTGACTTTTTTAAAGCTTTTCAACTTTTTTTAACTGTTGTTTTTTTGTATGCACGTCATCTATCTGCGACAAATAAATATGTTTTCTTTCTTCGTGACTAAGTCGGGTTAAAACTTAAAAAAATATCTCGATGCGACATCGAGATTTTTTTTAAGTTTTACGTGTGTGGTGCAACATAACAAAAAATCTCGTCGACACCCTTGTTTGATTTCAAGATTTCCTTGTGGCTTTGTCATCGTCAGTTTAGAAAGGGCCTATATAGTTAGTTGGTTTACTGGTTATATTAATGCTGTGGTACAGGGGCTTAATAAAGTGGCGTAACAGGTAGAGGGACAATAGCCCTGTCTGAATAGCTGTTTACTGTAAATACCACTCCTTTGAACGAGATTGTTTCATTACGGAGAGAAGTATCGGAGATTTATTTTCTATTTCCTTTTTTACTGAGCTCTTTGTAACTGTACTCAATTTGTCGGAAAACATTTCTTTGAGAATCGACATGTTTGAGCTTAAGGAACGCGAAAATAGAAATAATTTGTTTGTTCTTAGTTATGTTTCCTCACGATTCTGTTTTCTTTGCTTAGGGGTTGTTTATCGTGAATCTTTCGTTGTCAGGGTGACTCCGACTCCCCCCCTATCATGACGGGGTGATTGAACTATCATATCAAGTCTTTAGACGACAGTTATTGGCTGTCATGTGGAGCGGATTATGAAGACGGATTTCTTCACTCGGCGGTTTGTTTGTTTCCTTATATTTTTGGGGCAAATGATCTTAAAGATAAAGCACACATCGCTCATTAAAGTGATCCCATCATCCCAGTTTATTATGATTATATGGATTTCATAACAGATAATTTTGAAAACAAATAGGTACGATTATTATTTATTCTCAAGCTAGCTTCTAGTATCGTTTCAAACATGGATGTCGCTTACTCACCCTGGGAACAAAACGTAATTAATAGACACCACATGTCAATATCATATTTTACGACCGGGTCATATGTCCCACATAATTGTCCCTAATTATACGAGAACCCGGTAACTTTATACTGAGCTTCATCATCACTATCACTAATCACCATAGTATAAAACAAAGTCGCTGTCGCTGTCTGTCCGTCCCTATGTATTATCGTCCCTATGCTTAAACCTTTAAAACTACGCAACGGATTTTGAAGCGGTTTTTTTTAATATGTAGAGTGATTCAAGAGGAAGGTTTTAGTATATAATTTAGAAGCCGCGGGCATTAGCTAGTAATTTATAAGGATAATAATATAACTATAGCATGGCTCGATTTGGAAGACCTCACATTAGAAAATCTTTGAGTTAAAGAAAAAAATTGTTAAGAAAAGAATCGTAATAAGCTTGACTCGAAGTCGCATCGATCATGAATACGATAAAGATTCTTAATGACGTAAAAGAGATTGAATTTCCAGAGGTCAGCCTTCCTTATTCATCCTCCGTAAGTTGCCACTTTTTTTTTTTTTTTTGGTGGGTGGAAAATTATCAAATAATCCCTCCCGCTCTTGGGCAGAGCGAAAGGGAGTGTCAGACTTCTACTGACTAAAACCCACCCATGTTCCTTCTTAGTCCTTTATGCCGAGGCCACGGTATCTCTTGCGAACAACCCGCAGCCCCGACGGGCGTCGGCCCTTCCATGTTGCTGACATATCTTTGAGGCGCGCGTGGAACACGAACGCGCCGTCGACACGTGGGCGTCGGCCTGTCGTCGTTATAAGACAGACGGACGGCGAGCTAGCCATTACTCACCGTCCACCTACCCGCGAGGCTGGTGTCCCTTTAATATAATTTCCGGAAGACTTCTCCTCTAATCGTGTTTAAAATACATCATAATTATATAAAATAATTATAATTAACAACTTACATAATCGCTGTTATCAAACTCCAGCCTCAGAACTGCCACGTAAAAGTTTCCTTCCATGCTCTCCTTCACTACTGAAACCTTCAGTTTCAGCGAAAATATATCCTCTGCTATCTCATACAGCTGACCTGAAATGTGACGTCAGTTAGTATTGTCATCATTGTTGAGTAAAATAAAGGTATTCATGTTTTAAATGAAAAAAAAAAGTAGAAAATTCCGTCCTCCTTAGTGCCATGCTCCTATTTTATAATGTTGAGAAATTCTTCTATATATTCTCTAAACATAGGGCGGACGGCCACAGTGACTAGTGTACAGGTTGATAAGTACGAGTAATTGAGTGCAGTCCTAGAAATAGGTGCTGTCCTTGAAATATAGACCATATTCACAACATTTTTAAAGTTTTTTTGGAATTTTAACACTTTTCCACCATAAACTGCTGATTGCAAGAAACTGATACTTTTCGTATCGGAATGAATCCTTGGAAAACACACTTATCGTGCTAATTAATGGACGGACTGCTTTGTCTCATTAGCTTTGTTAGCCAAAGTACCCACTTTTAGTCAGTGAAGGATCAGATCTGTGATGTTCGATAGAAAAGACCAGCGTAGGCGTAGTGATGATGGAATATGTCAATAAACAGTGATTATCCACAGTGATTTCGTGATTTCCTCATCCCCCATATCCACCATTTATAGCTTGTAAATCGAAGTGATGGAGAGTGGGAGAAAGGGATCATTCCCACTAGTTCTACTGCACAGTCCTACGATAGAACTAGTGGGATTTTTTTCCCTACTATAGTTCTACAATTCAAGGTGGTACGAAATCGTAGAACTAGTGGGAACAAAAACCCTAAACTGTGTGTTTTACGATTTTGTAACACCCTTATAATATATCGTTTAAAAACAAAAAAAAAAAAACTAGTGGGAACGAAAAGTCCCATTAGTTCTACTATAAATTGTTTAATATTACCAGTAGAACTAGAGGAAATTTTTGTTCCCACTAGTTCTACGATTTCGTATCACCTTGAATCGTAGAACTAGTGGGAAAAAAAATCCCACTAGTTCTATCGTAGGACTGCAGTAGAACTAGTGGGAATGATCCGGAGAAAGCTCTTTAATATTATGTTCAGGCAGTCGTGTCTCAGCAGACCCACGCAGCTAACTAATCTCACTTGTCTTTTACAAATAATCGAAGATATACTTACCCATAAGATAATGCGTGTACCCAGTCCTGCCACTGCTATACACGAGCTCGGCGCCATGCCTGTGCGCACGAGTGAGCTGCATGCTCGGGGAGCGCATGCGCGGGAACGTGAAGCGCATGCGCTGGTGGATGTTGTCCACGGACTGCAGGAACGTGCAGAAGTAACGGCCGGTCGCACGGATCATCGTGTCGTAGCTGGAGGGAAAGGGGAAATAAAGAAAATGATATAGAGTCTTTCCTGAAGCGGTAGGCAGAGTTTCAGCCAGTTAATATGTTGTAAACTTGTGTGGTGACAACGGCATCTATCAACTTTATCCGCGACATTAGCCTATATAGAAAATCCCGACTTACAAATGTCGGGCAGTTAGCCCACCAGACACAACACCCGTCTGGTCGGAGAATCCTTCCTTTTCTATGGGGGGATGAGGAACTTTACACCCTGTTCCATCAGCCCCCCAAAACTTGTAACACACTCTCGAGCCTGTAATCTTGGCTGCGGGACTGTTCGAAACAGTTACCGCGCCCCCGGAACACAAAGGGCTAAGAAGGAACATGGTATTAGTCAGTAGAAGTCTGACCCTCCTTTGATGATTTCCTACCCACCAAAAAAAAAGAGCCCTTAACCTTCGAAGATTTAGTTGATGTGTACCTGTAGTACGATCCACCGTTACCCAGTTAATTTTAAGTCCTATGTATTAAGCGGCAGCCTATTCCCATCAACCACCAACATTCAGGCAGGCTGCTACCAAGAAAACTATTTAATACATATAATTACTTAACGGAAAAATAAAAAATCATTTTTATAACCTACGAATCAAACCCATGCAGGAGCTCAAAAGTATATATGTAATACTTAGAAATAAAAACTAATAGCTTAATAAGATCAGAGGTTTATCCCCTTTTGATGACGAGTAGTTATCAGTATAATCTTTGCTTACTGAACAACTTAACTTATCAAGAGGCAGTAACTAAGACTAATGAGCACGGGAAAGGGCCATGAAAGGAAAGATACTATAGAGACAATATAACACGCTTGTAATTCCCGAAGGGTAGGCAGAGGTACCAACTCAATGTTCGTGGCTGATACTGATGATTACTTGATGATCAAAATCTAATAACACTTTGCCTGAATTGGGTATCGAATCCAGGAACAAAGAGGAAGTACTTAACAGTAGAAAGATAAAAGTTTTAACCTACTACTTACAAGAAAATCTCACATTATAATTACCTACGTAAAAGTATATACTTAGCAATATAGTAATGCTTTTTTTTTTTGGCTGGTGTAGGAAATCATCAAATTTAATAACCCCTCCCGCTCTGGGCAGAGCGAAAGGGAAGTGTCAGACTTCTACTGACTAAAAACCACCCATGTTCCTTCTTAGCCCTTGCGCCGAGGCCGCGGTATCTCTTTCGAACAACCCGCAGCCCCGACGGGCGTCGGCCCTTGCGGGCCCCTTCCATGTTGCTGACATCTCTTTGAGGCGCGCGTGGAACACGAACGCGCCGTCGACACGGCCTGTCGTCGTCATAAGACGGACGGACGGCGAGCTAGCCCATCACTCACCGTCCACAGGCCCGCATCTACGGTGGCCGGCCCCCGACGCCCGATAGTAATGCTTCGAACGTTTTTGGCCAAATTATAACATCACGCGTGTAACTCCCAATAGGTAGAGGCGCAGGTTTACCTATTTTTTTTATTTTTTTTTTACGTTGCCCCACACTAGGATTTTCTCCTGTATCGTGGGTGCGTTCACTAACATACGAAGTCACATACACAAATACCCAAACCCGGAACAGATCACAGAACACATCTGCAGGCCATACAAATATTTGTTCCGTGCGGGGATCGAACCCGCGACACGCAGCGCAGCAGTCCAATCGCTTAGCCACTGCGCTCGTCGTAGTTATTGTCCTAACTACGGGCTGCTACGGAGAAATGCTAGAAAAGAATTCCTAATAAGACTTTGCCCGGTAAGGACTGGAACCCCACGTGGGTTCGAGTCCTGGTCTGGCACCACCGGTATCACCTCGATTTTATTTGTTAAAATGCAATATAAAACCCATAAATTTTCGACGGCATTAACCATATTTTAGGTCATATTTTAAAATAAAGTGCTTGTATGAAAAGGATAAGACCCTTTACTTATCTAAATTGCTTATCGGGGTCGTAGCTTATCGACTAGGCATGATTCCGAAGCCTTACGTATTTGAATGACAGCTCAATATTGGCGGGAGCTTAGATAAATTTGCTTAGAGACCTTGTAACGTTACTTTATGCCACGAAAAAGATTTTGGGGGATAATGCAGAGCGATATTACTTTTGAACTCGGGCTAAGGCGTTACCCGCTTATCCTTTGATAGCTTATGAACCTTTTCTACGTTGCCTTAAACCTAGGATAAGGTTTAAACGGCCTATTCTTAAGTAAAAATCGACGTCAAGATAGCTTATTAAACGTTCATGTTGCGAAAATATCTTCAGAACCTTCGGGCCGAAAATCCGCAAAAGTAGAAGTTTACGCAGTTTGGAGATAACGTAAGCCTATCTTTTATTTAAAAGCCTCTAAATTCTGTGAAAACTAGAAAACGCCACTAAAGAGACTTATATAACTTACCCGTAATTGCTGAAGAACTTCACGAAACATCTGCCGAAAAAATGCATCACTTTCTCAGGGGTTCCGAACTTCTCCCTCATGTTGTTGAGCTTGTCTTCGCTAACTAGACTGAGGCTGTTAATCCGCTGTCGAGGAGGAATCACGGAACCACGACGTTTGTACACCTCCAGAGCAGATGTGCAGCTGGTTTTACGTGATGCAGTCGTCTTCAGGATTGAGTTTATTTTCATTTCAGTCTCAGGGGAAACTGGTTCGGAAGCAGGAACCACTATCTCAGCAGCTGCTTCTCCATCTTCTTGGTTTGCAGCAGGTTGCTCTACCTGGCTCGTTTCAGGAATAGGCTCCTCAACCGTCTCCTTAACCTTATGATTTTCGAACTTGAAGCCAAGACTCCTCCTGTGGAACTCTCGGGCGACAATTTCAGCTTCCTCACTGATTCTAGTTTCATTGATCCTCCCGGTAGACGCTGCTACAGATGACCTTATTTCTTCAGACGAATTGTAAGCTTCAATTTCTTTCTTGGTTACGCTTTTCAAGGCGTTGGTAGCTGTGAAGGGGCATTTGTAGCTTTGGGTTCTATTGTCGGTGTGGACTGAGGCGCTTCGCCAGCTTGGTTTGACCTTAATCGATTGTTTCTTAGGTGCTGGGCTGCTTGGTCTAGATGGCGCAGGGCTGTTTGGATCTTTGGTGATCAGACGAGCGAGAGCGCTCGCTAGTCGCAGCATCAAAGCATCTGGATATTGCTGAAAAAAAAGAAAAGGTTACCTAATTCGATATTCTTCCATTGAATCACTAAGAGCGAATTTTGCTAATCAAATTGAACGCGCTCAGCACATATAAACCGTATTCAAGAGCATTGGATTGGAATATCGACACTGACATTCTGAAAGCTCTTGAACGCCAACAACCACATGGATGTAATCGATAGATACTCGTACCTGTGTAGCGCTGAAGACAGTATTCCTTGCCCCCGACTCCCGAAGAATCGTTTCCCATATTTCTTCTCCGCATTCATCCTACAAACATAGAAATATTTCATTACATTACATACAACTGATAGTATAGTCGAACGCACATCGGGAATAATTCAATATTGAGCTGATCTGGAAACTGTAGCGAGGAAAAAGTTGAATGTAGACGCGGCTATAGGAGTAGAGGACGACTAAATAAACGATAATGAATAAATGCTGCGTCGACCCTTAATAAATTGGGGTAAGGGCAGGAGAATGAAGATGATTGAGCTGGTCTCTCTCTCTCATTCTGTCCTATACTAATAGGACAGAGTCTCAGTAAAATGCGAGGCCATCTTATACTAGTCCAAAATCACTGACGTGCGGTCGACTTTTGGACAGTTCAAATCACTATGTTGTAATAGCTGTAACAAAAAATTAAGGCACTAGGTCCTTAACAAAAATAATAATCATTGCTTAGTATTCCACCCACGTGTTCAGACAGTTAATTTTAATTTCGTAATAGGGCGCGTGACGTTGGCCTCGCGATTTTTATTTGTGACCGTAATGTTTGCAACATACATCAACACATGGCTGTCTGGCTGTGAATTATGTTTGTTGTTTGCAACTTTATGTCGTTTGCAGGACATTTGTTGTTTTTCACGATATGTCTAGCAAGCCCGTGATCTCGTCCGCACCAAATAACGTAGGATACGGCATTCAATAATAAAGTAGACAGAAACTCGCAGAGGACATAAAAAAAAAATACAAATACATTAAACTAAATTGGTCGACCTGTACCCGACCAAGAGGAGCCCCACCTACCTGAATGTACCTATATCTCTACATGGTGCTGAGCTGCTGTAGCGTTTATTTGTTGGAAAAAACGGAAGAGTATTTTTCAGAGATACCTATTAACAGTCTAGAAGTAAGTAAAACATTGCACATTACCCAAAGATCGCAAAAGTACAATCCCAAATCTATTGTACTACGGAGCTGAAGTCCGCACCGAATAATTTATAAAAAGGAAATCGCATGGGAGCTCTCACTGTAGTGAGAGCCATTTGGGTTTGTAACTACCTTTGTGATCCGTCCTATCATGATCCTTCCCTATTTCCTACAAAATGTTTAGGATGGCGTTAACTTGCTTGTTCACTTTAGGTACTCTGTGGTCTGTTTTCTATTAGGTAGGTAGGTATAGTAAACTGTAACTAGATGAATGGCAGTGATAGTTTAGTGGTGTGGCCGTTGGACTGACAAGGTACGTGTCGTAAGTTCGAACAGACACGCATCTCTGATTTTACGGATTCATGTGCGTATTGTTTTATCACTTGTTTCGGTGAAGGAAAACATCGTGAACCAACCAGCATGCTTGAGATATATCTCTCTTTCGACGGCATGTAAAGCCAAGTCAGAGGCCCGTGGGCGGCATAAAAACTCCAGACACCAGGTTATGCGCACTGACCACACGATAAAGAAAACTAGAAATAAAACATCAGTAACGATTATTTATGATTTAAGTAGTCTTCAAATACATATATAATAATATTTTTTTTATTAAATTAAATATATGTTGCAAGTAATTCTATGGATGTGTGTCGTTTAATGAAAAGAACACAAAAATGTACTATGTGTGCAATTCAATTGTAAGATTCAAGATCTCGACCTTATATTTTCACCATTATAGCAAAGACAAAAATCTAATTAAAAATAGAACTCGAACTAGAAAATGCACTTGAAAGTGTTCGAGACAAAGACAAAGTACTGGAAACTATTCCATTTGTCTTGTTGAACGTTTTCTTGGCATTCGAGATGAAAAATCAACGGACGAGAGACGGAGAATGGGGTATCTTTTTGGCATTTCGAGGAAGAAGTAGGAAAGTAACGAAATTAAATTTTGATAATTTAATGAGTTGATCTGATAGGGTTTATCAAGTTAATTAAAAAGTTAATTGCTGTCACCATCATCCACTTCACTACATAGTATAAAACAAAGTCGCTTTCTCTGTCCCTATATTCCCTATGTATGCTTAAATCTTTAAAACTACGAAACGGATTTTGATGTGGTTTTTTTTATAGATAGAGTGATTCAAAAGGAAGGTTTTAGTATATAATTTGACGGACATCCACGCGGGTGAAGCCGCGGGCATCAGCTAGTACATAATAATTTTAAATTCCATCATTCATTCACTGATAGACGAGCTTATGGTTCAATAATAACTGCCGCTTGGATCTATCTTTAGCTTAAGCCGTGCTTCCTAGGCAAGTAGTAGTGCTTCTTACTCAACCCAAAACATACAGAGTTTCCTCCGTGCTTCTTACTCAACCCAAAACATACAGAGTTTCCTCCGTGCTTCTTACTCAACCCAAAACATACAGAGTTTCCTCCGTGCTTCTTACTCAACCCAAAACATACAGAGTTTCCTCCGTGCTTCTTACTCAACCCAAAACATACAGAGTTTCCTCCGTGCTTCTTACTCAACCCAAAACATACAGAGTTTCCTCCGTGCTTCTTACTCAACCCAAAACATACAGAGTTTCCTCCGTGCTTCGGAAAGCACGTTAAGTCGTTGGTAAGACTGGTTGTCAGACTTTCGGGCCATAGAAACGACTGATTTCCTAATAAGTACGAAGGGATAATGTTTGAAAGAAATATCGCGGCCTCGGATGCAAAGGGCTAAGAAGGAACATGGGTGGTTTTTAGTCAGTAGAAGTCTGACACTCCCTACCACTCTGCTCAGAGTGGATGGAGTCATTTGTTGATTTCCGATCTTCCAAAAAAAAGCGTTTATCTAGCCCGTTGTCATTGTCATTCCTTAAACTTTTTATACGTGATTTATATCGGGCCCGGGATTTCTGCACCAATGATCACACCCTGAACACAAACATCCGGAGTTGGAAAACAACATAACACCTGCAGTCCCCGAAGGCTTAGGCAGAGGTGTACTTAACAAGTACACGCACATTTCGTTACATATGTTTATTAATATTAAATGAGCCTACTTCTTATCCTGATTTCAGAGATGCGCTGACAGCTAGGTAACCCAAAAGAAGTCCATAAACTCACGACTAAGTTTAAGTCCCATGTAAAAGGTCGAGCCTATTGCCCAAAACCGAGCACAAATCTCGACTCCATACTAGATGATACTGACAAACTCCTGATGGAACATCTGTTTTAAAAATCGATTTTTCCAGGAAAATATATAAAGAAAGAAAAAGTATTTATTAGTCCGGTATATGTTATACTTATCTAAGCTTGACTACATGTGGATATGAGTATACACGCTCTTCCGGCGTTTATAGAAGTAATTAATTAATTGCCAGTATTGCCACCCTTGCGATAACGATCGCTATAGAGATAATTAATTGCCTTTGTTGACGTTCACACGTTTCACTTGCTAATAAAGGAAAAGTACAGTATTTTTGTTATAACTGCGGGGCATTATAATTATGTCAAAAACAGTTTTTTACTGAAAGAAAATATGATGAAAATATATGCGGGACTTATACCAGAAACATGTTTTTGTCTGTCTGTCTTTTGGTTCCGGCTATCTCCGAAACGGCTGTACTGATTTTGGCGGAACTTACTGGCAGAGAACTGATGTTATAAGGCCTAACTAAGCTACAATTATTTTAGAAAAATAATCAAAGTTCCGTGTAAAAAAATTAAACCCTTGAAATTGGTAAAACAATAATTTCCCGCGAATAAAAGTCGTGTGCAAATAGAAAAATGAGATAGAAAACTGAATAGGTACCAAAATACGAAATTACTTTAGGCTTACACTACGTAGGTACCTGCTTATATAATGGTATACATAACCGAAAATGCGGTCCAGAAAAATGCGGTCTCATATTTCTGAGCCTGACGTTATAACTCATAATATTCGACTTACTTATACTTATGTTATGGCAGCCTAGTTCAGATTTTTGGAGTTATGACTCCACGACGCGCGACGTAAAAACTGATCCCGTATAAATAGTAATTTTTATTACTTACCTACCCGGTAATACGGGGTGAATAGAAAGTTAACTTTGAAAGGGATTTTAACGTTGAATTCATATGATAGGTATGTTCTCGACCCCATGAACACCCTCGCCGTACGGCTCGGGTGTTTATTCCGCCTCGAATGCAATAACAAACTTACGGCACTTGTATCAAAATGTACTATTATTTTGTTTTAGTATTTGTTGTTACAGCGGCAACAGAAATACATAATTTGTGAAAATTTCAACTTTCTAGCTATCGCGGTTCTTAAGATACTGTTTTTTTTGCAATAATTATAAGATATATTAAGGGTGGGTTGCACCATATTACTATAACGATAACCAAACCGTAACAAGCCATCAAATTATGCTTTTGTTATGGTTTTATGGCTTGTTACGGTTTGGTTATCGTTATAGTAATATGGTGCAACCCACCCTTAGAAAGCGATAGTTACCGTCATGTCTGATAAAACACTAAGGTATTTCAAAATGATTCTGGAGAATATCCTTGTTGTTGTACCTAAAGCTTCTGAATAACGTAATAAAACATCTTTGCGGTATTCCTTATACTATGGCAGTAAATAAATAATGAAAGAGAGTTTTAATATCCTTTTTATTATTGTTCAGTTATTTCACCAAATACGAGAGTGGAAAGCTGAAGAGAGGAAGTCATTGTTGAGTTGTTTTTCTTACAAGGGTCACGGATAGAAAAACAATCCGTTTAAGGAACGCGGAAACGAGAAAATAACATGACTCAATAAGAGTTAATAATTGTTTTCGTAATTGACAAAATGTGGGTGTACTAATAGGTACCCTTCTGCCTAATAATGTTATTATGTTGGATGTATAGAGATAATGTTGTTTGTCTGCTTTTCTTCTATAAGACCAACTCATCATCATCATCTACCTGCCCCAGTCCCATGTGATTTGTGGTCGGCGCAACACGTTTGATAAGACCAGGGTTTCTAAAATGACCACTTTAGCAAATCATGAAAAGCGTAAAATTAACATTACATAATAGTAACTTTTAACGCATTTTTTTTTTTGACTGCCTCGTTGGTCTAGTGGTCGCAAGCGCGACTGCTGAGCATGAGGTCCTGGGTTCGATTCCCGAGTCGGGCAAAGTGTTATTGGCTTTTTCCATCAGGAATTTATCAGTAACAGCTTTCGAAGGCTAGATTTGTGCCCAGTTGATGGCAATAGGCTCGCACCCTATTACACGGGACATAAAAATAAATTTATAAATTTACATAACATAAACATAACTGGCGAAATGTGGGTGTACTATTAGGTACACCTCTGCCTAACCCTTCGGGGATTACAGGCGTGATGTTATGTCATGTTATGTTCATATTATTTTCCTGTTAGGAATCAATTTTCCTAAATGGTCTGAGACGCAGTTACTAGTATGAAAGATCCTTTACGTTTTTTCAATTCATGTTATGATCTGATAAACTGGGCATTTTAGACCCTCAGCTTTACAACGACAACAACCTCATGTAACAGATGAAAATAGAAAAATGTTACTGAGATGACAAGATACGGATATTCTTCTAAAATTTTATCATAATTTTGAGCATGCACCCTTTGTTGTAAAACCAATAAATCGCTATGAACTTAAAGATAGTTTCAGAGGCAGACGACAGCTAGATATACGGTTGCGTTAAGAAATAAGCTATTTCTTTAAACTTAGGATGTGTGACGTCGCAAATTAAATCCGAGACTACAATAGTTTTCTGAATCATCGAAGACAATACAACAACAAGTATTATTATTGTGTTATTTCTAATGGCTCTATAATATGTAGTTTCCTACGTTCCTCCTTGTCCATTTAGTGTAGGTACCTAAACTGTTTTGACCACCCAGGCTATCTATCTTATATATCCTATCCACCATCCATCCATCCACCCTTATCTATTTTGGTTTTGGTTGTCACTTACGAGTACTGACGACATTGTTACCTACATATCACACTACTGACAGAAATGTAATTTTGGTACCATTTAACGTACCTATTGCATTTCTGATACAGCACCACACTTTGGCTTTGTATACGATCGTCGAGAAAGAGGTGTTTTATATGAATTTATGAGAAATTAATCCGAAACAATCTATCGATAAATAAAATATAAAAATAACTTTCCAATTTTAAACATTATTCCACTGGCAAAAAGCTACATCATTCGTAATTGATATAGGCTATAAATTCTATTTATATCATGCATATTATATCAGAGCTATCACCCTTTTCCCGTCGGGGCTGCTGGTTGTTCGCAAGAGATACCGCGGCCTCGAGATGAAGGGCTAAGAAGGAACATGGGTGGTTTTTAGTCAGTAGAAGTCTGACACTCCCTTTCGCTCTGCCCAAGAGCGGGGGTGTTATTTGATGATTTTCCACCCGCCAAAAAAAAAAGCTATCACCCTTTTTACGGACGAAGTTGCGGGAGAAATGCTAGTTTCGAATAAGGCTATGGCATAATAGCCTAGCATTAAGTTCAGTAATATAATATTTTGAAACTTACCACTATAAAGTGCTGAACACTCTCTAGTAACCATCCATACATCTTGACGATTAAAATTTATACAGATTTTATTTTTCAAAGAAAACACACGCCGACGGCAACGTGAAACTTTAAAGATGACTAATGTAGCTGTTAATTGAAATTGCACAAATCTAAAGAGTGTTTACGAACAATTGATTTTTAATTGCAAGTTAAGTACTTAATAAATGAACTACTCATGCATGACCACAAAAAAACTTAAATGATTTTAATTTTATGACCGCAAAGAATCCTTAACCCCTAAAACCACAGATTTTGGCCAAGTAACGACACTGACTAATGATCAGTGTTCAAGTTTTGATACACCGACTTTAGTTGATCTACGTCGACGGCCTTCGCAACCTTGGGTGCGTTTACCCGGTAAGGCTTTCGCGGGTCTACTGAACGGATAAGGGAGCGAACTGATAGGTACTTAGTATTCTATAGCCAGCCTTGGATGTGCGATGTGTAAAGAAATCTTTTGGGAACTCATGTAGTCAGTCTTCCTTGCGTAATTATAGATTAAACCGTCAACCTAAGCATTTATGAAACTAAGTAACTCAACGCAAAAAATAATGCTAGGAAACCACTTTTTTTTTAATGTGAAAAATCACGTTTTACGGAAAAACTCAATGCACTCGAAACATTGTGCTGATATATTATGCATTGCATGGAGGTATTTTAAGTAAAGTTATAACCTTAAAAACGTAATTATTAAAAAAAAGTAGAAACTTTGACCTCCAATAGAGCAAGGAGAATAGAGGACCTTTCCTAGGTTCCCATTTTTGGGTCGGGCAAAGTGCACACGGTGCACTGATGAGCCTTCACATTTTGAAGGCCTAGATTTCCCTCATTGTAAACACCTACCGTGTTATCTCTTTCTGATTTACTGGTAGAGTATGGTCTCCTCTTTTGTACCTTTCTAAGTGAGTGAAAAAGAAATTAAATTATACCCGGGCCTAATTTGTAATGTAGGTCCTAGTCGTTCACATAATGACGTCATGAATACGGTTGTTCAATCAGCAACAGCTAGTTGATAGTGAACTGAATTGGTTGGCTTCGGCGAACCGCATTGAGGGCAATTGTTGTCATCATGATGCCCTTTGAAGGACGTCTCGGACCCCATTCAGTTATCATTTATCTTTATCAACTAGCATATTTGTACGTAATCATTGTTTTGTAGGGGATATTTTTAGTTGAGCTTTTAGGACATCGTGTACCAAACGGGGCTATTTGATGATTTCCCAGGCCCCAAAAAAAAAATAGTCTTATATGCTTTGCTCCTGAGAAGGTAATGTCTTTCGGGTATCAACTGTGAGATGGTGGCGCTAAAGATATAGTTCGCAATCACTTCCCTGTTTCCTACACATCGACGTTGAGGATGCTGTAACAATAGTCAATCAGCAATACCAGCAGCTTTTGAACCGGGATGTGCACACTAACTGTTACAATGATAGACTCGCTTGGGGTGACAACAGCAGGGACTTAGCTAGCCAGCGATTGGCCTGGAGGCTGCTACCAGTGTGGAACAGTAGCTCCATTACATTCAAACTGTACAATAGTTACTTAAAATGGTAAGTAAACGTGGACAATATAGGAGACGAAAATAGCACAGACATTTTTTAGACCCTGAGGTTATAAACGGTCGGGGCTGTGGATTGTTCGATACCGCGGCCTCGACACAAAGGGCTAAGACGGAACATGAGTGGTTTTTAGTCAGTAGAAGTCTGACACTCCCTTCCGCTCTGCCCAGAGCGGGAGGAGTCATTTGATGATTTCCGAACCCCCCAAAAAAAAAGGAAAAGGTTATAAACGGTAATCTGGTTTACTACACAATAAATTATGCGTATCGACAAGGACTCAAACTGGGTGTGTATACGGATTACTATGAAGATAAGCTACTTTGGGGCCGCAGTGGTGGGAAGGATGGTGGTGCAACTGGGAAAATTTGAGTTTCTGGTAGCTTGGTGTCCTGACCTCTGTACTTGACTCTCTCTACCAAAAGTACAAATAAATCATATTCTGATGTCAAACCTTACACAAGAGTACACTCGCCAATCAAATGGCGCTTAGCAATAAAATTCGGCGCGCGCGCCGTTGACCTGTACAATTAAAAAGCGGTCGTTTGCTTTAAGTATTGGTGCGTTAGCGATCGCGACAAAATACACCACACTAAATACACATTACTTCGCGGCCTAGTTATTTACTGAAAATAGGGGCGAGCAACAGTTTTCATTGATGATTAAAAATTGCCTTGGTATGGTATTTTAATAATATTCCATGGCAATGATGGGTATCATCTTCCTGCCCTTATCCCATGTTATTTGGGGTCGGAGCAACACGTTTTTTTTTTCCATTCTGCCCTGTCAGTCGTCACGCTATCATTTATTCCTTTTTCCTTCAGTTCGTTTTTCTTAGCGTGTTGATGGAACCACGGAGACGTCTTCTGCTGAACATGACACCCGAAAAAAGAATCCACATTCAAGATTCCTACTTCGTACCATTGAGGTATAATGTACTACGTACTAGAGAAGACACCTCAACTTGATTTTTTGTAACACACGGTAGAGCTAGTGGAATCCAACTCATTTAGTCTATGCCGAGCGGTTGCTGCGACGTGACACATTTGAGTGAAGTTTTCTTGTCTAAAATATGCCTTCGTGTGCATTTAGATACTGTAGAAATAATTAAAAAATATAAGTAAAAGTCAAGGAGTGACTTTTCACCAGCAATTATAACTTATTATCTTTAAAACACACATAATTTAATTATATTTTTTGAATTGCATCGCGGCGGCCATTTTTACGTGAATGTCAAAGAATAAAACATTTGCATGCACAGACCAGACACTATCGACGTATTCAATGCTTGACCACGAATCCTCTACATGTGAGTCAAAATTGATAGTAGGTTGTATAATATTTGCATATGTATCAAGACAATTAACAAAAAAGTTGAAATGTGCAGATTGCATTGATAGTTTGACTATAGGTACTATAAACTTCCACATCACACATCTATCATACGTAACTTAATACGGCAAAGTGGTGGAAGTCTTGCCTCGAAATATGATTTTAATTATATGTCCGTAAACACCCTAAAGCATTTAATTAGGAAAGAAGTATTTGCAAAATTTGAATAAAAATAATTTACTGAATCAGCCATCAACATTCAATCACAGAATCCATTTAATTCGAGCCATTAATTTATTATTATTTTGCCTCTAATTAGATAGCTCACAAAAATTAGATTGCATCACGAAGGTGAAACTGATCCAAGTGTGGATTACTATAACAAACTGCAGAAACTAACACAAAATACTTAAATTATATAAGGAAATTACAATATTGTTACAGTTTAAGTACATTTTATTTGTCTTCTGAGTAAGTACACACGTACAATATCAAGTAGGCAGAATAATAACATTATGTCGCATCTGCACGCATTGATAGTAATCTATGAGAACATGACACCTCCCGCCTGCCCCGCTGTCATCAAGTGCGCGCACATTATTTTGTTTGAAATAGCTTCTCTAGTACGTAATACCTCAATGCTTCGTACACTGCTTTTATTCCTACGCAACCAGCTGCATGCTGGTTGTGGTAAGGTTTAAATTTATTCATTTTCATAGATAATTATTAGTAATATAGTCATAATATGAGTATCTTTGCCTCTGTCTTATTGTAAATAAATAAATTAAAGAAATTGTCGATAGTGTCGACAGTTTTGTCGTTTTTGCGTCGTTTAAGCTTTGATTTGAAAAATAAATCAACCAAAGTAAAAGTAATTTATTCAAACTAAAGTTTTTAAAGGTCAATTACAAAATACAGTCCCCCAAACGCCCACCCACGCACGCTGCATTTACAGCATTTAGGATGGGTCTACGAACCTACATTGGCACCTGAACCTAGATTTGGTCTCCAGCAACCTATGTCAATATAGTAAGCTAGTAAGTATACTGAAATACCTAAAACGGACTAAGGAGTAAGTTCTCGTAGTTTATCGTTATTATAGACTTTGAGTATAAATACTCACATCGCGCGTGACCAACATGCTCAGCTTACGATTTGCTTTGTTTTAACAATAGATATTTACTCTATATTACTGGGAAAAATAAACGAAACATTCTTTGGGCTTATAAAAACATAAGATGGTACTTAGGTACTGTATACACATTTTCAATATAATTATGATAATTATAATGTATTTATCCTCGAATAACAAAGATCCATAATAGTTAGTAACAATTGGATCTTAAAACTATGTTAGTAGGTACAAAAAACACAAAATACATTTTAATAAATAAAATTAATAATTAATATACAGGGTGTAAATCAACCCATCACACATCCGTCAACCAAGCATTCTGTACATCAAACTAAGTACCCCTACGCAAAAATTTTTGCTGAGAAACGATTTTTTTTTTGGGGTCAAAAATCACTTTTCACGCTAAAACTCAATGTAGCACTCTTAAAACATCGTGCTAATGGATGCTTTGAATAGTAAACGAGTCATGGAGCTAATTTAAGTAAAGTTATAAAATGTAAAACTAGTATTTACAAAAACAGCTGTGAAAAATTTCGAACTTTGATAATATCTCCGTAACTAAGGGGTTCCCAGGTATGGTCTAGAACAAAAAAATGATCGCAGTGATGGGGAGAACAAGTGCCCATCGTTTGCGTTAAGGGTACTTTTACACCCTATATAAAATGGTTTCGCTTCGAATATATTTCCCGTACAGAAATAGATTAGCTATGAATGGTTTTGTATAGCTTGATTGGTCGTTGTACAATACAATCGTTAGCGCTCTTCTGGTTTTTTCAAGAAAACTTTAAAGGGTTTTGTAACTGTCAAACTTCTCATGTATCTTCTCTCTTATAGGGACTAATCTAGCCTGTAGATATATAAGTGGACCAGGCGGGTGGGAAAGGCGTGAGTTTATGTAGTAAGTTAATTTTTAACATAACATGAAATCCGTTTTTAAACTGAAAGTGTAAAGTTGTCAAATCGGTTTACGAGCTTTGCAGCTTGCTGGCCTACAAAATAAAGTACAACTTGAGTGCTGGGCAGTCGGTGTAGCACACCCAATTAAATATAAATATATAAATTACATAAGAAAAAAATTAGAAATGGATGTTGACAAGTATGTTACAGTAATTTAAAAATTCTACTAATTTGCCTCTCTCTTTTTTAATGTATTTCCTTCAACATTTTCCGCATTGATTTTCTCTTTAAATTTTACTGAAACTTACCCTCTGAGTTAAATATTCGTAGTTTCCAGCAACCAATGGTTGTGGGGCCCTGTGCTCATAGACGGCGGTGCTAGGGGTCATGCGTAGGCGCATATTTATTGCTATCCCGGCGGGAGGCTGCACATTCATCGCGGCGCGGGCGGGCCGCGCATCCCCCTGACGAAATCACATACAACAGGTATGTCAAGCTGTTTTGCATATTCGTTTTGTGTTTATATTATTTTGAATTCATTTACATATTATTATATTATTATTTGTTTAGTTTCGTAGGAAGGGTGTAAGTGAATTTTCCAAGTGTAGCTACTCTTTTGGTTTTTTGAAAATCGTCGCCTGTATTCTATTGAATCATTATATTTATAAGCCACAAGACGTCCACGGTTGGGCCATAGACCTCTCCCATGAGCCACTACATCGGTCGGTCCTGTATAGTCGTTCCCTTCTCCTTTTAGTGTTTTTCGATATTGGTTTTCATTAATAATCATTTAGCCCTTCACGCACTTTTTGAAAAAATCACCCTATACTGTGTTTAAAAGGCCCATAACGCAACCTAAAGGCACTTATTCTCCCTGTCATTCGTTTTTTTTTGATCTGGAAAATATTTTGGAATGTTATAGTTGCTTAAATTTTTCCCATTTTTTATAGACAAGTTTTGAATTTTATAAGTTTAATTCAAATGCTTCCCATGACCTCCGTAACATTTAATGAATTCATCAGCACAATGTTTTGAGTGCGTTACATCAAGTTCTACCGTAAACCGTGATTTTTCACCCCAAGAAATAAGTAGTTCCCCAGAAATATTTTTTGCTTAGAGTTACTTATGTACGAGTACTTGATGTACAGAATGGACAGTTGGATTCGTACATAAAGTCTTTTTTTATTACACCTCACTCTTTCGACAAAATCTAATATCTAAGTTTGTTTTGCTGTCACAAGGCTTCGCAAGTCAATAAGTGCCTTTGAAAGTTGACTTATGTCAACCGTCTAAACTTTATGCTCTAGAAGAACTTTTGCTAGAAAGTTTACGAGATCCGAAGACGGGTCTTAAACTCCAGATCGGGGTGACGTAAAGTTAAGTCTTTTGCTATCTAGACACTTCGAACACGATCAACCATCAGTGGGAGCTAGTATCGGCTCTTTGGTTGATTAGAATTTGATGTCATATTTGAATATTAGACGACAGACGTCTGAAAATTGTACCAATGTCCAGAAGCGGTAAGTACTTGTTGATAAGACTACATGTGCCCCCTCCCCCCCCCCAGAAAAATCCTATTCCACCCAGAAACGCGCAAGTTTCACTCATGTTCTTTCTGATATGTTGCTCTGATAATTCGATTTGGCTATAAAGTATGTGCTGTGATGGAAACTCCATAACAGTCTGGGGGGGCACGTGCCCCCGTGCCCCCCCCTGGATCCGCCCTTGCCAATGTCCTTTAAAGTTCTTTGCAGTAAAAAAAGTGTTCATCAAACATTGTGCTCAAACCAACCAAGGCATACAATATTTTCGTAAATAACAACATGGGACTAGAGTGGTATTAAAAACTACTCCAATAGGTAACCATAAAAAGAAACCGTGTATAATAAACAAGGCACATAAGCACACACTCCGTGGCACATAGTTTCCACAATACATTCTATTGCTCGGATATCGCACCTTTGATGCTTATGTGTGCAACGCTTGCATCGCACCCATTTGCATCAGTTAACATAAACAAACAATGTAGTGCTGCCCTATCTCTTAGCTTTTATGTCTTCTGGTTCGCTTTAAGCAGCTCAGTAGGGTATAAACAGTGATAGCCAGTGATAGCAGTGATAGCTCTGGAACGCGCTACCCCTTAACATTATAAAAGCGGAAAGCAAAATGGCTTTCAAAAGAACTGTGCGAAAGCACTTTTTAAAATCGGACTGAATCACTCTTAATGTGTGGTGGTCATGGTAATTTTTGTTTGGTTTCTCGTTTTTTGAATTATTTGTATGTATTATAATATATATTATTTTATTTAATTCCATCTTAATATATATGTATTAGTATGCACCATTTATGTAGGTATATTAATTTATGTTAACAAAATAGTATTCTCCTAATTTATTTGTATGTGTACTCTACCACAGTGCTGTCCTATTTGACCCTAAGGTTGACTGGTAGAGAATGCCTTGTGGCATTAAGTCGGCCTATGTACCACGTTTGTGCATGAAGTTTAAATAAATAAATATAGCCTAGTGGTTCCACCGTTGGACTGCCAAGTCATAGGTTCCAAGTTTGAACCTCAGATTTTTCGGATTTATGTCCGTATTGTGTCTTTATCACTTGCTTCGGTGAAAATATTGTGAGGAAACTAGCGTGCTTGAAAGATATTTCTCGACGGAGTAACCTTATGCTTCTGATAGCATAAGGTCGAATATACAAAACTCTCTCCGACTTGTTATACGCCCTAGCCATACACATGTCCTAGCAATTTCTAATTATTCTGTCGGTTACGTGATAAGTGAAAGTGTTGACCATAATTATATTATTATTGTTAGTTGCTCTGATTAAGAGAGGGTGCGGTGCCAAAAATATGTCGCAAATCAGGCTAACTACTGGCGCCACAAATCTATGTAATAACGAAGTGTTAAAGACACTATGACCCTACCAATTGTTTAAAATAATTAAACTGCCGAAATCTCAATAAACGAAAGTAGAATCATTGTCTATTCTGTTTAATAAACAAATTGCTACAGACACGGAGTCGGTCGCTAAAATTAATTATTATACTGTTGCCAATTGGTGGTTGTCATCTACATACAGACAGATGTGTTTGTTAGAAAGGTTACTGGAGCACCCGCTACTTGCTCCTGACATCTTTAGATGACTTGATTGAAGAAGAGGCTGAATACCCGAGTCGACGACCTGGTTCGATAGCCTTGGACGATCTGTGACGCTAATGTATCGTCAACATTGATTTATATTGCCGTTTATGAAGATCTATAGTTTGAATATTTTAATGTACGCATGTTGACTAGATTTTCGAGATGGCCTCTTGATTGTTAGGAATTCGAGTCAATAGCGTTTAATAGAAATTTTATTGAGACCATATTCATTGTGAATTTTGTTTTTGAAATTGGCTGTTGCGTGTGTATGAACAATTTTATTAATTTGAGCTAGAATCGAGTTTCAACTTCTTTTACAAGTTTATTCGATCTCATAGTTACATCAAAAGAGTAACCGAACAGTTGAACAGACACGTTACGTTGTATAGACCTTTTTGACCGACTACAAAAATGTAGAAGGTTCTCAATTCGTCTGTATGTTTTTTTTTGTATGTCTCATCATTTATGAACCGATTTGAAAAAATCTATTTTGTATATAAGGATATGCTTTCCGATTGGTCCCATAGAAATTTCATCAAAAACAGGTTCATTACTTTAGTTTTATTTTCCTTCTGGCCGTTGTTGACATGATGTTCTTAATGACTTGTGACCCGCGTGTGAATTGGCCATTAGCCGTCATTAGCCTTAACCCATTCCCTCTCATAGAGAGGATTCCTTATACCCAGCAGTGGGAACGTTATAGGCTGACTATGAAGCATACTTACGAGTTCTGATTGTGAACCCAGGCAACCATGCAGTGGTTGAACGCTGCTTGGTTGGCGCTACTGGTGCTGCCAGCGGCTTGCAAGGAGCTGTCTGATGCCCCCTTCCGAGAGGATATCCTGCAGGAGCTGCCCCAGGCTCAGGACCCGGATCTCATCAACTATGACGACTACAATCCCGTTGGGGAGGACGACGACGAAAATGGTATGTTTCTTTGTAGAATTACGATTTTTATGAATGTGCGTGGCGTACAAACTTGCTCTAAATTTTTTTCAAGACCGCTTGTGGGATAAAACATTATGCCTTTAATCTACGAAGGATTAGACAAAGGTGTTCCTAATAGTACACCCACATTTTGTCAGTTATTTTTCAGTCCCTTGCGAGCTTATTGCTATTAGCCGGTCACAATTCAGACTCCGTGATTTCTATGGAGAAATTCCTGATGGAAACCCCCATAACAGTTTGACTGACATGAAGACTGAAAGCTTACCCCAACTTACTTGGAAGTTAAACGGATGATGGTTTATAAATAACTTTAAATTGACAGTCTAAACTATAACTCAATTTCTATTGACTTATTTATGACTGAGATCATTTATTGATTTTGTTAACGCAAGTCTGTTTTAGGTCGCTACTGTCACTTTGCTTCATTGAAGCCCGTTTTCACAAGCCCGTTTTCACAAGCCCGTTTTCACAAGCCCGTTTTCACAAGCCCGTTTTCACAAACCCGGGTACTGCCTCGTTGGTCTAGTGGTCGCAATCGCACCTGCTGAGTATGAGGTTTTGGGTTAAATTTTCAGGTTGGGCAAAGGGTTATTGGATTTTTCCATCAGGAATTCAGTAGCAGCCAAGGTGTCTTGATTTCGCCCCTTTTTATATGGGCCTTAACACATTGGCTAAATGAGGGTGTATAGATAGCTTGCCACTTCGGGGATTACAAGCGTGTGATGTCGTGTAATTGTCATGTAATTAACGTGTCAATAAGTTAAAGTTAATAACGGCCGTACCGGTCTTAGCTAAAGAACCTTTAAGGGGGCGTATTAAAGTCGATACTTTCAGATTTTGTCGTTTCCCTCTTAAACAAATATGTGTAGAATATTCGTTGAAACAACTTAATTTGTCTTGTTTCAGCAATAACCGAGAGGAATTACCGAGCATCAACCATCAGTGAGTTTATATTACTTTGCTTGGGACTTAGCTCTTTGTAACGAAGTTTCTTTATCTCTTCAATAAAGTTTTTGTGTTCTCGTCCTTCGCTTGTTATACGAGTACTGTGTGGTTTTGTGGTGACATTGGTTTTTGTTACAGACACGCCGACTTACCGAAGACCGACGCCTAGAGGTAATAATTTTCTTCTTCAACTAATTTCTATTTTTAGGGTTCCGAAGTTCTTACATCAAAAGGAAAAAACGGTACCCTTATAGGATCACTCGTGTCATCGTGTGTCTGTCTGTCTGTCCGACCATTCCCTCCCCCTTATCTCCGAAACTACTGAACCTAAAATTTTGAAAAAAATACAGAGATTAGTTAAACACTTATAGATTATAGGAAAACCTATAAGAAGTCTATGGTGCTAAAATAATTAATTTCTACTACTGTGGTACGGAACCCTTCATGAGCAAGTGCGACTTGCACTTGGCCAGTTTATTTTATGAACGTTTCCATGGATTTATTGCACAGAACAGATAAAAGAGGTTCTGTGATTTATTGGTTACATTAAAAGTTAGTTACTTGCAGCAGTGATAGTAGACTACCAAGTTATAGGTCTTTAGTTTGAACTCAAGACACGCACTTCTAATTTTTCGGATTCACGTGTTGTATAATTATAACTTGCTTTGGTGAAGGAAACCAGCATGACTGAGATATATTTCTTGACGGCATGTAAACCCAAGTCAGAGGCCCATGGACCGTATACCAACTCGGACACCAGGTTAGGCCTACACTAAAAACAAAACAAACATTATAAGTTAAATATATCTCTACCCTACACTATTATTCTTATAATGTAAATAGGACGCAGAAGACTGAGTAACATTCCTTGTAAATTAATAAATATACAATAATTTGAAATATAAATTCAAAGAAGATTGGGTTCTATTTGATTACTTTTATTATTATCAGAAATACGTAGCGAAACGAAAGTACGATAGCGATCCTTGAATGTGTTAACAGAAATATATTTTTCCTTTTAATAGATGAGCGAATTCGTTTACATACTTATTTTATTTAGAGGTAGTAAGTTTGTATGATGGTGTAATCTCCGGAACTTGTCATCCAATTACAAAAAATGTTGCACTGGCAGAAAGCTACATCATTCGCGGGTGCTACAGGCTACAAATTATGTTTATTTTCGAGCTATACAAAGAAATTAAAATTATTTTATTTCATCTTACTTTCGGACGAAGTCGCGGGTGAAATGCTAGTTTTATATATTTTTTGTTGTTCAGTTCCAGCCAGTCCCAAGTGTGTGGACATTGGTCGAACGTGGTCTGAGGGAGAGAACTGGAAGACGGACAACTGCACTCTCTGCCAGTGCCGCGGAGGGAGAATCAACTGCTCCACCGTGCCCGGTTGCACTACATCTGGTATGTACCTTTTGCCTTTATTTTTTAAGGGTAGGAAATCATCAAATGACTCCTCTCGCTCTGGGCGGAGCGGAAGGGAGTGTCAGACTTCTACTGACTAAAAACCACCCATGTTCCTTCTTAGCCCTTTGTGTCCGGGGCCGCGGTTTCTCTTTCGAACAACCCGCAACCCTGACATGTACCTTTTGCCATACTTCTGGTTTGTTTTAAAAAGCTCGTGGATCAAAAATGAAACCCGCACAGCCGCCTTCAGTTAAGTTGCACTTAAGCTAGCCTAAGTCGGTCCGCGGATGATGGTGTCTCGGAAAACATGTAATTTGTAGATATTTGACAGTCGTTGCAGTTATCCTTGAAAAGTCCGAAGTAGTGGTCCGAATCGCTAACAAAAAAGCAAAAGGCTGGCATTGATATAAAAACTAAAGATACGGTCGTCCGAACATTTGCTCGACGCGTTCGCCATACAGAGAATCGGTGTAGTCTGCTCGTTAACGTAACCTTGTATAAGCGGCGTGGTATTTTCGAGGTATAAAGAACATAAATAAAGCTTTTAATAAAATTTACGACCGTACCTGAAGAGAGCCGATCGTGGACTAGTTCACTTCGGCTTGGGAAAGACCGTTTTAGGACCAAGTTCGAGGCGTCATTTTAACATGCGGTCCGCCCAGTCCTTATGCAGTAATATATAAGTCAATGGGCTGGAGATTAAGCATTAGTATTGTCTAGGTACTAGTACTTGGTATACATACTTTTCTTTACACTCGTACGTATGCCACTAATATTGACAGTAATTACTTCTTCAAAATTTTTCGCAGCACCAACCCGGCCAGTATTCGTCGGCGTAGCTGCGCAGCCACTGACACCAGTGCGCGGAGTCTCTGGTGTGGCAGGAGATGAGGGCCCGCCCGGCCCACCTGGAACACCTGGATATAACGGAGTACCGGGGGCACCAGGAATGCCAGGTCCCACGGGGCAGATACCTGATGTAAGTGTGCGTAGTGATCATGCGTGTATGACCAGATGTGTGAACGTGGACGAGGTTAAAGAGCATGAAAGGATTGTTGCCGAGTGCGTTTTATAGTTTCTGCCTACCCCGTAGGAAGGCTTGAGTTAATTTATGTGTGCTGAAAAGATTGTTTTTAATAAATAAGTAGACCCAGAAAAGATCGCAGGATCACTGGAAATGTTGTGTAGGATTCTGATTGCGGTAGGATAAGGCTGTGAAATAACGTCGATATCTAATACTGTGGAAGACCAAACTTCATAAAACCTATGCCTTAGCACTAACCAAAGTAATAAATGAACTAACGCAATTTATTTGCTAAAGTATTTTAATAACCAAAGCAATTAATTAATTTATACCAGTCCCGAAGTTAATGATGTTGAAATAAGGTGATCTCACACAACACCCCTCGTCCGCGCGTTTGGGCTGTGAAACGGAACTTACACGTGAGTTCTAAGAAATCCGTGTACATGCCTAACACACTTTACAAGTCAGCAGCAATATGTATACCTACATTTAACAACGTTTAGAAGCAATTTTCACCTTCCGTATTGATTTCATTTTCATCTTATGTAACGAGACTAATATTTTGAAACCCTTGCCGCCTTATTACAAAAGGTAATTGGTACCTGGTTTAACTTAGACTTGGTTTATCTCGCATGACGTCTCACTTCAATAGTATTCAAAATAAAGTGATAGCATGCAAGATAAACCAAGTCTAAGTTAAACCAGGTACCAATTACCTTTTGTAATAAGGCGGATAGTATTATAAATTAGCTTATATCTCAAAGTTTCAATCATATTTCACGAGAAATTCGTGTTTGAACTTTGCCAAGGGTATATTATGTAACATAATATTATTATTGTTCTTGACTGTATAACGCCCGACCGCGCGGACGACTCGATGTCGTGTTGGAATCGCCTTATTAAAGATTTATGATACGATTAAATGCCCTAAGAGAAGAAACAACGTGAAAACATTACAACGAATGAGCAATTACCTTTTTAGCACCGTAAATATAAGGCCTCTATTTCTTTTCCCAACTTAACACAATTGTGCTGTACAGGTGAACGCATACTTGGCTCAACTGGCGGCTTCTGCTGGAGGAGACAAGGGACCTGCCTTCGACCCGTACCAGTACATGCAAGCTTCGGTTGGCACTCCAGGCGTTAGAGGCATTCCCGGTAAGACTCACTGCTCCAAAAGAGCTAAATATAGTGAATTTGAAGCTGCATCTACGCTAGGCGAGCCGAGCATGAGCCGAGCACGAGTGGAGCCGTCCTCGGCTTCGTCGTTCGCGGCGTAAGTGTGGACGTACAACGAACCTACAACGATCACTGTCCTCGAAAGTAGTCAAATCCCTTTGTGTTCGCCAAAATCCGACAATTGGCGGAGCACAGCCGAGTACGAACGAAATGCTTGCAGAGCGCTCGTTCGAGGCTTGTAAGTCGGTCCACACTAGATGAATTGTGTTCGGCTCGTGCTTAGTTCGTGCTCGGCTCGTGATGGGCTCACCTAGCGTAGACGCAGCTTAAGAATCAGAAAGCTCTGATTGTACAGACGCAAGCACATCAAACTACACGGAAACTGTCAAATCTTCCCAATCTACCTTAAACCTATAAACTTTAGCGATTAAGTTGAAAATCTATTAGAGACATTTGACACATTGTACTACCTTGATGAGCTGGCGTCTGTACATTTAATATTGTGGTGTATTTGAAATAAAACTGTACCAATACTAAAACGCGTGATTATACAAAACCTAGTAACCCACTAAACAAAAGAACCGCCTTATCAGAGGAACCTCCGTTGTCTGGAGTATGAGGAATTTTACACCCCGTTCTCTACAATCAAATATTCTTAATCTCCATCCATTTTAGGACCACAAGGACCACCCGGCCCGCAAGGTTTCCAAGGTCAACGGGGCGAACCAGGAGAACCAGGGCTGCCAGGACAGCAGGGACCTCCTGGAGAAAGGGGACCACAAGGACTGTCAGGGAAAGATGTAAGAATAATTAATAAACAAAGAACCTTCAGTGACGGAAACGAATGCCAAATCTATATTGCACTTTGTAGCCTGTAGTAAAGGTTCAATCTAGTACGGGCAAATAATAACTGTGCTCTATTTCCAGGCCTTTTTAAATAAGTGGAAAGATATTTCATTACAAACGGGCCTTTTTATAAGTAAACGAGATTACTTATCTAAAAAGATGGTAGTCCCTATCTTCAGACCCTTTTTTTTTTTTTGGCGGGTGGAAAATCATTGAATAACCCCTCCCGCTCTTGGGCAGAGCGAAAGGGAGTGTCAGAGTTCTACTGACTAAAAACCACACATTCATGTCGAGGCCGCGGTATCTCTAGCGAACAACCCGCAGCCCCGACGGGACCCGCAGCCCCGACGGGATCTTCAGACCCTTGAAGAAACTTGATTGACGCGATTTATTTCTTGTTTTCAAATCTAATAGGGCTCATCTGGAGAAGATGGTGAACCTGGTCCCGCGGGTGCAGTAGGCCAGCCAGGACCTCGTGGAACCACAGGAGTACCCGGTATCCAAGGACTGAAAGGACATCGAGGTTTCGACGGTAGGGACGGTGCTAAGGGAGAACAAGGATTGGCAGGTGAAAAGGGACCAACTGGAATGCCTGGACCTTTGGGACCTACTGGACCAGCGGTAAGTTACGGAAAAGGTTGTTGGTTTTATTTTTGTGTAGGATTATAATGAGAACGTTAATTACTTTCCTCAGCAAGAATAAATCATGGTAGTGAAATAACTTTGGTTATACTTTCTCAAAAATATACTTGCAGACAAACTTAATAAGTAACGCAAATAAAGCTATTTTTAATTGACTGTATTATTGTTTTTGTTGACTAGGGTCCGGTTGGCTCCAGAGGCGAGAGAGGTCGTGAAGGTCCTCCCGGGCCTCCTGGTGTCCGAGGTATTGATGGAGCACCAGGCCCCCAAGGAATAATGGTAATCTAAGAGCTGTTCTCGTGTCGGAAGCTACGAAAGCTGGTTTCTCATAAGCTTGACCTACAGATATCCATAAACTGTAATTTATTTTTTTCTATCAGGGCAACGTTGGCAAACCAGGCTCACCAGGATTCCCAGGTGCACCAGGCTTGAAAGGAGAACAGGGTATTTATGGACCTAAAGGCAGTCAAGGAATGCAAGGGCCACGAGGAGAAGCAGGTCGTCCCGGTCAACCAGGTGAAGTTGGAGCCTCTGGTATTCCTGGTCGTGATGGAATCCCGGGTGAAAAAGGTGTGCACGGACAACCGGGAGCTTCTGGCCCTCAAGGGTTCCCTGGACCTAGAGGAATGCCGGGAGTAGCTGGAGACTCAGGCTTGCCAGGTTCTAAAGGAATGCCGGTAAGATACTGGGTTTATTTATTTATGCATAGTTAATTAAATATAAGACACATTACAATAATTAACATGGAAAGAGAAAAGAAAACATCAAGTTGATCTGAGACAGAAGTGGATATTCTTACTCGTACATACCTATTTTCTCTCACAGAACACCAGAAATAAAATAATTATGCGTTATAGATTTATATTTATTTATTCATCTTGATCTGAACTTGGACCATAACATAATTATACTTTAACTGTTGTCATTTTTAAAGGGTCAACCTGGTGAAAGAGGACAAAAAGGTGACGGTGGTATCCGGGGAGAATCTGGTGCTCAAGGACCTCGTGGATTACCCGGTAACATCGGCCCGGAGGGAAAACGTGGAAAGAGAGGTCTCAGGGGACCTGCTGGAAATGTTGGACCTCAAGGCGAAAGAGGATTGTTGGGCATGAGAGGTCTTCCCGGCTCTGATGGACCGATAGGCTCCAAAGGTCAACCTGGAGAGAGAGGAGGTGTTGGGCTACCTGGGTCTAAAGGAAGCACGGGTGATCCTGGTAGACCAGGATCGCAAGGTCTCCAAGGACCACGTGGAACTATCGGAAGACCTGGAGTGCCGGGAAAAACTGGTCCCCAAGGAGAGAGGGGTATACCAGGAGCTGATGGGAGGCCTGGTGAGCAGGGATCTCAGGGTATACAGGGTCCACCTGGTTTGATGGGTGGTCCAGGAGAACGGGGATTGCAAGTAAGTAAAGTTGTTTTGATATTGTATTAATTTCTTTCTCAATTTATTAACTAGGTATCGTATATGGCTAACTTTTGTCGTGTTCCGTAGGGTGAACCAGGAAAAGACGGTGATCCAGGCCAGGCAGGACCAAACGGGCCTAAAGGTGATGCAGGACGCGATGGCGCAACTGGTATTCAGGGACCTCAGGGTATCGCCGGACCATCTGGTGAAAGGGGCCCATCAGGTCCAGCCGGACCTACTGGATTCCCTGTAAGTATTTTCCAGGAGTACACCTACTTTTCCAGCATGAAACTCATTAACATTATGATTATCTCATTGTCATTCCTTTTTATTTTGTTGTGTGCACTTTTGACATGTGCCAAAAAATATATAGCTAAGCATTGTATCCCCCAATAGACTGTCAATTTATCTGGGGCCGTTACTATACTTTTCCAGATCGATACGATAATTATTATTATACGAAATGTATACAACTTTGCTTTTGAACACTGACTGACTGCCGACCGCTTTTAAAAAAAAAACGCTTTTAACTTTCACCCGTTTCAATCTGCACTTGTTTTAAAGCTACGAAACATTATAATAACCTGTCAACCTTTCACCCAGGGTATGCCAGGAGCAGCCGGTTTACCAGGTTCGCCAGGCAAAGAAGGAGAACCAGGATTGGCGGGACCTGCCGGTCCCCCGGGGCCGTCAGGACCCCGAGGAGAAAGAGGCTTCACTGGAGACCGCGGACAGCCTGGACAACCGGGAAGCACTGGCGAGAAGGGAGAATCCGGCGCTCAGGGACCTGATGGACCACCGGTAAGATACTGTATGAAGTATATGCCACCTTAATTTTTGTTTAGTCTAAAGTTTAGACGCCGTCATTGTACTCATGAACAACAAATTTTACATTGGATGAAACTTCATACTGTTTAATTTGTGTACTATGTCTACTAACACTAGTATTTAAGATCATTGTTACTAACACTATGGGCGCTGCCCGAAATAAATGCTATTATTATTATTATAACGAAAAAGACCACAAATCGGTTTTTACCGCAGTAAAAGTTATTTTATTAAATAACGATGAGTACACAAGTTCAGTTTAAAAAGTAGAAAATGAAAGGTTTTATCATAAACAGTAGTAAAAAGATTTGACGTGTGAAGGTTTAACTTGAACTTCTTGGTCTCATCTTAGATATTGCCATGTAGTCACTTATTGTATCTTACTTATATATAATTTCTTAGGGTCCCGAAGGTCTCCGAGGTGCTAAAGGTCACCCAGGATCACCGGGAGCTATGGGAATGCCTGGACAGCGAGGACTTTCTGGTACCCCGGGAGAGAAAGGCGAGAGAGGCTCTGCGGGTCCAACCGGCAACGATGGATCTCCAGGTAAAGTTGTTTTAATATACACATACATACACACATACATAAACTCACACCCTTTTCCCATAGGGGTAGGCAGAAACCACAGCACGCTACTTGTTTTAATATATTTATATCATTAAAAAACAAAGGAAGATGCGTACACAGATATTTTTTTTCAAATCATTCAGATCAATAAAAGCATTTAGGTATATTTTAAATAAATACCAGTTATAGGCACTTCTGAGTCGTCAAAAACTAAAAGAAGTTAGTGTCCCAGGCACAAGGTCTAATTTAATCCTCCAATATTTTAACGAGTTGTTATATTTTGTTAAATTATTCTATGCTTAATAAATTGAAAAGACCTAAAAAGACGTCCAGCTAATAATTTATTTATACATTACCAAAGGTCGCCAAGGAGAACAAGGTCCTCAGGGTCTAATGGGTCCCGTGGGTCCAGCCGGAGAGCCCGCTGAGAGAGGCGAACCGGGATCACCTGGTATTCCTGGAGAATTAGGAGCCCCAGGCTCTCAAGGCGAACGAGGGCAGCCTGGACCACAGGGCTCACCTGGTCTGTCTGGCCCACCAGGCCTTTCTGGTATGCCTGGTCAGAAAGGAGAACGAGGGTACGGTGGACCTAAAGGACAACAAGGAAATACGGGAAGCCCAGGTAATTCAAACTATTACGTAAGTAATTTTTTTCATAATTAGTTCAAGAATCTTTCGGTGTACTGCGCAAATCGAGACTGTGCCGCCATTTTTTATTTTTCTATAGAGTTTATTATAATAATATTCACCTTCAACGCCTGCTTGTGATTCAAAAGATCCTTGTAGAGGATTTAAGTTCCGTTTTTAGCTACATCTCTGGTCTAGCCTTATTATAAATGACGCAATTCATCACAGCTAAATAATGAAAAGATCGCTTACGATGAGTTTACTGACCTCAACAGAATGTAATCAGTGTTTCTCATGCTAAGTGAATTATTGTATTCTGTTTTTGAGAAATAAATGTCCTAAACCATAAACCATAGCAGAAGTCGATGCTAATATTTTATTTTTTCTTGGTCAGGTGTACCCGGTGAATCTGGTCCAAGTGGTCAGCCAGGATTAGCTGGAGCCAAGGGTGCTCGCGGTGATCATGGACCGAAAGGAGAAACAGGACACGGTGGCTTACCTGGAAGACCTGGAGATTTGGGTCCACCTGTAAGTATACTGAATATTGAGAATGGTACTGAACTACCTACTACTAACTCTTTGATGCTTATGCTGTACTTTCACAAATTATTATGCCTTGTGACTATGACTGAAGCTTGGCATTCTTTGTTTTTCTAACATTCACAAGTGCCTATAATGGTTTTATTAAAAAAAACGCCTTGTGTTTGAGTTTTATTTAAATCTTTGTTTCTTTCTGTCAGGGTCCACAAGGAAGCACAGGTCCAGCTGGAGCTCCCGGTATTCCCGGTTCCAAAGGATCGACAGGAGACTCAGGCAGGCCCGGTGCTCCTGGACCAATGGGCTTGACAGGTCCTCAGGGATCTGAGGGACCAAAGGGTGAAAGAGGCAGCGAAGGTGAACCAGGTTTGCAAGGACCGAGTGGTCAACCGGGAGCTGCTGGCGAGAGAGGGCAAATTGGACTGCCTGGAATTGTTGGCCCACCCGGATCGCAAGGACTTCGAGGCGCTCAGGTATTAATCATTTAAAAGTCAACATCTAAATTAATTCTAATAATGATGAAGGGCACTTCTTCTTCTTTTGTATCGATGGTACACACGGCGGCACATCAAGGTATACATATTACTTACATGTCCAGTATAACTTGACGTCTCTTAGTATGAGCTTCTCGTATGGTTATGGTTTATTTTCATTAAATTTCTTGGGTTCAGTATGTGGTCACTGGTCTCCGTTAATCGCGGCGTCTGAGGCGCTTTTAAAGCCTCGAACGTGCATTTAAAGGGACACCCTATCAAGTGGGCCATGGTTTGAACGGGAGCACAGTAATCCAACTAATGCGCCACTATATTTTTTTACTTACTATAATTTCTAAATTTTTTGTAATTTCCTTGTAATTTCAACAATCTTTCGGCAACAATATTTTTACAGCGAAACATTTCTTATTTAACCATTAAAAACCTATCTATTTCCAGGGTGAAAGCGGTGCACCAGGCAAAACAGGTGCAGATGGTGCCCCAGGACATGCAGGAACCCCGGGTCTACAAGGACCACCTGGACCGATGGGTGAGCCAGGCCCAGAGGGAAGACCGGGCAAGCAAGGCCAACCGGGTATCTCTGGAAGACCTGGTGATAAGGGACCACTTGGACCTCCGGGACAGTCGGGACCGGGTGGACCACCGGGATTACAGGTAATGCGATCAAATTTAGATCACACATAAGCCGCTTAACACCACATAATTTATTAGTATTTTGGAATATAGAAAATGTTATATGTTGTAGAAAATGGTGTAGGTCAGAAATCTAATTGAACTACTTTTATCAGGGACCACCAGGCACATCAGGACCTTCAGGACCCACAGGCGAGCGAGGACCTAGAGGAGAAAGTGGCCCACCTGGAGTAGATGGACCACAAGGACCTGCCGGCAAAATGGGACCATCAGGTCTTGACGGAACCAAGGGAGAGCGAGGCGAGGCTGGCGCTGATGGAGCTAAGGGCCACGCTGGCTTACCAGGTCTTCCCGGAATGCTTGGCGCCTCAGGAAGAACTGGTGAACGAGGCTTACCAGGTCAAATGGGACCGCCTGGAAAGGATGGAGATGTCGGACAGCGAGGTAACTATCTGTTGTCCTGATGTTAGTTTTATGAGACGCTGATCAAATCAGTTAATCACTATTCCAGATTTTTAAATTAAATATGGTTGGCTGCTGATGATGATAATGATGGAAATTGAAAATAACATCTTTTCTAAAGAAGTAGACCACTACTCCCTTAACCTGAATCAGATAATTTAATTTTCTTTCTTTCTTCAGGAACCCCTGGTCGTGACGGAAACCCTGGTATGCAAGGACCACCAGGAGTGCCTGGAGGCCGCGGACCTCCTGGTGAAGCCAGTAGACATGGAAGCGTTGGACCTGCGGGTCCACCTGGACCCCCCGGTCCACCCGGAGAGGGTCTGGCTTATGATGCTGCTGCTTTGGCTGCCATGTTACAACAAGGTCAGTAAAGTGGTTTTTTTTCCTCTTTTTAAGTAAAGGTTAAATAAATATTGGATTTACAGATATTTCAGTAAATATGAAATAGTTACCCTTTCGGCGATTACTAGGCTTGATGTTATGGTGCTGTATTCTAGAAAATTTACTTATTTACTGCCGTCCTTTAAAGATTTAAAAATAAAAACATACAAAACCATATTTGCCATATTTTGTATTTGACATACAAAACCTTCACAAACTGTCAAAATCTTTACTAACTGATGGCTTAAGTAATCATTAAACCTCTCTGAGTGCGGCAGTTAATCTTAGCATAGTAAATGTAACATAGTACTATCATAGTACAAAAGTAGTAACGGTGTTTACAAAAAAAAAACTTTCTTTACTAACAAATGTTTCCTGTAACAGGTTCAGTGAAAGGCCCAGACCCACTCGGCGACGACCCCAACTCACTGCCACCTCGGTTCTTCAAGGAGGATATGTCACCAGCTGAACGCAAGGAGGTTGTGATGAAGGCTTACGAAAGACTCAAGGTGTCTCTTGACAAGTTCCTCAAACCAGACGGTTCTAAGGAAGCACCAGCTAAGACCTGCGGCGACATCAAGTACCATCATCCTGAGTTTGAAAGCGGTAAGAGAATGAATCTTCTTAAAATTTTCTTTGTTCTATTTGTTTAAATATAAATTGGTAATTAGTACTCAATTATGCTTACCAAGGAGGATCATATCATGTAAAATACAGGCTGCATCTGGTTACTTGTATTCTTACGAAACCACCATAGTTGAGAAAAGGCTAGGCTACACTGCATTATAGGAATGCAACAGCAAAAATAAACCTTGTCTTCCATTCTAAGCTGGTCAAGACAAATTGCCTCTGATTTTTAACTTTTATCTCGCTCGTAAACCTTATCTTTATTAGTTTTGCCTTACAACAATCTTCTTTCTTTATCGTCTGGTTAGTGCCTAACCAGGTGTCTGAGTTCTTATACCACCCGTGGACCTCAGACTGGGCTTGTAAGTTCCAAAAAGCAGACTAATTCGATAAAGATCAGTGGAATATAAATGGGTACCTCCCCTCTGTCTGACGTATGCCGTTACGTTAGACTCTTGAATAAAACTCCATATTTGTTCAACTTCTATCATTTGTTACTTTGAGTGCACAAAGTTCTACACTTCTTAATCTTAATACGGACCAAAATACAACGTATTAAACATCTGTGAAAATCGCAGGACAATACTGGATCGACCCGAACGGCGGCGACATCAACGATGCTATCGTGGTGCACTGCGAGATGGAGACCGGCAGTAGCTGCGTCTTCCCCAAGCCGATGATGTCACAGGACATCGCGTATAATGGCGAAGAGCACGAGCCCTGGTTGAGTGAGATGGATGATGGATTCACAGTGAGTATTCTGTCTATTTTGTTTTGTTGACGATATGCGAATGTCCTTCATCATCATCATTCTCTTGCCCTTATCCCAATTCATTTGGGGTCGGCGCAGCATGTCTTCTTCTTCCATAAACCTCTAAGAATCGTCATCTCATCAGCCACTGTCCTTTCTAGCCATATCATCCTTTACTCAGTCCATCCATCGCTTCTTTGGTCTTCCTCAACTCTTATACCCATCGACATTCATACTCAAAACAGAAACCGACATATTCTAGAACTAAAACTTCAAAGGAAATGCGATTGCCACAAAACCGCATTGTGCCCACGTGGTGCATATTGGCGCACTCGCTCACACATGTCACAGGGAATAGTGTTTAAAGGCTGATTATTTTTTATTGGCTAAAGAACGGCCTTGGACAGTTCTAATTGTCTAACCGCCGCGTGTCGTGGATAACCACTGGGTCGTCATGGCCAATCGTACAGAACACCTTCCATATATTTTTGCTCATTATCCTTTGATGCCTACACACTTACATAAGTTTAGTTATTTCATGGAAGCAGGCTAGTTTTACAGTTTGCATAAGTAGGTAATCATTGATACGATCTTCCTCCAAGCCCACATTATAGGATTGGTTTTGTAATTCCCGAAATAGAAACAAAACTAAACTTTCTTTTTCCATATCCAGGTCACATACAAGGCAGACCACACCCAACTGACATACCTGCAGCTGATGTCAACAAAGGCTGTCCAGAATGTCACCCTCCACTGCCGCAACACGATTGGTTACTACGACCCGACAACCAACAACTACAGACGCGGCATCAAGCTGTTGGCCTACAACGACGCTGAGATATTGCCTAAAGCCAACAACAGGCTCAGATATAAGGCAGTGCTGGATGAATGTCAGGTGAGTTGATCCTACGTCGAATTTTGTAAATCACTAGCATGGTTTTGAAGAAATCTGCAGTATTATCTGAATGGGCGCCGACTGTGGGAATATATGGAAAACCACGGACGTTCACAGTCGTCAAATTATACGTATAATGTGAACGCGGCCTTTTCGTCGCAGAAGTTATGAACGGTAACTAAGTCGGGCGTAAAATTAGATATGAGTTAGTTCTTATTATTTCTATGGCTTTGTGTAGCAGCGCCAACATTCTACAATGCCGAATTGATTTTTAAACTTGAAGCCCCGTTTGGTACAAGTATTTTAATCTTTGGTAGAGCCATTAGTCATTAGATACTTAATCACCACGGGACAATATCACAGCCGTCTTTGCACAGAAATCCAGTGCACACCCGATAAAAAGGACTGAAATCTCTTTAAACCACGGATTATAAGTAGTTCCAACGAGTCAACTCTCAGAAGGAAGGAATCAATATTAATGATAACTTTGTCCACAGCACAAGAGCTCAAGCTGGGCGCGCACCATCGTTGAGTACCAGACAGACAAGCCAGCCCGTCTTCCACTCCTGGACGTCGCCGTCAGGGATGTAGGTAGACCCAACCAGATGTTCAGGGTTGAGCTGGGATTGGCTTGCTTTAGCTAAACGGCGCGAAAACGATGACGAAGTTTGAAATATATGACGACACCGGCTTAAGTTTAACAGGAATGGATATCAGAAAAAAATTAATTGTAATCCATGTGTCTACTGAAATTTCAATCAAATCTCGGATTAGTGAACTAGCTGTTAAAACTTTTGTTAGCTGTTGACCAAGGAGCAACAGCTATTCAAATATTTAGCAAAGTGATCTTATTGACTTTCAGTGGATTCATGAGATTAAAGTATGTCAGAAACGAAACAAATCTGCCAATGCTATTGAATTAATTTCACTACCGCTTGCATTTATATACCTTTGTATCATTTAATAAGAGTTTATTAATTACGTTTAGGATCTCAAAAACATCGCACTTTATACTTACTTATAATTTTCTCTTTAAATATTAATTTTGTGCAATTTAGTTAAGACAACTGCCATAATAAGCATTTATTATAATAACTATGTAAAGCCAACAATGTACCTATCAATATAGTATAATTATAGAAAATAAACACGTAATATAAAAAAAATAATAAGTACTTTAATAATTATAATCTTTCCTATAATGTGATTCACTATGAATAAGATAAGATTTTATTTTAATATTAAGTACTACAAAATAAGTATTCTTAGGTCGTCACAACATAGTTTAATTATATAAATAATTACAATTTAATTTACAAAGGTCCTCTTAGGCTGTGTACGTGTACATAATGTAAATATCCTTATTTTTAAGTCAATGTCATGTGATTCCTATATTCGATTTTAAGGTAGATCTAAGTTAAATTAAGCAACTACTTATTTACAAATTATATAATAAATATTCTTACCAATAAGCAATATATGAAACAATAAAATAAATCAATGATACATTTTTAAAACGGTTTGTTTGTTTTTTACGAAAGTGTTTTTCCCGCTAACTACCGAATCGTAATAAACCTCTAAATATTATATTTTCTGAGTATATTAAAACTTAGGGCTTTTACGCATAACTTTTAAACATGACTCTCTGCTCAATCTAATAGATTGAGCAGAGAGCATCCTTGTATAACATTTAGGAAAAAATTACATTAATCCTTTCGACCGTTACGATCCAACTTTTTAATTTACGGTTCAAGCAGGTGATAATTTGAACGCAACAGTTCAAATGAATTTTAAAATCAAAATGAAATCATCATTCAGTAAAACTTCCTATTTTCAAAATACTTTCCTTGCGTTGGGTATAGCCGTGTGATGTCCCTTATATAGATATATTTTATACATGTAATCAAAGATACATATAAGTACCTACTATGATAAAGTACATTAATCTTGTAAAGTTGTGAATTATAGTTATAGATAAACCCTTTATTTTTACAGCCCCACCATCCCTCCAATTTCCAACCTTACTGAACAGTAGAATCACAGGTATTCTTCCTCATGCAGGTCACGAAGGGTGGCACATTGCAGGTGCACTTGGTACAGTTGTCATCGACGGTAAGCTCATCGCCGACAATGAGCGTGGTGTTGCCGAAGACACACGAAGCCGTCAGGTTGCGAATGTTCAGACCACGGAGTACTTTGGTCTTTGGTGATTCTGAAGGAAAATAACGTCAGTTAACGAGGTTTTATGATGATTGTGATATCCTGAACTGGGGCTTCAGGACTTCGGGGCTTTGAAAGAGATACCTTGGTCTCGGAACACAAAGGGCTAAGCAGGAACACTGTCTCTGACACTCCCTTCCACTCGGCCCAGAATGGGAGGGGTCATTTGATGATATCATATCACTACAGAAAAAGAAGAAAGTGATGTCCTAAAAGCCTAGTGCCATTTTATCAACGATCACGATAGTGGATAAGTTGATAACAACTTTCTTTTTTAGTCGGGGGTTCGGGGTTCAAAATATACATCATAAACCGTCTTTTTCATTTTTTTTAATGTATTGGATTGATGAACTACTGTTTGATATGCAGTACAAGTTTAAGGGGTAAAAATATCACAATAACAACTTTAGCTCAATTTACGGTATCGCTTGCAATGTTTTTTCACCATCGCATCTCTACAACCACTTTGTTTCTTTAAAAATTGCAACAGCAGACCAAAATTTGCAAATGAAGGCCCTTTCTTTCATCTCACCATAGATTATTCCAAGCAGTTCTAGCTAAATGTCAAAAAATCAGTAAAATCAAAACTTACGACACTCAAATCCAATAGGACATCCGCGCATATTCCCTGGGAAGACGGGCGCGCAGTTCTGCAGCAGATCATTCTGGTAGTGTATCTCTATTCCGCAGTTGATGTCTCTGCAGTTGGCAGCATTGTCAGTAGCGTTGAAGTCTTTGGTGCAGACGCAGGTCTTTCGTGTGTTCTTAGGTTGGTAGGTCTGACCTTCTTGGTACGTCTGGCCATCGACTTCGCAGGTTGCAAGTTGGGCTATTGCGTCTTTGCCTAGAAAACATATTCAAGTTAATTGACCATCAGGGCATCAGGGCTACAGACAGTTACTATACAACTAAATTATACGAAGAAAATTGCATTTCCAAGTAGTTTTACGACTGATTTTTGGCAAGGTGAAAATGAATTACTAATTTAGTAATACTGGCTATAACATAACATCACTCCTGTAATCCCCAAAGGGTTAGGCAGGCAGAGATGTATCTCATAGTATAGGTACCCACATTTCGCCAGTTTTGTATAGGTCCCATGTAAAAGAAGGCGAGCCTATTACCATCAATCGGGCAGAAATCCAGACTCCGTGACTGCTACTGAGAAATTCCAGATGGAAAAACGCAATAACACTTAGGGCGGATTCGACCAAACATGGATAAGTCTTATCCTGGGGATAAAATCACTAATTACTCTAGAGTAAGAGAACTTTTCGTTTTACCAAATCTTAATCCCAAAATAACTATTTGTCCGAGAGTAAATCGCTATACCGCCAAAATACACCGAGTAAAGATAGCACAGAGTAATATAATGGCGGCCGCTGCTTTCTACCATCTGTTTTCGTATGCTTTGTTGAAAAAGTTCATTGTCTGTAGTTCACAGTTGAGCACATGTTGATAATTTCTTGTAGTTTTGTTATTTGTAAGGATATTTTAATAATGCAACGTCTACGAAATATGATCGAAGATTCTGACAGTGATGAAGAATACAATCCAAGGCGTCCGCGATGGATTAGAGAAAGGAACAATTACTTCAATAATTATGATGACCATGACTTTGCCATAAGGTTTCGATTGTCCAAAGAAGCGACTATGTGTCTTTTATCCAAAATCGAGCACCGTCTGGAATATACTTCAAACCAGTATGTACAACCTAGCTTCCTACTTACCTAGCTTAAAAATCCTTCCTACGTATCAAGTACCAATATAAACCGGCCAAATTATATGGTCATAAAATCTTGGGTTCGGCTTTCTACACAATAGTATTTCCATTTTAGTTGGCTTACAAAATCATTCATCATTCGTTCATCAACTCAAGAGTAACAAAACTCAGTATTGGCTACTCTATGTTTCTGACGGAAAAACGCAAACGAAGTTATTCGAGAGTAAAATCAATGAGTAAAATTATTCAAGGGTTAGTTACTCTGATATAACATGGTGTTTGGTCGAATCCGCCCTTAGGTGGGAATCGAACTCAAGATCTAATGCTCAGCAGTTGCGCTTGCGACCACTAGACCAACGAGGCACTCCACTGCTACATAGGAATATCTAAATTCATGTTTTTTGTTTCATTTCATGTTTCATTACTGTCAAAAATATTCACAAACTTAAGGTCGAATTTAACATCACATGCCATTGGCACATTGCCTTAAAAGTTGCAATTTGTTTAGCCAAGTTTCGCAAACAAAAGGCTCTTATGGTTTTAAAATAAATATGAATGTAAACAATAAATATTTATATAAACAACACACGACTTGCGAGTCACGACCTCAGTCAAGGTGAACTGCTTGGTAAAGCTGCTGTCACCGATATGAAAACCATTTTGTATCAGATATTGCAATGATGGTACAGGTAATTGAGAGAGACGGAGAAGTTATTTTTTGGTGGCGTATCATATTTATCATCGTTTTTTTTTCATCCATACTCCCCCACGCACGCTTTCATTTAAAAAAATCTTTCCTATTATCATTCCTCACACAATCTATCCAACTTCGGTATGATCTTCCTCTCTCTCTCCATCCATCAACATTTATAGTCATCATTCTTTGAATACGATGTTGACTGCCTCGTTGGTCGCAAGCGCGGCTGCTGAGCTTTCGATTCCCGGGTCGCATGAAGTGATATTGGGTATTTCCATCACGAATTCCTCAGTATCAGTTACGAAGTCTGGATTTGTGCACGTTTGATGTCAATAAACTCGCCCTCTATTACTTGGGACTTAAACATAACTGGTGAAGTGTGGAGTTTAGGATACAAGGATTACAGTCGTGATGTTATGTTATGTTAAATACAAAGCTCACATTTCTGACTGGAATCAGCGTTCTAAAAATTACAAAAGTGTTTATATTTAGTCTATCAATAGACTGACAGTATGGCGTTGCTTTGGTTATTACAAGTCATGCTCGTAAATATGACGAAATTCCATAGTAACTCTCATATCCCATATTTTAGGGCATGAATATTGAATACACAAAAATCCTTTCTCACTTAGAAAGATTTTATGTGTATGTTATTTCTCATTTTCGTTAAAGTAAAGGAGCTCTCGTATTGGGATACAAGATACCTACATGATTATTTTACGTAGTCTCTTAGTGAATTTATGAACTTATATAAGGTATTCATGAAGAAGGATAAGAGAGGAAAAGTACAATAATTGGTACTATTTACATAAACAAAAAAATAAGATTCTAGCGTTTGATTGGAATATCAAAATAACTTTTACAGCTTTCTACTGAATGCATATGAAAGTAGATAGTATCTTTATTGGTAGATAGCTGATGTTATAAAGTACTAACTTAGGTTTTCATTTTTAGAAAAAATAAAGGTTACGTACAAAATTAAACCCATGAAATTGCTAACAAAATCCGATTCAATTAAGCGAAGATTTATTTTTATAATAATTTCAAGCGGACAAAGGCCTCACAGCTAGTCATATTTTACTAGTTCATCCTCATCGTGTTGTGTTAATTTAATAGCACCAACTACCTGGAAGTGGATTCCACCATCATTACCAGTTGACAATAGATCGTTGACAGTAATCCTGCCATTGCGCCGACCGCATATATGGAGACCCCTATTGTATTCCATAGTCTAAAACCCATTAAAGAGTGTGTCATCTAAAAATAAGTCTTATTAACAAGCCATAGACGTGTTTTGACGGAACAGCTGCATAGTTTAATGTTTATTGAAATCTAATTACGTTTGATGAACTCATAAGTTAAGTTGATGATGTTTAGGGACCGTTTTCCTCTGGAAGGGGCCATGGATTCGGTGTTGATGTGTCGTTAGCTCGTTATGGGACACAAGCGGACGTTTTTAATATGTAAAGTGTCATATTATTAGTTAAATAGTGACGTGGGTTCTCTTGTGGACCATAACATAACATCACGCCTGTAATTCTCGAAAGGCTCCGCTGAGGTATAGGTACCTAGTTCACCTCCCTTTCACCAGTAACGTTAAGGCCCATGTAATAGAGAGCGAGTTTATTGCCATAAACCGAGCACACATCCAGGTTTCGTAGCTACTACTGCGAAAAATCCATAGACACTTTGTTCGACCTGAGAATCGAACCCTAGACCTAATGCTCCGCAGTCGCAATTGCGACCACAAAGAAGTCTCTTATAGAACTTGATACCTAATAAAACCATTTGAAATACCATTCGGACTCTTTCACCTCCAATGTCTTCTTCGTCATCAAATAATTGACAGAAACAGAATAATTTTATAACGCATTAAGTGATTAAAAATTTTAGTTTAAATACATAGACTTATACATATCCAGTGTATATCCTGACTTCACTTTATATGAGGTTCACGTCCAATAAGAGATCAGCTTAATTTGGTTTAGTATAGCTTGATTGGTCGTCGGGCGTATCCTAATGTACAAGACCTTTCCACAATAAAGTCTAAAACGCTTCATTGTCTTATCTACTCCTTAAAATTTCAGTCACACCTGCATCCATTACTTTAAAAACACTATTTAAACTTACCACAAACAGTTCCAGTACTGCAACACGAGTCAACCTCATAGGTGTTGATACATTGCTGCTCCATATCGTTGTCAAAGATCTCCACGCAGTCGACGGCCGCGCAACTGAACTGCGGTTCGCCGGCAAACACGCTGCAACTGCAGGCTTGGGAGCACGGGTTGCTGATCAATGACTGTGGTATGGGGGCTCTGTCACCGTAGGAGACACCTCTGGAATAGACAATTATGTTGGGTAAGTATTTAGATGGGAATGTTACGTGATAGAAGTTGTTAATTGTAGACTATATTGTTGTGTGTTTGGCGCCTTTTATTTGAATATTGGAATTGATCAGTTACTTTTCTGATGGTTTGAGAAGACTAACTTAACTTCTTTAATTGTGTAATTGACTCAACAAAGCACAATGAAATACTTTACAATTGTTGTACGTTTAATTGCGTAAAAAACAGAAGAAGTAATCTTTTTCAGGATTATCAGTAAAATGTTGTTTTCGAATCTTAATATGTATCTACAACATATTTTATTATATAGGGTGTATAAGTACCCTTAACGCAAACGAAGGGCATTTGTTCTTCCCACCACTGCGATATTTTTTTTGTTCTAGACCATACCTGGGAACCTCCTAGTTCCGGAGATATTGGGGGTCAAAGTTCCAAATTTTTCACAGCTGTTTTTGTAAATACTAGTATTTCAGGTTTTAACTTTACTTAAATTATCTTCATGACCAGTTTACTATTCAAACCATCCACTAGCACAATGTTTTAAGAGTGCTATTTTGAGTTTTACCCTAAAATGTGATTTTTGACCTCAAAAAAAAAGTCATTTCCCAGCAAAAATTTTTGCGTAGGGGTACTTGGTTTGATGTACAGAATGCTTGGTTGTCGTATGCGTGAAGGGTTCGTTTACACCCTGTATACTCTTGTTTACTCTACCTATCTAACCCTTTGCGAATTAAAGGCGTGATGTCTGTATCTTATGTACAAGAAGTCATCATCATCGTTCCTATACCAATTTATTTAGAGTTGACGCAGCCTGTCTTCATGTTATAACAGAAGTACCTACCTGAATATCCCGTCGGGGCTGCGGGCTGTTCGAAAGAGATACCGCGGCCTCGACACAAAGGGTTAAAAGGAACATGGGTGGTTTTCAGTCAGTAGAAGTCTGACCCTACCGCCTCGCCCAGAGCGGGAGGATTCATTTGATGATTTCCCACCTCCCAAAAAAAAAGTATCTGAATATTTTTTTTTTTTTTTTTTTTTTTTCTTTATAAACATTGCCCCACACTAGGAATTTCTCCTGTGTCGTGGGTGCGTTTACAAACATATAAACTCACATACACAAACACACCCAGACCCGAAACAACTATCTGTAGGCCATACAAATATTTGTTCCGTGCGGGGATCGAACCCGCGACACGCAGCGCAGCAGTCTAATCGCTCAGCCACTGCGCCAACTGTGCCGTCATAATATAATTCAGTAACACTTTTCTCTTGCTACCTAATTAAAGCATGCAATTTACAAAGTGTCGTGAGTAAATCGTGATAATGTTGAATTTCGGGCTAAAAGCAAAAAGGTGTTAATTCCGGTTCCTCATAAATTTTATTGCGGTCATAATTTTCCTTCTGAGATACTTACAAAAGAAAGTTAATCTTTTTTATCCTAATTATCAGCCTCTCTTGTTACTGGTCTCTATTTATCTCGAGGACTGTTGGGCCATCTATCGGACATTGTTCTGCTGATTGTTTTGTGCAAGCATGAATAATAGCTGCAAAAGTAAGTATATAATATGAGGATTTCTAGGCTACTTTTATAGCGCAGCTTTGGTGTAACACCAAGGCCGAGGCTCATGGTCGAGATCGGATTAGACAACACTTGCCCACTGATTTTTAACTAACTTTTGAAAAAAAAAAAACATTCTACACGCTTGACATTATATTATATTTTCTTACACGAAAAAAATACACGTGATTGTCACATTACCTCCTTCCACCTGTTCAAACCTCACGTAATTAAATGATGACCCCAAAGTAGCTTATTTGACTGCCGCACTCAGAGAGCTTTAATGATTACTTAGGCCATCACTTAGTAAAGGTTTTGACAGTTTTGTCATACGAAAGTATGTCAAATCTTTACTAAGTGACGGCTTAAGTAATCATTAAATATCTCTGAGTACCGCAGTAAGTAGTAACATTTCTAATTACGTAGATGCACTGTGAATGAAAGGAGGGCTCTCCGTTTAATTAAACTGAGCGTGCTTGGAATAGGTACTTTTAAACTTTATAAAACGTTGTGCAAATCCTTAATTATGATACCTATCAAATAAAGCGAAAGTGCCCGAAAGTACTGGAAAGTCCTACCAATAAAGTTGTTTAATTAACAGCCCCATAAAGTTGTTCGATCGGTTTAACACAACTAATTAAAAGTGTAGAAGTTTAGGCTTATTAATGGGTAAACACAACTTTATTTATTACGAAAGTTGACGAGAATAAGTACTTCATTATAAATCGTGATGTTATAGACACGTTAATTGTCTCATCAACTGAGGGGATGCCAGTTTTATTTAGGTACCTACCCTTCGCTTTTTCTGAGCAAAAGCTATCTTTGGTATCTGCCAAGAATGTCAGATATTCTTCAAAGAAATTGATTGAAAGCATAATAAATACACTCTACCCTAACTTTAGAATCGGAATCAAAATGTTTTATGAAAAAGGCTTTAAAGAACTTCCTTGAATCTTATTCTAAAACGATTATATTAATGGAATTAAATTATAGCGTCTCGTTCTAGTTTCTGTACTATAAGCAATTGATTACTTTTAATTTTTCCGTAGTGTGAAAAATTGGAAATTGATTCACATTCCTTCAATTTCTTAATAGGAACAGGGCTGGCAGATGTACGATTTTAATCGTACTCCTACGATTTTTTAGCATTTTTACTCATGTACGATCGCTAGACCAAGATCGTACGGAAATGTACGATTTTTATATACCTGGCAAGTCTGGCAACATTTCATAATGAAAACTGGCTCAATTTGCTTTGAATTTGTTATGTTTGTCCCATTCTAGTGCAGATTGTTAATACCATGCTTTACCTTGTGCAATGCAAATAAATGAATATGAATATGATTGCGAAAGAGCATTGAGCGAAGTAAACTTAATCAAAACAAAACTTCGAAACAGTTTATCCAATAAAACACTGAAGGGAACATTATTAGCTAAGCAATTAATAAGAAGAAACGAAAATTGCACGAAGCATTATAAACCAACAAAAGAAATGTTAAACAATAATATGATCACAGTTTGTATAAGTCCATAAATAGTTTTATTGCATTTCTTTTCTAAAACTAAACGAATTTTAGTTATTTTTAATAAAAACTTTGTACTTCTAGGTTGTACGATTTTTTAATTTCAAAGTTTTCTTAGCATACGATTTTTTTTGTAGTTGGCGTACGATCACACCTTTTTTGCACCTGGCAGCCCTGAATAGGAAGGCTATTAGGCCTATTTTACAAAAATATTTAGCGGGAGAAAAACAGACAATACACATTAGTCCACCACTTCAAGTTCCGGTGTTTACCTAAATCACTATCACTACATAGTATAAAACAAAGTCGCTGTCTGTCCGTCCCTATGTATGCTTAAATCTTTAAAACTACGCAACGGATTTTGAAGCGGTTTTTTTAATAGATAGAGTGATACAAGAGGAAGGTTTTAGTATATAATTTGACCGACATTCACGCGGGCGAAGCCGCGGGCATCAGCTAGTATTTTATAAGAACGAGTTATTTTTAAAAATTAAATGGGTCTAGAGTAGAAGTCTAGTCTTTAGACTTTAATCTTGTCCTGAGAACGGAGATGAGGTCGACAATGGAAGGAACTATTATATATCTATCTTTATATATCTTTTAAAATATATCAGCATAATCTAAACTGTCATCATATCAAGCACAAGGTCGCGGTGTTTCCCTGCGCAGGCGCCGACGACGCGACGGTCACGCGAGAGGTCACCATCTTTTTGTCATTTTAACTGCTGGGTGCTTCTGGGTATTTCACGAGGTCACTACTTGGATGGGTGCATATTTATTTTCTTATTATTAAGTGTTATTGTTGGAATTTTTTGAGGTCTTAAGGCTGTCCGGTCTGATGACTCAAAAAATGGCAGGTTTTCGTACAAGTGAACAAGGACTTTTTAAATAAATAGTTTGTCTTTGTTAACGATTTCAAAATTTATTCAGGAACTGCAGTTGGCGTTTTTAGTTGGAATTGCTAAGGTCAAGTTAAATGATTCCTGGTAGACCTATCTTATTATTGACTTACGTCAGAAATATTTTTTTTCCATTGGGTATCATTCTCTTAGGTACCAAGGGGTATCATTCTCTTACCAATGGATATCATTCCCTACCAACTCTACCAAGGGGTATCATATTACCCAGTACTCACTGGGTTGTGGAGGTCAGATAGGCAGTCGCTCCGAGTCGAATGCTAGTATTCAGCTGCATCCGGTTAGACTGGAAGCAGACCCCAACGTAGTTGTGAAAAAGCTAGACAGATGATGATAACTCTTTTCCGTACTTACTTATAGTAGCACTGTGTAGGATCAGGATGTAGATCAGGACAGGTGAAGGCTTCAGGACACAGTCCTCCGTCTTCCCTGGCCACGGGCGTGCATCCCAGCTCAGTGTAAAAGCTAGCCATGTCACACTCGCCAGCCATGTCGGTTGACACCGTACCCAGGACTGAAAACAAGGAGATAGTTTTAAATAAGTAAATATTGACTGTCAACACTGGTGAGGATCGAGGACGTCGACCCGTAAACGTTCATCACGTGTTCAGTACATCATACCGAACCCCCCTTATAGAAAATGTGCGTCGGTATTCCTTATTTTTTTAATTTTCTACAAAAGTATTGATAGTGTTGCCATACAACGTTGCAATGCCGCCGGTTGAGGAGCAGTTTTTTGATGCCTTTTTATAGTTTCTTGTTAGTTTATTTATTAGTTTTTAAATTATGCATATAGTTAGTTTACTCTCTAAAGTATTAGGCCATAAATATCTTTCACACCATCCATCCATATTTTATTGTATAGCAGGGCAATACTGGGATTTTCCGGGCACACGCGTTTCAGCCACTCTTTTCTGTTCTGTGCGTCCGTTATCCATCTGTTTCCCGCGATGCTGGTACCAAAAACCAAAACAACAGTCCAAATAATACAGATAGTCAGTAAAAAGGCAAAAAAGCGGTACGAATATGCTGACAATAATAAACCATTTACGTATGGAACTTCACCACGAACGGCACAAACCTTGTTATTATTTGTAACAAAACTGAAAGTTAGTTTCAGCCGACTGTTGCCTGAAAGTTTCTCTCTCACAACTTCGTGTCGAACTCCTTTCTTGTCTAAATAATGAGATCGACTTGTAGTCGCTGTTATTATAATCAAAGGGATAAGGTTGGGTACCATCGCTTAGTAACAATTTTGTTAAAAGAAGACCATAATGTAAATTGAACATATAATAAGTAACTAGCTATGTTTTCAAACTGGTGTAAAAAATAATTAAGTATTGTTGTTATTATTTTAAAACAGTAGTAGGCATAGCCCGCTTGGTTTTTATAGTTAGCACCTCTTGAACGTCCGCTAACATTGCTTGAATGTCTTATGATCCACCGGGTGATCATAAGGACGCTCGAAGACTTAACAACAACGTGTCGATTTGGCGTGAAATCGACATGAATAATTAATCAGCTCGAAACAAATGAAATGTGTAATAAAAGAAAGTGTTAACTTAAGTGGTTTCTATGGTCGTCAATTTTGCGGACAATTTATAAGATACTCGCTTTTGCTCGCAGCTTCGCCCACATGGTTGTCGAAGATTATCCCAACAAACTTTCATCCACTATTTAACTCCCTTAGGGGTTGAATTTCGAAAAAAAACCTTCTTCGAGAACCACTCTACCCATTGGTGAAAACAACCTGAAAATTGGTGCAGTAGTTTTTGAGTTTATCGCGAACAGACAGACAGACTGACGCGGCGGAGGACTTTGTTTTATAACACATTGGAGTGATTACGTAGGAACCTATCTTTCATCATACCCACATAAATAAATATATTGCCGGTCCCCAGCCATTTTTTATTGGTATGATTTGTTCCGTAAAAGGAAAATGGAAAGCAATTTTCTAAATTGCGTTTTCTCTTCATTAGGAAATAATTGAATGTACTGAGATAATCATGTTGATTCTCGTGCACATTAAGTGAATTTTCATTTCAATTTCGAATGAATAGAACCTTTTCGTGAACATTATGTAGAGTATCACTATCACTACATAGTATAAAACAAAGTCGCTTTCTCTGTCCCTATATCCCTATGTATGCTTATATCTTTAAAACTACGCAACGGATTTTGATGCGGTTTTTTTTAATAGATAGAGTGATTCAAGAGGCATCCACGCGGGTGAAGCCGCAAGCATCAGCTAGTAGTTAAATAAAGATAATATATAGATACTAAACATGAACAACGATAACTGGACAGACGGTATTTGTTATTAGATCAATTACATGGAACATGGGTAGGTTAACAATGCTGATTAGAATGTGCTATACAGCTTAGGTACAGTCAGCATCAGAAGTAGATTAACACTAGTCAAAATTTCAAACCAGGTTTTTTAATAAAAACTTGTAAGATATTACTAGTTAATAACAAGTTATTGAAGAGTGAGGAATATGTTAAAGAATAATCTTCTAAAACATTAAAAATGTTAGGTAGAGTCTTGTACACTAAATAATTAATATTCCGAATTGTTAAGCTATTTCTGTTGCTGACCCTACTATACTACGAATATATTATAGTAGTAGTATAGTTGCCTATAACGTCTGTGAAAATACCCCTAACAAAGCCGAAATGCACCTTTTGTTCATACACCTTTTTTTTTGTGGTGGGTGGAAAATCATCAAATAACCCCTCCCGCTCTTGGGTAGAGCGGAAGGGAGTGTCAGACTTCTACTGACTAAAAACCACCCATGTTCCTTCTTAGCCCTTGATGTCGAGGCCGCGGTATCTCTTGCGAACAACCCGCAGCCCCGACGGGTCTGAAACATACCTGGGAACCTTCTAGTAACGGAGATATTGGGCCAGTTCCAACTTTTTACAAGATTTTTTATTCTAAGCCAACTTGATTTAAGTCAAGTCAAGGTGAAGGAATACCTCCATGACCCCCAGGTCAAGGAGATATTCCTTGACCCCCGTACTTTTCAATGCATCCGCAATGTTTTGAGTGACTTAATAAAAAAAACGTTTTCGCAGAAGTATTTTTTGCGTAGTTTTGTAGTAGAGAGATGAACAGAATGCTTGGTTGACGGATTCATGAAGCGTCTTGTTAGTCGTATCTATAGTGAACTTGCGAAAATCATCGCAGGGATGCTGTTAGCAGCTGTATAGGAGTAACGAAGGATCGAGAGCAAAGGAATTGTGTCTGACAGTGAAAGTATCTACTCATCCAATGGGCTTTCATCATTTCCATCGGTGAAGGAAAACGTTCGTGAGGAAACCAGCATGGCCTGTTAGGCCTCGACGGCATGTAAAGCAAAGTCCGAGGCATATATAGGCGGCATAAAAACTGTCAACAGGTTAGGGCCTAACCACACGATAAAAAAGAAGAAGGGGCTCTTAAATTACTTCCACTGCTATCGAGTTGTACCGAACAAAAGCCCAGGGTTTTAGTGGCGGGAAATAAAGCCCATCGAAAGGATCATCTTCAGATACATGTAATAGCTTAAGTAAATAATGTTGAAGTTCCCTAACCACACGCATTTGATCTCATTGTGGTTTCAATATCAGTTTGTGGTCGGATTAAAGAAATAGGAGCTCCTCAGATGCTTCAAAATTATCTTTGAAGGAGACTTAAATGCAAAGATTTGGTCAGAGACCAATTGCATGCGGTAATATGTGAAATTTATTAATGCACTAAGAAATTACCTTCCGACTACAATGCCAATTTTTCATTTAGTTAAACTAATACTAAACAACACGTCATTTAAATTATTGCACTTTTCCGACGCTAAAACATTTGTCTGCTTTTATTTCTATGGCAACGTGTTACCCGAGACATAACCTGATTTTTTTTTAAATTGGGACGTGGCCACTATTCCCAAATCACTGCAACTCCTGAAAGCCAAAATCAACAGTGGTTCACCAGAAAAGCGTCGAGGCTATGAAGCTCGACGAAGTCCCAGAGGAAATCTTGGATCTCACAACGAAATTAATTAGAAAATAGTGGATGAGTAGGAAAACACAACCTGCTTGTCAATCTAGCTTCTTAATAAAGACCTTCATCGTGGATGTAAAGAGAACGGATTCAACATTAAACCGCTTAGGTACAAACACGTACCCAATGCACAAGGAAGTCAACAATGGCATAAGAAAAGATAAACAAAAACAAAACTTACCGAGCATCACAAAACCGATGACGGCCTTCATAGTTGATTGATTTTTCTGATTAAAAAACAAAAACTGCACTTTTTTGTTTACAATCTTTACCGTAAGAGGTTTAGTAAACAAAATACACGCGCGGCTTCCACTGGGGCTAATGACGGAATGAGCCGCAGCGGCCACAGCATGCAAATCGACCTGCGTAAGCGCATATCGGTTGTCCCACTATAATGATTCATCGCATCTATCATTCATGTGATTATGGATATCTCGTACTGGGTTACCTTGCAAGCCAAATCATTTGTTTATATGCATGCATGTTAAACTGTAGTTATGTTGTAAGAGAAAATATGGTTTCAAAAAAGTTTTCAATGTGTTTGACCTCCAGACAGTATTATAAGCTTTGTTTGTGATGACTTGGTTTATCCAGGGTAATTTTTGCCCCTAGGCGCACTGGGCACGTGCCCTGATCCAAAAGGCCCCAAGTTCCTGTAACTGTCTGGGTTAAAGGAACTTATCCCAGGCAGGACCGCATGATACTAAAATTTTACAGCTCGCTGCTCTCGTTTTTGCATCAATGTGGTTTTTCAGCGGAAGTCAATAGTTTCAGCATAAGGACGTTTTGAAACAATAAATAAATAAATAAAAAACAAAGCACAAAGCAGTTTTCAATATCCTTGGAATTAGCTTTTTCTGTTTGACAATTGTCTGTTGTTTGTGTTTGTTTTGTCCAATGGATCCCTGACTTGGTCCTTGGTAAACCACTTGTCTGCATCATTAGATATTAATATCTTGCAAAACTCACTGCTCACCGTTAACTGTAACTTTTTGACAATCATCAGTTTTGAACCATTGACGAATTAAGTAACAATTGAGCACTCGGATTGGCAACAACGCATTGAATTTTGGCCGCAACGCGTTTTTTGCCAAAATACAGCAACGACCCCCAGGAACCATATTCACACATTCATCGCATAAAATTATCCGATAGGCTTGTTTTTTTTTTTTGGGGGTATGGGAAATCATCAAATAACCCCTCCCGCTCTTGGGCAGAGCGAAAGGGAGTGTCAGACTTCTACTGACTAAAAACCACCCATGTTCCTTCTTAGTCCTTCATGTCGAGGCCGCGGTATCCCTTGCGAACAACCCGCAGCCTCGACAGGGTATCCGATAGGCTCGCCTCTTATTACATGGGACTTTCTTTTTTGGTCGGGGGTTAAAAATACCGGTTTCACTGAAACGAAATAACTTGGAACCAGGGCAGGAAGATGATGATGAAGTACCTACTTAATTATTTGGTAACTAGAACTACACATAATTAGTCCTCTTGACCTATATAGGGTGTCAAAATTCCCTTAACGCAAACGAAAGGCACTTGTTCTCCCCACCATTGCGATAATCTTTTTGTTCTAGACCATACCTGGGGAACCCCCTAGTTACGGAGATATTGGGGGTCAAAGTTCTAAATTTTTCACAGCTGTTTTTGCAAATACTAGTTTATCAGGTTATAACTTTACCTAAATTACCTCCATGACCCGTTTATTATTCAAAGCATCCATTATCACAATGTTTTAAGAGTGCTACATTGAGTTTTACCGTAAAAAGTGATTTTTGACCCCAAAAAAAAAGTCGTTTCCCAGCTAAAATTTTTGCGTAGGGGTACTTAGTTTGATGTACAGAATGCTTGGTTGACGGCTGTGTGATGGGTTGATTTACACCCTGTATATCAATCACGATAGCCAATCTTAGCGGAGATTAACAATCGGCGGGTGGACGAGTGTGCGCAGTGCACTCTCCGTTCCTTAATTCTCATATTTCGATGGGACGGCAATTTTCACGACTGGAGAGAGATCAGGCGTAGGACCGACTGCTTTAATTATTTATTTGGAAACTATCCTGCTGACGGCCGCCATGGCGACATGAATGCAATTAAATCATTATGAACAAGTGCTCACGCGCATCGGTAGGCATATCTAACATTGCCTAATTGTTTATTGCAATAACTTGTATTTTCAAGGTTTCCTCTTATTCATAATTATGCTAGGTATAGTAATCTTCTATTTCGCAATAAATGTAGGCATTGTATCGAACCAATCTATCATATTATTATAATAGTGAAGTGAATCAGCCGTGATAAGATAGTTATCTAGATTTCATCAATATTCCACTTGAAAATATAGGTTCGATTCGTATAATAATATAATACTTACAACATCACGCCTGTCTGATAATACTCATATTTCCCCAGTTTTTAAGTCCCACATAACAGGGGGCGAGTCCATTGCCATTAACCGGGCGGAAATCCACACACCGTGTCTGGATTTCCGCCCGGAATACTGAGAAAATTCCATAAGGAAAAACGCAATGGCACTTGTCCCAACCCAGGAATCGAACCCAGGTACCTCAAGCACAGCAGTCGCGCTTGGGACCACTCTACCATCGAGGCAGTTCTAGGTACGTAAGTATAATATATACTCAACTTATACTAATATTATCTGACAGACATCACTGTTCTTGTATCTTTTCATGTTGACACTGGTTGTCGCGTTGACTCGTTGATAGGAAGAGATGAAGAATATATTCAATAACTGAATAAGAACGCAAACAATATATCCATAAAAATAAAGGAAAATTGGAAAAACTATCGACTCACACTGCAAGGATAAAAAGAGGCGAGAAAAACGCTAAGTAGGTCAATAAGGAACCTTACTATTTGTTAAGATAACTTCAAGATTTACGAAAATGCCTCTGACAGGTACTATTATTTCCGTAAAAATCACTACACAAAAATGTACCTACACTAAGTATTAGTTAGTAATTAGTAAGCACCATCTTATAATGAATTTATTATAATAACTCGCTGTACCTAAAAAATACTAAATAAAAAGGAATTTTTAGATACACAGGTAAGGAAAACGAATAATAAATGTAAAGTATTTGCGATTTCTTATATAGAACACGTAGGCTCAAAGAGACAGGATATAATTAGGAATATAGATCTCCGGTCCAAAACAAAAGTGACCGATGTCCTAACAAGAATAGACCAACAAAAGTGGAGGTGGACAGGCCACATGATGCGAGACTCTAAAGGCAAGTGGAGCAAGGTAGTGACAGAGTGGTATCCAAGAGACGGCACAAGAAATCGGGGAAGGCAGCCTACTCGCTGGGAGGATGAATTACAACTGACAGCAGTGAGCAGGCCCAAATTGGAGAAGGATACCTAGCGACAGACGTCAATGGAAATTGTTAGAGGAGGCCTATGCCACGAGGCACACCGAAATTCGTGACATTTTGTGATTTTTGTATAACCATTATTATTATTGTGTATTGTGAGTCTGGTTTCGGAATAAAAGGCTTTATTAATAGAACACGATGTTCCTCAATTAGTAAATGGCGTATTTTGCGTTAACGATATCAATGTACTACAAAATTATGATAAAGTCGGTTTAAAGTTTGGTATGAAGTTTCTTCAGGTTGAATCTCAAGGTCATACAGCAGTCTAGTACATAAATATCGTTCATTTATTTATATTTTATTATGTTACAGTATAAATAGGTTGTGTTAGTGTTATTTCACATGAGGACGAGGACTTCGTATTCGGCTGAGCTCCTCTCTTCACCGTCGAATGGGTAGTAGCAGGTGCCGTGACTAGGCTGGATCTGAAATTAAGAATTTAATATCGTTATTTGGTGTGTTTTAAGAAAAGAGGGCGGGATGACTTTGACATACGTTACAATGATTATCTGGCATGGGTTTATATTATTCGGACTGCCAAGTCATAGGAGTGTCAGACTTCTACTGACTAAAAACAACCCATGTTCCTTCTTAACCCTTGTGCCGAGGCCTCGGTATCTCTTTCGAACAACCCGCAGCCCCGACAGGAAGCCATAGGTCTCAAGTTCGAACCCGAGATACGCACCACTGAGACACGATAAAGAAAAAAGTTTCAGACAGAAGGTATATCCTGTACCCTCAAAATCCTGAGGATCACCTGTTGCTAAACTTCGTCGTTAGAACAAATAAAAATTCTCAGCTTATTTATCTAAAACAGACTAAAAACAAAAGTAGGTATCTGCTTTGACCAGTTCCTCGTGGAATTTTAAATAAAAAGTGGAGAAAAACTCTCCTGCAAAATGTCTCTCTCTGTTTCAGCATATAACCTCACGTAAAACGAATACAAGAAGTAAGTATTGTTGTCCTATCTCCATACCTTGCCGGGCGTGGTGCATCCGTCGTGTGTGACTCTTCCGAAGTACAGCTTCTCTCCGTCAGCGGTGACTCCCGCAGCCACGGCGCCAGGGGGAACCGCGCCTTCTGTCGAGAACTGCCACGAGAACATCGCGGGGACCAGGACCTAGAACCAGGGTTATTGTCAGTTAGTCTACTTGGAACTTTCCATTAATTCTTCAACTTATCCCAGATAACTGTAAGACAAAGTCTGTACCAAGCTGATGGGCAACAATGCCCTAACCTCCGCCTTCCGCATTCAATCTGTCCTAGCCACTTTTTTAAGAGAGCCTGTCTGTCGCCATTTTTTAAGCAGCATTATTTTAAGGTCGTGCTTATTGACGACTGTTGACAACTTTGTCAACCAGTTGAATTCTCTATCATAAAAGCTGTACGGTAAATAATCTGAAGGTTATAATAGACTTAAGAACACTGCGTTTTTGTTATTTGTAAAAACTCTTCAATATAGAATAAATCAGACGATTACAGACCTCGAACTGGTCCTTCACGATCTCCTCGCCACCCCAGCAGACGTAGCAAGCGTTCTTGTTGGGGATGACCTTAGCGGGCAGGATGTCGCCCTCATGGGGGGCCCTGCCAGCGTAGATCTCATCTCCATCAGCGTCTGTTCCCACGCGCAGCGCACCGGGGGGGATCGAGCGCTGGCTCAAGCATGCTGGGACCCAACGGTATGTACCTGAATAAGAACAACACAGGGTTAATCATTTATTCTGGAGTAGTACATTATTATTAATTTTTAACACAGTGTTCGTAATGAAGAAGATCCCAAAAAATGCACCGATGTTTCTACACGCCGATAGGTAGAAATTGACTTTGGTGACAGATTGGTTAATGAAAAATACAAAATTAGTGGCAATAAACAAGTTAAATCCATATATCAGCAATAAAAGTTAGCTAGATACAAGACTTAGATTGGTAGTGAAACCCAAAGTGCAAAGATTACCAATGATTAAACAATCATCAAATCGAGTACTTCACGAGTCACAAGAACCAGACTTGAAGAGAAACTATAGCAAAAATGTTATTCTAGTGTAAAATGGTAATGGAAGAGACAATGGTAACAGAAAAGAGAGCTGTTATTCACCCAAATTGTGCAACAGAAGAAGAACACATAGATAATGATGGTGTATAACTTTCCACTGAATACTGACAACACAGAAGCTACGGCCAAAACTCTATATGGATGAAGACTTCTAATTCCAAACACTAACAACTACTATACAATAACATGGTGAGACGTAAGTCTGGATTGGACAGTCACCATAAAGAGGATTGGCCCAGACATGGCGTACGATACAATCAAGCTTTTACTCGGAGTTAACACCTTCAGAAAAATCCTACATTTGATGTGTGTATAAACAAGTTCGGTATGGGGAAAGTAAATGCGAAATTTTCAAATATTCCTTATCGTTGTAATAATATTTTACACTGTACGTTTCTACCGATTTATTGCAACATTATTTTTATCACTCGTTTTTATCGGCAAGACCAAAATGTCCCGGATTAGATTAATGATTATTGATGGTCTGTGTTTCCGTGTAAGAATTAATGTATAAGTATTGATTAAAACTTATTTTCATGTTGGTATTGTGATTACAATTTGCTTTTATGAACAGTGTTTCAATGCTTTGTTAGTTATTGTTCGGGATCATGAAAATTTCAAATGAAATTTAGTTTTAACTGATTCTGTCACAGAAATGATTCTAGTTTCCTAACAGTATGAGACGGAAGGTGCTATCTCCGGGAACCCAATCCAGACTTACTCCACGGCAACTCGACAGTTTCTCCGGGCAATTCCGGCTCTGCATTATCGACCACAGTAACTTCTCCGCCATCTGGAGGAGGCGGAACTTGTCCTCCCGGGTAGGGGTAGAAGTACGCAGGGTGCATCGGGTAGTAGACTACCCCTGGGGGTCCGGGGGGGTACATGCCAGGATGACCGGGAGGGGGAGGCGGATAATGAGGCGGCGGTGCACCCCAACCATAGTACGGCCGATCTGCACAATGATGCTTTGGTATAATCTCAAGATAGAAAATGAAACTTAGGCAATTTTATTGTTTGTCTATTGTACAGTTGTGAGTTGCGATTCATGTTGTCTGCCTACTCCTAAATCTATTAGGCTAGTATAATGAGGAACTAATAACCTACCTAAATGCTTACAAAACCAGATTTACCGTTATAAACCACATTATAGAACAAAACATTAATAATTGTTTCGACCATGCTGTAATAATTACTACCAAACTATTTAGTAAAAATATGTAGCTTCGTATCATTAATTGGTAAATCCAGTAGTCACAGCGATTATTACGTGGTCAATAAACGTGCAATTGATTCGACACAAGTCGTTGCATTGCACCTATTGTATTTTTGCACTGATTTGATAAAGTGAGTACCTCAAGGAATGTGACTCAAGTGCCTAGTAAATAAGAAAAAAAGAACGAGCCCTAATAGCATAGATAACAGACTATAATTAGAATCGATGATAAACGTATTTATTTTCGTTGAAAGCCTTTTTTTTAACGATGATAATATTTTGCAATCCGTTTTATTAGTCACCATAATTAGAGAAACAATAATGTCTCTTTTGTTTGTCCAACATCAAAAACAAGCTTGAGGCATTATTTTATATCTATACAGGTACGAGTACTCGTCCTTCATATAATTAGATTAGCTGGCTACAGATACTGAAAGTATTAAATATGTTTTGCAGTTGTGTTTGAATATCATGGTCAACAGAAGTGTATCGATGATCATCCTATTATTTATTTAGAACATAATGTTTACCAGTTGATACATTGTTATATTCAATGTAATAGGTATATTATGTGTATATAGCACTTTATTGTTTATCGATATAAAGCACCTTGGTCTCATAGATTAGATACAGGTATTGAATAAGTGCTCGATATATATTATCTTGTACACACATAGTTTTATCTACTTATGAAGTAATCACGCTGTATTAATCAGTTTAGTAAGAATTTGGTATTTGACATACCTTATTATTTATCTAAAGATTAAGGTTTTTCCTTATAAGACAATTATTATTACAAAAAAGAGTAGGGCTGATTATCATCCCTTGGTGTATTCCTCTTGACAAATGGCAGATATTTTATTTATGCTTATACAAATTGATTAGGACTTTGAGAATTATTGCTAAAAGGTAGTTGTTAGTATTTTCTCGTAATTCTTTACGATATCCAACACTGTTACGGTTATTAACAATAGTGTTGGTTTTGAATAGGGGCCTCATTGGCCTTATACAAGTCATCAATTTCAACACTGTGATCGTGTACTTTCAGTAGGTAAATTTACTTTATTTAAATTATATTTTCATATCAATAATGACAAATAAGTCAACAGAAATAGTTCAATAATCGCCTTAGTCTACGTCGCAGTCTTGAGCTGCATTGTTTCAGCTACATACAAATGAAGCGCTGCGCATGATGTATTTACATAGTAATGAGCACAGCCAGCGTAGACCAAATAATATCATGTAGAACCATCTGTTTCAATAATATTGCATTTATATGTGATATTGTTTGTTTCATAATATTATTGAAGGACTTCCACATTTCCGTCCATACTTTTACGATGAGTGGAGAAAATTCAATTTAAGTCAGAATGGATATCTGTTTGAAACTACGAGTACATCTGTTCATAGCTTGAATAGGTGTAGTTTGAGCAATATGACAATATATTAAACCAATATTTGAAAGTATCTAATTGTGATGACAGAAATGAAGAAGATTGCCAATGTGGTGAGTGTTTTAAATACACTTACAAAAACATAATACATTTTGTAACTCATTTCTCCGTTATATTATAACAAGTTTCACAAAACTGAAACGTTTAACAAAATTGCAAACGCCGACAATTTGTCACATTACGAAAACAACAAAAATATGTCACGAGAAATTAAGGAAAATGAACGTACAATTATTTGAGAACGGTACATTCTAGTAACTATTGTTATCACATATATCTTATCACATGTTATCTTGTAAACTCACCTGCCATGTTTTCAGTGCTCTCGCTTGCAAGTGACTGCCTTGCCTCCGCGACTTGCTGGTATTTTATTACAAATGTGACTCATTAGGGCGACGTATAGATAACGGGGCGGTCCTTCTTGTGGGCTGATAACTGTGTCGATCAATTAGCAAAAGAAAGTGTGATTACCTTGTTGCGTAGGTAGCATTTTGTTTTTGCGAACTTACTGTTCATGGCTACAGAGCAAATGCTTCTTCAGAGACAGAGTATATAGGAGTAACAGTGTCATTATCATGTTTTACTTTAGCATTAAAAAAGTCTTGCTACGAAACACTGCTCTGAGTTGCACAGGTTGTGATTTGTGATGAATGTGATGATGGTTTAATATTTATACTGACCTATAATATCATCATTGGGATTAATCTTCCTAATGAACAATATAAGATTGATATCTAACAACGTTTATTTAAGTAAAAATTATTTGTACACTATCAGGGCGTTTTTAGAAAATTGGTGTGATTCATTATTTCCTCCGTCAGTCTACGATACGCTGAATTAAATGATGCATTGCAGTGAATCTACCAACAGGAAGATGGATAAATAAATCGCACTCTAAATCATCAATAATTTTAATAAATACAAGATTTTAGTGTGTGCATCACTATTTTGGATATGCCTTTAAATTCTTGCAGTGCAAAGTCGGAGTTGGATCTTCTGTAGTTCTCCATTGCAGCGAATGCCGCCACCAGGTCGTGAAGAACATGGTGGACTATCTTAATCATTACTGGACGAGTAGGCCTTTCAGAAGTCTCCGCGACGATCAAGGCAGCAGTAACCTGAAAGTTATCATCAAAAGTACCAATGATATAAAAATACCCTTTACGAAAAAGGTTATACTGTTCTATTTAACAAAGGGGTTTGAACTTTTTTATGGAAGCTGGCATATCGACCCACCGCCATTTTGATTTTTTTTAGAAATCATGACCTACGATGAAATTGGTATTGTATAGGTAGAGGTCACCTAGACAAACAAAAAATGTCATGTAACATGGTACCCCAAAGTGTCACGTTATCGAGATATTTGAAGGTAAAGATCGACATATGAGAATATAAAAATAGACCTTTTACGTGTCTATAGACGTTGATTATTATTATGATTGTTTATTGAAAGAGAGTAAGTACATTACATACTACTTACTAGGAGCACGAGAAAACTATTCTTTGACATAACATAGCGTTTCTTTGCGATGCGAAGCGATTTTCTCGTCCACATAATAATAATTAATCAACCTGGGAACGATTATTTAGATACAATTTAACGCCTGCGTGTGCATACACGCAATAAGTATATTTTTAATGATTGTTGTTGAACTCATTTGTCGATCTTTACCTTCAAATATCTCGATAACGTGACATTTTGGGGTACCGTGTTACTAGACATTTTTTGTTCGTCTAAATGTCCTCTATCCATACATACTACTTTGATCGTGGGCCGCGATTTCGCATAGAGTCAAAATGGCGGGCAGGTTGATATGCCAGATCGGTTCTATCCCCTTTTACCTTAGCTTTCCAAGATCCTATGGCTTCACCCATAATCGAACCTCTGTGCTTCACTCCTACTTTTTCTAGATTATGACGTAATAGTACTAAGTGGTGTGCTCGACAAACATCTGCAAAGGACACGCAATATTAGTGATAAAATAAAAAAATGAACACAATTTTTCATAGCCATAAATTGCTCCTTGTTACCTTTTTCACAATTATTTTCGTCTTCTTTATTAGGGCAATCTATTATTCCGTTACAAATTGATTCAATAGGTGTAATAGTGTTTTTAACATCATTACATGGAAATTGGGTTAATACGGGTTCCGCTAAACATGACTGAGTGCAATGTTTGTTGCACCTGCGAAGAACACAATGGCCATCTCTACAGTAACACCCTTCCGTTGATATTACATTTTCGTTGCCTGTATTAGAACCTTTAAGGGCAGCAACCAATTTTTCGTTAATTGCTAGTAAAATTAAATACAGATCTTCTAATTCGTCCATGCCGTTTTTGTCCAATAAATCGTCATAAATTGAGAGGAGCATTTTAAAAGCTTCATCTCTAAGAGATTTTATAGTGTGAATGTCAGGACTTGTTGCTATAGTTTCCTTCTGCAGCTGGTGGACTAAACCATGCAATGCAATAAACTTATTACGGCTCTTAATAAAGTCGTTTGATTTAGATTTAGTTTTCAGTAAATCTTGTAAACTGCTGTATGTTTTTGCTGCTCCAAACTTCCAGGATGTACCATCTGAAATAATGTTTATTTATTAAATTGTGGCTTCGTTAATTTATCAAGGAATAAATAAACAATATAAATATTGTACGTACTGTAAATACCTACACAAGAATTCTCGTCAGTTTCATCAAAACAGTCCAGTTTTCCGTCACAAATATCATTGAGAGAGACAGTGTTAGCTCCATTGAGGGCCTGACAGCCCCAATGGTCTAAACTGTATCTTTGCCAGCATACACGTTTACAAGCACCTTGACATTTCGGATCTTCACAATATTGCCCTTTACAACGACATGATTTCGGGGACCAGCCGGGTTGTCGCGGTACTTCATCAAGTTCATCAAGAACCTCAATGTCGTTAAATTTTTGCAAATCGTTGTTGCCTTGATGGTTTGGATCGGTAATACTGGCACATAGCGCCCCATCCAAGGAGTAAGATAATATACTTAATATCTTATTTACATCTGCTACGGTTTTTTTAACTAGTTCATTATCAGGAACTCGGTACGTTCCTTCAGTTGTGATTTTATTATGTTTTTCCAAGAAATTTATTTGAGTTTGCAATACGTCCCGTAGAATTTCGTTTTGTGAGATCAGAAGACCATTTTCGGTTGATGCGATACATTTACGATTAATAATTGTTGTTTCAATTTCGGACATAACTTTTGTAGCTTTACGCACCTGATCCATTGCTGTAATTTTAGTAAAAGTTGCTGCTTGATAATATTATAATAGCTATAGAAATGTACGATAAAGTGAAAACATCGAAAACTAGCAAAACAATGTTTCAGTTATGAACTACTTCAAAGGAAAAGGATAAAGAGAAATTCGAAATGTACGCGCTGCGACGCGACGCCTGCAACTTGTACAAAACACATAACAACGTCTGCTAGGTTACAGTGTTGTCAGCGCGCAGTTTACCATTAACAGTATTACATTGTGCGTATATATAGACTCAGTTTTATATTAGTATTTACCTTGAGCAGCACAGTTCATTTCATCAGTGCCGTTTGAACAGTCAGTGACATTGTCGCAAAGACTATCAATGGGTATAACTTTTCCCTTGCCGCACGGTAATTGATTAATTAATTGAATACCAACACATATCTCAGCTACAACTTCTTCACAGCGTGGATCGACAGAAGTGCCATTCAATGATTCTGACATAAGAACTCTGTATTTATTAATTTCTTCAAGATTCATTATGACTACAGTTTGCTTTAAAATTTCTTCTTTCGTTTTGTTTTCTGGGTCGTGTTTTTCTAGGAATTCATCTGTGTCAATTTCTTTTGAAATTGTTTTTGTTACATCTACCTGTGCCTGGTAGTCCATGCGCCTTCCAACAGATTCAGTTCCTAATATTTTCCGCATGGATTTTTCGACGCCCTGTGCAATGATGCTGCTATATTCTTTAAGTTCCGCGTGTTTGTTGTGAAGTTGTAAGTGCTTTTGTTTAGTGGAATCATTAATTTTTTTTTGTATTTTGTCGAGTATCTCTTGCTTGCTTTCTATAGTTTTAGCATCCTTCAGAAATCTTTTTGCAAGAATCTGTATTTTGTTTGATATGTCCTTTATAATTTCTTTTCGTGTGTATGATTCAGTCGTTGTCTGAAGGTGTTGTGGGTTAAATTCATCTTTACTTCTACGAATTACACTTTCATCGATTTGCGTTTCCTTTCCGGTGTATTCGTCGTTAATCTTTGCTTTAAACTCTTCCATAATTAAACTAATATGTTTATTTGCATTCGGAACTATAGTTTTGGCAGAATTTTTCAATTTGTTTTCTATTTTCTTTAAAATCGTTTCTTTAGTTTGTTGAGGTGCTTTAGATATGGCATCTATTGTTAAATTAGATACTTTTTTCATAATTTCCTGGATAATCATTGATTTCGTAGAGTTATCACCAGCCGTGCTTTCTGCTGAAATATACATAATAGAGGGAGTACTCATAGCTGTTTAATATTACCTACCTACTGTCTTAATAGAGGTGGAGGTATTTTTTAGAGGATATTATTAAACAGAATGAAGAAACAACTAAATTTAGTGTTACCAAATCACCAAATTGAAATTTCTGGGAAAACCACGGGACAATCTATCGTATAAACTATACGTTGTACCGTAAAGTATGGTTGATACGATTAGCAAATTCCTGGAAAAAAAAAGTTTTGCTCCGCAATCTTCCTCGGTATCAATCAAGCGTTTGACATGGTGGTTGCGCCTTTGCTCTTCTTTTTACCCGTTTACGCCGAAGGTTTATGATGTAAGCTTATTAGTTTACGTATGAATTCAGAATGTACTCATTGTAAAATTGTAAAGCCCTATTCAGTGCCGGACTGGGCATTTTACTGATGATCGGCCCATCACTCTCAAAAGAATGTAAAACTACTAATGTAAATTTGAATCAACCGAACTAACATCTAAAATAGAATGTTAGGCTGTTTTAGGCAGTGACTTTGATAATGAAAAGACTCTAAACTAAAAGAATACCTCTTGAGCCCGGGGCGGGGGGCACAAGGGTTCGATTAAAAACAGATTTGTAATGGTTAAGTTTACTACTTACGAGTGCAGTTGAAGTTTTTCTAAGAATCTAAAATACGAGTATATAAGAGTTATTTGACAGGTTTAAAAACTAATCTCCAGAGAAGCTTTTCTTTAGTCCTTTTGTGTTTAAGAATAAAAAGCGAGCTCTTTTTACGATCCTGTATACAACTATACAAGAGTTACTTGGTCGACTTTCAGACAAAGCCAAGATTTAAGAAGTAGTAGACTGCATGAGCGAGCGCAGTGAGCTTCAAAACTTTTTGACACCCTGCCTTGAACAGTTTAGAATTGTTTCGACCTGTTGGAGTTTCTTGGTCGACTTCTAATAGACAATGTTAAGTTTCAAGGGAAAGTAAGCCGCGAACAGTCCCGCAGCCCCGGCAGGCGTCGGCTCTTGCGGACCCCGTCTCTGGTGCTGATAAGATATCTCTTTATGGCGATACGGCCTGTCGTCATAACACGTACGGACGGAGAGCTAGCCCATTACCCATCGTTCACAGGCCCGCGTATTATAATATAGTATTGCGTTGTTTTTTTTTAATAAGCAACATAAAGTCGACTGCCAATCGGCCGCACCGGCCCATCGGGCATTTGCCCAATTTGCCCTATGGTCAGTCCGGGTCTGAACCCTACTTACAGATAGCTTCATTTTGTATAGGTGATGATTTTTTAACTAGGTAGGTACAAGGGGATACGGCACCGAGTGACATTAAATTGTAATACAGCCTTTAAAAATACATCAAGCAATCATAACTAATTGCTAGGTGTGTGTTCAAACCTACACATAACACACCTAATAATTCCATAACCTGTAATGGGGTGACTGTTGTTGGTTTGATTTAATTTTTTTCCCACCTATTTCTGAAGGAACGCTTTGTTATAATTTTGAAGACGGTTTTATTTCTTGCAAAATGTATTTTTTCCATTTTTTGTTGTTTCGGAATTGTCTCTACCGATCCCGGGATCCGATTGGATTAACCACGGATCCCGGCGAGATGTATCCACGGATACCGGGATCAGTATCCAACAAAATAATTTTTAATTTTTCCACTGATACCGATCAGTGGCTACAAGAAATGAAAAAAAAAAGTGGGAACAGATACCGGTGTACAGAGTTAAGAAGTTAAATATAATATTTTTCGAAATTGATTTTCTTTTATCTTGTTTTCAAACGAAAAGAAGCTATAATTTAAAAAGGATTAGTTTACAAGTCTCAGAAACTAACAGGAGGCCAGACACATGAAGGAGGTATTGTATATATTGTTTATAGGAATCTTTTACTATACTAATCCTATTTAAATTATAACTTCTTTTCATTTGAAAATTAGCTAATAAAATCAGTTTCGAAAAATATTATAATACTTAATTTCTAAACTCTGCGTACACCGGGAATCGGGATCCATTTCCAATTGTTATATTTTATTTCTTTTAGCCACTGACTTTTTGTTGGAAGCGGATCCCGGTATCCGTGGATACCTATTGCCGGGATCCGTGGCTAATCCAATCGAATCCCGTAATCGGTGGAGACAATCCCATATTTTCTATACAAATTTTTGCTCTGCAATTATTTTACATTATTACCAACGCATGTCATGGTAATAAAATTATCCCTGATTAGACAGGAAGTTTCGATAAGTTTAAATGGGACATACATCATGGGAAGTATACCCTTGAAAACGAAGAATTTTCCAAATCGGCTCAGGCATCTTCGAGGAATCGGTGGACATACATAAAAAAATACAGTGGAAGTTGGAACAATAGAGCCGACTATTTCTTTAAATCGGTTAAAAACAAGATTGTTTACAAAATTATCAATATAATAATATTTACCATGAAAACAGCATGCATAGGTAAGTATAACCACAAAAACAAAATAAAAGCTCGTGAATTGTATTCCTTTACGCCCACCCATTGCTATTTTCTTTCAAAATGATTTATTCAAAGATCCATTAAACATCTGTAAAATTGTCGTAAAATACTTGCGTACCTAACTGTAATTAGATGAGATATGAAAATAATTAGGATTTTTATTAGAAGTATAAGTACGTACGCTTAATTAAGTTAATTAACAAGAAATTTTAAACAGGGTGACCCGCTCTCTCCGAAGCTATTTTGCGAGCACTATTGAGGAGATATTTAGAACGCTAGCTGCTGCTAACGCATGATGCTTCACGGACGGACAACCAACATCATTAAAGTCAGCTGTAAGAGGTTGACCATCCACCGATTTGTCGACGACATCCACAGCCCTGGAATTACAGACCATGCTCCAAGAACTCAGTACGGCCAGCTTTAGGGTGTGATTTGCAATGAATCTTTCAAAACCCTAGCTCGTGACCAATAGCACTAAGCAGATGGGCAGGAAATATATGATGTCGATGAGTATAATAATATTTACTTGGGCCAGTTCCCGCTCTTGGGCAGAGCGAAAGGGAGTGTCAGACTTCTATTGACCAAAAACCACCCATGTTCCTTCTTAGCCCTTCATGTCGAGGCCGCGGTATCTCTTGCGAACAACCCGCAGCCCCGACGGGAACGCAGCCCCGACGGAAACCTTCTTCTGATATCCCTGAAGCGCAAACTCGTCGACATTTGCGTCCTGAACGTCCCAACCGATGGGGCTCAGATCCGGTCACTCACCGATTATCAGAAGTTTAGTTTAGTTTAACTGGGCTTTTATCCACACTTAGCCTCTTGATTGGGCCATTGTGCGTGATGTTTAAATATTACCTACTCCAACCAACATAGGTCGGCCCCAGACTGTACGACAGTACAAGAAAAGAGCACTTGGAAGGAATTGGGAGAGGTCTTTGCCCAGCAGTGGGACAGAAAAGACTACTAAAATAAGTACCTATCAATGCCTACTCATTACAATATGGTTAAATATTAATATGGAAAAACAGCTTTGCCAAACATATAAAACAAATAGCTACATCTATTTTGTTGAGGCAATTTTGAATAGAACAGCTTAACGTTTTCTAAAGAGAAAAAGCTAAAGGTTCATGTTCTCTTAAAATATTCATATAATCTAAAGCTGGGAACATAGGAGAAGTAGGTACCAATTTATTTCCATCATACCCTGCTACCGCCAAGCTGTTGCTTGACAGTACTTACAGCTACAGACTGTAACTGCGGTGGTGCTATGTAAGTTGAGTAGGATAATAATTATCCTCATGAAATGAAAATATTTTTGCTTCATAAGAGCTTCTTTAGGAGGGCTTCATAGAAACCAAAAGTATTGTGTAATGTGTATACCTACTTTGCATAGCAATAACAGAACGAATTATCTGTCAATGTCAATAATGACAAACCATCACAAACGACATTTTCACAATATAACCTCAATCGATTTCGTTGTATCATAAGTTAAACTAAATAATTAGGACTAACCAATAGAAACTAGAGATTAAAGAATTATGAATTCGTCTATAATAAAACTGGCTCAGGTGAATTGGATTTTGCTTTTATTATGCTTATATAACTGTACATTGATTGATTTCTAATCTTGGGTTTTATGATTGTAGTCAAGTTTTGCTGCGACCGGTATTATAGCACAATGTGCACCCGTACTATCGTCTCAACTGCACACATCTGCTCCGCTATGCAGAGTGGTGTCAGGGAAGTACAGGATCACAAAGAAACGGGACAGGCCGCTAACATACGAGATGGCTAACGCTCCACATTACATCGCTCATCGTAAATCATGGAACTCGTGGAATACTTGTAAGTTGAAAGGGAAAAATACAATTTTTTGTGTTGTGTTGTAAGATTATTTCTAAAAATATGATTTCCCTTACGAATATTGTCTGACTAAAGCTTTCATTTCTAAAATGAAGGTCGTAATGTTAACGTTTAAGCTAAACTTACCTGAAATTATCTCTGATACCTTACTGCATTCGTTTAAAAGCAAATCCTTTTACTACACCACTGCCAAAAACTCTGTTCTTATAGACTACTGGAATAAACTCAATCAATATGTTTATTCATTATATATTATTTCAGCAAGTTTGAAAGATGGTCTGCGACGCTCCGAGACAGCTCTTGAAGATGAATTTATCAGGAGGTTCATGTCTGGCACCTGGCATGGACTTGTTTGCAGTGAAGTAAGAATGCATTCTCTATTAAGTCTACTATCTTTAGACCACATAAAACCTGCCCAATATGCTACTGTTGGCAAAACTGACAAGAAAACATTTTTTTTTACTTTAAGATTAAAATCTACACTAATATTATAAAGAGGAAAGATTTGTTTGTTTGTTTGTAACGAATAGGCTCCGAAACTACTCGACCGAATTCAAAAATTCTTTCACCATTGGGAAGCTACACTATCCCGAGTGACATATGCTACTTTTTATCCCTGTATTCCCACGGGAACGGGAACTATGCGGGGGAAACCGCGTGACGTCTGCTAGTTTCGAATAAAATAGTTATATTTTATTTCAAAAATGTGAGATGAAGAGTAATTTATTAATTTTGTAATTGGTTGTCAATAAGATGTTGGGATACTTGCGTTAAATTTGTGGCTTGGTGTGGGAGGGCACACCGTGTTTACCTTTGGTGTTTTTGAACACTTTGGTGTGGTTAATACATTTTGAACAAGCATCACTGATTTTCTCGAGTGTACCTTGACATTTTGAAAACAATACAAAAAGGCAAGACACTCAAGACAGTAATCCCATAATCAATGCGGGCCCCTGCAATGTTGCTGACATCTTTTTGAGGCCCGAGGATTTTCCATGTTTGGCTCAGAGTGCAAATTTGAAAATCCATTGCTCCACTTTTACTTAGCTGTCGCTTAGTTGGTGAGATTGGGCACTAATGTAGTCTTGTTAAATGAATGGCTATTTTATCATGTGATTGATTATTATCAATTCTGTCATAAAACAATAATTATATCAATCTTTCCAGGTCATAATCAAGCGTCAGTTCAACCACATAAGAGTAGCAGCCATCATCAGACGAGCTGTATCGCCGATGAAAATGTATTTCCTCCTCGGCTACACTGAAGAATTGTTGGCCAACTGGCTTCAGTGCCCCGTCACCCTTGAGTTACAGACTGTGGACAGTTTCAAAGATGTTGTGTTCAAATATATTTAATTTTGTAGTTTTATTTGGAGTGAAATAGTGTAATATATTAGGTTTATTAATAAAAAATGTGTATATAAAATTGGTTGGCAGCTTATTCTTCTTGTTTTTGAAATATATAGGGTGTGAAAGTACCCTTAACGCAAACGAAGGGCACTTGTTCTCCCCACCACTGCGATAAATTTTTTGTTTTAGACCATACCTGGGAATCTATGAGTTACGGAGATATTGGGGGTCAAAATTCCAAATTTTTCACAGCTATTTTTGTAAATAACTAGTTTTTCAGGTTTTATCTTTACTTAAATTACCTCCATGACCTGTTTACTATTCAAAGCATCACAATGTATTAACAGTGCTACATTGAGTTTTACCGTAAAATGTGATTTTTAACCCAAAAAAAAAAGTAAGTGTCCCAAATTTTTGCGTAGGGGGTACTTAGTTTGATGTACAGAATGCTGTTGACGGCTGTGTGATGGGTTGATTTACACCCTGTATATTATCTTAATAAGGCTGCAGCAACAAACACTAACTGTGCAAAATAGCAAATGATATCAGTTGATTATGGCTAGACTAGTGTCCACACATCTCTGCAGAACACTTCACAAAATGCATGTGAATTAACATAACACACGTTACGTTAGGCAGACAGAAGTGTACCAAATAAACCCACATTTCGATAGTTAAACAAAATTTATAAAAAACCTAGAATTAATGCCCAAAGCTAACTGTTTCACACGTACCTATGCATGGAGGAAGAAAGATGAACTAAAGAAAGGGGTGGGGATGTAAGAAACGAATAAGATTGTAAAAATAAAAGTCGCATAATAAAATTCATCTTATAATTTTTGATTCCTTCAAATATACATAATGTATCAACAAACAGAACAGCGAGACGCGGGCCGCGCGGCCGCACACTAACAACTGCCGCAGTCGGCACATACAAGCACACACTCTTGCGCACGCGCATAGCCGCTCGAACACTGTATCGAGCCGCGACCGAACTTCTGCACATACGCTTTGTACTTTTATAGATCTTTATATTACACTTATACGAGAAACAAACACCGATTGTTCCTGTGAGTGAGTTTGTGTGTTGTCAAGTAGTAAGAATTAAAATAAAAGTGTTTCCCTGATCTGGCGGTTTTCACTTCAATGCTAGTGTAGGTAGTCCTATAGATTGTCACAAATCCAAGCGGTGTCAGTTTCTGAATCTGAGAGTATTTTGTTATTACATTCCAGTTTCCATATGACAATTTGTCTAAATTTCTCATAAATCTCTCTATGGTGTCTCTCAGTTAAATTTGTATTGTCTATCACAGTGTCGTAAAGCATTTGTCCTTACATACTAGTGAGTTAAACATTGCGATCTTATCATTAAATCACCATAAAACACATTTTGTAAACTCGTTAAGGTGCTTCAGAAAATATTTTTAATTATCATGATATCCTTTTTTTAAATTCTCAAACAGTCTTTCGTATTGAGCTAATTCGGTGCGTGTGGAATGTCTGTCGTGGTCATGATAGACACGTTGTATCTAGTGCTAAGTGTTCCGTAGCTGAGAGTCTGGTTGTGTGCGCAGAAGTCCAAACGGCTGACAATATGCGACGGCTCGCTCGTTGTTTAGCATTAATTGTTATCGAAATTACATATTTACAAATTAAATATACACACAACATGAAGGCTTCTCGTGGTTTATTCGAATCACTATCCAAAACTTAGCAACATCGTTGAAGCCTCCCGTTGTTGGAAGAACTAACAGGATTGTACAAACACAAACTCTGAATATTTACACTAAATAAATGAAGATATGATACAAGTATGTACAAATATAAGTGATCCAAAAGGAAGAATCAATAGCACGATATTGAAATATTGTTTTTAAAAAGACAATCCAATAATGTTTAAGCGCGGAGAGGTTTCAACGACGCGAACAAAAAGTGCTTTTCACAATTTTGGATGGCATCAGTTTTTTGTAAATCAATAAATATACTTACAGTGGAATATAACAAATGTAATGTGCGATAAAAAATCCTATTTCAACGCTACACACTGCTACAACTATTAAGTAAAAATGTCCATCAAAATTCTATTAAAAATAAAGAGATCATATATGTTCTACAAATAAGATAAACTTGTTGCAATAAAGCTCTAGATTATTCATAGGCGATACTTACGCATCGTGATGTTCTCTTGGTTTCTTTGAATACTGTCAAATGTATGTAACAGACTATAAGTTGCATTTATGAGACATATTCATGCTTATGAGAGCGTTCGGTTGTTCACTGATACATATTTGTTCGAATGAAAAGTTCATGAGGTTCTACTCATAAACTTTTTATGGGAATTTTGGTATTAAGTCAGACACGAGACCACCATATTTATGCACTAGAGACCACCGTACACACTCACAAACAAGCTCTTCGGTCCTATTATAATGGGCAAGCAAGATGAGCAGTAAAGGTGTAGCTAGATTAATTTTTCCGCGTAAGTATAACTCAGAATACAGAATCATGTACCTAAAGCCAAATCTTAGCAGATAATTGTTGTCCTATTGTATTGCTATTGTTCCGAGGTCGACTGTAAGCAGCCCTATATAGTTATTATGCTTCATAAGATATTGTATCGTATAATTACTGAAAACACGGTAAATGCAAAAATACTCACTACTATTTTAAAAATCTATACGTGGATATTTTTAAATTGAAAACATTAGATCGTTTCGAATACTCATGTCAACTTAAATTTAACATTGTCATTGTCGCGTGCGATGAAGGCAAAATTGGATAATCTACGCTGGAACGTTCCGCCGTAAATGTAAATAGATATTATTATACACTAGACTTAGGTAACGACTCTCCATACTTTGTGCTCTGACGCGGCGGAGCGGGCCAGCGTGTGACGTCACAAGTCTTACAAACCTACATTAATTTACACGAGTACTAGAACAAGATCATGATATGATTTTAAATCTACTGTACTTAAAAAAATTATACAGCGTCAGTAGTAAAATTGATTCGTATAAAACTTCATTTTAACTCCATTTATCCTAAAAGTAATAATTCAATATACCCTTTTTATGATTTGGCTTAATTTTTCTTCACAATACATCAGATAGATTACAAGAGAGGCGTATCTCTATCACAATCACATTAGTAACATTAAAAATTAAATACAACAGCACCTGTCGTTTGATATACATAATAATATAATATACTGAATAATAAAAATATTCAAAATCAATTATTCGATATAAATAATTCCGATGGAGATGACGAAAAATAAGCGTAGATACAACTATGCAGTGGTCCAAATAGTTTTTTGTTTATAATAATATATGTGATTTAATATTTTTTTTGTAAATATCACTACTTATTCCGATGAAACAACTAACGCTTCACAACGAGAACATTGCGCAAGAGATCGATCGTAAACGGCTGGCTAGAACGACGCGGTTTTGAATGTTAAGAGGATGGTTTCAAAATCGTTCGCTCTGAAGCGAGTCGGATGCGATTTATCCACCTGCGCCGATGACTAGGTAATAAACATAGCGTCCTGATGGATGCTGTACCCGTGACACAACGATACTTCACAATCACCAGTGATGAAGGACGTCTTAGGATGTGTCCAGGACATTGCAACCCTGAGTGGAAGACAACAGGGTGACCAATTCACAACACGGCAACGTCTCTCGGTTCAAAGGTACACGTCGACCGATCAGGAGCTTCAATACACGTGACGCAATAACCGAACCTACTACACTATCGACACTCACACAAACATTTGTACTACGCCAGTATGCTATACCCGCTAATACTAAAAGTGGAGCGGTTCACCGTCGGACGCCTCCGGAACATCAATTAAAAAAACTTAATAAAACTAAAAAAATAAAATGCATCTAACATCGTTTCGCAAATTTTTGATCGGACCTCGTGAGACGACGCGAATACTGAACATGTTTCGACAAAACCAAATGAGACGGTCTTAACAACTAACGATAATTATTTTGTGAATAGTAACAACGATACGTAGTTGAATAATGTGGGGGGCGGGAGAAGGGTCTCGATCTTTACATGTCATAACCTACTTACAACTAAGTGGGGGGGGGGGGCGTCCGGTGGTAACGTCCCGCCGAAGGAGAGCATTCGTACAAAACTCGCCAGTTACACTACCACTTACATACACACACGGCTATAGCTCACGAGTGCGGGGGGGGGGGGGGGTTACACAAGTCTCGCTGAGTAGTTTGTCGGTACACTCGATGCCACAATTAACCTAACTCGCTCGCAAGCGCTCTACATTTGTTCAACGCAGACACCGCGCGACTGTACCGCGCCAACCGAACCGAACATCATCGAGTCTACTATACCGATAGAAATGCCGTCTAATACATAAACCACTATAACACTTACCGATCAGTGAGACAGTCTTCGCGACCAAGAAGTTTACGTAACACTGGACATTTACTAATAAAACGGAGTACAAATGGTTATACTATGTTCTGGGAATCCATGTTTCATCTTCTGGCTAGGACACGAGGGGGCTAAAACAAAGTCCTATGTAAGTAAACGGATGCAAGTGTTAGATATGGAGACTACGGCTCAGTACCTCCTCACTACGAAAGGCACTCAGCAGACATTACATCTCTTCAATGTCTTTTATACTCATCGCTACTATTTTACTATTGGTTCGATTGCTTCAGTTTTACATGAAACTTCTTGTAAAGGACTGTGCATTGGATACGCAACGACCTATTCAAATAAAATAGAATGAACCTAACCACAGATATAGATAGATCTAGATAACGCAAGAGCAACACTTCGCGTGCCTAGGTTACGTACAAAAATCGTAAGTGGCCACTTTCGCGCTCAGTCTGCATCGGTGTATAGCGCTAGTCGGACGTCGGTGCTGGTGCAAAAGACCCAAAGGGTTGGGGCGAAGGGGGCGCCGTACGCGGCTGTTTGTTGTTTGACTCGATTTGATTTGCTCATTTTCCATCACTAAATAGTGTTTGTGACGTCATAATAGGTAGTCAAAAAATGGCACGCTTGGTTTTCATACAGATCGTGATACTTGCGTTATCTAGGTCTATCTATTTCTGTGAACCTAACTATCACTATGTGTACATTGTTCCTGGGGTACCTCGATGGAAGCCTGTAACAACTAGTTGTTTGTCCCGACACAGAACTGTTCGTGTCAGATAATATATTCATGAAACAACACTATCACACATTATTACACATTATCACTTAAGATATTTAAAATTTATTGCACACACGTGATGTCACTTCGTAGGCAGTGTTCGATATAACAATGGTCTCTCTATAAAACTTTATAATAGTTAATTAAGTATCAAAAATAATTCAAATATTCTATTACATTATTAAAGATTTATGATAGCTATCTTACAACCCGGCCCTGGAAGTACCAACTATATCGTACTATGCATTATGTATAATAAGTACGTCAGTACTGCTCTCGTCGCGACGTCGGACGAGATACACAGAGTAACTAACCAACGGAATGCTTCTTCATGGACCAAGATGAACGACTGTACCATTGACAGCATTTCATTGAGTCGTTACTCCATGAAACCATACCAATACGTGCTAACAACCTGTAAGTTTGAAATACAAAGCGTGTCTAAGCTTAGAACACTAGTCTCACTGATCTACGACGAGTAGTACGGGTCGAGCCGCGAGGGAACTGTGGGCTCACTACCAACTCTGACAGCAGTATTACCGGTGTGGGAAAGAGATAGAGCTCATAAGGGGCACCATCTCTTTCGCACACTGAACAAAGATTAAAGTATAACAGTCGCTATTTATAAGAGGTAGTACGTCATTCCCTGAAGCGTCCCTCGCGACTCCACCGCCTCACAAACACGTACATTGCATTAACATCCCAAATATATCATCTAAATAATATACAGTGGAGGAATTTACAATCACTAATTGCTAAATGGACGTTTGAAACACTCACACACAATGAGGATGGAGATGATGAATAAAAATTAACTTTGAAATCGACTAATGGAGAAATCTGAAAAATAAAAAACCTCAGCGACGCCGGAAAACTAGATAATTATGCAAGTACAAAATGAGAAAAATCTAAAGTGGCGCCATCTACTTCCAGGTCTTTTATTTTTCTACGCAGAGACAATGAAGCTATAATAACATATTCCTCAACTGTATAATATAGTACATCGAAAAACTAAGCGTAAATTGCTGTCGTAATCGACTGAAAAAATATGTATCTTTACCATTCTCGCATACAATTTTATTGACACAACAAGCGTAGGTCTCATTTAGTTCATTCATATTTTATTGAATCAATATTTCAAAATTACAACTATATAATTTTAATCAGATTCGTTAAAAACAATTGCACTGTCATTCGTCACACAACTAAACTAAGTTACAGTCACTGCTAATTATTTGAAGGCTTCATGTCTTAATTTCCATGCATCTAACTAATATAATACTAGTCTACGGCCCGTTATCTGTTCACTGAAACATGAAAGTTGAACTAGTTGTAACAACGCGCCAGTAAGTACCGGCGAACACACCGCTTCACTTTGTACTCCGAGGTCTAACATACATGGGCAGCGCTACCATATTGCCTACAAGTCATTTATAAAAATATATCATGTTACGACACCTCGTAAGCACGAAATTCGGCGGTATTCAACAAAGGGAATTGATTTATAATATATATATTTCTCTAAAATATTTCGTTCATTTAACTATTATAGTAAAATCTAATTCGCTTTAACTAATCAACTTTACAAGCTGTCTAAAACAGGGTCATGTTAATATCTAAAATATTGAGCAAAACCAAAATTTCGAGACATTATCAAGTACTAAATGAATACTAGGAAGTACTACAGTACTAATAGTCCAGTGAAGAGAAAACGATGTTCGGTAATATATGTAACGTATACAAAATACATTTGAAATTATTAACTAAAGTAACGTCGAGTTCGGAAACGGAAGTGTCCAAACCATGCGATATAACAAAAACAACGCAGAGTTATACTATGAGATGATTTTAAGTAAGTACTTAAGACTAAGTTATTTGTACATAAACGATTCATAAGCTAGTTACTGATATTTGTAAAGATTATTTAGAGTGAACTTTGATATATATAAGTGAATGTAGTTTGAAATATTCGCCCGCGGTATTACGGATTGAATTAATTAGAGAATTTTAACAGTTTAAAAGCTATATATTGATTTGAAAGTATCAAGACTGCCCAGTTGAGTGCTAACTACCTCGAGTCGCGCACGAAATGTTTGTTCTGTATGAGAGTGAGATATGAAATAGATAAGATGATAATATGTTAATTACGTCACTAGTGGTAGATGTTACTCAAAGTGCGGGCATTGCTACACCTTTCAAAACGCGTACAAGACATAGGGCGAGTTGGGATAAGTAGCAGTGAGACACTGTAGGTTATTCTACGGAGAGATACCGTAGAATTAATCCTAGGCTGCTACTTCTTCCAACATGCATTGAAATCCTTACGCCATATAAAAGATATACTTTTCTATTTTTAATTATTCTATTGACAAACGCTTCTATATTGCCCTTTGTATATCTTGACAGATAATGAAACATTGAACTGGATTGGTCATTTTTTATTGCTGTTCATATGCTTTCAACTGTCAAGATATACTGTTACTGGTCGCTGTACAAGGTACAATTTAATTAGCTAGCTAACTTTATAGACGTCATGAGGATTGAAACCTTAACAAGATTGATGATATTATTTCGGGTCAACGACTACTGGTCGTAATTAGTTATTAGAGGTATCAGTTTTTGACGTGACAACGTCTTATAAATTGGTTTGCCGGGTGACACTTCAAGAAACTGCGTTACGCTCCGCTCACGTTATGCGCTCACAATGAGAGCGAGTGAGAGGCACGCGTCCAGAGCGAGAGAGAGAGAGAGTGAGAGAGATAGGCATACACACCGGTTCATGTCTTGCGCTTCTATTTTCGTTGTCACGTAAAACTTTCGCCCGTATACCGACTTTACAGGCAACCAATTTTTTTTAAGTAAAGTATAAACAGAAAATAACTGGTACTCCTTAATACTGGTTATTGAACTGCATTTGATCGCGGACCCCAAACTAACCATCAGATTTTCTTTGTGTTAAGTTAGTGACCCTCATAACATCTTCAAAGTTTCGCTAACTACTTAAATTTGACCCCATATAGTAGGAGCGTCATCGTTATAAGCTGTTAAAGTTCGGTTCCAATTTCAAACTAGGCAAACACTGTCGGCTCACTGCGCGTGGTCATTTGTGTCGGCGTCGGGTATGTTCGGGCGCGGTCGGGCATGTTCGGGCACGGTCGGGTACGTCCGTGCGCAGACGGGCGCGCTAGGTGCGCTTGCGGCGCGGCGCGCGCGGAGACGCGTGCTACCTGCGTCCGATCAGACCGTTGGAGTTCGAGTTGGCGGTCGGAGACATCTCCAGCTCCACTAGCAGCGGGAAGTGATCTGAAATTAACGATTAAAGATTATTATAAACTCCCGCAATAACCCAATTAACAAGGAACCGGATCACTCCTGGATTGAGAAAGATCCTGGTTCGTTCAGTTTGTTGTCTGTCTATGGACACGCCATTTACAATATTTAATTTAATACTTGACATCAACTTCAAGTGCATATCATCAAATACCGAACACAGACGTTAAAAATACACAGTTGTCCAGTCTACACAATATCGATAATGTTCGGCACACAACCTCACTTCACGTACCTATCAGTACTATAACTTGAACTACTGATCTGTTAACATCAATTTGGCAGTACAGTAGAATCGCACTAATCCGGCACTATTAAAAACGGATGTTCGGATTACTGGATTGTATAGAAAAAAAAAAACATGATAAATATTCTCACTTGAAAATTGCGGGTAGATATGTACACACAAGCACGTGATCAGTTTGAGGTTAGAGGAGCCCATACGCGGTGTTAAGCGGGTCTATTGAAGTGATGGATTAGTGAGATTCTACTGTATATGTAAAGGTTAGTTTTGTTAACAGTTCCTCACCTGAAGGTATATGTGGATGTGGACAGCCGACCACTTTATGCTCCCGGAACCAGTCCTGCGACAGCGGCCCTAACAGCCCGAGGGGTGTCATTGATTGCTTGCTATAGAATATGTAGTCGATTATACCCTTGAAGTCAAACCTGGAAAACAGAAAAAAATACGGTTAATTAGGTAGGTACTATTATTGCATAAAAATGTTTAAAAAGTGACAGAATTTTAAATAATCCCGTATCTTGCAGATGTAGTGCAGAAAGTGGAAACCCTCAGGAGGCTATTCTGAAAATGTTGGGAAAGTCCAAAGAGGGGTGCCACTGCCCTGTCCCCCACATTAGTTAGATCGGCAGCAGCAGCTGACTTGTATTGCAGAGTGGTCTTTCTATGTCGAATAGATAAGCAAAATATATCTGATTCGCAACCGGGATGACTCGATCATCGTTCATTCGATATTTGAGTGCATTTAACATTGTATTACACACGTGATCGCCTCATGTCGTTCCCAGCGGAGGGCTGGTTCAAGACGGTACAGGAAAGACTACTTGAGAGGTCATGTGGACATCTTTATATAAACGAACATCTTTGTGCCATTACCCATGTTTGCAAAGCAATAAATGATTTGATTTGATAAAGCAGCGTTTAGTACAGCAGAGAGTCAGTTCTCTCAGATCCAGCCTGGCCCTTTACTACCCTCTCTAGAGACGGCCAAAACCGAGGTCCGTTCCCATAGGGTAGGTACCCTTAGCGAACTGTCACTTAGTCTATGACATTTCACACCCTGGCTAGAGGCCTTAGGGTTTGTCCGGTTAAGCAAAAGTCACCCCTCATAGGTTGAACTGCGAGATACCATCATCATCATCATCATATTAACCCGGAATCATCCACTGCTGGGAATTAGGCCTCCTCTTTTCCCACCACACTTCCCGGTCCTGTGCGTTCTTTATCCAGGTGTTTCCCGCAACTTTGACGATATCGTAAACTCAACGATTTTTAGGACGGCCCTGGTTTCTTAAGATGCCATGGTGAAAAAAAACCGCAGTGGCCAGCAATGGCTTTTAGACAATACTCACGTGTAGTTAGTATAGGGCATGATATCTTCGCTATAGGCGGAGGCTAGTTTGAAGTTGTGCGTGAACTCGTGCTCAGAGCCGGGCATGCGGCGCAGCGAGCCAGCGTACCCAAGCTCTTTGAAGTCGCGGTGCTCTGAGGCTACGCGGCCCGATGACAGGAACTCCACCACGCCTGGAAAGTAATAAGTTAGTTTTAAACCCAAAAGAAAATCGTTAGATCCGCGTAAAAATGTTTCAGTTTAAGTCGAATCGAAGCTTGTCAAAATTACACAAACGATATGAAAATACAACTGATTTATTTATAGTTCAAAAAGTTCCTCAAAAAGATAACATAACATTGCCATCATCCGAGCACAAATCCAGACTCTGTGGCTGAGAAATTCCTGATGGAAAACCCACTAACTTTGCCCGACCTGGAATTCAAACCCAGAATCTTTTAACCCTTAATTTAGCAATGGCAAAAAAGTTTAAAACACCTATTTTTTTTTAAAACAGTTTTGTTTTTTATGGTGTATAACGGAACGAAAAGATATTTAAAAAAAATATTATCATGTTTATTTATTATTTATAGTATGTTTTAAGTATGTCCGGTGGGGCGGACATTGCCAAAGACACGGAAAACAATAAATCAAGTTTTTTTAATTTTTTTTAAAAGCTTAACAGTTGTAACATACAAGCCACCTTAGTAATTTGTTTACTATCATAATATTTTTTCGGCAACCAATAAGTTGTGTATGAAGAAATTTCGGCAATTTCCATGAATAGCTGAACAGTCTAGTCGAGGACGTTTTTAACGGACGGGACTAAACTAATATTCTTGATGTTATTGAAACGAAATATCTATCAAAAGTAAGAAACAGCACATTGACGCCAACCTCTGGGTATTTGGCAATGTCCGCTGGGACGGACAAAGAGTTTAACGTCCAATAAAACCATTCAAAATACATAAAATATAAATAAAATAAATATAATTATGGATGAAAAGAAAAACAAAATATTCAATAAGGAACGTGCAGGATTTTTTTTCACTTTGTCCGTCCCAGTCAGCAGAAGTCTGACACTCCCTTTCGCTCTGCCCAAGAGCGGGAGGGGTTATTTGATGATTTTCCACCCGCCAAAAAAAAAAAGGGGTTTAAACAGTCAGCACTCAGCATAATTTTGCAAATAAATATTATCTTATCTATCGTATCTTAGTCCACTAGAGCAACGACGCAGTTTGTTTGACCCAAAAAATGCAGTAGGTAATAAAATATTTTTTAATGTAAAAAAAAGCTTCCTGAGACACACCACCTCCTCAGAGAACAGTGCAGCAGATGAACGAAAACAAGGCACACTATGGAGGAACAATCATTCCCCCCCCCCTCCACACTTCATCGCACCGGCAGAAAACCTACCCCCTGGCCACGAACTGCAGTGGCCGATATGACAGAAGTTGAGTGTGGAGCCCCAACAGAGGACATGCCACACCTCCTCTCTTGCCCGTCATGCCCAACTAATTGCACGTTCAAGGACTTGAACGAAGCCAACGAAAGAGCTGTCCAGGTTGCTACGTACTGGATGGACAAAATTTAAGCTGTCAACTCGAAAAGAATCAGAAGAATGTAAAAAGCTTGAGCCCCAAAAAGAACAAGTAGAAAATTGACCAATAGACTAATAGGTGTACAAATCGCATAAACCCAGTCATATATTGTGTCCAATTTAGTAATCGAAGGCCTAACTAATGTCGTAAAGTCCATATCGGGCCGATCTTTGTTTTGGGTACACTCGTAAATGACAAACAGCCAAATAAAGTGGCTAAGTTACTAAGCTTTCAGAGAAAACAGATCGATATATCTGTCTACTTTGTTCGACGAATTTGTCAGTTTATTTTCTTCGGTTTCAAGGTTTTCTTGAACTTATCATAAGAAAATTACTTGATAGATTCGACCTTTAATTTTGTCTGATCAATTTATTTTGTCCGACAAAAGGCAACAGAAGGATAAACAAATAAAAACTTGCGAGTCTATCGCTTGTAATCTGGATCAAGTATCGGTCTTATCTCCAAACAACCGTGTTTAGAAGATAATGCAAAAAGAACCCCACTTAGGGTTTGTTTCAAAAAATTCCTTCATCTATCAGATTAATCCTTTTTACGACAAGCCTGCTATAGTATTTCCAACCACTCCTGAAAGCTAGATTCAACTGTGGCGACCAGAAGGTAAGTACCGAGGCAATGAAGCTTTGACGAGTCCCGGAGAAACAATACATGTCATGAACCGCACAGATTAATCAGAAAAGAACAGCAGAAATGTTACAATCAGTTTTTTTTTTGTGGGCCGTAAATTATCAAATGACCCCTCCTAAATGAGTTTCAGACTTCTACTGACTAAAAACCACCCATGTTCCTTCTTAGCCCTTTGTGACCGGGTCGCGATATATCTTTCGAACAACCCGCAACCCTGGCAGATCAGAAATCGGTCCCCGTATTCACAAACGCTTCGATTCGATAAGTCTTATGTCTACTTTTTTGTCATTATGAAAGTGAGCGAAATAGGCATAATAACTTTACAAATCGAAGGGTTTACCACCAGCGTTACTCACCACTATCAGGCAACGAGTTAAAGTCCCCGCACAGCAGCAACTGCACGTTATCCCTCTGGCCAGCCAGTCGGAGCGTCCGCGCAGAGTCCTCATGTATCGTACGCAGCTCGTTGCTTAGCATCATCGTCTGTATCAGCTTCACGTCGCAGAACTCCGGGTCCCAGTGGATGTGAGCGGTACATACTAAGATCGGCTGGCCGAGCATTGATGAGTCTGTTGGTATTCCTGGAATTGTTATATAAAGAAGCATTAATAGACGAACGCCTTTTCTTTTAGATGACTTTTAGGGAGTGTTTGAGAGTCAAGATCTGACTGGGTCAACAAAACAATAATTATGATGATATGATATGAGTGTGACAAATGAAAATGACCGATGTACTCGCTTGCCGTCACTTACCGTACGCACATGCGCCATTTTTATTTGGATTCAAATCACCCATTCAAAATTATAGTCGTCATATCGAAAAGCTGTTTTATTAGGTCGAGACCACCAGCGTCACAAAACCTGTGACCACACTTGAGCCCGTCAAAAACCTTTATGTCCATGGTACAAAATCGAATAGTAACACGATATCAAGTTTTTCGTGCTCAAAACCGAAACGAGGCAAACGACGTCTTTTATTAATACTTGTGGTCCACCACCATCATTATTCTTTTGTCCTCATCCCAATTCATTTCGGGTCGGCGCACCACGTCTTAGTCTTCCGTTCTTTTCTCGTCATCTCATCAAACACCTCCTTTCTTGCCATATTATCCTTTATAAAATTGATCCATCGTTTCTTTGATCACTCCCCTTAAGTATACTCAGAATGTTCTTTACTCAAAGAAAAGTCAATTTTTCTCAAAGCTAACATTACATTGTATTACATGAAACACAACACTAGGAATTAATTACCCACATTATGTTAATTATCCCTCAAATTCACGCAACTTGAAATTTTAATTGCAACCCCAGCTTAACAAGAGATTAAAATGGCGTAGAAGTTAAGTATCTACATATTATAGTGTTCAAAATTCCAAGTAACAAGTAATTTGCTAACATGTGTTCTGTATCATACAGCCTCATAGAACATCTCGTAACATGTTAATTATTATCTACATAATTCTCGGGATAAATCGCTGAGATTATAATTAAATGCTCTCTTATCGTGTGGTTAGTGCCAAATCTGATGGCAGAGTTTTTGGGCCTCTGACTTGGCTTCACATACCGTCGAGAAATATCTCTCAAGCCTTCTGGTTTCCTCACGAAGTTTTCTTTCACCGAAGCAAGTGATAATTATGCAATACGCACATAAATCCGAAAAATCTGAGGTCGAACTCAAGATCTTGAGACCTAAATGCTGACTAAAGGATTCTCAACAGAAGTGAATTTCGAAGGACGGTACTACGGTAGGACCTTTTTTACCTCAATAGCTCTCGAACGCCAAGAGCTATTGGTTCAAGATGATAGGTAATCTCCAGTTTTCCATACCGAAGACAGGACATTCAATTCCACCCCGTCCTCTATTATGACGCGATAACTAAGAAACGCCGATGGCATCACAGCGCAAACGCGGCGCCTATAATCGTGCACTTTAGAACGCACTTTACTTAAGGCTTGTATTCACGCCAATGACCTTGTGCATACAAACTACCTCTCTCGGTCGTAGATACGGACTCTAAACGGACGCGTTTTTCATTTATTATAATTAAAATAATACATGTTTTTAAAAAGTAACAAAACCAAATTATTTTCCTTTGTATTTCAAAGCAGTAGATATTTTTTTTATATTATTTTGTTAAAAAATGAAGGAGTAAAATGGTTCCATTCAACGATTTGGAGGTGATTTTGTGGATTTTTTTTCTTATTATGTGATACCGATACAAAAATTGTGGCTAAACCAAATTACGTGTCATATCATGTAGATTACTAAAAAAATTTCTCAGATGTAATTTCTCTGTAAGTGCCGGTGAAAAACCGCTTCATCTGCACGCTGTTTTTAAGCTTTTTCGAGAGAGGACCCTTAATAGCAAATATCTTACTTCCATGTTTAACTGGGAGTAAAAGTTATGTCTAATGGTGGGTCTAGTTATGTCTAATGTGAAGTGTTGAGGTGAGTGCACACTGGCATGGAATAATCAGTCAGACTACGATATTCCCACCGCTGGGACACACGCCTCGTCTCTTTTGAGAGGGAGTAGGCTGTAATCCACTACGCTGACCCAGTGCGGGTCGATGATAGTCACAAGTGTTCTTTTCTTAGATCCAGGACATGCTGGTTTCTCCACAATTTCTTACTTCACCGTTTTAAGAACTGTGGTGATAAAATAATTTACAACAACAGATTTAAATAGTTGCCTGGATTTGAACCCACGACCTATAAACTCATACTCGTCCCACACTGGCATACAATGTGTGTTATTGTAATTAGCATGAATTTAGACCAAATACAACACGCGAGTGACAAAAATAAGTCACATTACTGTATATTGAACCCGCATATTACTTACGTACATTAGTCGATTGGTAAACCGGGGTAACTATTTAGAAAATAACTACAAATAGGTACAATTCCGAACTCTATTGCATAACGCAGCGGTTAAGTACCCCAAAACGGAAAAGTATCCGTAAGTCGGAATATTGGCGCCAGTTGTTTGTTGATTGTTTTATTAATAAACAATCGTATCACCCGATCCTTCAAAATTATTGGGTGGCTTTGCCGCTGCTCTGTGTTTGCGGACATACAGTCGCCTTTATAAGTCCGGAAATTGAGCAGACCAGACAAAATGAATAGATCTATCAAATTGTTGCCAATGATAATCAATATAATTTTTTTTTCCTAATTGGGATGGGAGCTGCGAAACTAATGGTGCTAGCATAAACATCGTCATTGATCAAAAATCTGCTAATATCAATTTATATTTCAAAATAGCCTGACTACATTTTTCACACATTGGTCTGACTGGGAACTAGCAATAGTCGCGCCAATTGCAAGAAGCTTTTAACGCCCTTCCTCAATAAATAACTATATTTATTCACAAGACCATTTTTAAAAGTCTGTGTGAAATTGGGCTTCCCCAGTCGCCCGTTCAGCAAGGGATGACGTCATGACGTGCAAAGTCTATACCCCTCCGTAATGTTAGCTTCTTATCGTGCGCAAATATTTTAATAGTCGATCCAAGGAAAGTATAAACGTTGACAGAGTTGATAGTCGTAAGGCGACCTGTCTCTACTTAGAGCACTTTTATCTGTGTATTACTTTTAAGTTTCCGTACGTATGGTTGTTGAATGTAAGTAGTTTTAGAGAGGTATAAACTGATTTATTGCAGCAGGTTGATCCTGGACTTTTAAGTGCTGACATCGGTTGAAAATCATGTTTTTTTATGGAATGTCTTTGTAGGTTCTTCAAAAGTAAACAAAATACTTTTATCATATTCAAATTCAGGCAAAAAAAAAACAAAAATACGTCTGGGAATGTGGTAAACTGCCTACGAATACTGCAAAGGGGAACATACTCGTAAATGAGAATAACATGAGGCTGATTCATACGACAGGTCTCTTATTCTTACTTTATTCTCCGACGATAAAATCTTTGTAAACAAATACAACTTGCTATTTTATTCTTATTGGCTACTGCACGTACGTGTTTCGCGTACAGAGAAAGTACTAAGAAATCGATTGCACAGTTTTTAGGTTAATAGACACCTGATAATTACGAGACAGAATGACAAGAAAAAGCCGACACGCTTTTTATCGAATACTTTTAGAAATTCGCGCCGGTCGGTGCTTCTACAAATATTTTTTGCTAAAACTAAATTAAGCTGTAAAATTTTGTTTTCTATTAGTGCGGTCTGATTTTCTGCGGTAGAACTTTGGCAGTCGATACAGGCGTGACCCGAAAGTCTGCCAACCAGTCTTCATTATCATTATTTTGCCCTTATCAAAGTTCTATTGGGGTCGGTGCAGCATTTCTTCTTCTTCTATCTTTCCCTATTACTCGTTACCTCATCACACACCTCCTTTTCTTGCCTTATCATCCTAAACACAGTTTATCTATCGTTTCTTTGGACTTCTGTTACTCTTATTCCCATCCACATTATTATTATTATTATAAGCCTGTATCGTCCCACTGCAGGGCAAAGGCCTCTCTTCCCTCCTTCTACTTTTCGCGATCTAATGCGATTATAGGCCAATTCGTTGATAAGGAGACCTGCTCAACCCGCCATCTCCTTCTGCCTCCATCTTCTCCTTCCCATCCACATACAAAATCAAAAGTTCTGACAACCCAGTCTTACCAAAGGGTGTCGTGAGACGTAGTGCTAACTGCGTTGTGGAGGTCTGATCGCTCCATGTAAAATACTGGTATTCAGCAGCTGTGGTTAGACCGTAAGTTGACCCCAACATGGCTGGTAAAAAAAGCTAGGCAGATGAGTGCGGTCTGAATTGTATGCATAGTTTCTGGGCTATGAAAAGAGCGATGACGAGGTCGAACGGAAAGGGAAGTAGGTACCAACATAATGCGATGACGTTGAAATTTCGCCTGTTACTTAAGTTTTTTGTTGGTTCGCTTCCGCAGAGCAGTGGCGCAGTGGCGTTATAAATTTATGAGGATGAGTGGCGAAAGAGGCCTCATAAATTCATATTTAAATTACAACGTTTGCGTCAGCGGCTCAATTAAGGGCTAAGAGCGTAAGCGTCCGCTCATACTTTATTTAATGTTAAGAATTTGGGAATTAGGTGGGTTCCATCCTTTGAATGTTTAATGGCAACGGTTTGTTATTTTATTTATTACTTTAAGTATGAATTTAAAGGAGCCATTATTTTGTGAGTTTCTTCTAACGCAGATTACATTATGTTAAAATAGCATAAGTTTGTAAATCAGCTTATAACGTCACCGATGCTGGGACACAAGGCGTGGGCCATAATCCACCACAAGGAGCAGTGCGGGCTGGTGGATGTCACATATCATGCACACACTTCTCACACATTATCATCATCATTATTACTTCGTACAGCTTTTATTAGTTCCCCTTTCTTTTCCAAGAGCTCTACGCTTTAGAATGGGCAATAGGGATGTTTACTGACTAAAAAATATGATTCTAATTAGTCTGTCTGCTAGATTATCGAAAAATATTGGATACGTATTTTTTGTTTTATCAAATCAATAAAAATTGACGAATATAAAACGCGTCAAAGATTTGAGTGGGGGGGGTTGTGACGTCACTCACCGGTAAAAAATGTCATACTAATGTCTTAGAATATGACGTCACACGAGTTTTCAAAGCACTGTATCGTCTTCATTGTTTGTTTAAGTGAAAAAAGAAAAAAACATAACACTCTTTTTTTGGGGCAGTCGTGTAAAAATACTTGTCTAATATTTTTTGAAAATCTATCTGACGGACTAATTAGATTTTTTTTGTTAACTAGGTACCCTATTGCAGTACATTCACAAATTATTATGACTTATGACTGGGTCTGTAGCAAGTTGGACTACGACCTCCAATATCTTCCTAACTAGGTTCCTAGGCAGACCCACAAAAAAATATATCATCGCAACGACCGCGACGATCAAAACAAAATGTCTTTCGGCTTCATAAAGGGTCCTTTTACACCCATTATATAATTTTTGTGCACAGTGCGTGGGAGCCCTAGGACATGATGGTGTGACGACTTTAGAGGTTCTATTGCGAGATTGGCCGGAGTGGATGAGCACTGGTACAACATAGGCTATATTATAAAACACTTTTATCTAAATACTAGCTTTTGTCCGGAACTTCGCCCGCGTGGATATCGAAAAATATTCCAACAAACTTTCATCCCCTATCTCTATATCTGATAAGGGTTGAATTTCGAAAAATTAAAAAAAATCTTGAAGCCTTCCTCGAGAGCGCTATACGTTGGTGAAAACAGCATGAAAATCGGTGCAGTAGTTTTTGAGTTTATCGCGAACCGGCAGACAGATAGACAGACAGCGGAGGACTTTGTTTTATAATATGTAGTGATATCTACTTATTAATTCATCACTGTCATTCACAATTGCCACACGCACAAAAGAGCATGCTACAATTATGTACTCACCGTTCTCCCACGCGGCCTCCTTCGTCTTGATAAGGGCGGCCAACCCTATATTGTCCTTCGGCATGACACGATTTAACATATTATCTGATCCCTCACTGTTAGCCATCGCCAGTTGGTTGAACTCTATTAGGTGTTCCTTAACTAAGGCAAACCTGGAACAAGAGGTAAAGAAGAATTAATAATATTATTAACACACGACTGTTATCCACAAATGATTGGGCAGTGGTGCACACGGCGATACATAAACTTTATATTTCCAGTATACCTTGGCCTCGCTTTGTATCGGTTTTGTGTATAATGAGAGATCCGCATAAACTGATTTTGTGTGACTTGATTGGCAGTGCGTCATCATACAACCACAATCATCATCATCATCATCATCAGCCAAAAATTTTCCCACTGCAAGAACTAACGCCTCCTCTCTAGGAGAGGGATGGGCTCAAACTTGCGGACCCAGTGCGCGTTGGTAGATGTCACATGTCTTTGAATGCTTCTAAGACATGCCAGTTTCCTCACGATGTTTTCCTTCACCGTTTTAAGAGCAGCGGTAATGAAATAAATTACACAAAGTAACGCCCAAGTTTAGCATGCGCAGCAACCTGGACACTGGACAGTATTTCGTTTGCTTCTGAACGTGCAATAAATTGGGCACGACGGGCAAGACAGGAGGTGTGGCATGTCCTGAGTTGGGGCTCCATACTCAAAGTGTGTCTGTGTACATAAATAAATAAATAATAATAATAAATAAGTATGGAGGGGAGGACGTTTGTTCCTCCACAGTGTGCTTCGTTCGTCTGCTGCGCTGTGCTCTGAAGAGGTGGTGTATCTGAGGAAGCATTTTTGGCTCTTCAAGCGGGTTCGTGGTAGTTGGTGTTCATACAAAGGGCTGTCGGCTGTCTGTTTCTTGTTTACCGTTTTCAATACGAGTCGCTATTTCCCGACGCACGAGTGGAGGAGCTACGCCCGCCAATGGGTATAGCATCGTAAGAGGGGAGGCTTTATGAATTCTTGGTGAAAATTCAATATCACTTTGACCGAGCTGGAAATCGAACCCAGGAGCTCATTCTCCCCGTAGGGGCTGCGGGTTGTTTGCAAGAGATACCGCGGCCTCGACATAAAGGGCTAAGAACGAACATGGGTGGTTTTTAGTCAGTAGAAGTCTGACACTCCCTTTCGCTCTGCCCAAGAGCGGGAGGGGTTCAAGAGCTCATTCTCAACAGCTGCACTTGCGACCACTGGACCAATGAGGCAGACACAAAAATCACGCCTGTAATCTCCAAAGGGATTGAACAGAAGTGTACCCAATAATACACCCACATTTCGCCAGTTATGTTAAAGTCCCATTTAAAACTAAAAATAATACACATTTTATAAAACCCGCGACGGAATAAAGTCATAAAGGATATTAAAATTTCTCCTTTGACTAAGATTCCCCTACACAAATATAATTTTCATAAAGCTAATTTTGACAACATTAACTGTAACCTACTAGCAACGAATTGGTTAGATCTGCTCAGTTCTAAAAACTCCGAGGACGCACTGACTACTTTCTATACGGAGTTAGACAATATTATCAAGCAAGATGCTCCTTTGGCTCGTGCCAGATCAGGTTGTTATCCTATTTGGTTTTCAAGAAGTCTTATAACAATCTCGAATAAGAAACAGAAGGCGTGGATTAGGTGGAAGAAATTTGATAACATTTCGGATTACAATACATTTGCTAAATATAGAACACAATTCAAGGACACGTGCCTAAAATGTTTCAACTCTTATATTAGGTCTGTAGAGGATAGTTTGTCCAAAAACACTAAGCATTTCTGGACATATATTTCGAATCGGAAAGCGAAACCTGGGATACCAGCTAAGGTTCAATATAAAAACTCTGAATCTAATGATCCGATGCCCGTCTGCAATATGTTTTCAAATTTTTTCTACTCCGTTTTCGAACCTGCTTCACCGTCATTGCCACAATGGAAGCCCCCGCCTGAGAATGCACTACACGATGCTTCGATCTGCGACATATCTTTTAGTGAAGACAAAATATTGAAAGAGCTAAAATCACTAGATGCTTCGAAGGGACCTGGACCAGACGGACTTTCTCCTTATTTCTTAAAAAACACCGCAGACTCTATTTGCAAGCCTCTCTTCATTATCTACAATAAATGCATGTCGGAAGGTGTGATGCCCAAACAGTGGAAGGACGCCTTCATTGTGCCAGTCCACAAAGGCGGTTCGAGGCGTAATGTTGAACACTATCGTCCTATTTCTATGTTGTCTGCCTTGTCGAAGCTCTTTGAGAGGTTGGTGCATAATGAAATTTATCCTATTCTGCATAATATCATTGTTCAACAACAGCACGGATTTGTCAAACAACGGTCAACTATCACTAATCTCTTGCTGTTCACAAGTTATCTATTTGATAACATTGACAGCCGTGTACAGGTGGACGCTGTGTATACAGACTTCTGCAAGGCTTTCGACAAGGTAGACCATGAAATATTACTCAATAAACTAGCGTTTAATGGAATCCGTGGAAACTTACTGAGGTGGTTTGCTTCCTACATTACTAACCGTAGTCAGAAAGTTGTAGTGAATGGTCATTCATCTTGCATCGCGCAGGTCACCTCTGGTGTACCACAAGGTTCTATTATTGGGCCCCTTTTGTTTGTCTTGTATATTAACGATATCAGCCGGTGCTTTCTTAATACCAAATTTCTTTTATACGCCGACGACCTTAAGGTATACAGAACAATACGCGATGCAAATGACTGCCTTCTGCTTCAACAAGATTTGGATAGATTGTCAGACTATTGTCGTAGAAATAAGTTGCAGCTCAGTTTACCTAAATGTAATTTTCTAAACTTTACTAAGAACAAAAATATTGTAACACATAGATACACTTTGTGCGATGTTCCCCTAACAAAAGTGAACTTTGTCCGTGATCTCGGCATTATCCTAGACTCCAAGCTTTGCTTAGACTTGCACATCAGCAAAATAGTCAATAAAGCGTACCAACTTTATGGATTTGTTATGCGCTCGACATTAGATTTTAAGAAACCCTCTTCATTTATTCATCTATATAAATCTCTCGTACGCTCCCAACTGGAGTATGCCGTGTCCGTCTGGAGTCCATATTATAAAAAATACATTGAGGCGATTGAGAGTGTTCAACAAAAATTCCTACGTGCTATGCATTTTAGATGTTTTGGATACTACTTGCCATATCAGGATCTACTTAATAAATATAAACTCACAACACTTGAAAATAGACGTAAGTACTTGGAAGCCATGAATCTTTACGGTATTGTCAGTAATAAATTTAACTGTATTGAATTAACCAATATGTTATGCTATGTTGTCCCTAGGACAGTGTACAAGCGAAAGGTGCGCGCTGGCAGACTATTTTCTACGCGTACTTGCCATTCTAACACTGGTTTGCGCTCACCTGTTCGCAGAATGATAGATACATACAATGAGACCTTTGAACATATCGATATTTTTGCATGTTCTCCTAGTAAGTTCAAAGATCTTGTACTCAAGGAGCTCTTTTGATTTATGTACAATATGTAAAATTATAGATTATAAGCATGATAGTCAAGTAGGTTTTGTTTTCAATTTTGTAATGTATTAGTTATTGTTTTTATCCTAGCGTATAATTATTATTTGTAAGTTTATATTCCACAGTTAATCTGTGAACAGCGTCGTGGGCTACGGTATTGTTCATGTTTCGTGTATCTCTTTTTTATACTTATATACTGTAGCTGTTTGCTGTTCCACTTGAATAAAAAAAAAAAAAAAAAAAAAAAAAAGCTTTTAATATATTTTTTCTTGAACACTAAAGCGTGTGTTGACTTATAACCTATGCGCATGGTAAGCGATACGTCGCGGGGGCGTATCGACAACGCCGCTGTTATGACGATAAATCTAAAAGCTTATGGACACCATTTTGTTTTATATTGAAAAGTGTTTTTTATTCACTACAAAAATAAAAGAAAACACGCAAGTGGTTGAACATACAGGTTAGCTGTGGGATTATAAAGGATTGAATTTTGAGACGGGGGTCGAATATTCCCTGTGGTTGACACGGCTTAGATACGCCTTCACTGCTCTCTCCACCCTAAACAACACATGGTTGTCCGGTTGCCCGGTTGGTCCTATACCGAGGCGACTAGGCACATGGTTTGCGAAATAGCTAAGCGATCGGCTGCTGCGCTGCGTGTGGCGGGTTCGAATCCCGCACGGAACAAATATTTGTATGGCCTACAGGTAGTTGTTTGGGGCCAGGCTGTTGGTGTGAGTTTAAATGTTTGTAACACCCATACAGAAGAAATTTCTAGTGTGGGGCAAGGTTTTTTTTTCAAATATAACCATTAAACTGAACAGCATTCTCCATGGGACCATCATCAAAATCACAAAGTAGATAATTATCTGCTGACCTTAACCAAATTTCAATATCCACACTGAAAAAAATAAAATGTTACTACCGCACATTAAAGCTATAACATTAAGATTTACTGACTTTTTACAGTAAAAAGGAATGTGTGTAAAACATTAAAAATCAAAACAGTAACGTTTAATGATTGAACATTTAATTTAACAGATAGCACATTAAAACTGACTGAGCATTATTCGAGAAACAGTTAACGTGATGTGGCAGTAAATTTTAATGGTTTGATCGTTAAAACTAATCGAATAAAACATTTAATCTAACAGATAGCACATTAAAACTAACTGATCACGACTCGACAAAAAGTTAACGTGATTTGATAGTAAATTGTAATGGTTTGATCGTTAAAACTAATTGAATAAAACATTTAATCTAACAGATAGCACATTAAAACTAACTGATCACGACTCGACAAAAAGTTAACGTGATTTGATAGTAAATTGTAATGGTTTGATCGTTAAAACTAATCGAATTAAATCATTTAATTTAACAGATAGCACATTAAAACGAACTGATCGTGATTCGACAAAAAGTTAACGTGATGTGGCAGTAAATTGTAATGGTTTGATCGTTAAAACTAATCGAATAAAACATTTAATCTAACAGATAGCACATTAAAACTAACTGATCATGACTCAAGTAAATTGTAATGGTGTGATCGTTAAAACGAATCGAATTAAACCATTTAATTTAACAGATAGCACATTAAAACTAACTGATCATGACTCGACAAAAAGTAAACGTGATGTGGCAGTAAATTGTTATGGTTTGATCGGTAAAACTAATCGAATAAAACATTTAATTTAACAGATAGCACATTAAAACTAGCTGATCATGATTCGACAAAAAGTTAACGTGATGTGGCAGTAAATTGTAATGGTTTTGATCGTTAAGACTAATCGAATAAAACATTTAATTTAACAGATAGCACATTAAAACTAGCTGATCATGATTCGACAAAAAGTTAACGTGATGTGGCAGTAAATTTTAATGGTTTTGATCGTTAAGACTAATCGAATAAAACATTTAATTTAACAGATAGCACATTAAAACAGACTGGTCATGATTCGAGAAAAAGTAAACGTGATGTGGCAGTAAATTGTTATGGTTTGATCGGTAAAACTAATCGAATAAAACATTTAATCTAACAGATAGCACATTAAAACAAACTGATCATGACTCGACAAAAAGTTAACGTGATGTGACAGTAAATTGTAATGGTTTGATCGTTAAAACTAATCGAATTAAATCATTTAATTTAACAGATAGCACATTAAAACGAACTGATCGTGATTCGACAAAAAGTTAACGTGATGTGGCAGTAAATTGTAATGGTTTGATCGTTAAAACTAATCGAATAAAACATTTAATCTAACAGATAGCACATTAAAACTAACTGATCATGACTCGAGTAAATTGTAATGGTGTGATCGTTAAAACGAATCGAATTAAACCATTTAATTTAACAGATAGCACATTAAAACTAACTGATCATGACTCGACAAAAAGTGAACGTGATGTGGCAGTAAATTGTAATGGTTTGATCGTTAAAACTAATCGAATTAAATCATTTAATTTAACCAATAGCACATATTAAAACTAGCTGATCATGATTCGATAAAAATTACCGTGATGTAGCAGTAAATTGTAATGTTTTGATCGTTATAACTAATCGAACAAAACATTAAATTGAACCAATAGCAAACATTAAAAGTAACTGATCATGATTCGATCGAAATTACCGTGATGTAGCAGTAAATTGTAATGTTTTGATCGCTATAACTAATCGAATAAAACATTTAATTTAACCAATAGCACACATTAAAACTAACTAATCATCATTCGATAAAAAATCCCGTGATGTGGCAGTAAATTGTAATGGTTTGATCGTTAAAACTGATCGAAGAAAATATTTAATTTAACAGATAGCACATTAAAACTAACTGACGACGACATTTGTGACAGAAAGTGGGTGTGTGATCATGTGATGTAAAATGCGAGCTTCATGGCGTCGTAGCAGGTTCTAAAATTTGCTTAAATAATCAACATACAACCTAGTACTGGCCTGCAAATTGCAAAAAACGTAAGAAAATTTGAATATCGCGGGCTAACCTGGAGCATCCATCTTAAAGAATAGCAAACCCGCCCTCCCCGCCCATATGGGTGACGTAAAAGGCGACTAGGGACTTACTAGAGAATGGACAGCAGCGTTCTATAAGCATTTTAAAACCATGCTACCGTACCATACCATACTAGGTACATAAGCGTGGCGATTATGGCAAACCCCCCCTTTTAGGGGAGGCCTATATGTCCAGCAGTGGACGTCTTTTGGCTGACGATGATGACACAATATTTATAATAACAATATTTTTAACGCTCATTCTTAAGTAAATGTATTTAATAGTATGTTAAAATGAATAACAAAGTTACCACTGCAGTTTGACGAAAAAGTCTCGTAATATCTCAAAAACTAAATATCAAATCTTATTCAAACCACGTTGAAAGTTTACACAACACGACACCCACATAGTTAATTTTTTCAACCCTCAGTTTCATGTATGGAGAGTAAATAATGATATGAAAATATGAAATTTTTTTTTTTTTTAATTTTCATATCATTTTTGTATACCGGTTACCTAAATAAATTTCAACTGTGTGGTGCCAAGAGTCTCGAAGTAAAATGGCTGTAACATACGGAAAAACAGACAGATGGACTGGGCGAATCTTTATGGGTTCCATAGTAACCTTTTGAACGGAAAAAAAAACACAAAAAAATGAAAAATAACTTTAGCTTCTGAAGTCGGTGACTTTTGTTTGTTTTATTCAGTTTTTTTGTCACCGACTTCAGAAGCTAAAGTTATTTTTCACTTTTTTGTGTTTTTGAAGTCGGTTTTATTTTTTGCAAAAAAGTTTTTTTATTTTTCCATTTTTAGTTGTAATATCCTTTACAAATATTTGATATTCATTAATTTTACGTTGTTAACAATACATGTCACGGTAATAGGTTTATCCCCAATAAATGGAACATTACATAATATCTTACTGTCCAAATCTGGGTGTACATATCTGCGTACCCCTCAGATCATACAGGCGTGATGTTACGTCATGATGTTGTATAAACAATAAACATCCAAGCGATTGCAGCAATCACGACAGATTTGCTGTCTATTATTGAAGAGTTCCATTGTATATCCCCGCAGATCAGATCAGAATTAAATCTTCACCAAAACCCAAAACTAAAATAGTGGGCACAAAGGAATTTTGGTGAAACATTATTGAACCGTTAACAATACATGTCATGGTAATAGGCTTATCCCCAATAAAATGGAACTTAACATACCTAACACTGTCGAAATCTGAGTGTACTGTACACATCTGCTTACCCCCTCAGAGCATACAGGCGTGATGTTATGTTATGATGTTGTGTAAACAATAAATATCCAAGCGATTGCAGTGATCACGGCAGATTTGCTGTCTATTATTGAAGAGTTCCATTGTATAACTCCGAAGATCAGCATCAGATCTTCACCAAACATGATAAAATGGGACCACCGCGGAATAATATTCTCCAAAACAAAAAAAGAATTATCAAAATCGGTTCACAATTGGCGAAGATAGCCTCCTTTTGGAAGTCGGTTAAAAAGAGACTCCTATCATTTTCGTTACCAACTATTTACTTATGTAAGTAAATAGGTACAATCAATTTTCATAAATTTTTGACATTGGTGGTCGCTGAGAGGAGATTGCGACTGAACTGACTGAATTTGAACGTTTTTTAATTACGAGCCCCTCTGAAAATAACCCTAACTTCTATTTGTTGGAAACGAGTTAATTAAGCAGGTAAATTGAAAACTGATTGTTTATACCTACGATGAATTTCTAACGATTAAAATTACTGTCTTGACATTAAAAAGAACTGTTTGATTGAACCAATCATATACAAAACAATACCTACGATGAATTTGAAACGATTAAAATTACTGTCTTGACAATAAAAAGAACCGTTTGTCTAATAAAACAAGTCGAAACTCGCTTCTTTCTTGGGCAAACGTCACGTCCTGTTCTAGGTATTATGTGTTCTATGGTCACGTCCGTTGCGGCAGTTTGTGTTGCCAACCTAGTGGATTTCCACTAAAACTGGTGGTTTCGACCCGGTTTTAGTAGTTAAATTAAGTAATATTGTTGTTATTGAATATTTTTTTATGTTCCTGATCTTGACTTGTTGATTTACTATTTGTATGTTGATTTATTGATTGTTAGTATTACTATCACGTGATAATAAAAGAAACCAATGATTATTATTACTTATTGTTTTCTTTCATAATAACTAAAAAATGGTTTAGTGGAAAATTTAGCGACTATGAGAGTAGGGGCGATTTTCGTTAGTGATTTTCGGGTGGTGTTTGGTGATTTGGATTGCGAAGTTTTATTAGCATTGGTTTTTGCTAAACCACCACTGTGGGACAAAAGACACAAATTACACAGCAACAGAAATGTGATTGGCAAAATATTGGCAGGATTATCTAATTTATTATCATGGATTCATCGAACTTTATATATTTTAGGAATAATTGATAATACGATCCATATTTCTTTCTTTTGCTATTGATATTAGAAACACCGACTGTCCTTTTTTATTTTATATTGAACTCTTTCGAGGAGAAAAAACTCATCGTCCGACGAACTCGACATCATGACATTGCACTTTGAACAGATTTACCTGTTTCTATATGCATAACCCTGTATCGATCGGTACTGCCCTGCCCGTATACTTTAAAAAATGCATTCTTTCTGTAAGCACCCTGAGATGTTGAATCTGGTGGAGAGTTAGTTTTAACTGTTGGCTACACCGTTACACGTCCCGCGCGCGGCGCGCGGGACGGCCGGCGCGCGGCGCGCCGGCCGCCATAATTATTTCTTCAATTTTCTTCCATTTGAATTTGGTGCCCTGCAACACGGACAGGATCACAGGACAACTCTTTTTCAAGTCGTCGTCCATTGTGATCGTTTATTTGATATTTCCTGCACTGGAAATATCAACGTATCATAGTTTTGTATTAAAATTGATACTGCTGATGGTTATTAGCAGAATTCCTTGCCGTTTAATTATTTGACCGTTTTTCAAGACTTCAAGAACGTTCGGATCGATCAATCCCGATAGTGTACGTGCCTGCCAAGACTAGAGCTTATAAACATTTTAGTAGGTGCAGTGTTTTCGATTAAATTGAAGTATCTATCATGGATGACGAGATTGAGAAGACAGCGACGCTCCTCAGGGAATGGGGATTTGAAAAATACATTGATGTGTTTAGAGGTAAGCCATTTCATGAACTTTGTTATGTACTTGACTGTTATGGTTTATCTAGGTATAACCATTTCACGAGACCGTTATGTTACTGAAATGGAAATACGTACGAAAGGACAGCTCATTCTAAATTATATGAATAAAATAAACCTAGCCACACAAAAATTTGAACATTCAAAGAAATTCCATTTGAAAACTTTAGAAAAAACGGTTTTGGTTAATGAAATAGTCTAACTATAAATTGTTATTTTGTGTGACTTTGCTAATGATAGGTGTAATATGTGTTTAATATTGAGATAAATCATGATTTTACTACGGAATTATTGTGTAATCGTACCCATCTTGAGAAAAAAAAGGTCATGGGTCGCTACTGTTGACATTAAAATGTACTAGCCTTCTCGTTAAATGTAAATGTGACATTCTTTACCCGCTACTGTGAAGGCACAAAAAGTACTAGGTAGGTATCCTTCAAAGACAGTTCACCCTTCATTATGTAATAATTTGAATTGAATTTCTTTTTCATGAGTAGTGTGACATGATGCGATACGCCCTTAGGACGACCCGCTGACCTAAAACTGACGTTTTATCGACGGAGTAAATAAAAACAAGAGGTACCTACTTTATTCAATACTAGCTGAAGCCGGGGCTCGCCCGCCCGCTTGACATTATTACTAAAACTTTCTCGAGAATCACTCTATCCATTGGTGAATACAGCATGAAATCGTTTATTCTTGTTAGTTTATCGCGAACAGACAGACTGACGCGGCGGAGGACTTTGTTTTATACTAAGTAGTGATTAGTGTGTTGTGGGTATGGTGTCTTTGCTACGAAAGAATGTTTCTGTTTGTACTTAAAAATACTGTAAATCAAGGTCAGACAGATCAAAATGGGCTGGAAATACATGTCGGATTTTGTTTCCGAATGTCTGAAGCCAGATCAGACTGCGATGTAAAAAACTGACGTATATTCCCGGCCTTAGGGGCAGAGTTAAGCTATGCATGCACGTAGAACGTTCAGTCATAATAATACATCATTAATAAATACATTCCAACATATATACATTCCTACATAAATATTTCAATTTTAACCTTTAGTACAAAAGCATGCAACTATTGACACACTTAAATGATATAAGGGTTAACGGCTTTAACATTTTAAGCTAAGGGTGTATGTGTTAAGCAGTAATAAGAATGTGTAGTGTTGTAAGTTTTCTATCTTACTGTTTTTAGAAAACGAAGTAGACCTGTCTGCATTAAGATTATTAGATGATGCGCAAGTGAGGGCATTAATTCCTGCAATAGGCCCGCAAGCAAAATTCAAAAAAGTTCTTTCAGACTGGAAAGTGTCGCTTGAAAAGGTAATTTAAGACACAGTCTCAATAAGTCTCTAAAGATAATATTTTCTGAGTTTTTACCTTGACTAAGCTCCATGTCTAAGGTCAGAAAAACATACCTCCATAGTTATTTACAAGTGTTTATTACAGAGTGGCAAGGCTTCACAAATTGATGACTATTTAGAAAAAATAATTTCAACGTATGGAGACTCTGTAGAAGGACTAACGCCGAATTCCACAAGCCCAATCAAATCCCTTCCAGCGTCACCTAGCATCTCATCACGATCTTCAGTATCTGTGTCTTCACATGCCAATTTTGTAAGTATGTAGTTTTATTTTTATTTGTACTGCAAAATCACCACTACCAGTCGCCGGGTGGTACACATGGTAATATCAACTCCCCATCCCCTATTTTTAACCAACTTCAAAAAAAAGTTAGCAATTCGACTTGTATCTATGTAATACAGTGTGACCCTGGATATTGTACACAAACGAAAATAGGTTTATTATTACTTATTTATAATAAGTTCTAAGATGAAACTAATTTAGATATATAGATAAAACGTTTATTTAGTGCACACAAAAGACATAGCACAACACACAGAAGTACAAATTAAATGAAACAATTTTCACATGAATAAAAAAACAAGGTATAAAAGAAAAAACTAATTGTTTGCGACGGTTTTTTTTATTGCTTTTTTGTGTCATGTGTCCTATCCCACACTGTGCATTTTTGAGTAACACATCTTTCCAGTATCTAGTTTTTTCTTATATGTGGTAGAATTTGAAGATACACATAAAACTGTTTAGTTAATTTATGCAAATATAAGAATACAGGGTGTTTGGAAGCTGGATGCAACGCCTTAAGGGGGTGATAGTTCACACCATTTGGAGCATTTTGAGCTTTGCACCTAGCTTCCAAACATTCTGTATATACATATAAGACGATGGGTGACATGTTTTTGTTTTTAGGATCTTGCTTTGCTCTTGGCAACTACCCCAGATGGTCAATTGATACTTCAACATGATCAAGAAAAGACATTGGGAGAACAATATAGAAAAATATTAGTACGAGTAATTTCAAAGGAAATTCTTAGACATGACCCCAGGTCAAATGTAACTGCTGATATATATTTAAGTTGGCTTAGCGAGATAAGTAAGTAAGCTTCACTGGCACTTTAAATGGATTTAACTTTTTTTGGGGTCTTATGTTTTTATATTAATTTTGTTGTTGTTTTCATTTTCAGAACGGTTATTTCCTTCAGAAAATCTACATTGTTATTACACCAAACCAAAAGCTGGAATACAACGAGCTCACGGCCGGCTCTACGACGCAGTGGTAAATTTAAAAGCCAAGTACCGAAGACAAAAGGTGTATCAACCGCGAGCACGACGCTCTTTAGAGAAGACGTTAACTCCAGAACCGTCTACATCTACATGTAACAGTGTTAATTTACATAATAATAAAATATCCATCACGCAAGAGGAAGAGGAGTGCCTGGAGTGGTTACGTTGCTCTTCTGATGATTATGCCTTGTGTGCAGAAAAGTGGAAAAGCACCAACCAGCATCGGAAGCAACGTGTTCTCTCAAATGAAAAAGAGTCTTATATCCAAGAATTCTCATGTTTGAAGCGCTCTTGGGGGCATGAATTGGTAAATTTTTTCACTGCTACGAGTTTTAATGTATTACTTTAGTCATAAACTTTTATGATTTCTCAAACTACATCTCTTTATTTCAGCTGACTGCTGACTTCAATCACTGGTATCCTCAAAATGAACATTCATTAGAAGATAAACTACCGTTACTAAAGAGCAAATTACTCAATGTATCTAAAACCTTATCAAGACGATCACCGGGTACGTATTTGAATATCGAAGATTAAAATATCTACGCTTAAAATATCGATGTTCAAAACATCGAAAATTTAAATATCGATTGTATCAAAATGTCGAAAATTGTTATACCTACGCTTAAAACATCGAAAATTAAAATTCCGAATGATTAAAATTTCGAATGATTCAAAATATCGAATGACATTATGCCTATGTTCATAATATCTACGTTCAAAATACCTACTAGTTAAAATACCGAAAAAAAATTATACAGGGTGTAAATCAACCCATCACACAGCCGTTAACCAAGCATTCTGTACATCAAACTAAGTACCCCTACGCAAAAATTTTTGCTGGGAAACGTTTTTTTTTTTTTTGGGGATTTTTTTTTAACTTTGACCCCCAATATCTCCGTAACTAGGGGGTTCCCAGGGATGGTCTAGAACAAAAAAAATATCGCAGTGGTTATATTGTACATTTGCGTACAAATGTGTTTTATTTTGGGTTTTTATTATGTAAAAATAATTAAAGTACCTACATTACATTAGGTTTTCCTTGTTTTTTTACCGCAGCTTCGGCTTGTTGGCCGGCTTCGCCGGCCAGCCTCAGCTGCGGCGGCGGGCGTCAAAACCACCTGCTCCTCAGCTCGCGGGCTGCCGCGCCCCTCCGCGCCTACGCGATTCTAAATTACACTCTAGGGGTAGGGCATACAAGACTACGTGGAGTCGATTTTGCAGCGATACGTTTCTGTCACTAACTTTAGTAGCACAACATATTGACTTTCAAAAATATATTTTAATTTAAAGACCTAAATAATACCTTCACGATTGACCTATGCTTGTACACTGGACACTGACTTTCATGTATAAAATAGGTCGAAATTGTTTCAAAACCGAATTAGGGTACCCCGAATTTACGTAGTCTTTTGGCTGTTACCCCTAGAGTGTATATAAAAATCCGGAGGCGCGAAGGGAGGGCAACCCCCGCTCGCTGTAACAAAGCATAGGCACCCGTGGGAGCCGTAGCGGCTGAGGCTGGTCGCCGGAGGCGACCAGCAAGCCGAAGGTGCGGAGGTGAACATGGGTGCCTATCCTTTGTTACGCAAGGGCGAAGGGGTTGCACTTCCCGTAGCGCCGGAGACGTTGCAGAAGCAACCTTTTTCCACTCATACTACTTACATCTAAAATAAATTTTCGATGTTCAAATAATATATGTACCCATCGATATTTAGGACGTTCGATAGTTTGTACTTCGATATTTAGGACATTCGATAATCTGTATTTCGATGTAGCTTTTGTAGATATTTAGATTTTAGATGTTTTGGACGTAGGTTATTTAACCATTCGATAATATAAACTTTCGATATTTTATGTTTCGGTTTTATGATCGTTCGATATTTCCATTTTCGATGTTTTGAACATCGATATTTTAAGCGTAGGTATTTTAATCTTCGATATTCAAATACGTACCCCGATCACCATTTGAAGAGGAACTTAAGAAACTAGCGCAAGGTGAGTTTGCTATACTCGTAGTATAGTCCCGCAAATAAAGTAACGTGTCAATCATTTATTTGGCTGGACTATTACAGCCTAAGCCTGCCACCTAAAAGACTTGCGGTTTCAACCAGTTGGCTGCGACATGTTTATGACACCTCTTTCAATACCATGCTTCAATTAAAAGAATCATTCTAGTCTAGATAAAATTTTGGTTGGTCGGAGCCCTGAAAATTTCTAAGTCAAAATAATCAATTCAATTCAATCTACTTATTGATTTTCATGGGCTTACAGTAGATGTTATAGTGTAATGTAGATTTAACATGCATTTCCAGACACTTAAAAATATCAGTGAAATTCATGGATTACCTACTAAAAATGATTATTAAAAATGACAGTAACTAATTTTTGTTCTTGTTGCTTGACAGATCAAGATCCTGAAACGAGCATTCTCGCTGTATTACTCCTTATTCCCCACATCATTGGACCAGTTCACTTAAAAAAGAAGAGAATCTCCGCTGCAGAAGTGCGTCAAAGCTTTATTTTACACGTTGAAGAGGAAAGACAAGTCTTGGAAGAGCGATTGAAGCGACACAACAGGTACAAGTCTTTGGGATTGACCATCCAACCTTATATGATAGTTGCAGGTCCATTGAAAAATATAATAGCACGTTACGTTGTTGTTGATGATATTCTCTACGAATTGCCAAACATCTGCAAAACTGTTGATACATGTTTTAAAATTATATGGGCTCTTAATTTAGAGTATCCTAGTGAATGTTTACCCATCTGGCAGTTCTTAGAAAGGGCCATTTACAAGTTTCCTGCAAATTTTATTTCAAAAAACAGACTTTCGTCGTCTGTCCTAAGTTTATTGAGTGATTGTAGTATGTCTGCTGAGTAAAAATGGTTACCTGTTTTATTTGTTATACTGTAGTCATAAACGTACGAGCGTTAAAAGTCCATTATCAAGTTTTTCATCAGCACCACAGGTTTAAACAATATCACTGCGTAGAAGGCAATTGTTTCCGGTCGTATCACCTCTTTAATTCCTTTCGTAGACATTACTTTCGGGAGCATTCAAGTCAACTTTATAATTTAACTGAAGAAAACGAACAATATCCTGCAACAGATCAGGAAATTTTAGTCGAGTCTGACGGTTCCCCTTCTCAAGAACTAATTAGTCATTCTGATCTTATTGGGCCCGTGAATGATCATTCGTCTTCTGAAGAATCTAGTAATCAAACCCATCCTTGTAACTTTGTTGTAACACCAGAAGTACCTTTAAGGCAAGATTTACGTCACGTTTCTTTAGAAATGGCTCTAGCTTTGCTAGTAGCATCCTTGTATGGGTCTGTGAACTTGCCAAGAAATATTGTCCAAATAATTATAAAAAAACTTCTAAGCATTTTGTCATCTTCGGTGGTTCAATTGATAGGAGACTTCTTGCAGAATATGGCTGATAATGGTGAAATTTCTTGTAACAGTCCCGTTTCAGAAGTGCTACATACAATGTCTACTGCAATCACTTCGTGCTTCAATCCGTTTTTATCGGAGTATCGTAGATTGAAATACTTTCAGGGCCGCCGGACTTATATTCCACCTAAAGCAGTAGTAGTGGGTGAACGTTACAAGTCGAGTACTTTACGAGGTAGTCGGGTACTTTCTTCGGTTACTTGTGCTATGCAGTTGATTCCATTAAGAGAAGTCTTATATGGTTTTTTTTCCATCGAAACAGTCTTGGTTGATACATTGCATTACATGGCGGATCTTTACAAAGATGTTAACGTTATTCGAAACTTTATTCAAGGGCGCTATTGGCAATCAAAAAGAAGAGCTCATTTAGGCAAACATGTAATACCGTTGTTTTTATTTTTTGACGACTATGAGACTTCAAATGCTTTAGGAAGTCACTCCGGGATTCATAAATTAGGTGCCGTGTATGTGTCAGTCCCTTGTCTACCTCCTTGGCGTTGTAGTGTTCTATCTCATATTTTCTTAACATTGCTATTCCATTCTTCTGACAGATTAAAATTCGGCAATAATATAATCTTCCAGCCTGTAATAGATGAGCTTAATTATCTGAGTTCTACTGGCATCTCATTTGTTATTCCAAATTTTGATGGAGTTGTGTATTTTGAACTGGCTTTAGTTATCGGAGACAATTTAGGCATTCATTCTATTACCGGTTTTGTGGAAAGCTTTTCTGCCAACTACCCATGTAGAATTTGTCGCGTAAGGAAAGAAGACATGAAAGTTCAATTACATGCGGACGATGCCCTCCTAAGATGTGATACCGATTATGAAGCTGATATTTTAGAATGTATTCCTGCAAATTCTGGTGTTAAAGAAAGGTGTGTGTGGTTAAAGGTGGACGGCTTCAGACTATTCAAACAAGTTGGAGTAGATGTTATGCATGATATTCTTGAAGGTGTTGGCAAATATGTCATGGGACTGGTTCTTAACAAGTACATTAATCGTTTTGGATATTTTACCTTAGAACTGCTTAACATTAGGTTGAAAACATTTGAGTATGGGCAAGATTCACGCAATAAGCCCGTTGAATTATCTATGATCCACATCAAAAACTGTAATATTCGCCTGAGTGCGTCAGAAATGTTAACCTTCATACGGTATTTTTCCATTTTAATAGGAGACAAGATTCCTGGTGGCGACACATACTGGGCACTTTACCTAAAGTTAAGGGAAGTTTTAGAGCTTGCTATGTTAACTTCGGTTTGGGAAGGTCTTCATATGGTCATGCAAGACTGTGTTAGTCAACTGAATGAAATGTATTTGCTTGTCTCTAGTGAAGCACTGAAGCCAAAGTTTCACCATCTTACGCACTATCATAATGCCATGATTAATTTTGGCCCACTTTCTTTTTTTTCATCTATGCGATACGAAGCGAAACACAGGTTAGCAAAGACATCTGCTAGAGCTTCATCTAATAGAAGGAACGTGACGTTAAGCTTAGCTGTCAAACACCAACTTAAATTAAACGAAATTTTTTTAAGAGGTTCTCTTGATCCTATTCTAACTTGGGGACCTACAAAACTGCAGGTGGTACATTCTGAAATAACTCTTATTCAGTCTCTTCTCAGTTTGGACGGCAGCAAGACTGTAAGCTGTGTCAGTTGGGTTGCAATGTCTTCTTTTCGGTACCAGAAAGGTTCTATACTTGTTTATTGCACTGAACCAATTGGTGATCGAAATGACGTGACTTTTTTAATGGTGGAGAACGTGTACATTTACCATAACTCAGAGATTATTTTGACATGGTCTTTGTTACAAACAATTCTTTTTGACTTTCATTACTATGCGTATGAAGTTCAACATCAAGAAAAGAAAATTGCCATTTGGTTCAAAGACCTTTATTTTCAGACGCCCCATACATTGAATACAATATTGTCTCCTTCTAGAAAGTTTTTGGTCACTTTACGTTGTCCTATTTGAAATAGCTCTCTATTACCTTCATTCTTTTCTAGAAGTGAAAGCTTGTTAATGACCCAGATATTAACAAAACTGTAGGATGCTATTGTTTTTTTCCATAAAAATCATTTTATAATGGCTGTAAGTTGCCAAATAAATAATTAACTACGAGTATTTTAAGAGCCAGCTTACAAATATTTGACAGAAATGCAGTATATTTTAAAAACTCGATATACAAGGTGTAACATAATAAACGCAAGACCTCCCGTGTGGTCTCTCGGACCATGAAACTGAACAACTTTTGTTCTAAGAGTTCTTGAAATTCTCAAAAAAAAAATTGGACTTTGTATAGGAACTGACGCGCTCAGCTGATCAACATGTATGGTAAAACTAAAAAAAAAGTTATGAATTTCCAAAAGTCATAGAACAAAAGTTGTTCAGTTTCATGGTCTGTGACACCACACGAGAGGTCTTGCGTTTATTATGTTACACCTTGTATATAGAATAAATCAAAAATATGTTAAATAAAAGTAAGAACAAGTTATTGATTATATTATTATTAATTTTGTTTTTAATTTATTTAATTCATTATTTTTTTTTTTTTGCATTTTGAATATTATATAATGTTGTATTGGCATTGTACTTGAATTTAGTGTAAGTAGGTGGATATTTAATTTATAGCAGACTAAGTTCAGTAGCAATTACCCTTAGACTCAAACTTTAGTACCACCTTTCTTCAAAAGGTGTTTTAAAACAAAATTGTTTGTAATTTATTTAATTCATAATTTTTTTTTTGCATTTTGAATATATAATGTTGTATTGGCATTGTACTTGAATTTAGTGTAAGTAGGTGGATATTTAATTTATAGCAGACTAAGTTCAGTAGCAATTACCCTTAGACTCAAACTTTAGTACCACCTTTCTTCAAAAGGTGTTTTAAAACAAAATTGTTTGTAATTTATTTAATTCATTATTTTTTTTTTTGCATTTTGAATATATAATGTTGTATTGGCATTGTACTTGAATTTAGTGTAAGTAGGTGGATATTTAATTTATAGCAGACTAAGTTCAGTAGCAATTACCCTTAGACTCAAACTTTAGTACCACCTTTCTTCAAAAGGTGTTTTAAAACAAAATTGTTTGTAATTTATTTAATTCATAATTTTTTTTTTTGCATTTTGAATATATAATGTTGTATTGGCATTGTACTTGAATTTAGTGTAAGTAGGTGGATATTTAATTTATAGCAGACTAAGTTCAGTAGCAATTACCCTTAGACTCAAACTTTAGTACCACCTTTCTTCAAAAGGTGTTTTAAAACAAAATTGTTTGTAATTTATTTAATTCATAATTTTTTTTTTGCATTTTGAATATATAATGTTGTATTGGCATTGTACTTGAATTTAGTGTAAGTAGGTGGATATTTAATTTATAGCAGACTAAGTTCAGTAGCAATTACCCTTAGACTCAAACTTTAGTACCACCTTTCTTCAAAAGGTGTTTAAAAAAAATGTTTTTAATACATTTAATTCTAAGCATTTTGGATATTATGTTGTATTGGTATTGTATTTGAATTTAGTATAGGTGGATATTTAATTTATAGCAGACTATCCTTTGATAATTGACTATGTGTATACATATAAGGTCTATCTGTTCATACACGAAATTTCTTAAGGGGTCATTGTACTCATCATTATGAACAACTTTTATTATGGGACCAAACCCTGAATGGCGAAAAACAAATCAGCTGTTCCATACATTTTGACGAGTTAATGCGAACATATTGTAAGGAACAGCTGATTTTTTTTCGCGATTAATGGTTTGGTCCAATAGTAAAAGTTCTTCTTATTGATACAATGAACCCTTAAGAAATTTCGTGTATGAATAGATAAACAAGTGTAAATATTTTGGTTTGTTTTCCATTAATTTATTCTGTGGTAAATGTAGGATTTTACCAGTTTATTATCATCATCATCATTATATGTATGATTATTTTCAGACTAACTTCAGTAGCAGTTACACTTGACTCGAACCTTGTTTTAATTAACTTAATTCTAAATATTTTGGATATTATATTGTTTGGGTATTTTACTTAATTATAAATATTGTACTTAAATTTTGGACTGTTGTGATTACAACTCACAACAAAGGTTTCAAATTAAATGTCAGGTATAAAGATCAACGTATTAAAAACACAACAACACTCGTTGACAATTGACGATATGTATACAATATGATTATGTTTAAATTATCTAAGTGTAAATATTTGGGTTTGTTTTCCATTTATTTTGTGGTAAATTTAAGAATTTTACAAGTTTAATATGTATGATTATTTTTAGACTAAGTTCAGTAGTAATTACCCTTAGACTACAACCTTGTTTTAATTTACTTTATTCTAAATATTTTGGATTTTATTTTCTTAATTAAAAATATTGTACCTAAATTTTGGACTGAATTGACTATGTGCATATAAGATCTATCTGTTCATACACGAAATCTCTGAAGGGGTCATTGTACTCATCATTATGCACAACTTTTACTATAAGACCAAACCCTGAATCACGCAAAAAAGAATCAGCTGTTCTCTAAAATAGTATGTTTGCAATAACTCGTCAAAATATATGGAACAGCCTATCTTTAAATTATTATTACCTATCTATATATTATCTAGGTGTAAATATTTTGGTTTGTTTTCCATTTATTTTGTGGAAAATATAAGAATTTTACTAGTATACGCATGATTATTTTAAAATAAATGTCTTAAAGAACATATTTTTTTATTTCACGCCACCTGCTACTGTACACGTACAGTACTCGCTACTGTACGTGCACAGTTACAGGTAATGTGAAGGATAATATTTTTTGTGTATGCTCAGTTGCGGGTACGGTTAGTGCCCAGTTACAAGTAACGTGAAAAATAGTAATTTTTAATGTGCATGCATATTAAAAAGTACTATCCTTCACGTTACCTGTAACTGTGAAACTAATTACCCGCTACTGTGCATGCACATTAAAAAGTACTATCCTTCACGTTATCTTTAACTGTGAAACTCATTACCAGCTACTGTGCATACACATTAAAAAGTACTATCCTTCACATTACCTTTAACTGTGAAACTCATTACCAGCTACTGTGCATACACATTAAAAAGTACTATCCTTCACGTTACCTTTAACTGTGAAACTCATTACCCGCTACTGTGCATGCACATTAAAAAGTACTATCCATCACGTTACCTTTAACTGTGAAACTCATTACCCGCTACTGTGCATGCACATTAAAAAGTACTATCCATCACGTTACCCTTAACTGTGAAACTCATTACCAGCTACTGTGCATACACATTATAAAGTACTATCCTTCACGTTACCTTTAACTGTGAAACTCATTACCCGCTACTGTGCATGCACATTAAAAAGTACTATCCATCACGTTACCCTTAACTGTGAAACTCATTACCAGCTACTGTGCATACACATTAAAAAGTACTATCCTTCACGTTACCTTTAACTGTGAAACTCATTACCAGCTACTGTGCATACACATTATAAAGTACTATCCTTCACGTTACCTTTAACTGTGAAACTCATTACCAGCTACTGTGCATACACATTAAAAAGTACTATCCTTCACGTTACCTTTAACTGTGAAACTCATTACCAGCTACTGTGCATACACATTAAAACGTACTATCCTTCTCGTTAAATGCAACTGTGAAATTCATTACCTGCTACTGTGCACGCACATTAAATATTACTATCCTTCTCGTTAAATGTAACTGTGAAACTCATTACCCGCTACTGTGCATGCACATTCAAAAGTACTATCGTAAACATTACCTGTAACTGTGCACTTACAGTATCCGCTACTGTGTATGCACATTAAATATTACTATCCTTCTCGTTAAATGCAACTGTGAAATTCATTATCCGCTACTGTGCACGCACATTAAATAGTACTATCCTTCTCGTTAATTGTAACTGAGAAATTCATTACCCGCTACTGTGCAGGGAAATTTAAAAGTACTATCCTTCTCGTTAAATGTAACTGTGAAACTCATTACCCGCTACTGTGCATGCACATTCAAAAGTACTATCCTAAACATTACCTGTAACTGTGCACTTACAGTATCCGCTACTGTGTATGCACATTATTTTTTACTGTTTTAAACAGTAATTTTTTTTAATGCTTAAAACATTAAAAAAAATTAAATTTTTTAATGTTTCAAACATTAATAAAAATTACAAAATTTAATGTCTAAAACATTAAAATATATTTTTTTTTAATGTTTTAAACATTTAAAAATTTTATTGTTTAAAACAGTAATTTTTTGTTAATGTTCTAAACAGTTAAATGTTTTTAACGACATAAAACATTGAAATTTACTGTCAAGGTTTTACTGTTTTCGGCTCATTAAAAGTTACTGCTTTGAACGTTAGGCTCATATTTTACTGTTTAAAGCAGTACAGTTCAATGTTTTTTCGATTGTTTTTACTGCTTATTTTTTTCAGTGCAGTCAAGCGAATATATTATGGGACAGCAATTTCTGCTTGCTTAGATATGTATGCAGGTTAGATAGGTAGTCGCTCTATGTAAAAAAGTGGTATTCAGCTATATTCAGCTAGACTGGAAGCCCTAAGCCCATCTCAACATAGTTGAAAAAGGCTAGGCAAATGAAGATATGATGCTGATTCCATGGAGAAAATAAAACATGAAACAAAACGCAGGACATACTTAGCAGATCTGAAGAAGATGGCGCACCCGTCGACGTACTTCCTCTCTGACTCGCCCATGGTCTTGGCGCGGGACTTGGGCGAGAAGATGCCGTCGTACCCGTCCTGCTTCAGCTCCGGCAGGAAGAAGTTGTAGAACTGGTCTGTTTCCACTTCCTGTACAAAGTTGCGTCGTTAGTTTGTTTTGATCCTAGCGTAGAACAAAATACGAGTACAACAGAAGAACAAAATATTGGTATGTTTGTGTAACAACATGAACGTAATACCTACTTAAAACCTATTATAATATCCTACCATATATATACAGGGTGGTGCCGACAATACGACAATAAATGAAACCACTGGTAGTTCTAGTCCATAGGAACATTATTAAACTATCAAAAAAGTTTTAACACCAAAATAAAAAAATTAAAAAAAAAAACAATAAAACTAAGTAGCATAAAACTGTTAACGAAATACATTACAATTTACAAACAAATATTGGGTGACTAACCTTAGGAATAATTTGCACCGATTAACGAGTGGAAATGAAATGAAACAAAAGAATTTGGCAAAGACATCTAGGTAGGTTGTTGTCGTATCGTCGGAACCACGAAGGTGTTAGGATTTATTTGATAGTTTAAAAATGTTCCTATGAACTAGAACTACCAGTGGTTTCATTTATTGTTGTATTGTCGGAACCATTCTGTATACAGATTTATATGGTTCACACGCAGGGTAGAAGAGACGCTAACGTGAAAACTACGTATTCAGTACATCATTCTGACTACCCCACAAAAACAAAATGTATGGGAGTCATTAACTGATGAAAAATTTTCGATGTGGCCCAGAATCATGTTTTTTACTGAATACTTTCTTTTGAATGAATGTTTGCTTTCGCTTCGATGTCCCTTTCGCACTATTTAGAGAAGAGCTTTGAGGGAGTCGATTCCCAAGTTATCTAATTAAAACTTATAATATCTGCCAGATCCATTTCAGCGTATGCACCGACCGTTAAAAATTGGCCTCCCCACAACAATCGCCACAGGAACGGGCGCGGCTTCCGTAACTGATCCTAACCTAACTTCTAGGTACACTTTTTACTTTGTAATTGATAAACACGTGTACTAGCCTGCAAGCTGATGATGTCTGCGGAGTAATGTCTGATCTCGTCGAGGATGCCTTTCTTCCGGTAGTCCCACTCGAGCGCCCAACTGGGGCAGTAGCCATACATCTGTCGCGTCGCATACTTGTCGCACAGCACGTTGTAACACATCACTGTGAATATACCTGTGAACGAAACAGAGCCTTATTTACATAACATAAAATCACGCCTGTAATCCCCGAAGGGTTAGGTAGAAGTGAACCTAATAGGACGCCCACATTTCGCCAGTTATGTTGAAGTCCCATGTAATAGGAGGCGAGAGGACGGGCGTCGTCTGCGCTGGCGTTACGACTTAGCTTTTGTGCGAGATTGGCTGGAGAAAGCCGCACGGAGAGAAGAGTGGAAGATAATGGGGGAGGCCTTTGCCCAGCAGTGGGACAATATAGCCTAATAAAAAAAAATTGGAGGCGAGCTTATTGCCATCATTCGGGCATGAAACCGGACTCCGTGGCTGCTACTGAGAAATTCCTGATAGAAAAACACAATAACACTTTGCCCAGCCTCGGAATCGAACCTAGGACCTCATGCTCAGTAGTGGCGATTGCGACCAATTTACCAACGAGGCAATCCCTTATTTGTACGCTGCTATAGAATTATGTTTAATGGTTGCTAAGAATTGAGTGCCATCTTCTGCATTGAAAGGGACTTATTTTTCTGTCACCATAGACAAATGGAACAGCTTCCAATTGCGTGTTTAAACTTCATACTGATCCAAATAACAGGTGTTGGGGTGACAAACTGACGACAGATGTCTGCAACGTGTGTGAAAAGTTGACGATAGTTATTATAGAGAGCACAAAAATAATGATGTATCATTTTAAACTGTACGACTATATCTAGGGCGATGTCTGGAAGAGATTAAAAATGTTAACTTCTTTAGTTACGGATTTTACAGCGAACTGTTCTAATTTTGGACACAACCATGTATCGTGTCGCTTTGATGATGCTTAGGTACGGCAGCATCAGGACATAAACACGGAACGTGAAGACGCTTCTGAATAAGTTGTAATTCTTTCAACGTCGGTGTTGCCGCGTCGTTTATCTCACGACACCATGTTGGGTGAGCATCACCGCCAATTAGCAGCCTCCGACACTTTGTTACCAGCGTCCGCACAACTCGCGTGACAGATAAAAAATGATCCAATTAAAATGAGACTCGTATTACGCTCCACATGCGGTGGGCACGCGACACAATGGATTTGCTTTTTCTAATCATATCTCACAGAAGGCCGCGGCGGCCGATGCCCCGAACATACTCGATTATTCTTTACGCTTGTTGTTTTTATTATTAATCAAGTTTTCCGATTTTGTGGAATTTAGTTCAGCAGTGATTTGAGACGTACGATGTATACGTACGACAAATTGAACTAGAACTCTCATACATATGTGATGAAGCCATTCTACACAATGGAGACATTTATGTAAAACGGAAATGTTCTCATTCAGACTGGTTGGAAGGTGGAACAAGGAAATTGGGTATCATAAGCGTTCCGTGAGCTAACAGCGACGGATTCATTTCAACGTATCCACTTATTACGTAAACTAAGGTGGCACGACTGTGCTCTCTCACGCTCCACACCATTATCTCAGATTTATGCGGACGCGGCGCGCTCGCACCCGTCTCATTACGCGAATCAAAAGGCGCGCTGCGCAGGACGATGAGGTCCGCTCGTCTAAATGTCAACTTCGTGGAAGACCTTGGCGATGCAATTATCTAGATTTAATCGAGCCGGTCTCAGTCAATCAACGGACAAAGAACCGGGAGTGGAGGTTGTAAGACAAAGCGGCGCTGACGGCCACACGACAGTTGGAAAGACAAGACAATGCGTGGAGATCGTCCGCGGAGCCGTAGTCCGGACAAATTGATAAGGATCGCGCGGTGCGCTCGCGCTCATGCTAATCGACACAAAGTCAAAGTCACCTGGCGACACTCGGCGACGATCAATACGGCCGCAGCACGTGCTTCAAATACGTCCATTGTATGCCCGATGCGAGCGCGCGAGACGCGGCGCACATGCCAAATGTCGCGAAACAATACACGCATCGATAATCGCTCGTTGTTTAAGGAACTACGGGCGAAACGAAAGCTCCACACCAACACAATAATAAATGGTAATGTTGTCGAACATGTGGACGCGTGTCTTCATTTCAAATAAATCGACGACGATGATGAAATAGTACGTGTACGAAGCACAAACAATGGGAGAAGGTGACACTAACTGCGTGTGGTTACAATATTCCTGATAGCTACGACCATTGTGAGCTGTACGTTATGGTTTTAGCGCCGAAGCGTGGGCATATCAAAGATGTCATGTACGTATATTGTAAAGTAAACTTACTAGTGCGTGTAGTAAAGATATAAAAGTAAAAAGGAAAAGGCGTGGCGACGGAAGTTGGCCGACTAGTGAGGCATGTCACGACGACCCGCTGGGTATTTGCACCGCTCGCGTTGCTCCGCAACACTTCGCTTTTACACGTTTATCCCGAACAACGTAATTTTCATCGTGTAGCGCGTGAATGGCTACACGAGCGCACAGATCATACATTATTGTAATCGGCGGCCAGCAGTCAAATCTTTGAGGCAATGGTTACCGTTAGCGTGGTCGGTTATAGTCACGCTCGCGTAATGATTTCTAATATCAATACGATTCGTGAGAGATCAACACATGCCTTTTTTGCGCATTGAACACAGCTCATTAAAACCGATTTAAGTATGCAAAGATTTCCATTTGGATTGGCGTTGTAAAGAACTCATTAGATCACGTTCGGTCAGAGCCCGGTGTGATCGACAATATGACGTAAGAAGTCTCAATAGGTGCTAACAAGATGTTGTTAGTGGGAGTCGAGACGTAACATGGGTACTTGTTGCCGACCGTACTGCTTCATGGATTTCACCTTCAGCTAATGGGAGCGAATCATGCGATTTCGCTCAAATTCTAATTTAATAATAGGAACACTAGTGGTACAGTTTTAATTGTAATTAGTTGCTGTATCAGTAATGTGTTTAGATTTAATAGAGGAAGAATAATTATTGCAATCAATGGAGCAAAGTTCGTATAGACAAATGAGTGAATTTAAAACCATGAGTCATTGCAATTGAGTTCACAGTAATTTGCATATGAAAGTGTACAACTGCGTCGAATCGTTGTATCAAGGCTGTATCGACATCTGGCGTTCGGCGGAGCCATGAGAGCGTCCTTCTGTTGTAGCTCTGCGTATTATAGGAAGGTCGATAATTATTTAATTATAATTTGATAAACTATTCCATTCTTTGATCAAAGACATAACAATGAAGAACGCAGCAAACAAAGCTTATCATAGCTGCATAATGACTAATGAGTGACAGCACTCATTAGTTCTATTTACTGCAATAACTGATAAGGTCGATTAGAAAATTCTAGAATATTATGCTAGTGAAAATGACAAATTGCCTGCAGGTCTCTAAGTTGAAATAGACGCCATGCATCAAATCGAATGTGTTGGGAGCCAGAGATTTCTCTTAGAATTGCTGACAGGTGTAGAGAGAGCAAAGATGCATTCGCTAAATCATGAACACACATTAATCAAACAAGTAGGGGTAACGACTGGCTAGCCTCGCAGTCTGAGAAACGTGCAGGATTTAAGAACAGGGAGATGGTGTGAACAGTTATTACGTTGCAGATTGTGTCGATCAGAACATCTCACTCCTGTGTTTATGTCGGTAACGAAAAAAAAAAAACAAAACAAGTTAGCTATCTCGCCTCATCTGAATATAATGGGGGGAGGCGCACAGCCGTCTGTTTATTGGCGATGCCATTACGTGGGCATTTTGTATCACGACAGACATACGAATTATTTATTTAAGAGTTGTAAACATCTATTGTTTCATGAATTTTTACATATACAGACTTAGAAAGGTCACCTATCAAGAGTTTAAGAAAACAAATCCTGAAAACAAAAATACTTTCAATCTTCAGGTTGAAAGTATTCTCATAATAGTCTGACTCATGAACAAAAGAGACCTTACTTTGTGCAGATTGTAAACAAGCTATGTTGGAATTTATTAAGTCACACAATCTTGGACCAATAAACCTCAGCCATCAATTGATTTTTATACGTCGCATTTATGAGAACGAAGGAGTCTCAAGGTTTGTCTGCTGTCGTCTGTGAGGCTTGTTTACGTCTCCATGTGATTTATTCACTGTCTGAAGAGAGTAAGTTATCCAGTTTTAATATATTTTTGCGGGATCCGCGGGTTCACGGATGCGAGGAGGTCGCAGCCAATGTCTCATTGTGCATTGTTTATCCGCGAATGGCGAGACGAAGGGCATTTCCTCTCTTCCCGTGCGATCTGGCCATGAGAGCGACTAAGCGCGATCGACTGAATCGGTTTCTAGGTGTATTATAGATCGCTTCCTATTTACGGTCGATTGGTTCTTAAGTAAATACCAGTATACGATAGTCGCCATGTAACAAGAAGGTCGAACGCGTAATGTCATTGTATAAGTGTCCAGCTTCATGGAAGGCTGGTCTGATTTACGCAATGTGGCCAACATCCATATCGACGCTGTTGTTGCAGTTGCAGGTATTCTAACAAATGAAGAATGCGGTATGTGCAACGATATTAATTATTTGCCAATAGGTGTAAGGTGCTGGAGCGCCTGGCAGGCTCGGGCGTCCGCTTTGATTTATGTAAATTGGGTACGCGCATCGTGCGTCGGGAAGCGGCATGAGGGCCAGGAACGCGTGACGGGATCTAGACTCCGCACACTCTTCACGATTACTTGTTACTTAGAACTGCAAGCTAAAATAAATTTCAGAGAACTCCATAAAGTGGTTTGCGAGGAAACGTATAAGAAAATGCTTTAGAGGCGGATTGAATAAAGATTTCCTACTAAGTGTGTTTATCTCGCTTCTCGACCGATTATCCTGACATTATCACATTGCATCTTGTTTAGCAAACGGATAATGCTGTTACCAAGTAGGAATAGATGTTAATAACATAAGTAGTGGGTGTCTTTTGAGTACAAGGCTTTTTAATAGGGACACGTGTTCTCTGTAATTTATAGTGTTATTTCAACAGTCAATTTATTATGTCCAGATATAAACAGATTACAAGGGTAACATTGTCCAATGTTCTACAATATACCCTAAGAAGAGCCTAAGATTCGTAACTTGATTAGTGAAATGGTAAGATAAATCTATCGAAGACGAGGAAGCTCCTCCTCTCAGAATTATTCAAATGTCATACAACGTTAACTGTGTAACGGTATTGGATGGAAGACTACAAGTTAGGAACGAACCAGGACCAAACTAGTATCCCTGGGGTCTCCCACGGGTGGAAACATTACCGTTGCAATGGTAGGGCGGGCTCTGGTTGATTATTTATGAGACGGGCCGCGTGCGCCGCGCCCATACGTGCCACTATGACACTTTATTAATGACGAACTTGTTGCTAAGCTTTTTGTTATCGCTATTAAATAATCTCGTGCGGTTCGCGGCTATGAATCGTATTACTACGACGAATAAAAAGGCACAAGTGCGATACTATCGTTTAAATTAATGTTTGAAGGAGCGGTAACTGCACACTCATGTTATTATTGTTAATATTTGTTTTTGGGAAACTACTTGTGTGGTTAACAGGGTAGTTAAATACTTACAAGTCGGACGAGTTCTGTTCGGTCGGGTCAGTGGTATCCAAGGCCTCTGTGGCGGTAAAGTGGCAGAAACTGAAACAAAAACAAGAAGAGTTAATATCACTGAGACTGAGAGCAAGGAGAAGATAATTATGTCTGGGAGTCGCAACGGACTCAATATTTGATTTTGATTTGCAAAAAATGAAACAGATCTGGAACTGATTGAGGACGAAATAAATCATTTATATGCATTCGCAAAAAGTTGGTGAAATCATTTCAAATCGTAGATCGTGCATGTATATTCATTACTGAAAGCTATCAACAGTGGTAGAAACCTCGTAATATTTCACGAAGGCGAGAACAAAAAGTTCCCACTTCATTTGTATCGTTGGTTAATATCTTCTATCTACATTGCTGTACGAACAAAGACACCTAAAAAACTTGTTCTATTGTTCTGTTCAGTATACGCAACGAAACATCAATTCGAGCGAAAAATCAACAAGCGTGCGGTGGTCTCTACCACAACGGTACCGGAACCGCATTTGCAAATACGGCTGCGAGCAAAAACGTAATGACTCGCCTCGGAAAATCTATGAAAATAAAACAAACACGCCTGAAACCTATGATATAGAACAAACAACGGAACTTCTTAACGAGATCAAAATGCTGTGGGAAATACAAGTGCATACCGAAGCAAAAGAACTCCCCAAGGTATAAATTTTCTCTCTAAATTAAAAACTTAAGCTGTCACTGGAACCAGTCCAGTAATTTCATTAACATATTGATACTGTTGAAAGAAATTAATAACAGCGGTCGGGACGTGTCATGTAAGATGTAACTTGTCCAGATGATCGAAGTATTTCATACCGTTCAATGGTGATTAATAGAACAGAATTTTGTATGTCCATCACTTACGTTGTGACGACATTTGGTCACGAAAAAAAAGATGGCGATTTACATAACTTGATGTATGGTCTTGGTTGGCTCAAATTACTCTCAGACAGGCGATAGTTATCTTACTTTGTTTTTGATTGATTGTTCAATGGAATATTGATGACAATTTATGTTTGCTCGCAGCGTGTACTTTAAAGACTCGATTACCATATTCTGCATAAAAAAGTTTGTCCATAAGAAATGGCTGTCGAAAATCGTTTGAGATTAGTTGAACATTCGGATGCAAAATTAAGTGGAATGGTATTGCCGAGTGTTTTTGCCAAAGTTGAGACGTAGCAACGGACGGCGTCCACTCGTGCGTAAATCATAATATGAAAACGCCCGTCGCTCTGTAATTATGTAATGGGTTATAGCTCTAAGAGCTCATTCACGACCTTGCCGCGGTGAGCGGCGGCTAAGCGCGGGGCGGCGAGCGGTAAGAACAAAAGTATGAAAATGTTTGAAGCACGCCACGAGTCGCCGCTCATAGCGAAAACGCGCGCGGTTTTGTCGGAGCGAATCGCAGCAGCGGCGCGCGGTGCGGGGAGCGGCGAGATCAAAAGTACAAGCGAATGAGTGCGACGCCACGAAACAGAGCGGCGCGGATAGCGGTGTAGGTGTGACGGACTCGGTGGCGAACGTATTAATATAAAATTTTAGACGATTTTGTGGAGGTAATGGATACCGAGGCGTTTATAACCGAAATTTTAAATCGACCCCCTATATGGATGTCAAAACATCCCCAACACAAATACAAAAACGTTATAAAAAGGTTGTGGGAAGAAATAAAATAAAAAAGAAGAAAGAAGAAGAAGAATGTTTTCCGGAATGTGATGGTAAGTTTAATTTAAATTGATAACACAAAAACATAGTACCTAGTCCTAGGTACTTACAAACGAAGCTACCAATATATTTCTGTAATCTTCGTATTATAGGTCACGAAATTCGCCATTTAAATATCGATCTTTATTCAGTTCGTGCACTTCTTCTCTCATATTAAGAATATCTTGTTTTAAAAATATACTGCTTTCTAAACACAGAAGGGATAATTTTGATAACGCCATAATTTTGAGCACGTTCTGACTACCTAAATACGTCCACCTCGGCCGCTGCCGCTAGCCGCTACTGAGGGTACGTGGCGTGTAAAACGCACCGCTTGCCGCCGCCGCCCCGCCTGCCGCGCCGCTCGCCGCTAAGACCGAAGTCGTGAATGGGCCGTAACAGTGTACTCGCTTTTTGATGTGCAGATAACCATCTATTGAATGTTGTAATGAAAATATTATTTCGAACATAGGTTTCGTGATCTTGTACCGGTGTTTGAGATTTGATTCTAGATAAGACAAGGATATTAAGGAGGTTCTTAGTCAAAATTGGATGCGATGTTTAATAGTCTTTTTTTTCTATCGATGTTTACTTCTCTGCTCGAAGCGTCGTTTAATTTTGCTAAGTTTTGAGTAAATCTTTTATATCTTGAGGCAACGCATGCATAAAACAGGCATGCTTTGCCTTTATTGCGAGTTTATACCCTTTACCCTTACATGAAAGTATGAAACACAGTTATTTCTTTGCGGTGGTTTTATGAGTCGTCTGTTCTCAAGTTTTATAACTTTTATTTCTGTTAGTTATTCCTCCTTTATAATTATACTAGCTTTTAACCGCAGCTCCGCCCGCATGGTGTTCGGAAATTATCCCACAAGCACGTACTACTGAGATTGTTGATAACTGAATTAAGGCTCCTCTCTCGAAAAAGCTTAAAAACAGCGTGCAGATGAAGCAGTTTTTCACCGGCACTTACAGAGAAATTACATCTGAGAAAAATTGTTAGTAATCTACATGATATGACACGTAATTTGGTTTAGCCATAATTTTTGTATCGGTATCACATAAAAAGAAAAAAAATCCACAAAATCACCTCCAAATCGTTGAATGGAACCATTTTACACCTTCATTTTTTAACAAAATAATATAAAAAAATATCTACTGCTTTGAAATACAAAGGAAAATAATTTGGTTTTGTTACTTTTTAAAAACATGTATTATTTTAATTATAATACATGCGTCCGTTTAAAGTCCGTATCTACGACCGAGAGGGGTAGTTTGTATGCACAAGGTCATTGGCGTGAATACAAGCCTTAATTATCGTATGACCTAACCTAAGTCCTGGCGTATGATAGTGTCAAACTTCATCAAAATCCGTTCATCAATGAAGTGAAGGTGTTAAAAGGTAACACACAGATAGACAGAGATACTTTCACATTTACAATATTAGTATGGATTATGGAGAAATGTAATGATGTAAAACTAGAAGAGGCGTGCGCGGTATTGTCACCTCAACAAGTTAGTTATTGTCTGTCGGCGGGGACAGAGTGGAGTCGCGGGCGGACGCAAGCGCGGGCGTCGTCGTCGCCTCATTACACTTTGTAATTAGGCCCGTGGGCTGCGTATGCGCTGCGGCCCTGCACTAAATCACGACAGGCTCGCCTTAACATGCGCGCCCGACACAACCGGCGTCCCCTAACACCCATGGATTATACCGACACAATGGACGTTTATGGATGTGTTATTGAATACGCTAAAAAAGCAGTTCCGTCTGCCGCTGGAGTGACGCACTTTACATATTTCGAGGTAAACAATGTTGTACTCATCTCGAGTTGCGTGCGACTCGTTAGGGCAAAAAGTCAACGATTCGTGCTGAAACAACTTTCACGAGAAGTCATCGATTCTCCTCACCTCGTCACAATTTCCGACAACACTAACAAGACAAGACGGGCACAAACAAAGTGGTGTTAGGAGCGACACGGCAGCGCGGCGGCGGCGAGTGAAAGTCGAATGCACTACAGCCACTAGATAGGCTGGCAGTGATAAGCATCGACACGCTCTTCACATTGTTCGCGCTCCGATACATGAGATAAGGCTTTCTCTGTTCTTCTCTCAAGAGCTACCGTGAGAACGCCCCTCGTATCATACGACTTGACATTTGCAAAACAGGAGCATTCCTTATCTGATCAAATATATGTAAAACAACTATCTGTCATATCAGCGGTTTGGAATATGGAATGTAATCGTGCGGGTGGGTCATGGACGACCGTATAAGGCTAAGTTATTTTTTATGACGGTAAACAAGGCTGAAAAACTGGAACTATGGAACAGCTAAACTTAGCTGGAACAATATCAAAAAAAGCAAGTGTAAACATGCTAGTAAAACTCCAAGTAAATAAAATATTCTCCCATAGTTATAATAACACGAAGATAGGAGTAAATATCAAAAGCGCCGAGGCCACGGGGTTAATCAATTCCATGCAAAACATTTTCAGTCCATTGACTATCGTATCTTCGCTAGACGTCGGGGAGCCGATTGAGCAAAAACCGGTATCCCCTGTTGCATCACATTCTAGAGCAAATATTATATTGCAGCCTATTTCTTTAGCTGTGAAAAACTTAATATAATATTTTGGTTCGAAATGATTTTCAATATTTCGCGCACGCCTCGAATAAAGGATCTCTGAAGCACATACGTGACTGAACCGTTTACTCATCGGCATTGTCTCTGAGCGTTATTTTATAAGCGAAAATACAGAAATACAGTCCCCGAGCATATCATGTCGTCTGCGTGATCTGACTCCACAACTCCGGTAAGCGCTGTCGCTCTGGACATTTATATGATGCTGTTGCATTTATCCATTTTCGTAATGTGACATTAATGAATGATATGTTTTGTGCATTCAATAGGCGCGTACGACATTTTATGCAGGACAAATTCTTCACTAATCCATCGAGCGTACGTCGAACAACTGGAAATATATCGCTATGCATTCGAATAGCTTTACGATGGATTGTTGTTACGAAGTTTACATGGCATTTACTTTTAGGTGAGGTTACAAAACAAATAAAGTGATATAAATAAAGAGCTGCTTTTGCTGGACGAGAATTACATTGGAATAGTCTATTGATTTTGTGGCAAGCTTGGCTATGTTCGGGCAAAGCTTTCATCGAGTGATTTTACGATTATGTTCTCGAACCGTGGTCTGGTCGGAATCGCATAGTTTCGTGTATTTGTGCTGTAGAACACTGAACAATTCGGGCTCGGGCTTATCGTAGATGGAAACGGTCTATACTGAAATAATTACGAGCCAATTCTGAAAAGTCATCCCACTTGAAATTTTCACGTGAATTGTGTATCGTTTTAACGATCGGTGCGATGACCTCGGCAGTGATTTTATCACAATGTGACGACGACATCGTTAAAAAAATACACATTTACGCGAAAAGCGTATGATGTCACCTTAAAATCATTTACCGTCGTAGATTTAATAAAATTCCAGCATTCGATGAAGATAGACTACGTTATGAGGACATTTAGAAAGATACTTAATGTGAGGAAATGGCGTTTCCTTACAAAGATGAACAATCTTGCGTGGAGTACGCATTAGTATACTTCAAAGGGCGTACAGTGTACAATTGTGTGGTGCGTGTAGCAAATAGCTGTTTATTGCGCACATATTGTAAATAATTGCATGTGGGGGGGTGAACAACTGAACAGGCAGGTTACGTAACTGAAGGAGTAAGCAAATGTGTGTTTATGAGCACGCCAGCGGATGTGCTGTCGTGGAATAGGTCGACTGGCGCACGCCGACACTTGTGGGCGGACCTAACGACCTGCGTAACCTACCGATTGTAACAATTGACCCAAATGAACCCCGTTGAACTGTCAACGTGCTAATCTAAAGAACTTAGAAGATCTCGGACTGAAGTGTGTACACCTTTAATTTTCTACTTCAATAAACAGTGTGCCCGATAAGATTACCCACGGTCGCGTCAAGAATGTGTGCCTTATTTAGTTAAAATTTTCAAAATCTTTGCATAGTAAAATTGTATGCTTCTAGACCCAGCAGTTCAGGCTGTGGCTTGTCTGTCATTGATGTCTGTGAATTAATGTAAGATTCTTACAATACTATAGGATTGTCATTTATACTAGTTTTCACCTTGGGTAAAATGTTTGTAACGTGTCCTATACATGAATCATACAAGTATGACGTTACTGTTCATTATTATAGACGCAGCCATCATTTAGCTGTAACATGCACAGCAGGGGGTGGCAGTATAAATTTAGTTTTGTTATTCCTCATACAAAACGTTATTCTAATACAAAATTAATTTCTTCGAAAAAACGACACAAGAACTAAAAGAAACACGCGTACATATTTATTTTTAAATAGGTTTATTATTCTAACTACGTTTAAAGATGTGGTGTTTTAATTTAATATGGGTAGTTTTTTGTGCGATGTCAAGTAAAACATTTCGTGGTATGGACACAATGAGTTTTTTGCGGCATCGATTCAAAATTCTGCGGTACGCCGTGTAGCCACCGTATTTGCCCACGCGCAAGTGTGTCCTCCTGCGCGACCGTTCACGGCCAAGGCCAAACAGATAATAAACGCGTAATGCCGAACGATGTGCCGCTGAGCAAAAAAGCAGCGCGCGCGCATGACCACGTGGGGAGTCTTTATGAATCTCTCACAAGATTTAATGACTTGGAAAATTACGGAGAATAATAAAGCTATTTAAATGAAAACTATTGCGTGACCTTAGCTCTTATAATCAAAACATTAAAAGAAGGAAACATTTTCCGAATAATTTGTGCGGTCGTGTCATCCACCTGAGAATTCAAACCACCATCAGATAAATGTTGGCTGTAAGTAGCTACGGGCTACTGTACGTTTCATTTAGAGATACAAGAAGCCATCAAAGAGGGCGATGGCCGTCGTAAATCACCGCCGCGCTCACCTCTACCTCTAATGGACAACCTGTCAACTAGACAATCGTACAACACAATTATTGTCAAGTAAATTGAACACTAACCAAGACAGCCTGGAACTTTTATTAGTATTAGGAAGGACCTTTTAAATCTCTTCGAGATCACTATCCGTTTATTGGATTACTAGCTGATGAACTAAATTCTATGTCAAAAACAATCTACTCTATCGGCCTGGAATTTGTTGCCTTTATTATAGTCCACTGTGAATACTTTGTTATAAAAGTGATTACATGGCCTTGTTACGGGAAAATTCAATTTGTCCGCACCGTTTCACGAGGGTGTGGCAGTGTTCTCGGGAGGTTTTTACGTACTGATACAATCTGTACTGAAAAGATAATCAGTAGTGTATAATTCGTATCACGCGCTCTCATTCCTCCAACCTAGTGGATCGTACTTGGAAATGTGCATAGTAGTGCGTGTGTGGGTCGCCCCACCGACGCTAAAATAATGCACGCATGGACCTTGAAAGGCGAGGTGAACGAACCGACTGACTAATAGGTGAACATTATGTTGATTGATTACCAAATACAACTAATGGCGTTGGTGAAGTGAAAAGTTACTTTGTCCAACGCTCCAAGCTCATATTTCATCTGTTGAAGTGATCTGTCCGTTGTGAACGCTTCATTTGCTATTCCTTTCGTAGAAACAATACAGAACGGAGTCATGACCGAAACGGTGCGTACTTAAGATGTACGCATAGGATAACTCGTTTTATACACGCAGGTTTCTAGAAGGTGGTCAGACGTTCGTATGTAAACAGAACAATCTACCATCAAAATGTCACAAATGGCGACGTCAATGTATCCGTGTCCGTAGGGCCAGCTCGAAAACGGCTCAGTCATGTCATTCCAGCTGCGATGGCATGGCCGACTGTGTATTACCCACTTTACCGGACCTCCCCAGAGTTAGGAATCTATGCTCGGTGACTAATATTCTGAACATTTACAAACGAGGGACATTTAGAACTGCATACATTCACGTGCAACACGCATGAGCGAATTCTTATCTTCGTATTCGTAACAGCATTTGAATAACAGTTATGGACAAGTTATTTCACGATTAGCATAAAATAAACTTTCGGTCCTTACATGAGCTTTACATTAAATTGCTCAGGGTCCTTTATACCCGAAAACGATAAAGATTATGAAAGTGGGAGACCTTAATTATAATAACGAGGTTAACGATGGGCAAAGTGAATGAAAGGAGAAATATAAATCGTGGATTAAATTACTAGGATCGCGGGGTTTAAAACGATCATCATAATATTTAGTGACAGATGGGCGCGCAGTTATCATGATATCGGCTATAATTGCCAGGAGCGCTTGGGTGACGCAGGTGTGTATAAAATAAATCGTCACCAACAAATTGCCGCCTCCAATCGGGCTGGTATCAACATACCGTAGTATCGGCTGCGTCGCCGGCACGACAAACAAGGCAATTGCTCGTTCGTTCAGTCAGATCGCTATCGCACACGCCACGGCGAGCAGCCGTCGACCAAATATCGCCTGCGTACCTCGCGTTATCTGGGGGCCAATATGTCCACGTTGAAGCCATCCATTCAATTTGTATACTCTTATTTGCATATCGCTACACATTTAAAATGAAACATCTTTGTGTCCTTATGCTCATTTTATAAGATGTTATCTTTTCTCTAACGTTAGTCCTTCGTCTTTTCGTTGTTATTTTAAATTTTAATATCAAAATAATATGCGCATTTGGGTAACAACATTTAAAATGTAATAGAGCAGTAATAATGACCCATAAAATGCAATAAAACCGTGACCAACTTGGGGAATTAAGTTCAATGGTTGGTTGAAACTGAAAACTAGCGCAGCAGTTCTAAAGCGTGCAATATAAAAAACATTAACTCCCATACACAAATCGTGTGTAATGTGCAGTTACACTAATGTCTTCGTGTAGTACTCTCCAAAAAGTCTGTACTTTTGAGACAACCCATGAAATATGAAAGCAAATATTGGGACAATCATCTCAGAACCGTTCGCAGTCGGGACCTATTACTGTTTCGACCTCCAATCACATTTTATGTCGGCGATACGTTATAACGACTCGGTAGAAAGTAACAATGGGGCATTAGTATGCATTTGCAACTTTTACTTCATCAAGTCTCGTTAGCTATTGTTGAAATATTGTATGAAAGGTAATAAAATGAGTTGTAAATGACAGTTTGAGTAATGATGACGGGTGGAAAGTGGTGCGAACACTTGTATACAGTTTCGCGAAGTTGGTTGAAATATTGATTTTACTCAGAAGAAGTGTGTTAACGCTGCAGTAATTTACTGAGCAATTGACGTTGGAATTTGATAAAATGCAATTGAACTCATTATTATGCAGATTTGTAAGTTTCTGCTGTCCGACGAAGTGATGTTAAAAGAATATTGTATAGAATACATTGGACTCATGTTACATAGAGATACTGCCACGGAAGAAGACACGTTGCGCCGACCGCAAACAAATTCGGATAAGGGTAGAAGTACGATGATGATAAACGGGGGTTGTTGTACATTCGTCACAAAGTAAATTCGCCACGAAAAAAAGTATGTGTTAACTCGCCACAGCTCTATTTTCATGAATAAAAATCCGCCGTATTGGTTATTTCCGTACAGACAGCAGAAAAATCGTAGTCCGACCAACCTTCACACTGCTCTGTCACACTGGTGTGACGATGAGGATTTTTTTTCTAACCATCACACCAGTGTTTTGGATAGGAAATAAGATTTACTAACCTTAACACCGGTATGATATTTTATACTCTATTTAAATTTTGTGCAGATTGTCATTTGCACGAAATACAGGAGTTAACAGGAGTAATTTAATGTGTTATGTAGTACTAGGGTATCATAAGTTGATAGAAGATTAAACATTTCTTTCGGGCTGTCACACCGTAGCTAATCTTCAACTGAATGATGACACCCTGGTACATACAAAATGAAAACAAAAAAAAACTAATAACTTTGTTTGTTACCAGTACTTTAAGCAAAAATTATGTACCTATGAAGACTTGTGACGAATTTACACATACTTTTTATGCATGTGGCGAATACACTTTAAATGTATGGACTTTTAAAAATGTGACGAATTTACTTTGTGGCGAATGCACAATAACCCATAAACAGAAACGGGCGGCGTAACAGCTCCACCAATGTGTTCTATTTCTAAACACTTTTTAATTTTGACCATGTATTTCAACAATACAAAATCGATAAAATCAATATCCACCATAGAGACGAAAATACCCCTAGACGTTATTCTACTTACAAGTACAACAGACACTTCAGTGTCCATGACTCAAGTCCGCTGCAACAACTCACACTTGAAGTAATTTAAAAGGCACATAAATCGAAATACATAAAGCATTCTCAAGAGTTACAGGTGAAACCACATGACTCATGTTATTGCTAACCAATTTTGCAACAGATCAAAAGATCACCGAAGATAACTCGATATGAAAGTTGTTGCAGGTCTGACATGCAACTAATCACGGCAGTAAATGGTGAAATAGGCGGTGAAAATAGATAGTGTTTTGATGGTAAATGCACTAGGCGTTTAGAAGAGACCCATCACCCAAGGCATAGACAAGAAAATCCCTAGAACGAAGAGAAAACTTAATCATCATCACCAAAGTGCGAAGGTAAACGCTGTTAAAGCTGTCGGTAACTTTTACTATCGCTAATAAAAGTTGCAAGGTAATTACTACCTAAATAAGCAGTAATTACCGAGTGAGTGGCATGTTTATACCGCATAGAGACATTGTCCCACTTCTCCTAACATTACCGTGAATATAATTACTATTTTGTTGTTAGACCATTAACAAGTGTGACATGGCAAAAGCCAAGACTGTTCAATGAGAGTAGTAGTAGCAACGATATTTATGTAAAGGTCAATTGTAAACTTTCCCGTATCGTTTGAATACCGGTGGCTAAGGAGTCTGTGACGATCGTGAACTATGGCCGGTCGTGACCACGAAAGGCGAAAGTGAACGGGTAAGGTACTGAGGTGTATTGTATTGTGAGCTAATATGCTCGTACCACGTGAAAGTGCCTACTGATCGATTTCCTATTCACGTGCACAAACTATCAGTAACAACATACGCATGTCATCGTTCGTGTGTTCGTAAATAAGATGATGATAAATGGTAACAGATGCGACTGCATCTACATACAAACATTCATTCATGGAAAAGTTGGCATATTCGTCTAAAAAAAATTACACGTGTCGAGATGTGACTTTTTAATTGCTATATGACACAATCATTGCTATGGAATATATAAGGCTGCCTGTCCACAGAAGCGGAGCGAGGCTGCGGAGCGGAGAAACGGAGATAAATTAACCAATAGGACTGCATACAATCTTCGCTCCGGTCCCAGTATGCAATCCTATTGGTTAATATTTGTCCGTTTCTTCGCTCCGCAGCCTCGCTCCGCTTCTGTGGACAGGCAGCCTAAACGTGGACTTTACACGGTTGAGGTGTTCTGATCGCAATCAGTTTATTTATGTCATTCTTTGCCATAGTTGTTTAATTTTAAAAAAGTCTTCTTGACTGAATTTTGGCCATGGTAGCCTACAATGGACACTAGCTATCATCGGTGCCATGCTCAGTTACCAGGTAAATAAACAATTTTCAAGCGAATAACGGAAGCCTAAACAAGCGGGCTGTTATACCTAGTTTTTACTGCACAAAGCATATCACGACGTGTTATCTGAGCTTGTTACAAGCGTTGTTGTAAATGTGGTCTACGACTCTTTTTTTCAGCCTAGTTGAAGCGATAATGCGAACGGAAGCCCGCTTAACACATTACTGGGATGTTTATAGGCAGTTGCGGGTATTCTTGTTTTTACAGCTTTTAACTTAATTACAGTTGGGATGACAGATACGTGCCAGGTTTATGCATCGTCTTCCTTATTTGTATTCAATAGAATATTCATAGGCCTCTTTGCTGGTATAATGTTACTAGCGTCAAATTACCGTGCATTGAACTTTGTGCAGTTAATTACGCAGAAGTAAGAGTGTAGCCTAAAATCGGAGCGTTAAAAATACGCGTCGCTCAGGACTTTGATGTTGCTCAAAATAGAACCTTGTCGTATATCTAATCACGTGTGTCTCGCTAATGAGCATGATGCTTTTAGAGCAGACTGGTTTTTTTTGGACAAGCTCGGTTCAGTAATCCCAACCACTGCAACTACTGAAAACAACAACAATCAGCATTGAGCTATGTACAGTAGCGACCTCCAGAAAAATGCCAGGGCAACGAAACTCGATGAGTCCCGGACTGTCTTGAATTCCACAACTAAAATTCAGAAAATAATAGTAGGAGTAGTAAGGTAAACATAATATCCACTTCCCTCCATATCAAGCAGGAGACAGGACAGAACTCAGTCAATGGGCACAAAGAGACGGGAACGGTTAAGGGATGCTAGTTAGCTAACAGTTTCACAGGCGACGGGGTGATAATAACTAGTGAACTTTAACCCTTGTGTAACCTTTCACAGCGGCCCGTCCGACGATAGGCGACGCTTAATCATCCGAACATGCCACGCTCGGCTTCCGTTACTAATCCATGTACCTATGTTTAATTATTGTGTTGGATTTTAGCAGTCTTGTTTAAATAATAGTTTGGCTACTCATTCTGAATCGGATCGGATTATTTGCCGTGAAGAGGCGTGTTAAATTTCCGCTCTAACAATTTTTTTCCGCACTAGGGCATCGTGTCAATGTTGGGAGCAGTCGCCATAGCGACTGTTTTGTTCTTTAGGTTGGTTTTGCTTAAGCCAAATTACATTGGAAAGAGAAAGTGTTCGACAAACAAGAGTTGATCAATTAATCCCGAGGATTAAATTTTGAACTTTGACAACACGAGGCGAGGGCTTAGAGATGTCTAGTTTAGTTACCAAGTACTTAGTCATCATATAATAAATGATGATTACCACATCGAATGATGATTGTTGCAGGCATGTTTATTTTTTGCCAATTTGCAGTGCTACTCAATCAATAGAATTAGGTAAATAATGTAATGATGTACTTCGAATGAGGACATTAAAAGGTAAAACCACAATAATGTAAGCAGTCTTTCAGTAATATTTATTTTTAGCGAATGTCTAAATGACTAGTTTTTTAAGGCGTTTTGGCCGATATACTTCCAGTACCATGGTACTACTCGACAACCATGTCTCAGAAGTAAATCATGTGTCCGGTGGCCTAACTGATTAAAGTTTTATGCTTGAACAGCTGTATTCTTTAATCTTAGTTTGTTTCATCGTAAGACTAATGAAAGATATGCTTGCTAGTATTCCGTTACTGATGAGCTTGATATATCATGCTCTAATTATAAGAAAAGTTAATCCATCACAGTTAATTCTTAGCACCTCATGATTTCACATAACGCTGACACATTTACGCTAAACGTTCCAGCGAAGAGTCTAGGAAAGCATAACTCCACGGAGCCAGCAGAGCTATCATAAAAAACGTTGCAATTACTTAGTTCGCGTCATAGAACTCATAGATAACGTTAGAACGTTGAACCTCGCCTCGGCGTAAAAGGCAGGCCTGTGGGCCGCAAAGGCGTAGAATATTCCGCAAATCCGTACACCGCAGTGCAATAGTTCACCACCCCGCATTTAGAGGTCGCTGCGTGCGGCGGGAAAGTGTCGGATGCGTCAACTGTGCTTATGCAATCTGATTTATGGCCAGTTAAACGGTTAATTGGTTACTTGCTTTCATATTATGACTCGTTTCGCAATATATTAGCACATTGTATTGTATGCTTTACCAGCCATTGATTCTTTTGAAAGCTACGGATTGCATAAAAGTCATTCTCATTAACATTTAATTTTTAAAGGCTTTTTACTAAAAACTCATTATGGAATTCTTAAGTATTCATTTAATTCGTTCAGAGGTGTAATTGTATTAATGCATTAAAGGTGAAATCAATGAGAATGTACGTGTCTTGTAGCTGTGTATTGCTTTAATTACGTTCAGCCTTCTAGTACCATTTAAAGGGTAGATAAGGAATTGATAATGTTTACTGTAATTCCCGCAGCAATACGGAAACGATGTAACAAGCAATTATCTTTATAAGTTCGATTAGGTTCTTGTTCTCATAACATTGCAAGAAGCAAGCTTACAAGTTATATCTGTACAGAACATTTTGTAGCTTAACTTTCATAATCAGATGAAATAAGACAGCTTAAGTCGACAGAGAGACACAAGAACCAACATAAAATTCGTAACTTTGTTGCTACGAGGTTACGAATTTCGTAGCAACTTCGTAGACACAATAATTCTCGATCTAACAAGTAGAACAACCCAAAATAATTCAAGAATTTGTATCTTACTAGCTAATCGTGCATAAATAAAATAACAACCCCTAAACCACGGGGGAAAAGTCTGCTAACTTTTAAGTTATTCCCAAACTTCGGTTTTCCTTTGACATGTTAATACATATTAAAATATGGATACCTTTTATCTGCCCAACTAGTAACTAGTGATGCCACAAAAGCCGAGATCAAATTACATGATCGAGGGGTTAAACGTTAAACTCTTGTCTGATATGAGTAATTGTTTGGTCTACGTAATTAAAACGCCGAATATGGGCGCAATAATAGCGTCTATTGTGTACCCACGCTCGATTCAATTATTATTTTAACAAGATACTGCAGATAATTGCTTGTAAACAATGGTGGGGTAATAACCTTTTAATATTACCTAGTGGATTGTAGAACATATCGTTAAGATTATTACTAAGATAGTTATTATTGTTAAGGAGATTTGTTATGTTATTGTTTTGGACTAAATTCAGTAGACTGGGACAGTGGTGGAATTGGCTCAGTATCAGTCAATGACAGGTTGTCACTTGTCAGTTCCCGTTTGACACAGAAAAGCGAGACAATGAGTGACCAGACTGATGGATTATTGTAAAATGTGAGTTTCTGAGTGACCTGCTATTTGGACTTCACATTAGCGACGACTTAAAGCGCAGTAAGTGGAATTATGTACTTGCTTACGGAAATTGGTCTATAAGTGGTTTTTCTATTAGGAATTTTACAGTAGTAGCCTTTTTAAGCTATTGCAAAGCTTCTATCGCGGGCCTTGAGCGTGGGGACCGAATCCAGAAATTCCGTAACGAAAAAAACCTAACACCCCCCACTTGACAAATTGACACTTGACAATGACTTTTTGAAATATCACTCTTGTCTCTTTAGTTCAACATTTAGGTGGCATTGGTTGTATTGGAAAACTACCGTAATCAGCTGTTTGTGAGAAAGTATATAGGTATTTATCATCTATGTACAACAGTGAATATCTGTACTCGTATAATTTGTGTACAAAGTGTTTTAAATATGAATAAACAAAGTGCATTTATTAATATTAAAGAAAAAAAAACAAAGGAAAAAAAATACTGCATTAATAAAATAAATAAATAATTATAATTGTATAAGTTGATAAAAAATGCTATGCAATAGCTTTACCGCGGCAGTCTCCAGTGCCACACGTCTTTTTTTATGGTGGGTGGAAAATCATCAAATAATCCCTCCCGCTCTTGGGCAGAGCGAAAGGGAGTGTCAGACTTCTGCTGACTAAAAACCACCCATGTTTCTTCTTAGCCCTTCATGTCGAGGCCGCGGTATCTCTTGCGAACAACCCGCAGCCCCGACGGGTACAGTAGTAGCCTGCAGTTAGATTTGTCTCCTTATTGTGTAGGACTTCAACAAAACTGGCGAAATGCGAGTGTACACGTACAGTTACACCTCTGCTGCCTAACGCTTCGGGGAAATACAGGCGTGATGTTATTATGAAAAAGAAGACATTGGTATCCTATATTCCGCAACAAACATTTATAATCCAGAGCCATAAAACCTCAGATACAAAGCCTATTCCAATTCAGCAAATAAATTAGGAAGAAATACTTGAACACGTTTCAAGCAAATTCTTTACATAGCAAATATCACAAGAAAAGAGTAAAACGGAATCCCTTGATACAAAATAAGTACAAAGTACGCAATGTATTTTTTAAGCGTGACAGTCAGGATTGATAGTTCGCCAGTGAAAGTGAAGTCGTGAGGCGACTGCGAATACGCAATGGGCTTTTGAACAAATCCGGAGTCGGAAATTCGCAGCTCAACCCAACGTTTTTGTTACTACACTTACTTTATATTTTCGTCGGGACTATGTTAGTTTCGTAGCCGAATTTGTTATTCAAACGAATGGATACGTTTTCTTTTTCTTGTCGTATTCAAAAAGATGTTTATTCGTTCGACTTTTTTTCTGAAGCAAGATCGTTGACCGTGTTTTAATGAATTATGAAGACAGTTCAGTCGTATTTTACTGCGGAGATTTGGTACGCTTCGAAAAAAGTTGACAAAAGCATAACGTTCAAAATAAACGTTTAGTCCTTATAAAGATACGTAATTAACATGAACTTTTTCTTTTTCCTGCCTCTATCCTACTTTAGGTCGGGTCGGCTCTCCGAATTTTCTGGCGCCAGGAAAATCTGTCCTGGGTTCTTCCTAATTATTCCAAGTAGTCAGTGGCCCGAAAATTTTACAAGCATTGTTACCAAGACAAACAGAAGACAGAAGCTTGCATTTCAGAATTCCGTAGCCAATCAATCATGATTCACTCGAAAGCCGTATGACGAGCTATACGGATATCAAATAATAATAATAATAATAATAAAGTTTATTAATGCTTCAGTTTACATAATTGATAGTGTTTGGAGCCTCCATTTAAGCAAATAATGCCTGTGTTAGGAGACTCCGCTCTTCCATAACATAGCAATAATTACATGTACTAATGCTAGAATTGAATTACAATTTATACACTTAAAACTAAAAAATTATAATGAGAACGGTGGGTGTTGAGAGTATATCTCGAGTATGGATTGTAGTGTGAGTGGGTGTGTGTGTAAGCGCGTGTGTGTGTGTATGTGTGTGTGTGTATGTGTGTGTGTGAGCGTGGATGCAGGTGTATAGGTGAGGGTTGTGGGTGCGCGTGAGTGTGAGAGTGTATATGGCGTGGTGGTGTATTTGTTAGTATATATGCTCTAGAAGTGCCTCTGTGTCATTATAGGTAAGTGTTTTAATATAATTGGTTAAGATTTTTTTACATTCAAAACTTGTTTTATTGTATAGCTCAATTTTTTTGTTTAACTTGTTATAAAGTTTAGCTGACCTTTTACTAAATTGCCTGGTGGCAAATATAGTTTGAGTTCGTGGAATTTGTGCAACAATGTCAGCCCTTCTTTTCTGCAAAAACACTGGATCAAAAGGTAGGGTTTTATGTTTTTTGATGACTGTTTGGACAATGTAAAGCTTTCTTACGGAAAGAAGATCACTCATTTTGTACAAGATCTCGGTGGGGTATCTTTTCGTTTTAAAGAGCATGATCTTTATCAGTGCTCGTTGGGCTCGCTCGATATATATAAAATTTGTTTTGACTGCACCTCCCCAGATAGGGATGCAGTATAGCAAGACCGACTGAACCAACGCGCTGTAAATCTCGTTTAGAACATTTCTGGGGGGTCTCGAATACTGGTAAAATCTTTGGGTACGATATGCCGGAGTGTTTTAAAAATCCAACTCAATCTTCTAACTCTGTTGGCAACTTGTTCAAGATGCTGAAACCATGATAGTCGCTGGTCAACAATTACGCCAAGATACTTGGTGTGTGTTTCTTTTTTAATGCTTGAACAACTACAGTTTCTGTTTTTTGCATCTCCACATGTATGTATTTTAAGATTAAGATCCTCACTAGGTTGACTATTTTTGCTAATGCTAAAACATATGTAGTTTGTTTTGGAGGTATTTAACGACAGTAGGTTATTATTTAGCCATTTGGCTACTTGCGCCATTCCCATCTCAGATTTGAGTTTAACATCCTGCCAAGAGGTCCCAGAGAAAACGATAGCGGTGTCATCAGCATAGGAGAAAATTTTAGCACCATTAATGTGCATGTTGCAAAGATCATTTAAATACACGAGAAATAATGTCGGACCGAGTACGCTGCCCTGGGGGACACCGTATGTGACCTCAGCATCTCCACTAATCATTTCTCCCACCTTAACCCTTTGCTTCCTAGATGTGAGATAATGTTCGAGTAATTTTAGTGGAGTATCTCTTATGCCAGCTTTTTCAAGTTTACTGATAAGGACAGGGACAGAGACGGTATCAAAAGCCTTTTTTAGGTCTAGGAAAACAGTCAAGCATTTATTACCAGAGTCAAGTTGTTCAGTTACTAGAGAACTCAATGCTGTGACTGCATCCTCAGTGGATAAACCCTGTCTAAACCCAAACTGTGAGTTGGAGAGTAAATTAAATTTTGTAAGATAATTGGTTAATCTAATGTTAATTAATTTTTCCAGAATTTTCGAAATGGCAGGTAGAACAGATATAGGCCTATAGTTGTTCACGTCGTCTCTGTCCCCCCCCTTATAAATAGGAGTAATAATGGATTGCTTCAGTTGGTTTGGGAAGATACCGGTTTGGAAGCAAAGGTTTGCGAGATGGGATATTATAGGGACAACTTCCTGTCGTACATGTTTTAAAAGTTTAGTCGGAATATTGTCCCATCCGGGGGCACTATATATAGGGGAACTTTGTGTGTTTATCAAAGCACACAAAGTTCCCCTTGTAAATAAAGTTACAGCTGTCTCTTTAGTCATACCATTTTGAAAGCTGCACCATCGGCAATGTAGCCGAGTCGCAGTTCCCGATAGCTCATGTGTAATGTGTAGGATTCTTGACCCTGCGTGCAGTGTCCGATAATAAATAACTAAATCATTAATTATTCCTACGCCGCAGCGGCCGCAGCGGCGACGTGAAATATTTAGAAAACGTCCTCCTACGCCCAATTTGCGTGAGAAAGCTGCTAAAGAGCGCTGCTAAATTAACTTTTGCAATTAATGTGGATATTCGAGATTACTCAAAGGTCCTACACGCATTTGTGCCGTAGGCGGTTCACGTTAATTTTGCTTTTAATTAAATCCTTAAGAAGTAACAAAAAGAGGCTGAACCTTCGAGATATCAGCTAATAGCCCCCGACATTTATATCGTACAGGAGTAACCTTTCACACATTTGTAAAGCTGAATATATCTTGTTTCTGCGCCATCATTCCTTTTGACTGGCAAGTACCAATCATCATTTATTACGACTGTCGTGTGGTTTTCTTGTTTTATAGGTCTAAAATTACCAACACAGTCGTCTGTTAGTATCAGTGGGATCTGAACCACATCATGTCGTAGCAATAAATCTCCTACTTTGAATATTTATACGTTGGAGTAGCTTGCCAACGAATGTTGCCCTCCTTGCCGTAACTGTTGAGCGTGTATCAACGTTTTCCACTCGTAAATATATCGGGGCGTTCACAAAGCAATAGTCCGTGAACTGTTCGCGAACTGTACCTGTACTTTGTACTTTTGGCTTTCAAATTAGGCACAGCTCAAAACATACTCATTGTATTTTGTCATGCGATGCTCTGACTACACGAGCCTTGTGAAAGGTGAACAACCTAAAGTTGTCGTTATCTCGACAAGTAGACACACTACATTAGACATGTGACATCATTATTGTGACAGCACGGTAAACATTTGTCCTGTTTGTTGTATATTTTGTTTATCAGTTTGGACATAACAAAATCTTGTCATTGCCCTTTGTGTGAACACGTGTGGCATATTAATCTGCCCTTTTCAGACAGTAAAACAAAGGCATCCATTACAGCGCCACAAATAAAACATTTAAAACGCCCACAAATAAACACTTAGCGCGATATTGTTGAATCAATTAGTGCACAATGTTAATGTTGATAATAAACGATGCAAACACGTACATCAAGAAGTCAATAGACCTATCAGCATAAAATATGTATCTCACGAAGTAATTTCTCCACAATGAAACCGCCAGTGGGTGTAATGTAACCAACTGTCACGTTTACCGCCCATTAAGAATCAATAAGAGAACAACTCGCCAGTGAAACTCGCTGCTCGTAATGAAGCCGTTTCAAGGGTTTTGGCAAATGACGCTGGTCGCAGTAAAGACGTCGGTATTGCCACTATCGCGTACAAGATTTGACGAGGGTTCAATGTCATAGCCAACACTCCCGAGAAAATTCCACAGAGCGTTGACTTGAACAGTTGAGCTTCACCCAAACGATGTCTAGTGTTAACTTGTCTCAGCAACGAGAACAGTTCGTTGGTAAAGCGATTTGAACTTTGATCTCAACAAAACGTATTTGAAATGAATGGGAGTTAAAGTTCTGGCGAGACGATCACATTTATTTTAGAACATGTTCATTGTTCAGTGTTGTTTCAAGAAACATAATGCAGACATTGTGCATAGTTCAGGGTTTTCATGTCGAAATCATTTATTAGGTGTTTAATATGCTGTCCTGTTTCAAATAGGCAGTTAACCGCGTGTCAAAGTATATCAGGGCAAATCTGTTACCATGGAACAGCGGGCAGACTCGATAAATCAGTATGTTTTTAAGGGCATAATAAAATTACAATTACAGACAATTCATATAAAATAAGAAATATGGTTCTTGGACCGCTTTTCTTTGATCCAAATGCATGCGTTCGGAAATCAACCAAAAGGACATTTATCCGCAAAAAAATAATCTATTGAGGAAGCTAAGCCGACGTTTTTGCGGCTTGCTATTAATCGTGAGGCATTGATTGCGGGCAACGACGCGTCGGCTGCCAAGGAATGACCATTGGCGCAGGTGTAGGCAGGAAATAACGCCATTTATGGGCAAGGCAGCCGCTCTAGAAAAAAACATGGCGGTACAATCAGACTAAACTCGTGATGAGAGAAAAACTGATGGTAATAGTTCAGAGAGAGAAAAAAAGAAGTATTAAACATGCAAAATCGCTGGCAATTCAAATTGAAAGGCGAGTTGAAAGCTTATGATTAAATAAAATTTTAAGCGAGCACACGGTGTATGTTTTTATGATGTAACAAAAAACGTGACGACTTCAATCTATAAACGTAAGCATTGCACAAAAAACTTGCGCGTCGATTCTATGGGAATTTGTGTATGGGTTCTGATGAGTTTAATTATTCCTCGGAGCGTTTTTTGGCAGTAAAATTTAATCCAGTAAGCCAGTTAGACAACGCAATCAGATAGCAGTTAATAGTGTGCTTGGCAACAATCTACTTGTTACCGTGTTACGTTTTTTACTGCTATCAAGATTATACTCTCTTCATATTATATTTTTATGAATTCCTTGATCTTTCTACAAATGACTCTCTGCGTAATAGTTTTATTTGCGTATAATAAAGCATAGATATGACTGGGCGGTGTTTTGTATGGTTGAAACAGTCGTAAGATGCGTCTTGAGATTATACCAGGAAAATGCCAGCATGTAGTATCACCACACGCAAGTATCACCAATTCCCAGGATTAGTCTTCGTGGCGGTTTATGAGAATGTGTCATATCAATTAATGGAGAGACTTAAAACATGTGACAGGAAGTCATAATAAAAATTGAGATAAATGCCACAACTGATGCAGATTTTCACTACAGACTCCTAAAAAACTGACTGGCAAGCGAATATTCAAATACATTTAAATCGTGTATGTAACCACTTATCACTGCGCGTTTTAACCTCTTAATTTTGGCAGCCGCACACTTTAGAATGACTATAATCACAACGAGAGTCGCCTCGTAAATCTTAGTCTAAATTACAGGTTAGCATTTCACGTCACGAGTGCTCACGAGCGAGTCGTCGTTACCGATGACTCAGTTCACATCTAAAGCAGCGTTTAGATAAGAGCTAGTCGGAGCTAGGACATCAGATAGAGAACTATCTTTTCCGTATTTAGGTACTATGTTTAGAATATTATGGTCCTGAGATTTTAGATCTTGTTAAGGCAGTTCTTCGAAGCTTTGATATTTTACTCGACATTTCGAGAATCGGTGAATAATTTGGGGTAGTAAAGTTTCTTGGTCCGTATTTGTTTCTTCTATACGAACCTTAATAAAACTTTTACGACTTACCTATTCGAATTAATTAAGAGCTAAAGAGTTCATACTGAGAACATAAAGCTCTTTCATAAATTCAGCAAGTGTAATTTGTACAAAAATTAGTATGAGTTACGGCCTTACGGGTTCATATTGCGTTGAAAGTTTATTAAAGAGCTGAATTGATATGGGTCGTTATTTTGCACTTATGTTTTACAGTTGAATTCTCAAACAAAACTCAATTTTAAGTCGTCAGACGTAGGTTTGAGGTACCTTCCTCGTTTGACTTTAAGCTACACAAACTCTGAGAACGTATTGTATTCATTTCTCAGATAAACCTAGTTTTATGTATGAAATGGGATTCAGCTTACCGTTGATCAGATGCTACACTTGACTATGCGACATAAAGTAACACGATTTACTGGGGAACGAACAGTTTTCTTCACCAATAAGCGGTAAATGCCCTAGATCCACCGATGTCTATACTGAATAGACCATCAAATATTCCGCAGCAATAATGCAACTCTGTGTATCACGACATAGGAACATTGCGGTAGACATGGATGCAAGTAGCAAAGTACAATTTCATGTCTACGTAATAGACTCATCAAGAGAGAATGTTATTTTACAGCGAGACAGCGGTATTGTGCCAAATACCAGATAATAAACGTACCTTTCCAGCCGCTTTGCCATCTAGGCCTTAAGTAACGGGTGTGGTGAATTCGCTAAAATTATAATGAATATACTGCTTAAAGCGCTTTTAAGATTGGGAATGTAGACGGTGAGAATTTCAATGCGACTTATAAAGGCGAACTTGTTACAAAATCAAATAAGTTTAAGTATTGAAGTAGAAAACATTGAAATGGTTAATCTGGATACAGGTATATAATTAACTTAAACTTCTTTGAATTTGTACACTTGAGTTAATATTTCAATTCGGATCTTCCAGTATACTTTTGATTAACCTGTATAAAGCGAAAACCCAAAGACAGCTTTTCCATAATGTTTTATAAATATTCATTTCATTAACGACCTTTTCGTTAGTCAAAGCCGCTTTGACCTTTTATAACGAGGAAAAGAATTGGAGTAAAAACTATGAGTTCGTAAGTTAATTAGTGAGTGTGTCAAATGGCCCCGGATTCGTCGCAGACGTGAGCTGCGAGTGCGGAATCGAGGCTGCAGCGTCAATCGTCACTGCGAACCGAATCGGGTTGTCTTTGGGTCACGATTGTAATGCAACGACAAATTCGAATTAGGATTCTGCGTGTAATTTAACAGTACGCTACTTTTGTTCACTAATGGAATGGTTGAGACTTCAGAAATTGAAAGATATAAGGAAAACAATATTTTGTACTATCTGTACAAATTAATCCGGTGTGAAAGGTCTCTTGAGTTAGGTATATTCTAAGCCAAACGCTTCTGCGTTAATAAATTATTTCGTAGAAAGTCTATTCCAGAAATAGAGGCATAAACAAAACAGCACGGTGGGCTCTCCGCAGATAGGTCGTCGACCCACAACAGCTGTGCATCGAAAATACTATTGGAGAGTAGTTGACGTGCATCAGGCAGTGAGGCACCACACACTCGTTGCCTACTTTTGCAGCAGCAGTTACAGGCCAGACGTGCCACCGAGCAGCCAGCCAGCCGATGGAAGATAATTAACAACGAAATTGTCCGGAGACAGCTAGGCGCCTTACTTCTGTGGCCCGCGTTGCATTACGCTCCGCAATAATAACATACCACACAGCCGACACAAGGCAATTAAAAAAAGTTGGAACGCCCATTTCCCACACATTACTGGGTGAATGCTGCGACTGTATTGCAATATGAGCACTTAATGCTGCAGGGTACAGGACCCGGCGGATTCTGAGCCAGGGGAAATTGTTTGAATTGAGGTGAAAGCAGTCGCGGTGGATCCGACAATTACCGGATAGTAATGACTGTAATGACAACAATATTGCAGAAACCGAGTGCAGCCTGCAAAACGACGACGAGTCGATTAGGCAGTTTCCAAACAATTTTATAGTGGCGCCGACTGACTACTAGGCTCACGCTCTGATTTGCATATCGCCAACGAAAGTGTAGCGTTGAGTTAGATCGACCTACATACTCGCACCGAAGCACACGCCGCACCGGTAGCGGATGCTAATTTTATACATGCAAACTTTTAAATACTTCAAATGAGTTTGGTGTCTTACTTTGGTGAGTAAAATATGAATCTTACATTTCAAGGTTAGTAGATTATAAATGAACTAGAAAACTAGCAGTACATGCAGAACGGCGTCGCTGTCGGTCTAAGCAACAGGTATTAGATGATCTAAAACCGGTCCATTTTAATATTAGTCGCTCTAGTTGTAGCGTCTCGCTCCCGATTGTCGTGCGAAAAGATCGCATGAATTCCCGTCGCGAATCGCAGCTCTCTAATGGACCCTCGAGACGGCGTGGTAATCAACTTTTATGGACAAATGCGTTGCTAATCGGCAGCAAACAAATTATAGATTGGTAAATCCAACAGCGCGCAGCGGGGTAAAGTGGGCCGGTGAAAAAGTGAAGTTTCGTCAAACGCACCACTTACCTAATTTACGAGAGCGGAACCGAAGCCGACGGAAGCATTGTGTCGGAGCGCTCAACACTGATCCATTGTGGGAAGTGTATTAGATAACGTGCTCGCGAGAGCGCGCACGAGACAATCACAACGATTTCGCGTTCGAATTTGAAGAGTGAGAGCGATTTCTCGCTAGAAAAACAGAGCAACAAACAGAATCAACGAGTACAAGTATTCATCACCATAAATGTTATCATTATTCCCAAAAGGTAAGGGATTGGGCAAATTACACCCCAAAGTTAGTAGTGTAAAAGTCCTAAAGTAGGGGGAGGCGAGCATATAGCAGAAACAAATTCGACCAAGCTATTAAAATAAGGAGTACATCCTCAACAAAGAAGATTGCAATTCCCAAACCAACGACTCAGTCATAGGTTGTTATATTTTCATGATATTTTCCATTAGACACGTAAAGATCAATGATTAGGGGAGGTCGGAACTCGGAACGCGAACTCGGATAAAATCAGGTGCGCGTGAGACCGATACATCGCTGGTAGTCTTTCCAGAGCATATTTTTGTTCACACGCTCTTGAGATTTCGTGTTCTGTGACTGTCACCTTCGCAAATCTGATGTTTTAACGCCAGTGAATCATGGTCCGGAATACCTTGAAAATGACTTGTTTTGAAAACAGATTTAGCATAACTAGATCGTAAACAAAATTGTTTGTCTATAAATCATCAGCGCATTCAGGTAAACGTTTGATCGTACGGCTCATAGGTAATCCTGACAGTGGTCCATTAGGTCCGCGCGCAGGGTCGGCGTGGGTGCCACAATGCCACTAACGAGAGGCCCGATATCATCTGACAGACAGGGGACATTAGTTAATGCTCGAGAACCAACACAAAGCGGGATAGATAAGAAAAACCGTACAAAAAGTTCAACTGTGGTCTACAATGAAAGAATGATGAGTTCTGGCGTGGCATATACAAAAGATTGTGAAACGTCATGCGCTGCACAATAGAGAGAGCGACTCGAAGAGCGAGCATCATGCATTACTAATCATGGTAGCATGCGTCTCATAACAATCTGAGCCAGCTTCAATGCACCGGCCGTCAACCGTGCGATAAGCACAACACGACTCTAGGAGACGACTGGCCACACATTATTTTATTTGCATGACTTATTTGATACCAATCTTTATTCAGGTCTTTAAAGCAAATTATTTCAGTTTAGATTATAATATTCAATCAATACTAGCAAACTTCATCAAGAGCAAAACTTGCTCATTTCATCTCGTCTCGTCTGTTTTAGAAACAGTTACGCAACTCAAATCTCAATAAATTGCACTAAATAAGTTTCATTCATTAGCATAGGTATGTGGAATAGGAATTTGGTTTATTCAGAACAGAATCTAGTCTTGTATTACTACGGTCTGCGGAGCCTTAGGCGTGGTAAGCTTTAATTGGAATTGTCGGTGCAGACAAATAACAAAGATGTAATTTACATGAACATCTTTCATAATAAATTCAACGCTCTCAAGGCGTTTATTAAGTTTAAAACTTGCTTCTTCATTCTAACGTAGTGGAGCACTAACTAAATTACTTACCACGCAGCGACGATAATCACATACAAATGGGACATTGTCGCCGAGTACAGTTGATAAAATGCAATTTGTTGCAACATAATCTACATTTAATTCATATTCATGGGGTATTATACAAACAAGTTGAGCGTTTAGCGCACGCGCCTGAAAATGATAGCATTCGTAGAAGCGTTTGTAGCGGCTATTACGACACATTTCATAGTCGCTTTCGACAATACAATGTCTAATGTAAAACAGAGTGATTCTGAATTGTCTTGGAGGAACGTTCCATCTGCGAGATTGCTGTTGTTAGGAAACAACAATTATTTAGTGAAGAAAATGTTTTGAATAGAATAAAATTTATAAATGGTAAGTTATTCGGGAGTGTTTCGATTAGAACTGACATGACTTACTTGTTTGTTGAGACAAACGTTTTTTTTATTATTAAGTCTTGCAATCTTTCACAAATTGCTCATTCAAAAGGAAATCACTAAACTAATACTTAAAAACGACGATGTCGACGTCAACTTCGCGGAAACATCAAATTGTGAAACTGCTATGATTAAAGCGACATACCTCGATGCGACCATTAGAGATGCTAAAATATTATCTGTTTCGCCACACTTCATCGGCGAGAAGGATGCTTTACTGTTATGGAGGTCGCATCGCGACGCATCGATTGCGGTACAATTACATGACTCGACACTGCGATAATTTACTATCATTATTCCGCACTGTACATATTTATGTGTCGCATACATTTCGAAAGCCTTGCTTCGTGATGATTTAAGACAAATCTGGACGTATTTCGATCGGAAACAACGCAATAACAATTAATCGATGTCAGCGCCCGGATACTAAACGTTGCTGGAAAACTAAGATGAATGTAGTAGGTAAACACGAAATATCTCGATACTATTAAACTAATGGCCGTCTTCGATATAAATTACGTTCATATAAAATAGTTTTACAAGTCATTAAGAAATCTACTTGCTATAAAACGGTTCAGTTGTAGTCGTTAAGGTAGTCGAAGATAATAAACATGGTTGTTTTAATGAGAAATTAATTAACTGGAAAAGAAATCAGCTACAAAACGAACAGTATACAAAATTCATTCCGTCCTACATCTAATTAAAGTTATTCTCGTGAGATTCTCGGTTATTAATTTGTAGGGTAGGTAAGTGCAATAAAATAAGACTTAAAAGCTACATGGAGTGCATCTATTAATTTGTATGTAACGGATACAGGAAATACCTCCAAAGCTACATTCTTTTTAAAACAGCCATGTTCAAGAGTGATGTTTTTAGGCTGGTATAATATACGATATGATATGTAAATATATTATGTGCAGTAGAGTTGAGGTCGGTTGTACTTCGGTGTACAAACAACGGACCACCACTGCGCTCTAGATACATTATTCGCGGGCCTCGTTTACTTTTTCATCTCCTCTCGTTATAGTTTAAATCGTGACTGTTTTATAATTTAACTGCGACATATACAGAGTTACAATTCTAGCCTAGATTTTATGTGGAATTGAATCTAAAAGGATTAGAACTAAATAGATACTGCTTAGGAAGTATCTCGTAAATACTGAGAACGAATACGGATGAAAGAACTTGCAGTTACTAAATGGAAAATAATGCCTAGAAAGTGGCGCAAATTGAACAAAGTTAGTTTAATAACTAAGCAATAAATCAGAAAAGCGCAATATATGGAAGGTTTTATAGACAAGTCGTAGAACTGCGGTGTGCAAGCGCATTCGCCTCACTTTCACACTTTCACTGGGGCGACGCCCCCGCGAGCGCACGCGCTCCGCACCAACAATGTGACCGAACGTTGCAAAACTGATTATTCAACACGCACGACAACAAATATCAATGAAACTGTACCATAATCAGCTAAAGATATGCTATTCGATAAAGAACCCGGACCTCGAAATGCATCTCTAAACGATTTTTTCAAAAACACAGCGTGAAATGGTGAAATCGTTGAGCTGAGTCACGACCTTTCTTATTATAACAAGAGTAAATAAGACTATAATCCAATTTAGATAACTGCGGATTGAATTTTTGGAGATGTTCTTAATGCGCGCGCAGGAAATAAATATTGCAACCGAATTGTTGACTTGTTACTAGTTGATATAACAGTACATGCTCGTGATGGCCGAGATAAGTATCATTTGGAATTACACAAAAACAACGAGTTCGACAAAAGGTACAAGCACAGAGTAGACAATAAGGTTTTACAGTGAATGGGACCATTGAGCAATCAACGGTAAAAATAAGCGAGTAACGCAACGAAGAACAGATTGAACGGTAACAGGGGCAAATAAAAATAATTTGAATCCTTTGTCTTGAGTACTCCGAGCGCGCATCTTGCGTATGGTAGCAATTACGTTGTAAAACAGACCGTATTTTAATGTAATTAAAATCAGCATTTACACAACGAATTCACACACCGCACAAACAGAAACGCACATGGCGCGCATATTACAGATAATCGCGATGCATTCAAGTGAACGTCGAATCACGGCGTGTCTGAATCATACCCCCTATCCGTATGTAACCTTGTTTAGTTCGAAGGCTTTTTGTGTACCTATTTATTTTTACTGCAAGTCGGCTGCGGTCGGCCGGAGCGACGTTGCTTCAAGGCCCACTTGTCCCTTCAGTTCTGAATACGGACCCGGTTTACCTCCAAAGATACAAGTTTTTCAATGCACTACAGTAGCTATTTTGAGCATGATTATACAAAAAAGGACCACGTTATGAGGAAGGGCGCGCAATGAGACATTCCCAGCGGTATAATTGCATCCAGTTCCAGAGTTCAAGCTAAGATTACCGAGCGCAGTTTCGAAAATGTTGAGATCTACCTGGTATTTCGAATTGAATGTAATTGAAGGTGAACATTTTAAGTGCGTTACCGTTGAAATGCTTATTATAAAGAATTTGGTTTTACTTGCTTAAGATTAAATCAATTAGTTATCAGCTAATTGTTAATTAAATCCAATGTAAATAAGAAACCTTTTAGAAAGTACAGCTATTATATTATCTAAACTCGTGTTACGCGCAGTAAACGCTTTCGTTGCACCTGAATTGGAATCGACTTTCAATTACTACGTAAATTGCTGTTGGCTCTTAGACTTTCCACTTCTCCATATTATAGGAATATTTTTTTGTTTAGATACTACCGGTCTTTTGTTACGACATTGTAAGAATTTCTTTCAATATTGTATTTTATTCAGACTGCCCGCTGAACTGGAAAAGCTTTACTTGCTTTGATTTTTTTTCACTGTTTACTTTACTGACAACGTTTTCCTGAAATTCTACATCATCTAAATCTAGATTGCTATTGTGTTCAACCTCAGGGTTTTTAATAGAAAAAAGACGTATGTTTTTGTATTAGTGCGGGTCGTGCTAGACATTCTAACATAATTCTACTACTCCATGGCTGGCGGTTATTAACTATAACCGCCAGCCATTTCATTCTGCTTATCGATCCTCGCAGTTGGGAATTCAGCCACATGCTATTTTCCAGTAATACGTTCTTGTGGTGCAATACATAATTTGCAGTCCGACCGTGTGTTAGAAAATACACGTACATTTTGATCTTAATTAGATAGTGCAAGATAAGTACATTATGCAAACAAGTCTTTTGTGCCACACAAGGACAATAGTGGTATGAATTGGTTAAATACAGATCATTGTGCTGGCACCGGCATCAAAAGGATCTCTTTGTATACGGAAAACAATAACACACGTCTGTTTTGGACCACATGAATGCTAAATAGATGACTTTAATAAATAATCTTAATAGTTCATCGTGTAACAGAAATTCTAGTGTATACTATCGTATCTATCAGTTCCCATTTCGGTATCTATTATAAGTTAGTAAGCAACAACATCCCGTTCGGCACTGACTAAAAAAACTCGTTTGTTTTGCAATCGTTTCGATACTTGTGGGAAATTGGTTTTGACAATAGTCTCAGAGCATGCAATAACGTGAATTGTAACCGATTTGTCATAGAATATTGATGTTGCAGTGTTGTGAATATTTATCGTTCAAAGTACAGCCCTTCCGTTAACCTGTTTATGAGACAACCTGTGTTTTTGTGCATTTTACAAAGACCGGCTCATATTTATGAAAAAATGTCTAATGTCCCTAAGGGTTGCTGGGGTTCAACCTTAGCTGCATATCACTAGAATTGTAGGATCATTAACAAACACGCTCGACCTTTCCCTTAAAACAAAGCGTTATCAGGATGGCAAATGGGGAAAGGCGAGGGTAAAGAAGAGTTCAACCTTTGCCATTTATCCGAACCTCCGGAGTTTGGACGTGTCATTTTGACAGGACATGGGTATACAAAAAACGGACAAAAACAACTAAAATCAAAAGAAAAAACTGTGTTCTCATTTTAAAAATTGGACGCGCCTGTTCACTTAATGGTTTAGCCGGACGATGCTAATTGCGTAAGAGGCGTACGTAACGAGGTCTTAATTGGAATGCGTCCCAATTAATGTGGACTACGTTCGTTCCGTGCGAGTCCATTTTGGAAATTGGAACGTATGTTTACGCGCTGGTTCCCGGGTGAATGGCCGCCGGTGAAAGTCGGGACGCGGATATGGGTCAGGTGGTCATTTACCCTCAGGTAACAGCCGATGTCGCGTCTCTTTTATAAATACTCCACTAAAGTCGTGGAATGGTGTCACATTATACCAGCCCTGAGATCGAGGTAAAACTTTTGCCTCGTCACAGTTTATAAGCGTGTCTTTCATATCATACTTAAAAATTGTTTTTGTGGTCAGCCACCACTGAGCATTGAATATCTTCTTTTCATTTTGACGAAGGATAACAACTGTATGCCTACAATGCAGTTTGCCAGATTCCGCTAGTTACATTAAGGAGTTAACAACTGGTGGAAACTAATAAACACTTTAACAACACAATAGTAATGTTAATAGTGTTAGTACTCGCATTACTGCATTTAGTCCGACTTTACGGAGCGTATCGTTGGCCGGCACTAAAGCTTTTTGTAACAGTAAACAACAATAACGGTAAATATTACCATTTATTTGATTTTCATAAATCGACCCCATTAAAATCGTCCTGCTTCGAAGTGACTAATAAATACGAAAATCGCTTTATCGCTGTGTCACAAGCACAACACAAAATGCGACTTTACTGTTCTTTGCTCGTTTTGATAACGTTTTAGAGCATCAAATGCGACAGCTGTGCATAATTTATCGTTCTTTTGAAACCAGTTGTGAAATAACTATTAAATGGTTGTCTCAAATTTCGAGTGCAGCTCCAACTTTGGCCCCATGCGGCGTCGTTAAAAGAATTGATTAACATAATAGTGATGGTAATTATTCTTTCTGTCCGTTTTTGGATCCCTCGACCATGAAAGTGTATGTATGGCTTGGCCTTGGTGCAAGCTATACACGTAAAGCTACTAATGTTTTTTTCAATGCTTTGGTCACTGTCTTTTGTGCTACTTAATTCGTTCCCCCAAAAAATCCTAAAATGGAATCTATTCTTTCGATTAACACTGTAGGAAGAAGTGTAATAAAAAGTAGATACTTATGTACTGTTCCCGCAGTGAGTTTCTAACTTACATTCGGGACTCAAGGACAAGCCGTCCGACTTTCACCTCCCACGAAGCTACAAGAGAAAGCCCGCTTTTTCGAGCAAGTATTTTCATCCTCTGACCCCTTTCACAGTACGAGCTACGTACACGACTCCGTGTGCGTCAAGGACTAAATTGAGTTATCGCAGTAGGGACGAATTAAACTGAGACACGAAATAAAGCAAATGGTAGCCTACCTTTGAATAGCGAATGATCAGAGGATAGATAAAAAGCGGATTCCGCGTGAAGGATCGAAAGGATTTGAAATCACTCGTGCGTGCGGCGATCGCTGTTGATCTCGGATAAGGATACATTCAATACATCGAACGATGTTTATCGTTAGACGTAGCGTTTTAATGAGCACGATGACTGATAGTAAAAAATCTGGTCTCGTATGTACGCTCTCTTAGGTACAATCGGATCAGTGCGGATTTAGTTTATTCAAGGCCGCCAGCAAACGGAACCGCATTGAATATGAACGCTTCATTTGACCAGTAGATTTTAGTGCAGATTGCCACCGTATTTGGACGAAACAACGATTTTATTGTAGACATAACGCCTTCCTTATTGCAGTCACGTATTACCCGTGTTATGACTCGAGTCAAACGTAGGTAGGGTCACCGTTTTATGTGTTTTCCACTATTATTGTTTACAGCGCAATGATCGTTTTGTAATTCTGTTTTTGCACTTACAGATTTCGTTTATCAGGAAGATCTGAAAAACGATTTAACCAGATGCTTATCGTTTAATGTCAACAAGGAACTGAGCAACTCGTCTACAACCACAACATAAAATAAATAGCTAAGCAAGCAAAAAAAATGAGCAACATAAAGTTGCAACGCAAAGCACTTGAATCAGCAGCAAGTTATGAAGCTAAGCGAATAAAAGATCGTTCTTTTCTTCTGAGCTTCATATTCCGATATGATCCTCGTGGATCATATCGGATAAAGAAAATGCTAATACATTGGCATGAACTAAAACAAGAAATAGTTTTCCAGGAAGACATAGAACGCGCTGGGTAATGGAACTTTGGAAATCGATTGAAAACTCGGTTGAAGCGAACAAACGACACAATTTGTTGGAAAGTTAATAGTAAATAATCGACTGTTTGGCGCCAAGAGTTAGAAAGCTGTTTTCAACCACAACGTTGTGAAATAATTCCTTCAGAGTTTATCCAACAGACTTTAACATTGTATGAAGTAGTAGGAGTTCAATACTACAGTTCAATACTAGAAATCGGACTACTGATAACATGGCCGAGTATTATGTATGCGGTGCACAGGTGCCATTTCTATGCGATGACAAAAACGTAATTACGAGCAAGCACCCTAAGGCTTGTCTTGAAGAAACAAACGACACTAATAAAAATACAATCACTTTCGAATACCATACCGCTCGAGTTGAATGTCACTTTTTATATGCAAATGAAAAAAATAAACGTACTACGATAAACAACCAGTTCAAAATACGAAGAATTGATACAGAGGTAGTTTCATACAATGAAATGAGGACGTTACTTTTAAAAATAAATATTCCCCGAATGTCCAGCGCAGGTAACTACATAACAAATAATGGGATAAAAAAGGGTCGGACTATAATAATCTATAGCATGGCGCCTTATTTTGTTGTAGATGATAGGTTGGTATGAAGTTGTGCTTACCGACCGAGTCCGAAAGCTCGCGTCTGCTGGGCTTACCTGCAACAAAATAGGGATTATGTAATAAAAATGTTAAATCTATAATCAGATACGTCAAAATTGAATGGCCAGAGACTTGTAAAAGCTAAAAGGAAATAAACGAATTAACACCATGAGTATACAAAGTCACAGCCCTACGCTGAATGTTAGAGGCAGCGTGGGAACTTTTATCAATACAACTATGATAGATCATTATTGTGATACAAATATTTTATATGAACCAGATATATATGTAAGCAACTCACGCTTCGATTGATTTATGCAATATAAAACTTAGGCGCTTATTGGTTTAGTGTGTCAAGTCACGATGCGGCAACCACTACTAAGGATGCGGGTAACGAGAGGAAATAACTAGATAGAATCATATCTTCGGTTTGATAAAAAGAGAGAATCAAATCGAAGGAAAGATAAACCTAAGCTCAAATGAAACACTGAAAATATAAATAAGTGAAATACCGAAGACGCAATGACACGACACGATACATGGAATAGGTGTTTAACATTTCACAAATCAAGTTAAAAAGAAACCTGATTTTTATAATTTGCTAAGAAGCATTTTACAATCCAACCAGCAAGTTAAGAGGCAGAGCAAACAAAACAATAATTCATAGTAGCTTCACGGACATAACAATAACTTGGTCAACACTCAACAACGCCAACGTCCGCTTTCGGAAGAGTTCGGCTTAAATCAACGTCACAGCGTCCACCGACAAGAATAATGGTGACCATTAACTTTCATCACTTCACACACACGCGAATATTTCAATAAACCCGGATTCGAGTGGGACAATGGTTGAAACATTGCTTTATAGCTCTTCGAACGTTGGAATAGCGGCCTTCGCAACTCAATTTGTGTGTGATACGCTATGCTCATACTGATACGTGTAAGTACAAGCGTTTATCATTTATAGAACAGACCTACATGGTCGTGAATTCCTAATATCGTGTTTATTGTTTCTATCTGCATGCTTTATGGGACATAGATGTCCTCATTAACTGATATCAAAATATTTTTTCTATTTCCTTTTGTCTTTAAAAGCTCTACGAAGAGACTGTTAATATTGTTTGAGTAAATTGGACAGCCTTTATTTTATGCTAGAAAATTAAGTGAGTAACGGTGGTAATTTAAAAAGAATAAGTTCGTGAGCTAGCTGAATGAATATTCATGGAACGGAACCATTTGCATGAGTAATTGATAGAAGTAAAACATTACTGTGACAGGTTAATCGTGCTAATTGAACTGGGCGACACCGACATTATCTTGGACCAAGAAAATGTTGTATGCACGCATAGCGTTAAATGGGATTGTATTAACGGTATTATAATGTTTCACTTATCTCGAAGTGGACACTTGAGATTTTTTTGTAATTAATTGTCAGCTTTGGTAGGGAAAGAGATTAAAAAATGTCGCTGGTAGGCCGTTATTTCATTAGTAGATCGATCACTTAGTTGTCCATTACCATAATTTATGTTATTTTTATCATCGGATTCTGTATTCTATATTTACATAATAATATAATAAGTAGAGGAAGAAAGTGATAAATGGTTCATAAAGTGGTGGAACCAGTTCCCAGCCTAACTAAAAGGTGCTAAAAGTGAGTTTTTTGCTACTTGAGAATTGTGGTCCAGTAACTAATAGACCAACTAATAAAATGCAGTGATGCTTATAAATCACGATATTGATACTCATCATAGCAAAGTGACTAACAATGGAATTAACGTCATGCTACAAGACAAGTTATTAATTACAATATTCAAAGCCGTAAATCAATAAAGCATGTTATTTCCTCTACAGATAATACGTTAAATGCAAAGTTAAAATGTACGGTTATTTTACGTTTCAATTTAGTTAGTAAGACAGCCATTACTCACAACTGTGTTGTTGCGATGCTGGGATGCATAGAACACAATGAAGCAAGCATTCTCATGAGTTTACATAATATAAGAGGTTGTGGAGACATAACAACTACTAGAGAGACAACAAACGTCAACGACAGATATATCCTTCCAAGGAAAACTTATATAAAGCCGGTACGTTTATTGTTAGCTATTATCTTTCGTACATCTGTGTTCGACGCGTGTGAACGACAACATAGAAGTGCATCGCATGACTAATCTACCCTCTTAGCATTCACACAGCGAACTGAACTTTACCGATAACATGAATCGCATGCATCGCGGTACAAATGACAGACAACCGGCATTGCCGCTGCTGCATAAGACAACTTGCATTCTGTCTTTATCTAAACTGCTAACTGCTGCAATCGATCATCTGGACGCAGCATTCATGCATTGGTATCCACAAATATATAATCCTAATATAAACAGACAGTTGAAAGTCACTTTACAGTGACTTTCAATTGCAAGTAACGACGGACTAAATGACGACTTTGCTTGAATTTGCTCTACTACCTGACCTAGACTAAGCATTGAAAGTGACATTTTTATGAGCTGTAAAGTACTGACCTCACTCGACTACCTATCCACCTACGCAATGAGCAAGTTGCAGAATTTATAACCGGACACAAACAACAAGCAATGCTCTTAATCCAACAATGACTTCCTTACGGGAACTAGGAATTTATCATTTGTATTGTAAGCGGCTAGGATCAACTAAATCTGGTTGTAGCGTAAACAGGAAGTTGCGGAGTCTGAGGTTGATACGCGTTGGATAAATCCTGTTCAAACAGAGAATTACCTACAGATACGGCAAGTTACATTCTAGTTGCTAGCTCCGTAATTTTATTTACAGTCTCCCTCCATCAAAGGGTTGGTTTATTGTGTGTAAAGTAAACAATGTGCCCGGCGCCACCTAGTTTAAAACCCTTCAACATTGATACGTAAATGGGTATTTAAATTGCAGAAATAAATCGTAAATCATTTAGCATCAAGTGCCCGCGCCACATGTCAATGATGCGCGTCACGCAAATACCGAGCTGTTCAGCGAACAACAACACAAACGAATCTCGTTTTATCCAACACATGTTCACCCGTACCCACACTAATATACATCCGCTACAGTATCAGTACGATGACCGCCACTAGTAAACATCATGTGATTAACACGTGCAATAGCGATGAAGATAGCTGACTCACTCGCACTTCAGCAATGACGCACACCGTGTGAAAGAGATGGCGGTTCGATCGGAGGGCTGGTTACTGCAACGCGTCTAAGCGACGTCACATCGCGCCGCCGCGTGTTCAGCGGGCGACCGCCATTTTGTGCCCAGTGTAGCGTTCGTACGAACCTGAATCGACGCGTGTCTTGTTGCAAGTTTAAAAATATGGCGACGGCAGTAACGGACGAATGGACTGAAGAAAAATGTTTACAACTGATACGAGAATTTAGAACAAAGCCTGTTCTGTGGGACCCAAAGGATCCATACTTCTTTAAAAAGACTATGAAGCCTCAAGGTTGGCAGGCGATCGGCAAAAAACTAAATATTTCTCCGGATAAATGTAAACACAAGATGATTATATTAATGTCATCTTTTAGAAGGGAAAAAGCCAAAATTATGCACAGCATCAGGGATACATCAGGTGACATAATTATTTATTGTATTGATTTTCCTATGTAGAATGAATAATGGTGGTATGTTTACTTATGAATATGTTTTATTTACAGATCCAACCCAAGCCTATAAGAGCACGTGGTTCGCATTTAAAGACTTGGCCTTCTTGATGGATAAAGATACTGAAAGAAAACGACGACTAAATGTAAGAATCAGTTTGTATTTTTTTTTTTAGTTATCAGTATAAATGTAGATAACAACTGTCTGTCGTGCTGTCATCCGTTTATTTACCATGCATGTATTAAGTTATTACCTAGGTAACGTAGGTACTTACCTATGGATTAGATCTGTTATTGTTTTATTATTTCATATTATATGTCAAACAAAGTGCACTGTACAGACGCCAACAGCTAACCGACACATCAAGCTACTACTATCTGGCAAATAAATTTTCAACTTTATCGCTAAAGCCTTAGGTTCGAAGTTGATTGGGATGACAGTTTCGGCTAGCTTGGTGTGCTGACGTAGTTTGACTGTCAACAAACGTTTCCATTTGTATTTACTTACAATTTGATATTATTTCAGATCACAGAAGACGAAGAAGATGATGATTCTTTTGATTATTTACAAAACACACTATTGAGAAACCATATTGGCACTCCTGTGCCAATGAAAAGATTTCGTCGAGGGTCATACAACGTCAAGCGAGAAGTCATCGAAAAAGTTGTAGAAGCAGCACAAGAAGATGATGTTTCGAGTGATGGTCCTCAATTGGATCCGACACCTGGTCCGAGCCAAACGGCAGCAGAAAGAGACGAGGAGATCAAATCATTTACGTCATTCATAGGAAACAAAATGAAGAAATACACAGACGCGACCAAAAATGCCGTGCAGCAAGCTATTTGCGAGGTAATATTCAAAGCTGATCAGAATTATTACGAGCCCCATTGTTTTGAAAAATTCGCTATAATAGATGACGATGACCCTTTAAATAGAGCACTTTATGACACACAAACCGGCAGAGTGATTAAAGTACAACATGATTCTGAAGACAGTGAATAGTTTTATAATAGGGATGTTTACTGTCTAAAAAAAACATGATTCTAATTAGTCCGTCTGTTAGATTATTGAAAAATATTGGATACGTTTTTTTTTGTTTTATAAAATCAATAAAAATTTAGGAAGATAAAACGCGCCAAAGATTTGAGTGGGGGGTCGTGCCGTCACTCACCGGTAAAAAATGTCATACTAATGTCTTAGAATATGACGTCACACGAGTTTTCAAAACACTGTATCGTCTTCATTGTTTGTTTACGTGAAAATGTAAAAAATACGTGTCTAATATTTTATGGAAATCTATCTGACGGTCTAATTAAATTTTTTTAGTTAACTACCCTATTATTAGTATAAGTTTTGATATAACTGTGAATAAAGTTATCTTTTTAAATGTTTTTGTTTTTATACGAGCAACATAACCCCGCCAAATTAAATAGAACTGGGCCGACCTCACTCGCCGCATGTTGCTTCAAAATTGGGCCAAATTAGCCACAGGTTCAGTTCCGAACAACCGACAAGGCGACGCGGTTGTTAAGGTTTGGGTCCAAACAGCCAAAGACAGACACAAATGGAAAGAGTGTGTGTGTTTCTTTCCCCCTCGTTGTTAAGGTTTATAATCCACATAGCGTGCGCGTATATTCTAGTGTCAACGTTAACATGCAACACAGAATGCCTTTAGGCTGTGGTAAATTTGTAGGGCAAGGGACAGGCCTATTGCTGCCAAGGATATCACGTATTGAAGAGGGGAATCTATTTAGATTTGCTAATACACAGAGCTTTTGCTTTGCATTACAAATTATATTTTTGAATCGAATAATGAATGAGCTTTTGAGCCTTGAAATAAATGTTTTCTGTAAAAATATGAGCAGCCATTAATATAACTTAACAATGAGCATTTACATCCCATTCGAGTAATTCAATATTCAGTTTAACGGATCTCTCATGGCTTCATGAGTAATATATCAATGACAGATTATCTTGTGATCATCAATAATATACCTACTCGTATAATGTTAATTGACAATGTTAAATATGCGTTTAGTCCGATTCAATGGAACTATTAGAATATGATACAATGATATCTTGTATGACTGCCTCGTTTGTCTAACCAAGTCTAGTGGTTGGTAGGACTGTTGAGCGCAAGATCTTGGGTTCGATTCCAAGGCCGAGCAAAGTATGATTGGGTTTTTCGATCAAGAAATTCTCGGTAGCAACCACGAAGTCTGAATTCATGCCCGGCTGATGTCAATTAATAGGCGTTATTATATGGGACATCAATAGAACTGCCGAAATGTGGGTGTACTAAACACACCGGTACACCTACAATGCGTGTATTAAGTTTATCTTGTAAGTACATAATTCTATGGCTACAAATAAGGTGAATGTTGAGATGACGATTAATAGAGAAGTATGAAAGAAGCAGCGGTGGCCCGTGTCCCAGCAGTGGGAACATTAATAGGCTGTTGATGATTATGAAAGAAGAAGACATACTACGCCGACCCCAAATAAATTAGGATAAGGGGAGGAGGATGATGATCGTATCTAGAATAGGTTACTAGTAATTTATTCTAGAAACTTATCAAAGAAACGTGTGCCAAGTTATTATAGCGTTAGTGACAAGCATTGACTTATATATTTCTGCGTAAGGACTGGGCCGACCGCATGTTACAATGACACCTCGAACTTGGTCCTAAAACGGTCTTTACTAAGCCGAAGTGAACTAGTCCACGATCGGCTCTCTTCGGGTGCGGTCGTAAATTTTATTAAAAGCTTTATTTATGTTCTTTATACCTCGAAAATACAACGCCGCTTATACAAGGTTACGTTAACGAGCAGACTACACCGATTCTCTGTATGGCGAACGCGTCGAGCAAATGTTCGGACGACCGTATCTTTAGCTTTTATATCAATGGTGACAAGTTAATAACTTCCTTCATCATACTTAGTTAATAGGGACGAGTTTGTTTGTACAGGCTTCGAGCAAATACATTTAATCGGATTAATTCAAAGGCAACAGTACTAAAAGTCTATCACAGATTAGTTAATAGTTTCTTACTTACATAAAGTGAAGGCATGAAACATTCACGTGACGTGGGTTCCCTGGGGTTCGCTAGTGATTTATATTTTACTAGACGATTATTATCTGTGACGGCACGGCGCAGTGGCTGAGCGATTGGACTGCAGGCTGCGCTGCGTGTCGCGGGTTCGATCCCCGCACGGAACAAATATTTGTATGGCCTACAGATAGTTGTTTCGGGTCTGGGTGTTTTGTTTGTGTATGTGAGTTTAAATGTTTATAAATGCAGCCATGATACAGGAGAAATTCCTAGTGTGGGGCAATGTTTAAGAAAAAAATCTGTGCCTTTGAAAACTCCTTAGCGTAAACATGTTCTTCTATTTTCATCAGTGGTTGACAGGTTCATAGATTTTGAAATAACTTTAATGTAATATAGGGTGTAAAAGTACCCTTAACGCAAACGAAAGTCACTTGTTCTCCCCATCACTGCGATCATTTTTTTGTTCTAGACCATACCTGGGAACCTCCTAGTTACGGAGATATTGGGGGTCAAAGTTCCAAATTTTTCACAGCTGTTTTTGTAAATACAAGTTTTTCAGGTTATAACTTTACTTAAATTACCTCCATGACCCGTTTACTATTCAAAGCACCCACTAGCACAATGTTTTAACAGTGCTACATTGAGTTATACCGTAAATTGTGATTTCTGGCCTAAAAAAAAAAGTCGTTTCCCAATAAAAATTTTTGCGTAGGGGTACTTAGTTTGATGTACCGAATGCCTGGTTGACGGGTGTGTGATGGGTTGATTTACACCCTGTATAAATTCGATAGGATATGAGGAGCTCGTGACTAGTTATTAATAACAGTCACCCGGGTCGATCTTCAGGTTAAGTCACGCTTGTCTAGGTTTGTCTGTGGATAAGTGACCACTCATTACATAGAATTAACACAGGATAGTTTTTATCCCAATTTTATCTTCCCGTGGGATAATTTTCGAGTAGTAGCTGGCGTAGCCGCTGGCAACAGCTAGTTGATCATAAAAGTAAACGGACCGTGACAGCTTTTCGTGCAAGAACTTGGAATCTGACGAAGCTGTTTCGCTTCCAAGCATGCATGGCTTTGTAAACATACATACAGCCTCGTCATCATGAAATATTATAAAAAATTTATTATCACGATATTAGTGATTAGCTGATTAGTTATTTGCATTGTTCATGTTAAGGTTTTCAAATATAATAATGATATTATAGGTTACACACACGTTTTATTCGTAACGTATTTTTATAGCACGATAACCTACCTAGCCGATAAAATGGGGTCAATCGATTTTTAACTAGCATAAACCGTTGAAAATTTAAAATAACAAATATAATTTAAGGTAAAGGCGACAAGGTAGCCCGCGAAATTCATTTTTTTTGTACGATTTTTGCAATTTACCGATCAGTGTCATGTTGTATGTTTAATAAAATAAGATTCGCGACCGTAACAAATGTGACTTTACTGAGTAATAATGATAAAAATCACCAATACAACCGCCTCAGTTCATATAGTCTCTTGAGTGACTATTTGATGAAAAAGGCTTGTTATTGTAATTTTATGTGCCTAATAGATATGTATGTCAATCATTACAAATTAAATACATATTAATAAAATTTTAGTGTCTGATTGTTACGTCTTTTTTTTATTTTTGTCTGTCTGTCTCCGGATAATCTCCGAAACGGCTGAACCGATTTTGACGGGACTTTTACTGGTAGATAGCTGATATTCTAAGGTATACTTACTAACATACTACTTTCATATTTATTTACTTTTAGGGATAAGATTAAGGTACCGTGCAAAAAAAAATGAAAACAAGTTTTAATAGGGAAGTAATCGAAGGTCGCGGGACAAAGCTGTAACTAATAAAAGAGAATTCAACCATTCAATTATTGGTTCCGGCACACTCGTAATGTTGCTGTTAATTGCAAAAGCCGTAAAGCTATAATTAATTCATAGTCACTTGGCGTTTACGATGGGTAATAAATATTACGATGATGTTTCTTTCAACGCACCAGGATCCGTACAAATGATTGATCTCTCTTTTAGCTTTGTTTGATGTCACATTTAATGGACGTTGATTAAAAGATGAGTGGGTCGTGTTGCAGTAGGTAGTGTTTATGACAGTACACACCTATCAATTAAATATTTAACTGCTTTTACTTTTCACCTAAAACTCAAATTTTCATCTACCTAGCCAGTCTTTTCCTTAACGCGCTTTCCGAGAGGCACGGAGGAAACTCGGTATGTAATGGTCGTTCATCCACCGACCAACCTCGACAAGCCCGGCTTACGATTGAAGATTGATTGAATGATTGATTTGAAAAAAAAAGACGTGTGGCACTGGAGACTGCCGCGGTAAAGCTATTGCATAGCATTTTTCTGTTAGTTAATTTTATAAGCGTAAGATAAGATACTATTAATAGAAATTATCAATAAATTACATTATTTGAGCTAACATATTAATAAAAATGAATTAAATTATATAAATCAAATGGAACCTTCGTAGTTCTAACCATTAAGAAAAACTATGACACAATTTAAAGAAAAAGTAAATGACATCTTGACAACTGACGTAATGTCAGATGAAAATTAAACATTGAAAAATTATAAGATTTAATATTTTATAAAAGATGAGGATGATTAGTAAAAGTGTAAGTATAAATACTATATTTCCCCAGCATTTTGGTTATCTTTATAGCAGTATTATATATAAATTAACAAAACAAAAAATAATACTGCATTTGTTATAATAATTATAAAATGAATGTATATAGAGTACTAACTCATTTTCTTACACTATTTTTTCGTGACTTTCTTCATTAATAAATGCACTTTGTTTATTCATATTTAAAACACTTTGTACACAAATTATACGAGTACAGATATTCACTGTTGTACATAGATGATAAATACCTATACACCTATATACTTTCTCACAAACAGCTGATTACGGTAGTTTTCCAATACAACCAATGCCACCTAAAGGCGGGTTGCTGAACTAAAGAGACAAGCGTGATAATTCAAAAAGTCATTGTCAAGTGTCAATTTGTTAGGTTTTTATTTTCGTTACGGAATTTCTGGATTCGGTCCCCACGCTCAAGGCCCGCGATAGAAGCTATGCAATAGCTTAAAAAAGATCGACCCTAACGGCTGTTATTGTTTACCCATGAGCTTCTCCTACATTTCAATATCGTTCAGGGGCAAAATGTCCAATTCTCAAAATGTCCAATGGTGTCAAAATGTCCAAATCCCAAAATGTCCAAATCCCAAAATGTCCAATTCCCAAAATGTCCAATTCTCAAAATGTCCAATTCTCAAAATGTCCAATTCCCAAAATGTCCAACTCCCAAAATGTCCAATCTTTGAGAATGTGGTAAATTTGTTCAATAACTCCTCAAAGCGCTTTATTAATATTAAACAATATATAAAATACTGAAAGAATCAAAATATTTTTTATTTATAAGTAACAGATTTTTTTTTTAAATATTGTGCACTACTCGAGTATTATTAAATAACACCACGCAAGGATAGAGAATTATGTGAATTTATTTTTAAAATATAATAAATAATTATCTTCGACATCGTTGTTTCTGTAATGTTTCCATAGCAACCAAAAACACATCGCGATCTAACGCGTAACGTTAGAACAATGCCATCTATCAAGCTATTTTGTTCCAAAGTTTTCTGGTATTTCAATTAATTTGTTACTGTATATTTTTTTAATCTGTTTTCATATAGGTACTTGCGATATTCAATTATGGATATTAATTTTATAAGTTAATTATTATTATATATAGGTATAGGCGTAATAATTTTTCACAAATACCCACATTGAAGCAACTTTTACTTTTATCTCAGGATGCGTTCAGTTTATGCATATTATTTACATTTTCCGTTTTGGTTCTAATTAACTTAAGTAAGTATATATGGTATTTGTGAAAAATTATTACGCGGCGTAATAATTTTTCACAAATACCTATACCTATATATAATAATAATTAACTTATAAAATTAATATCCATAATTGAATATCGCAAGTACCTATATGAAAACAGATTAAAAAAAATATACAGTAACAAATTAATTGAAATACCAGAAAACTTGGGAACAAAATAGCTTGATAGATGGCGTTGTTCTAACGTTACGCGTTAGATCGCGATGTGTTTTTGGTTGCTATGAAATCATTAGAGAAACAACGATGTCGAAGATAATAATTTATTATATTTTAAAAATAAATTCACATAATTCTCTATCCTTGCGTGGTGTTATTTAATAATACTCGAGTAGTGCACAATATTTAAAAAAAAAATCTGTTGCTTATAAATAAAAAATATTTTGATTCTTTCAGTATTTTATATATTGTTTAATATTAATAAAGCGCTTTGAGGAGTTATTGAACAAATTAACCACATTCTCAAAGATTGGACATTTTGGGAGTTGGACATTTTGGGAATTGGACATTTTGAGAATTGGACATTTTGGGAATTGGACATTTTGGGATTTGGACATTTTGGGATTTGGACATTTTGGGATTTGGACATTTTGACACCATTGGACATTTTGAGAATTGGACATTTTGCCCCTGAACGTTCAATATTTGCCGGTACTTAAGAAGGATTGTGTAAGATGTGATATAAAAATGAAAAAGGGTCAATAATAACGACGGCTGACAGATCAGGGGTCAATCTGAATAAGAATATACTACGCCAACACTGTCTAACACAAGGAGCAGCAGGCATAAGACACAGAAAAGGTCGTTATTTTGGACAGGGTCAAATCACACACGTGTAAGACCTAAACCTGTTTTTTTTTTCTATTTAATTGCAAAATAATTTATGATCTCTACAGAAAAATTACTTATTGCCAGCGGATTCGCCCGCTACAACTCGAAAATTATCCCACGGGAAGATAAAATCGGGATAAAAACTATCCTATGTGTTAATCCAGGTTATAAACTTTCTGTGTACCAAATTTTATCCAAATCCGTTCAGTAGTTTTTGCGTGAAAGAGTAACAAACATACACACTCACAAACTTTCGAATTTATAATATTAGTGTGATATAAATAGAGCTTAAAATTACGTTACATGCATAAGTTTGTGAGAGACTGGTGTCTGCACTAGGTAAACCTGTACAGAAGGTCAGCAGGGAATTATATCAAACGATCTGAATGATCACTTACTGCCAACGATGCTTTTGTTACCAATCGTTCTGGAAGTGGAACAACCAATCGAAAGTCCTCAAGCGAGTCAGTTGGGAGCGTTCCACCTCCCCTTCATTACTTAGCAGTCCCGCATTCAAGTTACGCGGGTCATTAAACAATTTCAATAGGACTTTGAAACGCGGTTTCCCACAGATCTAATGTTCCTGGATGGGGCATACATGTATCGAATGTTTAAATATTTATATGATGTTTTGTTATGTTTGAAACTTTGAACGATGCAAACATTTAGTTAAAACGTTTGTTTTTTTTATTAATGATGGGACATCATCAAATGACTCCTCCCGCTCTGGGCGGAGCAGAAGAGAGCGTCAGTCTCTTACTGACTAAAACCCATATATGTGTTCCTTCCGTTTGGTAACGACGGCGACGTGCATATTCCCGGGTAGAGTAAATCTGATTCTGATGTAACAGTACCTACAGCACTTTACAGCCGCCATATGGTGATAAATAGATGACAAAGTATTGATAACTCAGGAGAACATTTTTTTGCAGCTCTTATTGAATTTTAAATATTATGATTCCAATTCAATTTAATCTGATGAAAAGGGTTAATCGAGGCAACATAGCCCGAGGACACGAACGGAAGGAGGTTTTAAACTTTTGCCAAACACAATTTTAAAATATTCAAGGTATTAAACCGGACGCCATCCAGACACAAAAAGTTCCTAATCCGATTTTGAAATTCCGAATAACCGATACTCTTTCCAGAAGAGTGTGGGTATTTTATATCTTCTGAAGTACCATCGACATTTTCTCTTATATTGAACCCAATGAAAAGGCATCGGGAGATAAAGGCAGTGCTCCAGAAACTGAGATGTGCTTCAAATCCGGAATGTGACGGCACGTATTTAAAGGTTATTGATGGTAAGGAGTCTGTGTGACTTTATTGATTAAGGAAAGAAGTATTTATTGTTTGGTTAGACCGTCTATTTTACTCTACAAGGGTCGGGTTGGAAAACAAATTTAATTTATATAGACGTAGTAGGCGATGCGACAGACTTCGTAGAAGAATGCGATGAAGTGGTGAAGACACGAAGATAAAACTTTGCCCAGCAGGCCACCAGTAATAAAAGCAATTAAATATCGATACCAAGGAGGAAGTAGCTGTGACAGCTATGAGCAAACCGGAACAAATCATTTAAAGGCTTGGCCTCTATTACTTGACACTGCATAGGTGTCGTAATTAAATCACACCAGATAAACCTCACACATTGGCCTACACAGCCCTTCGAGGTCCACAGGTGTCCGTTATACAACACGAGTATAAGCCTAAATATACGGGTAATATAATATATTGAATAAATTAGTCTTTATATGTACATGCATATGGTAGGTATAAATTGAGATGAGGACGACGCCCTTCGTATCGCAACTTATGGAGACTTGGAGAGTTGTCGTGCGCTTCTACAGAAACGAGGTTACATTTGTTTTGGTTCAAGACTTCTTGACTATAAACAGGTGGCCTGCGACGTGGTCATCAATTACCAGCAAGTACTTTTAACCCCCTGTTTTCATGACCATCAACAAACACTTCGAATTCATTAGATCTAGGTACTTATGTCTGATAAAGTGATGCCATAATATTCGTAATTACAACAACAGTGTCCACGAATAAGCTCCGCTTTTTATTAGACAAGTCAATTTACTATCATTATTACTACAACTACAGATTATGGGACCGTAATAGGCTATTACTTTAGCGAAACAAGACCAATTACGAGCTAATAAAGAGAATTACCTCGACACAGAAAAATTCCTTTCTTTAAATGTCAGAGCGGTCAGGTCGACCGCATAATATTTCCGCAGGGAGTCGTATCTCGTCAAAAATCTACAACAATCCAGTTACTAGCAGGACACGCCCAGTCTCGAATGAACTGGCGACGTGCACGATCTTCATTACACGCACAAATAACCCCAAGTCATAAAGGTCACGAGGTAAACGAGTAATGAAAACAGACTTGAGATCTAACAAATGTAACTTATCGTGACATCGCCCACGCATGATAGCATCGCGCCCGACGACAATGGGCTCAAGGAATTGGGCCTTCGGGGACACGTATTCTACTCGGAAACAATTTGTGTATGGGTTTTTATCTCTACTGAGATGCAATCTTAAAACCATTTGAATAATGTACCTATTGTTAGAACCGACTGCCTCAAAGGTCTAGGTTATGAGGAAAACGTTAAATACATTTCATACGTATGGATCTGTCTACGAAGTTGAGGGTATTTGATAAATGAAAGTGTTTCGTGTGTTCGGAAGCACTCCCTGAAGAATTAATCGCACCACTATGCCGTGCTCTGATATCCTAGACGTCAAGTTATAATAATGGTATAATTTGTTGTCATTATTTCATGACGCAGTATCAAGGGCGGAGCCGAGTCGGTCATCTATCATAATTTATGAGTCAGCAAAACAATGCGCGAACTGTTTACATGTCAGACAGTAGGTAATAACGATTGTCTTATTGGTCATAATAAGGTACGTGTTAGGCGCCTTAACGACGCATTTATAGGACAGCTTTATTCTCATAGAATCAATAAGTAATTCCTGATGAATCAACGAAGCTTGTCATAAAGGGCGCGACAGCGTATCTAATCTTTGTGCACGTTTCTAAGTTTACCTACAAATTATTCATACGAGATTATGTACTAGAAAATTCAGTTGAGCCGGGACAGAATCAGAATTGAGGTCCAAGTGGGATTACGTTAACGAGCTCATAATACGATTACGTACTTCGATGTGTCCCAGTTTCGCAGCTCACCGTTACCAGTCAACCCACACCCGTCGGCAGTCTGTGACAATATAATGATTGTGTGTTTATCGGTACAACACATGATAAGTGCAATAGCTATAACAACAACCTACCGGCTCTAGACAAAGTCTAGAGATCGAGCCGATACTGCAATGGCTTCAATACGAGTTTATCTCGATGCTGATCGTGTTCTAGTCGATGTTGCGATTGTCAATATTTTGATAGAAGGTGAAAGCTCGTGGATCTGTTATGAACCGACGACAAATTTGAAGCGAGTACAATAATTTTCAATTCACATCACGCAGCGTAATTGAATGAACGGGCGGCGCGATCATGGACCGCGTGCCATTTCACTCGGCCGTGACTCACGAATTAGAGCTAAGTCGAGATCGTAATTATGCTAGAGTTATTTCGTGCACACCCACTCACCCAGACACGGCTAGATAACAAACGCATCATAAAACACGGTATTTTAATCAGAGCTCAAATTAAGGTCAATAACGAAGAGTCCAACGTCGAGTCGAAAGTCCACAATATCGCTGAGTGCGCATCTGGTACAGCAAAACGCATTTATTTGCTTACTGTATGAAATTTGCGTAAATCAGCTATAAATATTGGCAAACAAGCAAAAACGCAAAACCCCGGGATAAAATCTTAGGTTATTTATTTGAGGTGTGAATAAAATATAAGACAAGACGATGAAACTAGAAGTTACTGCCCAGTAACTAAAGAGAACAAGAAATAAATTTAAAACTGAATACGAGTATGCCAATCAAAAAACATTTTTGCAAAAAATCCAACCGACTTCAAAAACACCAAAAAGTGAAAATTAAACTTCAGAAGAAAAATCAGCTTCTGAATCAGTGACATTTGTTTGTTTGATTTCGTTTTTTTGCCACCGACTTCAGAAGCTGATTTTTCTTCTGAAGTTTATTTTTCACTTTTTGATGTTTTTGAAGACGGTTGTTTTTTTTTGAAAAAAGTTTTTACTTTTTCATTCTTAGTTGTAGTCCTATACAAATATTTACTTGATCCCATCACCAGGTCCCGGTTTCTATATCATGGTGCCACTCTTGAAATATCTCCTTTACAATAAAAAAAGAATCATCAAAATTGGTTCATAAACGACGAAGTTATTAGCGGACACACATAAACGAAAAATGTTCATAAATTTAAAAAAATGTTCATAAAATGAAAAGTTGTAATTTGACATTGTTTGACCCAGTCAAACAATGTCAAATTTTTATGGGACCAAATGGCAACTATTACGCATCAAACTAAAAAGAATCACGTAAATCGGATCATAAATCTCGGCGTCATCGGTGTACATACATAGAAAAACAAAAAAAAAACATACCGATCGAATTGAGAACCTCCTCCTTTTTGGGAAGTCGGTTAAAAAGTACTTAAGTTATTCATGCAGTATGCATGGCTTTATAGAATTATAATCATTAAAATCATCAATACAACCCCATGAACTAAGACGATCGCGAATCAAATTTCAATCAACATAGAACCTGAAACTGAAGAGCAAATTGCAAAGTAAGAAAATTTTAATTTCGCAAGTTGGCGCTTCCACCTTAAGATATTCATGCAGTATGACACAGCTTAAGCGTTAGAGGCTTAAAAGCTCAGGCCCTGCGTCATTAAAACTAGATATGAAGTAGAGATTAGTTTAGAAAGTGTCGTGTCTCGAACAATGGCCAGAAGTGGAGCAGACAGCGACAGTGTTGCTCTCCAATTAACAAGATAAAGCGAATTGAGAGAAACAGCAGCCGAGCACAAAGATCAAACTAGTAATGAGGTGTTAGAAAGCCAACAATCGCTTGATGCCATCTTTGATATGTGACGCGTAGGATGATCAGGCAGACTTTACCATGAGGTGAGCACTCGAACACTCATAATATCAGATAAATACCAAGAATTCATAGGTCTCTTGTGGGCGGGAGTAGTTATCTATGACGGAGCATCGACATTTGAGAGAAGAATTGAATTTAGTTTTACGTTTCCCGTCTCCACTATTTATTTAGATAATGTCAAAATGTCAAGACAACATCGAATAAAAACTACCAAATAAGGAAGAAAACCTATCATTAGATCAATACAATTTCTTTATCACTGCTATAAAGTAGCATTATTATACCAGTCTTTGTGCTGTTATGGCCTCAGTAGACCTTTCTCGATACACAAGTTCATCTAACTTGAAAAATCATGAATAATGCCTGTCCTCTTCAACTAAAACGGTCCACAATTTATGGCTGTTAAATGAAATCATTGCAGTCGGTCATTTCACTTTATAAACAGCATATTGTTATACAGTTGGGTGACCGTTGCGCGCGCGCATTTGTTAGAGGTGCGCCGCGCCTGCGCCTCGCTGCACCGCCCTAATTATTTTCGGTGCATGACTTTGGACGTCCCACCCCGTATTGTCTGACCGGATATTTGTATCGGTATTCACGTACGTCACTAAGCAATACCACACAAGGTACACGACCTGAAACATTGTAAATATTTATGAATGACTTATATCCATAAAAGATTTTCTTTTATGTGTCCTGTCCGAAATTGTACTGAGGCTGAGATGTCACAAGGCATTACGCAAAATGTTGCCCAATAAACTAAGCTCGTCTTTATTACAGCAATAAAAAGGATCCCTGCTATTGAGTATTGACCCATTACGTTATATAAATCGGATCTTGCCTTTTTTGTGGCAAGACATTGTAAATCTTATACTGACCGGAAATCACATAAAAAGCAAGAACATAAAATAAAACAAAAGCGGTGAACATTCTTTTATCTGAAGATGCTACCTAATTTAAATAGGTTACTGAACTAGTTTGACAGGCTATTTAAAGAGTCGGTTTAAAGAACTCACCACCCACGCTCATTGTAATTTTAAAACAACAATTTGGATGAAGTCAAAGGAACGTGTAATCCTAATAAGAAGTCGTAATTAACTGCCATCATGAGCATAATCTCCTGGCACCATGCCCGATGCAAAGCGACGTTTTTACATTTTTTACACAAAGAGTTGAACAACTACGTGTCACAGAGAATTTATTGTAATTGTTCGCATATTAAGCAAGCTTTTATAATTCATATTTTTTTTTTACAAAAATATCGTCTGAATCTTTCTGTTCATCACGACGACAAGGTGGAAGGAAATAAGCGACTGAATAATAGCTGTAATTATAACGATATTAGGTAAGGCCTGGCTGAGATGATTATACAAAATTGATTTAGTCAATCATAATCAGTTAGGGAACATCAAAGTGATTCTAATTCGTCGAGAACTTTATCCTCGAAAATGGGCAGATATTTTATCACGTCTAACGCAAAACGTCGGGGTACAGGATCAACAAAATGAACATGATGTCACACGCAATTTATAACGACCTTCCGCTGTGGTCACGCCCTTCTAAAAACCTTCACGTATCGGACAACATTAAAGTATAATTTGTTTTACTCTTAATCAAATTTAAAATTCATTCGACGATGCAGAAAACACATCATTTTTCATCATAATGTCGGACGGGACGGCAGGTACGAGAGTAAATTTGTTCGTTGCCGGAGAGTAAACGGAAATTAATCAATCTGCAAGCGCCAGCGTTCGGCCAGACGTGAGGCGAAAATTCATTAGCTTATGAACAATAACTGAAACATGCTACAGCTAGTATTTTAATACCAATTATGGGAAATGGCTGCAGCCCTAAATGAGGTGGGCGTGAATTTGTCTTGTCTCGTAGACTACAGTTACAGAGTGCAAATAACGTGAATGCATTTAAGTTATGTGGATGGGCATGTCACAGGATATGCGGTCCGTTGCGCCTACCTCATCACATGTCCCCTTTGAAAGTCCAACCAAACGAATACCAATTTTACCGCTGCCAACTGGCGCGTACGATGAAATACTGCGAGTACGTTTCAAAGGATGAAATGTTTGATAAAACGTGACATGAGTTGATGACTTCTCGCAGTGTACAGCGCGCTCGGGTATTTCATAAGCGACGAACACTTTCACTATGCGGGTTCATAAATCCAGCAACCCGAATGGCTAGGCAAAAACCTCATGGCACATCGAGAGGCTTAGGAAATCGAGCGCCACTGAAACTGGTTGGGTAATCGTGCCCCTGTGAACAGGCACACGGCCCGGCTCAGCACATCGGGTTGCACAATGTGAACGATGATACAGAGACAGGAGCTTTGTGTCACGATTCGTGACACAAAGACTGTGAAATATAATACAAGTGGGTTATTTAGAACGTGACCACACCACGATACATTACCTGCCGTGCTGTGGCTATGCACCCATTTTAGGATAGAAATGGACATAAACAGCAAATAAATCGATGCCTGTATTGGCTACAAAATATCCAATATTGATCATACGGAAGAACTGCAGGAAACGAGATGAATGAAATTAATTTAGCCAGAGTAATTCGATTAAGTTCGGAATAATTTAATTTGCGTCGTTTAGAGAGTTCCAGTGCGAATTCATGAAATTCCATTTGAGAGAACAAACTGGATTGGACCTCGTATAAATGCGTATGGCATTTAGGTGCTTCTGGTTTTACGCCAGATGCAATATTACCCGCACCCATAAACGATTTAATTAACCGTTTTAGCTTAAGATCATCGTGCAGTAAGGATATGGATATCCACAACAAGTAAATTATGCAGATGCATCTTTAGTTGAAATCTTTTTTGGCAACAAAAGTGCAGTCCCTAGTACAAATATGGCGAACAAGCCAATGTCAGTAAATAATTTGCTTGAGATGTAGTAGATAACCTTATACGTAGCCAAAGAAGGAAATAAGTCATCGTGATAGGAGGTAGGATTTACATAATAATTGCGCTGACATCGGTTTCACCTTGACTGTTCAACGAATAAAAAACACATTTTCATTCACAATTTAGAATTTACGTACAGTCTATTCCAAAGCTGTCATGTATTGAGAGATCAACATAATGCGGCGATTGATACCTTTTATGGAACATTTATTAGTGTCAGTAGTAATTTGTCTATTTTTTTTTTTTTTTTCTCTGTAGATAACAAAAATATAATTCTTATACGAAGAACTTGAACACAAATATTCGATATTTACTCTTATAAGTACTTCTTGAGAAGACGCAAACCTTTCATGACGCTATAAGGCGTTGCAAGTAAAGTAGAACGAGCAAAGGTGCCGCGTCGAGATACAGATCTATTTAAAACAGGACGGCGCACAGGTGCCGTTGTCGCGTCTCACCTTTCAAACAACTCCCGGCTAAGCATGCATGCTCAAATCAATAAAAATAAAAGAAATATCTGTCCACAGGTTTACTGTGTTATTACTTTTCACTAAATTCTAGTTGACGATCATTTGTATTCACATTCAAAGCCCACGAAAAGCGGTGTGGAATGTTACTCAACGTCCCTTCTCCAGTGCGATATCCTTGGCCGGAGCGACCCGGCCCATGCCCTACAGAAGTATTAGCATATACCCACCAACTAATGCGCTACTGGTTGCATAACTTAGTACTGTATATTATGCAACCTATATTACTAAGCTGGTGTTTGTAAGGATGTTTGTAAACGACGGAATATTATTTGGAAAGATTTGATTCATACAATTCTATACGCATCATCGTCATCATTCTCCTGCCCTTATCCCAATTTATTTGGGGTAGGCGCAGCGTGACTTCTTCCATACTTCTTCAAATCTTTTCTAATCATATCATCCTTCACACAGTCCCACCATCGTCTCTTTTGGTCTTTCTCTACTCTTTTTTAAATAGCCATCTAGATTCCTTCTCTACGCACATGACTTTTTTTACATTTAAGTGTGGACGTTCACACTACAACGTCTAGGAATGGCAAAGGGGTTTGTCGAACACCTACTGACTTAAACCCCAAGGTGGTCGCCCCTCGGCCCATATAAAAGGGTGTCTGTCTAGGATCGCGTTCTACGATGAAACGTACCGTGCGACATAAAAATAACGACACAGTCTGACCACAGATACTAACTTACAGAACACACGGGCAACGTACCCTGCACCCTAATTATGTAACTCAGCCGTGAAATCCCTTTTATGTCAGGCATTTAGACAAATAGAATAGAATCCATATAGCTTCAATTGTACGAGTAAATCGTTAAACCGTCAAATGAACGAGTGTTTAGCTAATATGATGCACAGTTGCAGACCCTACGCCAATGAGTAATGAGTAATGGAAATGATTTTCTACGCTTTGGTTTTTAAACTCTTAATTTTGATCCGTTTGAATTGAATCTTTATAATTAGTTTTCTACCCGGTAATCAGTCATGTTCATCATTTGTAAGCTCTACGTAGTCACACTAGTCGAAGAAGTACATTGCGTCATAGTATAATGGAATTGAGAAATAATCAAAGGTAATGAATCCCCGAAGACCAAGCTAATGAAATCATATAAATTCATATTTATTATGTCTAACGTGTTATTTTATAGTTATTGGTATTTATCTTATCTTATGATGTGGTTATAAAGCCATTTCAATACAGCTTCCAGTTAGAATAGGTAAGTTGATGATTTGTGATATGTTGTCACTACAGTGCTACATTCTTGAAAGTTTGATACTGTGCGAGATGAGGATGTTGACAGTAGATCCTTCTACGGCGATAATAATATTAATACACATGCGTATATTAATAAACCAAACCAAGACTTGTAAAATGTAACCTTAAAATCTTAAACGTTAAATTCTTGCTTATACGAGCTTACAAAGCCTTTATACGCAATTTCTTTGGAAGTATCGAGATTCGAGCAACGTAATTACAAGCACACACATTGCCACTACAACTTGCTAATTTAAAGAGCTATGTCGGCAACTTTGATTTGTTTTCCTACTTGCCGTAATCTTCCACTAAGGCAGTTAACACTCTCGGGTATCTCATCAGACTTTTCAGACACATTTGATTATTCTGGCGTCCGCAATCCAGCCGTGTTAGCCAATTTGATGTGCCTCCCAATAGATCTCGGTGAGTCGGATTGGGAGTCTGGTTAGTGTGTTATCCACTTTACAAACGAGTATTCCCCGAGCGCTATAAATTCTGCAGACTGAGCACGTCTCTATCAGTTTCCCCTAATACAATTAAACTTTACTGCCTAAGCACTTCTTATAATAATTAAGCCGAGTTCGTCTTAATAGCGGTACCGAGTATGTTATAGTTCTACTCAAGTTGGTAATTACCCTAATTGTCATGGAGAACGTTCTTGTTATGGCAATGATCAGCTTTATTTATTGCGTATCTGGAATAAATGATGGTGTTCTTTGTATTTTAATACTTCTGATTTTATTTTCTTTATCACGAGGCGACGGGAGGTTGACCGTGTCAACTTGTACAGTAGGTACTTTCATCAAGGTTTTTATGGCATGTATGCCTTGTTGTGCGATTAGTGAGTTTTCTATCTTCCTGTTTGCCCTCTGAATTGTTTTGTCTAGGCCTCATTAAGGTCATTATTATTTAATTGCCTGTTACTTGTGAGTTTTCAAACAGTGCGAATGTCCTTTAATTTTTTCCCGCGTATTTGTTACGATTCCATCGTTAGCAAGGACCACCATGACATGACTAACTGCATAAACTACTTCTTTAGAAAATAAACTATAAACATATTCAGTGAGTGCCTTTTATGGGCATTTAGGATAATGCACTCGTTTACGTTGCAATGTTTTGTTACAGTATAACGGTAAAGTCTTGCAAGCAGAAAAGCGTGGGCCCGCTCAGCGGAATTCGTGAATTTAAGTATACCGACCGATATTTAAATGTAGTTATATTAATAGAAATAGAATCATGTTCTCAGCATTACGATTTAGTTATAAAATAAGGAATATATTTAAGGTATAATCGGTTCATTCACATACGAGCATTCCGAAACAAACGATAACCTTCTATAGAATATTGAATCGAATCGATTCTCGATTACATGTACGTGTTAGTGTTCCTTCCTAGTATTACTAAGGACTCGACATGCCGAGGTAATGGAAACTAGAGTTATAAAACTAAACCTATTGCTTACTATTATGGTGACCAGCAAAGGTTAGATTTAAAGCTCGTATAAGCGGATTGTAAAATGAAGTTTAGAATGTTTCCTTGTAACACAACGCAACCTTCTATAGGTTTTTATGTGTTTCATCCGTTTAGATAACGAGAAAGTGAAGAATCGATTGGATTGGTCGCACATTTTATTGCCAATATATAGTTTATTTACAAGTACCCTACGTGAATTGTGTAAATATATTCTAAGAGCACATTACCATTGAGAATACACTTAAGGTACTTGAACTAAAGCTTTCTTTCAAAGACTTAAAGCTAACAACGTAATACATAGGTCCCATATAAAATCATGTTACCCAATTGAAAGTAAGGAAGTACATCGTAGTCAGATAGTGTTGCAGTGCCAAGGAACAATAACAGCTTGTTAATGCCTTGTTCCTGAGTAATGAGCTTCCTCGTTATAAAGCCAAGCAATTGGTTTAATCGCCACGCAACCATAGAACAAGTACCTACTCACGGTACCAAATTAAAGGCGTGTAAATTATACGCGTATGATTGTAATTTTCATATAATAGGGACAGGTTTAGTTGCTAAACCCTGAAGGCAGACAGTAATTGAGCTTCATAAACTTTATTAAATTATATCAATGTCAAACGAATCAGAGTTTATTTTACGCAATGTTATACGGATGTCTACACACAACTTAGCGAGATAAATAAGGTTAAATGCCTCTCAAATAGGGAAGGTCTGTCTGTGTTAGCCCTCAATAAACAAACTTTCGCTCCGTAACATAAGAAGATATGATTACACACATAAAGAAAGGGCTGTCTTGTATATCGCAGGTCTGCTAACAAAACCAACAGAGTTGAGAAATGAGGCCACACGAAGGGCCATACAGGCGAGTACGAAAGTGAATTACACAGCCCAAGGCTGACCGGTCTCTCCTCAAACCAAGTGACCTTTACCACTCCAATGATATCCTCGTTCCCGCGACGCCATATTGTATTGAAATACCAAATGTGTTGACAACCACTGAAACTACTTTAAAGTATCTTCAATTTTATTATTAAATGCAATTAAAGTTGGCTCAACCGCAAATTTAAGTTGGTGGTTCACAAAATTATATTCAGCGCACAAGCATTTTTATAGTTTTGAATTTTATTTTTAATAGATGTTCTGAAGGTCCTCCTCAGATCTCATTAAAAATAATCATGAGTTTATTTAGCAAGCAAGCGGACTGTTAGTATTAAAACTTGAAATACAAAAATAATTGCAAAGATCCTAAATATGTCATCAACCTAAGACGTTTCATTGCCAGACAATATACCAAATTAACTGGAGATGCAAGAGTATTATATATCTAAACAAAAAATGACAGATATGAAAATATTAATTATAGTTATGAAGGAACATGGCCGTCACAGGTTGTCAGTCAAGATGTGTAACTTAATAATGAACGTGTACAAAAACTGAATGATATTGTATGAAAAACTCCACTTGAAGCTATCAAAATAAATCGACTTTTTATTGTAGAATGATTATTTGAAAAATCTATAGGTAATTCAATTTAACTCTGTGATATAAAAAATTATGAACTGTTTACCATGATTGATTTAATGTTTGACCACAAGATTGGCACACATTCTGTGCTATTTGATTATTTCGCTGTTTAAGGAAAATACCATGATAACTTGTTGATGATATAATAGCAGACGGTGATTATGTACATAATGGTAACTATGACGATTAGGTTTTTGTTCAATATTTTCTTTCTACCAATTCATGCACTCCATCATTAAAACAACAAACTAACCACAAAAGGTGAAACATCTCTCGATATGTATTGGATATGGAGGTCATTGAACTAAAACAAACACTAAAGAAGTAATCAAACCTTTTCAATTTAAAATACGAAAGAAAGAATAAATGGAAGAATAATTTTCAAAGAAAACCAGAGCTTCATAAATAGGCCAGGGAACCGCTACGAAAACGAAAATAATTCTATGAAAGCTTATGTTTCAAGTTAAAAAGAAATAGCGCCGAGGCAAACAAGTCATTACTACGAAGCAGAGTTGAAACGAGCGGTGGGAATTCCGTTGCATTACTAATAAAACGAGCCTACACACAAACAGACACGCAGCACTTTCACGATACAAATCCCTGAGGTAAACCAAGCTTTTTGGAACAGTTCCACGTAAAACCATTCAAAGTAGCTCTTCATTATGCATGAAACTGTTGATGTCAAACTTTCAGAACATTTCGTACGAACAATTCTCGTTCTAAAATCAGCTGTTTACATCAGCCATAATATTCTAATGTGTAAAAATCTGTGAGTAACCTTTCTTTATCGTGTGGTTAGTGTCTAACTTAGTGTCAGAGTTTTTATGCCGCTCAGGCCAAAGCCAAATCAGGGGTCAACCCCCTGATACCGCGGCCTCGACATGAAGGGCGAAGAAGGAACATGGGTGGTTTTTAGTCAGTAGAAGTCTGACACTCCCTTTCGCTCTGCCCAAGAGCGGGAGGGGTTATTTGATGATTTCCCACCCCCCAAAAAAAAAAAAAAAGGGGTCAACCCCCTGATTTGGCTTTACATGCCGTTGAGAAATATTGTCTAGCATCCTGGTTTCTTCGCGATACTTTCCTTCACACAAGCAAGTGATAATTATACAATACGTGAATGAGATATGGTCTCATAAAAACGTGACCGGTTTTGGATAGCGTGAACTATGGGTACTAGAGTTAATGAAAAAAGATTTCGAGAAACTTATCCTAGGTAGTTATTGTGTTGTCAAAACAAGCTTGTTGTTTTACGCTCGCTGTACTCTTGTATGTGCGAAGTCGTTTAGCAGTAACGTGTTAAATTGTAGGATAGAATAAATATTAAGTTAGAACTATGAAAGCAATATCGACGCACAGCTGATGTGCTGCATATTTTCAGCGGTTTCACGCAAACTGCATGAAATACACACATTTGAAAAAGCCACGATTTTTTAGTATGGCAGTTCCAGGATGAAGCAGATTTCAGAGGCAATAAAAGGGGTTTCCACTTAAGAAACATAAGGCTGTTCAGAAATGTAAACGGAGTACGTTAACTCTAATAGAAATGTTATTTATTCATTGAAAGCAGTGATCCCGACGCATCGGTTAACCAAATATGCCTTCAGCAGTCCCGTTTGTTTTCGAATATAAACGATCTTAATCGAATTTAAAATTACTTTGTACTGAATAAATCATTTCAAGAGCCATTGAGGATAACTTTGTACATAATGTATTCTAGAATTATTACATAAAGTAATTACGCTGATACATAAATAAATAAAGAAGACGCTTAGATCTAATATTTATGGTTTGTGTATTAAAATAATCGTTTATCTTTATGATTATTGTGGTAAATAAATATGAAATTACATACAAGCTTTTAAATTTTACAATTTAATAATGGCAATTAAGAAGCACTTTTCATGTGATGTAACAGTACGCTGTCTAATGTGTTTCCTTTCCCGAGAACGACAGAAAACGTTATCTTCGAATATGTAAAGTTAAGCTAATAAAATGTGGATCGACTCGTCAAACGTAACCTCGTTGATGGTAACATGTTTCCATCAGAACTAATAACATAATTAGTTAAGCAGAGATGCCGCTTTATTTATAACTTCGATATCGGTTAAACAAACCTAAACCAGTCGAGACTTTGAACCGGCACGAATCTCAGTAACGGGGTAGCCGAAATTTGGCTCTTACGGAAAAACACTGAAATAATGATATTTTCAAAGCATGAAATAATATGAAACAGCGAAGATAACATTTCGGTAAATGCTCGGTTAAACTAGTCACCTAGTTTTATTGAGTGCGTATCAAAACAATGCCACGTTCTGAATAATTTTGTTTGTATATTTTTGTGAACAGTTTATCTTTTCCTTATCTTTATCCTGTTGATAATACTGTTATAGTAGAACTTGGGTTAGCCGGTAACAATAAAACAAACGATACATATTCGATGAGGCTGGGATTGGGATGTTTTGCTTTCCTAACCTATGTCCATATCATGTTTGGAAGAGAAATGGTAATGCATCTCATCATCACAATGGCTCGTAACTGTCCGTGTTAGTAGTGAATATTTCCCTTCCAATAGGCCACGATAACGTGGTCAACGTTGTGGCGGAACTTTTATACAAACCTAAAAGCTTGCCTTGACTTTATAAACTCTTCATGATGGTAGGGTTTCTGTTTCTGAACTGTCTAAAGCAGAATCAGCCTATAAAATTCCCTATGCTGGGACAAAGGCCTCCTCTCGGTGAGAAGAAATAGATTCTAATCCATGACGCGGACTCAATGAGGGTCCGTAGATGTCACGAGTGTGTCTTCAAACTTTCGTTTTAGGACATGCCGGTTTCCCACGATGCTTTCAAACACCGTTTTGAGAGCAAGAGTAACGAATTAGATTCCACAAAGTAATGGGCCTGTTAGGTTCGAATTCACGACCTAAAACTTACAAATCGGGGCCTTTGCCACCGGGCCAACACTGCTCGATGATAGCGTTGATGTTATCAGCACGTAAGTGGTCTCTAATATATAGTTTCATCGGCAAACGACACCTCCGGATGCGATGGGTGGTCTTTTCTCAGTTAAGACCACACGGTACATACATTTAATCAATCCATCGTAACCCAGAAGCAGGTTACACCCATTACTTATCTACTAACCTGAAATCGATAACGGGAAGGCGTGTATCGGCGCTACATAAACTACTTTGGAAATTATAATCATATAAAATCACGTGTATGATTCAGTTTCGCGGAATAACCGGGTCGTTTCAATAACGTTTGGTAGGTTACACGTAAATCTTGATTAGAGCGGACACCATAAGGAAACTAGCATGGTTTGCGTGCGTGTTTTCCTTCTTGTTTGCGCACGCTAGAAAAACTAAGGTGAGGGGACACAAAAGGTTTTACATTATGTATTTAAAGTTGCAATGGGCACATTCACCCTTCCCGTGGAAGTAAGAATGTAACCCTGTTTACCTTATATTAAATTTTCAGTTAAAGCACCATAGTGTGAGGACGAGGTCTACAAAAGTACATTTTGAAAAACAACACTAGTTTGCCGTGGTCTATTTATTTGCATGTAAATGTAGTTTTTAATTCCCTACTGCAAAGATCGATCTCACAAAAATAACAAAATCGCATTCATTTTTTAAATCTGTACACAAAAAATCCTCTTCTAAGAAAAAGTATTAAGGTTTAACTTAACTAACAAACTATTATTATGTAATTTTTCTTCGGTTTAGGTACCTATAAGCGACTCAGATTTTTTGCCCTAAAATCGTGCGAAATAAACGTGAACTCATTATTATGCAAGCGAGGTGTGTCTCAGACGGTGAAAATAGTTACGTCATACAGAGTCACGAGAGCATGCGAATGAGTGACGAGGTATAAAGAAATTTAACACACTTCTTGTCAATTTGAAAGCCTGTTGCAAGACAAGTTTTGTTTACCAATGTAGGTAGTCTAGAAATCGATACGGCATGTATTTAATGACTCCCCAAATAATTCCCATTTCATTTTGATTTCCCGAAAATATTAGTGGACACTAATAAATGGACGTCTTTTAGTGATGCCAGATGATGAATTTCCTTCCATTTAGTGTCCTAAAAATACTACATATCCAAGTACCAAATTACCGCCTCCAACTTTGAGAAAAAGCCTGATAGTCAGAAAAAAGTTCATTCATCTAAAAAAGCAATAAGCGTCTTTGAATACCAATAAAATATTTCCCAATCGAATGGTATTTATTACCAAAACCTAAGCTCAATTCTAAGTGCTCCCAAGGGAGGCAATTTACATGAATTGGACTCTAAAACATAAAATTGTGAAGAGAAATTAAGACCAAATTAGAAACGAACTAAAGCTCCAAGTTTTCCAACATCGTCCTTGTCCTAAAATTGGAACTAGTTCTGCTGAATTTGAAACAAGCTTAATGTCCCAATTTGAAAGTTTTATCAAGATGAAGAGAGAATTTAGTTAAGTATAAAATTATTCAGAACACATTTGGTGCTGACTTGCCGAGTAGAGTTGAAACTATGAAACTATCTCTAACACAATTGTCATTCTCCTGCCCATATCAAAAAATTGTTTGCGGTCGGCGCAGCATGTCTTCTTCTTTCATACTTCTCTATTACTCGTCATCTCCTTTCTAGGCGTATTATTTTTCACACACAGTCCACCCATCAGTTTCTTTGGTATTACTCTACTCTTCGGTCCCATACACAAATCTTTCCTCACAATATTTTGCTCATTCCTTCGCATCACATGTCTATCAGTCTCCCTCCAGTATCTAAACTGGATATTTTATTCTGATAAGAGACTACAACTTCGGACAAATTAACAAGTACAATTCCACGAAGATATAATTTTTGAACTGACATTTTAATTACAAGTGAATCCCTTAAATGCTATGTGTAATTGAATCTCAATGCGTTAAGACCAGCCATTGAATTATTGCAATGGTAATTAAGCACGTCTGGTGTATATCTCAAAGTTTCAATTTGAAATTGAGCATACATCGTGCGTGTGGTGGGCTCGTAATAAATAGCTAACTAGCAACAGTGCTATAAAAATGGCGGCTGAAAGATATAGGATAACTGTCAAAGGAGTCAGTTTGATTGAATGTTTATACTTTGTTACTGTGTATTTCAATTGAAAACTAGAAATAGAACGAGTACATCTGGATTTCTTTGCATACAAATTGCTTTTGGATTACAATGTATTTTTCAATCAAAAGGATTATTTAAATAAGTAACGAGTATTACAATTTGTATAATAACGTAAGTCTTTTTATATATTGTGCTCTGACATGTTGGCACAGAAAAGTCGTATCTTCACGACAATATCGAAGTAAAAAGACATACCATGTAAGACATAATCCGTTAAACTTTTAATGTGAGCAATTATACGAGACTACGAGTATTTAAATTAGTAATTATATTTATCCATTAGCTACTTGGCTAGCTAAAGCACAAAAAATAAGAGCACTTGCCATGAATATTATTATACTTACTTGAATACGTTTATCGTATAACGACATGTGTTAGAAGGATCCATCCTCTTTAAAAATAAGTATTTACTTTTCCTTTAAAAAGTGGGCTTAACACAGCATTAAGGCGATGCGGTTGATCTCGCAGGAGATGGCGAGCTCGAGCTGGGCAGAACCAACCACCAGTGGTCCACTTTGGCCCTGGATCGAAAGATGTGCAGGAGGTCATGGTGGAGGCCATTTCGAACAGTAACAGTAGTAGTAACCCAAATGTAATCTCTTTAATATTCTTTGGCCGATTGTACTACTGGTTATATAACTCTGCTACATTGTAGGTTATGTATTGTATCGAATACAATAAAGGCAGCGCACCTGCGGTAAACTCTTCGGAAAAATCCGATGTTTTAAGCATTTCAATGTTCTCGAATACAAAAGCTAGGTCATACAACCGAAGACGTCTAGGGATTAAAAAAAGGTTAAGAAAAGTTCGAGATAAACGTAAAGAAACGAATTTAATACTTTTCATTTCAATAAAAACTTGTATTTTCAAAGTAAATTTTTTATTCACCAGAATTGTAGAGATTGTTGAATGTTTTTTCGTCAATGTAGGCTGTTCGTTCACAAACCCAAGTTGTTTCAATACAGATTACAAGAATAGGGTTTTTCAATAAAAAAACCTAATTAGTCCGTCAGTTAGATTATCGAAAAGTATTGAATACGTGTTTTTTGTTTTATTAAATTAATAAAAAAATATGAAAATAAAACGTGTCAAACATCATGAGTGGGGGCTTGTGACGTCACTTTGTGGGTAAAAAAGTACTAACCTTGTGACGTCACACGACTTGACACGATTTTTCGAAGCACTGTATCGTCTTCATCTTTTGTTTACGTGAAAAAAGAAAAAATATGTGTTCATTATTTTTTGAAAATCTATCTGACGGACTAATTAGATTTTTTTGGTGAAATACCCTATTACCCTCAATCAAATCAACAAGATCTTTTTACAGACATCCACAGGCAGTTCCCAAGGACATTGCGTGACACCCTATCATTGCTTAATGTACTAAGACGACTAATATTTAGTTCGCACATCATAACACAAGGCTGCTCACGACTCACATGCGAACTTACCATTAACGTCCAAGGGCAAGATGTCTGTCAATTTAATTTTACTGCTTTGACTGTAATCAAGACTTGGTGCCGCAGGTTCGCTAAGACGAAGGATATAATTTTGTATTTATTATTAAATGGCATTAAAGTTATCTGATACTTTAGAGCCCACACAGATGGAGTGTTTTGTTGTGGCAGAACTGGTAGAAAAGGAGAGAACAGCTTACAGTAATAAAGTATGGATACATTACATAAGCAGTGCATTTACGCCGCGCCTTGAGCAGGTAAATCGGTTCGATTTTATTTTTTCAAGCCAACTCTACCTGTCTACCTGAAGACGCAACATCCTCGTAGACCGCATCGCTTTACGTCAGACTAGGTAGTGGTCAATCGTAAGCCTGCCATATGTAGGATATTATTATGGTAAGATGCTATTTACCGTTATAACATCTCTACCTAATATCATTGAAAACACAGTTAGGGCTTTTTGTTCTCTGCCTGGAGGAAATATGAAGACTGTAAAGATAATTATAATAAAGGATAGCTAAAGTTTCCCCGCGTGAGACATTCATTTCAACGTTGTCGATTACTTTTACCTTCCTCCTGGTCGAAAAATCACCGTTTTAACAGTTGACTCACTCTCTATAAAGTTTAAAGTGGACGTTCTTGAGGATTCATCCTATAAATATTGCAACAGTGTCAGAAAAAAAAAACTTCACGTCACGATTGATACCGATACCAATTAAAAATAAGGAAATAATTATATAACAAGGCCCCTGAATAAACGCATATAAATTATCAATTGAAAGATAAATTATCAATTGAAAGCCAAATCTGTAACACCACATAATATTATTCATGAATAATCAATCAAAACGTCTAATATTGAATAAGTAGATGCATTTAAACACCTCGATTTTATATAATATTAAAGTACACGTCAATCATGAAATAAAACTGATAGCTTTAAAATAAAATAGACGATCTAAATGCAAGCAGTGACTGACATTATCAATGAAGATAGACACGCGACAGTAATATGTCGATAAAGGTTCAACCCTACCATTAACCGAGCGTTCAAACCTAAACGAGTTTATATTTTCTATTTGCATTTAAGTTTCTTAAAACAATTAAACAAAGTTAAATAACATCTCCTCCGTAGCATCAACTTTCTGAGATTAACCACGGCTTAAGTAAGCTACGGGAAAAGTCGGTCGAAACCTTGCTTCAGAAACGAAGTAAGCACTGAGTTCTTAGAAAACAATTGCCAATTATCCGGGTGTATATTCCCAAGCGCTAAGTTTTTGCAAGAGCTCATACAACATGTCATTCTTGGGCAACGAGCGAACAAAATGAAGGGGGTAAACAATAAACAATGTCAATCGCAGTATTCAGAAACGTCCTTGGCTCACTGGTTGTGACACCGACTCTGGTGGGTTATTTGACAAAGGTCATTTGTGGACACAGACAAACTGTCGTGCTGTTATTGTTACCCGAAATTGCTATTCATTTCTTTGGTTGCTAATGACTTCCATCAAATGAGTACAGTCAAAAATGATTTCAACACGGTTGTCATTTTGATTTAAGAAATAAGTCTGGCAACAGTAGTAAACTGTGTAGCTAAGAGGTCAATATTCTCAGAGTCGTAGATTAAAATTGTATATTTATTCACGTTTACTCTAGAGCCGTTGGTTAGAGCTCCAGTGATATTTCCCCTCTAGGCGTGACCTCTAAGCCCTATTTACCTTCGATTAATAGCGTTATTTGTAATTCAACGATGACTATAATAGTATTAACACTCGCATACGTTCTAAACTCGACAAATCTGGTTTTAGTGACGATGAGATCATTAAAATCCCATGTGTTGTCTGTCAGCCTTCAGCAAATACAACATAAATTGTTGTCCAACCAAAATCAAACAAGAAGAGTTTACATTAGTCGACATTGAGTCTGTTCGAAGGAATCGTTACAGGTTTGCAATCAGGGTACAGTCCATTGACTTTCATACCAGCAACGACCGTCATTATTAAAACGGTTAGTGTACATACCCGGCTCCAATTAACCGTACGCAGTTGTCCGATGGAACGTACCTGAAATGAAAAAGAACCAGTTTACTTATCGATTCTCAGTACAATTAGAAGGCTTCGATTACAAGTCAATTACAGAATGCATAAAAAACCATGACAATGTTGATATAATAACGCCTCGGAATATTGAAAATCGATCGGTAGAAGATAATGTGTTAAGGACATCCAGATTTTCACATTTAAGAGAAGTGACATTTGGAATTGTTGGAAACTAAATGTGTCGATATCTGAATTGTGCAATATCGTAATCGTAATATTTCGTTGCGAAATCCCAAGCGAGCGGTACGATACTCTTCGGAGTTGCGGCACAGAATCGCGCCCGACTTCGTGAGAGGTTAGATTGGTTCGAACTTGCTACTCGGCAGATTCAATTATATTTAATCGTCTCGAGATGACAAAACTCCTATTACTACGGCATCGCACTCTAATATTTTATCGATATCGATGACGTTTTCTATTATCGTTTATCTATTCAGACGTGTAATTTGACTGCGTATTAATACAAATTCGATTCAAAATTATTGAAGACGCAAGAATCAATAAAATGTTAGATATAAAGTTGATATCTAAAGGTTTGCAGTTGTTATGACGATTCGTTGTGGTCATTACATTCACAAAAATAAGACAATAACCAGTAATTTGATGTGGCATCCGATAATAACTTAAATACTGAGTATCGAGATGTAGAAATCGACAGGTGCGTCGGGACGTCACTACCGGTCTGCGGCTGATAAGCGAATGTATGCCGGCCGTTCACCTGCGCCCACTGACACACTGTTGCATCTCTCTCGCTCTCGTTCGGTATGACGTACAATAAAAAGAGACACATCTATGCATGCACGTTCCAGCGAAGAACAAAGAACTGCATGAAACAATTCAAACAATACGTCATGCTACATTTTCAATTTGTGCATAAAATGCTTGTATTGTGGTAATTAAAGTGACGTTATCCCACGGTATAACAATGTATTCTGTGACATAGTACGAGTTTAATTCGGTATTGTACTCACTGGAATCTCATTTACAGTACGTTAAAATAACCTGTAGTATACTTAGCATGTCATACACATCCGATAAGTAAATGTACGTATTGTTCGACGATACTAATTAGAAGCTCTATTGTTTTGAATCAATAGTCAATATAGCATTCTTTTGCAATAGTCTAAGTTAGTCAAATGGGGGTCATAACATTAGTATAACAATGTACAATATTAATATTTTATGTTTCGAACAAGGCAACATAATTGAGCGATTGTTATGCAGTACTGCTATAAATTATCATATCACTACGGTATACAATACTCTAAATCCTAACAAGCTGCCAGGGAAGCTCTACACGTGCAGTTTACCATAATGGGCTAACAGCCCGTCCATCTTTACGTAAAATTACAATGTTTGAACTCAATATCTGATTGCTGCATGCCAGAGTAAAAACGTGTGAGATGGATAGATGAGAGATACACGTATTACATAAAATATAGTAAGTAGTACACGAAGCAAAGAAATCCAATACTAGACTAATGTAAACAAAACACAAAAGACATGATACTCGAATGAGAACGAACGCAGCAAAGGCGCTTACGTAAGTTATCTGGCACCCAGGTCGAGATATTTATATCACCGCCGAAATAGGAAGTGAACCAACAATATCAACCAGTTTAATTATCAACGTTTAACGATGGAATTGATTGTAGCTGATCAACCTAGCAAATTGATTAAATGCACAAAGAAATAATGGCCGCTTGAATAATCATGAATGCGATATAATTAGGCAAATGAAGAATTAATCGAAATCATTAAGTAGATACGTGATTATAAAGACGCTCACCTCAAATATTGAACAGTAGTTACTGTATCTTGTTAATAAATGTCTGTGGTTATGATTGGCTGATAAAGAAAACGGTAACTCAATATTTGCTTCGATAGCGCACAATGTGATTTAATTAAGTAAATAGCGGCAATTGAAAATTGACCGTTAATGAAATAATACTGGCATTATTGCATTAGTGATTAAACGGTTTTGTGCAGTCGGTTTCATCAATAATTATGATGTATATTACAACATGCTATGTGCTAACAAGGTGCTATTACAGGTCTGCGTTTAATCCTACGCGCGTTGATAAGGTTCATGATTGCGTCTTGCGGCTAAAGCGGTGTCTGTTTGTCACGCATCCATAAACTGAAGAAAGTTCCCTAGCACAGATTGCTTAGTAATTATTTTGTACCCGAAAGGCTTAACACTCGTTTCTCTACATTTAGGACACGAAAAAGCTTAGGATTTAATATAATCAGATTTGCGTTGGATTTCAGCCCGTGGTTTCGCGTTGAAACTTGGCGAGAGTTCAAAAGTGAGTAAAGAGAATCCGGAAGTCGTGGTTAAGTTGTTTTTTTTATGTGAGCATATTTTAAAGACCAGATAAACCGCTTTAAATCCTTATGTATAGTCGAATGTGTTGGATAAACGGAATGCATTTGCATTGAATGAATTTATTGAGCAGTTTAGTTTTATGAAAATTCTATTTCAATACCGGGCGAAACTAGGACTTCTACATCATATCGATATGAAGGTGAATAACGAATAGCAGTTTTAATGCTTTTAGCGTGACCTACATTTTTTAAATTAGTCCAAACATCTTCATAATTCTTACACGCGAATTTTAATTTATTATCAATATTCACGTCAGTTTTATATTTATGATGCTTTATGGTTTTTTGCACAATCTCATCAACACGTCACCGGACGACTCCGGTATTTTATTAGAATTAAATTAATTTTTCTTTTTGAAGAGAAACCAAATTATTGAAAACACGAAGAACTTGTCAGATTTATTCTCGATTTTTACCAAATAAAGAGAACAATGGATTTCGAAACAGATGTACAATATTTATATATTAATATGCTAGTAGCAAGGTCACTGTGTTCAGAAGTGTTTTTGAATATCACCAATCCGTTTCTATTTCCTCAATTCACCCGTAAGAGCAGACTGCTTTCATATTTGTCATACGGGAGGAAAACTACACGAAAAATAAATAACAAAAGTGTGTATTCTAGTCGAGTTCAGTGTTAACAACTGTGAAAATGGATCATTCACTATTGAGAGTCGCTCTAACCGTTTAAGATTTCACTTTTACAATAGCCCGAAACAGTTCCAAATTAACGACAATCGAGGGACAGTGAAAAGCGTTTACGGAGGTCGCATTCACTCGTTGTGTTGTTTGTCACCTATTTGTGCAAACAATAGTCGAAGTGAGCAACGGAAGCGTTTACGGAGCTGGCTTGCGTTGTTTGTCTTAACAATTCCGTGTGTGTAGGCAAATAAAGCTTCTGACGTGCGTAGGTTATGATTTATGAAGCGGACGGAAAAGTATCGGGACTTTCTTTTGTACTCTAGGTTTATAGGTTAGAAAACAACGCTGTTGGCTTAGCTTAATCAGGTTAATTACCCGGGCTGTGAGCTGTGACTGGGTTTATCTAGGAATGATGGATGGTTCTGTTGAACTACGCAGAAGTTTGCATACCATGAATCAAACAACTTCGTTTTATTACTACAGTTGGAAGGCGAGTTCTGAAAATATACCAAGCAAATGTTCCAAATGAAAAGACACAAGAATCTTTTAGAAACAGCGTCGCTCTATACTTATCAAGCGCATTCGTGCAAAATCAAGATAAGATCAGATAAAAGTTATTTCATGATAAATATTAAAACACGATCCCAATTATAACAGGATCCTTTCTTTCTAACGAGCGACTTAACGGGTTAAAGTGATTCGCTGTACATTTAATCAGCATCCAAGCTGACCTGCATTACGTGGTTCTAAAACGAGTTTTTGTCTAGGTAGCCTAAATGTTGCGATATATTCAAAATTAACGTTTGCTAAATTGTTTCAATAATTTCTTGTAACTGTACTCGTCTTCCAGCGAAGCATTAACGAGGTGCGCAGTCGCAACCGTTTTCGAAACTTCAGTCGGTTGCCGCGTCGCCGCCGCCGACCGGTGCGTTTGCGCAACGGTGGTGCGCCGCGGGCGCTCGCCGATTCCCACGCGGATTTCGTATAAACAGGTGGTGTTCAAATGCAATCACTATACTCGACAAATGTTGCCAATTACAGATTCCTTTGTAATCTGCTATCGGCTAGAGAATAACAAACTGTTGAGAGTACAATAACGTTGATTGTTAGCATTCACAATATGAGCGCAAATCCATTAGAGCTCAATAGGCACAGAGCTGTTACATTACTGAAGGTTAAATAAGAGAATGCGGTTATTTAAATTATCCAAGGAACAGATAGTCGTTACGAGCCGCATATAAATATTGCGCCAAGCAAAAACAAATACCGCTTTGTATTCTATTTGATTTTATTTCCAAGGGAGATAAAGTACGAACAGTAGTAAATCCTACAGGGAAACAAGGAAATGTGCTGTCTCACACGATGAGGATGATTTACAGCGAGTGTGTTTGTACCGAGTTACAATAGAAGCCAGTAGAGAATTGGATGCAATAAATATGCAAGCTCACGAACTAAACACCTAAGAGGTCACCTGCTGCGCCTACAGATATATTTACGAGTCCAAAGTACTTAAATGCCACGCCTTTGCCCTTTAAGATTTACATTACATCTAAATAGCTTCGTGAATACCGCAGAGGCAAGGCTACTTTTTGTGTACAATCAATAACACGTTTAATCTCGAAAGAATTATTGGAGCACCCGATCATAAAAACACCTCATACATCTTTAGAATTAATTATAACAAGATGTCTTATTTACGCGAGAAAACCTAGATCTGACGTAGCCCGTGACCGTTATTGCCATTAAAGTAATTTAAAGCAGGACAAATACTTTACACGTAAAAGGTTAATCGAATAAGAACGGCATGTAGATTAATGTAGCTGGTGTATTCGATGCTAGCCTAATTATGTCTTACAGTGAGATAGTTAAGGGCAGGAATGCAGTGGCGGCGTAAATTGCACGTCCGCAGCGGTAGGTGAGGTGTGCCGATCGACAACCTTCCATTCTCTCGAGCCTGACACCAATGTCGATGGGCTATTAAATATTAACTAGTAACAATCGCTGCCTAGTTAACACTGCACTTTAAACGAGAAGATACCATTCAAACGAAGATACTTTAAACACACATGGCATTTCTAGCTGATAAAGCAATTGAAGGTAAGTAAATACGCATAATTTTATGTTCCACAGCTCATCTCTATCTTGAGGCTATTTGAGACTAGCTGATTGAGTTAATAAAACGGGAAGAACGCTTACGAAATGGAATTCTATATTTACGGCGGCGGATAAATAATTTACAAGTCGTAAATCGAATGGCACTCCGAGATTATATGACGCAAAGATGTACATTTTCCGTTTAAAGCGTTGGAATATAGCAGTGCGAGTTTTATGGCAACATAAAACGGTTTCCAAAATCAACAAGCGCAGCAGTCGCGGAGCGTGAGTATTTAGACGTATTGAGTGAAATCGTAAACCTCGTGACCTCGTTGAAGACAGCTCGGAGACAATCTTCGCCGAGATTTCGGGCAGTTTTCGAAGGGAAGCAGCTAACGGAAACCGCAACGGTGCACGTGCGCATATGATATGGACGAATTGCCTATAATGTTCCCACAGCTGGTGCACAGGCTTCCTGTAAACGAGTTGGAGTGGGCTGTAATCTACGATGAGAGTCCAGTACGGATTACGTAGACGTAACGTGTTTTGAATTTGGTAGTTGGACATGTTTGTTGTTTTCCTTTACAGTTTGAGAGCAGTGATGATGATATCCTCCTCAAGCACCTGCCTGATTTCAAATCCACGACTCACAACTTATAAGACCGAGCCGGTATTACTGAGCCGTCACGGCTCTCTCTCACGTGCTCACAAGGTTTTTCTATATCAACACGGAGAGCTCCCTTTGCTACCAGTACTACGCAGTATGAACAGCGGGAAGACCGCAACCTTGGACCGGCTTCGAAAACGGTCGCACGTCAATCACATTCTATTAGTTCAAAGCCACATCTATAAAGTTCATTACCTCAATAGAAGGAATGATTTGCGTTTAGCGCAACCTTTTAATTCACGCCTTGGTGCAAGTCGAAAATATATTGTGGCAGAACAATGGTGTTTAAAAGAATGACTGAATGAATATTTCCCAGACTTTGTATTTAGAAATTAGTATAAGAATGTCCATTATAAAGCCGGCAGCTAATACGAAACGCTTAAAGCTCTGCCTTGACACATATTGGTAAAAGCGAGATTATCAGCTATAGACATAATTTTGGCGACCGTCCAACTGTTTCAAGTAACGTCATCCGAACTACGCGAGATGATATTGAATTTTTTTATTGAAGTGTTTCAGTACACCTTCGAGGTCGATTAATAACACATATTTTCAAATGCTATCTTTATCACTTTCTGAAGTACCATCTAAGGAAGGCACTATAAATCTAGGTGAACCAAAATTCTTACACAACGATAGTTTACAAAACATTCAAAATTTATACTTACGACAGAACATAGAACAATGGTTGGTCTTGATAAGGTTAAGTGTAAACGAAATCGGTAAGAAACTAGATGATCGAAATGCTTTTAGATATTTCGTCAGAAAACAGTGGCTATCAATTTTGTTTTGTTTAAATAACTCTATACAATCTCAAGTGATTTTCTTAAGCAAGAACCAGAATATTTGAAACTGTGTACATACAAACTTACAATACGCCCACGCTTTTCTCTTGTAACTTTTTCGTATCGTATCGTAGTTCACAATCACCTCGCCCTCGTCTCGATTGATAGAAAAACTAGTTCAATCTTGGACAAGGCTGGTAACAACCCCGCCGATGGAGCCATGGCATCGCCTATTATGCCTGACCTACATACACATCGCTATGGCTAACTAGATGACCTGGTACATAATGTGTACATGAATAATGATTTACGTTCAGATTTAGCAAAAGAAAATCATGATGACAAGAAATTTTAAAACAGTATCAACAAAACTAGTACCCAAACAATACAAGTATTTATTTGCTCTACTTTTTATCAGGCAATAAAACAAAACTCATAACCATAAACATATTTGAAGCTATAAATATTTCAATACCGATTTTTTCAAAGTAATATAGTTCAGTTGTAGACCTTGAAGAGTTGGTCTCACGTAATCACAAATTCTTTCCGAGTTACAAACAAAGACGTTCAAATACGATAGATAAGTTCCACATAAAGTTTCAATAACATTTCTTTGTTGTTAGTACTAACTACTAACTAACCTTGCTTTTGATGGACAATGAGCGTCCATTATAGGGCCATCATTCAATGGTTCCATTGTGATACTAATCATTGAAATCAATTAACAATAAATAGAATTAACATAAAAAAATAAACCGTTCACATCGGCTGACCTCATAATGCTTTGACTTTACAACATATGAGAATAATATATGTATCTGAGTTACAAAACCGCAGAAGGTTGAAATAACTTTGCATATGTGCTTGAATTGAGATTGATATTCATTACGAAGGTCAATAACTGCTTCTTTGGTTTAATGATCGGAAGCGCTACTGCCGACCATGAGGTTCTTGGTTAGATTCCCAAGTCAGATGCAGTGTTATTATCGGGTTTAATTTACCAGGGGTTTGGATTAGTGCCCGGATGAAGGCAATAGGCGAGACCCCTATTCTCTCTCTCTCTTCTTCAACCTTTGTCCACCCAATGCTGATTATGGTCTCTTCCAAATTTTTCGTCTTTTGGTGGTTTTGTGTCTTAGGTATCTAACTTCTTCCGATCCCTATTACATTGGACTTAACTGGTGAAGGGCAGTGACACCTCTTTTTGACCTTTCGAGGATTATAGACGTGATGTTATATTAAATCCCGAATCAGTCTACGATACAATCCGCAGGATCATGGTTGTTTGTTTGCTAGTAATCAATAAAACTGTTTCAACACACAACCACAGGTCGCAAACGATCGCATCGCGTGACCGACAAGTTGACATTTGCATTTCGGTGTGACTAATTACGATTGACCATCATTGTAACGGTTGTCAAGTCAGTTGGTCATAAATAAAATGACGTTACGTCGTTTTCACAATTAGGATTTGATTACGGGCTAACCTTTCAATTTGTATTACAGTCATTATACTTCTTTTATTGCTAAGGGGCATGAATTAATGACGAACAAAACAAAGACGTTTGTGTTTTTGTAACAAGGATTTTTGGTTTCGGTAGCAGTACCTACTTTGTGCCTTCAAAATGTAATTAAGATTGATCACAGTCATTCAAAAAAGGTTGTAAAGAAAAATATCCGAGATGCTCTTGCGCAGGTAGCTGTGAATCGGAACAAGTAAGTCGAACAGCTCTAGCGCCGTAATATTTATAAAATGTATGCGGTAGGCGTTCGAAAGACAGTTCAATTTTATAATGAAGTAGTTCACGGTCCGTGTTAATTATATTTTCAATTTCAAAACACGCCCGCTACGCCTCCGGCCACACGTAGCTCGAACCAATTTTGTAAGAAGGAATATTTGCAGTAGTATTTAATTGTATGGATTCCAAACGTCCGTACAAAATAATTAATCAATAAAAATATTTATTGCTTGTTGGCTTTAATTGTGCAATCTCGGAGGCCTGAGATTTATTCACAGATTTCAGAGAGAAACGTCAATTGAAATGAAAGTGGAAAGTTTGCTGAAACTTCAACCACATACCTGACTAAGAACCTATTAGAACAGTTTCAGAGACAAACTTCTTGAAATAAGAATAACAGACGGGGCCATAGCAATGAAATTGACTTTCAGTAATACAGTGGGCGGTGAGAGTCGTAAAGTTCCAAATTAATCATCCATTTTGCAAACGCCACAGCTCACCTGACACATTTCGTTCCCCGATTTATGGATGTTTATAGCTCAACAAATGTCAGCGACTTTATTACAAATGCAGCACGCTACAGTCAACATCATGACGAAAGAATACCGTTTTTGGAACCAAGTTAACCCATCAGATCCTTAACTACAGACTATAAGTCTGAACGTCAACGTGCATAGCAAAAAAGGATAAATTGCATTCAAATTGGTAGTGCTGTTAAAATAATCGCTGTCAACTCATAACAATGTTATATTATTAGTGAAGATCGGACGCTCACAAGAACTTGAAATAAAAGATAAACGTATAAAAAGAAAGACTTGGACGTTAGGATGAGCATGAAATTATCGAAGAACAAAAAATCTAAGTAGAAAATAGCCTAAGACCGGTGTGGAGGCGAGGCGACGCTTCGGCTCGTTTTTCTCTTAATTGGAAGAGAAGCATAGCCTGTTTATGCTTGTTAAACCGGGGAATTCGTTAATTGTAATGATAATAATCAGTGATAAACACCCATATGTGAATAAAAACAAATGGAAAGATTCAAAAGGCATTTAAATTTTAATCGAACATGTGAAGAGGATTGTCTATAAATAATAGAACGTCGTAAATAATAATTAAATATTGTCAGTACATCATTAAGGTGGAATAGATGAGAAAATAACAATTAACTGCTTCGTCTATATCTACCTGTATTACTCAAAAGAGTTGTAGACGAAGAACACAGTTATAATCCTTAATGACCCGGAAGTTTAACAATAATGTGTTTCAGGATTGAGAAGCTTTGATGTAAAGAAAAAGACTTATAAGGACCGGATACCACTGATCATTACAAACAACGCATTGCCTGCGGCTTCAGTCAAGTGATTGGAGAATAAATGTCCATGTTATAACTCCTACTGACCATAAAATTACTTCGATTTGTAGGTTCTTCTTGGAGCTGTAGAAATCGAATCTTAGTAACTGCAATGTTGGTTTTATATCTCATTGACGTTTTCCGTTCATACCACTTTCGAAAATTTCCATTTTCACGTTACTGTCAGACATAAAACTTCTATAAACCCAAGAGATCGTATCATTTAAAATTAAACCGCAAATCGCAGATCACGCAGCGTTCGGCGTGGTTACTTTAACCAATTTCGTCAACTCACGTTTTCGTCCAGTTGCTAGACACGTGACTGTGTGACGCATTAGGAAGCTGGTTTAGGTTCCCTCCACGTTTTGAGTTAAATCGGGAACTGTATTATTATAGACGACTAAAACATATGACACACTGGTGATTCAAATACCTACATACCGCTTGATCTATAGAATGTAAAGTATTGTCGAATTTAAAGAAGATAATATGGAAATTGAAGACCATATTCTTCAATAATGTTTTCAAATGCATAAGACAAATCATTAAAATGATAAAAAACAAAAGAGTTCTCGTAGTAATGATGTAACCAGAATGAAAACGATATAATTGTGAAAGAGTTACAAAAGAATGAATTAAGAAAAGTTTAGATGTGCAACTGTTACAAGGTTCAAATCCATCAGCCATTCAGTTGACACTCACCTAATGACGCTATTTTGAGCAAGTGCTGAGATCACTGCATGCCATTCGAATGCAAAGGAAATTCTTTGTCGATTCAATTGTTTGTTGCACCGTGCAGTTCCTAACAACGAATAGGTCAGCTCCTTTATTCTCGTGGGTGTCGTAAAAGGCGAATTATGTCAATACGTGTGCCAGGCGTGGTGGTTATGGCGAAATTCTCATGAGACTGTTCATCGTAGCTGACAATTAGATGGTCCATGTCTCGCTGTGGAAATCTCAGAGCTAATATGACGATAATGACAATACTGTTAGGTGCCATCTTTTAAAATCAATTCCCGTTACCAAACAGCACAAAGACAATTTCTGACAAATTGACGACAGCTAACTACATACTTCATTACCTACTTACGAATCAACGACAATACGTCTATTGGATTCTGAACGCGCGCACATAATGTTAGGATTAGCTGCACTTCTAGTTTCAGGATGAGTAGTTTATAGTCGCAATCAGGCCAGCACGCAAGCTTTACTGATCTAAATTTCCGAGATTTATATGCTAAGCTATCATGAGATGAAGATTTAGATAGACAGAGCCCGATTATAAATAAAGAAACTCTCTATAGCTTAAATAATAAATCCGTTAGATTTATCTGCGAAGGGCATGCTTAAATGTAAATAGGTACTTTTGTGCTGAACCGGCAATTCACGACTGTGGGATAACAACTTATTACGTCTATTTCACGTTGTGTAAATAAACTAAGCAAATCGTAATTCCGCTATTACTTGCTTCGTATACTCACAAATTGCTGCAAATGTTCACATTCCGAGTAACACTTGCAAATTCTGTTCTGCTTTAACATTAAATAGCATTAAAGTAACCTGATGCGTGAGAAACAAAGCGTTAAGTTACAAACAAGCCCGGGCATGGGATGGCCGGAGTTCGTAACGTTTCGAAGCCCTACACTTGTTACCGGACACACTTAACGGCGGTGTACAGCCAACACGTGAACGAAACACGATACATGTACACGTTATGCAACCACTGACAGTGATTAAAGGCTTGACCCATTAAACCCTTCGTAAAACAAAGTTCGCGGAACAACCCGCTGGTACGGTACACAAATGCAATATAAATCCATTCGATAATGATTTATTTATAAGCAAAAGAAAAGTACAAAAAGGATTCTTGAACGGTCGTTCAAAATAAATGTAGGTGCACACATTTATCACGGACCCGATCGAAGGGTAACATTGTTCATCAGAGGTCAAAAGCTTTACAAATGATCGTCTCCGCGTTAACCTTCAGGATCCCAGCTGTAGAACTGTTGTTAGGTACAATGCAACGAGCGTTTGAACGGTCACGTCTAAAACATCGTGTTGTTCCCCGTCCAATGCTGGTAAAACAATCGTAAAGGTATTAGCTGGTAAAATTGTACATCGATGGAAATGAGATAGACCAAAAGCTACACGGAAAAGTAAGATATTGACGCGAGAGCATTTGCCGGTTGAAGAAGCTGATTTATTGTCTCACGTTAGACGTGTCTCATTTATCACGAACAGTTTTAGCGGCTAAGGCACACAAAGGATAATGCATTGTCGATTTAGTAGAATCGTTTATCGAGCTGACATTGACGAATCCGATGAGAGATAAATGAGATAATGCTACGACAAACTCTGCGATTCGGTCGAACATACATGTTGTATCGAAAACAGTTCAATGAGTGTCCCCCTAATCGATAAAAACGCCGATTAAGGCTCATACAATTTATACGTCTGAATTCTAGTTAAAACTTTTTATTACTTTCCTTTAGTTTCGGAACGAATAGCTTTTTACCCCAAAAAGAGGGTGTTGCCATTGTAATAACCTCAGAAGTATATACAGTAAACAAACTTTTTTACTATGTCGTTTCTACGCTGATAATTTGTGGCAGTGATAAATTCAATGGAGGACTTAATGACCGTCTTCGTTATTTCGTCGGCGACGTACTAAGAGGTTTTTTAGACGAACAATTTATAAGGTGTGGCAATCAGGACCACAAGCTAGCTTTTATTAATTCCAGTAAAGTTTCTTGGAACTGTGACGCAATCGAATAACACAGTTTCTGGTTGTTAGAAACAAAAATTATGATTGCTGTTTATCTCGTCGGGTTATCGGTTCTCCAAATACCTATGTAAATGAAATGAAAGAGTTAACGATATAATAAACAAAAACAACTAAAACTTATGGAGCATTCCTCTTACGTTAACGTTATTTATAATATTTTTTTGGTATTTTAATGAAGCAGACTAGACTTCCGCGTAAACCACTTTCATAACATATTTTCGACGAATCAGTAAAGATTCGCGGAAGTATCCGAATTTATATTACACATTTGGCAATAACTTTTCCTGGCTTCGTGTTTTGGGGACATTATAAGTTAGCCGAAGATTCGGAAGTTAGGCTAATGGAAGTTTAGCGGTTTGTGGGACGAAGTAAAGGTTCCGCTGAAGGGAAGCTAAAGCCGAGTGATATGAAAACGCAATGATTTGCTGCGGCGATAAATCCACGCGGTAGACGGGGACAGACCCGCCCGCGGCCGCCACGATAAGTGTATCCAATTACTAAGATACCCTACACCGATGTTATACCATCGTGATGTATTACACCATAAAGTTTATCGTTAAAAATACTATTAAAACTATGAGCTGCTTTCAATAGTATGCACCTTTATTTACTCTATAATATTTATTTAGACGTTTTAGATCGTTTTATACTTAGTATTGAAGGCATTGACAGAATTCGAGTGAAAAGCAAAAAAAACGTTTGTTCAGGTTTTATAATTTTTTGCTCACACAAGATATTGCTTGAAAGAAAGCAACTAACTTAAAAGTCTAGCCTCGGAAACGGTGGGTAATTGAACAATCAAACTTTCATTGGCCATCCCCATGCGACGACGCCGTAAAGTCTTTTAACTTTTTAAAAGACTTTCAAACATTCGTACAAGTCGGAAATTTCACCTTGTCCACAATGTATGCATATGCAGTTAACCTTTTTCCCATGGTGAGTCTCGTCTCGTTTTACACAAGAAACCGTTGAGAACTTCTACCCGGCGATAATTAATTCTGTCCTGGGCTACTTATGTTACCGACCGAGTAGAAACCGCAGCGCCCTGTAGTGGTCAAAGAACATGTTCGATCGTACTCGTATCAGTCATTTAACTTTGCTCCAATTTCACCGACTACTATTTTCCAATACTACCGCAGAACTTCTTGCTTAGATGAAAATTAATGCGTTAATGGCAGGGAGCGGCCTGGATTCCCTCGTTGAGTAAGTACAGGTCTCGAATGGTGTATTTTTCATTGATAGTAGCTGCGTATCTCGTGTCTAGCCATCAATTTTACAACTGAACACTACGTACAATAATGGCACATAATCAGATCGTAATACCACTCATATCTCATTGTGTGGAACTGTGAATTACGGTACGAATATGCCACCCTCGTTTGACAAGCACATCCATTACTATGTCTCTGGGCGTCTTGAGATTAAGATAATGTAACAGGTATAAAGTGGAAACCTTACGAAACCGGAACCACGATGCATAAATATACACGAAATAACCGCAACCCGTACGCCGATAGTATTAAGTAGGGATTTACTGGTGGTTTTAAAGGGCCCATCGAGATCCGTGCGGTTACCGTCAACGGACACCGCGGAAGGGCTCCGGTATCGAGCACTCATAAATCAAGCAGCACATCGCCCCCGGCAGTCTGCCCTGACCCTGCTGCCTTTGTTTACCCACTACGTTACTTTACTGATCACCTTCAGATAATAGATGTTTAAGAGCATACAATTTAAACGATATCCTGCTGAATATTTATGTTCGTCCATATCTACTTCGGACTATCGACAAAAAAGACATACCCTTTTAACACATGAATGGATTCAAATATTTTTTTTTGTGAGAATTGACCTCGGCGCGTTTTCGATAATCGACGTCACAATTGATACAATCGCCACGTAAAAGGCCATAATGGGAGTGCGGCGATGCAGCGTCGCGATCGTAATCGACCCGAGGCCGGTCGGCCGGTGTGTTGCTCTGGCGTCGTTGGCAGTGTTGTGCGTTTCCAACTTGGTCAGATTGTACTGTTCGCTGAATCGGCCGCGTGCTGATTCAGATCGAGGTCTGCCGGGTCGCTGGGCATCGCAACTTGCTAGTTTGCGATGCTCGCGGATCGATTATCGCGCGTCACGAATTGCTGGCGAATCAGGGTATACACCACACGCAACGTCGATTGTCGCAAGCGCTATTAATACTACATAATTTTAAATCGGTCCATCGAATTTAAACAAAATTATACTCATTTAATTTGCGGTATTACCGTTGAACAGCAACCCTCAAGGCGATATAATAACATTAAACACTCCGTCGACTTTTCATTAGCAGTAACTTAACTGCTGAGAATACTATAATGAAACATAATTGCAAGCCAGAGCTTTAGATGTTTTCGCCCGAGCAATCATCTATTAACTTGCAAACACCAAGGCAACCACTTGTGAGAGAAACCTCATACGGTCAAATCAATCAAGCAGATGCGATGGAGCACGGACCTCTATGTACAGGCATTATCTTCCCAATAGAGGCGATCACGTAACAATATCCATTAACAATCAATCAGGTCCACTGGATAGCAATTACAGCCCACGGCAAATACATCTTTATATTTGTATAGACCCTTGCGCCAGATTACATGGCGAGAGAATGAAAATATAGTGCAATCATAGACTGATGTCATTTCAAATTGCCTGGCCTGAGGAGGTGAATATCGTCGATTATTACAGGGCTTCGATCAGTCCCGTGTGTGTCCGGTATCAGTGATACGTCGATTCCCCGAGGGCCAACATATCCGTTTATTGTTGTTCGCAAATAAACGGTTTAGTCCATCCATGAGACGCAGAAGTATGGAAGTAATGTTAGCCGTCATGTACGGTGTCAGTTCGGACGGCTCGCCCGGGGGGTTGCGTAACAGCGTAACAATAGTCATTAGCAATCAATCAGGCCGACTCCGGTGGGTGGCTCGGAAGGCTCGGCTCTCAAATTGGCCCTTGCGGTAACGTTGAGAAACGTTGTTTGCCGTGCTGTAACGTGATATAGACATATACTTAGTTACATGCTCGTGATCGATTTGGTACTTTCAATTTTGGTCAGCATAAAACTTGAGCGCCAACCGCACACCTCAACGAGATGATGTGATGAACACAGGGTTTTATCGAAATTGTGGGCAAAGATACGTCGATAGCTGTTGTTGGCGGCACGCGTTCTGAACACGTACGGCCAATTGAAAATAGCTCCGGTTATTGCGGGAAATTCAGGGGAATCGAGTTGCAATTGATGCTGCCGGCCATACTGCACAATATATTAGACGGGAGTGTCGCTTCTCACGTCACGCCTTTGTGCCGCCCGAGGTGTCAGATGGGATGTGCCGATAACCTGAACGGAATAGCAATTTCGTCTTGTGAATCCGAAAACGTTCCTAGAAGCTGCCAGTAAAGTTTGTACCTAAATGGATCAACATTTTACGGTGGACGTAAGCACAGATATGATTAAAGAGGATATAATGACATCTTTATTATGTTAGGAATCTCCCGGACCTTATGTACTGTGTGATGGGTTATTAACCTGACGCGTTCATTAAAAACGTCCGGCGGTCACGCGTTGCGTATCGAGGTATATGGGATATTGCGACAGAACTGTACATGTCCACATCCACAAGTACATTTACCGTAAAAAACTACCAGTCAGCGGTTAAGAAATATGTCAACTCCCAAAAATGGAGGATCGTGCCGTGGAATTTTAATCGATGTCATGCTTTGAATGTGGCCGAAGACGAAAAAAGGTTTGGTCCCTTGGTGCTTGGAGTACGGCATTATCACGCACCAACGAATTCAAAGGATTACCTGTCGAATTTTGATGGTCGAATTAAACAACTGATTTATTAAATGAAGCGTATATTGTAAGACTTCTTTATTTGGCGCGACGACGGACGATTGCCTCACAGGACTTTCTGATTGATTATGTACAATTAATTTACAGCATTTGACGTGCCGCTTTTTTGTTGAATACATTCGGCGATTTTCCTCATCATCATTAACAGCATTTATATTTTTATTCACGCTGTGTTTCAAAATGCCCTAAATGGTTGTTCTTTTTAACAAAAAGTAATGAATGATGTATGGCATGTCATGGTTATCGTTGTAATAGATCCATCCTATTAGTATTGTTTTGTTGGTAGTTTCTTTCGATATAATATCAACAAGAAACAATAGGGCGGTTCAGGCGGTCCGTCGCCCGTCGCCCGTGGGAAGATGCGAGATAACGCCACAATCGTACTTTCATCCGATCACGCATGATTTAAGTGCGAACAACAGTACAATGGTAACAAACAGTCACGTATGTCACTACATAGTAATGTGTTTGATCTTTTTGATAAATGTGGCTATATTTCTAGAACAGTTATGCTAGTGCTATTACCAGGATTACATGTCATGTTATCCTAAGTCTAGCAAAGATGAAGGTGGACAGGTGTCACTTATTTAAGTCTATCTATGAACAACAATTTAACCCATATCATACTTCTTATAAAAACTACGCATTACCAAAACTAAGACGTACTAAACATAGGATACAAAAATAATGTGTACCTAACCTACAATTCAGGTATCTACACAAAAGTGCCAAAAACCTTGACACGCCTCAGATTTTATTATTCAAGCCGAACCTTTTCTGGGACGCGAACGCGGCAACCCCTCAACTTGGCTTACACTCGTACAGTTATAAAAGTAGACAAATTCGGTAGGAACACCTACATGACATGGCTGGCGTGTGTTGCCATCGGAGATATCGCCGGGGTCACCAACAGCCCTCGGCAACCAGTAAATTGTGACGAGTCACGCCACTGCACGCTCCGATTTGTCACTGTAAAACGCGTATTACATTGATTTTTTGATGGTGTAAGGCGTCTAATGTGATAATTATGATGTAATACGTTAATTTTTGTTATTAGGGCAACACGCACAGTGAGGACATGACTGTGTCGGAAAAGTTTTGAATACAATTTGATGGTATGAGAATGCCAATGGTTGATGGCAATAAGTTCGCTACATATTAGATGGGACTTAAACTTAACTGGAGGAATGTGGGTGCACTATTAGGTCCGGCTTTGCCTAAGTAACCCTTCGGGATTACAGGCTTCATATTATGTGAGAATACAAAAGATGTTATAGCTGGAAGTGAAAAAGGAGGCGGGGATTCAGTAGACAGACACAAGACATGTTTATGAGACTTAGAATAAGAGCAAGAGCATAAAGAATTGATAGTATTCGTAAAATACAGCAAACTGGGGCGTTGAAATGGACGGTCTTGGTAATTATGGCCTTTTATATAAACCGATTTGCTGCAACGGAATGTAGATATGCCTACTAATAATATGATAAATAACGTTGTCTCATTAGTCTAGTACGGACATGCAGCAGACGAATTGAAAATGTTGTAACAGAGATAAAACTGGAATAAATTGTGAAAGCTGACAAACGTGAGAAACTAACACGGTATCTCCGGTTAATTTAGAAAGAATTTCTGTATTCGTATGAATTCCTCGAGTAATCAGTAGCCCGCTCTGCTTGATTAACATCAAATGAATCACATTAATAGTGCACATCCTTTCCTAACAGCTATTACGAGATAACACTCTTTAATTGAACAAATTAAACTTTATCAACTACTTTCATACATTATCTGGTAGTGCGTAAAGAGTGCTATAAATAATCGTTAGGAGTTTAATAAGTTAATAAATAAAAAGCAATCGAAAGATCTAGATGAGCGTTTAAATGGTAGGATAATCCAGATAAATTAATTACCGTGGTCAATCCTCGGGCATCTGAATGAGCAATTGTCTTTATTTATATGACGGTACCTTCAATCCTGTATTTATTGCGAAGATTTCGATTGCAGTCGTATGAAATGTATTTACAATCCTTTTTATTAGTTTATGCTTGCCTACATTAATACGCATATCTAATTTAAGGCAAGGAAAGACGTGAATGGTTATCTGATTCCGAAGCAAAAAGAATATGGTGATGGCATATTTCGACCTTACCTGACGTTGTTTTTTTCTAGTAGGTTTAGAACTTTTTACAGAAGCTTTATTTACTAAAAGATATCGATAGTATTGGTTATAAAAAGATCAACAGAAATGACGTTATATATTGGATCGTCTCATTGGATCATAAAACCAGACACATCAAAGTAGAAATCAAGACATTATCGACACCGTCGTTATAACTGGGTCGTGCTGAAATATTAAAGCTATGAAAAAAATAAAGGATAAGAAACCGAAGAGAGAAAAACGCAAACAAATATCTGAACACGTAATGGAAACTACTATCAACACCCACTTTTATGTACCGTTGTTACGCTACAGACTTCTGCCATTAGAGTTTTTTTCTGTCTCCTTTTCATCCGACATACTGACTCCTTTTATTTTCCTCAATTTGTGAAACTTTTTGCTGACAAACGTATTCTTTTACTTTAACAAAATTGCTGAACTCAAATTTACCTTCTACAAATATGAGATGTTTTACATTTGTGTGCCATCATGAAACCTTTCTGCACGTGGTGCAAAACTAAAATTCTGTGCAGTTACCAGTTATTCTATGATTTTCTCAGTTCAAAAGCCAGGGTTGATTGGCATTATCGAGTTCAAGCGTTCATAACAAACATTTTAGTTGCCAGTAAGAGCACTAAATCTAGTTTTAGTGCGAGGTCGATCAGTACGAAATCGCTACCGGCTGTGGTTTCACTAATGCGTACACTGAGCAGTAACCCGTTTGACCACAAAGCGCCAATGCTATCTAAAAAAAATATACCAGACCATTTTTTTAAATAAATATTGGTCGCTTTTATCGTTAAAGCTAAACTAGGCGCCACTGCTGACGTGATTTTATTGGTTAAATATATTTTATGGGTGCTAATTCCACATCGAATTGATGAATCGTTTTCCAAAGAAACAACAGTGTTTTAGTTACTGACTAGTATACGTGACTTCGAGTCGAACTTCCGTCTCCCGTTTCTTAGAAAAGCTTGAGCAGCACAAGCCAACAAAGTATTTTTTAAAGTTATTACCTAAAAATGTCTCAATTTTGGCTCAGCCAATAAAATCTGACCGCGCTCAGTGTCGTAAAAAAAACAAGCTCTTGCGTTGTTTCGGGAACGAGGTTGTTGTAACAAAAATCCCAATAAAGTTTTTGTAACTATCGAGTATTATAACAGTGGTCCAGATTGTACATCTAAAGCTCCAACGTCGTTACTTAGGTAAATGGGACAGCGGTTACTAACCTAGACAGACTGGCTCGACCTGAACGGCGCGTATCATCACATTACTCACCTACATTGACATTTACGAGCATGTTTTGATTCTGATCACATAAAAAATTCAGACAGTAATTTTTCAAACGAAAGAGCCGCTATGTTCATACATAAAATATCTATTCAAAAACATAGAAAATATAGTAACTCATTGACACAACAGCGATAAGATTGTGTGCTCACTTTATTGGTATTACGAAAAGCTTTCATTACACGCACTGTTCAATATACAGATGAAATCACCACGGGACGGAGCGTTGGAAACTCGTCCCAAAATTCATGATGTTTAGGGTTTGAATTTCCGTTATCTAACTGTAGGCATTGAACTGTTACGTAACGTGTATGATATCACGTTGTGGGGTAAACGATCCGACCTTCCTCGCGCATCGGTGGACTTTCCCGCAACACGACTACATTACATACTTATGTTTACAACAAATGCTCACTATCTACAATATCATAGATAGCTTTTAGCTCGTATGCCACAAAGTATTATTTTTTATGACTGTTTACATACACTACACGTGTATGATAACTTTAAAGTGTAGTGTTGATAAAACCTGTTATTTACAAAACGATTTTCCTATTTACGACTAGAAAAGGTGTTTAATACAAAAACATGCGCAAATAGAAAACATAACAAAAATTAATTGATGTTTTATTTTTTTACTTTAACGGATAAATTGGTTGCAGGTACTTACTTAATTGAAATTAAAACTGAAGAAGGAAACATTTAAATAACTAAGCATACTACTATATTAGACGGTAAGTAACTTTCTCTAAAGTGATGCAAACATAATTTTCTGTTAAAGATAACTTGCACGAAGGCTCCTCCGCTAAGGCATTTAATTATAATTCGAATAATTCCCGACGATGCGAGATTAAATAAACATGGAAGCAATTGGATGCAAACTTTATTATACGTCAAGTCATGCGTTTGTAGGTCGCACACGCAACGCTGAAGGCAATTCAATTAAAACATCTCATTCACACTTGTCATAATGTAGAAAATCGTCAACATAAGTTGTTGATAGAGCCATCCTGGGGCTTGTAAAAATGGCGAGTGTTTTTATTTCATACGCTATTAAAAAAGCTATCAACACAAGCTCTTTTAAGCTTTTTTCTATTTTGTTATACACGTGTTCTGTCAACATTAATTTAATGCCGTTTGTTTTGTTAACCTTTCTTTAAATAGCGACGATGAGTTCAGAGTAAGCTCAGGGTGATCTTTAATTATTAAAGATAATATCACGGTTGAAATCCCCGAAGAGTTAGGTAGAGGAGTATCTATTTAGTACACCCACATTTCACCAGATATGTTTAAGGCTCCTCTCTCGAAAAAGCTTAAAAACAGCGTGCAGATGAAGCAGTTTTTCACCGGCACTTACAGAGAAATTACATCTGAGAAAAATTGTTAGTAATCTACATGATATGACACGTAATTTGGTTTAGCCATAATTTTTGTATCGGTATCACATAATAAGAAAAATAATCCACAAAATCACCTCCAAATCGTTGAATGAAACCATTTTACTCCTTCATTTTTTAACAAAATAATATAAAAAAAATATCTACTGCTTTGAAATACAAAGGAAAATAATTTGGTTTTGTTACTTTTTAAAAATATGTATTATTTTAATTATAATAAATGAAAAATGCGTCCGTTTAAAGTCCGTATCTACGACCGAGAGGGGTAGTTTGTATGCACAAGGTCATTGGCGTGAATGCTTCACCCACTCGATTGTAGACCACCTAACATATTCTGTAAGAACTTTGCTACTTTGAACCATGTATACCTTACCTACTACAATCTGTGTTTGAGTAAATAAATTTATTTATTTATTTATTTATTTATTACCACTGCGATTATTTTTTTGTTCTAGACCATACCTGGGAATCCCCTAGTTACGGAGATATTGGGGGTCAAAGATCCAAATTTTTCACAGCTGTTTTGTAAAGTCGAGAAGTTTATATTTGTAAAGCCAACTATTAATTGTTTCGTACGTAAAATTAGAGTAGGTAGTATATGCATATGTACAGTCAGCAGCACCAATATGTATACACTTTAGCAACGTTTAGAACCAATTTTCGCTTACTGTATTGATTAAATATTTATGTTACGTAACGAAACTAATATTTTGGAACCCATATTATCTTAAAGTAGGTCATATCTCCTGTTACGCTCGTTATTTTACGAGAAATGCGCGTTTGAACTTTGAATACAAGCCTTAAATCCCATGTAATAGGCAGCGAGCCTATTGCCATCAACGGGGCACAAATCCTGACTCCTCATGCTCAGCAGTCTAGACCAACGAGGCAGTTAATAACTTATTAATTTAATTACTTAATATTGTACAAAGTTTAATTGTCAATACTTTTACAGGAAATACACATCTAGTCGATCTATTCCCATCCAATACCAAGAGCTAATACCATTTGGTATTAGTTTATTTCCGAATTTATTTTCTACTAGCTGTTCCCGGCATGCGTTGCAATGCCCTTTTTCCTACCTACTACCTGCCTGTGTACCAACTACCTACCTACCTACTACCCTACCTACCTACTACCCTACCTACCTACTACCCTACCTACCTACTACCCTACCTACCTACTACCCTACCTACCTACTACCTTACCTACCTACCTACCTACTACCCTACCTACCTACCTACTACCCTACCTACCTACTACCCGACCTACCTACTACCCTACCTACTACTCTACCGACTACCCTACCTACTCTACTATCCTACTTACTACCCTACCTACTACTCTACCTACTACCCTGCCTACCTACCTACCACTTTCTCACCTTTTAAACCTTCCCTGGACTTCCACGAATAATTCAACACTATAATTAGCCAAATCGGTCCAGCCGTTCTCGAGTTTTAGCGAGACTAACTAACAGCAATTAATTTTTATATTATACGCAAACACCATTTGAAAAATCATTTTTCTATTGGGAAAGAAACAGTAATTATTTGTGATTATTGTGATAATGTCGTATGGTCTGTTTGAAGTTGTCATTCGTTGACTGAACAACTGAACGTCACTCAATTGTTTTGCCTTCCCGGAACCTCTTCACTAACACTTGAACTTTATGGGTACGGTATTAAAGCTCAAATTGATTTTACGTTTTAGTTAGAAAACGTTTGTATGGGAAAAAGAAAAGGGCTGTTTTTAGGGCTTTTCCGGCCATTATTCGATTTTTTCTCGCCGTAAGAACCATCCTTGAACTTCAACGAACATTTAAAAAAAAAAATCAGCCAAATCGGTCAAGCCGTTTTCATGCCAAGTCGTGACAACGGAAAACGGGTTTCATTTTTATATATATAGAAGATTCCCAACGAGTACCACATTTTGAAACCAATACCAAAACAAGTTTGAAGAAATTAGGTACAGTCAGGTTCACTAAAATTAAAATAGTTTGAGTGATTTTAAGTAATGTTTAATCAAGATTAGGGTTGGAATATAAATCACATATTGATCACTGAGTATGCACACTACCCGCCGCAAGCACGGAAATGTACTGAACTGAGTTGTCTGTCTGATAGCAAGACTTATTTTGCACTCAACTCTGATTGGTTGCTTCGAATTTCAAAACAATAGACAAAAATCGACCCTTTTTCGCAGGTAAAGAAAAATGATTTATTTGAACTACTTTTTTGTTAGTTTGGAAAATTTTAGACTTATAGTATGTAATTTGTGTAGCTGAGTGTACAAAAAGTCACGTTTTGGTATTCGTTAGTAATAGATTTTTTATTTTAAAAAATGTGGTACTCGTTGGGAATAGAAAATTAATTCAGAAATAAACTAATACCAAATGGTATTAGCTCTTGGTATTGGATGGGAATAGATCATCTAGTCTTGGAATATCCCCTTTTAGAAACCTCATGGCCTTTCTATATTTAAGTGAAACGTTCTAAACTTTCTACGAACCGTCCCCGAATAGGAATCACGCGTCCTCGGGCCCCACGTGTTCTCTCTCCTGCAAAGTCACGTGCGCCCAATTAAATACCAAGACGTACACCGCAGCTATTCCTGTACCTAATTCTATTTTACAATTTGTTACTAGTTTTATAATAACATAACATCACACCTGTACTCCCCGAAGTGTTAGCCAGAGGTGTACCAATAGTACACACCCACATTTCGCCAGTTAAGTTTAAATCCCATGTAACAGGAGGCGAGCATATTGCCATCAACCTGGCACAAATCCAGACTCCGTGGCTGCTACTGTAAAACTCTTGATAGAAAAACCCATTAACACTTTGCCCGAGAATCAAACTCAGGACTCAAGACTCAATTTGCTACTTGTTGTATAATATCGTCCTCTTAATAAAACATAATTATTCAATCAACTGTTTCGTCGCGACGTTGATTTATTTTATTATGTGCAATGTAACAATGAAAATAATTGCTTTCAGAATGTATTATTAAGATGTTTAATTCATGTAATGGTAATAAGAGGTTGTGTGTTTTCCATAGATGCATCGTCTATCTATGTTATGTATACGTGCATACGTGTGGTGTGGTGCTCTTGGCAATCAATCAGTTACTGTTTAGAGCCCGGAGCTAAGTAGATTATCATAATGGTATAGTCTGTTCATTCCGTTAATGAAATTAGTACCATGAACAACATCATATCTCCGATCTCGCTACACAGACTGTCGTTTTGCATTTTCGTGAAATTCAAAGAGGTAACTATACTAATACGAGAAAAGGGGACATCGAAGGAATTGGGGGAGGCCTTTGCCCAGCAGTGGGAGAGCGCAAGTTAATAAAAATAAAAAAAACTATACTAATGATTCTCGACCCGAAACATTAATAAAATGGCTAGGTTTTTTTTTTCTTATAAACGAAAATCGGTAAGTGTGAACCACCCGCGTTAAAAGTTAAAACGCGGCCCGTGTGATTTTCGGCCAATAACCGCTTTTTCACATACACAAACGAAAACTTTTTTAAAACCAGCGTATTTATAAAATTTTAACCAATTACCGTAATTTGAATTGATTATAATTATTTATACAGTATTTTATGAAAATCTCCTGAATTTTGATAATAACAAAACGGCACCTTTTTGTATCTATGCGAGTCTCGAATCTAAATCTCAAATGAGCTGAAACACTTAACATCCCAAGGCCAATGGTTTTGAAAGTGTTTTATCAGGCACTTACGTCCCTGTAACATATGAAAGCCGCGCCCGATCAAATAAGGAAGGAAGATAACGGTGACCTCTGAGCATCTGTTATCGCGTGTTGTGTCTTACGATGAGACCGACGTAATCTCGGAACGGTTTCATAAAGCTCCGGCGTTATCGGTCCTCGCGTTCCGACTGTTTGATATTCGTTTTAGTGGAGCCTTGATAATGTTCTACTTTTAATTACTGACGTAGAAAGATTTGTGGTTCTTTAGGGTGAGGCCAAACGAGCGTAATTTTGTGAGTCGTGAGTCGCAGAAATTCTACCCGGCTGAAATTCTATTGGGATCCAGACGAGCGCAGAAGAACTCATTTTGCGTCGCCGTGTGAATCAAATAGGACTTTGTTATGAAACCTAATGCAGCAGAATTTCTGCGACTCACAACTCAAAAATTACGCTCGTTTGGCCTCACCCTATATGTTTTTTTAGTGTTTCGAAATGTGAATGATCTATGACAAATGTTAAAAATATAGACAGAATATAATTCTAAAGTTTATTTTAGTCACTAGACTAAAAACGAACAGAAGTCATGGAATACAATTTACATTTAACATTCAACAAAACTAAACCACTCAACATTCAAATGGAGCATCGATTTCGTTTACTTTTGCTCCAAAAAAAGTTCGATCAAAAAACTGATCAGAAAAGATCCGACATGGAAATAAGGCTATGAAATGAATATTTGGTAGTAGGTAGTTTAGCGGAGTTTGTTTTGAGGTTATTTCTGGTGGATTTGGAAAGCTCATTGACTGGTGGCATCGAGGTGACGCAGACGCAGCGATCCCGGAGGCATCTGCAGTTGCGCGCGCGCACGCGAGACAAAATCAATCGCGTCGAGAGAGCAGCTGAACAACTTTCTCACCGCTCGCGTATCGGCGCGAGACCGGTGCGTACGAGTATGGTAGACGATGCATGACGCAAACTATCAGCGTTTGGCGTCACAGAGATACGAGGATTTGTTAGATTCTGGCGTGTCAAAACTCTTGAACCAGGTCATTTAAGAACAGATTAAAAATTCATCTAAAAGTAGGTACTCTGTACTCCAGTAGCGAGTCCCAATAGGTTAAGTTGTCAAAAATCCGACAATGATAAATATCAACCAAATTGCTCACGTATAGAAATGTTTTCTGGGTTTCAAGGAAAAGTCCCTCCCTTTCATTGGGCTTAGGAGGAAGAAACCATTACGTTTCTTAAGTTGTTTTTAGTACCATTCTAAACTGAAGACCAGTAGTGAAATTCATTCTTGATTACACTTCCCTTTAATAAAAATGGTTAAACGCTTTACTGTTCATAGCAATTAAGAGAAAAAGTCTCGTTTCCTATTCATTGGCTTTCACGTTTCACATTCATCAAGTGATCAAAGTGAATGGAGGACCCTTTGATCTGGATGCTGGCTAAGCTATATTTCTAAAAACCTTTTATTTTTAGGCTTTCTTTTTTAGGTTGTTTCATACACCATGTGCCTTTATATATATTTTATTTATAGCTATTTAGGCAAGGTCTAATTTTGAGTGGAGGGTAATATCGAAGCCTCGGTGTTCATTACCCATTCGCAAAATAGGTTTAGGTTATCATCAATCTGCTGCACTTGTCGTAATTTAATTGGCATGGGCGCAGCATAATCCTCTAAACTCCATAATAAAAAATCTTTAAATGTAATAAATCTTCCTTCATACTTCTCTATTAGTCGTCTTCTCATAATTCAACTTCTCTCTAGCTGTTTAATTTTTCACGAAGGTAAAATCGGTAGGTAATTGGATGTTAGCGTTAATTAAGAAATGCTTACAATTCGCTCATCACTTGGCACACACGAGCTAAGTGCAAGAACATCGGGAAACGCAACACTATATCGGCTTTCTCTTGCGACTCGAACAGCTTTATCGGCTCGCGCCCATAGAAAACTGCCAGGAGAAAATTATGAAATCACACCATCAAGCCGCTGCGAGCACCGCGGCTGTCCCTGACTTACACAAATGAAACTTTATTTGCTACGCCCGCTTTATATTGTAACGGTTTACTTTCATATATTTATAGCGATATTATTCGCTTCTTCCTTAGCGTGGGCTTGTGGAGATAAACTTTCATGAGCATGCAGATACATCTCGCGATTCGAGGAAGTGATCATACCAAAACGAACAAGGCAGAAATTGTTATTGCAGCGTGGTGGCTGAATTTAATTATTTCTTAATTAAAATGGGAACCCACAGAGCTTTGTGAATATACAAAGAAAATTTTCGAAAAATCATTTTGAACTTAAATGTTTTTATGAATAACGACATTTCAGTTGAAATCCATTTTGTAAAACGCAGGTTGAATGTACTGGTAATGTTTTTAAGAAAGACACAAGACAAGACAAATGTTTAGGTTCAACGATTTATAAGTACCAATCGTTTGTTTTCACAGGCTCATTTTCGTAGATAGGCCAGAGCAAAAGAGATAATTACTTTATTTAAAGAAAGAAGGCAGCAAATCAAACGAGAACATTCAGAAACATTGTTGTAGTGAGCAAGAAAGATTATGAATAAATCAGAAATTACGATCATGTTGTAACGTTTCGAAATAAAACGACACACGGAGGAATGGTAATGGAAATCAGCGTGTAATTCTCTATAATCCGTACACAATGGTAAAGATGATTTGTTATTAAAACCGGACCGAGTTGGATGAGCAGAGACCGCATGAAGTTCAACCCTGAATACTTCATTAGATGACTAAACGGAATCGTTAATAGATGCAGAGAGGTGCAATATATAATCAGACACAATACATTTGCACATCATCCAAGGATCTTGTTTGACTTTGACGGTCATCCACAATTTGCTCTATAATTATTTGGAGCACTCGGTTCCTTCCATTTTTTATTGGTGCTCGACATTATGTGAGGTTTATAAAAGAGGAATCAATGTGTGTATTACATGAATTAGGAAACACTGCAAAATTTACATACGATTGAGGTGTGTTTAATGAATTAAAACATTATTAATCAGTTGTAAACTTAATTAAACATCAGCTAATACTTCATATCACTGAACAAGTATAGTAATTTATTTAATTACACCAGCCTTCCGAACTCGCGCGTTACGTGGAACCAAAATGGATTTTAATTTTCACCGTAAAATAAATCATTGAACATTTAACATTAATCGCGTGAAGACATGCGATTTAACACTGCGCCGATACAAATCGTACGGACGGTCATAAGAAAAAATGCCTTTTTATTATTCCACACATAACGATGATTTGCAGTACGTCGACCCAACTGCAGCATCCAGTATCTTTGAAATTAAATTGTTCATCGGGCAGCCGTTTGTCTTCAAAATGTCTCGGCGTGTGAACAAATGAAGATCGCTCATTGTTTCTTTTTTGTGCTAAAAAGGTTCATTAGCACTGTGCAAAAACAAAAGGATTGAAATCATCTTTAATTTTGTGTAGTGCTCAGCCTCCTTAATACTTGTTTTAAAACGGCTGCAGGTAGATTACTTGTGATCAGGAAGTTACAACTTAAACCCACGTAAGTAAACTGCTTGATAACTCCCGATATAATCTGTTTAGAAAGTGTTATGAATTAAACCGTAATTAGATACAGGAGGCAACGTACCTCCTCCCGAGCTTGGAATAAATTTTGATAAATTATTTCGTTTAGACATTTAATCTGAGCTTTTGTTACTTAAATTAATGGTACCGCCCGAGATTCTGACCATCCTACAAAGGAAGAGGATATAACAAATCATTTTTACTGACTCATTTGTGAAGAATAAAATAATGAACACAAACAGATTACTAGCTATAAATCTTACACTATCGCCAGTAACATAAAGACGTCGATCTCCTTTCCCATGAGAACGATAGTTTCTATGGAAAGGAAGTCATAGTTTTCTACACAGTGCAGATCGAATCTGCTCAAGCATATAACATTAATCCGGTGCGGTAAGGCGTCATATCATATAGGCGAGTGAAAGCCGCGTGAAACTTCCGAACGGAAGCCAGCCGGCTTTCTACCCCGCCTCCTGTCGCGAGCGAAGAAAACTAACCCTGTGCAACGTGCCGCATAGATAGGGCGTTGACAGCTATGCGGTTTACGATCCCATTTAAGTGTAAAATGTAATACAACACTAAACTTTCTACGGTACAATGTTGCGAAAAGTCTACGAACGAACTGGTTCGTGAAGTTTATATGCGACTGTTGGAATCTTTTGCGCTAACTTCCTGCTGCTTTTATCTTCTACAGGATTATTTGGTGGTCAACAGAAACTAGCTGTCATAATTTAAATCAACTAATCCTTCAAAATGCATTGACCTTTTTTTTGGGGTGAATAAAAATAACCCCACCCGCTATTGGGCAGAGCGAGAGTGAGTGTCAGACTTCTACTGGCTAAAAACCACCCATGTTCCTTCTTAGCCATTTATGTCGAGGCCGCGGTATCTCTTGCGAACAACCCGTAGCCCCGACGGGAAATTCATTGCCCTTGGTTCGATTTTCAGGTCAGCCAAAGTATTATTGGTATTTTCAATTAGAAACCTCTCAGTAGCACCCACGGAGTCTGGATTTATGCCCAGTTGATGGCAATAGGCTTGCAGGCAGTAAACCTTAAACATAACTGGCAAAATCTGGGTGTACTATAAGGTACACCATTGCCTAAGTCTTCGGGGATCACAGGTGTTATGTGTAATCCTTCAAAACAGGAATCATATCCACAATGTCAATACTCGCTACATTCAACACACTAGGATAAACATTTACACGGTAAAACAATGGATTTCCGAAATACTTGACGGAAACTCGGTGGAGCTATTTTAAATATTGTCTATTTGAAATAATCTGGGCACTGTAACCGAATTCTCATTAATCGGTATATTACGAAAATCCACGGAAACTGACTGCAGGTCTAATGCATATTTAATGACTGCGAGCACTGATTATAATTCGGTCTCAAAACGTTTCATCCAGTAACGAAGAGTGTTCGAGGACGCCAATTATTTCTAGCGTCTATCTGAATTGGCAATGCAGATGTAGTTCCAATTTCATTTGTTTTGCAAATCAATCTCTATACAAGTGGGAGACAATCTCGATGACACTGCTCTACCATCATTTATGGGCAAATGGCAGGCTCTGCGACACATTTTTCCAAGCTAATCAACAGAATAACCAGTTGATATTGATTCTTAACGCTTTTTAGTTAAATTCGTTATGTTACAAGCCTACTAATTGACAATTGGAGAAAACGACCGATTGGAAGTAAAGCCGACCAATTTAAAACAGTATTACGTACACCGTGTGCTGTATTTTAGCTAACATAACAAGTAACGACCGACCTCGTGCGCGGGCGCAAACCCTAATAGAAAATAAAGCCATAACATAACATTACAGGCCATAAAGCATTCGCAAATCCCTTTACATGACACGGCAACTGCGCAGAACTAACCGTCGTATGTTCCACGGCTATTACGCGTAACATTGTCTACATGGTGTTATGTTTACCTTACATTGTCGAGACTATAATATACAAGTGGCGATTTCTATAGCCTGCGAGGCAAGGTCACCAGCCACGTGCGATCACCATTGTATTGTGTGAAACAGATTTGCTTGATTTAAATTATTGTACACTCTTCCATGTCGACATAAATAATTTTGGTTACAATTGGCCTTTGAGATAATTATTTTGGTCACGTGAATATGTAATGAAGTGGTCGAGCAATTTGTTTGCGAAAGGAAACGTTGTATTTGATAGAGCGTCCGTGAACGTTTTTGTAATCTGTTTAATGTGCGCGACTTTTGGGGTTTTGCAATTTTAATCGCGAGACATTTAGTTAAGGGCAGTTGGTCGACAACTTCGATGATGTAAAAGTGAATTCATATTGCATTGTCCTGTACCGAATGGGCAATATTTGCAGCCAAATATTCCAAGTACCACAAACTACGTCAAATTCCGGCAACATTCCCAAAAAAGGTTAGAGAGCGGAACCTAAGTTGGCAATAAATATGACTATATCCGCAGTAGCCTCACATTTTACAACTATTACAAAGCGGTGTCTTGTCGCATGTGTCGCAATGGCAATAAACCCGTAATAATGTCCGCAGAAACAGTAATGCGCTGTAATAACGTGTGATATGTGAAGTTGCGTAAACAAATAACTGAATGTACGAGTGCCGAGATTTACGAGATCAACTGAAGTTACGCTCCAGATTCGCGAGATGCGTAAACAATCTGCATTTGATATAGTTCATCGCGTAGATGTTTGCTAGCGAATTCTTGGATATTTGAATTGGAATGTTTGAGGTTTTAGGATGGATTAATAGATTCATATAATTCAGAAAAAGAAGTAAATGATAGCCTGACAGTCGACAGAGAAGAATAGAAGAAAAACGTGTTGCGTCGACCGCAAGTAACATGCGCTAAGATAGGAAGATGATGATGATGAGGTTTTTGATAACTGAAATAATTCAACAACACGCTTCTGAATCAAAGAAATCAAACAAACTACAGTAGGTATCATAAAATGAAGCCACGATACGAATAGGCGTCCGCGTGTAATCAAATATCAAATAAAACCAAGAAACTGTGTTCACACAAATCAAGAATTGCAATTTAATACTTGCAAAAAAATGTTACTTTAGTAATATTCGTAACAGGCTTCAAAGACTATGATTGACAGCGTCTCGAGGATACGTAGAGGTTGAATTTTAAATAACTAATGACTGGACAAGAATATGTGAAGCAAGACAAAAGTGACACCCGATTCATTTCAATCTAGAAACAAAAACACTTCCAGTAGCATCGTACTGATGAATAAGTATATCTACGTTATTGCGTTGGATGTGGTTGCCAAATTGATTACTCAAAAAACAGAGGCGTATGATGTATTGTATGAAGAGTTTATTACAATCCACAAACAATAGAACATACCAGTAATCTTACTGTGTAACGAAAACGTGTTGCGATTGCGAATGTAATTCGTACAGATTCATAAAACAGCAATAAACATAAAAAAAAACGTTAAAGAAAACATTCGTGACATTGACCAAGACGGCGACGTCCTTGTAAATGTTCCATTCTATTGAAAATTTAAATGCACGGAAAATGGTTTCATGTTAGCACAAAGTAATACAAATGACACATCGCAAACAATACGATTTCGTCTAGGAAGACGGAATGAAAAATTTACTGAAGTTTTGGATCATGTTGAAAAACAAAACAAAAAATTGATTGGTTTTGGTTTATCCTTCCTTTACATGGCTAAATATTACCTAATCGTTTTTATCCTTCACTGCGGTATTAGAGGGCAACACGGTTATTTAAAATAAAAAGGAAATCAAGAGGCCAAAGTTTTAAAATTGCAAAATATATCTATGCATACGTTATTTACAGGACAGCTACCTTTTAATTAACTGCTTAAAAAACCCTATCAACTTGCACAGTGATGAATGTTTTTAAAATAAAAAGATTCCAGGAATCCAAAAATTTGATAACCATCTAAACTTTTACTGAAGTATCTTTGCATACATTTAAGTACTTAATATATGTAAAGATACTTACTTCAGTAAAAAATATACATTTCCAAAGGACAGCTTTCATTAATTAAAATCAATAACTGATTACAAGTACGCCATCAAGTTACAAGTGATTACCTAATGACTCTGACGGCGACGTGGTTAGTTTGTTGTTTCGTTACCAATTCGCACCTAAACCGTGTCCGTTGCAAACGAGATCACAATGGTACATGCGTAACCGACTACCACCTGGTGGCCCACAATAGAGAGTCGCTTTGAAGAGTTACGCAAACATCTCCACTTTGTTTACAAACTATGTTTTGAGATTTCGAACACAAGCCTCTCGATAATTTCCTTATTGTGTTGTTCGTAATGATTCTAGGCAATCAATCCTTTGTAACGTAACGCGGTCTACTTTTCTAGTTTTTATTTTTTACTAGCTGTTCCCGGCATGCGTTGCAATGCCCTTTTTCCTACCTACTACCTGCCTGTGTACCAACTACCTCCTTACCTACCTACTACCCTACCTACCTACTACCCTACCTACCTACTACCCTACCTACCTACTACCCTACCTACCTACTACCCTACCTACCTACTACCTGCCTGTGTACCAACTACCTACCTACTACCTCCTACCCTACCTACCTACCTACCTACCTACCTACTACCCTACCTACCTACTACCCTACCTACCTACCTACTACCCTACCTACCTACTACCCTACCTACCTACTACCCGACCTACCTACTACCCGACCTACCTACTACCCTACCTACTACTCTACCGACTACCCTACCTACTCTACTATTCTACTTACTACCCTACCTACTACTCTACCTACTACCCTGCCTACCTACCTACCACTTTCTCACCTTTTAAACCTTCCCTGGACTTCCACGAATAATTCAACACTATAATTAGCCAAATCGGTCCAGCCGTTCTCGAGTTTTAGCGAGACTAACGAACAGCTATTCATTTTTATATAATATATATCTGTACCCCGCGTGCGTTGCAATGCCCTTTTACCTGCCTACGTACCAACTACCTACCACCTACCTATTACCTACCTACCTACATACTACTAATTTCTCACCTTCTCTGGACTGCCACAAATGTTTCAAAACCAAAATTAGACAAATCGGTCTAGCCGTTCTCTAGTTTTAGCGCAACTAACTAACAGCAATTAATTTTTATATTATACGCAAACACCATTTGAAAAATCGTTTTTCTATTGAGAAAGAAACAGTAATTATTTGTGATTATTGTGATAATGTCGTATGGTCCGTTTGAAGTTGTCATTCGTTGACTGAACAACTGAACGTCACTCAATTGTTTTGCCTTCCCGGAATCTCTCCACTAACACTTGAACTTTATAGGTACGGTATTAAAGCTCAAATTGCTTTAACGTTTTAGTTAGAAAACGTTTGTATGGGAAAAAGAAAAGGGCTGTTTTTAGGGCTTTTCCGGCCATTATTCGAATTTTTCTCGCCGTAAAAACCATCCTTGAACTTCAACGAACATTTGAAAAAAAAATCAGCCAAATCGGTCAAGCCGTTTTCATGCCAAGTCGTGACAACGGAAAACGGGTTTCATTTTTATATATATAGATTACATTGTTGCGTAGAATATTATATAACAGAAAACGTCAAACGAAATACGAATCTAAATATTACAGAATATTACAAAGCGAACCGCTTTTTAATATTCTGTTATATAAAAAAATATATTAAAAGTAAATCGAGAGCTATCCATATAGGTTATGGATACGGTAGCAAATATAGACCGATCAAGTACACGTGTATAACTAACTGTCGAAACACATTTCAAATCGAAATAAAACAAGCACTATTACATCTGGACATGGTAATTTATTGTACAAAAATAGTGTGCGAGCGTGAACTCATGCCTCACAACATACACAAACAAATATTAAACCTAGGTTTTTATGTATAAAATGCATTCACTCAGTATGTTAGACATAGCCTATTTTTGTTTACAATAAAGTGAGGTGTATCGTTGAGTTTTACTACCACGTTTGCTACGCCCCATATAAATCCCAACACAACAACAGACTCATGGGCGTATGCTTTCGATATACATGTCCCAAGACGAGAAAATTACAACACGTTTAATATTAGACGTAATAATAACTTCGGCTATCTAATCCGATTACTTATCGTGTAAATAGTCAAGGCAACATCACTAGACGTATTATCACGTAATAAAGAAGCTATTGCCCCCTTCCTTTTCGATAAAAAGTTACATTCAATGAAGGAGGCCCAACTCCACAATGGTCGGAGATATTATTGCATAATATAGCACAAGTAACGAAGACTCCGATAAATAACCCTATCGTGGGGTTTGCGCTAACACGCTTTAAACTGAATGTAAAGAAGACAAGGCGATGTTATAACTCCTCGTCTTCGCCCGAGTCTGTCGTACAGATAAAAAAAAGTGAAGCAAAAACCAATTTATCATGTCGTCCCACGCACGCGCGGAGCAATATAAGCAAACACACATAAAAATAAAAACGAAAAACATAGAAACAGCCCGTAGAGTGTAAAACCCAACGATAGAGACTGCGAACAACTGTACAGTCCATGAATAACTTAGTTATATTCACATTATCTACATTATTATGGAACCTTATCTGGCATCTCTTACTCCGCTGGACCCTCGCATAAACATAAAGGCAGACAGACATACGGAAAAGGGAGATTTTAATTCGCCGTTTAGCAATGGATTTTACGATACTTTTTACAACTTACATATTATATGATAATACTATCACGTTGTTAATTTATTTTATGACGGACTATAAATGTTCTGTTACTCTGATGTGGACCTTGACAATCTCGTGCCGTATATATAAAATACCTACTGGTAACTGAGGCACTGTCGCAAAAACAATCCTTTTAGAATTACATGACTAACTTAGAGCACTGATTTTTTGTGAGAGAAACGTACTGTTTTTTTTTGCACAGGCTGTGTTCTCTTACATATTTATCATCTCGAAAAAATCTTAAAAGGCCCCTTCTGTACACAATTTTAACAAATACAGATAACAGACTGGTATACAAAGTGTATATCATGGCGTTCTATCTACAGCGCACCTGTTATGTAACTATGAGGAACGTAGAAACGCGATATTAACACACTTAGTAAGTTAAGTCACGTAACTGTAGGAAATAATAGTAATTTCAACACTATCAAAGATCTGCGATCGCGGCGATGAAACGTGATGTAAAGTGCAAATAATGATAAAGATGATGAGCAGTGTTGACGATAATGACTTCAATGACTATGATAATGATACTTTCGTGAATTTTATGCTCCGACGTGATGGATGCAATCAACAAACGTGCTCATCGCTTACGATACTATAATAACTTTAATACTAACTCTAGCTTGATAGTACAATCGTGACGAATGCATGTTTTATAAACTTTTTAATTAAAAATACTGATAAGCACTTGGGATCGATAGATTCTTCGATAGGAGCTTGGCGTTACCTGCGAGTTTTGAGTTGTTTGGTGAACTGAATATTTATGTAAAACATAATAGTCGGAGAGAGCCAAGACTTAGTTGGAATGAAAAAAAGTCATTAGTGGTATGAACCGGTGTGCGCGCACGAGGCGCCACCCGGAACGGCGCGCGCGGTGAAAACCGCGGGAAACCGCAATAGTGAGCGCAGCCACAGCGCGAGAACCGTGTCAGTAGTGTGAAACGCTAATTGCACACGGCGAGTTATGGCGCGCCCGGCCGGCTACATCGCTGCAGCCGCTCAACTCACTAAATTGCAATTGATTTATATATATCATACATCGCGATCTTGACTCTACGTGCACAACTTCGACAGAAACATTTCTGAACCACGTTCAGTTACTAACTGCACGAGAATCCACCGATCGTACATTAACTCCCTGACATCGCCGCCTACTCACAACTTTCAATAACTCATACGTTATAATTTCAAATAAACTTTCTACGTTGATGAACACATCTGACTTTTCCGCCTAACAACATTATAATGATAAACGGCGAATAATAAACCTTAGCGATAATCCAGATAAAGTCCCCCGTCAGTTTCCTACGCTATTGTTATCAATAAATTAATTATAGAATCTACAGGAAACCGATTCGGAGATCTCAATTTTTAGTGGGCCTTGGTGAGACGCTCCGTGCATGCCTCGCTGAGACAATTTGAGTCCAGCTCAAATGGCGAGCGAAGAGCCACCTGGACTGATCGACAACACTAAAGTTCCACTCAACATATCGCACTACTCGAACACGAGTACCTCAGGCAGTAACTAAGGCTAAATCACAAATGTTGCGCGAGGGCTCGCCGGCTACATATGCCGATGAGCACCCCGTATCAGACACATCCTCACTGTTTTTGCCATCTTGTTTAACACTAGATTCGACTCTGTTGTTATTATTCATCGCACTATTCACTTTTAGATCTTTGCTCGCGATACATCTGTTCACTGCACTTTCACTTTTATCGGCGAAGAAGGAGCGACGGTCGGAGTTCGTAGCCGGGGGCGAGGTCGAAAATAACTTGATTTCTAGGTCACGGTGGCCGTTCATCGAGGTGACAATCTCAGAGGATATGTCTAGAGCAAGAGGAGAGCGAGGTTCCGGCGAGCTAGCCCTTCTCGTTGGTGGGAACAATGAGTAAAGATTAGGGGCGGAATAAGTTTCGCCGGTGTTAATCTCTCGTCGTTCCGGAACCCTCGATGAAGGATCGCTCCAGCTGCGTCGCAACGTCGTATCTGCTCCCCTTTTACCAAGAGGTCCAACCACTTTCATAGACTCTTCCAATTTAGTAGGCGCGAAATCACCACAAGAATTTTCGTCGAGTAAATCTGCGATAGAGTCGGCATCCCAGATTTGTCCCACAGGGTCACAGAGACGACACTGACACGAACTAACCGCGGACTCCGCAGGTGAGGCGGCCTCGGCTAAACCGAATCGGGTCGCCTCTAACGCTTCCCCTAACGCTGAAACTCGATACGTTTCCGGCACTGGTTCAGGGTACTCTAACACTTTAACATCCAAACGATAAGGCAAAGACATTTCTCGACAGTATGTATCCTCGTAAATGCCATGTGAAGAAGTTAAACCATTAACCGCACAATGATCGACATCACCGAGATCCAAAGCACCCGCTGTTAAATCGTGCGGTACGATATTATTCGGTTTTCTATCCTTTTTGCGTCGTTTCCGTGGTTTGATGATCCTTGGCAACATAGTCTCCGAGTTGGTCGAGCCGGAACTTTCATCGCTCGCGACACTGACCGCATCCGTGTTGTTGTTACGTCCGCCTCGCGTGGAACGCGCTTGCTGCTGCTGGTTGCGCGGCCTGTTTCCCTCGGGTGCATCACACCGGTCTCGAGCGACGTGCTCCGTTTGTGCGAGCGGCCGGTGGTTACGCTGCTCCGGTGGCGTGCTGTACTTTCGTCGGTCGTGCCTATTTTGTATGATGAGGGGTGCTCCTTGTGCGTGCATAGCCAACTTGGACACCGGCGTGTTCCGGGACTGTGGTGGTGCACGTCCCGCCATCGATATGAGGGGGGCGCCGAGCCATGCATTCGGGTGCGGAACGCCATAGGGCGGATAGTAGGGCGGCGGGAAACCCGGTGCGGTGGTGGCATACTGAGGGCGAGCGGGTTCGCGGCGCCCTAGGGCGGCGCGCTCGCCCGGACTCATCACGCTTAAAGGGGTGTTTAACCCATATTCGTGAAAGTACGTTTCACTGTCACGGTAAAAGTCCGAGTTGCAACGCGATGTCGTAATCGTACACTAACATCTGAGGCGAGTAGCGGAATGCGCGCGTCCTATCGCCGCGACAGTCGGCAGAAGACTGGAGTGAATGAGTGCGGTGCGAGCCGGCGGCGGGCGCGACTGTTGAGTGGGAGCGCTCTGACTCGCCGCGCCACGCGACTATCGCGCCGTCGATGCACCGGAAAACTTTACAACCCTAATCGCTTTACAATTAAACCACTCGACATTGTTTACTTTCCTTGCGGTGTACAGAAAAAAGAAACAACTTTTGTAATTGTTCATTTAAATGTTAACGAAGCAGAACAACCACAAGTCCGTTTAATAGGTAGCCGTACTTTTTATTTCTTTGTATTTTTTGCTTTGCCACGAGCTAAAAGGGTTTTTTATACATACATACACATTACACATGCATCTTTTTATTTTTTGTTGAATAACACGCGGTTTTATCTCTATATTGGCTTGACAGTAAATCAAGTTATAGGAGCTCGTGGCTTAATAAGAACTGCCACTCGGGTCGATCTTTAGGTTAAGCTGTGCTTGCCTAGGTCGGTCTGTGGATGGGTGACCGCCCGACATACAGAGTTTCCTCCGTGCCTCGGAAAGCACGTTAAGCTGTTGGTCCCGGCTGCCATATATAGATCTTTGGGAGTCGTTACAGGTAGTCAGTGACTTGAAATTCTGACATCCAGTCTTACCAAAGAGTATCGTATTACCTAGTATTAACTGGGTTGTGGAGGTCAGATAGGCAGTCGCTCCATGTAAAATACTGGTACTCAGCTGCATCCGGTTAGACCGGAAGCCGACCCCAACATAGTTGGGAAAAGGCTAGGCAGATGATGATGAGTAAATCAAGTTATATAATAAAATAAATCTTGGTAAACGTACTTACCGCTTTCCCCGGACACGACAGGGTGTGTGAGCTTACCTGTAACAACAACAAAATAACGATTATTAATCTGAAATCCTGTCACACATAAGGTACTTAAGGAGTCCTAAAAGTGACATTATAACTTTTAACGATTTAGTAACAAACAACGTTAATAAAATTCATTTATTGGGCGGTAAATTGTTTTGAAAGCTGCTCTACCTGAATGGGTGTTTAATGGCACACTTTCTTGTCAGGGGTGGCGAATAAAAATAAATTGAAAAAGCCTTAAAAAAGTAATAAATAATTCGAGCATGTTCAAAACTTAACGTGATTTTTTGCACCACCATTGCTGAAATGAAGGAATATTACGTAAAAATACAAAACTAATAAGTTAAAGAATGTAATTAAGGCACTTTATGATAATCATATTCTGTAAAATGCCTTTAATTACTAGTGACATTGGAAAAACTGTTCATTAGCCTAATTTTTCTAGAAATTGCCTAATAAATTTCGTAACTTCAACAAAAATCATCACAGGAATTTTAAACGTAGTTAATTATGCTTTGATTTTCCTTGACCTCTACCTAACTCACAACGTTGATACTGTTATTACAAACAATATTTTCAGTTTCTATAAAAAATCTTTACATGTCTTAATTGTGAAGCATTAAAATTAACTTTGACTTTACTTTCAGATCATCCAAAGAGTTTGCCAAACGTCAATTAAAGGTATTTCCCAAGTTTTTAGTCTATGTTAATCATGTAAACGACGTTTAGTGTCGGAGGGTCAAAGAAAGTTCAGCTCACACAGGAAACGAAAGATATGTGGAGATGAGGACTTATCATTTAAGTATCTTATGATGTTACTTATTCTAAAATCATATTTGTTTATTTTAAAAGAGTTTCAAGGATTTATCATTTAAATATTCGTTGATACTGTCTGTATTAACATTTGCTAATAGCTTTTTAATTTGTTTGTGAATAGATAAAGTATTTTTTCTTCTCTTAAAAATTCAGGTAACATTTATAGTATATTTTTGTTGACATAACCACAGGGCTTGTTGAAAGTTGAAGCGGGATGTTGGAAGGTTGAGTCGTGTTTTTTATCGGACTGTACAATCTAAAATTAACAGCTAAATTCTGTACTTGAAAGCTTCATAATATTCAACAGAGTTCTTTGTTAATATTCGTCATGTGTACCTGTCGGGGCTGCGGGTTGTTCGCAAGAGATACCGCGGCCTCGAAATGAAGGGCTAAGAAGGAACAAGGGTGGTTTTTAGTCAGTAGAAGTCTGATACTCTCTCCCTTTCAGGAGGGGTTTGATGATTTTCCACCCGCCAAAAAAAAGGTACGGTGAATGTAAAACAGGGGATCTAGTACTTCAGGGGTCAAATTATGCTAACCATTTCTTCTGAATCCTGAACTGCTTATCCATATACTCATACATAAGCTAATTTCATATTATTCGAAGCAGACTTTAAACCTTAAAATAAAAGCTACCTATTTCCCAAGGTTCTTTGTTAATATTCGTCATGTCCCGTGACGTCCGTCGACCTCCGAGCAACGTTCGAGTCGGAGGGACGGTGAAAGTGAACTTCATGACTCAGACCTCTCTCTCGATAAACGTCAGCTCCGTGAATATTATCGTGCGTACAATAACTTGTGTAGGTAGCGTTGTACTATTGTGTGCTTAAGTGATTGTTTTGGAGATGAAGATTGAGATTTGTTTGTTTATTAATGTTTTTTTTTGGATTTTACTGATTGGATATAATATGTAATTTATACTGAAAGCTAGCTACGTACTTATACGTCGAAGTATAAACGAAGATGTGGAATGTATTGGTTTTATACACATCAAAATAAAAATCGATTTTACGAAGAGGGCATTACATATCATTTTGAGGCAGTGATGCGACTATTAGGTATCAATTATATTATATGCATCATCATTCTTCTACCCTTATCCAATTTATTTGACATCACCACACACACATCCCCCTTTGCATTATCATCTCAGCCAGATGCCTTTCATTCGTCCCTTCTGATCAAATAAAAAAACCTCATATTGCAAGTTTGGTTATTAGAATTTTAGTTTTTGTGGCAAAGCAACCACAAAAACTAAAATTCAAATGACCAAACTCAATCAGAACAGAACTCATTAAAACAATTTATATTCACACTAAGCACTCGACAGTACAATACCGTATGCAGATACGTATATTATGAAGTTCATTTAGCATATTCATATAATAACAACGAGAACTTTCATCGACTCGGCGAATAATGAAAGTTAGGCGAATCTTATGCGTACACGATACAATGTGTTATTATCGTAAACATACGTAACATCGCGCCTGTAATCCCCGGAGGGTTAGGCAGAGGTGTACTTAATACTACACCCACGTATCGTCAGCTAAGTTTTAGTCCCATGTAATAGGGGGCCATTAATCCGGGCACAAATCTGAAATTCCTGATGAAAAAACCCAATAACAATTTGCCCGACCCGAGAATCAAAATCAGGACCTCATGTTCATCAGTCGCGCTAAACCAACGAGGTAGTCATTATCGTAAACAATTATTTAATATTTGTATACTTTTATTCACGATAGTATCTTCGAGTTAGTAAAACCATAGAAATTGATTTGTTACTGTTAGCAGATAATGCTTGAGGCAATGCTAAATTGTTGATACAATGTGTTCGTAGACCATGAAGCCTTGGAGCTTCGAACCATCAATAACTAGACTTTCTTTTATTTGATTCTGCAACACTGTTGCAGCGGCCTTTGAAATAGATTTAATTTTATAACGCCTCGCTATTGCTTCGATTAAGATATTTATTAATTGCCTGTCTCATAAAAAAGACAGGTAACAAAGAACTTTTCTCTCTATTCTGTGATGTTAGATACCTTTTTATTCTTTTATTAAAGTTTTATTGAAAAGAAACCAAAAAGGCCATAACATCTCTATTTCAGAATAAGTATTGTATGAATAGCTGAATGTAACTACCGTCAGTCATTTGATCCTATTTGTAAGGCCCCAGTAAGCCGGACAAAGAGGTCAGGTTGTCTGAAAGAGTCACACATATCATTATACTTTTGTGTCTGTCATTGTCGCAGGAAAAGAGACTCGTAAAAAAGTTTGATATCACGCAAATGACGCGTCGACCCCACCTTGGGTTGGGAGGGTTGAAATGAAATAAAAAATATCATTGTTGATTTTGTATTTTTTATGCGTGTATTAAAAGGGGTGAGTCGCCTATCTGTATGGTGTATGTAAATAAAGTTATAAAGAATGAATGAGTTTTTGTATTATTAATGTGCGTTGAAAAGGGTTAAAATGAGCCGTGGCAGTTAAATTATAAGATCATTTTGATAAAGGACTTGAGGCAAGTAACTCAAGAGAGGTTTATGGCAGACTTGGAAACTTTTGCCCGCACGTATTTTCAAGCCATCCGCCATGATTGCTAAACTTTTTACTCGCTTTCCATAAATGACTTTATCCCGGCGCCAATCTGCCTCGAGCATAAACAACTTTAGTTCGTATTACATGTGGCGAGAGACAATAATAGCGTGCAGTTAGTGTCACGTAACATTGCAGTGCATCGTTCAGATCGTTCACGGCGGATCAGAGAAAGTGTTCAGATTCATTGACCCTTGCCGTCGCGTGCTTAGACAAAATCAATTTACCATCTACTCTCGCTCTCGTAGATGCGTTAACCGACTAACATCGTGGTTATTACGTGTTACGCTTGTTACGAGAGCATCGCTGATTATATCTCTTAGGGAAAGTTATACGAAACAGGTCTGTGTGCGCTACCCCGAAGGCGTCATCATATTTTGAGCGTCCGAGCTTTCTCTTAGATGAGCTGAGTCTCATGATGCTGTAATTAGAAATGTTGTTGCGTTTAATCTCTTGCTGTAATAACACATACAGTTGACCGTTTTAATACCGCTGTTTCTTCAGAGTCCTAGCATTTTCCCGGGCAATTGGTTTAATAGCTACGTTTTATCTCAATCTGTTATAATTATATTGGTCAGCCCTTCACTAACTGTTTTATGGTATATTATTTTATGAGGTAGATTACGTTGATAACTAAGCTAAGACTTTCTTAAACAGCAGGATGAAGAGAAACTAGGCAATCTAAACGTTAGTTTATTGACAAACAACTCGATGCTAATTGCTGCAATATAAACGCCACACCAACTACATAAAAATATTTATTTAGAAAAAGTTAAAACATTTTTGTAGGTACGCTAAAAAGCCTAAAACGATGACTTTTACAAGTGTTAAGTAACCAAACACCAGCCATTTAGCGACCGCAAAAGAAAAATGAAGGTATTACCAACCATTGCATTCGAAAGTCACCAAATGTTTTATTTGCAGGTTAATTATCACTACACCGGATACACTTTCCATTTCCAGTCCTTTCAATTTTTATCAACAGAAATTATGTATATTGAATACCTTATGAAAATAAATTGATGTTATCGACACATACGAGTAGGTACTTAAAATTTGAGTTTCTTATTACTACGGTTTCAATGTCTAGGTTAAAGAACTACAGATACACAGTATTACCTTATTATTTTTATACTTCACAGAAAAACACATTTATTATGTATATATATTACCGTATATTTTTCCAGAGACAGCCTATCAAAAATACAATAGGCGTACATAAAAACAAGGTTAGTACATAGTAGGTGAACACTATAGAAATAATAAATATAATTTAATTTTCTGATCGCGTTCGCGCTATATTAACGCTAATTCAAGGCCAGAACCTAACAGAACAAATAAACTGATGGATGGATTATTTTATATACCCGACGTGTCTGGACAAACAGACCGAACTTCATCTGTCACATGAAATTGGATTATATCTAGAGCATGTTTTGGTTTATATAAAAAAGTAAGCCATTACTTGTTATGTGTTACGTAAAAGGTTTCGTATACCTTATTTTTTTGGGGGGTGGTAAATCATGAAAAGACTGCTCCCGCTCTGGACAGAGCGGTAGGGAGTGTCAGACTTCTACTGAGTAAAAACCACCCATGTTCCTTCTTAGCCCTTTGTATCTGAGGCTGCAGTATCTCTTTCGAACAAACCGCAGAGATTTTGTCTACCTAGCGACGGATTTTTTTTAAAAGATTTCTGTCGAAGTGGTAAGGACTGATTGAGGTTTTTTTCTGCATGGCACCTTGCAGGTCAACCTATGAGCCTGGCTTCTGCTTAACCGGACCATCGAGTGGGTGCCTGAGTGCAAGGCCTTCAGGCAGGGTGTATATTACTTATAGACTAAGTGATAGCGCGCTTAGGGCACCCCCTGTGGGGTACGACTTTTGCTTAGAGAGTTACTGGGGAGGGCAGTAAAGGGACAGGCTGGAGCTGAGTGTGACAGATAATGATCTAGAGTTTGTGTCCAAGTTCGGCACCCCTAGTCAGTCCGTGATAATTATGTTATCTGCTAGGTAGCGGTAACCTCAAATAATTACTATTCCATGCGCTTTTACTTGAAGATATACTAGCGAAGTATACATAATATTAAACAATTGTTTATGATAATGACTTACACGATGTTTCGTGTATACCGGTTTCACATAACCTGTAAAAAAGGTTACCAGCGAAGGTACTTTATCACTGTCAACAAAACTTCCTTTAATTAAAAGTAAAACTTGTCTTGTTCCATTCTTCACTCAAAAATTTGAATTTACAATCGGCCAGCATTTACATTTAGCGCTTTTTACCAGTCATTTGCGCGGGCGCAGTGTCTTCCGGTGAATGTTCACGTAATTGCGTTTCCGTCAGCTGCAAGCAGCGGCGCCCGCGCAAGTGTTCAGCCCGTTTACACGATAACTACCTATTGTTTACGCTAATCATCGATGTGTTAATTGCTATTTAAAATGGGCACTCTACATTATGCGGCATTTGTGAGCAAAGCGCAACACTTGGTGTAACTGGTTTAGTGAAGTGCAACGGAGCCATTAAAGTGACAACATAATTACTGTAACGGAACGATACTTTATTATCTACAGACTCCTTATTTATCTTTAAATATATTCACAATGGAATTTAGATGATACAAATTCGATGAAATAAATATACAAACGATCTATTTAAATTCCATTTCGCTCAAAAGAAAAATATAAGAATTCGTGTAAGAAAAACAAAACATTGTTGAGATGTGCCTGCGTTGTATCGAGGCCTAATGCGATTTTGATTGGCGCCGCTCAAAGCCTGCACTTTCACTAACGCGTGAAGCGTTTACGTTATGGTTTCCCTATAGTCTGTATCTGTTACATTCACTAAACCTCGTGTTTTGCGTTTACTGCCATTAGTCTGTAAGACGAGTACTCGATTGAAAATCACGACGCGAAGTGCATATATCTGAAACTGGCGCACACTGAATCGATTACATACTTTCTCTACTTTTTATAGTTAACAGACTAAAATAAAAAAAATCTTAATGTTCTTTTATTTTATTTCAACTTTGCCAAGCATTATTTTATATTGCGGTACTTATCAAAATTTCAGACGGAAACTGCGGAGGAAAAGCACGTTAAAAGTTTAAAGCCCAGTTTTAGGGCTTATTGCGAGAGTAGTGCCTAGGCGCACACTGTATAATGGATGATCTCGCCTAAGAAATTGTAACTTAATACAAAGTTATGCGTTTTCGCGGCACGAGCTCACTTTACGAGGCAATAAACCATGACGTGTCGAGCCTATGACTGACCAATATTAAGAACTATGCCCAACCTCATTTGTATTCCACTCAACCATAAATCGGAAGATTGTTGTATCCAAGTATCTGTACAGTTGTCATTACGAACAAATCTATGGCACTAACTCGGGGCTTGACTATTAATTTCAATACTAAATTCAAGTCATCACTTCTTATGTGCAATAATGTATGAGCTTTGAAAGCAAATCCGTTAAAATGCGAGCCTCGTCGTAAAAGGAGATTGTTTGCTACAAAATTATCGTAAATAAACAAAGTTATTCCAAATGCCCTGTTTGATTAAATGGACTTATTCAAAGAACAACAGTCACAAATTGTGTCACCTACTACAGTTTTCGACTTTTACGAACAAGCCCAATAAAACAAAGGCTTTTTCAAGGGTAAACTTTGAAAACAAATAAATTGATTCGTTGCATGATAAATGTACATATCGCAGCTGTTTAATTTATATGCAAACATGATTCCTAATAGAAATTATTCTCTCCAAAGTCACTAAACGTCAGCTGTTAAGGTTAGCGGGACAAGTTAATAAACTTCAGTAAACATAGTTAAAAGACGTTTGTCGTTGGTCATTGTGGACTATTCAAACAACTCTTAACCCTCTTGCCCTTGTCAATAATTACTCAATGAAAGAAAAAATATAAACAATCGATTACAAAAGGATATAACTTCAATGCGCTGTCCATTGCGTGCGAATAAAGCCAGGCCTCGGTCTTGGCGACGCTATGTTCGGAAAATGCACCACAGGCGAACAAGCGAGGGTCATGACGTCACAAAACAATTTCCATTTACTAATACATAATGGCAACGGGTTTGTAACTTCCCGCCAAGCTTCACTGCACTTTATATATTTAAATCGACTATTTTATGTTTCATTTGGCTTGCTACCAGAAATGCATGGCACTCGAAGAACGTTGAGAGCAAACTTTTTTGTTTTTCGCATAGATAACGGGTTAGCATTGAAAAGAGAAAAAAGTGGTAGGGGATTAAATGTAGGGACGATACAGTACATATCGACCTTCAGACTTGACGGGGACAAGGACGTTTCGCCCTTGCACTTCACCCCCGCCCCTGAAAGTTGCGCGCCCCACGGTGTGAGGTTTGATCAGGGTTTTATAGATATGTAGCAATAACAAAGTTATCATAGTCCGAGTTTGTGGCAGGAAAGTTTTAGGGACGAAGTAAGGGTACATCCGCGACCTCTAGACTGCGCCCCTAGTCCCGACAAGGGCGAGTCACCGTGCCCTTGCACTACACCCAATGTCCGTCCTCTGCCGTGTTACGACAACTCCACCTATTTAACGAGTCATTTAGGCACTAAATTATTTGGGCCAAGGCAGCGGGTCAACCTAAATAGACGCTTACATTTCAATTAGTCGAATCAATTGATTTGACAGAGAAATGGCTTGGAAAATTACTGAAAATACAAGCTTAATTCTAGAAAGTACCTATGGTTAATGGAAGACCGAAGGCAGTGCCAAACTGGCTACTGGCATTATAACCATGTATGTTTTCGTTTTTTACAGCCAATAAAACAAACTGGAATATTTTAGTGTTTATGTATACCAGCTTAAAAGCTAGTTTTAACTTTTACGACAGTTACTTTTAGCATGTTAGTCAACTGAACTCTTATATTTCAGTTGACTAATGTCGTCGCCTTGGAGGGTAATAGAGCTATTCCACAGAAGTACAGTTCCGAGTTATGGACGTTTCAAAAATAAGGGTGCGGGTAAAAACAGTTATTTTAACATAAATCAGTGTCATATTGTAGTAGAGGGTTCAAATTTTTACCCTAGACTATTAAAACGTGTAACTATTGAATGCTATAATTAAAAAATACCAAAATATCATGGTTTTCAAATTATGTGGCTTAGGCCTGTTGACTACTATTTTATGTACAATGTAGTGCTCGTACCGAGTGCTCGTAGTACGGGGTGTAAGTCACTTAACTCTCTTGTCTCGTTGACTTTTTATTCTGATGACATATAAACTAACTAGATAAAAAGGCGTAAGTGGAGTAGAATATTTGAAAATAAATACAAAATAATTACTTTTTTATTTATTTTTAATAAAGGGAAACAAATTAAATGAACAGTTAAAAAGTAATATAGAAAAATGTGAAAGTTAAAATAAATTATTCACTTTCTGAGTTATCACTAATTGGTCTTTCTTCCAGATTGTTATAAAAATCATGATACCCTGAACCTTCAGTGATAAGAATGATGATGAAGATGATGGATGATGAAAGATCTACTACTATACCTATAGTACCTTTTGCGCAGAGATCTTTCAGATCCTTAAGTTTGTTGGCAGGGATATTAAGTTTTTTGTTATAGTGCTTCTGTAAATCTCAACATGGTGTCATAGCAGATTTGCGTAGAGCTCTGCGCTGTATAGTGTATCCATTTTAATAACAGCCAGTTCCAGAGCATGAACAGCAACTTCTAGAAGAGTATGATTTACACATTGTTCGTAAAAACGAAGCGAGAGAGCATAAAGTTTGTGGCAAAATTCGTACCAAAATAGATACGGGCTTTGTCGCTTTTGCTATGGACCTGGAAAAAATGTGGCATGAAGGAGTGGGTACTAAAGGTGCATCGGAGATTGCCACTTGCATTTGGATTCATTTATCGTCATTGCCTGTAGAGTTAAAAGAAATAACTTTCTTTTCGGACACTGCTTCTGACCAGAACCGGAACACTATTATTGCCGCAATGTTTTTACATGCAGTAACGGTTTTACCAATCGAAACCATCAATCAAAAGTTCATGGAGTCAGGACATTCGGAGATGGAAAGCGATAGTGTTCATTCTGCAATAGAAAACAGAGGGAGGCAAGTAGATATCTACACACCAGAGGGCTGGTACACTGTTGCACGTATGGCTAAAACCACCAAGCCCTATTACGAGTACAAGATTAAAGAGTAGATTTATTCTGATTTTTTTGACTTTAAGTCGTATAGTAACATAGTTATCACAAATAAAAATAAAGCAGATACTGGTGATAATATGAACTGGCTGTTATTAAAAATGGATGCAATATCGAAAAGGAAGTCCTAAAACAATATGTTTTAAAAACCAATTAACTGAAGAGAATTTAAATCTTTACCTATAGGTACAGCCCAGAGCTCTGCGCAAATGTGCTGTGACACCATGATGCGATTTACAGAAGCTCTATAACAAAAAAAAATAAATCCCTGCCAATTAACTTAAAGATCTAGTCTAGAATACAGTATTACGATGTCATTATTTTGGAGGTCAAAAGTTCTATGAGCTCTTACAACTATTGACCACTCAATAATTATTTTCTATGACTTGTTTGCTATTCCTTGCTTGACTAAACACAATGAATCTAAGCTGCATACACTTTTTGACTCTTATCAAAACTACACTTACATTTATTGGCAAATTTAAAAATAACCTGCTTACAGTTATGATATCTATTAGATGTGTCGACTAATATAAAGTATGGCTCTTTGTGAGTACGTTAATGCAGTTAACTCCATTTCGCAAAAACTGTGGCTTAGATCTATTGGCCTCCAAGGCGACGATGTGTTCGACTTCTGCGAGTGTACTTTCTCTATTTATTCAACCTAACTATTACTTATTTATTGTTTCTTTACCGAGCACGTTTTATTTCTAAAATAATTATTCTTTACCTAAATACATTACATTATCCCTCATTAAGTACAACAAATAAATAACACCTTTTTTACTTCGTTTAATTAAATGGAAACACAATTTAACTTAAAATACGAATGTTCAAATAATTAAGAAACACAAATTAAGCATACAAAGTTTTTCAATTCGCTATCACATAAGTTATTGCGTAGAGATAATTGAAACTTTATACGGTTTATTTTAATGAGCAGAAATACTTAAAATTAAAACATACGTATTCTCTGTCGTCATCTTGGATCTAATCCCTGCAATCTGGCCGAAGCTCGAACAATCCCCGCGTAGCAACAGGATAAAATTTACAATTTGTCTTGAAAACCCTCGACCCTTATCCAGTCTAATATCAAAATGTATTATCTGTAATAGGTACTTTGATACTTTCGCAAGCTTTTTGTTAAAGTTAAAAACCAGACACGTTTAAAATTCAGACTCTCATTTTCATTCAGAAAGTTGGCCATTTTTCTCGTAAATTTATTTTGTGAAAGGAAAGTTTTCATTTTCACGTTGGTATTATCCATTTTAATCCCTGCTTCAATTGAGCACCTGACGCTTTTAATATTCAATCGCTTGTTTGACCTCGTTGGGGTGGCAACAGCTCGTAAACAAGTGCTTTAATCTTAGTTTGTATTGTATCGCACGTTATCAGAAACTCAGTAATCGAACCCTGAGTAATATAGCAAATATGAGTTTTATCAGTCATCAATTTCAACTGGAAAAGGTTACGTTACATTACGCTCGTAGTATTAAATATTATATCGCGGTAAAACAGCTATGCTTTTATGAGGTGAATATTATGTTTTACTAGTTTTACCTTAAGTCAACGATAAGTCGACACGAACACGTTAGGTAAGCACTTAGGGTTTGAAGAATTAATCATCGTCAGCACTCTCCTGTCCTAATCCCAATTTATTTGGGTCGACGTAGCATGTCTTCTAACAATTCAGATCCAAAACAAAAGAGAGCAAATAAGGGGCATCACAAAGTAATCGGAAATTCATAAAACAAACCTAATCGGATCCTTCTAATTCTCTTACACGGGAAGAAACATAGTTACAAAAGTTTGTTCAATGTTATCAGCAGAAGCATACACACACATACATCCCACTTTATGCTTCTGATGTCGAGATTTCTTCCTAAGGGTACGCAGGACGTTCGTACAAAATCACCTACAACTTCATCGGCTGACTCAGCTACAAATAAAGCCAACATGTGTCTATATTAATCTCCAGATGATACAACTTCTCCAAAGTTTTAATTAAAACGAATTTATATTTCTGCCCGGTCCCCGTAACTACGTGAGGAGTATACTAATGTCTATTCCTGATTACACCCGATCGTCAAAAAGCAATAAAGTTTGGGCAAAAATCGTTACAGCAAAGCCTGAACGTCCATAAGTGCGAGACTAACGAGCTATGCTCGTGACTCGTGATGAACATATAGATTTGATAAATTAAGGATGAGGATATCGTATGAACAGAGGATATTAATTTACGTGTTAAAATTACTTCCTTTGTAAATAACAAAATACATGGCTGTGGGAAGTTCGACAAAAGTGTCTAATTGATTTATTTAAATGCATAAGTCATCGTGAGCGAAATAGTCGTTATTTAAAACAATTGTGTATTTTTGACGTTTTAAACAAAGAAACAAATGTGATACTAATCATTGTGCCGATTGTCGTAACGGCCAATGGCCTTATGGCCAAGAGCCTCGACGAACATTTTACGAGGCTTACCTTAGGCGGTTGGATTAAGGACCTGAATGAGAGGCAGGCGACCCGCATTGTGAAGAGGTTCCTGTCTCTGCTGTTGTTTCGACACCGGCGGACCACAATTTTTTTTATTGTTGTTTTTTAAAACAAATGTTTAAGAATGTTACTAATGTGTAGAAAAGATGAATAAACGAAATAAAATATTTTATTGAAAAACACAAAAACACAAAAAAGTGAAAAATAAACTTCACAAGAAAAAGCAGCTTCTGAAGTCGGTGACATTTTGGTTGTTTGATTTCGTTTTCTTTGCCACCGACTTCAGAAGCTGCTTTTTCTTGTGAAGTTTATTTTTCACTTTTTTGTGTTTTTCACTTTTTTGTGTTTTTGAAGTCGGTTTTATTTTTTGCAAAAAAGTTTTTTATTTTTCCATTTTTAGTTGTTCCCAAACAAATAATAGGTTTTATTTATCCCCAATAAATGGAACATTACATAATATCTTACTGTCCAAATCTGGGTGTACACATCTGCGTACCCCTCAGATCATACAGGCGTGATGTTACGTCATGATGTTGTATAAACAATAAACATCCAAGCGATTGCAGCAATCACGACAGATTTGCCGTCTATTTTTGAAGAGTTCTATTGTATATCTCCGAAGATCAGGATCAGATCTTCACCAAATTTAAATGGGACCACCTCAGGAGTATACTCTTTCAAATAAAAAAAGAATTTTGAGAATCGGTTCACAAATGGAGGAGAAATGAGGTAACATACATAAAAAATAAAAAAATAAAAAATACATACACACGAACATATAACCTCCTCCTTTTTTGAAGTCGGTTAAAAAGAAATGGTTATACTTTTTCATTTGAAACCCTGTCTCCTGAGCCAAGTGAGACCTGTGTTACAGAGTGAAAAATGCGTCCGTTTAAAGTCCGTATTAAGACCGAGAGGGGTAGTTTGTATGCACAAGGTCATTGGCGTGAATACAAGCCTTAAAAATAATCCCTAGTGATCCCCCACTCGTGCTAACCCGTCACACTCACACACCGTGCTTACTGCGACCCCATTCAAATAGCATAAACCTACAAACACCAACTGTTAATGAAACAACATGAAAATAATTTTCCAGCTAATGTCGTATTGTCAAACACCATTTCTCCCACGAGACTGTAATATAATAAGATATAATCGCTACTGATATTCTACAAAATAGAATGAAACGATGTGACTGAATCGTTTTATACTTTTTCTTTCCATTTTTATGATTACATTATTTCTTATTGTTCAGCAGCACGAGTGAGAATTAATTAAAACTATTAAGCGAAGAAATCTTACACTTCTCAATTGCTTTTAGTAGCGGTTGAATTCAGATATTTCAATAGTCGTGCATAAAACGTTATATGTAATGTAGTATCTTCACATAAAGGCGCCATATTGAATGGAACTGCTAAGTCCTAACAAAAGAGCGTCGTGTATAGTCTAACAAATGACTATAAACATTATTCAAGACTCATTACTAGAGCTTGAAAAGCCAGAATAGTATTACACAAGTAACGTAATTTAGTTAACAAAGTAACATCGGAGCGCAACACAAAAACAGCATCAGCGAACGTATCCTCAACAATACGGAGGAGGTTGGTAACATTTCGCAACGTCTCACCATAAAGCCGGGTGCTCTTGCGCAAATCGCTGTGACGTCAGCGCGTTTGGTTCCGGCTTCACTTTCGCGAAACACTTTCACCGGTCGGACGGGCTCGGCGCCGGCGGACGCGACGTGTGGCGGTACCGGCAACACCACGGCCCATTGTCATTCCGCTCGTGACTATCGATGACCGGTTCAAAATCAACACCATTATTTATTCGAAAAACACTATTCGCGGTGTTACCATGTGTCAGTTTGTTAGCTCAACAGGATTTGCGAATTGAAACTTCTTTTGATGGTTTGAGTGATTTGATAACTAAATGTTATTGCAAGCTAGGTTGTTGGAAACGAAAACAAAAGGAATTATTTGAATACGTATGAAAATAGAGGCTCGCTCATTTGAATAAATTCTTGAAAAACAGCGTCAAAACACGGAAACACGAAGATTTCGGTTGTTATGTTATTAGGTTCACGAGTTTCTGAAACACCAAGATTTTAAGTGGTTTTTTTTGCTGAGCATGTTTGCCTTTCGACTCACAAAACAGAAAACATTCTGTTTGCATAATAGTCCTACGTGGTCACCTCTGTCATCAAAACTGACACATAGTTGAGCTCTCTAATTTGGAAGCTCGCGAAAGGCGAATTTCACCTTACTCGTGCGCGTGAGCAATACATAAGAAACTATTACGCAACGAAAAAGCGAATTTGTTTAGCTATTTTGATCACGTAAAGCAATAACAGCAATCATTTTTTGTTTCACATTTATTACGTCTAACATAAATAGAGCGTTTAATTCGTTTACCGCCAATCGTTTCGATATTTATGAATCAGAAAGTTATAGATATCGAGAATTATAGAAAAGCCGCGATTACGAGTTGTTGATTTTTACTACGTAAATATAAAAACAATATAAATTGAGAGAAACGTTCAGAATATGCTAAGAGCTATAAAAAGTAACAATGTGAAACTGCTACAAATGAGGCAATTTCTCTTTACAAAAATCGACACTTTCAATGTCGTTTCAATATGACCCGAACAGACGAAATAAATTCGTGACAAAGCAATCAGTCTCTTAACCGATTTGTCCAATAGACGTCCACTTTCATAAATATTTCTCTAGTTTGACAAGAATTTTGGTAGATTTGCTAAAAGTTAATTTATTGTGAGAAATAAATACTTGTAGAGAGTGAATAAATATCGATAGTGATGTCGTCATAATTAAGTGTAAAAGCTATTGTACAAAACTCTCTTTCTCCACGAATTTGCGGCTTGACAAGATTATATTAGAAGCACAGAAAAGTAGTAATGTTACTGTATTTTCTGAGAATAAAAACGCGATCATTATTCAGAAAAGACGAAGAACCAAAACATTGAGAAGATAAACCATTAACATGATATCAATTCAAGCAATCAACAGAAATCGAAAACGCAACATCACGAAACAAAAATAAATGGCCAGAATTAGAAACTACGCATCACTTTAGTGCCTGCAGCATGACACGGCAGTTAGTACTGCAGTAATCGTTCATATAAATAGTGCTGCGACACATAAAGCAAATGAACTGTCATACATAGTAACGCACCCATCTTTCGAGCACATCTTTGTAGTACACGGACATAAAGTGACATGACCGCCTCACCCCGATAGTTCTAAGACCAGTATAACAATTAATATTATCACAGTCTTCTCACACTTTCTAGCTCCATTGTACTTCTTTGAAACAATCGCATCTCTTTTATTAACTGTCGTACACTGATGAAATCATGACTGTATTATTTCTTATAGAAATGTGTAATCTAGATATTGCACTTTCTTTTTTGTATGTCACAAATATATCAACGCCTACTGCATTGTCTACTGACATAAGTGTAGGTTTTATTTGGGAATGTGGCTGTTTCACAATAAAAAGAGATTTAGTTTGTTGCCATAATGTGACGTTTTTCATAAGTTTATTTCAGTAAGTTATGATGATAATTAAACGTGAAATTGTTTCATGCTGCGCCCCCTTAACCAAAAGTCGGTCCATTGTGTGGTCGTAGTCAGGTAGAATCTGTCAAAGTCCTTCACCGGTCGAAGGGTGGGCCCATCGATAATAAGGTTCCACATGACAATAAAACGTACAATAGTATAGAATGTGCTGACTCATCAATGTGGATTTAGTACGACCTCATACAAGGCGAGTCCTGTACTTAATTTCATCGTAAAGTAAATCTGCAACCATTCAGAATAGACTATCTAGGTTAGCCTTTTCTCTAAATAATACCCTCACAAGTTTTTCTCTAAAACAGGTTTCAAATTCATTAAAGCATTGTTTTCAGGTTGTACAGTTCCAACGATGTTCAAAGCATTCGTTTTATTTTTATGTACGAAAAAGAAAAGATGCAAATGCAACTACGAAAGGCAACTTTCTGACTGGTACTGACTTCAGGTTTTAAAGTATGTCGCGGTTATCAGTACTAGTTTCTTTTTATTTGGATGCGTCAATACCCACAGGATAGCGATATGCTTCACGTGTGGGTGTGCCTTTATTTTGTACCATAATGTAGACTATGCAAATTCTTTTTTTTCATCTATTTTTGGAGATATTTAGGCAAGAGTTAATAGCTCAGTTTTCTAGAGATTATACAATCGAAATGGCTAGTTTCTATTTTATTATTATGCAAGATTTTTATGACGACACGAACTGGTGTTTTACTTTTACAATTAGTGTTTCTAGGATATTTTACTAACTCGTTTCAAGTGATTTCGAATGTTACATGGCCATCACCTGCATAGCCTTTCTCACTAGGCAAGACATACTAGGACTAGGATTACAGTTTTTCTTGGTTTTTAAATCTTTGGTTTCGTCGTATAATGCGCATAATAAAAAAAAAACATTTGTCAAGTATCTTGCCTTGGCTCGCGAGGTTGTCGACATGTGGGATGTGAACTCAACGATCATTGTGCCGATAGTCGTTTCAGGCAATGGTTTAATTTCCAAGAGCCTCGACCAATACCTAAGGAGGCTCGATAGGCAGCCGGATCAAGGGCTTGATACAGAAAGCTTTACTCCTGGACATGACTTGTGTTGTTTGGAGGTTCCTTTCTCTGGGGCCCTGGACCCTGTTCCCGATACATGCGAGCTACTATGTTTTTTTTTTAATATATTATTTTAGGTTAAAATATTTAAGTATATATGATAATAATTGTAATGAATGTGTTTAGCAATAAATAATGGAAATAAGTTATAAATATTTACCAGTAATTCCATACTCTTTTGTTGACTTAGAACAAATTGTTTTTCTTCCTGTTAGGTACTTATCACATGTATGATGGTATCGACCGTTTGCCCATACAATTACCACTAGTTAACACCAAAGTTGATTGCACTTTGGTTCGCATTTATTATAATTTTAACTCATATTTCCTTAATTAGCAAAATTAACATACTTCCTATTAGCAAATATGAGGAAAGATCTTTTATCGTTCGTTACAGAAATATATGCACATTTTTTGTATTATTACCCGACTGCGACGAGGCCCAAAAGAAGGGTTATTTTAAGTTAATTTTCCGATGTTACTTGGGTCGACAGTACGCTGTAGGACATTTTATTATTAAAGGTTTCTTAGGAAGAAAGGTCACACAAAGTTATTAAAAATATTTTAAGATACCTACTTATAAAAGGATTCTTTAATCAAAGGGATGGAATCGAAAATGTTTTGTAATTCTATAATAACCAATATGATACATTTAAAGAGTTTATTTGGTTTTTTCCAGTCGAATTAGAAAAAAACATTTTGCATTTGAAAGCCTAATTATATTATACGGTATTCGGGAAACTTAGAGAATATTTAACATCACGCTACCATCTATAGGAGCCGAGTGGCAGGTGACACCGCGGGATTCAGCTAGAGAAGTATATTGGTAGAAACACTCAAGGGTGCTCGTATTGAGGACGAAACACCAAATAACCCCTCCCGAAAGGGAGTGTCAGACTTCTACTGACTAAAAACCTCCCATGTTCCTTATTAGCCCTTAATGTCGAGGCCGCGGTATCTCTTGCGAACAACCCGCAGCCCCGACGGGGAGGACGAAACCCTAAGGAGTTTTTGAAACCCGAGTCTAACTAACAAATCTTGTTTTCTATAAGGGCGAAAGGCAGACTTCGGATAAAAATGTTTTAGTTCAAAGCCCCAAGTCTAGACAGGTATCTAATTCTATCAACAAATAAGAATATTTGTCTATCATACAAAGAAGTTTTATTTGTATTCGAAACAATCTGATTCACATTCATAATACGAACATGTCTAAACATGGGATCGAAAAACAGAATCTATGGACCTGTGAATCATTTTCATAACAAGTCGATTACCTGCTTTTATGTGAACCAATGATAAAAAAATAATAGCTATCATAAATCAACTCATCGAATTATGTTTTCACAGATGCATGGTATTTTTTTTGTTATGTATATTTTGATAGGTATCTGTATTTTTATCCCAAAAATCCATTGTGTCCAATTCAATATTATTTATAATCCGTGTTTTTTTACTAAACACTTATCCTTTTTAGAATAGCGCCTTCTCTAGTAGAATCTTTTGCAAATTCAACAAACGTAATTTAATCTAACATCAAATTACCTCTCGCCATTTCATAATAATTCTATGAATACATTTCCTGTTTGCATTAGAAAACGTTACGCAATCTTAATTTAATCCAACTTTCTCTAAACCAAAATCTTTGTAGTGAAACTTTTAAACGAAATCGTGATTGTCTCAGCCTATCCCACTGTAACAATAAGCATACCTTTTTGAAAACTGGAGCACGAAAAATAGAAACGCCATAACTTTTCTTCCGTGACAACCTTCTCGAAAGCTTATTGAAAACAACAAAAGAGTAAGTAAATAAAAAAGAACGCTAAGAACGCGGCGTCACGGTGACCTTTCCACTTTAAATTAACTTAACCCAGTAAGAATTTACGGCGACTTTAAGTCTCGAGGATGAAATCAAGTTTTAATTTAGTAAGTAATTTGCGGCTACGTCTATCTGCGTAAATAAAGTTAGAACGTTGCTCGTAGCGACATCTACCTTACAACACGAGTACTAAATTAGTGTTGCCTTGCGTGGATAGATGGCGTTGATCGTAGCGAAATTGAAAAGGGGATCAATATTTAAGGTAAACAGATTTGTTGATCAATATTTAAGGTAAACAGATTTGTTGATCAATATTTAAGGTAAACAGATTTGTTGAATAATATTCTGTTTACAATAATATTGTATCGCATTTAAATACATTACTAACTTTCATATACTTTGAATTGAACGGAAGATGTTTTCCATATAAAATACATTGCCCTTGCCACCAGCGATTTGTTTCGGGGGAGCCACCCGGGACGTTAGCCTACGTGCGGCCTTATCTATTTGAACAGCGTTTGTATAGTTTTATCTAGTAGGACTATTTACAAGGGACATGAACCCTTATTTGCTCTTGTCTGACCCAGGGGTAGGTAGACGGATGACTTAACATCGCGTTATGTGATTTAACATAAGACTGGTCACAAATTCGATAATTGTAAAAATTAAATTAAACTTTGTCATTTACCTTCTTTAAGACAATCGTTATCTTTAGACAGACATAGCTGATTTTCTTTATTGTACACTGAAAAGATGAACCACAGGACAGCATTCTTTGGAACACAATCTATTCATTCAATCAAATGGCTAGTGATATCATAATTTTTCCAGTGTCATTATATAGACTCTAATAAAAGCACTTACCTTGCAAATTGTCGAGCATATACGTCAACAGCTTCGCAGTCCCGTTGTTGTCGTTGTAGATCGAGAGCATCTCTTTGCTTAGAGGGTTTCCTCCTAATCCCAGGAGTTGAAGGTGGAACAGCTTGCCCAGCTCGTATGGAAGCACTCTGAGGTAGTTGTTGTGCAGGTGCAGTTCTCTGGAAAGAGAGGTGGTTCTTATTTTGGAACGATACATGTTTTGAGCAATTGAGACCATTTATACAATTATGGATACACACGGTATATATCATGGGACCCCATAATTTAAAGGATGGAATTTCAACCATTAACAGGTTTCGTGAACTGCAAATCCACTTTATCAAGCGAAACACAATTTACATGATAATACAGAATTGTCATTAGCAAAAAATGCAATAAAATCATCAATCAAGAAAATGATTGAAATCTCATATTTAAATTATAAGGACTTCACCAAGCTGTGATTAGTTCTTGCTGGAAGCCAAGATTTTCTTTATTTTTTTTTTAAATCTCGTCAAAGGTCAAGGGGGGCAGAGATTAAGGTCTGGTGGTTGTAGGGTCTGATGTTAGAAAGTTAAGCAATATAAATCTGAGCGGTTCGATTTACGCTTTAAAACAAACGTACGAAAACTCAATTTGAACTAAAGCTGGGAATATGCGACCTCAAAACGGGTGGTACCATTACTCCGGCAGTTTTATTGTACTACCCACTACTATGCATTAAGCATTTGGCTGGGCCTAGATTCCCGCAATTTCGCCTAACTTGTAACTTCCTGCCAATAAACTAATTTAGGCCCTATTTACAAAGTTATCATGGATATGACGATATTTGAGCAATGCTAAATGATAATTATGTAGGTACTTCTTGTAATGTTAGGGTTCATTATATTGTCAGTACCGTATTTATTCGTAAAGAACTGTGAATTACTGAGGGCTTTAATGCTACAACAATTAAAATAAAGCACTTCACATTAATTTTAAGTGGTGCTGAATATTGATTATGATTCAGTGATTAATGTGTTGTGATTATGTTAAAATATTCAGTAAGCTAAGGTTTTCTGAACTTGACAAAGATTGGTTCGATAAGGAAGCGATTTCTAGGACCATATCGCATTTAAGTATAAGTCTTTCGTCACTGGCTTTTAAGATCTTCTCATAACCTACATAATTATCTTCCTGCCCTTGTTACATTCTACTTAGGATCGGCGCATCACGTTTTCTTCTTCCACTCTCCCCTGTCAAACATCACGGCATCATTTACTTCTTTCTCATATCATTCCTCACACAATCCATCTTTTCTTTGGCCTTTCTCACCTTCTCCATCCGTCAACATTGCTTTCCATCACTTTTAGGGTTCCGTACCTGAACCCTTATCAGTCTTTTGTCCGTCTGTCTGTCCGTGTGTCACCGATTTTTTTAGTTTCATCCCTCATCATTACATGTGGCCGTAAAATGCGCAGCACAGTTTTTTTTTATTTCGCCTAGTGCTAATGAAAACCGGTATTACCGATGTTTTGGTCTTTACTTTGACTTCGCCTTATGTATGCCTTATTGTTAATTCTCAGAACAAAAACATATTTCTCAAGAAACATTGTACCAAGTTCCTGGAATACCTTCCGGTTGTACATTATTTTATATTAGTAAGCAGGCATGATAAATACAATTAAACCGACTCAATTTCCGGGCGATAGCGATAATAATAACTACTATAAATTAATATTAATAATACTACGTAATACGTTCACGTTGAGGTTCAATGATCCCGCTCGCGTTAATTATATAAAAATACTATAGAAATACTTTTAGTAAGTAACTACATGGTCCATTTCGTACATACTTAGACTACAGACATCAAGATACCCGAACCGGTTCAATTTACCCAATAAACCTTGAACCTTATACGTTAACGATAAAGTTGAAAATCTATTAAAGAAAGACAGATTCTAGCAGTTCGATATGCTGACGTCTGTACAAACACGTAGTGTACCTAATTACTACCAATTAAGTACTGAAATTCTTAAAAAACAATGAAACAAACCTTATTTACATTCACTTTGATTATTGTGTGATTAGATTAGTTCAAGTATGTTACTTATTCATTAATTCTAAAAATAGCAATTAATAACATTATCAGCATTAAACGGCAAAGGTCAAAATTACCTTTCTAAAGAGACTATTGAATCGTTAAGGGTTTAAAAATTCCTATATAGGGTATAAAAGTACCCTTAACGAAAACGAAGAGCACTTGTTCTCCCCACCACTACGATACGTTTCCTTTTTCACGTAAATAAAAAATGAAGACGACACAGTGGTTCAAAAACTCGTGAACTCTTCGAAAACGTTACATGTCAGTACTTTTTTTACCTACAAGTGTCGTCACAAGCCCCCCCACTCATGATCTTTGACGCGTTTTATCTTCGTCAATTTTTATTAATTTGATAAAAACAAAAAACACGTATCCAATATTTTTCGATAATCTTACTGAGACGGACTAAACAGAATCATATATTTTTTCTTACTCAGTCCGACGAGATTGCAATCACTAGACCAACGAGTGACTAATCGTTGCCAAGCCAACAAGCTACAATACCCCAACATTTAAATTACCGATCAAAATGTAAACAGTCCTTCACTTAGTGTTTACAAATATACGTCGATGGCAAAATACACGCGAGAGGTCAAAGACCTTGGATCTTTCCATACGCGTTCTACTATACATACCAAATTAAACACACAACAAAGCTAAATGTAAAAATATACTTGTTTTTAAAAATTATAAATATTATTATCGCTTGATAAAACTGAATGTATAAATAATATAGCTAATCTTTAGAAAGACGTTTGTTGTGATTACATTCAGTCACATTGTGCTATCAATTTGAACTCTAAGGCGATAACAAATAGAAAGTTTCCTTGACTCTATTGAAAAATATCATTCACTTGTGTAAATATTTTTCATGACAACTGTATTTGTGTATAAAATATTCACAAAGTATATAATCGCAGCCAGTTTTAAGTTAACTGCAAAGTCTTTACTAATAATATAAATAAGTTTTTGACGAATTGACGATGGATGGATGTTTGTTACTCTTTCACGCAAAGAACTACTGAACGGGTTTGAATGAAATTTAGCAAACAGATAGTTTATAACGTGGATCAATTCATAGGATACTTTTTATCCTGGTACATAGTATGATCCCGTGGAACAAAACTCGACGCGGGCGAAGCCGCAAACATACGCTAGTATACTTATAAATCCGAATGTATGTATGTTACTCAATCATGTCGTAACTGAGCAAGATATGGCCGTGACACAGAGGAAATTTACATTGTGGAATATGTAATAGGATTATAGACTTTATCCCCATCGGGTATGTGATTCTTTAGCGTTTTCGTGGTGATATTCCTATTGTACGAGACCCAAGTGTATGAAAGGACCACCAGTAGAAGCACTCAGTCAATACTGCTGGATACTATTATTTCACAATCGAATGAAAATCCATAGTTGAATGATTCATTAAAAATCTAAATTTTAGTCATAATGTAAAACAGATAATAGTATGATAACATTCTTACCCAACTTTGGAAATACTACAGTCATTAATTAGACGCCTAACCGTGTACGGAAATATCACTTCCATTTTTGGTACAAAACGATCGAAAATATTTATTTTAAGGTACAAAACTGGTATTAAAACCATCAATGTTGCACCGAATTAGCATAAAGGTCGACAGTTTGCAAGCTAATGAGTACACACGTCGAACGTTTGAGATACCAAACGAGGTCAGCATTGCTTACTGATCGGAATTAATTCGTATTACATACAATCTCCTCTTTGTGACCATGAACAACAATAACACAATTGTGCTAAGCAATCATAACAGTACTTATGGACCCTTACTTTCATCTTCCTTTTTGCTTGGGAACCAAATAATTAACGGCCTCAATATATTAATCAAATCAGTCTCTGTCACTGCCCATTTCTAGACATAGGCCACAAGGAGCTCTACAAGATCCGTTCCTCCCCTCTATTAAACCCCTTTTGACGTGCCCAGCTAATTTCACGTGCAAGGACTTTAACGGAGCAAACGAAAGAGCTGTCCAAGTTGCTACGTACTGGAAGGACAAAATTTGAATTGTCGACTCGAAAAGACGGAAGAAGTGTAGAAAGACCATTCGATTTTTGAGTTGCCACGTTCTCATTTCAACAGACATGACCGGTTTTTGCTTTTGTGGAAAGCCAGTCACAACAGCTTACATGGGATCCATGTGAGTTGGAGTCTTGATAACGCTAAGATAACAGAAATCAAAGGCAAGTATATCTGCGGTGTTACCATGTCAAAACAAATCAACTAAGACTTAAATTATGATTCTACCACAAATCCCATACATACTAGCAAAAAAATTATGCTTACCTCAATCGAAAGCCTTCGACATATCACAAAAGATGCCAAGAGCTTTGTTAGCTCAACCACACTTCAAAATATTATGCAAGTAGCATCACAAGATAGTTATATCAATATACTTTGTTAGCTCTTGAATTCGAGAAGAGAAACTCGTGATGTAATTGATGAAGAAACTGGTCATGACGAGTACCTATAAGAGACCAAACTAGGTAATGGAAAACTTTCCGGTATAAAGTAGGTAGAGAACATTAACCCTATGCCTGAAAGGTCAATTACTTGATCGGAAAATCGGTTAAAGCTGCCGTAATTCAATAACCAAAATAGAAATAGACAATCACAACAGATATTGATTCAAGAATTGTAACTGGGTTCAATTTTGTCATGGTAATAAGCAAACCAATAAGAAACGAATAAGTTTGGACCACATAAACGATAAATAAACTGTAAAAGATGATACATTTAGAAAGGAAGTGATTACTGAGATGACTTGTAGATTTTATCTGCCCAGTCTTTTTCCAACTATGTTGGGGGCGTCGAGCGGTCGGCTTCTACTGTAACCAGATGCAGAAATATACCAGCATTTTACCTAGAGCGACTGCCTAGCTGACCTCCACAACCGAGTTCGTACTTGGTAATACGATACTCTTTGGTATGACTGGTTGTCAGACTTTCGAGCCGCTGACTACCTTCAACGACAGCCAAAGACAGCTGTATGAAAGGAAAAGACGTCTACCTTAAAAAATTTAGATAAAAGCAGAATAATCAAGATGTAGAAACGTTACAATCAGGTCTCAGTAAAAGGATCGGACGAAAATATCCACAATTGAATGCTTTAGAGCGGAGCTCACTAAAGCCATTAGGGACGGTAACCGAAAAGGGGCATACCAGGCTATCTTTAGATGTGACTGAGCAATAAATATCTTCACATAAATTTGAAGGCCACAATACACAACATCGAACAAATGATTACTTTATTTCCAAAGACATTTTACGAAGACTATTCAAGTTTCGCTAAGAAAATCGTCCATGAACAATTTTTTCCCCAATCGTAACGGATTCGTGGGACCTTGATCTTAATTTTAACATTTATTTACAAATTGTAACTTAAGTAGCTGAATCTTTGATACTGAATAAACTTGACACACATAAGCGAAACAATTTTGGAAAAGTCTATTTTAGGACAACGGTAATTACTAAAGATGATGAGTAGGCGACGAAACCCTTTGTAAAATATCGGGGTAAAATTTGAGCCAATAGCTTAATCTTGACCTTTGAAGAAGATAAAAGATACCTGAACCTACGCATTTTATTAAACCCCAGTTACAACCGCAATAAACTTTATTTATAAAGCCCTTGGGTATTCAAACGGTATACGTCTTTGGCCGTAGATTCCTTCTTAGATAAAGGTTTTATCTCGCAAAACAAATAAAAATATCTCATCCTCAACATGGGTTTTAGCAATCTTTTAGTGATATCTATGAAGACTAAATCGGGAACCTTGATATTTGATTAGAAAGGTAAACAATTAATATCTGATTATCTGTTGTTTTTCTTATGATAAAGCAATTCAATTCAGTTTCGAGATACAGAGGATTTTATCAGCAGTATTTTGTGCACACTACATAAATTACAACTTGCCAACAAAGATAGCTATACTGCTATCAAACGCCTTCTCGTTAAAAAATCATTGACCTACGGGTATTAAAATAAGCTGTCCCCTGAGACAAAGTCGTTAGTGATTTAAAAAACCGTAATGACAAACAAATAACAGCGTGTACACCACTAACGTTCATTACGAGAACTTTTCCTTAGAAATCGGTTCTTGAACGAAAGTGAAAGTTGAATAAAAATGGCAATACTTTCATGTACCCACTGTCAGAGTTTTCTTGAAAGGTAAGAACAAACGCAAATCATTCGTGAAAGAAACATTTATTCACGAATTTATGGTACAGTCAGCACCAGAAGTAGATTAACACTACACACAGTTTCAAAACAGGTGTTTTAATAAAATCTTTTTAGATATTACTTGTTACTAACGAGTTATTAAAGAGTAAGGAATATTTAAAGAATAATCTTCTGAAATATTAAAAATAATAACTGGAGTCCTGTACATCACATAATTAAAATTCCGAAATGTTAAGCTACTTCTGCTGCTGACCGTACCTTAAAATCGGAATGAAACAATATAGCTTGGGTCATGACGTACAATGATTGCGGAAGTTTAAATAAATAAATAAATAAAATTGATTAGGAGAGTATGTACTTTGAAATGTAGCTATACTAAATTATGTCCTAAACTGCCGTACTGTAGTTTAAAAGTTTTCAATATTAGGTCAAATAAAATTTGCTGTAGAAACTTCACAGATATGATGATGTCGATTTATGACAGTAAAATAATCTTGTCCATAAATCTCTCTGCTTTGTCTAAATCTTTATGCTTTTGTTTTACCGTCATTAGATATTAATACCCATCACTTTCGCAGAGTTAGGGCCTATTTCCTATTACCGAAAAACTTCAATAATGAAACAGTATTGATCGAAGCTGGCGAAACAGGCCCTAACGCTAACTAATCTAACTGAACCCTTTTTGTTTTTGGAGGGTGCGAAGTCATGGACGGTGAGTGATCGGTAAGCTCGCCGTCCGTCCGTCTCATGACGACGACAGGCCGTGTCGACGGCGCGTTCGTGTTCCACGCGCGCCTCAAAGAGATGTCAGCAACATGGAAGGGGCCCGCAAGGGCCGAGCCAAGCCTGACCAAGAGCGGGAGGGGTCATTTGATGATTTTCCACCCACCATAAAAAAAAAAAAAAGGGTGCGAAGTCATCAAAATTCAGTTCCCGCTGTGGGTGGAGCGGAACGGAGTGGTAGACTTCTACTGACTAAAAACCACTCATGATCCTTCTTAGATCTTTTTGTCTGGGACCGCGTTATCTTATTCGAACAACCCGCAGCCCCGGTAGGTTCTAATTTAACCCTGTCATCATCTTCCTACCTTCATCCCATTCTATTTGGGACCGGCGCAACACGTTTTCTTCTTCTATTCTTCCCTGTTAGACGTCACGGTGGCATTTACTCCTTTCTCTTTCATATCATTCCTCACACAATCCATCCATATTTTCTTTGGGCTTTCTCTACCTCTCCATTCTTTAATATTTATATCCATCACTTTTTTAGTCACACGCGTTTTTTTTATGAGATGGGCGTACTCTTGTCCTCAATCTTGCCCTAGGGGCAGAGATGAGGTCGACGATGGAACGACCTAACCCAGAATAAGCCTATTTATTTAGCGTTTTATCGAACTTAACCCTGTACAATAAAAAAAAGCAGCAAAATCTTCACAAATATTCACCTGAGCTGAATAAGGTCTCCAAGCTCAGCGGGCAGCGATCTCAGCTTGTTATTAGATATGTCGAGCGTGTGCAAGTTGGCGAGCTGATTGATGTCGGGCGGGATCCTCTGCAGCGAGTTGTCGTTGAGGTATAGTGCGGTCAGGTGCGTTAGTTGGAACAGCTGGGGCGCTAAGGCGCGCACACCTCCTGTTACCTGGAATTTTTTAAGTTATTGTTAGAGGATTGACATAAATAGTTCTCTTGGTGAATCCTTCAGGGTAGCCCGCGAAATTAATGATGGCCAATCTCAGTGGAGAGTAGCCATCGATATTGAGATATAATTGTGCAGAGGTGCAGACCAAAGTGCACTTAGAGACGTGTGACGTGAGAGAGATCAAGGGTGGTACCAACGGCTTTACGAGCTTTCCTAGACATGGAAACATCACACCGCCAATATTCAAAACCTAATAAAATAATAATGATGGAACAACTCAAAAATACTACTGGGAAACGAACCCCACACTCAACTTTCGCATTTGCTATTACGATACCAAAGGGGCAGGAACAGTTGCGTTAGTGTCTGACGTTGCCGTCTGTTCATGAAAGTGTAATGGGAGAAGCCGAATTGGGAACCTCCTCCTTTTTTCGAAGTCGGTTATATACTCAATTGATGCAAGTATTACTTATTTGGATGTTGTTTGCGATCACTCTCGCTTTCGCAATGTTAGTGACGACAAGACAAGTTGAGGAAAACTTAATACATGTTACGAAGGCACATCTTGACACTATTACACACATAGCAATGCAAAATGACAGTTTCTGTATGTTTGCATTGTATGCACATGAGAGCAAACAATGTATTAACCTTTAGGTTAAATTTAGCTTAAGGAATAATTTATCTCTTTTATTGAGGTTAAACAGCGAATAAGCACTGATTTACCTTAAATACTTAGTTAATTTAAATGAATGCCTTGAAGAAATATCTGGTCGATCTAAACTAGTCTATAAAAATAAATTTGAATAAATTATCAAATTAATGACTACTTGAAATTGCAACTGTTGAATTATCAAAAATTAAACATATTGTGGCGAGATGGGCAGACGATATTGTTGTCATTGCGGGAATATCCTGCTTGAGGCTGGCACAAGACCGTGGAGCTTGGCACAAGCAAAGAGAAGCCTATACCCAGTAGTGGGTGAAATCGGGCTGCGGATGATGATGAAACGTATTTGAGTCTTTACTATAACAATCTACCCAGTTCAAGCTTATTCACAAGTTCATTCATCATCATTCTCTTGTCTTTGTCCCAATTCATTTGAGGTCGGCGCAGCATCCCGTCGGGGCTGCGGGTTGTTCGCAAGAGATACCGCGGCCTCGACATGAAGGGCTAAGAAGGAACATGGGTGGTTTTTAATCAGTAGAAGTCTGACACTCCCTTTCGCTCTGCCCAAGAGCGGGAGGGGTTATTTGATGATTTTCCACCCACCATAAAAAAAAAGGTCGGCGCAGCATGTCTTCCTCTTCCATACTTCTCTGTTTTTCGACATCTCATGAGACACCTCCGCAAGTTCATTCAAATGGCAAAATAATTACATCAAACTCGACCGACATCCATCCTATTCTGATACTGACAGCTCAGACTTTTTCTAATGAGGTATTTCAAACGAGAACCTGACATGGGCATGGTCGTTAGTGAATAAGGGTTAAGTACTTCGCTCACAGGTATCAAAAAGGTTCTCTCTAGGGAGGTATAACCACTATTAGGATATACGAGGGCTTTAGTAATGGCTGTTATGGAAAAGGAACACCCTATAGACAAAAATATACGAGTGGAAGGAATATTTTTCACTTGTTATAATTGACTAGCTGACCCACGCAACTTCGTCCACGTCACATAATATAGCTCATAAATAACCTTTCTCGATAAATCGACTATCCAACATATTAAATTGAGTTAAGGTGAATCATACAGGCTGCTCCCAGCCATTTTCCCGCTAGATGGCGTTGAAGTCAACATTTTTAGTTTATTTGTGTTTTTGTGTAATTGGAAAACTATTAAGTCGTAGGAGTAGCAATTGCGGTTATCGGACATTACGTCTTATCGAACTGGGTCACATCATTGTCATAATATCCACCTAATTCGACACAAAGGTGTAATTTAAAATCTGCCATTGAATATAGCGTCGTTTACACATACAGACGTAGACGTGAGCGAGTACATTTACGAAGATTGAACACTAGATGGCGTGAATGAAAAAAAATGTTTTTCATTTTTCTTTATGGGTAGATTGGGTTGGCAGAACTACAGAACGCCACCTGCTACGGTATATCATCATCAGCCTATAATGTTCCCACTGCTGGGACACGGCCACCACGCGGGCCCAGTGGGGTAGATGTCACGTCTTAAAATTTTTGGTTCTAGGACATCTCACCATGATTTGCTTCATATTTATTGAGAGCATGTGGTGATGCAATACATTCCACAAAGTAATGCGCCTGTCTGGATTTGAACCCACGACTTACTGTTCGTGAGTCGGTATATTTTATTATGTACGATTGTTAAAAAATAAAAGGTATATTTGTTGGTGTAAACTATTTAATTTTGGGAAATAAATTATGTCAACAATAATTACAATAAAACGCAGTTTTATTTTACTCAAAAAAATCTAAATCAAAACTCATTTATTCAAACTAGGCTGATAATCAGCACTTTTCGAACGTCAAAATTTACTTTACTTTACTTATTTACAAGTGACAGTCCCCCAAAACGCCCACCCTTCGACACTTCCTAGTGTTTTTGCTGGAATGAAGAAGTGGCGGAACAAACTCTCCAGCAACACATCTGTCTGTTTGGTTAGAAGAACCAGACTCGATACAATACTATGGTGTAAGTTAATATTACGATTGACTACAATCAATAATAAAAGGTATATAAAAATAAAACATAAAAAAGACATAACATATTATCAGTAAACTAATTTAGGAGAAAGAACATAAATTACAAACATTGTCTTGTGTTCAACTCAACGACCAGCTATTCTTATCATTTTAGTAGTTGTTAATGGAATAGTAAGCTTTTGAACAAACTACATTAGGTACACTATTGATTTTTTTATCAAACCAGAAGAATTTGAAGTAACATAATTAAATGCTGATACATGCATAATCACTCAAAACTAATAACACTTATGATTAGTAACAGTACCAATTATTACAATAATTATACATTTCATAACACGTAAGAAACTATAATTCCTAGACAAGAGCTACAAATCTAAAATGATTTATTATGAGATAATAACAAGGAAGGTGAAAAAAATATTTCCTAATTTGGAAGCACTCAACAAAAGCATATAATAAAACGAAAATATAAAGCTCTTTATATGAAGTAAGTATACCTAAGAAGTATTATTTCACCTTTTGATACAAAATAAAAAGAAATATACAATGATAATGTAGATTCTAAACAAACTACTACCATAATACAATTAGAACAAAAATCATTTGATTTGTTGATTTCGCCCTCTGCATTGAAACTTTCTTTGAACCAACTGCTACACTGCTGCTGCAACAAAGAAAACATACTTAGCATATAATTCTTACTTTTTGACCAATATTATTTACCATTCACTTCAAAATATTATTTACCGTCAATCTCCAAAGCTGCTCTGAAATAAAACTTTACTTCTCTTATTTGCTTGAATTTCTAACTGATGTTGATGTTGCAGAAGGATTTGAAGCCTTCAAAGCAATTTTTTCATTGGCTGCATAAATGAGAGCCCACACTTCTGGAGCAGTATTTTTCAAACTTTCTACGAGATCTTCTTCCTTCTTTTCAGTTCCATCTGTCTATGTTTTATTTACATTGCAGTAATAATCTTTGGCTTCAAAATATTTCGCGAAGAAAGAAGGAGCTTAGTGTTGGCCAAGATCTAAAAAGAACAAAATATAAATACAGAATAATATGCTTCACTGATCCTGGGATGACTTACAAATTTGATTTATTCATTTACCTTGTAGAGTGCACTGGTATAGTTTTTGATTACGTCATTCTTGCATTAATTTTTGTTTATGATGTTCCCATATGACACTTTCTCTATCAATTTTGCAAACACAGAGGAGTCTCCGTCACCAATAAAACTAAAATAGCGAAGTTGATGTATTTCTTCACTCTTTTGAAAGCCTTCCACAATAATTTCCGATTCCATTGCTGTAGATGGTCCAGTAAAATTTTTGCAGCAATTATGTGCTTTCATATCCATGTTTCTCCTCCCATAATATTGACATGTATAACAATATTTGTTTCTAACACCAAGAAGCAGGCCTGGAAATGAAAAGCAACACTTGTAAATAATGCACATAATAACATACATACATACATACATAAACTCACGCCCTTTTCCCATGGGGGTAGGCAGAAACCACAGAACGCCACTTACTACGATCCTTACATACTCCTTTTGCCTCGTCCACATTCATACATCTGGTCATACACGCACGCCGGTTACGAGTACTACGCACCTGTCCTTTCAGAAGAACGGCACCAATATGATCAGTGTATGTCTTTCTAGGGCGTCCCCTCCCGGCATTACCACTCACATAATAAAAAAGTCATAAAGAACCAAATTTGTTTTTAGTAAAATATTAACTTACCATACCAGATGACGAGTCAAAGTTATGCCCGTATGACCTTTTTGAATAGCAATTGATCTTTCTTGTTCACCAGCAATTTTAATTTCCTCTGTCATATGTTCTAACCACACACTGCCTTATTTTCTTTCAACTCGACGAAATTTATTGGCTGACATTGTTGGAATATCCATAAGACTTGTTATGTGAGCTGCTTGAGTGTAAAAGCTACCAGAAGTCACAGTTGCCCACAAAAATGCAGTTTTTATTTTATTACTGCTACCAATGTTTCCACGCTCGATCACAGCACTTGAAAATTAATTCACTTCGAAATCCATCATGTCTTTCACTAACAAATTCAATTTGTGAAGATTCACACATATTTCAATGTCTTTCCAGAAGAAATGCCCACTCTATTACATGCTTCAAGTCCACTATGCGATACCCAGATATCTCAGATAAGCCTTTATTTGGACCAGCTTCCACAATCAATTGAAAATGATCGCAAGTGCAGGAGAAGTGCAGACGGATTTTCCTTCAACTCTCAATGTCAATTGGGTTGCGTTCAAAAGATGTACTATAGTCGGGATGGGTCAGTTCTTAAAATAAAGCCTTGTTCACGGTTTAAACTTTAATTAAAACTCAGGAATAAACACATTACACAAATTAAAACTCTGCCATCTCAAAAGTATCTCTCTTACCCAGTGCCAACATTATAATTCAAAACAACATTTATCATAAGAACTTAAAACTATAACGCTACGAAAGCCAATCAGCGGCCGAGTAGCGGCGCGACGACAGATCAGTGATTGGTCGGCGCGACGCGCGGGAGCAAACATGCTAGCGCGTTGGTGAATATCTTTGAGGCGCCTGTCCTCTATTGGCCCTCTTACGGCCAGGGAAATGGGAGCGTTCGGAAACGTTTTCCGCTATAGTACGTAATAAAATTTTACTTATCTTTATATTTCAATGTTACCTTTAGATTCCTCGTAGAACTGGTCAACGAATAAGAAAAAAAAACAGATTATAATAACTTGTTCAAAATAAAGCACGGAACAGAAAAAAAACAGATTGTAACTGAATTATATTTGTTTCTGAACGCACCATAACAAATTTCGACGTGAAAAAGCTTAGTAGGTATCTACTACAAAATAAAACAAACTATATAGATTTAAATATGTGTGTCTGTTTGAAACTGTTTGCAAAATGCGTAAAAGGTGACGTAATCCGGCAAAACCATATTTTGCAAATGTTTGCAAGTTTCATTTTATGATCACCTACTTTGGTAGTTTACCGATTTAAAATAATTTTATTTATTGTTGACCAAAAACATATTATTCAAATAATACTAAGAAACACTGACTTTGTACTCATCACTGACACGTATGACGTAGGTAATTAGTATTGTGACGAGATTTCATAAAAATCACGGGCCAACTTGATGTTTCTAATACCACCGAAAATAGAATTGTGTTTTTAGAATATTTAACTATTATACCTACGATAAATTAGAATTACAATAATACAGTATAATAGATAATATGAATCAAATGTATACTGAAGAAATATTGCAATTAAATCAATGAAAATGCATAGCATACAAAATAATAAGTACGCAAGAACTTCCGCGCGCAAATCATATAGCGCGGGACAACCGAACTAAGAATGTATTTTCTAAGTTTCTAACAGTCAAACAAGTGAACGAAGTTTGGCAACGCCTTTTTTTCGTCCACATATTGCATGTAGGTCAAGGTTACGAAGAACGGCATCGTTGCATAAAACCTTCCTACGACTACTGGTATTTATGTTGCCATACAACAATAAAATTGTTTACATTAAAAAAAAAACATAACATTGATGTCATCAGTTTTATGTTATTTTATATTGTTATTTTTTTGAACGGTTGGAAAGGAAATAATTAAAACTAATTATTGATTTAACAGAATTATTATAAGATCGTCTGCACCTGCACGCCATCTAGCGTGCCATAGTCTAAACAAGTTTACTTGTCATTATTTGTCAAAAGTCACGCACACTACTAAAGAAGTGTCAAATTTTGCCGGGATTTCACTATTGTTTTTCTCGCTAAATAATGTAAGATAATGCTCAAAAAGGTCGATTGCGGACACTTTCCATTGTTGAGAAGTGATAAAATGATAAATTTTAAAGAAAAAGTCTCTGTGTGTCGTGTAAAGGTGTATTTCAAATATGTATGGAGGGTCGGTTGACACATCCACCTTAAATCGTACTCGTAACAAACAAAAAATCTTACCTTTTCTCTTTATAATACCTATTAGTTTAGATTGGCTTCGATTATAGTAATAAAGTAACAATTACTATAGGTATCTCTTACTGTTTAATATACAGTAACACCTTGTACTTGTAAACATTATGGTGCAGTAAATATTTTGAATTTGAATTTCTCCGGAGCCCCCAGAGGCCAGAATCCCCACGTACCTCCGCACCGGACCGAATGGCTGCCACGCGCTTAATTATTGTGTCGCCCGTATATTTTTACATTGCGATATCTTCTAAGATATTTGTTTAAACTGTATAGAGTAAAAGGCACAAATATTCTATATTAAATTTCCGCGCTAACAAACACATTTATATAGATATAGATTAATACCATATGGGTTAAATAAGCTTCGCAAAATATCATTATTTTTAACCTAACATTTAATTATTAAAAAATGGTTACAGTGAGTCAATCTTAAAAGATAAACATATGCTATCGCGGACTTTTTTTTAGAACTTTTAAAGAGGAACAATTCCTTGATACATGATATTTACGTAACTTAAACCGTTTTCGCAGCGCACGCAACGGAAGCTCTCAAAAAAGAATATCTTTTCCCGTTTTTGCAACATTTTTCATTTATGCTCCGCTCCTATTGATCATAGCGTGATGTTATATAGCCTAAAGCCTTCCTCGATAAATGGACTATCCAAGACCAAAAGATTTTTTCAATTCCAACCAGTAGTTCCAGAGTTTACCCCGTTCAAACAAACAAACAAACAAACAAACTCTTCAGCTTTATAATATTAGTATAGATATTCATCATGATCATCATCAGCCTATAGTGTTCCCGCTGCTGGGACACAGGCCTCCTCTCTATGAGAGGGAAGGGGCTATAATCCACCACAAGGGCTCAGTGCTTGTTGGTAGATGTTACATGTCTTCGAATTTTCGGTTCTCACGATGTTTTCCTTCATAATTTTGAGAGCAGTGGTGATAAAATAAATTACACAAAGTAATACGCCTGCCTGGGTTCGAACCCACGACTTACTGCTCGTAAGTCGGGGCCGCCACCACTTGGGCACCGGTGCTCGCTCTAACTGATATTATAACGATTATTTTAATCAGTTAGCAATAATATCTGATAACTTTTAGAAAGATTTTTTTTTTTTTTAAGAAAACGTTGCCCCACACTAGGAATTTCTCCTGTATCGTGGGTGCGTTTACAAACATTTAAACTCACATACACAAACACACCCACGAACCAACTATCAACAAATATTTGTATGGCCTAGGAATTGAACCTACCCACAAATCCAGACTCCGTAGCTGTTACTGATAAATTCCTGATGGAAAAAGCCTATAACACTTTGCCCGACCCGGGAATCGAACCCAGGACTTCATGCTCAACAGTCGCACTTGCGACCACTAGACCAACGAGGCAGTAAAAAAAAAAAAAAAATATGGCTGTACTGTAAGCAAACCTCGGCCTAACTATTCGGGAATAACAGACGTGATCTCCACCACAATTACCAAGCCTTTTCCTACTTCTTTCTCTCTTTGTTCATTCGTTGAGATCTCAGTAGTATATGAATGCCACGTTGGTCTAGTGGTCGCAAGCGCGACTGCTGAGCATGAGGTCCTGGGTTCGATTCCCGGGTCGGGCAAACTGTTATTGGCTTTTTCCATCAGGAATTTATCAGTAACAGCTACGGAGTCTGGATTTGTGCCCGGTTGACGGCAATAGGCTCGCCCCCTATTACATGGGACTTAAAAACATAACTGGCGAAATGTGGGTGTAGTATTAGGTACACCTCTGCCTAACCCTTCGGGGATTACAGGCGTGATGTTATGTTATGTGTTTTATTTATTCTTATGTTTTAGTCCCAAGTAAGAGCCGAGATTTTGAAAATCACGGCTTCTACTATGAGAAATTCCTAATGTTCTCTCCTAACCCTTACGCATAACTGCCTTATTGGTCGCAGGACCAGTAAACCGATGAGGCAGTGATGCGATTTCGCTTGTTTCCTTTTCGTCGAGGTGTAACATAAATGCCTAGCCTGCCTTTTCCCAGCTGTTTAAGTTGGAGTCGGCTTCCGGTCTAACCGGATGCAGCTGGATACCATTATTTTACATGGACCGACTGCCTATCTGACCTCCATGACCCAGTTAGTACTAGGTAATACGATACCCCTTGGGAAGGCTGGTTGTCACTTTCAAGCCACTGACTAAGCTGTAACGACTCTGATTGATCTACAAATGGCAGCCGGGACCAACAGCTTAACGTGCTTTCCGAAGCACGGAGGAAACTCGGTACGTAATGAGTGGTCACCCATTCACAGACCAACCTAGGCAAAGCGCAGGTTAAGCTGAAGATTTATCCGTGCGGCTTTTATTATTTAGCCACGAGCTCCGTTCTAGAGACAGTACATAATACTATTAAATACACACATACATAAACTCACGCCCTTTTCCCATGGGGGTAGGCAGAAACCACAGAACACGACCTGCTACGATCATTATATACTCGTTTTGCCTTATCCACATTCATCAAACTGGTCATAGACGCACGCCGTTTGCAAGTACTACGCACCTGTCCTTTAAGGTCAGTGTATCATGTCTTCTAGGGGGCGTCCCCTCCGGGCGTAAAACAATACAACGATAAAAACAATTACCTCAAGCGTGGTCCAGCCACCACGGCGGCCGGACGCTCGTTCCGCTTCCGACATGATGTGATAAGTGCGCCCGCTAGCGCTCTCATGCTTGTCTTTGTTGCGAGACATTCTGTCACCTGCAAACGAATGAGGTTGTTATCATTGAGGACTTGTTGCTGGCAGCTAGGTACTGTGGGGTCAACAAAAGAGGTGGGTAACCAGGGAGGTTGGTAGCCTCCTTGATTGGTGGTGATACTGTAGTGTTCAGTCGAACAAATAACTTTGCCGTAGATATCTAAGTACGTCTTGCACACCCCTGGTATGAATGTTGACAAAAATACTACTTTGGGATCAACAAAAGAAGAAGGAACCAGGGAAGTAGCCTACTTGGTTGGACATACTGTTATGTACCTAAATACGTCTTGTGTACCCTGGGAACAAACTACTGTGTGGTCAACGTAAGAGCTAAGTCTCCAGGGAAGTAGCCTCTTTGGTTGAATAATACTGTAATGTAGGTACCTAAGCATGTCTTGCCCAAATGCACACCCTGGGTATTGATGTTGGCAACCAACTGTGTGGTCATGTAAGAGGTAAGTTACTAGAGAAGTAGCCTCCTTGCTAGGATATATGTACTGTAATGTACCTAAGTACCTCTTGCGCACCCCGGGTATTGATATGGGCAAGTATCTACTGTAGATTCAACAAAAGAAGTAATGTCTTTGATTGGTAATGGTCTTATTTATCTATTTCATTAGCAGTAGGTTCTTCTTGCTGACTGGCTAGTATTGATTCCCAGAGAAAACTACCTATAATAACAATACTCCAACAGCTTTGACACAGGCCCCTTTTGTGTGAAACAGAGTATCATAATCTACCAAATAGGCCCAGTGCAGGCTGATATAGTAGCTACAATGTTGTTCTGAGTGACAAACTGGTTTAAAACCAGCATAATATTATAATTATATTGTTCAGTCAAATCTTTGAATGCGTGGTTGGATTTAAGTTGTTTTTAGAAAGGCAAATTGTTTGCCTATGCAGTGCAAAGATGATATTTGTGGCGAATTACTTATTATCTCTTTTGTTGACTCTCTATTAAAACATATTGATTAGGAAGGTCATTGTTTTTTTTCAATCAGTAATTCTTTTTAAATCTGTAAACAACTTTCTACTATCAATTTTAACAAGCAATACAAAATTATCATACGACTTACAATACACAATTATGTATTTAAATTGGGGTTTTATAAAAACTAAGGTGACGTTAAATATCCACTGAAGAAAATAATATTTCATGACATGCCTTTTCCTTACTCACACTGCAAACTTTCTGCATATTGGAAATGACAATAACTGGAACACATGATTTAGTAAACAATATGATTCTGTGTAACGAGTCTTTTAAGCCTGTTACATACTATTGAATTCTTTGCTTTGATTTGTAGGCTCTAATGGTGGTGTTGCCTTATAAAAATTCATTTTTTGGTTGACTTGGATTCGTGAAGTGGTCACACTGATTTTTATTTTCGATGCTGTCAAATTGACTTTGACATTTCTTGCTTTTCGACCTACAGCCTTGAATCAATGGAGTGATTTTTGAGCGCTCCAATAAAATCTCAAAATATAACTTGAGATGGGCGGCATCTAGTCCCTAATTATGTGGTAGCCGATTGCCCTTGTCATGATCCTAATTGGATAGCCTTTATTTTTTAAGGTAAGCGAATTCTTTGTGATTTCGGTCCGTTCCGCGTTGTCATGGCTATTTTGATAGCAGACGCTAATAGTTTCCGATATTTAATTGTTTCAGGATCTTTTATCTTCATTTTATAATTATTTGCTTGGATTCATTCATCTACTGATGACCACATTTTGATTTTTGGAAGAAACGGTGAGTTTAATTGTATATTGCTCGTAACCACCATTCGATCGCCATTTTTTATCCGCTAACGATTATTCATGTTTGTTTTCAGCCACAAGGCGTTTTTTTTCCATATTACTTAAATTTTTGAACGCACGCCCCTACCAAAATGCATATATCTTGGACCGCCGTTGGCAATCTCGGCGAATATCACCAAGATGCTCTTGGATAATCCATCAGGTTCCTAATTTAGTCGACGGAGTTTGGTATGGTTTATGATACATAACTTCAATTTATTTTAAAAAAAGTGCAATAATGACAGGTCTTAGAATAACAGCGATGTCATCTTAATTTTACACATTAGAGCTGTTAGCTTTAGAATTAGAAAGGAATTTTCAAACCAGCAGCCTTCGGGTAATAAAGTCGTTCTTACTTTTCATGATCGATTTTTATTGATACCTTCCCGCTTGAAGATTAAAAGTCTCAAGCTCCCGCAGGTAAGTCTATCCTTGGCATAGTTTTGTGTGTACTCCAGGCGCCCGAATTTTCACTTTTACTTATTTTTATTTGGAGCACACCACACAGTTTAATTTCATTCATCTCATCTCACACACATTTTTTTTTATTATTACATCTGTTAATGCTATTTTTATGCTTTTTACAAATGTGTAATCCTGAGCAATATGGCAAGAACAGAGTATATGTATTTGAAAATTAACTTGAATATATGCCTTACAGCTTACAAGATATTTACAGGGTATTGGAGGGAATTACCCTAATAATGAATGCTACCAATTTTGAATCAATGACAAGAAACATTTGATCCTTTACAAAACTTACTGCATACAATTTGAATTTAAAATGTGTTGAAAGCAAGGCCTAGAAAGTGATACTTCCATGCATGAAAATAAAAATCTGTTCTGGCCGACCTGTGGTTACAGTGACTCATTTTTGACACATCAATAAGTCACCATGTGTGTTTGTAGGACATCCTTAGATCATTAACATAGAATAAAGTACCCAAACACTTAACCAGGATATTTGGCTGTTAATTGGACCCAAAAAAAACTTGGAAAATCATTTAAACGTATGCTAACATAGCAATCCACTAGGATTGCTCAATCCACAAAATCTTGAACAATGATATTTTTCATGTAACTAGGTCAATTTCTAATCCATTTAAGTTGGATTTTGATACAAAAATTTCAGTTTTGAATAGAAAACTTTTTTGTTTCTTTTCCATTAAACATGTTTGGGTCGTTTTTATTGGCTATAGAACTGATAATGGGAAATTAAATTCTGATACTTAGTAGATGTTTACGTAATTTTGCCAGATATGTTAGAGAAACTGGTATATCCTAGAACCTAACATTTCAAAATGAAGAAAATGGACAGGTTTGGGTCGGGATCAGGCTGTGAGAGGGATCTCACAGACATATATATCAGTTTTATTTAAAGTGGATAGTGGATGTGGTGACCTAGTGGATGCTAGTATGCATATTATAACAATGGCTCAATGGACAGTGCCCATGTCCAGCTGTAAAAAGAGTCTGTTGCTAGATTGTAGACACATACTGACAACGGTTTAAGTCAAGCAAGTTCCAAACATAACATACCGCCTGTAATCCCCGAAGGGTTAGGCAGAGGTGTACCTAATAGTACACCCACATTTTGCCAGTTATGTTTAAGTCCCATGTAATAGGGGGCGAGCCTATTGCCATCAACTGGGCACAAATTCAGACTCCGTAGCTGTTACTGATAAATTCCTGATGGAAAAAGCCAATAACACTTTGCCCGACCCGGGAATCGAACCCAGGACCTCATGCTCAGCAGTCGCGCTTGCGACCACTAGACCAACAAGGCAGTCCAAGTTCCAAATTAAAGTAATAATAGTATACATAATACACTTGTTTTCACAGAGTAACCTGTGTTGCAGCTGTAGGCACATTAGGGATTGGCATATAATTATACAAATACTTGTTTTTTATAATTCATAGACTGTAAAGAGTATCTTACTATTTGTGAGGATGTGAAAGATTGCATTGTGTGGGTAGCAAAGAAAATGCTTGGTTATTTCAGAACCATATTGATATTAAATGTGTGTTATAAAATGACTTTCCAAAGTATGTTTGAAATCAATCAGCTCATTTAATTTCTGGTCAGTAGTTAGGTGTTTTCCCAATAATGTTTTATCAGTTTAACCCCAATTTCTAATGATAGAATTATCATAACCAACAGGATAGTATGTGGTATCCTTTATTCTATTATGCATAACTACACTAACAATGTTTTATAGAGTACATTAAGAATAGCCACTACATATCTAGCAGAAATGTCTAATCACCAGTGATACCTGTATGGAAATTACATATCATGAAGAGTTTGCTATTTTACGTCTAAATTACAACGAATATTACTCAACACGTTTACAAAACTAAAACAGCACTGTTTTTTTTTAAACGTTGACCAACACTTCTGTTAAAACAATCCATATTTCATACTTATCTACGTAAACACTGATACGATTGTTTTCATACATATGGACTCGAATCTATAAGCTACAGGGGTACTTAGTGATAAAAATGTACCTTTATAACACCGCGAGGGGTCATTAGGTGTGATAGAACGACTTTTTTCGATAAATTATCTTCTTTCGAAAAATAAGGACAACACAAGTCCATAACCTCCGTAGTACGGCGGATAAACCTAAAGAATACAGTTATTACACATGCTTAACGGACTCTTAGCAACGAAACAGAACCTATTTCCTGGAAAAAGTACTGATTTAATTCATTATTTCGGCGATTCCTGTGTAAATGCGTAGCATTTTTGTGTACAGCTGACATGAAAGAGATGAATCGACTCGAACCATAGTTGAGTCCCCAAGCGCCAATACATAATTCACACTTCCAACAACTTTACTTACAAAATAACTGCACAACCAATAAATACACACCTTCATCTACTCCTTAAAACCTTTTACTTCAATTAGGATTATAGTTATGGGAAATAATTCACTGTAAACAGACAATGGGACACTCTTGACAAACAACCACATCAAACGTCCATTTACCGACTGCAGCGACAATCGACATTAGCGGCGAATTCTAGAACTTTACTTTGTGTTGTGGCGACCATAGATAAAGTATTGTCTGTGGCGCAAAATTTAAAATGCAGTATTTATTTATTATCTTTGAAATTTTGAAACATTCTGTTATGATTACGATTTTAACTAGTTTTATTCATAAGTTTATCTTGATGAACTTTAAAAATCCTCAAACCCACTCATATTTACTATTCGATGCAAAAAATGCTCTGTGGCTTCCTTGTTGAATAGGAGGATGTTAGCAAATTCATTGATCAAAAGCAACCGCTAGATCGGTAGATAGGTGAGGAAACCGATGTTGGGATGATGTGTCGACATGAGTTTTCATTTGTGGTGTTACAGAGGAAATCATTTCACAAATGGTGGCTTTTCCAATGTGAGACTTAAATCCAGAAATCCCAACAAACCTGGACAAATTTCTGATCACTTATGTTTATTTTACGAGAAGATATGAATAGGTACTTTCAAAAATAATCTATTTTTGATCTTATCAGATTAAAATGTAACTTGCTTACTATGTAATACAATGCAATATAAAAGTAGTACACATACTTTGAATATTATGCAGGGTATTGTTATACGTATTACCTACGTTTTGAATTAAAATTTTAAATGAACTTTGTACTTTTAACGCGAAACAAGTACAATGGACTGAACAATCCATTTTCGAAAATCAAATCGCAGTAGGTAACACATAATTCACTGGAGAGTATTGTTTAAATATTTTGTTTAAATAAATTGTGCATTAAAAATGGTTGAAGTTAGCAAGCTGATGCTAGATCGTAGTGATCTAGCTCAATATACGTGTCACAAACTTTTACATCCGTGGACAGAAAGCTGCAAAGATGCATGGCTCAGCATGTTATGGAATTGTGGGAAAGGGTCCGTTATATTTTATACACCCTATCTATGTTTATTTACAGTGAGTACCGTTTATTTCAATTATTTAGCGTTAATAAGTTAGCTCACAAAATTTTGAACTTATTCTATAGAGGAATAAGTTCAATATTTTGTGAGCTAACTAAATGAATAATCAATGATCTTTCGAAATTACCACACATTAATATGCATTCAGTCATCACCATAATTATTTCGTTACTGCTGTTTTGGTGCTATAAGTTGACATAATTTCCTGCCCGTTAACATAATATTCGTTTCCCCTATATGGGAACACTCACCTTTTGGACAAAATGGATCAAATTATCAGTATTGTATTCTGTTCTTGTATTGCACCCTGATTGAACACTGATTGATTGTGATATGCCGTCTTTCTTCGAGGCAATCGATGCATGGAAACTGGCTTGCCCTATTACTGAATTATCCGACAATCCATTTTCCCAGACACAGTGGAACGAGCTGCTCTGTAGAGTAGTTCAACTGTGCGTGCTGGTCGGTGTCAGTCGGGGTTTTAGCTTCACGTACTGCCATCGTCGAGCATAGGCACTTTGTTCGAGGACACCACTTTCCGCCTCGCGGCTAATCTGTGCTTCTCTAAGTCTAGGAGCCTCGTGTTGTTCCCCTCATCGCTGTCACTGTGGTGAAGTTGTCATAGTCTCGGTCACCACCACAGACGTGACGAGCTTTTGTCACCGTCGGCGTCCTAGTTGTATTAGAACCCAATGGCTTGGCACGCAACGATGGCAAAAGGTCCGACGGCATGTCTGTCTTTGTTTGCATGGAAAATGGGTAGGCCTTTAGTGTTGGACGCAACTTGTGTCGATACTCTTGCACCATTCCATATTCCAAGGTCATCGTGCTGCCTTGGCGCTGTCGCTGCAGCTGCGGGGAACCTCAAGTGGTGTAAGTATGGTACCTTCTTGGTACCTAACTATTATTTTCGCGTCTTTTGGGGTTGAATGACCGTGGAATCCGAGTGCTCACAGGCTTTTCAAGGTCAAAACGCCACTGGACCGATTTAATATTTTTTTAAAGGGTATACTCCCGAGGTGGTCCCATAGTGACCAAATCAGGATCTGATGATGGGATCTCTGAGAAATTGAGGGCAACCCTTAAATTTTATAGGCACACATAACGTTTTCCATATATTTTCTGAAGCTGTTCAAGTATTTGCGTCTGATAGTCATAGTCTCATGTGGCTGCGCTGATGATGGAAAGTACAACTCCTCAATGGTTAGGAGTTGAAAGAAAATTCCTTCAAAATTATACGTACTTATCGACCGATACTTGTATTCTATCAGGCAATAGCGTGAAAGAATACAAGTATCGGTAGAAGAAATTTACCTTTTCTCGCCAGGTCAACCTAATAAGGTTGACCTGGCGAGAGAAGGTAAATTTCATTAACCGACTTTAAAAAAAAAGAGGTTCTCAATTCGTCAGAATATTTTTTTTAATGTATATTCACCAATTACTCGAAGACGCCTGAACCGATATAGAAAATTCTTTTTTTGTTGAAAAGGCGATATCCCAAGGGTTTACAAAAGGGTTGTACCACCAACTCAGTAGGAATAACTTTGAAGGTTCTCCTTCACTGCGAGCACCTGTAACGTAACAGTCCACGCTCGAACATGTGACTGAGGCATCAGACAACCGAGCATCACGCATTACGTTGCGCAATCTGTGCTGAATACCAGTATTTTATATAGAGAGAATGTCTATTTAACCTCCACAACCCAGGGTACTAACTGGGTAATACGTTACTAAACCACCCTTGGGATATCTCCTTTTCAATAAAAAAAGAATTTGATAGGCACACATGATAAGGAAATTAGGATATGACGATGGCATCCCAGAGAAATCGAGGGCAACCCTCAAATTTTATAGCCACTTATTACGTGTTTCGTGCTTTTTCTAAAGCTTTTCAAATATTCGCATCTAGCAGTCATTAGTCATCACTTCATGTTGATGAGTTGATGATGGAAAGCATAACTCCTCAACGGTTAGGAGTTGGAGGATAATTCTAAATGTTGTCTAAATGGTTGTATTTTTTCAGGTTATCTAGGTGAACTGATTATGGAAGTTACCTACTACTCCTCAACGGTTAGGAGTTGAAAGCAATAATAACGGAATCTTGAAGGTTAAGGGTTAGGTTTCTTGGTTGAATGATAAATGCGTGCCTAGTAAATATTTGTACCTATAGGATATTTCAACTAAAAATGGAAAAATAAAAATGTTTTTTTGTGTTTTTCATTCATAAACATCATGAATGACAAAGTTATACTTGCGATTTTTTTTTAATTTTCTCAAAAAACTGCTGCAGCAGTTTTTGTGGTTGAAAGTGTTTATTTAGATCTAAATAAGCTGAGTAGTTTGTTCTAATAAAGTGACTGTGACATACAGACGGACCGACAGACAGACATGACGAATAAATTCGTCATGTTTTTGCCATTGGGTTATGGCACCCTAAAAAAAGGATTGTGAACTTGTGACAATGGCAATAATATTTTAAATTGGTAAAAAAGAAGTAAAGGATACACCTGGCGGGCCTCATTTTTTTTTTAAACGTTCTATGTCTTTGAAATTTTTAAAATTATGCTTAGAATGAATAAAAAATAAAGGTCAAAGAGAAAAATGTAGACTGGCTGTATGTCAAAATACCAGAAAATGTTATATTTTAAGCATGAGAACATGAATTGACGAAGAGAAAAGTACGTTCATGTACTAAGAGTAATAAAGAAGACAATACATTCATTATTGAAAACATTTATGGACTGTCATTCATGATAACGCAGGTGTCAAAAAATGCAAGGTGTCAGTCAGGCGGATTTTATTGTTGTTCCGCACAACACATTCAGAATGAATAGTATTTTGGCCAGTTCATTTTCGTTCGTATTCGTATGAACTCCGTGCATTACGTATCGGAAACACCCGTTACTTTTTATGAGGTCAAATAATAATATTTTAAGTTAACCGTGTCAATAATCATCAGTATTGAATCACATGCGTCTTCCAAATATATTTGCTGCAGTGTTTAATTGTGTGTATTAGCTAAAAATGGTCGAAGCTAGTAAACTTTGGTTTGAAGATGCGTGCAGTAGTTGTAGATGCCATGAACTTATACACCCGTGGACGTACCGATGTTCTGATGCTACGAGAACCATGTTACTAAGTTGTATCAAGGGGAGTTACAAATTCTATGCTATGGTTTATCTTGTAAGTATTTAATAATGTATGACAAAGGTATGAAACTAGCCAATACAAATAACGTTTCTGTATTGGCAAGTTTCATACCTTTGTCCAAAGTACTTAGTTTTTTAAATTGATCTATCACTTATTGAATAGATGATGCCCTTTGAACTTTACCCGATTTGATAAACCATATAGTGTAGTTTGGTATGTGATACCAAAAAGAAAAGTCCGTTAAAACTATTATTTATCTTGAAAACCAACTTAAGATTTTTTTTTTTTATGGATAATGGATGGCCTGGTTACTCGAATATTAATCTTGGTTAGCTCAGCACCCATTATCCGACAGAACCATTGTGATATTTATTTCTCATAAATGCAACTCCATAATAACATTAAAATGCAACTCCATCACTTTGTTCCTCTGTTGTTACCCCTCATCATGACATGGGTTATAAAATAATTTAAATCTCAAAAGAATGTTGCCGTGGGATAATTCTCATCTCAATAGTTGGGTGTTACCAGCTTAATTAAATTCCAACTAAAGCGATTGTTAGCAGGAAACCAAAGTAAGTTTCTCTGTATAGAGTATTAATACATAAATACTGCTATATAGAGCAACTACTAATCTTTCCCTATTAAACTATTCATTTCCTCTTCCTTCTTTTAGCTACTAATTAGTGGTAAGCATTGAAAAATGGGGAAAAAAAAAGTTTTTTTTTATAGATTCAGTATTATTAAATCTGCATCTAAGATGACCCCTAACCAAAATAAATTATGTCTTTGTTGTGCCTTACTTAATAAATAATATAAGCTACTCTTAAAATGATGAGCGGAGCTATGTCTATTACCCATAAATGTGATCTGTTTCAATTCTATTCTGCCAGCTTGTGAAAAGACTTATATGCTGAATCCCAGTTCTACCATTATCACCATCATCTAGCCTAGCCTTTTCGTTGGCTTCCAGTCGAACCGCATGTAGCTGAATACCATTATTTAACATGAAGCAACTGCCTAACTGACCCTCCCTCACAACTCAGTTAATACTGGGTAATATTATAGCATCATACAATGTCATAAATAAGCTCGCATTCCATGCTACATGAGAAACTGACATGATACATAATGATAAGGGTCAACATAGTAGTGAAAGCCACTTAAAACTGACTAGTAATGTACCTAAATAAACTCCATTAAACATATATTTAAAAAATTCGAATTTAATTATTTTATGAAAATGTAACTTTGTTTCAGATACAAATATTAATGAGAGGAAAAAAGCTTGGTAAAAAGGAAATACTGGAACAATTCAAGCTTTATTTAAAATCAGGCATATTTGGTTTGACTGTGGGAAGTTCATTTGTCACATTGAACTGCATATTCAGGTAAATTATACAACTTTCATCCAATGTATGGCCAGCACAATAGGAAATTAATCTATTCCATTGTGTCAACTATTTATTTTTAGTAATCGAGTTTTAATGATATATATAGTTTAATTTAGTCACAATCTCTCATGAATAAATCTATTTTTTTATATAAATTTAGCATTTGCAATGCCGACCGAGACTATAATAGAAATATGGTAAACCAAGGATTGAACATGACTAGACAATGTGGGCAAGATACATTTTTGCAATGGATTACAGAAGTGTGTTTACAGATTATATTTTTTTATGTTTTCAGGAAACTATTCTTTAGTGAGTTCTCGTATTATACAACAGTGCTATTACCATGCACAGTTAGTGGATTAGCCGTGTACTTTGAGCCGCCATACAGAAGAGTTATGGTGGTCAATTTATTTGTAAATCTGGTAAGTTTAATTATTTTTCTCACACATATCTACACTAATATTATAAAGAGGAAAGATTTGTTTGTTTGTAACGAATAGGCTCCGAAACTACTGGACCGATTTCAAAAATTCTTTCACCATTGGGAAGCTACACTATTCCCGGGTGACATAGTCTACTTTTTATCCCTGTATTCCCACGGGAACTGGAACTACGCGGGTGAGACCGCGTGACGTCCGCTAGTTACTTATAAAGTGGGACTGGGTCGGATACCTCTGTCATGCATGTTGAACGGTTAGAAATCAACGGCTATTGCCCGGTCCCGGAAAAAAAAATGTTTATTTATCTAAACTTTATGCACAACAGTGATACATAGACGGACTTAATGCCACAAGGCATTCTCTACTAGTCAAAAATCGCGCGACATCGCGGCAGACATAGGCGGAGACAAACGGAACAAGCTTGTCACCATCAGGCAGAATTGGTTCACTCTAAACAATATCCTGTAACAAACAAATATTTTAGATGTATGTGAACTATTCCATTGTTTTCATTTAATTTACATTGTGTTTAAAAAATAATTACACATGCAATTTACATACAATTATAAGATAACATCTTCTCAGAAACATAATAATACATTTACATTAAAAAAATATGTTAATTCCTGTAATTTATTTGAGTAACACCATTATTTCATGGAAAGGTAAAAAAGTTACAAAACATACAAGTTTTACCTTATATTGATTAGTAAAGCCAAATACCAACGCGTTCTTATCAGATTCTTGTACAGCAATAGATAGCAATACAAACGAATAACAGTTAAGTTAAGCAGAAATAACTAGTTCAAGGTTTTTAGAAACTAAAAATGTTGTTCAACTCGTTTATCTTCGTTCTTTATTTATTGTATCTAATCTACTACATGTTTAAGTTAGACGAACTGAAAGTTTAAAATAAGTCATCATCTACCTAGCCATCTCCCAGCTATGCTGGGGTCGACTTCCAGTCTAACCGGATGCAGCTGAATACCAGTATTTTACATGGAGCGACTGCCTATCTGACCTACATGATGTGGTCACCCATCCACAGACCAACCTAGGCAAGTGCGGCTTAACCTAAAGATCGACCCGCGCGGCAGTTATTATTAGGCCACGAGCTCCTCGTCAATTAAGATGTAAATCAACAACAAACTTATTGAACTATAACTTTATAAGACAACTTCAAAAAACTATGAAGTTATGTATTTCTTCTTTATCAGCAATTATTTTTATTGGAATATTACCATATTTTCCTTTCCATACCTTGTCAATATTGCAATGTATTGTCCAAAACAAATATTAGATGTCCTGAGCAGTTGTTGAATGACGTCATTGCCCACTTAAAAACATGTAAGTTATCGATCGTACACAAGAATATCCGTATCTAACTCTTGAATACGTTCAATTTAGGTAAGTACTCGAAACTTGAGCGTTGAGTTGCATTAAATAAATTAACAAATAAAAAATATTAATTAAATCCAAAAATCGCACGATCTTTATCATCTTTTATCATGCGCACAGACAAGAATTGGATGGGAGTTGACTGACTAAAAAAAATATGATTCTGTTTAGTCCGTCTGTTAGATTATCAAAAAATATTGGACACGTGTTTTTTGTTTCATCGAATTAATAAAAAAATAAAAAAATAAAACGTGTCAAAGATCGTAAATGGGGGTTGGTGACGTCACTTTCTGGTAAAATTATAATAATAATAATAATAAAAGTTTATTTAGGAACAATAACACGAGACATAAAAGACAGTTAAAACGATGGAAGCTGCAAAAGTATCAAACTGTGACGTAGCGCGACGTTTTGAAGCACTGTATCGTCTTCATTTATTGTTTACATGAAAAAAAAAAAAATACGTGACCAATATTTTTTGGTAATCTATCTGACGGACTAATTAGATTTTTTTTTGTCAACAACCCTATTCCTGCTTACGTCAGTGTTCTTGAATTCATATGACCCTAATCTATTCAAGTTGCGAATTAATAGGCTTCTTCTGGGTTAGCTCGTTTCATCGTTCGGTCTCATCTGATCTCTGTACTCAGGACAAGATTGAGGTCAAGAGCAGGCCCCAAAAAGAAACTTTAAAATATTATTTGGCTTACTAAATATTATACGTAGCATTAAAAGTAGATAAACAAGTTATGTGTTTACAAACAACCGTCGCTACAACAAAAAAAAAGTAGCGGTTGCGTCTTTCGATAAAAACTTGTATTTTTTTGTAAACTGTTGTTATTGAATGTACCTAATCCTCTTATACAAATGCTTCATTTACATAACTCAAAAGTTGTTGTCTATGTGTTATTTTTACTTAAAAGTATGACAGTATGTAGACCCATAAGCCCCCATAATAAATCACATTGACTTTGGACAGCCCAAGGTCTAACATACCATCGCTTGTAAGTTGTAAGTGTCACGACCCACACCCAGGTGTACATTCAGCAGCACAATATGTATACATTTAGTAGCGTTTTGAAGCAATTTTCTCCTGCTGTATTAATTTAATTTTTATGTTACGAAACATTATTATCATAAAAAAAGGTCAGATCTCAAAGTTGCAATCGTTATTTCATGAGAAATTCTCGTTGGAATTGAGGTTACAACGTTTTAAAACTTTGAACTTTTGAGTTCTTTATTTGCTAAACATATTGTGTAAAAGGTGTAAATATGACATTGCCAAGTGTATACATATTATTGCTCGTGACACACGACTTCATTTCAAACCTGGTTAATGGCAATTGGCTCGCCCCCTGTTACTTAAGACCTAAAACATAACTAGCGAGAAATGTGGATTTATCATAAGGTACACCTCTGCCTAACCCTTCGGGGATTACAGGCGTGATGCTATTTTAAATATTAATATCTTTTCTAGGTATTCGAGTACTGGGTACGGACATTAGAAATGAAAGGCTGGCTTCGGCGGTCTCCTGGCAAAGAGACCCTTACCTTCATGATCGGTAGTGCCATCTTCTTCTATCTTATGCGGTTAGACAGAGAGAACGACAAGCGGACGCCTTTGTTCTGGTATGTATGACTTTATCCAGCCTTGGCTTTCGGAGTCGGGTCGGCTTCCTGTCTAACTGGATGCAGCCGTGGGTCTATACTGACCAGCGTTGGACTAGGGTATTGACCCCGATTTACAGGTTTTAGGGTCGCATTTCGAAACCAAATAGGCGTGTAACAAAACGGTAAAGGTTAACATCGTAACGAAATTGACTTGTTCTGAAATTTTCCCGTGATACTTAGAGATGAGGCCTATTGCACGATAGTAAGGTTCGTAAAAACGTCAAACGTTACTCAATACAGAAGGAGAAAATCACTTTTAAAACCTAGTTCGTGTATACATACTTACATAGTTAGTACATTGAGTGGGGGGTTGTGACGTCACTCACCGGTATCACGCACTGTATCGTCTTCATTGTTTGTTTATGTGAAAAAAGAAAACATACGTATCCAATATTTTTTGAAAATCTATCTGACGGACTAATTAGATTTTTTTAGTTAACTACCCTATTGTTATTGCGCCGGTCATGGCCACTCTACATCGAAATTAATTCATGCGGCTGTCTGCTACATATAAAATAGCGATTCACAGAATTGTAATTAAAATCGTCCAATCATGAGCGACTAAAATGAATAACGACGTATGATTTTAATCGTAGGACCAACTTGCAAAGGCTTCCGCGTTCAGTCAATACTAGTCAGGTATAGAATAGAATAGAATTATTTATTTGCATTGAATGTAGGTATATAAATTTAAGGTGTTACAGTAGTAGTTTTGTTCCTGGCATTTGGCATGCAAAAAATTATACTTATAAACAAATACACAAATTCGATTTCTGATCGATTCGAGATCTGATTGTAGTTGTTCGGTTTGTTGTATCCTTTAAAGTAGGGAATAAGTTGCTATTACTTTTGACAAAAAATGGAAAGCTCTAATATGTAAAGACAAGGAAAAGTAATTAGTTTATTATCAATGAAAAAAGTTTTGCAACTGTCAGTAACTTTTAAGTTAAAAATTGCTCTTACACAGCGTTTTTGGGCTTTAAAGATATATATATATATATATATATATAAGGTATTAAAGGTCATTGATCCACCTCGGAAACCACTGTCATTTGTAGATCTTTGACAGTCGTTACAGGTCTTACCACGGGTTTTAATATTACCCAATACTGATTGGGTTGTGGAGGTCAGATTGGCAGTCGCTCCATGTAAAATACTGGTATTCAGCTGCATCCGGTTAGACTGGAAAAGGGTAGGCATCTAGTTAGGACGTGTCTCACGCTAAGCGGTGTCCACTCCACGACTTATTTATTGAATAACCGGGGCATTTCTGTATATTAATTTTAATAAAAAGGTCAAGACTTGTGTATTAACTTGATCCTATAATAATAACAAAAGGAAATTATAGGGTTTATAATTATGACGGGTTGCATATTCAGGTTAAAATTATATCAGTAATGTATAATTGAAAGGCCACTTTAATTAAAGTAGAACAATGCTATATCGTGTTAAACGCATAACGTGCATAACGCGTATTTAATATTATAGCTAGCTCTTACAAACCAAGGCTTAAGTCCTATTTTACCACCTACAATTTAGTGGCCGTTAATTCATTAGTCAGGTAATTTTATAGAAATTCTGTTCCATTTTTGAATAAAATTCGAAAGTAAAATAAAAAGTTATGAGTACCAACGAGGTATTATAGTCAAAACTTGTTTTTCTACATAGTGGTCTAGTGGTCTGCAAACGTTACTGTTAAGTCTGTTCTAGGCTTGGTTCCCATGTCGGGAAAAGTGTTATTGGGCTATTCCATCAAGAAATTCTCAGTAGTAGCTTGGAGTCAGTATTAGAGCCAGGTTGTTGGCAATAGACTCGCTCGCCACCTGAACTTGTGAAATGTGGGTGCTTAAGGTATAATGGATGTACCCTTTTTTTTTTGGCTGGTGGAAAATCATCAAATAACCCCTCCCGCTCTTGGGCAGAGCGAAAGGGAGTGTCAGACTTCTACTGACTAAAAACTACCCATGTTCCTTCTTACCCCTTCATGTCGAGGCCGCAGTATCTCTTGCAAACAACCCGCAGCCCCGACGGGCATGGGTGTAACCTTAAGTCCTTAACGACGCCGGAAGGCACATTTTTTACCGTCATTGCGGTCATTGTTTTCTTCTGAGCCATACTTGTGAACCTTCTAGTTATGGAGCCATTATTTTAAACACAGCTACATGTACAGTCGAACGAGCTAATAACTGTACAACCAGCTACCTTGCATTTACTTTTAAGATTGTACAGATACATTTAGAAACGACTGATGTCAACCGCTGTATCGTTTGATATTAGTCATTTAATGCGAAACGCTTTATAAAACAAAATTGCAATCAATATTTTTTAGTACTAGCAAATATAAATATTTTAACCTTTTTTTTGTAGTTTATTTATTCATAGTTATCACGCCTGTAATCTCCGAAGTGTTAAGGACCCACAATTCGCAAGTTATCTACACTTATATTACAAAGAGGAAAGATTTTTATTTTTGTGTGTGTGTATGTTTGTAATGAATAAACTCAAAAACTGCTGCGCCGATTTCCAAAATTCTTTCACCATTAGAAAGCTGCATGGTGCTATTTCTTATCCCTGTTTTCCCACGGGAGCGGGAACTACGCGGGTGAAACCGCGTGACGTCCGCTAGTCCCATAAAAAACACAAATATAAGCTGTCGTTTCGCATTCGCGTCAAATTCAAGGAGGTTACTATACTAATGATTCTCAACCCGAAACAATGATACAATAGGTTGGTATTTTTTTTTAGAAACGGAAATCGATAAGTGTGAACCACCTTGTTAAATTAAAACGCATCCCATCTGATTATTTTGAGGTCCGGAACCCTAATAGTCCTATAATCGCACTTTCATACACACACAAATAAACGCAAATGTTTGTTCCACATTTTGTTATTCCCTAAACCACTGTATGGGGGTTCTTCTGAAACACAGTTAATTTTTTAACTAAAACAACAGTGTATATTAATTAATAATTGACCTGGCACCGTAACTTAAATTAATTATTTACGTCTTTTGTGACAACCTCCTGAAATTCGAGGCGGATGCAAAACAATAGCTGTGCCTGTGTCTCCTACCAAAGTGCAGAACAGTTTGTCGGAAGGAGTCTCGTAAACTAAGTATACTATTTAGATTTTGCGACTCATTCTAATATTGCCATTATTATTCGTATAAGTTACTTGACTTATTAACAATAATCTTGAACAATGGACGTACATAATAGAAGAGGGTCAAGGTAGCATGCATATATTTACTATAATTATTGCTACTACTGTCGCGTCAAATAAAGCGTTGAGATTATTTAAGTGAAAAATACTTGTACAAAGTATGTAGACATGATCAACATGTTATAATTTAAAAATATTATTATTTTTATTTAAATTTTTCATCTCAAGTTACATAAAGGGCAAAGTACAGCCATATTTTTAATTTCTTATTTAGCATATTTTTATTGGCCATTAATGTCCTAGTGCTGGGCAAAGGGCTCCCACAAATTTCCAAGTACTCTTTTCATGCAACACCTCAAACCAGCCATCTCAGTGTGTGTCCAGGTCATCTCGCCACTTCTCTTTGGGCCAGAGGCGACGTCCTCCATGTTGTAAAAAACAACAAATTAACATTACACCTATACATACAATAAACCCACATTTCGCCAGTTATGTTCAAGTCCCATCTAATAGGGCGCCTATTGCCATCAACCGGGCACAAATCCAGACACCGTGGCTGTTACCTGATGGAAATAATAATGTTATGTAATATGTTACATTAATGTGTGCGTGTATGACGAGATGTATGAATGTGGACGAGGCAAAAGGAGTATGTAAGAATCGTAGCAGGTGGCGTTCTGTGATTAACCCCTATGGTAAACAGGCGTGAGTTTATGTATTAGTATTAATATTAATGATTAATTTCACTTAAAGGTTCTTCACACCTCCACGGGTATCCAAAGAAGTCGGTGAGCCGGTGACTGGAATTGAGGGCAGAAGCCCTGCCTGCCCACACAAAGGACCATGCATCAATTATATTTTCAAGGTGTGTAATAGAAGAGGAATTACAAAATAGAGAGGTCTAATGGACACCTTTATCACCGCAAAAATGATCATTAATGTTTATTTATATCAATTAATCTTTCGGTATAAGGAACTCCGTTCTAAAAATTATATTTCGTTTAAATGTAATCTGAAAGAGTCGTTATTTCGTAGCAGTAAAGACGGTATTCATAATTAAAATGCTACTACTAGAGCAATTTTGGTTCAATGACAAAATTAAGCAAACGTTAATGTTGATAATATGGACATCGGACCTAGAAGTAACAAAGGATTTTGTAAGGTAATATGACCTTGTAGGACGTTAGAATAAGGTTCTAACGGCTAATAATATTTGTCTATGCAAAATGGTTACAGAAAATTAAAAAAAAACGATTTGTTTAAAAAAAAAAAACAATTAAATGACGGAGTTAACGTGTAACTAACATAAAAAAAAAACTCAACCGAATCGAGAAGTTTTTTTTAAGTTGGTTAAATTAAAAATATAAGCTTTTATGATGACAACAAAAATAAATACTTGTATACTATACTAGTATTTGCGTATGTGTGTGTTTGTGTGTGTCTGCGTGCGTGCGTTTCAACAAAAGTAATATAATACTTCTTCCAATCATGTTTGCAACATCCAACTTATTTAAATTAATTTATATTCTTTAATTTCAGGGCACAGCACAACTATTCGGTATCGGTTGCGCAATGACGATGTTACGAACGCTGATACCTAAAATATTGACTCCTGCTAAAGCCTTTAAATCTTTGAGGCTATCACACATGAAGTTGGGACTGTTCTTCGGAGGGTACATCGGTATTTATAGGGTGAGTTTGAAGTTATACCAGTGTGTTTATCCTTTTTTTTTTTTGGGGGGTGGGAAATCATCAAATAACCCCTCCCGCTCTTGGGCAGAGCGAAAGGGAGTGTCAGACTTCTACTGACTAAAAACCACCCATGTTCCTTCTTAGCCCTTCATGTCGAGGCCGCGGTATTTGCGAACAACCCGCAGCCCCGACGGGCGTCGGCCCTTGCGGGCCCCTTCCATGTTGCTGACATCTCTTTGAGGCGCGCGTGGAACACGAACGCGCCGTCGACACGGCCTGTCGTCGTCATAAGACGGACGGACGGCGAGCTTACCCATCACTCACCGTCCACAGGCCCGCGTGTACGGTGGCCGGAAGCCATAGTGTGTTTATCCTTGATCATACAAATGTACAGACGCCAGTACGCTACCCGAAACTGTCAAATTTACCCAATCAATCTTCATTCTAATTCTTTAGTGATAAAGTTGAAAATCCATTCAAGAAATTTGACAGATTGTAGTGGCTTGATGTGCTGACTTTTGTGCCAGGATCTTTTTGCGATCGCATGACTGACAGAGGGGCGTGCTTGGAAAACATTTGTGCAATGTTATGAAAACAAGATGGCGATATATAGGATTCAATAGGGAACTAATATCCGACTCTTTACCAAAGCTTTAGCCAAAATGCCCTTTCAACTCTTGCTAAATTAAAAACTGAATTTATTTGCAATTAACCGGACACAAACCCAGACTCCGAGGCAGCTACTGAATGATTCCTGATGGAAAAACCCAATAACACTTTGCCCGACCACTAGACCAATGCGGTAGTCCCCATCCATTTTACTAAAAGGCACTAAAAGGTGCCATCAGTAAGACACGATTTTTTAGTCCTCCTACGCTAAAATAAGTGTATTCTTCAACTCGCGTATTTTGCATAACGATTTATGCAAAGCCCAAGTACTTACATTTTTTAATTTTATTATTCCAGCATCAGGTAAATCAGATTTTAAATGTTTTTTGTTAAAAATAGCCCAGCTTTGTCATCATCTTTCCTCCATTCTCCCCTCCTGTCACACTATCGTATACTCCTTTTTCTTTCGTTCCTTTCCTTACCGAATACATCTTTTTCATTTATCTTTCGAATCCCTTTAAGCGTCATCATCATTCTCTTGCCCTTGTGTCTCCTCTCCCCCTTGCCCCGGCGCTTGCGACTATTAGACCAACGACGCGGTCAACACAATATAGAACTACAATAACAATGTCGAATTTATAAATAGATCCAGCTGTATATGTGGTGCATCCTAATGTATTTTTATTTGTATTTAGATGATCCTTTTAAATTAATACAATGTATCTCAATTTCAGTTAGTAGTGTGCATACTATGTCGAGCGCACGGCAAGGACAGCGCGATGTACGCGTTACCAGCGGGCTTCCTCTCCGGGCTCGCGTTCAGATCGGCGCCCTCGCTTCCCATCGCGTTGGCGCCTCTCACTTCTGCCTTACAGGTAATAATCGGACTAAATTGCTCTTAATCAAGTCACTAGTCTTAGTAGGTAATTATTATAAGGTTTCTCGTTAGACTGATTGTATGTATTAAAATATCGATTAGTTTATTTAATTCTATCTGTATATGTATGTATTGGTATGCACCTGTTTATGTATTATGTTTACAAAATGGTAATGCTATCCTATTTGACCCAAAGGTTGACTGGTAGAGAATGCCTTGAGGCATTAAATTCGCCTATGTTCCACTCTTGTACATGAAGTTTAAATAAATAAATAATGTCAAAATTATCGTTAACCTTAAAATCGGGGATCCGTTGCGAGATGCACGGTACCGGTTAATGTGGCGACATTTAGGGAAAACTATGTCCGGCGTCTTCCGGCTGAAATAATGATGAACCCTAAAATCCTTTTCCCAATATAAATGGGTTCATCAGCGAACATAAAATTGTGGGATGACTTTCCAAGTGAATAAAACGCACTCGTTCTTCCACCCATACAAACCTCTCTCCCATTCCAGATCCTAGGCTCCTGGGGCTACCAGAAAGGCATGATCCCCGCGAACTGGCCGCTGGTCGAGATCCTGTACTGCCTCTGCCAAGGTCTGCTGTTCCACGCGCGAGTGATGCACGAAGATGTTTGCCCCAGATACATCATCAACTTGATGCATACCGTTACTAGTTCCAAGTAAGTTTAAAATGTTATTTTTAGAATTGATTGGAAATTATCGCATGTTCTTTATGAAACTGTCATAACACAAATATATTGCGAATTCACATAATACTCCTTGAGTATTATGACCGTGGTGATAGGATTAGTCAGCTAGACTCCCCGTTACAGAGTGTGTAATGCAGAGTCTCGGAGCTGTCCAGGGTGTGCCGAAAATATGGAATCGTAGTTCGATTAAGATAACGCCACGGAGGAAGGCTCTTTTCATGCACGCCTAATTGCACCCACCAAGCAAACGACAGACACATTTCATCATGTAATATAGTTTTATTAAACTCATCATTTCATCAGGAAACCTAATCCTAATGTTTGTTCAAGTAATAAGATTTCTAATCGTTGTTATTGTTGATCTTAATCTTAGAATCAAGCTTTATGAAAGCGTAATACAAATACTATCCCAACACACGGATATCGCCTTTTCAGCAAACATTTATTGACATGCATATTTTCCTTTCCAGGGCCGACGAAATCCAGTCAGCATTTATACAGAAAATGATCAAGTTCGCTTCAGCTTAGACCAATTAATTGCCGTATTATAATCTACGAACATTATTTTTATGAGGCGGGAATATTTAACGACAAACAGAAATATGTTTCTATGAGACTTATTCCAATAGAGGAAAAGCGGGCGGAGAAACGTTTCGACATGATTGTACGCGATAAGGACAAGTGCTGATCCGACTGAATAGCGTTAGTAAAAACTCGCAACTATTTCCTCCATTATTGACCTGACCAATTTAAAACAAATTTCAGTAAACTGAATAACAACGATATAAACTGTGTTCCTATGTTTTTCTTTTTTCATTAATAGTTGTCTAATTTGTACGTTAAACCACTGTAGATAGCGGTTTAATCAGACAATTTTAAGCATTTTGTAAGGGTTCTACTGCTTATAAAGATTATGTATCATCAAAAAGGAAAACATAAAGACATAGAAGAGAGTTATATTTATTTTACTTTAAAAAAAATATTGCTTTTATGTCATAATTTCATAAAATAGAAAGTAAACAGGCAAGAGCGTTTTTATCGAGAAAAGACCTCCCGCATTTCCTCTTAAGTGATCTACGAACGACTTTTAGACGCAGGTCTGACTAGGAAGAAAGTTTGGTCATACGACCAGTCGTGTCCGACTAGTTTTGTCGACGAGTTGAGCAGCTGGTCATTCAACAAGTCGTGGCCGTCGCTGCGTAGTGCGCTAGGTCAAAGTGAAGGGAAAGTATTCTAAGTAATGCCTGTCGGGGCTGCGGGTTGTTCGAAAGAGATACCACGGCCTAGAACATGGGTGGTTTTTAGTCAGTAGAAGTCTGACACTCCCTTCTGCCCCGCCCAGAGCGGGAGGAGTCATTTGATGATTTACCACCCGCCAAAAAAAAAATGTATTTAGTCTCAAATATTCCCGCCCACTGTTATATAGGTGCAAGTCTGTGATTTATGTTAAACGTATGTTTTGTGGTACAGGGTTTATTTTAAATGGGTATATCATAAAAGGTTTGGTGTTTACTTTGTAAAGATTCCAGTAGTTTAGAAACTGTATCCGTTAAAATGCAAGATAAAGAGGTAAAGAAATAAGGAACTAAAAATTGCAAACTCAATTATTGTTAGACGGGTATTATTATTAAAGAGATTAAAGCAGAATATTTCGATTATTCACTGCGTATGCGCATTGTGGTGGACTGTTTTATCTCATGTAACTCGCATTCGAATATTTCTTTCTGAATCTCTATGCATCGAATATAATTTATACTTTACGTATGCCTAAATTGAGAAACATTTAACTGTTTTCCAATATTGCTAATTCTATGATATTTTTTATAAGAACATAAAATAAAAAGAGGGTAGTCAGTGTACTGCTGAAACAACACAAAAAATACAAGTAAAGCCTCTATACAGATGAATAAAATTGAAGTGTCTGTATGTAATTTCCATACGCCCGAAATGTTACGTACAAGTCCGAAATTCTAGGAAAAATGAGAAGATATCTTAGAAGATCGATCTAATAAAGTCTGTAATATAATTATTCAAAATCAACATAAAAACAACAGGATCACGTGTATAACGTAACGAACATAATTAATAGTCTTACCTCTTTATTTTGTAGCATTTATAGTACCATAGTGTAATTCCGGCGTTAGTGCCAAATATCGCTTCAAAATAAAATTGTGGCTTTGTGTGATTCCGGGACTTATGGGTTTTCTGAATATAAACCCGGTTAACCCCTGATGGTTCAATAAACCCGGTTGACCCCTGATGATTCAAAGCAATGAATAAGATATTATTAGCACATTTTTATAAATATTTAAGAATGTTAACGTCACCAAATATCTCGAATAGAATCATTGATTTAGTATTATGCACCAGAAAATATAGTTGAACAGACCTGAATACACGATATAAAGGGTATCGTGTAACAAACTTTTACTATAGATAAGGTGGGTGAACCAGGCGACCATAAAACGTAATTTCAATGCATTATTAAATCAAATCAATGATCAACATTGAACCTTATGAACTTATCGAATATTTAGATAAATTAAAATATAATACTCGGCGAATATTAGCATAGCAATACTAAGCGTATTTTAGTACTGACAGAAGTTGAAACTGTAAAACTTCTGTTGACCTAGAACAATTAAAAAACAAGCAATACAAATATCGGTAATTTAGGCATTTATTTCCTAAAAGTAGTCCAAGTATGAACCTTAAAATTATGTGCATTAAGAAGTTAAGTCGCGTAGTAAGAATAGTGCTTATAAATCAGTGCCTGGGTGATAATAATGTGATCACTTTAGGGCAATGTTACATTAACATCGAATAATAGTGAATGTAAGGATATTTATTTACCTTTACACTTGTGAAACTTATTTAAAAAATCTGTTTTTATTAGAAATAGTTTTGAATATTTTTTTCTGCCTAACTTTCCGCCCCGATGGTCAGCATTGGCACTTCATCCACGAGACCAACAGGGTAGTACAAATATTAATTGTAGGTTTGATAACTTATATTTCAGAAACTTGAAGCTTTAGTAATACTAGTTTGTATTGATGCCAGCTATATTTTCTCCCGTCGGGGCTGCGGGATGTTCGCAAGAGATACCGCGGCCTCGACATAAAGGGCTAAGAAGGAACATGGGTGGTTTTTAGTCAGTAGAAGTCTGACACTCCCTTTCGCTCTGCCCAAGAGCGGGACCCCTATTCGATGATTTTCCACCCACCAAAAAAAAAGAGCTATATTTTCTACTAGAAATAGATAATGGCGGGAGTTAGGTAGGCCGGGGTTTATACAAAAACCTCTTAGGCGTACATATTGACAATAAATCGAATTAATTTTTTTTAAAAAAGCAATAGGCGTGAAGTTTCATGATTAACATGGAATCAATTTTGTCTATTACCCTCATGGGGTTTACACATTACACACATGTTCGGGTCTGCCTGATTCGACACAGCCGGGCGTTAAAATAGAATAGAGGTGTATATTTAGCTCGAATTGAGCTAAATAACTGTGCCCCTCTGAAGTTGGCTACGAGTGGCTGGCGCAGCAGTCAAAATTACGAAACAAAAAGTCAAAAAGCAGTCAAAAATTATACAAAATTTATACAAAACTATGTTATCTTTTAAAAATATGTATTTATTTTGTTCAAATAATTTTCTACGTGACTGCATTTGCGCGATCTTTGCAAATGGCTAACTTCAAAGGGGCAAAGTTATTTGACGCGAACTATACATGGCGCCCGGTCCTTACCGATCGGCATAAGCCAAAAGAAAGGTAAATTAGCTACAAAAGCGACCCTCCAAAAATATTGCTGAATCGAATGTATGTGAATGACAAGAACAAAGTAGGTACTTATAAGTTTCACAAGTGTAAAGCTGTATAATATTAGGCACAAATTATTATAGTTACCTATAGAATTCTTTATAAACAAATTTAATATCACTTAGATAATTTTATTATTTATTATTGTTTTTTTTATTGCAAAGTGGGCCTTCTCTTGGCCTCGGTCACGCCTGATGGAAAGCGATAGATGAAGTCTATGATGGAACGAGCTTGCCCAGAGGATGCCTGTTCACTCTTGCTTTGAAGGCCCACTTTGCAATATAAAAAAATCGTAGAGTTTTATTTAATTATGTACAGATACAATATTATAATTTATTACAGTAACTCCCGTACTCAGAGGTATTTAATGATTACTTAGGCCGTCACTTAGTAAAGGTTTTGACAGTTTTGTCATACAAAAAGTATGTCAAATCTTTACTAAGTGACGGCTTAATCATTCAATAACTCTGAGTACGGCAGTAACAGTTGTAAATTCTTGACTGCTAAACATTTTAAGCTGGGTGCAGTTAAGAGTTCAAAAATTAAATAATAATGTAACCTTTTCAATTATGACAGAAGGGAAAGTGTTGCCCTCAACAATTTATATAGATGTTACCTTCTGTAAATGCTAGGCATCTCATCCAATCTTATACTCGTTTTCACTAACAATTAAAAAAGTTTTTTTAAGCACGTTTGTGCTGGTAGATTTTGAATTTTTGAAGCTGTGCTGAGAGTTGATTATTCAGAAAAATATTTAGCTCTCGTTTAGTGTTAATTAAAACGGGTATAAGATAATATAATGTTTTCTAGGAAAACTTGACTTTGTTATAGTTGACGTGATAAGATGCAAAGCTTGGCAGGACTATAGCTCAGCGCAGAGCAGATTATTATTATAATGAATAATATAACTTATTTTCAGTGTCTTAAAGTGCAAACACGCAAGTGTACTTGAAGACGCTAAACAAGCTGTTTGATAATTATAAGATACCGTGTTCATACGACTTTCCACGTAAGTCACTGAAAATAAAGTTTGTTTTTCTGTGCCTGCGTGAAGCCTCTTTTCAAATAAAAAAATGTCTGTATTTTTTATCTGTGGTGGGTTGTTTTCGCTAGTTCTATGTGATTTATATGATGATATTAAATACTGTTTTTTTATCGAATTTATGTTTGAATTGATTTTACATTGTAGACCTTATTAGTAAAGCGTAACATATACGACGACGCCGGAATTTCCAAATTACACTCGTTTATTTGAATAAAATCTAAGCAATTCATTTGCAAGACTTTTATGACGATTTATTTATTAAATTAACCAAAAAAATAATATACAAATTCATAATCTACGAATCACCTTTCTCCAAAACTTGCAATTTTAGGATTATTTTTAGCATCTCACTATGACCAAAACAATATGTGATTACAATTTTCGACATTACTGTTATAATTGGAACGAAGTTTTGGAACGAAGTTCCTTATCGCGCGTTGTGAAAGGGGGCTAGACGGAAAAAATTCTTACGAAAAGTTGTCACGACACTTTTTGCTATAGTAAGCTATTGTAAGCTGTGCGGCGTCGCATGTTTCTCTGTCTGTCTCTCTCTCTCTTATAGAAAGCAAGCCAGATATTTTCATCTCTACATTTTTTTTTTTTATTTCTTTTTTTTTTTTTTTTTTTTACATAATAAAAAATAATAACAATAACTTCGTTCCATCCGGGTGTTCCTTGACACCTCTCAAATTTTTTTGTAATAAATCATTTTGTATTACAAGAATCGTATAATTTGAATAAAACAAAATTACGTGTCTAATTAATCTTATATTATCATGATAATGATTCGCATCACACATAGATAACAAACCTGTAGCCAATGGATATCTAATAAAGACTATGTAGATACAATTTTTGTTTCCTCGTGAACATTAAAAATAGATATTTAGGATTGTGAAAGATACTTCAGCATTATCTGGCAATGACCGGTGTTAATGGCCTTTCTATCTTCTACCGCCTGTCACTTACTTGATAAGCTTTCGACTGAAACGGTCATACAAATTTACGCCAACAACAAGTGATTCCAGGGCCTTCTGAGGCATTTTGAATACGCCTTTAGACGGCTTTAGGCGTTGCTAGGCCCGCCCCCTCCCCCCACACCGAGCAACTTCATCATGGAGGGCTGACAGATTGCTTGGGAGCCCTTCAAACGATTCTCCAGCTCTGCAATGTTCGCTTCACCGCCGCCAGTTTCGAGCCAATGCAGTTGTTTGTCGCATTCAGTACGTACTGTGTTCTTCTCGTCTTCTGTAAGCCTGGTACCTGCGTTTTCTACTGCCTGTGAAGAAGCAGTAAAATAATGAATCCATCTAATAGGGTAGTTAATAAAAAAATCTAATTAGTCCGTCAGATAGATTTCCAAAAAATATTGGACACGTATTTTTTCTTTTTTCTCATAAACAAAAAATTAAGACGATACAGTGCTTTGAAACCTCGTTTGACGTCATATTCTAAGACATTAGTATGACATTTTTTAACGGTGAGTGACGTCACAACCCCTTTCCACAACTCAAATCTTTGACGCGTTTTATTGATTTGATAAAACAAAAAATACGTATCGAATATTTTTCGATAATCTAACAGACGGACTAATTACAATCATATTTTTTTGGTGACTGCTGAGATGACGAAGAGGAGTATGGACGAAGAAGTAATGCTGCGGCGACCCCAAATTACTTTTTACGCAGCTTTACGTCGGATATAACAAAGTGAAATAGAAAAAAAAATCTGTCTAAACGAAAATAACCCAAATAAATTGGGATGAGGGCACGAGAATGCTGATGAAATGGAGCAAAGAATAGATTAAAAAAAACAAGGTTATTCCTGAAAGTACTTTTTTTTTGGGTAATTATCAAATAACCCCTCCCGATCTTGGGAAGAGCAAAAGGGGGTGTCAGACTTCTACTGACTAAAAACCACGCATGTTCCTTCTTAGCCCTTTATGTCGAGGCCGCGGTATCTCTTGCGATCAACCCGCATCCCCAACAGCTCGCAGGCCACTTAACTTTAACAATCAATTTACTATTTAGTATTGGAATCCGGTACTTTTGGAAAAGCGGTTGCAGTGAAGAAAATAATGTGGTACAAAAAGTTGCAATGCAAACCAAGAATGGTAATACTTTTCCAGAAGCATCATTTTTGTGTGCTTTTGCGGTTGCTTGCGTAAGCATGGTTAATGCAACATGTCTGTCAATTGTTTTCACGTCTTCTTCTTTCTTTATCTCTGGGCTTCTGACTTGGTTATACATGCCGTCGAGAAATATCTGTCAGGCATCCTGGCTTCCTCACGATGTCTTCCACGGTCACACCACTAAACCCGTGAAACCAGGAGCGAAGCCTACGGCAGGTTTTTCAAAGAGGTACAGTCAATGCCCACCATTAACTGTCGTATAAAGAAGAAGAGGCCAAGTGGTGTGAAAAGAGGGGGTCAGGTAATGCTGGGCTCATACTAGCGGTGTCACGACATAACTGGCTATAGTATGGGTGACTGCCGATGCGGTTTGCAAAGGTTATTTTTTAGATACACACCGTCTTACACCCAAAGCAGTAACCCTCCAACTGATTCCTAGCTTCCACCCGTTTTCTAGCAGCGTCGTCATCCGCTTTATACTTCTCAGCGTCGTGCAGCATCTTGTCTATATCCTTCTTGGAGAGGCGACCCTTGTCGTTGGAAATAGTGATGTGCTCCGATCTCCCGGTACTTTTGTCCTCAGCTCTCACGTCTAGGATTCCGTTGGCGTCAATATCGAATGTCACCTGTGAGTTTAGAAACGTTTCAACTAGAAGATAAAATGTAGCTAAGAACCACCTCGATCATGTCAGCTTTCAAACATAAAAAACAGCATCTTAATCGGTCTATTCGTTTAGGAGCTAGGATGCCACCGACAAACACACAGATACGTCAAACTTTTAAAGCCCCTTTTTGATCGGGGGTTTTAAAAATGATGGTGCTGTCGTTCCATATACGGAATAGTATTTTAAGTTCCCCTCAGTATTAACCCTTGTTATTTTACCGTGTAACTACCTATGGAAGGATAACAATCATAATTATGGTTACCTACTTCATACTGCATTTGTTTTTAACCGAATTAACGGTAAGATGTGGATTGCGCTCTGTGGTACAAGTACAAATACAAAAGATAGTATTTTTTGTATCGGAAGGATGAATCAGATTTAAACTAAAAACTGTTTGATTGGTTCATGTTGACTGGTTTATCGGTGATAATAATTATGTAATATTGATAATTACGAAGTTCGATAGAATATAACGTACTTCAACTTGGGGCATTCCTCTTGGGGCTGGTGGTATACCCGTCAAATTAAAAGTGCCCAGCAAGTTATTGTCTTTGGTCATTGTTCTTTCGCCTTCGTAAATCTGCAAAAAAAGAATAATAGTTAGTTTCAATTCCAAAACCATTAATTTGTTTAGTAAGTATATTAATCACATATGAAATGAATTTTAGAAGTGGTCATTTAAAAAAATGTGTCGATATCGCTTACAGTATTTTGCTAATATAGGCGGTATAATAATACAGGCGTTTATTGTTGCACAGCTGTCATGTCTTCTTGTTTAGCCGTATCGTACCTAATTATGACAATAATGAGAAGTAGGTATGAAAAAGGACAAACAAAAGACTCACCTGGATGGTGACAGCAGGTTGATTATCCGAATAAGTCGTGAAGACCTTCTTCTGTTCTATCGGAATACGAGTGTTTCTCTCTACTAAACAGGTCATCACTCCTCCAGCAGTCTCAATACCAAGAGACAGTGGAGTTACGTCGACTAACAAAACATCAGTAATTCGGTCGTCTTTATAACCACTGATAATAGCTGCCTGCACCGCAGCGCCATATGCTACTGCCTCATCAGGATTGATAGACAAATTTAAGGACTTGCCGCCAAAGAATTCCTGCAAACCATTATGAATCAATCAATTAAATATAAATAGGTACCTATAAATACAAATTATTTCATGTCAAATATAAAGTTGTGTGGTAATCGAATGTCGTGGTATGGGCATGTGATGCGGAGGAATGAGGAAAATCTTGTGAGGAAGGTTTTGAGTATGAATGTGGAGATGTATAAGAGTCGAGGAAGATCAAAGAAGGTAAGTATGGATGTACCTACTGTGTAAAGGATGAGATGGCCAGAAAGGTATGTCTGATGACATGACCAATAATAGAGAAGTATGGAAGAAGATATGCTGTGCCGACCCCAAATATATGGGATAAGGTCAAGAAAATGCTGATGATTCGCTACCTGTAACAACCTTTGGATCTTCGGTATCCTCGTAGAGCCACCAACCATTACAACATCTTGTATTTCTCTTGTGTTTAGCTTAGCGTCCTTTAACGCTCTTTCAACTGGAACTAGGGTTGATCGGAAAAGGTCCGAACATAATTCTTCGAAACGCGCTCTCGTCATTTTCGAGTAGAAATCGACTCCCTCGAACAATGCATCTATTTCTATACTGGCTTCTGTGCTAGACGAAAGCGTTCTTTTGGCTCTTTCACAGACCGTTCGTAGTCTCCTCGTGGATCTTGGATTATCTCTGAGATTTTTCTTAAATTTTCTTTCGAATTCGGCACTGAAGTGATCGACCATTCTATTATCAAAATCTTCTCCACCTAAATGTGTATCACCTGCTGTAGATAGAACTTCAAACAGCGATCCTTCAGATATTTGCAGAATGGAAACATCGAAAGTCCCGCCACCTAGATCAAAAATGAGTACGTTTCTTTCGCCAGTGAGATTTTTATCCAGACCGTAAGCGAGAGCAGCAGCCGTAGGTTCATTAATTATTCTGAGGACATTAAGCCCGGCTATGGTACCTGCGTCTTTCGTAGCCTGACGCTGAGAGTCGTTGAAATAAGCTGGTACAGTTATTACAGCGTCTTTTACCGTTCCACCAAGATATGTTTCGGCGACATCCCTCATTTTACTAACAACCATAGACGAGATTTCTTCAGGCGTGAACTGTTTCTTCTCATGTTTGTATTCGACGACAATTTTCGGTTTTCCACCGTCGGAGATAACTTGGAAGGGCCAATGTTTGATATCTTCTTGCAGGCAGGGTTCATCAAATTTTCTTCCAATAAGACGTTTTGCATCGAACACGGTGTTTTTTGGGTTAACCGCTACCTGAAGTAAAAAAAGTGCATTTCAATGAAATTTCAAATGAACCTTTTGGCTTTAATTTTTGTTCTGAATACGTGTTAGCCGTTTCCGCGTCGGTGTCCCATCCACCGTGTATCTATATTTGTACCTGATTTTTGGCAGCATCCCCAACTAGCCTCTCAGTTTCAGTGAAAGCGACGTAAGAGGGTGTTGTTCTGTTGCCTTGGTCATTCGCTATGATTTCGACTTTACCGTTCTGAAACACCCCCACGACGGAGTACGTGGTCCCGAGGTCTATGCCCACTGCTGGCACTGCCATCGTCGGGAACTGAGAAATTAGTAAGAGCATTAGTGTTTGTGCAGGAGGAGCTGAGAGCAGAGAACTCTTTGGTCGAATGTTTATAAGTGATATTGTATGTCGTGTTTCCTCATTTTCTTGCGTAACTTTGCTGTTTTGTGTCGTATTCTTACCCATTAAAAAAAATCATACTAATGTCTTAGAATATGACGTCACACGAGTTTTCAAAGCACTGTTGTTTACGTGAAAAAAAGAAAAAATACGTGTCCAATATTTGTGGGAAATCTATCTGACTACCCTATTAAGCCTGACATATTATCAAGCTACATACTAAGACGCCTCACGCTTGAGAAAACTTGAAAATTAAAGCTTAGTTTGTACCTAGCTAACATTTAATTAAAGGCTAATCACCGAGATACATCTGATGATTGTTTTATGTAATCATTGACACATAAAAAGGTTATTTCGCGTGCTTCTACATTTTATTTTTACCAAAAATTGCGAAATTACCAAATGCGGGCACCGGCAAACTATTTACCCTATCTAAGAACGTATCACTTGTAAATTATACACAAGAAAATTGATCCTACCACAAAACTTAACACCGAATTCCTCATCGCTAAAAATGACCTGTTCAACACGACTTTACCGGCGAAACTGTATGAAGCAAAGGCGAGGGTCATGACCACACTATAAAACGAATTACATCATACTGGTTTTATTTGCCTTGACAATGCACAGTTATAACAAAAGAAAAACAAGTAAGCCAGACAGCAGATTGAAAATGCGCTGAAAACATGCCATGCAAAAATATCTATCAGAAAAATAAAATATCGGAGTAAAATAGATTGTCAACCAAGAAATTGCATTTCATGTAAAACTACGAGCAGACAATGCCACGTTCTTAAGTCACCCTGTTGATATATTATTATATTTTACTTCTATCTTGGAAGTAGGTAGACGAAAATACCTTTGTGAATGGGTAACAAGCAATTTCCATTTCCTTGTGAAGTTTACATAACACTACGCTTGTAACTCCGAAGGGTTAGGCATAGGTGTGATGGCTCAGACAACAGTCTGAGCCATCAACCGGGCACAAATCCAGACTCCGTGATGGAGGAACAAAACAACACTGACGGACATGGGGATTGAACCCAGGACCATACATGAGGTATTTATAAACATGCCGTTAAAAATGCATTCTTAAGGTTTATTGGTGTGCTGCGGGTTGTTCGAAAGAGATACCGCGGCCTCGACTCAAAGGGCTAAGAAGGAACAATGGTGGTTTTTAGTCAGTAGAACTCTGATACTCCCGCTCTGCTCAGAGCGGGAGGATTCATTTGACGATTTCCCACCCTCCAAAACAAATAAAAGGTTTGTTAGTGTAAATTGTTTGATATTGACACTAACAATTATTTCAGACCCGTAAAATCAAATGTGTCAACACAAAGATAGCACGCAAATTGTTATCACAGACCTCTTGAACAAAAACCAATAAAAGTGGCCGAATTGTAAAGTCATTAGGGGACGAGCAATAAACTTGAGACAAAGTTATCGTCCATTCGAGAGCCCCAATGTTTCGCCTAATCAAACCAGTCAGTTCCAATTGTGGAGAATAAAAATGGTACCAATGTATTTTCGTTTAAGGCTTATGTTCCACTAGCGGCGATAAGCGGGAAGCGATGAGAGCTAGTTACTAAAAACGAGCCTAGTCATACTTGATGTCGAGATAAATGAAGCACATAAAACGTTTGCAGGGGTGTACCGAAAAGTACATCCACATTTCGCCAGTAAAAAATCGAATTTAGGACCTCGCAGTGTTCAGCAGTCGCGCTTGCAACCACCTCAAATCAAATCAAATCATTTATTTGCATAGAATGTAGGTACAATACAATAATGTTGTTACAATTTTTAATATAGTGAGCCGGGTACATTCTGCCTGAGTTTAGGCACGCAAAATTAAACAAATAAATCAATAATTATCTCTATCAATAATATTGTTAGTAATACTCTCAAAATACCAGAACAACGAGGCAGTCAGATGCATAAACATTTATGATTATAATAGCAATGGTGGAGCAGTGGTTGCGGCCCCGACTAACGAACAGTAAATCGTGGGTTTGAACCCAGGCAGGCGCATTACTTTGTGTAATATATTTCATCACCACTGCTCTCAAAATGGTGAAGGAAAACATCATGAGGAAAAAATTCGAAGACATGTGACATCTACCAACCCGCACAGGCCACGCGTGGTGGATTATAGCCCATCTATCCGAGAGAGGAGGCCCGAGTCTCTGGTGGGAATATTATAGGCTGATGATGTTGATGATGATTTACATGACTACTGTTAGCAGCCACGGACTCTGGTTTTGTGCCCGGTTCCGGACTCGTTTGACATGGGACTTAAACAATAAACATAACTGGCGAAATGTGAGTATCATGATAGCTGTAGTCACTTCTCGTCATCGGTGGGACAGGAACCTAAAGGCCATGGAACGTTTACTTTGGAAGACAATTTAAATTCAATTTATGTTGAAGTTAGTCGGTTGACGCGGCACAACGGATTTGAGAGAGGGAACTTTGACGATATAGGTATACTGATGTAAGTTAGGGCAAATTGAAAACAAATAAGGATTGATGCTGATGAGTTCATTGATAAGTCAAATGGAGATAGATTTCTCTTTGTATGAGGCAGTGATTCATAGAAAACTTATTGAGAACATTGGCAAAGTAGTTTTAGGTTTCTCATCATAATAGAACCCAAACACCTTTTCGTCTTGGCTTTACACCACCGCCGCGGCGGTTTTTTATCACGACCGAAATCACTGTGTATTGCACTAGCCAAAATGGCACTAGACTTGAATATGCTATATTAATTTTATGTTATCAAATCCACATAATTGTTCGAAGAGATGCTAGTAGGCTTGCAGCAGAGGATTTTAAAGTGCTTGTATTAACATAAACCTTTACTACTATTTATTATTTTATGAAATAAGTTACCTTAACTACTTGCTAGGACGACCATGATTTATTTCATTCATATGCTGTGTAATCTTTACTCTGTCTTATTCATTTGATTTATCAATAACGAAAAATGTACACTAGCTCTCTTTCTAAATACTGGGAACCACATGTTTTGTTGTTATCAATCAGAAACATTTTGTTTTATTTTAATTTACATTCTCCTGAAATTATTGATCACAGAGGATTTTGACAAGACTGATGTTGACGTCCCGTTTTGATAGTTTTAATAATTGAAGTTACAAAATTTTGCCAGAACCTATCTTTTTGACTCGTTGTAAAGAGTTCGAAGTTACTTTCTTTAGTTGTTCGGTCTTGTATAAAAAGTTTTAGGGCTCTCTACGCGCTCGTGTGCCAGCTCCATCCAGGTTTCCCCCCGATAGTAGCTATGTTATCAGCCCATCTCGCGAGTAGTTAAGCTAACATAAATCGACTAACATGGCCAATGTTAGACGTAGTTACACTGCCATATAAAGTTTACCAGTACCTGTTAATATTCAAGAATAAAACTCGGATAGCTTTCAAATATTTATTAACTTCTTTGCACACATACCTAAGCATAATTATGAAGATTGGAAAATAGTAGTAGCCGTAGAAAGTAAAGTGTTTTTAACAATGAAATGCTATTTAACTTATAAAGACAAATAACATCTTGTAACGGCCGTGAACATAAATTATAATCAAATCTTCTCAAACATCTTCGTGCCTGACCGTATTTCATCATTATAACAACGTATCAACGCTTCTTCTTCTTCTTCACAAAGTCTGGTGGATGGAAGCCCCTTGCAGCTAGCAGTTCCTGCACATTATGACACCCGTAGTACACATTATCCATTGCCGCATCAGTCAGCATGTCCACGTTACATTTGCCTTTGTTCTTCCCTTTCTTCTTAGTCTTCTTCTCTTCTTTTTTACTATCACCACCGTCATCATCTTTCTTTGGTTTACTGTATTTTTTTTCAGTGTTCTGTCAGAATATTGGTAGTAATATTAACTGCTTGTGCTTATTTTCATTTCATAAAAAACTTTACACTCATGAAAAATATATCCTGTAACAGCTGCAGAACGTAAATTATATTCAAATCTTCTCAAACATCTTCGTGCCTGGTAGTGTCTTATCATTGTAACAACGTATCAACGCTTCTTCTTCTTCTTCACAAAGTCCGGTGGATGGAAGCCCCTTGCAGCTAGCAGTTCCTGCACATTATGACACCCGTAGTACACATTATCCATAGCTGCATCAGTGAGCATGTCCACGTTACATTTGCCTTTGTTCTTCCCTTTCTTCTTAGTCTTCTTCTCTTCTTTTTTACTATCACCATCGTCATCATCTTTCTTTGGTTTACCAGCCATTTTTTCAGTGTGATTGTTTTAGAACTTCAGGTTTGGTTTGGTAACGTTAGCAACGGTTGGAGGAGGGTATTGATTTAACAAAGGCTTTACTGTTTGACTTGATTTGGCGTTAGTTTGATTAAATGTGGTTTACTAGGTAGTGGTATGTACGTATAAACGACTACCTAAGCTAAATTGATTTTTTATAAAGGTACATAATAAAAAAAGAGTTAAAAAAAATTGCGTATCACATGATAAGCAATTTTTTAAAACTTTATCGGAATTGTTCGGAAAAACTTAACTAGTAAAATTTCCCGGAAATAATATCTATCTTGATGTATTTGAGCACATGAGTAGTGTTCATTCATGTGTTATCTTACTTTATTGTTCACATCATCACTTGAAAATAGATTAACTTATGAACACCAAAAACTTTCAGCATAGTATCAGATACCATCAACATAACAACCAAATGTCTATAAATAAACCAGCAACACAGACCACATCAAACTATAGAAATTCCGCAAAACTAATCTAGTTAGCCTTGTTTGGGAACTATCTAGAGAATATTTGAGCATACGTAATCATATCCCCTTTATCTGAAGGGGGGAGGGAATGTCCTCATATCCTCACGTTCCACTTCTTGAATGGTTGAGTCTTGGCTCGTTTCCAGATAGTCTGTTCACCTCCGCAGATCATAAGAGGGGCAATATATTGCCTCGGGATGTTGGTATGTCCTCGCAGCTAACGGGTTCAGCTTTTGCATAACAATGCTAAAAATTGGGGTAAGTAGCGTTTGCTGTTTTTTCAGGAATGCATTTTTCGTTGATAGTTTTTTGGTAGGTATGGTTACGACTTTTTATAAATTGTTTTTTATGATATAATTCCGTGTAGATCACTTAACACTGTATTTGATAAAGTTCGGCACGGTTGGCTCAGTGGCTGAGCGATTGGCTGCTGCGCTGCGAGTCACGGGTTCGGTCCCCGCACGGAGCCAATATTAGTAAAGGCCTACTTACAGTTGTTTCAGAACAACTATCTGCAGGCCTTTAAACTTACGTACACAAACACCTAGACCCAGGTCTAGGAGTTTGTGTATGTGAGTTTAAATGTTTGTAAACCACACCCACGATACAGGTGAAATTACGAGTGTGGGGCAAAGTTTTTTTTTTAAGGTAAGGTCAGCTAAGTTATTTTAAAGAGAAGTGGAATTAAAAAAAAAGCTCACACCATCAGAAACAAAATTTAATAAATTACAAATATTTACAAAGATACTTTAAAATAATCTGGCAGTAGCCTTTATGTAAAATCACATAGTTTTGTAAATGCGCAATGTATTTAGCTTAAAATAATTTATTTATTTAATATTGTAAAGAGGTTCTTTTAATATGTGTTCTACTTCAGCTCGATGTAGCACTGAAGCGCCTACCGCTGGTGTTGGAGCCTCTGCCCTGCCGGCGTATACCAACTGGAAAGAAGGAAGGAGTCATATTATGATGCGATGATACTAAGAATATAACATAACATCACGTCTGTAATCCCCGAAGACTTAGATAGACAATCAACAAAAAAAAACTTTGTCATATCACCCAGGTGAACACACGACGCTAAAGGTGAACACAGGACGCTAAATTTACTTTATTTAGACAATTTAGCGTCCTGTGTTCACCTGGGTGATATGACAAAGTATTTTCTTGCTTAATTCACCTAGGTGAAACAAATGTCATCCAGGTGAATAGAGGACATTAAACCATTTGCAGGGTTATTTGTAACCCGCATTTTGCCAGTTATGTTTGGGTCCCATGTAATAGAGGCCTATCGCCATCAACTGGGCCTAAATCCAGGCTCCAAGGCTGCTACTTAGAAAATCCCTGATGGAAAAACCCAATTACGTCTAGCCCAATCTGGAAATCGATTCCAGGACCTCATGCTCCCCGTCGGGGCTGCGGGTTGTTCGAAAGAGATACCGAGGCCTCGGCACAAGGGCTAAGAAGGAACATGGGTGGTTTTTAGTCAGTAGAAGTCTGACACTCCCTTCCGCTCTGCCCAAGAGCGGGAGGGGTTATTTGATGATTTCACACCCCCCAAAAAAAAGGACCTCATGCTCTGCAGTAGAGCATGCGACCACCTACATCAATAAGGCAGTTTACAGAATGGGAGAGATTTCAGGTCATTATGAGCAAGACCTCGCTACCCAAATGTAGTAAGGATCGTCCATATAGCACACATGAAATCGGATCCAAATGTGCTGATCAGATAAAACTGTCTACGTTCATAAAAACTTACGAGGTCAGGATCTAAATGATGTCATTTGCTCATACAAATCTGATATTTAGTTTTATCAGAAATCATTTTAGTATAATAATAGTGTTGGAATATTTGGTTATAGCCGACCCGTAAACTTTAAGGATCCTTACTACTGATTTCTGATAAGCTTGAGTTCTTGAGATATGCATATAATACATATTCCATTAGAAATAATAAAATATTTTAAAGGATTCAAAATCAATTATAATCAAAGCATTTTTTTCAAGTAGGCCAGTTACAGGCACTTATGAGTTGTCGAAACAAATACAACAATTTCGAAACAAATACAACAATTAAAAGAAGCTACACTCCCGGTCACAAGCCATAATAACTGTGAAAGTACTATAGTTGCCACTTCCAAAGCGTAGATCTCTATGGAGAAGAATGGGCAAGAAGCTCCATGGACACTCTTTTAAATGAAATATATGTTGACTAAATTAACTGAGAAAATGTATATCGCCTATTTCCCAGAGATTATTTGCATATTTTACAGAAAAACTTTAGCCTTCCTTGGTTCCCAGTAGAGTAAAAATGTTTTCCGGTGAAAATATCAAAAGCTAAAAGGAAATACATTTTTTCCTAAACAAAATTAAGTAAAATACGAAGCCTTAAAACCAAATCCCAGCTTCCCTGAAGGATAGCTTAATGGGCTCAGAACTTGTATTACCTTCCTTCCTAGAAGGTTTTCGAATCGTAGCTTGATAAAACTCCAGGCGCCCATGTTCCTATGTTCTTCTTGACTCCATATAAATTCTGAAAAATTATATATATTTTATTATTATTATCAAGTAGAATGCAAAGTAATGTATGCTATTTTTGTAAGTCACGAGCATCAGTATAACACACTGGAACGTTTTTTTAAAGTTATTTTGTCCTACGTTGTTCATTAACATTTTACGTTTTACGAACATAGTTATGAGCCAAACTAATAATATAATGAAATAGGTCTTTTCTCAAAGTTGCGATCATTTTTTTTTTTAGAGAAATTCGCGTTAGAACTTTGTCAAGTGTATACATAACTTGCTCGTAACTGTATGTTACAGCCCAAAATGTCTCTCATTAATTTCAGTACATGTATGTTGTTTGAAAGAAATCATTTAGTGCGTTAAGACGGTCCATTGGGTTTTAAATATGTTCGTCCTATTTTGTTTTTATGTGATGTACATACAATAAAGTGTAAAACTTTTAAGCTTCTTACACACAAGTGAACAAAACTCGTTACAAATTGTGTGGGGGCACATTAATATTCATGTTTATATCTAAAACTTTGTAACAAACATTCTCTTAGTAATAAACCATAACTAACAAGTATTCAAGTTATTCAGTTTTCAAAGCAATAACAGTACACAGTGTAGGCTTGTATTATTCGGAGCCACATATAATAATATCTTCAATATTATTCAGAATAATCTGTTGCCTGCGACCTCCATCCGAGTTAAATTATCATAAAAATATTACTTCCCTTTTTGATTCGAATCTTGTTAACTATTTCAAAAGTTTTTTTTTTTTCTTAAATAAAAGTATCCTAAATTACTTCTTATAGCACCAGCTATCATCCAGTAAAAGTCCCGTAAAAATAAGATAAGCCGTTTCGAAGAGAAGCCGGAACAAACAGATAGACATAAATATAAAAAAGCTGATAAAACAAAACGTATAAAAGAAAATTGTGTATATACGTGGTCAATCGCAGACAGTGTTGAAATGATGAGTTCCTTTGCTTATTAAAAAAAAGTTTTATATCTACCATTTGAAGTTTCACTAACCAATTTAATTTAACCACGTTTACAAGTCTAATTTTACTGCTATTCACTCAAAGACTATTTGTTACGGAAGCAACATTGAATGGAGGACCCGTAGGACACGAAAGTCACGATCTTGTGTCTTTTCGTGTACGATACATTTGCATCTGTCTCGTGCTGAATGCGTATCGTGTAATAGTCGGAACTACAAGATATATTATCACCCATTGTACTAGCTACTACGAAGTAATTTTTGACGCATTGCTAGTTTCGAGTTTTAGTGTCTACCTTTGTTACTTTTTGAGGATGCAAAAACTTACAGGGTGGAAGGGAGAACGACGCGAAAACTTCGTCAGTGTGTTTACTGAAAGATTGTCTGGTACTATCTCAATATCCTACTAATGTCATAAATGCGAAAGTTTCTACTTTTCTATTTCTAAATGCGAAAGTTTGTGAGGATGTAGGGATGGTTATTTGTTACTCTTTCACGCAAAAAACTACTGAACGGATGTGGATGAAATTTAGAACACAGATAGTTTATAACCTGGATTAACACATAGGATACTTCTTATCCCGGTAGTATGATCCCGTGGGGCAATTATCAAACTCCACGCGGGCGAAGCCGCTGGCACAAGCTAGTTAGCGATAATATCTTCGTTGTAATCTGAATACTTATTTATCATGGTCAAAACCAATACAGGATATTTTGCTCAAATATCGGAGTACCTTAAGTATATTTATATATAAGTATGTCTTGCTTCCAGCTTGGTAAATATAGCTTGTGACACACGGCAATTACGCAGCATCCAATTAGTGAAATAAATTCCGGAATCGAACCAGCAGTTCCGAAAAATACTCTTTTTTTTTTGTTTTTTTGGGGGGTGGGAAATCATCAAATAGCCCCTCCCGCTCTTGGGCAGAGCGAAAGGGAGTGTCAGACTTCTACTGAGTAAAAACCACCCATGTTCCTTCTTAGCCCTTTATGTTGAGGCCGCGGTATCTCTTGCGAACAACACGCAGCCCCGACGGGGAAGAATACTCCCTAAACATACAAAATTAACCCTTTATAATATTAATTAAGATAAACTTACTCCTAGCATTCTTGAATCTTGCAAGCTCCATCTGCAAGTCATGCAGAGGGAAAGGCGCGAGGGCCTCAACCCTCACGATGGCGACATCATCTATCTTGGCTCGAACCCTCTCCTTGTTGAGCTCGTAGTAATGCTTGCCGCTCACGAGGATCACGCGTTTGACCTTCAGCGGGTCGGCTAGGGTGTCACCTGATAGCAAGGAATTATATTAAGTTCCAGGAGCCTTGCCAGATCGTGACTAAAACAGTGATGAATATAAATGTTGATGGATGGAGAGGGAGAGGAAGACCAAGGAACCGATCGATGGATTGTATGAGGAATGACATGAAAGAACAAGTATAAATTAAAAATGTATTAAACCGCCGATTCAATTATTTTTTGCGAAGCTTATTTAACCCATACCTATGGTATTAATCTATATCTAAATAAATATGATTGTTAGAACGGAAATTCAATATAGAATATTTGTGCCCTTTACACTATATTGTTTAAACAAATATCTTAGAAGATATATCCGCGCCACTAAATAAAATAATTACGCGCACGGCAGTCATTCGTTGAGAAGCAAAAAAACAATGTACTTAAATGACGGTTGACAGAGGAGAATGGAGAAATTGACAAAAGGACAAAAGGACAACGTCAAGAAGTTGATGATGACCAAGATCCATGCATTGAGGTATAATGTACTACGTACACCTCAATGGATCCATGTCGGAATGTTTTTAAATTACACGTGAGAAATTTTAAAAGGATTTTTTTCAGTAGCAGCCGGAAGCAGGTAGATGACAATAGGTTTGGCTCCTTGGCTCCTATTACATAGGACTTTAACATAACCAGCGAACTGTGAGAGAACTATTAGATACACACCTGTCTATCGCTAAGGGAATTACATGCGTGGTGTTATGTGAAACTAATAATTACAAATGGGAGTAACAACTTCGTTCCTAGTTCGTAATAGTTAATTGGGAAGACGCCTGTTGTCAGGTAACTTATTAGGTTCGACTGTAAATGATAATGACGAAAATTGCTTTTGGTGTTTCATCTGATGATTGTCTTGGTAGTTAGAAAAATGTTATTAAAGAATGGTTCAGCTCTCAAATTGTTGAGAGTTGAACCATTCTTCAATAACATTTGTTGACCCTGTAGCCGAAATCGCCTAGAGGGCGTCATAATACCATAACATCACGCCTGTATTCCCTAAAGGGTTATGCAGAGGTGTACACCATATTTCGCCAGTTATGTTTATGTTCCATGTAATAGGGGTCGAGGCTTAGGGGCGGATGCTTAGGGGGATGTGTGGTATTATGCAAATAGATAAAATAAGAAATGAGTACATCAGAGGAAGTCTGAAAGTGGCGCCTGAAAAGTTGTGTGGAAATCGATTGTCGTGGTATGGGCATGTGATGCGGAGGAATGAGAATAATGTCGTGAAGAAGGTTTTGAATATGTATGTGGAAGGGTATTCCTCTACCCAGAGAACGACCAAAGAAACGATGGATGGATGTAAGAAATGAGGTGTTTCATGAGATGACGAAAAACAGAGAGGTATGGAAGAGGAAGACATGCTGCGCCGACCCCAAAATCCAAGTGAATTGGGATAAGGGCAAGAGAATGATGATGATGATGTAATAGGGGTCGAGGCTATTGCCATCAATCGGGCACAAATCCAGGCTCTGTGGTTGCTACTGAGAAATTTCTGATGGAACAACCCAATGACACTTTGGCCGAGCGGGAATGATAGTGATGACCATCATGATAATTAGGTGAATGTCATGCATTGGTCCAGCCCATATTCAGTCAAACGAAATGAGAACAGAAATCAAAGTTGTATTTCTCTTGTTTTTTACGAAACACTATGCAGCAATAAGATAAACTGCTTCCTCCTCTTGCTTAAACTTATGCTTCTTATATTTATTCAAGTACTAAATCAACTTGTTTGTTCAGTGGTAACGTAATGAACTGCGCACGTTTACCGTACGGTTTATTTGCCGGATATTCGCCTCAACGGGAAAGGGGTACATTCTCCTCCTTTTCTCTTAGTTCAGCTGTGTGTATTTGTTTTTCCTCGTGTTTATGTTTTGTTTGTTTATTGATTTGTATGTACCTATATCTCAATAATGTAGCGATTCTCAATGATGAAACTTGTGCTGCTTTATACACATCTACATGTATATTACAGTTTTGTTTCAGTATGAATGAGGACGGGTATAAAAGTAGAGGAATAAATAAACGATGAATGAACTGTGTGGAGGATGATATGGCAAGAGAGGAGGTGTCTGATGCGATGACGAGTAATAAGGAAGTATGGAAGAAGAAGACATGCTGCGCCGACCCCACCAACCTCAAATTAATTGGGATAGGGGCAATAAAATGATAAAGACGTTTAGAACTTTTGAAAATAAATAAAATTGAAAATAAATAAAAAAAAGAAGATTTGCCCATTTAATGTTCATAATTATTTTCTCGCTTCTCCGATTGGGTTCTCGGCAGATTGATCGTGTTTTATTTCTCAAGATAAAATAATTCAACATTATAATAATATTCATTTTTAAGTGTTCCTCTTGTTTTTTTTTTTTGTTTTTTAATTTTTTATTATTGATTTCTTGTCCTGTGTGAGACCAATAATTACTTTTCTTTCTTTCTTTCTTTCTTTCTTTCTTTCTTTATATTCCTAACCAGACTTACCAATAACATTCTTGAAATGTGTCCCAGGTGCGAACTCTGACATGGGTGACACAGCGTCTCCCAATCGCAGCAGCACTTTAGGTGCTACCACCACCAGAGGCTTCCTGTAATTTCTTGCTACCTGAGAACGTGAATTGTATGTTTTCATTCTTAAAGGCATAGGGAATCAAACACCCAAATAAATATTTCTTACAAAGACAAAGATATATTCGTAAGATATGGTGGGTACAGGGTTGTTACAATTATAGTATCGATCTTATTCGAACGAATATTGGGTGATGTATAAATTTTAACATCCACTCTGATAAACAAAGATGGCGAAGATTTCCATGCAAATACAAATTTAAAAAAGTACCAACGAATTGATAAATCATATGATAAACCTTTTGGAGTCGGTTAATAAAATACATACAAAACAGCACCATCTTCGGTGTCATTAGTGTATACATAGTTGTAAAATCGAAATTAATTCTTCCTGTTTTTTTTAATCATGAAATACTTTCACAAATACCAAATACAACTGCCCGTGATTATGTCACACTAGCGCTGTAATGCCCATGCAAAATTTTAAGTGTAGGCACCATTGCCGCTCCGGGCCGTCTGAGTAAAGCGTCTAATTATGGTAAACGAAGTAAAGTTAGATTCAATAAGGCGGAGTTGTCCTTGTGTCGTTGTTGTTTCTACTTATATACTTTTGGAGACATGACAGAATGTATCTTCTACAGATAGATTTGGTCTAGTTTTTGTTCCAACTGTGTCTTTTCACAAACAATTTACTGATTGATTGAAAACAAATTATAGAATCGGGCGTGACTCTGCGGAAATCCATGACATTTAATTGATCTAATGCTGACTTGGATGATTTGGGTCTACTTAAAGATCATCACTGAATCCACCATCACTCTGCAGAGGGCAGTCCCTTTTTTTTGGCGGGTGGAAAATCATCAAATAACCCCTCCCGCTCTTGGGTAGAGCGGAAGGGAGTGTTAGACTTCTACTGACTAAAAACCACCCATGTTCCTTCTTAGCCCTTGCGCCGAGGCCGCGGTATCTCTTTCGAACAACCCGCAGCCCCGACGGGAGAGGGCTGTCCCTTACACACGGTATATGTCTTCTAATATTCATCAAATGATGCTACTAGTACTACTATTATTAAACGTTCGGTTAGTACGTAACGATTAATTTTCTAGTGTCGACGGATATTAGGAGAGAAAACCAAGTTCAGAAAGTGTCACGTAGCGATATATAATACGAGGTGTAAAGAAGTTAATACATATTAATAGGTTTTCACTTAATTATACTGGAATAGAAACTTATATAAAACGAACTTGTACGAACTAGTAATCTTGAGCGGTTTCTCGGAACTAATTAAATTGTTTGTTATAAATATTTGCACGTTTATAAGGCTCGATTAATCTTAGGTACTAATCAGTACTATAAGTGTTAATTACGAGTAAGTATAACACATCGGGGTTTTTAAATCAAGGTGAAGATGTTCAATGGCTTCAAAAACGGTGAAAAAATTAGCGTAGGTAATTGAAAGTCGTATAAGAGACAGGGGAACAAAAACAATTTGAAAGATAATTATGTATTTTTATGGAAGTGTCCTTATATAGGGATACCATCCGTTTGGTAATGTAAATAGTTAGTACGATATTTCATCTGAATGTCAATCTACGAATATAAATATCTCGAATAGTTTGTAGCGTTGGCTAAATTTTATCGCGGAGTCTCTTAATTCAATATGATCTTATTTATTTAAACAGATACTTGCTGCACTTACAGTTAGTACCAAAGCGTGCCGCAAATCAACATATTGCTACTCGTAAACATATCTAGAACTGGTTCTTGAGCAATCAGAGCAATCGGCGGATCTTACCTGTCTCCTCAACAAATGGAAGTACTGCGCCGGCGTGGTAGGGTTCGCCACATGCAGGCAGACATTCTCAGAGTCTGGTGTCGACTCCTTGCTGTCCGTGAGTTGCAGGAACCTCTCCATCCTGCAGGAGGAGTGCTCAGACGCAGCGCCGTCGTACCCGTGGGGGAGGAGCATTACTAAGCCGTTGCTACGGACCCATTTGGCTAAAAATAAAAAGGATATTTGAAACGGAGCTAAAAAGGAGGTGACTGTTGATATGACGAGTAACATCATTTCTTTTTCGTCCATTCTGAAGAAGACATGCTAAACTGACCCCAATTTAAATTGGGATAAGGGCAGAAGAATGACAACGACAACATAAAACAACGTCGTCATCACCAGCTTCCAGTCTAACCAGATGCAGCTGAATACCAGTATTTTACAAGGAGCGAAGCTGCCCATCTGACCTCCACAGCCCAGTTAATACTCAGTAATAATACCCTTTGGTAAGACTGGTTGTCAGTCTTTCAGGTCACTGACTACCTGTAGTAGCCAAAGATCTATTTATGGCATCCGGGACCAACAGTTTAACGTGCTTTCCGAGGGACGGAGGAAACTCGGTATGTAACGGGTGGTCACCCATCCACAGAACAACCTAGGCAAGCGTTGCTTAACAAAAAGATCGACCCCAGTGGCAGTTATTATTAAGCCTTTGAAGAGTACACTCTTTCTACAGTTCACTACTTATGATGATGATGATGATGGATATTTGAAAGGGCCAGTGCGACTTTGTTTTTGTTGATAATTTATTATTTTTGGTATTTATGATTTTATCAAAACTTAGATCGTCTTCACGGTTCTAGGATCTCGGCATTTGCAGCGCCTGCAATCGTAAAAGAGCGCCTTGTGAACTTTATTTTTCATTACTCGACTCTTATTGACTCGACACACGTAGAACATTTTAATTTCTACCCAATTTGGTGATTACTCCGAAAGTCGAAGCTATGAATAATAGAGAAACGTGTTCATGTATACTAAAATTGGTTCGTACATATGCATCAGCTAGATAGATTTCTAAAGATTTTTCTTTCCGATTCACGTGAATGCACTATAAAATCTTTCACGATTTGTGACAGACTTTAATCTTTCATAGACGAGACAACAGCTGAAGAAAACGTTAAATCTATTTCTTTTCTTTTATTTCTTCACGATCGAGTTATGACAACGACTTGGAAATGGGGTTCATGACCTGCTAAAAATAAATTGAAAATGAGATTCTGACATTATTGACAGTGGTTCATTGAGCTTGTGATTTAAATAACGGAGACAGAAACCATATTTTTATACTGTACTGCTTAGGTAAATAAATACTGGTACTTAGCTACAATTGATAAGGCTGCGTTTCCACTAGAGATGTGCGAGGATGCGTAGAGGATGTGTGTAAAACTAACCAATGGTAAAGCTTTATTTTCACATTTTGAGCTAAGCTAGCAATGTGGTTGGTTAGTTTTATGCACAGCCTCTCACATCCTTGGTGAAGGCACAGCCTTAGATTAGAAGCCGACCCCAACATAGCTGGGAAAAGGCTACGCGAATGTCGATCACTTTTAAGGTTAATACCCCTTTTTAAGAAGAGGTAATTTGACATTTTCATCGCATCCGTGAAGTATATAATAGGGGATCGGAAAAAAAAAAAAACTAATTAGTCCGTCAGACAAAGTTCCAAAAAATATTGAACACATATTTTTTTTTCACGTAAACAAAAAATAAAGACGATACAGTGCTTCAAAAACTCGTGTGACGTCACATGTCAGTACATTTTTTACCTACAAGTGACGTCACAAGCCTACACTCATGATCTTTGACGCGTTTTGTCTTCGTCAATTTTTATTAATTTGATAAAAGAAAAAACACGTATCCAATATTTTTCAATAATCTAACTGACTGACTAAACAGAATCATATTCTTTTGAGTCAGTCCGATCCCCTATTGACACAAGATTGGAAGGTCTTTGAAGTGTTAAACATTTTATGTTGCTTAAATGCTTAGCGCGGCCGCTTTTGGAGACGGCCTTATGTAACTAACGTTTAAAAAGTGTTGATTTTCAGCCTAATTTGAATATTGATTTTGCCTCCGCGGATACTGTATCTAATTTTTGTACTCCTCTTCGGTAGAACAACAGCAAGGCTGCCAGTCTTCTGGGCACATTTCTAGATGACAGCGATGTGTATGAGTACTGAGACGCCTAAGCGCACCCAGTTGTTTATTCAGTTAATTTACTTTAGTAAATTAAGTTGAGTTTTTTTTTAATCCCCTTTCCCTAAAGAGAGTGATTTCCTTAGGAAAGCTGCTTTATAAAAGTTCCAACAAAATTACCTTAAACCAAAAAAAGTAAATAAGTCTTTCATGCCAAAAATACTCACATTCACCGGAAGCAATAAAAGCATCGACAATGATTTGCGCGCCATTGTAGAAGTCCCCAAACTGGGCCTCCCAGAGGCACAGGTTATCAGGAGAATCGTACGCCATCCCGTATTCAAATCCGAGGACAGCCTCTTCAGATAAAATTGAATTGGCCACCTGAAATGGAAAGCGCATGAATGATAACAAGTATTGTTAGGGTTGCTTTTATACATATTAGCCGACGTGGACTTCGTGTATGGAGGAAAATAGAATTAGTTTATAGTATTTTTGTTTCGAACGAAAGACACTGTGTCCCTATATTTTGTTACTCACATTCACAAACTGGCGGCTTTTTCGGATTAAGTTAGGCAGAAAGCTCAGAACACCACTTTTACATACTCCATTTTGCTACCTCCACGTAAATACATCTGGTCTTACACGCCCGCCGTCTGACCCTTCTGGAGAACCTTACCAATAAGGTAAAGGTTACATAGGTCATAATTATATTTCTTTATATTCTCTCTAAGGGAATAATGGAATTATAGTTGCAGCCAGTTAAGATGTCAATAGCGGTCATTGACCCACCTACATTTATTAAAGTTCTCAACTTTGAAATCCAAAAATAAGCCTGTTCATGTCTTGAATCGTCATCTATCATTATCTTCAACGAAAAAAAATTTGCTAATGAAAAACGATACATGGTTAATTTGTTTTGGTTCGCACGAAAAGATATTAGGGAAAGGGCAATGACCGCTATTGCGATCTTAATTGGCAACAACTATAGTCAAAACAGATGATGGATAGTAGTTTTCTTCTCTCTGTTTTATAGAAATCTTCTGCCAAGGGTGATTACGTAAGCCAGGCTACTGGCTGGCCTATGTTCAGTACCGCTTCTTTAGGCGTGTTTATGATACAGGCCTGGTGAGGCTGGATGACATCTCACGTAGTCGGATAATTTAGTCGTGTCGGAACCAACAAAAGTCCTTCCGTGAGCATAAATCCAATATCCTATAAGGTTGCTTTGTTTGAACAGATGCAAAGAATAAGATAAACTGAAGTCTTCTTTTAAGCTATCTAACACAAGATGTTTGCGTTTACAGAAACTTAAAAGCTACAAAAAAAAACTTTTTGTTTAGCTTTGCCGCATACTAGGAATTTCTCCTGTATCGATCGTTTACAAACATCTAAACTCACATACACAAATCAAACACCCAGACCCGGAACAATTATCTGTAGGCTATACAAATATTTGTTTCGTGCGGGGATCGAACCCGCGACACTTAGCGCAACAGTCCAATCGCTCAGTCAATGCGCCAAATGTGTCGTCAAAAAATTACTAAAAAAAACACAAAGTTAGGTTAGTTAAAGAACACATTTTTTTTTGTTCTTCTTCTTTATGTGGAAAGGCTACTTGGTAAGTGGAAAATAATTGTGAAAATACTCTATTAACAAATGGATACCACTAAAACAAAGAAATAGGATAGTCTGGTAAAATAGTTAAGCTACATGGCAATTAACCCTCAACGGAAAGGGTTGGTAGCTTTGCTACGCCGCTTAGCACTTGAGGAAAATTCGTAGGCTTCTGCTACGCAGCGTAGCAAACGAATTGCTATTATTGTTGTACGACGAAATTGAAAAAAAGTCTTACTTCTAAAAATCCTTTCTGCTTTTCATGAATATGGTTGAGAGGTATATGAATGGCTTCCGTCTCTTGGTCAACCAGCATCACATGGCGATGTGAGAAGGTGCCTCTGCCGACATCTTCACCACTCAAGCGCACGTGGCGACCCTCCATTAGAATTGACCCTGTTTTATAAACACAATATATATAAACTCACTTTGACTTCGAAATGTTTTGATCACATTTCGACGGTTAAGTTTTTAAAGTTCCACTTAATAGGGCGAGCCTATTGCCATCAACCGGGCACAAATCCAGATTTCATGGTCGCTACACTTTGCCCAACCTGGGAATCAAACTCGGACCTCATACTAAGCAGTCGTGCTTGCGACCACTCGACAAAAGATGCAGTCAAAAAAAAGAAACGGGTACCGCCGAAAAGGTTATTGAACCCACAAAAAAGAATTGAAAAACAAGCAAACAATAATTACTGTAAGCCAACCTTATTAGATACAGACAGCATTTCTACAGATAGAATCCAATTTAATTGGAACGTTTCAATTAAATTGGTTGTTTAACTGAAATCTCTTGTGGTCTGTATTCTACACAGTAATTACTTAGGATCTCAATGAATTAGAGACAGAGCTTTGTTTTACAACACTGGGAATTTTAATTGGAATAACATTGGCTTAGCGAAATGTTCTTTTAACTATTTGAATTACCGTTTCAGTAGTTATTTTATACAGTTGCGAGCGAGAGATTTAGGGTTTATGACGTCATCACAGGAAAAGATTCCTTTATAACCCGGTTCATTAAAGAAAGGAATCTAAAATGGCAACACATGGCATATTCTCTCACTAGAATACATAAGGTCCTCGTTTTGATGTACCTACTTATCACTTTATTATGAATTTCTGAGTTTTACTTTGGCCAAAGGCTAACTGCGGTACTCAGAGATATTTAATTATTACTTAAGCTATCAGTTAGTAAAGATTTGACATACTTTTATATGACAAAACTGTGAAAACCTTAACTAAGTGATGGCCTAAGTAATCATTAAAGCTCTCCAAGTGCGGCAGTAAGTGTAACATGTCAATTTCGCCAGTCTCTTGGGCACATTATCAGCTAACAGAGTTAAGGAGGTTTTTTTATGCTTTTTATAGTTTCTTGTAAGTTTAAATCACAGTTTTTAATTAACAATGTATATTATATAAATTTATTATAAATATCACACTTTATCTCACCAAAAGCTAATGCTTCAGCGGTGGCCCAGTCGATATCCTTCCCTTCCGTCAGCTTCGTCTGCCGATTCCTTACATGTGTCTTAGCCAGATGAGGATGAACGTTCTGTAAACAAGAGGAAGTGTTTATATACCTTGATGGATATTTCAGAAAAATTGCTGGCAAGTTACCTTTTTTTTCTTTTGGTGGGTGGAAAATCATCGAATAACTCCTCCCACTCTTGGGCGGAGCGAAAGGGAGTGTCAGACTTTCTACTGACTAAAAACCACCCATGTTCCTTCTTAGCCCTTGCGCCGAGGCCGCGGTATCTCTTAGGCTGGTAAGATACCTTGACGAAGCAACGAAAGTTGAGTGTCACTACAGCGTTTGTAATTACGACTATGAATCAAAATTGATATCGAAAGAAATCAAAACAGAAACATAAGTAAAATTTGAATAGCACTATCGTTATACAACAAGAAATGTGGAAGTTTACATATATCAATTAACTTTGAGGCAAGTTAGATGAAAGGTAAGTTCTATCGGCGCTTGAACGTGAGAGCACTGTTGGTATCCCTTTGTGAAAAAGACTTTGGAATTTGCACTAGTGCTCTATTTTGGCTGCAAACTGCACAAGTACTATACAGTATTGAAAACCAAAAATACCGTCTACCGTTTTGAATTCAATTCGGACGTCATAATGTGGACGTTGGAATATTCATGTGAATATTGGAATAGTAGAGGAGCTCGTGGCTTAATAAGAACTGCCACTCGGGTCGATCTTTAGGTAAAGCTGTGCTTGCCTAGGTCGGTCTGTGGATGGGTGACCGCCCGACATACTGAGTTTCCTCCGTGCCTCGGAAAGCACGTTAAGCTGTTGGTCCCGGCTGCCATATATAGATATTTGGCAGTCGTTACAGGGAGTCAGTGACCTGAAATTCTGACATCCAGTCTTACCAAAGAGTATCGTATTACCTAGTATTAACTGGGTTGTGGAGGTCAGATAGGCAGTCGCTGCATGTAAAATACTGGTACTCAGCTGCATCTGGTTAGACTGGAAGCCGACCCCAACATAGTTGGGACAAGGCTAGGCAGATGATGTTATTGGAAGTACCTTTCAAGTTGCTGTCTGAATGTATATCAAGACATTCAATTTACCTACAATTATCCAAGATATATGTGCGCAATAAATAACACTCTACAGTTTCTACGAAAAAAACTAGAGATCAAACCATTTTATTGCTCGAGTTTTGTGACTGACGCATTTCGATCGTCATGCGTCAGTAACTGAATCAACATAGATTTAGATTGATATGCGGATTCAATAATGGAAATGGCGCGAGAAGCGGATTGAAATCGAATTCGACTAGGATTTGTTTGCAGAAATCCTTCGCACAGTTGCTCTCTCATTTTTCAAAATCATTTATGTCCTAGCACACACAGGACAGAGATGAGGGCGACAATGGAACGAGATAACCCAAATAAAGCCTATCTATCTCGAACGCAATGCGCGTCTCACATTCACCTACATCCCCCAGGACTAGAATGAGGTCAACAAAACTCCAGCTTTCAATTTGGCTACGTAGGTACCGGTGCACGGTTAAAACTTGAGTCATTGAACCGAGAAGAAGAAGAGGTATGTTGCCATTTTCATAGCATTCGTGAAGTATATAATAGGGGATCGGACAAAAAAAAAACTAATTAGTCCGTCAGATAGATTTCCAAAAAACATTGAACACATATTTTTTCTTTTTTCACATAAACAAAAAATGAAGACGACACAGTGCTTCGAAAAATCGTGAACTCCTCGAAAACGTGATATGTCAGTACATTTTTTACCTACAAATGACGTAACAACCCCCCACTCTTTGACGCGTTATAACTTCGTCAATTTTATTAATTTGATAAAACAAAAAACACGTATTCAATATTTTTCGATAATCTAACTAACGGACTAATTAAAATCATATTTTTTGACTCAGTCCGATCCCCTATTATACCTACTATACGCTGCCTCTCTTAGTCCCAAAATAATCTACTACTAACTACTAATGGAAAACTATTTAAAGCTCAGTCAGTCTAGCCTATACAAGTTCTGACAAGTTCTGAGATGTCATATTCGTAAGAAACTTCACTTTGACCTTTTCACTAGAAACTTAGTAAAGCTACTACGAGTAAGTTTACTTAATAACTTAGTTACATGCTTAGGAACTTCGAGCAAGGTTTTGGGTTGACTAAGTTTCGGCAGATTACCTTATTCACAAAATCTTGCCGAAGTGAGACAAGTTTGAAGTTAGTTGGAGGACCGGGATATTATTTTGTATTACGGAAGGAAACTGAAAACTTTCTTCTTCCTTTGTGTCGATGGTACGACTTGATTAAATTTCTTGAGTGCAGTATGTGGCCATGTTAATCGCGGCATCTGTGGCGTCTTTCTAAAGTGCAGGTGTTGGGACATTTAGGACAAACCATCAAATGGGATATCGTCTAGTTGGGAGTCATATCTGAAGGATATAATTAGTTACCTATATTGCCAAATTGTGTTTACAGCCGCCTACTTGTATACCTTAGTGTATTTGATTACTGAGATACTTGTATTGTTATATTATAAATAGTTGTAAAAATGATAGAGAAACCTTACACATGAAGATCTCTAAAACTATTGTACTATAGCTTCCACTACCGGCTTTGCCCGCGTGGCGCGTTGTTTTGGTTTTTTTAAATCTATGTCTTCATAAGTGTATTCCTATTTGTTGTTACGATGTATGATGATGATTTTGCGTGAAAGATTAATAAAAATTAAATAGTATAGTAATAATCTATCTTTAACGTTTCTAAAGGTAGTATCTAAGACTATTCTATTATAAACTATCCGGATTACATTGCCAACACTCCCAGCTTCTACAGAGCTAAGTAACTTAGCAATTATCCCAGTTGGATGAGCATCAGCAGTGACCTGAATGTCGATAAGGCCTACAGTGACCCTGATACACCAAGCGTGGCAATTCGTGCATTGTTTCTCCAAGATTGCTTAGGGATGTAACCTATAGGACGGTACTTGTACATAACTTTAACATTAATTACGACCTGTCACTTGGTAACGTCCACTCAAGGATCAAAGCTTCCCGTCGGGGCTGCGGGTTGTTCGCAAGAGATGCCGCGGCCTCGGCATGAAGGGCTAAGAAGGAACATAGGTGGTTTTTAGTCAGTAGAAGTCTGACACTCCCTTCCGCTCTACCCAAGAGCGGGAGGGGTTATTTGATGATTTTCCACCCACCATAAAAAAAAAAATGGATCAAAGCTTGTATACTGATGTTACCCTATATTGTTAAACTTAAGCCAAATGTTAAAATACATACACCGCGTGCCTGTTAGGAGTGTTCATTGGGAAAACTGTCTTAACTTTCTAACTATCTATTTAACCAATTTTTTAAGAAGTCTTCCTAGTGTTTACTTACGTTGTAAGGACCCTCTTGTGACAAATTTCAGGCCACCTGCAACCCAGCTATGCTTTGTCTGAATTATTTACGTAAGCTCAATGGATTCAAATAACGGAGCCGAGAAGCACTTGTTTTTCTCGTCATTGCAATCATTTGTTACAGAGATATTGGAGGGCAGCGTTCTAACTTTTTCACAAGATTTTTATGTTTTTATGGTACCTCAGGGTTATACCTAACTTCAAATTTTTTTATGACCCGTTTATTATTCAAATGCGTTTTTCAACACCATTTTTTTCGTTTCACGGTAAAACGTGTCTTCTCCCGCAAAAAAAGTCGGCCGGTTTTTCATTACATTAGGAATAAATGTGATGTTTTGAGTTTGACAGATTGCCTATACAAAAACTGTCAAAATGACAAACTTATTCGACAGATAAGAGTTAACTGGCGATTGAAAAACCGGCCCTTAGTTAGATAAACAGAAGTTCAATACAGTTGTTTACCCCAACAAGTGAATAATAAAAACCAAAATAATTCCCCAAATACCAAACAAATTGTATAATATGTGTTTCTAACAAAAGTAACACGCAACTTAAATTCAGTAGTGGACCGCGCGATCGTTAGTCTAATGGTGGCAAAGGCGACTGCCGGGAAAAGTGTTTTTGAGTTTTTTCATCAGGAATTTCTCAGTAGCAGTAACAGAGTTTGGTTTTGTGCCCGGTTGATGGCAATAGGCGCACCCCCTACTAAATGGGACTTAAACATAAATGAGAATATTATTATATGGTGTGGTGATATGGTGGTGGTATGGTTGTTGTATGGTGGTTATGGTGGATGGTGGTATTATTATATTATTATATGGTGTGGTGGTTGGTGGTGGTGTGGTGGTGGTGGTGGTATGGTGGTGGGTGGTGGTGATGGTGGTGGCGGTTGTGGTGGTATGGTTTGTATGGTGGTCGTGGTGTATTAATAACCCTTCAGGGATTACAGGCGTGATGTTATGTTATTCCAAACAGACTGTATAACGTGTGTTTCTAAGAAAATAACTCGCAACTTATATTCAGTGGTAGTTTGACCTCAATCAACTGTAATCCTTGGTTACGCTCGTTCGATCAGGAAAATAAGGAGTCCAGTTGGAATCGTTGCGATTGGGTTTGTATGCTCTGACGCTTTGCACTGAAGGTCGATGGAACCTTGGATTATGTTCGCGAAGGATTCTTGGTTAGTTTGAGGTGAACGAAAAGTGAACATTTGTATTCATATGTTTTTATTAAAATTGGTATAACAGAGACAGAGCGTGGGACAAAACAGTTGGGCAATTATTGTGCAACAAGAGTAGGTACTGTAGGTTCATTAATCAATGGGAATGCTTTCTATTTTGGCAATTCAACAACATTTTTTACATTGCCAAGCAGACGATTTTTCAAACTTGTGAATAAATGAATGAATATTTTTCTTTCGAATGCCTTCGAATTGTGATGGAAAATGTGTAACGCAATTTCATCGGTTGCTTACGTAAGAAGCTTGCTTCCGTCTTGGAAAGCCCTCTGGAGTGTTGGAATTCTTTTAAAATTCTAATGGGTACTTACAAAGTTATTAGGAAGACTGACAGAAGCATGTCCAACAACCTGAAGTAGACCGGTGTCTACACCAGTATCCCAGGTCTCCACTGCATTGGGAGCGGGTTGCATGCCAGCCCACTGTTCTTGATAGTATGTTACCTGCAACATAATTATGTGACATGAATTTTTGAAAAGAGTGTGACGCTTTGGAACTGTTTTGGCGACTACGGATTTGACTTTGATTCCAGAAAATTATACACCTCGGAAACCACGTAAAAGCTGTCTGTATTGGGTGTCATTTGTGGACCTGTGACAGTTGTTACTGCTAAAAGTCTGACAACCAGACATACCAAGGGTTGTCGTATTACCTAGTAACTGGCTTGTCGAGGGCAGATAGGCAGCTGCTTCATTTAAAATACTGATATTCAATTATTTCCAGTTAGACTGGAAGCCGAACCTGAGATATTTTGCAAAAGGCTAAGCAGATGATGACTGGTAATACGAAACAACAAGTAAGTTTTGGGGTGACTCAATTGAAGTAGATTTCAGTTATTCAACACAGCAAACGTTATTTTTTCGAAATAAATACGTGTATTTAGGTGACCTACATTAGAAAATCATATTACTACGGGGATGCGAAATTCGCAACTGGAAATAGAAAAGGTCTTGAGATAGAGGGTCTTCAGATAAATCAATCAATTAAGGGCATTACAGAAAAACCCAACGCAACACATGCTTGGATTCTGAATTGACGAAAACACACTCGTAAACGTTGTGCTCATGGATGTGTTGAATACTACGGTAGATGTGGAGGGACTTAAAGTAAAGTTAGACCATTAAAATTTGCTTTTAATAAGAAAACTTATGAAAAAGATAGTACTTTGATCCCCAATATATCCGTAACTACAAGGATCCCAGGTATGGTCTTTTAGCTTTGTGAAGGGTTTTTTTATACCCATTATAGAGTGTGGCGGGAGTTTTTGACAACTTTTCGTTGAAGAAACAAAGCAGGGTGTAACCCTGTTTACTTCTCAATAGTCAGTCAGAGGCCTTTTTTTTTTTTGGGCGGTGCGAAATCATCAAATAACCCTTCCCGCTCTTGGGCAGAGCAAAAGGGAGTGTCAGACTTCTACTGACTAAAAACCACCCATGTTCCTTCTTAGCCCTTCATGTCGAGGCCGCGGTATCTCTTGCGAACAACCCGCAGCCCCGACGGGCGTCGGCCCTTGCGGGCCCCTTCCATGTTGCTGACATCACTTTGAGGCGCGTGTGGAACACGAACGCGCCGTCGACACGGCCTGTCGTCGTCATAAGACGGACGGACGGCGAGCTTACTGCGACTTGCTCAGAGGCCCTTGAGGCGGTTTCAAAACCCTAACACTAAGGTATATGGGTTCGTTAGACCTTACTGCCTTACTTTTTTTTTTCCTACTCCTCCGCTATTCTTTTCTGATTAATTTCGTTGCGGGATTCAAGACAGTTATATCGTTTCCCTGGGACTTCGTCGAGCTTCATTGTCTCGGCGTTTTTCTTGTGGTCGCCACTGTTGATTCTGGCTAACAGGAGTTACAGTGGTTTGGGAATAGTGTGGCGGGCTTGTCCCATTAAAAAAAAAAGACCTTACTGCCTATACGATAAGAAGAGAATAGTCTAGCACTAACATAGCTGGTTAATTTATTTGTTTCCATAATTGTTTGTTTTTAACCGACTTCAAAAAGGAGGAGGTTCTATGTTCGTGTGTATGTATTTTTTTTTAATTTTTTTATGTATGTTACCTGATTTCTCCTCCATTTCTGAAACGATTCTCAAAATTCTTTTTTTATTTGAAAGAGTATACTCCTGAGGTGGTCCCATTTAAATTTGGTGAAGATCTGATCCTGATCTTCGGAGGTATACAATAGAACTCTTCAAAAATAGACGGCAAATCTGTCGTGATTGCTGCAATCGCTTGGATGTTTATTGTTTATACAACATCATGACGTAACATCACGCCTGTATGATCTGAGGGGGTACGCAGATGTGTACACCCAGATTTGGACAGTAAGATATTATGTAATGTTCCATTTATTGGGGATAAATAAAACCTATTATTTGTTTGGGAACAACTAAAAATGGAAAAATAAAAAATGTTTCGTATTTAATTAGGAGTTTGCCTGAATTCACAAGTTTATTTTGAGGACAAAGATAGCGGTAACTTAGGGAAATAGAACATCTGCGCTAATGTTTGGTTAAAACTAAAAATAAAAAACTTTTTGGCAAAAAATAAAACCGACTTCAAAAACACCAAAAAGTGAAAAATAAACTTCTGAAGAAAAATCAGCTTCTGAAGTCGGTGGCAAAAAAACGAAATCAAACAAACAAATGTCACCGACTTCAGAAGCTGATTTTTCTTCAGAAGTTTATTTTTCACTTTTTGGTGTTTTTGAAGTCGGTTTTATTTTTTGCCAAAAAGTTTTTTATTTTTAGTTTTAACCAAACATTAGCGCAGATGTTCTATTTCCCTAAGTTACCGCTATCTTTGTCCTCAAAATAAACTTGTGAATTCAGGCAAACTCCTAATTAAATACGAAACAGAAACTACAATAAGGAGACAAGGAGATAAGACAAAGTTGGCAACAGTTTGGATACAGGAATAAGGAGGGACGAACAAAAGGCACAGGCGATAAATTAGGTACACTTGTTTCTTATCTGTGATTGCACAAACAACGTATAAAGTCGGAATTTGGGGTAAAGCTATGCCTATTTCAGAGGATTTAAAATATTAGTTGGGACCCTAAAAGGAAACCCTGTTTCGAGAGAGATAGTCTTGAATTGGACTGCTGAAGAATTAATATGGTTATCAATATAATTTGATAATATCTGACAGCGCGGCGCCTTGACATAGTCAGAAGGCGTGGGATGTTCATTCCGTCGGACTCCCGGGTGGGAACAAATATAACCACTTGCCCCTGGGTTAAAAAAATAAAATAAATTGGTGCCCGAATTATTTCACCTCGTCCGAGTCATCGAAAAATTAAATTATTGATAAACAAAGTTAAAGCATACTTTGTTTTTATGAATGATTCACTCTTTCTGTCATAAGCCGAGAGAGTTATTTTGATCAAATCTTAGCAACTAGTTTTGATACTCGTATTTGAATGGAAGTAGCGGAGGTGTTCCAATGTATCAACATGGAAAGAAATCAACCAAAATATGATATAAATTACACATAACACTATTCACATCTTCCTTCCTCAATGGGGAGCGGACAGGACTTCAAGCGGAAATAACAAGGGTATCCGTAGATACTCCAAGACTATATCAATAATGTATGAGGTTATTGAATACCCTGTCGGGGCTGCGGGTGGTTCGAAAGAGATACTGCGGCCCCGGCGCAAGGGCTAAGAAGGAACATGGGTGGTTTTTAGTCAGTAGAAGTCTGACACTCCCTTCCGCTCTGCCCAAGAGCGGGAGGGGTTATTTGGTGATTTCCAACCCCCTCCCAAAAAAAGGGTTATTGAATACAGGTTTAACAACTGAGAGAACAAAGTAAAAGTATCAACATAAAACAGAACATCCCGCCTTGTCATCACCAAAGGGTTAGACAGGGGTGTACCTACAGAAGTAGTTCACCCATTTCTCGCTAGTTATGTCTAAGTCACATGTAATAAGGGGCGAGGCACTTGTCCTTGAGATCCTTTTTGTTTTGGACCATAGCTGGAAACTTTCTATGAGAGGTCAAAGTTACAACTTTCTTACAAATTCTTACTTTACTTTGAATACCTCCATGAACCGTTTACTACATATTTAATGTCTCTGCACAATGTTTTGGGTGCTTCACATTGAGTTGTACCTAAAAACAAAATTTTTTCACCCAAAAAAAGCCGTTTCCAAGCAAATTTTTTTTCGTATGGTTACTTAGTTTAATGTACAGAATGATTGATTGACGGCCTCGTGAAGGGTCCGTTAACACTTAGGATGCTGATTATAAGCTTATAGTTGTGCACCAACATTCAGATCTTACCTCGAGAAGGATCGATCGTCAGAGAAGTCAGGGTGAATTATAAGTGTTGCAGCATCTGTTTTAAGAAGGAACAGAGCCAAAAAAAAGATATTTAAAGAATCATTTGCCATTTTAAAGTGCGATAGAGAAAGAGTATGTCGATCAATTTCTTTTGTGTTAAAATCTTTTCGTATTTGTTTTGGCAGTCGTTTATTCACAGCCGTAAAAAAAGGGCACTTTTTGTCATTTCTGGGGGGTCTTATTTTCTGTATTACTTAGTTGTTGAAAATTATTTAGGAAGATAAAAGGGAAATACATTTGTATGGAGAATCGCACCACCTCATAATGCTGAAAGTTCAAAGCTAAGATGAAACAACAAAGATTTACCCCATCCAGGGTAATTAATTAACCTTGATAAACTCACGAATCTTAATCAAAAGTTAATGCCTTTCTTCTAAACTTGAAGTGCCGCACATTTACATATTTTATGCCCTTAATCCTGAAGTAAATGAGAACCATTTATTTATGTTAAAACTAAGAACATAAAATGTTGTGAGCTTAGGCGTCAGAATTGTGTGACAAGGGTACTGGATTTTATTTTTAGACGTTACATATTTGCGTGTGTTTATATTTTATTTTGGATGTTTTTTTAATTCTTGAAAAATATCTAAAGCATACTACACCGTCCAGGGGTTATGTGGGTCTTGCAGCCACTAAAACCACCGCCGTGAGCCTACTGTCGCTTTGGCGGATGGGTCACAAGAACTGCTACGCTCACCCCAAGGCCTGCCGTAACTAAAGCGATCAACAGTAATACGAACGCGTTGAGAGAGGGGCAATATCTCCGAAAAAAAGTAAGGGGCATATAAATGCGAGAACATAATAATATATACCTTACTCGCGCAGTTCTTCAGAAAGGTCAGTTGCTCTCTCAACCAGCGTGCGTGTATGAGACCAGGGCCCCGAATCTGCTATTCAATAGTGTCAGAATGGTCTATCATTGATCTCATAATTGTTGATTTTGACAAGTTTGGTGTTGTCAAAATCAACAATTATGAGATCAATGATAGACCATTCTGACACTATTGAATAGCAGACTCGGGGCCCTGATGTATGAACGTGAAAAAGGCACAAGGAGTATGTAAGTATCATAACAAGTGGTTTTGGTGGATTTTGTAGCTTCTGCTTACCCCTACGGGAAAAAGGCATGAGTGTAAGTAAACGCGTCAGTTGCGTATCCGGGCGAATGGAAGCTTCGTTCGGACGCGAAATACAGTCGGCAAAAACGGACATTTAATCTTTTGTCGTGTCGGCAACTGTATCCCATATCAGACCTCGCTTGGGTGAATTTTCTCACGAAATTAATGTCTTCCGTGTTTATTACCAAGAACTAGCCAGCCATATTATGGAAAATATAGTTGTGTCCTAAAGTCCGACATGCATGAGAGTGAAAGACACGTGACAAAATCACTGGTAACCATACTTACTAAAGACCTACCTTACCTGTCTATGTTTATAGTCTTTTATCTAATGAGCATTATCTCAAGACCTTTTCTATTTCCAGTTCTGGATTTTCCATCCCCGTTGTAATAATTTCTAATGTAGGTCACTTAAATATCCTGGTCCGTTTCGAAAAGTATAACTTTTTTACGCAATAGCAACACTTTGCTGAGAAAATCACTGACATCAACTTAAATCGAGTCCACATAAAACTTAGTTGTTATTTTTGTATTCACCGGAGACATGTGAATTAGTTTCACATAGAGCGACTGCTGACGGTGATGGAAAACATCGTGAGGAAACCGGCATTTCTTAAAATCAAAAAATTGGTTGCCTGTAAAGTCGGTATACGGGCGAAAGTTTTACGTGACAACGAAAATAGAAGCGCAAGACATGAACCGGTGTGTATGCCTATCTCTCTCACTCTCTCTCTCTCGCTCTGGACGCGTGCCTCTCACTCGCTCTCATTGTGAGCGCATAACGTGAGCGGAGCGTAACGCAGTTTCTTGAAGTGTCACCCGGCAAACCAATTTATAAGACGTTGTCACGTCAAAACAATTGGAAGACGTCATGTGACATCTATCAATCCGAACAAGGCCCGCGTTGTGGATTATAGCCCATCACTCTCCTAGAGAGGAGGCCTTTTTTTTTTTGGTTTTTTGGCGGGTGGAAAATCATCAAATAACCCCTCCCACTCTTGGGCAGAGCGAAAGGGAGTGTCAGATTTCTACTGACTAAAAACCACCCATGTTACTTCTTAGCCCTTGCGCCGAGGCCGCAGTATCTCTTTCAAACAACCCGCAGCCCCGATGGGTGGAGAGGAGGCCTGAGTCCCTGCCTTGCAGTGGGAACATTGTAGGCTGATGATGATGATGATGAGAGCGACTGCCTATCTGATCTCGACAACCCAGTTACTAGGTATCAACATACCCCTTGGCAAGACTGATCACCACCGAAGATAATCGACATTATTTATAGTGGGATTAAGGTGCATTTTAATTTACCTCTGGTTTGTACGCCGGAACCGCTTCATACTCTTTCTGAAGATAACTGGTGTAGGTAGTTAATACGTCTTTTACGTCGTCTTCTTTTAAGACTCCTTCGGACACAAGTTTTTCAGCATACACGTCTGGAATTGATCTGAAAACAAGGGCGATATATCAAATAGATTTTTGTATTGATATGGACTGCATCACTCGAGGAGCTAGTGGCTTAATAAGAACTGCCACTCGGTTCGATCTTTAGGTAAAGCTGCGCTTGCCTAGGTCGATCTGTGGATAGGTGACCGCCCGACATACCGAGTTTCCTCCGTGCCTCGGAAAGCACGTTAAGCTGTTGGTCCCGGCTGCCATATATAAATCTTTGGCAGTCGTTACAGGTAGTCAGTGACCTGAAATTCTGACATCCAGTCTTACCAAAGAGTTTCGTATTACCTAGTATTAACTGGGTTGTGGAGGTCAGATAGGCAGTCGCTCCATGTAAAATACTGGTCTTCAGCTGCATCCGGTTAGACTGGAAACCGACCCCAACATAGTTGGGAAAAGGCTAGGCAGATGATGATGGACTGAATCACTAACCTTCACTAGAGGGACAGAGGACATGTGGCGGAAATCGCTCGTTAAGTGGCAAGAAAATGTCAAATTAGATAGATATTTGACGTCATTATTTGAAGAGGAACTTAGCATTGAATTGATAAGATTTTTTTGTCTGTAAAAATAATGTCAAAAGAAAATTAACAAAACTTAGATCACTTGGCAAAGATCAAACCCGAATTTTGTCGTGAAATAACGATTGCAACTTTGATGTACGACCTACCTTATGATAATATGTGTTTTAAAATATTAGTTTAGTTACATAACATGAAAAAGTAATCAATGCGGTAAGCGAAAATGGCTTCTAAACGTTGCTAAGAGTAATCTTCACTTTACTCAAGTTATAAAGTAAATACTCACTTTCTACTATGAATAACTTTATAAAGCAGCGGGTTCGTGAACGTAGGGTCGTCGACCTCGTTGTGACCCCATCTCCTGAAGCAGTTGTAGTCTATGAAGACATCCTTACGGAACTTGCGCTGGTACTCGAAGGCTATGTTCGTTGCCTTGACGACTAACTGGAAAATAAATGGAACATTTTGTAAAGGACTTATCCTCTTTGGTCCAGCAGCTGTTGCAAGAACGACTGCTGGACATGAGGTTCTGGGTTCACAATAGTGTTATTGGGTTTTTCTCCAGGAATTTCCCAATAGCAGTCAAGGAGTCTGGATTTATTTATTTAAAAATCCCTTACAACTATCATTACAGGTGTTCACCTAATGCGATAGCGCGGTTTTAAAACTAACTTATTTAAAATATGAAAAAAACAATGAAAAACAAGTAGGTACATATCGTAACATCAATAATCCTAGCTTCTATACCCTAACTATAAAAACACAATCTTTAAATTATAATACAACATAACTTTAAAAACACAACCGCAACCTTTAAATCATAAAACAACATTATCATCAAAAACACAATATTTAAAAGATTTATGACATAAAAACATTTAACCTGCTCTAATTGTGCCCGTTTAATGGTAATGGGGTCAAAAAACCAAAAGGTGCCTAATGTAAACACACAAATAAATTCTAAGCGAAGTTATTAAAGAAATACTAGAATAAAAAGTTAGAAAATATGGAGTCGGAAATAGTCTTCTCTAGAATATCGTCTGAGACAAACGCTTCTGACACAAATTCCACTGGGAACGACAGCTAGAATAATAGTCTTTGGAATATAGACTAGTCTATTTTCGGGAAAATAAGACAACATAGCTTTTAGGATAAGCCATATTATTGTTACGTTGGTACATCAGTTTATTTGAGTCTGAAATTACAATACTACTCACTCAGATCTAATAATAGGATATATTAATAATAATATATCAATATTTGATCTGAGACTACAACAGCAACAACGACGACAACTTATACAACAACATGTAGTAGAAATGTAGGATCGTATTTATGGATGTGGTTTGTACATCAAAATGTACAACTTTTGAGAAAAAATATACATATTTAAGGATGTGGTCTGCTGTCCCATACAGCTCGTAATAGAAGAACGTGGTCACCCACGTTCTTTCTCTTGACACTTTTCTATTACAAGCTGTATATTAAAGGGTATCTGTGTTTGCTTGTGACCAGAAGGGTGGTCTATTTCTTGCTCATGATACGTGGTAATGCTTGGCAGCATTCAGCTTCTGGACCCTTTCCCCGTTGAAGGCGAAGTAGACAATCTTTTTGACGCCCCTTCATTCTTTTTGCTTATTAGTCATGTCCATATTTGAATCTTACGTCTTTAAAATTAGTAAATCACTACATATTATTAAATAAAGAACTTCGCCGCGTCTGTCTGTCTGTTCGCGATAAACTCAAAAACTACTGACCCGATTGTCATGCTGTTTTTACCAATGGATAGAATGGTTCTAGAGGAAGGTTTTTTACATAAAATCCACGCGGGCGAAGCGAGTATCTGCTAGTAATTTATATGATTATTGTAAAAATAAACAAATTCTTAGCTAGATATAATATGTTAAATAGACACCTACAATCTACATATTGTGATGTTGTTCATGTTAATGTACACACCACACGTAAATACCACATTTTATGCAAAAAAATATAAATACTTTACTTATTTACTCCGAAAATTAAGTACGGTCTAATTAAGTTTGGTAGACTAAACAATATAATAAGTAAACATATTTACATAAAGGGAAGTGTTAACCTCGAATTAAATACAGAAACCCCGTGTGAGCAAGAACGAGATGAATAATATTACCAAAATATTTTCTAGAATTACTGAAACCTCAATAGGGTTCTACGAATGGAAATGTTCAGAAATAGTAATGAGTTTACTGTGCTAGTGACTTATTACGACTAAAAAAGTTAAAGTATGGTTGAGACCTTTATTAATAGAGAGGAGGGTGTCCCAGCAGTGGGAACATTATAGGCTGATTATGCATAAGCATAACTCGCAGCTTAGACGGCACAGTGGACGATAGCCTCGCAGTCCCTATTTTGTCAACAAGCTTAACCTGAGTGGAGGCCCCGTCGCCCTCAGGATTAGCCGAACTAAGAGGTTAAGGGATGCGAAAGCCCCGCAGTCCATCCCTAGGACCACTAATAGATATAACATTAGTCTAACTTTAATGCTAAAATCTGTCAAGTGTTTGATGTGCTTTGAATAAACCCCTATCTGTCACCCAACGTTGGTTTTATTCGACCGCCACCATTATATTATTAACCATACGGTTACGTAACCTAAATACGTAACTTACCTGGTACTCTGAGATATTTAATGATTACTTAAGCAGTCACTTAGTAAAGATTTGACATCCAAAACCTTCACTAAAGTGTCAAAATCTTTACTAAGTAACGGCTTAAGTAATCATTAAACGTTTCTGAGTGCGGCAGTAAGGGCATACGGTGGCTAAGGTGTCCCTATTTCTTTCTTACATCAGTAACAAGTTCAAGGTGAAATCATATTAAGACTGTATCGTCACGAGCACTATACGTGTTCACTTATCAAACTTCAAAGGCGATTATCTCACGGAATAACTATTGCAACTTTAAGATAAGAATTGTTTCGTAATGGGTTCGAAAATACATACTATGATCGTAAAATTATAAAGATACAACCAACACAGTTCTGTAAGAGAACGTGAATTTTAAACGTTGATTATTGCACACATATTGATGTTCGAGACATTACCTATTCATCATCTTTTTGTTTTCTCATCATCTTCCTGCCCTTATCCAGTTATTATTCTATTTGGGGTCGGCGCAACACGTTTTCTTTTTCCATTCTTCTCTCTTAGACGTCACGGTGACATTTATACCTTTCTCTTTCATATCATTCCTCACACAATCCATCCATCTTTTCTTTGGCCTTCCTCTCCCTCTCCATCCATCAACATTTATATTCATCACCTTTTTAGTCACATGTGATTCGTCCCTTCTTATGACATGTCCATACCACGACATTCAATTCCCTTTCAATTTTTTTGTCTTTTTCTTTTCTATCATTTAGAATATGAATAATCGGACTAAGTCAAAAAAATATTATGATTCTAATTAGTCCGTCAGTTAGATCATCGAAAAATATTGCATACGTGTTTTTTATTTTATAAAATAAAAAAAAAATTACGAAGTTATAACGCGTCAAAGATGTGACGTCATTTGTAGAGAGAAGGGGTTGTGACGTCATTTGTAGGTAAAAAATGTACTGACATGTGACGTTTTCGAGGAGTTCACGAGTTTTCGAAGCACTGTATCGTCTTAATTGTGTCACTACCAAAGCCCATGTAAATTGTGTTTATATAAATATGTTAATCTGTATTTTTGTGAAAAATAAAGTTATTATTATTATTATTATTATTAATTTTTTGTTTATGTAAAAACAGAAAAAATATGTGTCCAATATTTTTTGGAAATCTCTCTGACGAACTAATTAGTTTTTTTTTTGTCCGGTCCCCTATTGTAACTTATTAAAGTGAGAATTCCAATCACACGTAAAAGTGCTTACGATGTGAATAAATACGGATGCTTGAGACTGGACTTCTCGTTCCACCAAATGACGCCTTTCCGTGACAGAGAAGCAAATAATTATGATTTCACCATTATAGATCTTTTGATAGATATTATGATTTTATCTGAGATTATGGGCCATGATGGGCCACTTACCTCAGGATGATCACCATTCACGTGGATGACAGGCACTGATATAGCTTTGGCTAAGTCAGTGACATACCGACAAGATCGACCCCGCAAAGCTGGCAGTGTGAATCCTACCTGAAACAGAAAATCTGAGTTAAAAGTCGCATTACATACTGATCCGTTTTCGCTGAAGTCACAGATACATCTGCTGTGGTGGACAGTCGGTGATTGCATAAACTGAGGGATCAGTTGAGCGGGGGGCACTTTAACTGCACACCCCCATCTTACCAGTACACAGGTTAAACGAGACACCGACACGACAACGGTTACCATGTATTCAATACATGAAAAATGTCTATGAGGACTGTAACTCATAATGATGTACTAAACACGTGGTAATCGATTTCGCTTCGGTGTCCCTTCACATCACACCCTCAACATCTCGCTTGTCACCCCCGAAGGGTTAGGCAGAGGCGTACCCATTAGTACACCAACATTTCGACAGCTATGTAAGTCCCATGTTAACAGGGCCAGACTACTGCCAGTAACCGGAGACAATTCCACACTCCTTAGAAATTCTTGACGGAAAAACACAGTATATTCTACTCCCACGGTTATTACTAAGGTGCCTAGCGTATTGTATAAAAGGACCATCGGCACCCAAAACCTCAAACGTCAAAGTATTTTTTTTTTATGGGACAAGCCCGCCACACTATTCCCAAACCACTGTAACTCCTGTTAGCCAGAATCGACAATGGCGACCACAAGAAAAGCGCCGAGACAATGAAGTTCGATGAAGTCCCAGAGAAACGATTTGACTGTCTTGGATCCCGCAACGAAATTAATCAGAAAAGAATAGCGGAGGAGTAGGAAAAACATAATTTCCACTTCCCTCCATATCAGCAGGACACAGAGCAGAACAAGGCCAATAGGCACACAGCGACGTATGCAACTGGGATAAGCCCAGTACTGGTACTACCCGTGGGTTTCAGATGTCAACGAGACGTCAACGTCTGGAACCCTAACACTACAGCAAAACCTAGGCATAACCAATGTATTTATTTATTTATTTAGATAACCAAAAATATATTACAAAATATGATTGTTACAGTTTCTATGGCCAATTAAAGGTTACCCTGTATAACTAGAGATAATGTAAGACATGCGAACGGACTGACATAAAACAAAATAAAAATGCAATATAATATAAAACTACACAAGATGAATTCAGATGACAATTTTGGAAAACTTAACACAAAAAAACTTGAGAGGTGTCAAGGAACACCCGGATGGAACGAAGTTATTGTTATTATTTTTTATTATGTAAAAAAAAAAAAATGTAGAAATGAAAATATCTGGCTTGCTTTCTATAAGAGAGAGAGAGACAGACAGAGAAACATGCGACGCCGCACAGCTTACAATAGCTTACTATAGCAAAAAGTGTCGTGACAACTTTTCGTAAGATTTTTTTCCGTCTAGACCCCTTTCACAACGCGCGATAAGGAACTTCGTTCCAAAAGGTTGAATAATAAAAGATAGGAGAAGACGAAGAATGGTTGCCTGTCATTTACCTCTGTTTATAGCCTTCATGATACATGTTTTGAGGGTCAGTTACCTAATAAGTAACCAAACACTTTGTCGGTTCAGAGAACGAACCCAAGATCACGTTCAGTTGTTAGCCCTAGACCAATTTGTGCGTTTGACAAATATTTTATTTCCCGACGTTTAGTCATGCTAGCAAAATTATATTTGGTTTTGTAACTACCTACAACCTGTGTTCATTTATCTTTAAGTCATCAGAAAATAAACACAGTATAATTGGTTTTTACAAGGTTACATCCAGATTATTATGACTACATTAAACACGACACGGAAAGAGGTTCTAACATCGTTATTACAACCGCAAGCCTGCTCGCGGGTGACAAATGGCAAAACCATGTTTTTACTAAATGATCTAACATGTTTATGTAGCTCCGTGTTTGTTTGTTACTTTATGTACGTAATCTATACACGTACGTCGTACATATGTTCATAAGGTTTATTTTGCCTTTTTCTTAGGTATATGGTTTTGTACGTATTGACAACGTGTGAACTTAAAAGAGGAAGAACTCTTCGGTACGACTGTGAGGTTCAGAAAACCTACACGATTTAAATAATCGTGGTTATCAGATTTGTTTCAGACCATGAAGTTAATTGTACAAATGTATATTTTGACGCAAGTATGTTAAGTTTATCATTATTATATAATCGAGGCCGGATTTAGTTAAATCTAGGAGGTATTTAAAGCCGAATGTCCAATTAATACCGTTAATATGTGATAAATACCATGATTTGCAACACCCTTTCTAGGGACTGCCTCTTTGGTCTAGCATGAAGTGCTGGGTTTGATTCCCGGGTTGGGCAAAGCGATATTGGGTTTTTCCATCAGGAATTTCTCAGTAGCAGCCATGTTTTGAATTGTGTCCGGTTGATAGAAATAGGCTCGCCCTCTATTACATGGACTTAAAAATAACTGGCGAAATGTGGTACACCTCTGCCTAACCCTTCGGGGATTACAGGCGTGATGTTTTGTTACGTTCCTAAGGAAAAATAAAATAACAAAATTACAGCTAGCATGAGATTGGATAGCAGTCTTATACGTATTTGCTTTCTGATAGCAGTCTTAAACTGATTGCCGACCAGGGGCTAGAAAAGCGAGGTCGGTCGAGAGCAGCAAGACTTTCTTTGAGTCACAAATCGAATCTCTGCAGCTGATCGAAAGTAATGTTGAGTGCAATCCCATCATGGAAAACCGCACCAAGTGAACACGATTTAGAAGAAAGAAAGAAAGAAAAAATATTTATTTGTCGCAGAAACATAACGAGCATACAAAGAGACATACAAAAAAAAATACACATACAACGCATATAGCAGGGATAATGTAAAATAGTAGCACGGCGTGACTGGGACAACTAGGTTGCCACTCAGCATGATGCTGTGCTATGGGCACCCACAGCACAGAGCTGGTTTTCAGTGGTCACCCGATTCCCGATTTCCCGATTTCTGTCGGCTTCAGAGCTTTTACAAAAATAAATCTGTACAACTGGGTTGTTCCATGAAGCATTTCTCAGTAGTAACTTGGAGATACGATATGTGTCCCGTCAATGTCAATAGCCATAAATGGTAGAATGAGGGTTAAGGACACCGATGGTGGTTGTTCGCAATAGATACCGCGGCCTCGACATGAAGGGCTAAGAAGGAACATGGGTGGTTTTTAGTCAGTAGAAATCTGACACTCTTTACCGCTCTGCCCAAGAGCGGGAGGGGGGGTTATTTGGTGATTTCCCACCCCCCAAAAAAAAAAAGGACACCGATGGTAAAACGATTAATATATGAAATGTATTGTCGGTTTTATTTTTATACGACGCAGTTTTTTTAAGTGGGGTGTTCTTTATATAGGTACGCAATACGTGGTAGGTAACCATTTTAGCGACGGTTTCCTTTCCACTTTCTATAGACTCACCTCTGCCTTATATGTGTCGTCTGACGTTACAGAAACTAATTCATTTCCAGAGATAGGTTTTTGCTAAAAAATGGCAACCACTACTGTACCAATTCTAATAAATGTACTTTTTTTCTTTGTCATCTCTTGCTCTGTATTATTTATTGAAAAATTCAGAACTACCCACTGAAAGTAGGTATATCATAATCTTTGGCTTTCAATTCACTTAACTTGGTCCTTTTTTCGATACGCGAACGTGAACACAAAGATCATTAGCTCAAGTGATTTATGATCCTTCAGAATTGAGGCCCAAAAACACGGACTCATAAAAAGTTACTGAACTTTTTGAGATCACTTCTCAATTATCCTGATTACTGAGATTATTTGTTAACGGCTTGGCCATGACCTCCGCGCTCAAGCGACACACGCCTTCTGGCAGCGACCGCGGAGAAACCAAATGACAGAAGTTGAGCATGCCGCGAATTTCTGTGACTTCCACGAACTCAAAAGCAATGCGTTTCCTTCGCGTAAAGCCCGATTTATTTTGGTCTTTAGCGAAATAGTAAAGTTTAGTGGGTAAGGACTGGTGTAAACCGGTTGGACTGTAGCGAGTCATAATTACTGTCTAGGTTTTCGTCACTCGCCACTGTACAGTCATGACCGTATTCACTTAGAATTTCTCATGGAATAACTAATGCAACTTTGATTCAAGACCATGGTCATGATTTTATGTTTACTTAAACTACAGAAAATTACTATCAAGACAATAGGAGAAAATCGCTTTTACAAGTCGCTAATGGTTGGTGCTCTGTGCTTATAGTCGCTAGTCATCACTGTTCTTGACCATTGTAAATCGGGCCTAAGTACCGTACTCTTGACCCGCGGCATGCTCTGATCAACTTCTTTAATTTGTTTTGTCCAAAGCCGCGCTAGGTAGACGCGTGTCGCTTGAGCATGTAATTCGTGGCCAAGGGGTTACATACGAAGCGAAGCCATGCGAACCTAAATACATACGCATATAACGGTGCCTTATTTTGAAAAATATTACGATGAGTACTTACTTGATTGTTTACAACAACGTGTAGTGAACCACCGACATTAAAATGTGGTGCTTGTGACAACATCAACGTCTCCTGGTTCACACCCTGACCGGTGAAAGCGGCGTCACCATGGATCTGAAAATAAATATATAGAAATGAATAATTAATCTTTTAAGAAAGATATAACATACATTTACTAGGATTCGAAAAAAAACAAGAAAAAAAAGTATTGAACCCCAAACGAGTAAGTTACAAAAATATGCGTCGTATCACTAGAAGCACTAGTAGATACGGGTTTAGAATAAAACCACCAAATTATCAGTAAGTAGATCCCCCAACCTACTTGTGAATTTTAAAGCTCTCGCCACGTTCATCAGTATTTAACAACATTCACCCAAAACAGCCACCTATTAGCATAATGCAAAGAGAACCTCCTCCTTTTTGGAAGTCAGTTAAAAACACTGTGGGAGACAGAGCCGCAGCTTATTCAATTCAATTCAATTCAATTTATTTATATCAGATAGATTACATCACAATTATGCATAATAATCATCCATATACAATTTTTAAAATAATAATAATACAAAGTAAAAATAAAACATAACACAATATTAAAACAATGGACAAAGTAAACAGACACAAGGAAACAAATTAGGAAACAAATTTAGGACCACACTGCCCCTACATGCAAACTTGTCCAATGCTTCATGAAGGTGCAATCTACATCCATTCGGCCCACAATGAGCTGCAGAAAGCTGTTGGGGCTGCCCCGTATGCGGCGCATCAGAGACGCTATTCTTTTGCGATGTATCGCTTGAAAGCCATCCACTTGAGCGTTTGCAAACATACCTGATGCGCTACAAAAGCGTGGCAACCCCATCAACATTCTGAACGCGTTATTGTATTGGACACGCAAGGCATTGTAAGTCTTCTGCGTATGCTTGACCCATAGGCTGCACGTATAAAAAGCCTGACAGTACGCCTTGAATAAGGTTACTTTTACCTGTGCAGTACACCGTGCAAACCTACGGACCAGCATATTGGCTCTGACTGACAATGCCCTGCGTTCCCTTTCAATATCTACATCATCTTTGAGGGCCTCGGTGACCCAGTGACCCAGGTACTTAAACTGAGCCACTCTTTGGAGAATACTGCCGTTCAAAGTGACACGAGGTACGGTGTCATAGCTCTTCGTACCGGACTTGAAGACCATCATCTCACTCTTGGTCGTGTTATACCTGAGCCCATGGGCCTCCGCATAGCACTCGCATACCTTTATTAAGCGCCTGAGGGCACTGATCGATGGGCTCAGCAGCACCATATCATCGGCGTAACTAATATTATTAACAAAAACTCCGTCGATCGAACAGCCTACCTGGGTGCTGCTGAGCTCACGGATCAGTCGATCCACGTACAGGTTAAAGAGCTTGGGCGACGTCAGACCACCCTGTCTTACACCACACTCCAACCTATACGCATCCGATAGTGATCCCGCCCACCTGACATTGTTACGCTGATTGCCATACCAATATTTAAGGAGCGATGTGAATTCGTCAGGAAGTTCAGTCTCACTCGACAATTTCTGCCACAGCTTGTCATACACAACCAGATCGAACGCCTTGGACAGGTCTAAGAAACAGGCATAGACCGGTGTATTTCTACTGGTGTAATACTGGATAGTGTGCTTGAGACTCAATATAGCTGTTTCAGTCGACAGCCCAGTTCGGAATCCGAACTGAGCGTCATGTAGTTTAAGATGTTTATCTAAATATTTCTCAATCACTCTATCCAGTATCTTAGCAATAACAGTTGCGAGCGAAATGGGCCTGTAATTATTTAAACTAGACGCGTCCCCTGTCCTGTTCTTAATGATCGGGACAACCACGGTTCTCATCATTGTATCAGGCAGGTATGAGTGCCCAATGCAGAAGGTAAAAAGCATAGCCAGCACCCTTGGCAAGTGACCGCCTGCATATTGCAAGTGTTCAATACTCAATGAGTCATGACCAGGGGATTTTCCTCGTTTCATGCTCCTTACCGCCCACGCGACCTCCCTACTTGTGATGTGTACAATCGTGTCTCCGGTACTTACCCCCTGTGACTCAGATTGCTTATTCTCGGTAATCAAAAGCGAGCGCACCCTAAAGTGCTCCTTAAACAGGTTGGCAATCTGGTCGGGCTCACTACTACCCTCGACACTCACTGGAACGCCCGACCCTGGACTCAGTTTACCGGTTTCCTTCCAAAATTGACTAAAATTCTTAGCTGTGTGTTGTGTTGCTAGAGTATCCATTTTGATTTGTGTCTGGTGATTCTGACACCATTTAAGCTTTAATTTAAACGTAGCACGCGATTTACGCATATTTTCAAAAACAGGACCAGCTGAAGGTTTTCCGTTATCAACCCACTTCTGAAACCAAAGTCGAGCGTCGCCATGAGCCGTTTTAACATATTTGTTCCAGCCAGTAACAACAGGCTTTATCTTTAGAAACCTATTTAATTTTCTTTTATAGCACTTGGACGCTGCATTTTGTAAAATATTGACAACACTATTATACATCCTGTCTATAATACCCTTATGTTCTAAATCATTACAAGATACATCTGCACATTTTCTGAACTCTGGGGGAAAATCTACGTCACGCAGTTTGATAGTGCATTCTTGAGTGTATTGTTTTAATTGGCACGAATCCCTAACACCCCAAACTACACTGTTATGTACAGTCTTAGGAGGTTTAATTTTCGGTTTTACAGTGCTAATGTCACATATTAGTTCAATAGGAAAATGATCAGACCACGAGACATTATATTTAATATCGACCGCCTCGCGGCTTCAGTCACAACAACGTGATCTAACCATGACCTCGTACCATGAACGTCACTAATGTATGTGTATGAGTCTGATAGTAGCCCCAAAAAGTCAATGTCCGCACACACCCAGCACTGATCAACACAAAAATTCATAAGTTGCTTACCGAACGATGCACTCGGGTGAGCATTAAAATCCCCAAGAATGAAGACTGTTTCCACGCCACAACTGTCTATCACTGCACTAATTTCACTCAAACAGTCCGTGAAATCGGCCATATTATCCGTAGTATCGGTCGGCATATAAACCGAAAACACTAAAAATTGACGATCATCAAGCACGACTTTAATGGCTGCGAGTCTCACATTATTACACTCCACTACAGACACGTTCGGGTACACACTTTTGCGCCACAGAATAGCAACGCCGCCGAACGGCCTGCCCCGTAACATCCCCGCCGAGGTGTCCACCGCTGATTTACCAGTATACGCGAAATCCTGGTCTATCCCTCCTAGATAGGATATGTCATGGGGCATGAGCCATGTTTCTTGTAACACCACTATATCAGCTGTTCGACATAACGATCTTACACAATCAACTGATCTTGTTATTGACCGACAGTTGAAACTAACAAAAGATGTATTATTTATTTTCTTTTGAGAATTGTCTACCATCACAATTTTTGTATTCCACAAATCTTCTAACAGAGACACCCTCCGGCCATAAACTACTTTCTAAGAAAAGTGCAAGCTTTGTTCTTGGTACACAGATTTTGTACGCATTAAATTGCCGCTGTACTTTTGCGTTAATTCTCTGCAAAGATACATTAACCTGCGTTTTCTCTAATATGTAAGCAAGTATATCAGTTTCCGTGGTACTTTTATCAACATTGTTTAAAAATAAAGGTATTCTAATATCCGCGGCCTTAAATTTTTCGCTAGGATTATTAAGGGCTTTGCCCTCAATAGCATGCTGATTTCGCAACCTTTTTCGCTGTACTAAAGTCCATTCCTCCGACTGCTTCTTATCCTTCCCTTGCCCCCCATTAGCGACAACACGCGCTAATGTTTTATGAATTACCGGCGTCGATGACAACAGATGATTCATACGAGCGCCTGTGTCCGTAGTGAGGCCGGCTCGCGGCTCAGGCGCAGGTAGGATTTCGTTGTCCGAAACAATGTTGTTGTAACTAGCCTCCACATGCTGCGTCTCATTAGAGCATCGCACTTGTGTGAGCGGGACAGCGCTACACTCAATCCGTGAGCGCGTTACAGTTCTCCCCACGCACGTGACGTCCTGAGCTGTACTCTCAGCTGTGTCATGATGCGTCATTGTATTTTCTCCAATGTGAGGTAGGCCAAACGGTCCGCTGTCCATAAAACAGCTGTTAGACATACCGCCACCGCCACGATTTTTATTTATATTTATGCACTCATAATTATTGACCAGAGATGCTTGTTTGAGGTTTATTAGGTCTTGTTTCACCTCATGCAGTTGATCTGACGACACATATGTGTCCTTTAATAATCTTAGGTCTTTTTGTATCACAAGTATATCCTTTAATAATCTCGTTGCATCTATGTGATCGAATGTAACAGGTGGTAATTTTTGTAATTCTCTGGCGACGAATATCGGAGTTTCCTCGGGATCTGTCACCTTAAAAACAGAAATAACATCGTAGAGATCTCGTTGCGATCTTCCATCCCGCTTCCGAGTAACTTTTTGATTCTTAGAAGTTATCGATTCATACAGCAAATCCTTAGCAACTTTTAGGTCCTCCGCGGTAAACGATGTTGAACATATCCGTACAATGCTTTCCTCGTCCATGACGTCTATTTTATTCTGAATAAACGCCAGAACTTCACAAATAACTATGTTACAATTACTGCACTTCACTTTACTAGATGTCATCGCGCTAGGATGCGTCATCCTCGGTACGTTCCGCTTATGAAGTTCCAACAGGCGTAGAAAATATGTACAGTAGAATCTCACTAATCCGGCACTATTAAAAACCAGAGAGTGGATTATTGGAATGCTCGGATTACTAGACTTTATAGAAAAAATCATAATAAATATTCTCACTGATAAGTTTCACTAGCCAGTCTTACTTCTAAACTACGCACAGGTACGCGGTGTTACGCGGGTACGCTGCGTAGAGAGGAGCGAGTGAGGCACGGGCAGAGGATGCCGTCGGGTTATTGGACGTGTCGGTCTATTGCAGTGTCGCATTAGTGAAATTTTACTGTAATTGTTAAAGCTGCCATCGTCGAATTATGGCTACAGCATAAGGAATGTTTGGATGCGAATGTTTTATGTTATTGTTATTGTGTATAGGACCGATGCGAAGTGTCAACTTAATAGACCAAGAGCCAGTGTACAAAAATGAATCAGCAAAACTTCATCCTGACAGGCACATACACAGTATACAAACGAATCAAATTTAAAAAAAATCTTCCGTAAAATTTAAATTAAAGCTTGTAATATAACAAAAGAACAAAGGACACCTGTTCGAAACAAACATTCAGAAAGGTTAAATTTCCTCTTTACACTAAATTCTAAAATAAGAATAGCCTAAAAAATCTTTGTAATTTTTTGTCCGTGAAAATTCATGATGATTTTCAACTTTTTCTCTTTGAGCAGAAACATCGTGGAAGTTTAAACAATATTTTGTTATATTTATGTTTATTAACTAGCTTTTGTTCACAGTTTCAATATTCTTCTGGGACAAAAGTTACCCTTTAACCTAACCGAATTGACAACAGTCTATCTATCCCAAATTTTACCCAAACCCGGTTTCGATGATTTCATCAGTGTCCAGGTTTGAAGGTGTGACAAACTATCTCACATGTATATTTAGAATACTAGTTAGGATGATAACATTTCATCATCTGCCTAGCCTATCCCAACTATTTAAGGGTCGGCTTCCAGCCTAACCGGATGCAGCTGAATACCAGTATTATACATGGAGCGATTGCCTATCTGACCTCCACAACCCAGTTAATACTAGGTAATCCGATACTCTTTGGTAAGACTGGATGTCAGAATTTAAGGTTACCGACTACCTGTAACGACTGCCAAAGATCTACTATTAACAGTCGGGACCAACACCTTAGCGTGCTTTCCGAAACACGGAGGAAACTCGGTATGTGACGGTTGGTCACCCACCCACAGATAAACCTATGCTAACACGGCTTAACCCGAAGATTTTGAGCCGAGTACGAGCTTGGTGAAAACATTTACAAGTCTTTTTTTTTATTTGGAGGGTGGAAATAACCAAATGACTCCCGCTCTGGGCGGAGCGGAAGGGAGTGTCAGACTTCTACTGACTAAAAACCATCCATGTTCCTTCTTAGCCCTTTGTGTCGTCGCGGTATCTTTTTCGAACAACCCGCAGCCCAGACGGGAACATTTATAAGTATCACACTAATATTATAAATGCAAAAGTTTGTGAATGTGTATGTTTGTTACTCTTCCACGCAAAAACTACTGAACGGATTTGGATAAAATTTGGTAGCTTATAACCTGGATTAACACATAGGATAGTTAGTTATCCCGATTTTATCTTCCCGTGGGATAATTTTCGAGTTGTAGCGGGCGAAGCCGCAGGCAACAGCTAGTATTTTAATAAAAATACCTGAACGTTTAGAACTTTGTCTCCCATCCTCGATGAGCCGTCTTCGGAATATTCTCCTTCTTTCAAACGTAACTGCTTGGATCTTGTCTTACCCATTGAGACGGGATTGGCTGCCTGTAAAGGAAAATAACAATAAATATGATGCATTGTTATGAAAACTACAACTATTCGTGGGACTTTGAAAAGCTTTTGGTCTGTGAACATTTGATCGTGTTTCATATACTATTTAGGTATTCCATAATATTAATTCGTTGTAAAGCCATTCATCCAATATTAAAACGAACAATAGGGTTGGAAGGGACAGCGAAAATTTCTGTGTAGGGAATTTTCCATCAGTAATCTTCTATAATATAAAAATTAATCGCTCAATGTGTTGGTAAGCGCATAACTCAACAACGCTTGGACCAATTTGGCCAATTCTTTTTTTTTAATGTTCGTTGAAGTTCATGGATGGTTTTTACGGCAAGAAAAATTCGAATAATGGCCGGAAAAGCCCTAAAAACAGCCCTTTTCTTTCTCCCATACAAAGGATTCGTAATAATGCTTAAAAGTCAATTTGAACTTTAATACCGTACCATAAAGTTCAAGTGTTATTGGAGAGGTTCCGGAAAGGTAAAACAATTGAGTGACAATTTCAAACAGACCATACGTCATATCATAATGTCAATAATATACAACGTAGCAGGTAGGTAGGTAAGTAGGTACAAAAAGGGCATTGCAACGCATGCCGGGAACAGCTAGTTTTTTATAAAATCTGTTCAAATCTAGATTCCGTGGCAACCAAGTAACGCTTTTCCCGACCCGGGGATCGAACCTCATTCTCACCATTTGCGCTACTTGACCAACTACGCTATCTACTAAAATATAAGCATATAGTAGATCTGGCAAGGTAATTTGCCAAATGACGGATGAGGGTCTTAAACAAGCAATTAATCCGTGCATTGTCCCTTGTAACCCATCGTCGGTATAATTAGCCTTGCAGATTGGATGGAAATTGAGAGGACAATGACCTTTGATAGTGCGTAGCTGTTCCCTGTTTAACATAACGTAACATCACGCCTGTAATCCCTGAACGGTTAGGCAGAGGTGTAGCTAATAGTACACCTATACTTCGCCAATTATATGTAATTGGAGGCGAATCTATTGCTATCAAACGGGTACAATTCAAAATTATGTGGGTGCTACTGAGAAATACATAGGGAAAAAACCCAATATCATTTTGCCCGACCTGGGACTCGAAACCAGGACCTCATTTATTGGACAAGAAATTTAAATTGTGCGAAAATAAATGAGATTACCTCTAAATGCGATGGATTGTTCAATAAGGAGAATCGAACAGATTTATCGTTGACGTGAATATCCACTGAAGCACCTGAAATAAAATTAAATGTTAAAACTGTTAAGGCTGCTCTCTCGAAAAAGCTTAAAAATAGCGTGCAGATGTAGCAGCTTTTCACCGTCACTTACAGAGAAATTACATCTGAGAAAAATTGTTAGTATTCTACATGATATGACACGTAATTTGGTTTATAATTTTTCTATCGGTATCACATAATATGAAAAAAAATCCACAAAATCACCTCCAAATCGTTGATTTGAACCATTTTACTCCTTCATTTTTTAACAAAACAATTTAAAAAAATATCTACTGCTTTGCAATACAAAGGAAAATAATTTGGTTTTGTTACTTTTTAAAAACATGCATTATTTTAATTATAATAAATTAAAATGCGTCCGTTTGAAGTCCGTGTCTACGATCGAGAGGGGTAGTTAGCTATGCACAAGGTCATTGGCGTGAATACAAGCCTTAACTTGAAATTCAGCTATGTTCCTTTACCTGCCCGTCGGGGCTGCGGGTTGTTCGCAAGAGATACCGCGGCCTCGACATGAAGGGCTAAGAAGGAACATGGGTGATTTTTAGTCAGTAGAAGTCTGACACTCCCTTCCGCTCTGCCCAAGAGCGGGAGGGGTTATTTGATGATTTTACACCCACCAAAAAAAAAAAGAAATTGGTTCTTTTACCAAAAGGTAAAAGAACCAATTTCTTTACAAACGAGAAATCATATATAGAGATCTATAAGCACTTCAAATAACTTTGAAGTGCTTATAGATCTCTATATATGATAATTTTCCCATTTTTTTTCATGCTTCTCTCAAATAGTAACTGCTACTCTGGGCCTTAATAACCGACTTAATAATTTTGTTATTACACGGTTACTGGTAACTCCCACGTGGTGGATTATAGCCCATCTCTCTCCTAGAGAGGAGGCCTGAGTCCCTGCAGTGGGAACATTATAGGCTGATGATGATGATTGGTAACTCGTCCGTTTAGACTTGACTTTTAATTGAAATTGGCTTTAATTAATTGAATCTGAAATTTTTCACAAAAAAAAACAAAATATCTAACTAGCTCAAAAACTACTGAATTTCGGTAGATCATTAACTGCCGCACTCAGAGATGTTAAATGATTACTTAAGCAATTATTAAACATCTCTGAGTGCGGCAGTTAGTGGCTTAATTTGTTGCATTTTAACCTTACTACATATATGACGTCTTACTATTTGGCGCAGCCTTTTTTTCTGTATTTTGTAGGTTCTTTTTATTTTTTATTGCTTGTTGTATGCACTTGTGGCATGTGCTGAATAAATATGTTTTCTTTCTTTCTTTCTTGCAAGGAATTTAAAATTTTATGAAATAAACAGGGTTAATGGTAACTGGACGTCAGCCCGCCACACTATTCCCAAACCACTGTAACTCCTGTAAGCCAGAATCAACAGTAGCGACCACAAGAAAAGCGCCGAGACAATGAAGCCCGACGAAGTCCCAGAGAAACGATTAAACTGTCTTGGATCCCGCAACGAAATTAATCAGAAAATAATAGCGGAGGAGTAGGAAAAACATAATTTCCACTTCCCTCCATATCAGCAGGAGACAGAACAGAACAAGGCCAATAGGCACCTGTTTATTTCATCAAATTTTAATAAAAAAAAAATGATAGTCGTTTACCGGTACAGTTTCACATGGAGTTTTACTACATGTACAATAACACTTACTAAGATGCGTAGAAATATCACAGGCTGCATTTGCCTCAAGGGGAAATTCCGGTTGTCCACTGAATTTGTGGAAGATCTTCACCGGCGGGCATTGGAGTACACCAGTCAAAGCATTCAGTTTCCCTCTGTGGGCCATAGCTAGGATCACTTGTTCTACTCCTTCTGTAAAAGTAACAAAACAATAATATCGTGGATCGGTTAGCACTCATTTCATACCAACTTTCCTCCGTATGGCCCCGCCTGCCATTTGTAGACCTGTGACAATCATTACAGGCCCGAAAGTATGGCAATCAGTCTCACCAAGGGGTATCGTATTACCCAGTTGACGACACGGTTGGCACAGTGGCTGAGCGATTGGACTGAAGCGCTGTGTGTCGCGGGTTTGATCCCCGAACAAATATTTGTATGGACTACAGATAGTTGTTCCGGGTCTGGGTAATTTGTGTATGAGAGATTAAATGTTTTTTTTTAAACGTTGCCCTACACTAGGAATATCTCCTGTATCGGAGGTGCGTTCACAAACATACAAAGTCACATTCACAAATACCCAAACCCGAAAGAACTATCTGCAGGCCATACAAATATTTGTTCCGTGCGTTTGTTAACGCACCCACGATACAGGAGAAAATCCTAGTGTGAGGTAAGGTTTTAAAAAAAAACTGAGTTGTGGAGGTCAGAAAGGCAGTCGCTCCATGTAAAATACAGGTATACAGATGTATCCAGTTAGACTGGAATTCGACCCCAACATAGTTGAGAAAAGTCTAGACAGATGATTAGATTATAGCACATTTTGTTTTGTATAAGTGAGGTAACTTTTATTATTGCAATAAAGGCGGAATTCATAGAGGCTGTTATGTAGGAATCTGTGAGCATTTATACGGTATGAACATTTCATGCCGTAGAAATGTTCGTAAATTAGTTTATACGCTACAAAATATACAGCAACGCTATTTGAACTTAATGAATGTAACAATTTATGCATGAACTTCAGCTTACGTATTTTATAATCCGAATTATTTATCATAGTTAAAAGTTTCTTATCAATACTTGCTTTACTTAGATAAACTTTATGTATATTTTAACAATTATTAGAAGACTTCAAAGTTTTCCAAAAACACAGCCGCAAGTTACGAGCCGATAAATTATTCATTATCGTAATTCGTCAGTAATTTTTTCTAACTTTTGTCTGACTTTATCGGATTACACGAATGGAAAAATACATTGGGTATTGTGAATTTATAGGACTTACTGCCGCACTCAGGGAGCTTTAATGATTACTTAGGCCATCACTAAGTAAAGGTTTTGACAGTTTTGTCATACAAAAGTATGTCAAATCTTTACTAAGTGACGGCTTAAGTAATCATTAAATATCTATGAGTACCGCAGTGAGTTACTCATCTGCCTAGCCTTTTTCCCAACTATGTTAGGGTCGGCTTCCAGTCTAACCGGATGACTGATATTCAGCTATATCAGTATTTTACATGGAGCGACTACCTATCTGACCTCCACAACCCAGTTAATACTAGGTAATACGATACTCTTTGGTAAGACTGGGTGTCAGAATTTAAGGTCACTGACTACCTGTAACGACTGCCAAAGATCTATATATGGCAGCCGGGACCAACAGCTTAACGTGCTTTCCGAGGCACGGAGGAAACTCGGAATGTCGGGTGGTCACCCATCCACAGACCGACCTAGGCAAGCTCAGCTTTTACCTAAAGATCGACCCGAGTGACAGTTCTTATTAAGCTACGAGCTCCTCCAGGACTTGGTTCTACTAAATTACTTTAACTTCATGCTTTTAAGGTCGCACAATCAAGCAAGTGGCCTACCCTCATCTTCTCTACTTAAGCCGTCCAATCTTATTAAAACACTGAAAGGTTGATTGGTAGAGAATGCCTGTACCACATATAATTTACATGTTTTTTTTGTTAGCCGTTTTGCAGTTCCCACAGCTGGGCCTACCCTTTCTCCTTCCAAACTTTTCTATCAATATTTGGCCATGAGCAACAGTCGTTGCCCACCTCTCCGGGCGCATTCCAGGTAAATAAATAAATAAAAATTCACCAATCATCTTACCAGCTGTAGTCAACCTAAAAAGACTGGAGAAGAATGTGAGAAGAGATTCTGCTCCTTCTCCGCAGTACCTCTTAACCGTGGGATACTTTATGCTCAGGAACTTGTCCCACGCCTGAGACTGGAGTAACTCTTTCGCGATCTCAATCCGGCGGGTATTGTCTATGGTATCCTTGCCGCTCTCTATGCGATGGGCAAACCATTCTCTTTCAGCTTCGGTCTGGAAATTATTCAATATTTTAAATTGAATTCGTATTTGTTAACTTGAAGGGATTTGAAGAACTGGAAACGAGTTCCGGCCTATGGTCTAGACGTTACTCATAAGTGTGTTATGAGGTTTTCATACGACACAGGTCGTCCGCACAGATAAGCGAAGCGGATCTCAAGCCATTGAAATATTAGTAAAGTTCTAGCATTAATGATTTGAGCATGTAACTGGAGCATCGTGGATGATAAGCCATGACTGCCATAGTCAATCGGGACTCGGGCAGGATCCATCATCAACATCATTTCAGTCGAAAGACGTCCACTGCTGAACATAGGACTCCCCCAAGTACCGCCACGCGAGTCCCAGACAGTAGGACTCTATCATCATGTCAGTCGAACGACGTCCACTGCTGGACATAGGACTCCCCCAAGTGTCGCCACGCGAGTCCCAGACAGAAGGAATCTATCATTATGTCAGTCGAAAGACGTAATCTGCTGGACATCAAGACAAGCCTCTCTCAAGTGGTCAAAAGAATTTGTCATACCCACTCACCTCCAAATATCCAAACTCATAAGAGATAGGTCCACAGTATATCCCCTCCAACGTTTCCACAAGACTCTTCACTGACTGTTTACCTTCATAACCGTACAACAGTCCCAGGTCAACATTATCTTCAGAGCGGAGCCCATATCTTGATATACTAAGCTCTTTGACACTTCTGAAATTATAGGATGAACAAGTAGCTGAATAAAAAATAATGATGGTGATTATTTCCAATGGTTATTGCGGTAAGTGAGGCCATTTGTTTTGATTAGTAGCTGTGATTGTGGGGCAATATTAGGCTGTTTTTCCCGACTAAATATAGACCAAGTTTTAACCTATTAAGTGTATTCATGGAGCGGAAGGGATACCGACGCGAAAATGGTAACTACACATCATTTTCACTACATATTATAAAAAAAAGTCCTCCGCCACGTCTGTCTGTCTGCCTGTTCGCGATAAACTCAAAAACTACTGCACCGATTTTCATATTGTTTTCACCAATAGATAGAGTGGTAGGAAGGTTTTAGTACCTATATAATTTGCCCGACATTCATGTGGGCGAAGCCGCGGGCATCAGCTAGTACATCTATATAAGTCATGATCTCACTATCCCATTCTTATATTCACCATTTTTGTCCCCTTTCATTTACAATTTTGAATCCACATTC